>OZ005667.1:8139496-9633895 GCA_963930725.1 Candelabrum cocksii | reverse complement strand
TAGCGTGTATACGATTTCATCTCTATAAACACACACTAGTCCAGGCAGGCTCTGTATTAAATGTCCTTGCACAAAATTCTTCGGCGTATGAGCAGATCTTCTTTTCGGACTAGATGTTGGGACAGGACGTCGTCAGTCACTCAACAGTCTCTTCATCCAGAGTCTTCAGACCAGATGTTTCATGTGGGGGCCGATAGATTGGGCAGTCATGGACAACGTGATCTGCGGTCTGTTCTGTTGCTCCACACTCGCAACCTGGTGAAGGAGCCATACCCCATTTGTACATGTCTGAACAGAAGCGTCCAACGCCGGTGCGTAGGCGGTTAAGTCTGACCCACGCGAGTCTTGCGAGGGACATTCCCGGTGGATGGGAGACGGCGTCGGCTATGAAGTCACGGAGTCTAAAGGTGTTGTTATGCCATTCCGTGTTCCATGTATTGTTCGTCCAGTGTGCCGCACTCATGCCGAGTTCTTCGGTGCTTTCCAGAAGCTGTTGTGCAGCAGGCACAAATGAGCGTCGTGATTTCAGTAGCCGATGCTCACCAGAGGGTGGGCGCTGGAGTGCACAGTGGAGGAGATGGTCAGGGTCCAAAGCACGGCGGGCAAGGGAAATCGTGGCTCTTTTGCAGCGGAGCTCAGCAGGTTGGATGCCTGCAAGAATGGGTAGGCAGTCCGTTGGGGTGGGACGCAGGCATCCGGTCACAGTGCGCAGCGCGTCGTTAATGGCGGTGTCAATGTAGCGGGTGTGGGAGCTGCGGGACCACACTGGTGCGCAGTATTCAGCGGTGGAGTGGACGAGGGCCAGGGTAGCAGTGCGAAGGGTTTTTGAATCAGCTCCCCAGCCGGAGCCCGCCAACCGCCTTAGCAGTGCGACGCGCGCAGATAGTTTTTTTCGCAGTGACTCCAAGTGTCGGCGGAACGTGAGTGACCTATCCAGGGTTACACCGAGGTAAGTAGGCTCGGCACAATGGGGCAGGTGTACTTCATCGATGTTAATGTTGATCTCACGCTGTGCTTCTCTGTTGTTGAGGTGGAAGGCCGCCGTTACTGTCTTTGCCTTGCTGAGCTGCAGTTTCCACTTCTGGAGATACGCTGATAGTGTTTGCATGTCTTGGCTTAGGTTCCTCTCCATTGACTGCTAGTCTCCGGCTGAGTGCAGGAGTGCCAAGTCGTCTGCGTAAACATACTTCTTGGAGATGGTGGTGGGCAGATCTTGGGTGTAAGCATTAAATAGGAGAGAAGCCAAGACAGAGCCCTGAGGGACGCCGTTTCTGAGCCGGTGTAGTCTACTTCGTCGGCCGCTACCGGTCGTGAGGGTAAAACTACGGTTCTGCACAAGTTCCATAATCATGTGGACCATGTGCCTGTCAGGAAGTAGACGTAGCAGTTTACAGGTTAGGCCTCTGTGCCATACGGTGTCGTATGCTGCCGTAAGGTCGACAAACACGGCACCAGCCTTCTTCTTAGCCGAGAAGCTGTCCTCGATATCTTGGGTCGACAGTGTGACCTGGTCTACGGTTGATCTTCCGCGTCGAAAACCGTCCTGTTCCCGAGGGAGCTGAGGGTCAATTATCGGTTCGACACGGGCGTAGATAAGTCTTTAGAGGATCTTGAAGGGAATGCAGAGCAGAGAGATGGGACGGTAGCTCTTCGGATCTCCTGGGGGCTTCTTCGGCTTAGGAACTGCAACCACTAGGGCTCTTCTCCAGATCTTTGGGATGCGCAGGTGTTGCAAGCAGCAGGATAGGAAGTCTTTTAACCAGGACTTCAGTCAGGGTAGGAGCAGCACAAAATCAAAACTTATCAACACCTACTTTCATGTGTTGTATACAAATTTTAGTGCAGTACCTTCAATGCCACTTATATTAGTTCAGATATGTGGCATATGAAAGAAAGAGCTTCTGAATACATACGTACAATCATATTTTAATATAATTAATGTTAAACATTGAAATTTAATGCTGTGAAGATGTGCCGTTTTGTTTATTAGAAAAATCGAATAAATAAATTAATATGAGACATCTAACCAAAATTTGAACTCAGGTAATTTTCGAATGAAAGGTTTGAATTCTTCATCACTTTTTGTTGGTAAGGCTGGCCCGTCTTCATCATCTTCCAAAAATTCTAGACAGAAGGAAGTTTGAAATTTCTGCTGTTAAGCTTTCGAGTAAATGTTGAGAGAGTTAACTGAACTACCTCTTCTAGATGGGTCTATCCGCGGCGATAGGAAACCGATAAACAAGTTTAAAAGGTAAATTCCTAGCGCATATGTAACAATGTACCATCCCTAAACAGAGAAAGAGAGAATAGTATCATAGTAGCATTTAGAAAATATCTATGAAGATGACAATGCTAAATCTGATAAAAGTTCTTTGTAAAAGAAGAAGCAAGAAAGACTTTGTTTCATGTTATCCATCAATTCGATCATGGTAATTACACTAGACAAACTAAATCTATGAAAGTCTATTGTTTCCATTCTAAAACAAAGCATTAGTATACATGATGACATATTTTTAAAAACTCAGTACAATCCAATGTCATTACTTGACATGAAACCTTGCCAACAAGTGCAATGTGTAAAACTACATTTTTGTGACTTATTTGCCAAGCATTTCAGGCCCAAAGAAAATTAAAAAACATGCAGGCAAAGTAAAGGTAGAGAGAGCTTTTTATTTCTAAATCAGCAGCACAAATGGACATAGAATAAAGTAATGAGGATCACCTTACTACCAAAATAACAGAAAAATTAGAAGAAGTGTAGAAGTGAAGTGCTAAAAATATATTCATAAAAATAAGACTTGTCATCAAAAGCAGAAATGTTGTATGCATATAATATTGGGAAAAAAATCATTGGTATAGTGACAATCCCAAGCAACATATCTTAAGTTATTTAGCACATTTGAAATGAAACAAAAACTATATTTAGAAAAATGTAGACCCACCTGTAAAAAGTAGACACGGACCCCATATAAAGAAGCTAATAACAATGTGAATATCCACCTGCCAGTAACATTAGGGACGGTTATGTCCAAAATACGTTGATACCTCTAAAGAATTGTGATTTTGTTATAAATATAAAACTATATAAGGGATATTTACAAAATATTTGAGCAAGCATCACATACCTGGTTCAGAGGTGTGAAGATAGTTGACAAAAACGAAGGTGGAGTAGGGTCCTCACCACCTAATGTGTCCATGGTTCAATGGTCTTTTCTTATGTTACTATATTTTTACTAAAAATAACAATATTCACTTTCAAAAAATCTGATAATCAAGGTTAGGCAAGTGGAGTGGAGACATGGCAAAACCCCCAGGGGTAACGACAGGTCATGAAAAAACAACTGATTTTTCAACGATAATAAACATCAATATAATAAACACTGTTAATATGCTTTAAAGTGTTTCTTGTTGACTCCTTCTTATGCTGCTTATGTTTTAAGACCTTACTTTTAGGAAACCAACAGCTGAATGTAGTAAAACAGCATTAACATTGTATAACTTCACAAATATCCACGAAATATATATGTGTACACATAAATTATCACGGATGAAATAAAATCTTCCAAAATAAATATAAAAATATACCTTATTATTGAAGAGTACCACATGATAAATGTCATTCCTTACAAATACATCATAAAATTTCAATTCTCAACATGCTTTTTACGACCCAAATAAGATTCAAGCCCTGTACCTCTTGTCTATCTATCTATATGTTAAAAAAAATACATAAAAAATACTTTTATATTTTTGAATTCGGAATGACTGATTTTCAATTTGCCCTTGGTTATCTGTTTTATTTTGATTTTATATTTTTTTTTGCTGTGAAGTCAATATATAACTGCTGACTAGTTATTTTTCATAATTGAAATATATAAATAATATTTATGAAATAAATAAATGTTGTTGATTGATAATTTGTATAAAAAAGGTATAATTGCCTTTTTTATAGTTCAACAAATTTTGATACAATTTCGGGATACAATCACAAAACAACCTGATTTGATTTAGGCTTGCAATACGCAATGTGATTTTCTCAACTGTTAATGTGGATAGAAAAAGCTGTTAAGTAGTGTTTGAACCTGACCTTTTTTCTTGGTTTGCAATTAACATAGCCACTTGACTAAGCTAACAGAGCTAAAACAACATCATATATATATATACATTTTGTAGATGGGATGCAAGCAGTTGCTCCAGACCAGGCAAATTTTGAGATAGCTACCACCTTGAAGGGAAAAATGTTTTATTGTGCTCAAGTAGCTATACAACAGTCTGCTCATTATTAAAATTCAGTCAGATAAATCTGCAGCTTATCATGCACTAATCTCATTGCCTTAGAGAATTTCAGCTACCCTAAAATAGACTGGTCAAACCCAAAAAATCCTATTTCGCTTAATGTAGGTAGTCTTCATAAAAGGTCAGGAGAAGTGGTTGAAACAATTAGTAGAAGGCATATTGATTTATGTTGCATACAGGAAGTTAGATGGAAAGGAGCATCTACAAGGATGATTACAGGCAAAGAGAGTTCATACAAGTTTTTTTGGGTGGGAAATAAGGAAGGGACCGGAGGAGTAGGGATATTCTTAGCTGAAAAGTGGATTGATAAAGTGATAGATATAGATAGGGTTAATGACAGGATAATTATTATTAAGTTAATAGTGGGTAAGAATGTAGTTTCAGTAGTTTCTGTTTATGCACCCCAGTGTGGTTTGGATGATAGTCTTAAAGATGCTTTTTATGATGGTCTTTTAGCGGTGGTATCAAAGTTAGGAGAAAAAGAGATAGTGTTAGTAGCTGGTGACTTTAATGGACATGTTGGAAGTACACCTAGAGGGTACGAAGGTATACATGGAGGGTATGGAATTAGAAACACTGAAGGTGAAAGAATTTTAGAGTTTAGTGAAGCTATGGATATGTTGGTAGGTAATACTGTGTTTAAGAAAAGGAATAGCAGACTAGTGACCTTTCAATCAGGCAATTCAAGTACCCAGATTGATTATATCCTTATCAGGAAGTCAGATCGGAATCTACTTAGGAATGTAAAGGTTATTGCAGGAGAGGAATGTGTTAGTCAGCATAGGTTGGTTGTATGTGACTTGAGCATTAAGTCAGGAACTGAGAGGAAAAGGACTTTTGTTCCTAGAAGAAAAATTTGCAAATTAAAAAACTCTGTAGTAAGGGATAGTTTTTGTACCAGTTTTAAACAAAACTTGGAGAGAGTAGAAATAAAGACTGATGTTGAAGGTATATGGTCTAAGTTGAAAGGCAGCCTCTTAGGTGCCTCTAATAGTGTATGTGGATGGACTAAGGGCCCTATCAGGAGACGGGAGACTTGGTGGTGGAATGATGTTGTTGATAAGGCTATTAAGGAGAAAAGGAGGTTATGGAAAGAATGGAAGGCAGGTGGGAATAAAGAGCCATATTTAGAAGCAAAGCGTACAGCAAAGTTAGAAGTTTATACAGCAAAGAAAAGGGCAGAGGAAGAAAGATTTCCCAATTTGCTAGGTAGAGAGGATCAGAAAAACGAAGTTTTTAAAATTGCAAAGCAGATGAGTAAGACAAATCAGGATATCATTGGAGAAAAGTGTGTGAGAAATGACATCGGAGATATAGCTTTTGATGATAGTGCTAAAAAATTGGCCTGGGAAAGTTATTATAGTAAATTACTAAATGAGGAGTTTGAATGGGACCGCAGTCTTTTGTCACGAGTTAGTCCAATTGAGGGTCCTGCTGTCAAAATAGAAAAGGATTGGGTTAAATCGGCTCTTAGTAAGATGAAAGATGGTAAAGCTGCTGGTCCATCAGGTATTGTTTCTGAAATGCTGAAGGCATCTGGTGAGGATGGTATTGACATCATCACTGAGCTTGTAAATGCTATCGTCAGTCAAGGTGTAGTCCCTGCAGACTGGAAAATTAGCTCTATAGTAAACTGCTATAAAGGTAAAGGTGATGCCCTGGAGAGAAGTAATTATAGAGGGCTGAAAATGTTAGACCAAGTTATGAAAGTATTAGAAAGGATATTGACAAGATTTATTAGAGATAGGGTGAATATTGATGATATGCAGTTCGGATTTATGCCTGGACGGGGAACTATTGATGCAATTTTTATAGTCAGGCAGTTGCAGGAGAAATATCTACAAAAGAATAAAAGGTTATATTTTGTATTTGTTGATTTAGAGAAAGCTTTTGACAGAGTACCACATGAAGTAATCTGGTGGGCAATGCGAAGGTTAAGAGTCGATGAATGGATAGTGTCAGTTGTTATGTCTATGTATGAAAATGCCAGAAGTCATGTCAGAGTGAATGGATCATATAGCAAGGAATTTGGAGTTAAGGTTGGTGTTCATCAGGGATCTGTTCTTAGTCTGTTACTCTTTATCATGGTTTTGGAGGCTTTATCTCAGGAGTTTAGAGTAGGGTGTCCATGGGAGTTATTGTATGCCGATGATCTTGTGCTTATTTCAGATAGTCTAGAAGAGTTAACTGCGAAATTTTCTACTTGGAAGAAAGGTATAGAGTCAAAAGGGCTTAGAGTTAACATGGGTAAGACAAAAGTTATGGTCAGCGGAGTTGACATTTCAGCACCTATTGCTTCAGGTAGATGGCCATGCCCTGTATGTAGTAAGGGTGTTGGTAATAACTCAATATATTGCAAATATTGTGATCATTGGGTTCATAAGAAGTGTAGTGGTATAAAGGGTCGACTTACATCAGTGGTGGACTATGTGTGTAGGGTGTGTACTGGTGATATTACCTTAGCAACTGGACAGCCAGTAGAATCTGTGCCAATAGGTGATGACTTTTTAGAGACAAAGGATGGCTTTTGTTATTTGGGCTACATGATTAGTACAGGAGGTGGCGCAGAACAAAGTTGTATAACTCGAATTAGATCTGGGTGGAAAAAGTTTAGAAAACTTTTACCTCTCCTAACTTCTAGAGTGATATCTCTTCGCACAAAAGGAAGGGTGTATGATGCTTGTGTAAGGAGTATTTTTCTATATAGTGGGGAGACATGGGGAGTTAGAACTGTTGAACTAAACAGACTAGAGCGCAATGACATGAAAATGATTAGATGGATGTAAAATGTGACATTGAAGGATAGGAAGCCTTCAAATGAGTTAAGAGAACGCTGTGGACTAGAAAGTGTTAGAAAATCTTTGCAAAGGCGTCGGCTTAGATGGTTTGGTCATGTTGAGAGAATGAATGATAATAACTGGGTTAAGAAGTGTAGAGATTTAGTTGTAGATAGTAAGTGTGGATTACCTTTCGTGGACCTTTCGTGAACTTCTGTTACGCATTAAGAGCAAGACGTGTTTTTTGTGCATGTTTTTTGTGTGTGGTCGTTATACATTGGAGGTTATATTGGCGTTGGTTACATTGGCGTTATACATTGCATTTACATTGGAGGTTCTTTTTGCCGTTTACTGTGTGTTTTTACCAGTATTTGTAGATTATTTCATGGTTTGGGTTGGATATTTATCTTATTTCTAACAGATTAAGATTTGAATTCTCCTAACCCGCCGTTCACAACAACTTTTAATCACTCCCTTACTATTAATTAAATAGTAATTGGTGTTAAACTCATTAACTCCTTACTTGTATCTCCTTTGCAGTGCTTTTTTTTTTCTTTTTTTGGATTATAACGCCCGACTGCTTGCCACCGGGCGGAATCTTCCTTTAAAGAAATTTTTCATTGCATATTATACAAATTTCTGACAGCGGGGTAATGATGTAATTTTTGGAAAGCTGGTTTTGTTGCAGATACAGTTTTACACACATTGCTGACTTTCCATTCTCTTTAATTGCGCCTTAACTTTGCATCAATGACCAGGATGAATGACTTTAAAGATCAGTTGATGAAATTTGAGAAACATCTCTTAGACATTTCATCTAAAGTCAGCAACATTGAGATTTTTATGTCTGACAAACTTGGAGAAATTAATGAAAGCGTCTCCCATATAAAAGACGTTGTTATAAAAAATCTGGTCGAAGAGAACAGACGTTTAAGACAGAAAGTTGCTAATTTGGAGGAAGACCAAGTGTGTTTGGAAAAAGAAATTTACAATTTGGATAACTACAGCCGCAGAAACAACATCGTGATCGACGGAATTCCCGACTCTGTGAAGGACGAGCACCTGGAGGGGGCGGTGATCGAGATTTTTGAGGCGATGGACATTACTATCGACGAGCGTGACGTGGAGGCGTGTCACCGCATCGGGAGATCGTCACCCAAGAAATCGATTGTTCGGTTTGTAAATAGGAAGCTCTGTATGAGAGCTTTTCAAAACCGGAAGAAACTTAAGGACTTCAAATCACCTAGTCTTGGTCATAAAAAGACAAAGATTTTTATAAGAGAAAATCTTTGTCCCTATTTTGAAAAGCTCTCTTATTATTGCCGTTTATTAAAAAGGGCTAACCTAATCAACGACACTTTCTGTCTTAATGGAAAGGTTTTTATTAAACGCACCATTAACGAGAAAAGGATTGTGATAGACCATTGTAACACTTTGGTCAATCTATATCCTGATTTCGATTTTTGTGCATGATATAATTTCCTTGATTGAAAACTTCTGCTTTGTAACAAAACCAGCAAATAATTGAATAACTAAAAGTAATATTTTTGTAAAATTCTTATTTCCCCCCTTTCTTTTTCTTTCTTTTATATACAATTCTTCTCTTTCCATGGAAAGATGTTTTTGCAATGTGTGCAATAGAATTATTAAAAACAACCACCATGCAATACAATGTGATATTTGTAACTCTTGGATGCATAAAAAATGCAATGGATTAAATGACATTGATTACCGTTTATTACAATCAAACGTCTCTGATTGGTTTTGTATTTTGTGCATAAGGAAAATTTTTCCATTTAGTCAAGTATCGGATAATGAACTTTTCCAAGTTTTCAACTCTGATATTATTATAGACACAAACAAAATTCCCAGTAATATGAAAATTTTTCCTTCTCATGATCGTAACGAACTCTTTTCTATGTTTAATGATTTTTTTACCTCAAATTTCATTGATAATTCAAAAGAAGAAAATGACTTATATCATAATGTTATAAATTGTAAGTATTTCAATATTGATGATTTTGTTTCCTCCAAATTTGACAGCAATAACTCTTTTTCGATTTTTCATTTAAATGTATCTTCACTTAACAAACATTTTGATGAATTGTGTATCATGTTACGTTTACTTAACTTTGATTTTGGTATCATTGGTTTAACCGAAACTAAATTAAAACGTGACGCTCCACCACCGTTTCCAATATCATTAGAAGGATATAACATTGAACACACTCCTACTGAATCATCTTGTGGTGGTGCACTTCTGTATGTCTCTAAAAAATTAAATTATAAACTGAGAAATGACTTGTTGATGTATAAAAAATTACACTTAGAATCGATTTTTATTGAAATAATTCGTCCAAAAAAAGTTAACATTGTTGTTGGGTGTATTTATCGTCATCCATGTATGTCAATTAATGAATTTACAAATGATTTTATTCTTCCTCTTTTTTCGAAGTTAAATTCTGAAAACAAAAGTGTTTTTTTACTTGGAGATTTTAATATAGATTTAATTAAAGTTAATTCTGATAATGAAACTTCAGATTTTTTCAACTTTATAACTTCAAATAACTTTCTTCCTCATATTACGTTACCAACGAGAATAACTGAAAAATCTAAAACGATTATTGATAATATTTATTCTAACTGTTGTGATAAAAATATGTTGTCTGGTAACTTAACGTCAACAATTTCTGATCACTTACCTCAGTTCTTTATTCAACCTAACTTTTATGTCACATTTGTTCCTCGTAAACACAATATCTTCCGTAGAAATACCACTTATTTTGATAAAAAAGGTTTTCTTTCTGAATTTAATAACGTAAATTGGAATGAAATTCTTGAATTTGATAAAGTTAATACCGACAACAGTTTTAATTTATTTTTTGAGGTTTTTAACGGTTTATTAAACAAGTATTTGCCACTTAAAAAGGTCAGTATTAAAAGCTTCAAGCTCTCTCTCAAACCGTGGATAACAAAAGGTATTTTAACATCTATAAAAATCAGGAATAAGATTTATCGTAAATATCTTCGATCCAAAGATATTAATAACAAAATCAAGTTAAAATCTCGGTATAATTCATATAGAAACTTATTAAATAAACTTTTAAGATGCAGCAAGCAAAACCATTTTAAGAAATACTTTATTGATAACTCAAAGAACCTTCGAAAAATTTGGATTGGTATAAAAAGTTTGTTAAATATAAAAAGTAAAATACATTCTGTTCCAACTATTATTCTGGATGATAATGGTGTTTCATTGATCGACCCTGTGAAAATTGCTAACAAATTTAACTCCTATTTTACGTCAGTTGCACAAAACATCCAATCTAAAATTCATTCATCTCATACAAGTTTTAAAAAATACCTAAAAAATCCGAACCCCAAATGTATTTTCATATCTCCAACAAATGATTTAGAGATTTCTTCCTTAATATCTAGCCTAAGTAATAGAAAAGCTACTGGACCAAATAGCATACCTGTAGTGGTCCTAAAAGAATTAGGTAATTCAATTTCTGTCGTTCTTTCAAAGTTATTTAACCTATCTTTTACGACTGGTGTTTTTCCAAATATTCTCAAAACATCGTCAGTTTTGCCGTTTTTTAAAAAAGGTTCTAAATTAGAATGTTCTAATTATAGACCAATATCTTTGCTTTCTAACGTCAGTAAACTCTTGGAAAAACTTATGTATTCTCGAATTTACAATTTCGTTCATAAATTTAATTGCCTTAATGAATTACAATTTGGGTTTTGATCAAAGTATTCAACAGCTCATGCCTTATTAAGTTTAACAGAGAGAGTGAGAGAAGCTATTGACTCTGATCTTTTTGCATGTGGTATTTTTGTTGATCTGAAGAAGGCATTTGATACAGTCCATCACAAAATTCTTCTCGAAAAACTTGATCACATCGGTGCAAGAGGCATTGTTAATGAATGGTTTGCTTCGTATTTGCAAGATCGGCAACAATATGTAACGATTAACGGGTTTTCATCATCGTTAAAGTCAATCAGATGCGGCGTTCCTCAAGGTTCTGTGTTGGGCCCTTTGTTATTTTTAGTTTATATTAATGATTTTCATAATTGTATAAAGTTTTCAACAGTGCATCATTTTGCAGATGACACTAATTTGTTATACATCAACAAGTCCATAAAAACCTTATGTAAAAAAGTAAATTATGATCTGCGAAGATTGAATGATTGGCTTAATGCAAATCTTATCGCTTTAAACGCAAACTAAACCGAATTTATCATTTTTAAGAAACGTCATAAAAAAAACGATTCTGAAATTAAAATCATGTTAAATGGATCACGTTTAAAACAATCAACCTACATTAATTATTTGGGAGTTTTAATTGATGAAAATTTGACTTGGAAACCTCACTTAAATGAACTTTGTAAAAAATTAAACCGATCAAATAGCATGCTTTCAAAAATTAGATACCACGTTAATATAAAAATTTTAAAAAGTTTGTATTTTTCAATTTTTTCGTCGCATTTAACATATTGTTGTCAAATTTGGGGCCAAAAAGGAAGCTTAAATTTAAATAAATTATGTTCTATTCAACGATCAGCTTTAAGAATTATAAATTTTCAACCTTTTAGATCAAATGTAACTGCTACTTTCACTAAATTTAATATCCTTCCATTTTCGTCAACTATCAAACTCCTCAACATTATGTTTGTTTTTTATTCTTTAAACCAAAATATCCCCCCTTCGATTGGCAATTTCTTCACAAAACCTTGCCATTTTCATTCTTATCCATCTCGCAATGCCTTAGCTAATGAACTTAAAATCTCTTCATATAATTCAGTTTTTTATGGTAAATACTCAATTAAGTACCGATGCATCATTGATTGGAACAATTCAATCAGAGACATTACAAATATTTTTGATGTAAATTATAAAAGCATGCATTGGTTAAATTCTATTTTTGATTTAAACAGTAAACAATTTTCTAATTTAGTCAAAATTAGCATTAGGGGTAAATCAATTGTTTAGCTTGTGTTATTAAACAAATATATGTTTTGCTTGGTGGTTTGTATTTTATGTTGTGTGTATCTTGGCAAATTATATAATATTTATTTTTTCTAGATATTTTTTAGGTATATTTCTACTGTGGTGTCACTACATTGTTCAGCTTTATGCTATTGAGTGACACCAACCATATATTTTTTTTAATTTGTTTCTTCTATGTAATTTTGTATTTTTTATATGGTAAATAAACAACAATTGAATTGAATTGGATTTTGGCATTTTCCGTCAAATTAAATCCGCGCGAAAACCACGATAATTCGCTGTCCGCGAAATTAAATCCGCGCGAAAAATCTGGCTTTTCGCTATGCGTAAAACTAAATCCCCCTCCACCCAAAAAAATTTAAACAATAGGAAAAGACGACAGTTCGAATTGTCTTTTATGTCCTTTTTGATCAGTATAAAAAAAAGCTACGATACAACTAATCCAGATTTATAACTTCAATCTCTTTTCTCCTTTCTTTTGACCACCTTCATTGCCTCGTTTAAAGAGTTCTCGAATGCCTCACAATTTTACTTCGCGTTTTTTCGTTGTGTTTGTGACGGCAGTGTTAGTAGCTATGGTTGAGCTCCCTCTTTTACAACCATAATTTAACGAAATTAAATTAAATCCGCGCAAAATAACACAAACTTTGGTCGTCCGCGATATTAAATCCGCGTGAAAACTACGAAAACTTACGTCCGCGAAAATAAATCTGCGCAAAATAACACAAACTTTAGTCCGCAAAATTAAATCCGCGCAAAATAACACAAACTCTGGTTGTCCGTGATATTAAATCCGAGCGAAAACCTACATCCGCAAAAATTAATTCGCTTAAGGTATGCTGCAATTGATGGAAGAAAAAAATCAAAACACAAAACATTCAGTTTTGTTTACAATATTCAATGAAAAGAGGCTTTAAAATGCAGAATAACTATGCTGCATTCGCTATGAGAAAAAAGATCAAAACACAAAGAAACCTTTATTCATATATATCTGTGAATTCAATTGTTTTCTGGTAAGCAAACTTCAAAAAATCTCTACCTGTAAAAAAACGTTATCAAATAAAGATTTAGTTATTGGTGAGGTGCAAATCTCATAGATAGATGTATAAAACACTTTAAAATCAAATGGCAACCCACAACTTTTATTTTGAAAATCGCACGCCATGGCTATTAAAATATATTTATGGCGTGCGATTTGCCACACGCAAACAAAATATTCAAGAAACAGACTGCTACATTGCCTTCGCTGATCTAGAAGATCTAGAAACTTAGCGTTAGCCCATGGACAAGATGATGCTGATGAATTAATACTTTTGGGAATCGTTTCTTCGCTGGCTTGACGAATAGATTCCACGAAAGATTGATTTTTAAAAGTATTAATATCGTTGACACATGGCTCATCTGCAAGTAGTTCATCAAGTTTAGATGAGAAATCATACAGGACTTGAGGGTTATCCCTTAATGACGATATATTAGTATACAGTTTCTTGTGTATACCAGGTTTACGAAAACATGACTTTCTTTCTGATTTTGATGGAAAAAAACAGTATAAAGCTACAAATCAGTGATAAGATTCAAAAGGAATATTAGCGCGTCGATAAACACAACAACTCAAACTTAGTTTTTTAATATGCCATTCGGCAAGGATGTAATCAATTCTTTTTGTGAAGCCTGTGGGAGAGTACCAAGTGTTTTGTTGGGCCATCAAACAAAGAATTCATAACAAAAAAATTACATTTCTGTGATAAACTTAGGAGTCTATTACCGTTGTCATTGGTAGGGAGGTCATCGTTGTTGGTTCCCAAGTATGACCAGGAGCCGTTTGAATCACATCCAATGGTTGCATTCATATCACCTCCAACGATAACCTTAAAGCCGGGATATTTCCTTTTAGTGTTTAGAATTGATTTTTGTAGTGTGTCATAAAACAGTAGCTTACCAGATTCTGCATACTCTTCAGTTGGAGAATAGACACAAAAAGCTGACAATTGTGACAATCATGCCGTAGAGTATCATTCAAACTAAAAGGATTCTGCCCTCAAAAATAGAATTATCAATATCAATGATCTTCACATTCGGGGAAAGTGCGATGCCAACACCAGCATTTGCATTCATTTTCATACCGGAATTCATGTATATAAGTCCACCCTTCCAGCCCGGTGTCCTTAAAAATGATGGTTTGATGTCCTATGATATGGGATTCTTGAAGAAACGTAATATCGTTTTTCAGGAACTTGCACTGTGATATGCACTGTGCTAGTTTTATTTGTTCTTTCATAGTTCTGGTGTTTATTGAACCAATGCAAACTTTATGATGAAACAAGTTGCTATTTTTAGTTCGGTGCCTTTTGTTGGATCTAGGCCACCCAGAAGAGGTTACTTCACTATAATGATGACCAGTAACATACTTTTCGACATCAGCCTGGCCGCGCACTGAGGGACGCAATCCTTGTTTACCCGCGCGACGATCGATGTGGTATTGTGTGTGTGAAGACATCATGTCATATGTTACGATTATGGTATAGGTTCACCAAAAACCAGTATTTTTATCGTGACACCATGACGCTAAGGGAGGAGCTATCCACCCCAGTGGCTGACACAGGTTGTACCAATTTACAGCTTGATTGGTAGCAGTAGATATAATTACCGACCTGACAAGAAGTGAAAGAAAGTGTAGAGACTTTATAGTTCCTGGTACAAAGATGAGAGGTAGACCAAGAAAGACACGACAAGAGCTAATAACGACAAATTTGCTACAGAGAAATTTTAGTTTAGATCTAACACAGTGTAGATCAAAGACGGTTATTAATATACCCTGTCCATCCCACACTATCATGGAAAAGATACAAACATCTGTTGGCAGAAACATGTGTTGGCAGAAAGACAAGAACTGCTAAAAGACCTAATGAAGAGTGATGGGATAAATTACAATTAACATATTGTCATCAGAATAATTGGATTCAACTAGAACTTCTCCAATGATTTCTATTTGTTTGTTTTTACTATCAATTATCTGCCATAAATTGTATATATGTATTTTCTCACTGTTTGAATCCTCATTCAAATGTTTTCTTGAACTTTTTGCAGTTTGAGATAGCAGGGATTCGACTGTATCTTCAAAAAGACATCTGACGCTATACCATATGCCATTTAAATTAGATGTTATACATAATATATATATATAGTAGTTTAAAACTATAAAAATTACTAAAAACGTTTTAGAATAGCTATAATATATATATATATAACCTTTTAACCTTTTTTCTTTCAAATAACAAATTAAAAATACTCTTACTCGAGCCCTGTATGAACTTAACGTGCTTTGAAATAATAGATTGTTACAAAATTTGGGTACAGAATTGCTAAATTTTAATCGGTTTCAGAAAACATTAATGAAAAAGAAAATTCTGAAATACATTCCTTAGTCCTTGATATGTTGAGAATATTTTAAATGATTTAAAATACTATATTTAAACATGTTAATGCTTACAAATTGAAGACAGAAAGCGGAAACGAAAACGCGTCTCCGCTTTTTGTATCTGCCAACAAAATCCCCTACCATTTTTTATGGGACGTTATTGTTTTCAGTTCAAAAAATGATGACAACGCTTTCTGGCCAACCTTTCAGCTGTTGAAGCGACTTTGTCATTGAATTAACCCACATTTTGTGAAATATTGGGTGTACACAGTTTGTTTGTTTTTTAAATAATTTTTTGCCAAGAATCAGGGGCGTATCTAGGATTTTTTCATTCATGATCATAAACTTAAGCGTGTACAATTTTACTAATTTGCACAGATATGTTTCTTATGACGGGAAGGGAGAGCTTTCCAGATTGATCACTCGAGAGTTTCAAGAGAAATCAAATAGAATATACACCAATACTTAAGGCGTACTCTTGATAACTCAACGTAATCATGTACAAATACAACCTCAAAATCAAACGATTTTGTCCTTTTTTATCACATTTACATTTTAACGTTTTAATAAAATAGCCTAAAAAATATCATGATATGTCATGGTGTACCATCATAAAGTTTTACAGACTGTCTGTTTCGCTCAATATCAGCGCTCATCAGCATGACTAGGATATTAATATTATTATTTAGAAATCGAGACATAACAGACGGAAGCGGAAAGGTAAAGAAAGTAAGAAAAGATCCAAGAAATACATATATATATAGGGTATGCGGGTATACGGGTCATGTAAAATCTTTGACCTTTTAAACGTAAGCACACATGCCTTATATCCTTAGCTGCCACGGAGTTTAAAATACAAAGTTGTTAACTTGCGTGGGTTAACTCACCACCTTATTGCTTCGATAAACCATGAGAGGATTAAACCTACAAAATTGTAGGGAGTATCTTTTGAAAACGCCCAAGCCTCGTGCATGGAAAAAACGGACGTTAAACCCAGTCCTAAACTTGTCAATCACACACTCTATTGGGTTTGATTCTTGGTGAATGTGGAGGAGGAGCCATTAAGCCGTTTATTGCTCATGGTACTCCAGAGTGGGAAGGGTCGCAAGGATCTTTAACGAATTCTTAACGTGGAATGGAAAAACAAAAATACGAAATATCAAATGAAAAAAAACCGCAAAAAGATAAATTAAAAAATAATTGTTAAAAATTGCTTGAGGTAGTAAATCTCAGAAGATGCAGAATAATAAATATACAATGAAGTCAAAATGGTAAGCATCGATCAATCTAAGCACATCGAAGAACGTTATTAGAACCTTTGGTGGAAATTCTATATAAAACCATAGTCAATAGAAAAATCTCTGGTCTGGAAAAGAAATTTTTCAGCCCTCCTTTTGTTTTGTACTTATTTTTACATATTGAACATGCATAAGATCCACTCTCATTGCTCTAAATAAGATTTAAAACATCATTAGCTACCCAAAAAAAGTTATTATATGATACAAACTTTATGGTAATTTTAGTTTTATTTTATATATTTAGTTCTAGATTTCATTCTATAGTCTTATTTTTTTATTGTTGTTGCTCAGAACAAGGCCTTAAAGGCCACTTGAGTGTAAAGAGCTAGAAAAGTTACGGGGAAAGTTACGCAGTTTTCAGATATCGATGAACGTTTGATTTGAACAGTTGAAGGTTATAGACCGATGAAAAGCATGTAGAAGTAAGGGAGTTCCACAGTCTGGATGTTCGCGGGAAAAAACTGTTCTTATAGAAATCCCTGTGACAGTTTGGAATGCAAACAGTCGATTGATGAGAAGATGACGAAACCCTAGTTGTACGGTAAAAAATTCTGAGAGAAGGTGTAAGAGATGATAGTTCGCTTGAACAACGTCCATAAAAAAACTTGTAGAAAATACAAAATGAAGCTACGTTTTGCCGGTGTGATAGGGGATCCAGTTTCGAAGATAAGTTTGCACCGATTGCGTTGCAAACACGCCGTTGAACACGGTCTGACAAGTTCAAGCAATTCGCAGGAGCACCTGCCAAAATGTGGCAGCTGTATTCCATGCAAAGACGTATTGAAGATTTGTACAGGTAAAGGATACACTCCAGGGATGAGGTAACTCATTTCTCGTAAAAGAGAACCAACCTTCATGGTAGCTGATTTTGCAATAGTTTTAATGTATGAACGCCATGAGAAATCGCTTGTAAATATGAGACCAAGAAGGCGAAATGAATTGTTTTCAGGCAAATGAGAACCATTCATCAAAATTTGAGGTAAATATGCTTGCTTGAAATGATTAATGGAAAGAAGACTAGTTTTAGATGGATTGAAATTAACCAGGCAATTCTTACCCCATTCAACTACCGTATTGAGATCTTTATTGAAAACAGAGGCCAAATTAACCTTATCACAATCATCTGATTTATCAAAACAGGAATACAATGTGGAATCGTCAGCGTAAATAATGGTTTTGGATGATAAATTGTCTGGGAGATCGTTTATGTAGAGTAGGAATAAGGTTGGTCCGAGAACTGATCCTTGTGGAACACCAGCATCGATGGAAAAATTTGAAGATGAATGACCACTAAGGACAACCTTGAGTCTACGATTGGAAAAGAAGTAGGAGATAAATTTGAAAAAGGAACCTTTTAAACCACATGCTTTGAGTTTATGTAATTGACCCAGATGCCAGACTTTATCAAATGCCTTAGAGATGTCAAGAGCAACTGCTTGCGCTTCACCAGAAACATCAAGGGCACGATAAAAACGTTCAGTTATAACTGTCAAAACATCAGCAGTGGAACGACCAGAACGAAACCTGATATTCCTTGAAGGAACGAATAATCTTATTGCTTCAGATATTATTGAAGTAGTTTCATTAACACAATCATCAACTGAGTTGGAAAGAATTTCCTTCCAAGGGACAGACTGAATGTGTGCTTGAAATTTTTGCCAATCCGCAAGATCATATCTAAAATAGGTTCTATGCATGGGATGTTCATGAGAAACTTGTCTATTGAAGTTAACTTTGACCGATATAACAACATGGTTAGAACGACCTAAAGAAGCGCTATGAGATAATTTACAGATGTCCGGGTTAGAGGTTAAAAATAAATCCAACAACAGGCCCGTAGGCAGGGGTGGGGCGGTGGGGCGATCGCCCCGCCTTTGAGATCAAATCTTGCGAACAGGAACGTTACCCGAATCTTTTCGTTCTCTTTAAAATCGGTTGCACGTTGCCTGTCACATCCTGCGAGTGTGAACGAAGCTTTTCTGTTTTGCGCAGATTGCAAACCTGGCTGCAATCATCGATGACTACGAGGCGGTTGACTTCTTTGGCAATAATGAACATACATCGGGATCACATAGTTAATTACGAAGAGGTCGTTCGACGATTTCTAACAACGCATCCAAGGAGATACCACAGTAGCAACTTAGTTTTTGAGATGAATTCCTCGTAATATTTATATTTTGTTCGCTGTAGAAAACCGCGGGTTTTGTTTGAAAAATTATTGAAAATCTAGCAAATTGTAATTTTACAAAATTTCCTGCAGGAAAAGCCAGGGAAAAATGATGAAAATAGACAGCATATATTTGACGAAGATATACTGGGAAGTGTATTTTCCTGCTATCTCACCGTCTTTATTTAAAAAAAAATCTCCGCTCGCGCAACCAAAGTGCGCGTCACTGTGAAGAGGGCAGGGCAGACCTCGTGTATAAAATTACGCCCCCACCCTTTGAAAATCCTGGCTACGTGCCTGCAACAAGGAAGGCGATTGGCTGTATTGATCAGGAATGCGGGTTGGAAAATTAACTAATTGCGAGAAAGACTGAGATACTGCAAAGTTATAGGTTTCAACACTAGAGCTACTTGTTCCGTTAGAGAATTTTAGCCATTGTTTATGGTGAATGTTAAAGTCACCAAATACAAAGTTGTTGGTTGAGCAATGTTTAAGAATAGCTAAATCAGCGGACTTTGAGACTGATTTGATAACAGAACAGTCTTGGGAAGATGGAGAGTGATAGAGGAAAAATAGAAAACTAGTTGAATGTAGAAGAGACAAACGAAAATACATGAAAGGTTGGTCGGGGTCTTCCAGGTCAATTTCTCTAGATATTGGTAACGTTTCCTTAACATAAACTGCTAGACCATGCATATGAATGGAGGAATCCATTCTAAACAAAGGCAGATATTTAGGAACAAGGAAATCATTAGAAGATATACCAGCATTTAGATTCGATTCACAAAGCGCTAATACAACCGGTTTATTTTCGAACAAAAAAGCTTCAACATCTGCAAAATTTGTTCGTAAACCTCGAATGTTACAAAATGCTCAAGAGAAAGGAGGATAAGAATTCCTTAATCTTTTGGCTTTGTTATTCCAAGATTTTATTTTGAAGTGGGCTTTTTTCTTATTTGTTTCACAAACAGATCCCACGGCGGTCCTCTTACTCTGTAGACCTATTCCCCCGAACTATCTTCTGTCTCCATCTGTTTAGCTTCAACTCGAAGTTTATTAAACAGATCTTTTTCTTCTTTGCTCTTGTCCTGATTAATATAGATATTTTATCTACTTCTTTTAAAATCCTTTTGTGTTTTGAAATGGAGATTTTTGTGCCATAATCACAAAGAGAAACTCTTAAAGGTCGAGTTTTACCGGATTGAAAAGGTAAATATTTGCATAAACGATATTAAAAGTTGTGAAAGACTCGGGCTTAGTCTTAGTCTAAGCTGGCTTTTTAAGAGATCCAATACCCCAATAAGTGGAAATGAGCAAAGGAAGGTGACCTGAGAACAATATTCTTTACCTAGAAAGAACCACCTCGACCGTCTAACGACCCTCGTGGGAATCTAGGATTCACTTCAGTTAAGGGAGAAAGTTAAAATATTAAACAGTTTATTTTTATATATATACAATTACGAAGTTAAAAGATAAAATGATTAGAAATAAAAAAGGGGTGGTCCTTAGTTTAAAACAAAGATAAAATTTTGTATATATATACAGTTTTTTTTTAAAAAAGTTCAATTAAAAACAAAAAAGTAAGCAATTTATTTGGCTGAATAGGCGTGTAGCGATGAGTTATACAGCAAATTGTAACGAACAGTTAAATGATCAGTTAATTGGTTTGTGTTAACGATTGTTAGCGTAAGGAAGTAAGAAATGTAATTATGTTGCAAATGGAGCAATTATGATTATTGGTTTTCTGTATTAAATACAAGAACTAAAAGTACTTATGATTTGAGAACAGTTGGGAGAATGTCAATCTTGATCGGCAAAGTCAGCAAATATCAGCTGTTTTTATCCAAATTTCAAGGAACTTTACCAGAAAACACCATCACAACTACACCAAACTGACTCCACAATAATATAATCAGTGAACTCCAGTAAGAACAAAAATTCAATCCAAAAATAACAACGAACTGCAAAATTTTGAAGAGCTCCTCAAAACACACCTTCTGTTAACAAGAGATAATTGATGATCATTATAATTGATCTTCGCAACTTTTGCGACTTTTTCTTCCCGCAACAATTATTTTTTTTGCAATTCGCAACTTTTTCTTCCCGCAACTTTTAATTATTTCCAGCGTTTGCAACAATTTCTTTGCGCAACTTTTTCTTTTTTTCTTGTTATTTTATAAAAGCATCCGAACAAAAATAACGTTTTTGTTTTTGGACCTTTTTTGCATAAGTAAAGTTATGTGAAGTTTACACCTTTCTGTGTACATTTAGGTATGAAAATATTAAAGTCTGGTCCGTAGAAGCTGCTTATAAGAAAATCCGTCTCCGATTTTTAAAATAATCCGTAGTAGGCTGTCTTAATTTTGGAATAAATTGAGTGTTCAAACGCTAAGTTGCTTGGAGCGACAAGAATAATTATCGTAAGTTCAACTTCACTCGCAACATTTTATGTACGCAACTTTTTATGAATGTCCTGTCTCGCAACATTTAATGTGCGCAACTTTTTCTTTTCTAACGTATCTCCCCTGATTAAGTCGTCGGCTTCCGCCATTTTTAAAATTGTTTTGCACTTGTTTTGATCACGTGATTTCTTAAAATCCATCTTTCGAGTTCAGTTCAACAAAACAAAAAAAGAACACGAAATTAAAAGAGCTCCCAGACCAGAGTTTTTTCTATTGACTATGAAAACTTAGGTCCAATCCTGATAGATACCTTACCGTCTTTTTTCGTCGAATTAGAGCCGGCGTAAAGAGGGCCACAGATTTACTTTTGAAACTCAAAAAGCGGCATTTTTTTATCATCAGTTATCAGTTCTTGGGCCCGGTCAGTGCAAGTGCCAGCAGCTAAAAATTTCTTAAATTCTACCTTTAACTTAATTTAATCTTTTCTAATGTGTTGATTGTTTAAAGATCGACGCAATGTAAAAAAAAAGCTTTGTTAAGTTTCAGTCTGCCTAAGTTCTTAATTTTTGGCAACCTGAGTCTACGGTTTCTTATAGACTGGTTCCTTATAAAAATAACCCGTGTATTTCTCTAAGAGCCAGTGGCATATTTTATACCTCATAAGCGACAGAAGGGCTTCAGCCTCCCCCCCCCCCCCCCCCCCCACACACACACACACATTTTTGTAACGTAAAAAAGGTTTTTTCTAACATTTAAAACTAAAAAGAGAACAGACAGTTTATAACATTATTAACTCAGTGATATTTTTACTATAATTGCGTATATTTGTATTATGTATTCAATTACTTTCTGCATCCCTACAAAGACTTTTTCGTTTCAAATTTTTCGCGACACAATGGAGTCAGCCGATGAAATTATGACCTTAATCAAATATTCGCCTAAAAGGCAAAACATTCTTGGCACAATTAAAGATCAAATAGAGTGTAATTTTGAAGAGGTGTTTAAGGTCAATGGGATACTTAAACTTTCAGAGACGCGGTGGACTGTACGAGCAGACTGCTTCAAAAGAATATTGGAAAATTACGTGTATCTTATGAGAGTACGGGAATATTGTTTGGAGAATGACCGTATGCAGACCGATTTGAAAGCTCGTATTAGCGGCGTAGAAAAATAAATGAAATCTTTTGATTTCTTTTTTCGATTGAGCATTGGACACCAACTAATTTCCCATACAGACAACCTGTCTAGAACATTACAGGCCGAAAAAATGTCTGCTTACCAAAGCAAAAAAAATGCAAATCTAGTTGTCAGTGTTTTGAAAGGAATGAAAAGTGAGGAATCTTTTAATAATTTGTACGAAACCATTGTCTTGAAAGCAAAGAAGCATTCATTTATATCAGAACCCACCAACAAAAGGAAAGCCCCCAATTACTCTATCGTAACTTTTCTTGATGGCAGTAGTAGCAGTGAACCAGCTCATCACCCTAGCACACCACGGGATCATTACCTGACATTGACATTGATCATTTAGAAGTTGAAAGAGATATCTTTTCACCCATATTTAAGGGTGAAAAAATCTACTTCCAAGAAGTGGTTAACCAGATCTGAAAAATCGACCAAGCACACATATTGCTAATGCCAAATATTGTAGTTATTTGTAAACTCTTGAATCCAGACACTACAACAACCGCTGAGCACTTATTTTCGCTTGCGCGAAGAATCAAAACATGGATGCGTTCCAAAATCGGTCGATTTTGATTATTATATCTCTTTTACAACTTTTTGTATCCATCTTTATATTCGGTAGTACCTAATCGTTCGATATTGAAGTTTTAAACGCAAAATCACCAATGTTCTTCTCATCAAATCATGACATATTTTCGCAAAGTACCAGTTCGGAGCATTATATCATCCCATAACCGACAAACTCGAAATTTTTATGAGTAATGGTGACTATTAGGACATGACATTTTTCAAAAATCTACTATACTATAAAATTTACCCTAAATAAAATCAACAATTTAAATGTCAGAGTTTGAATGTCTCTATAGGTATTATGAATTATCTTGTTTGTTTTTTGGTTTTTTTTTAAAGGCTTCCAGAACGGAGTTTAATTGCTCCCATTTGTGCTACGGTTATTTTTGATGAAATACGGCGTTGTTTATTTATAACCGCTCACTAAACAACTGTGATCTCAAATCCAGAACCTTTCGGTTAAGAGCCGAACGTCATACCGTCGCGCTATCGCCGGATCTAAAGTATATAACCTTCATCTAACAAAAAAGCGTTCAAAGTCCAAAATATTAGGTATTGATTATTTCGTAAACGACACAACAACAATAAAAATATAACTGAGCAATGCATTTTGTGAAATCAAGCATAGTACGAATTAACACAAGGTGTTGTTTTTGAAAGAATTTATTAACAAGGTGTATCGCTGCAAAAAAAACTATACATATTCAATATTAATAGCGTAAGTTAGTAGGGTGCTTTTAAGAAGAAAAAGGACAAAACTCCCAATGGAAAATATAAATATTCCGAATATATTAAAAACGCAAAATATATTGTTTAAATAATAAAATCTTATTTCGCCTGTACTCGTAACGAACCTATAAATATGAATGAGAACATTGAAATACATTGAAATACATTGTAAAGCATCTCAGCATATCGGATGATGATAGACATGTGTACGTTCAAGGATAAATAAAATACGTACTGTGTTAATGATCTAGTTGTCTACACATTCACTTTCAATTCTTGAATTCACTGTTGTTATCAAAGTCATAGATTAATAACGAAACATTTCGGACAAATTTCAAGTCTTTTCGAACAATTATTTCGGCGCTTTTTGAAGAAATTTCTGCACAAAAGAAACAACATAACTTTTATTTTCTATTTTTATATCGCTTTAAATCGTTTATAAAAATTACCAGTTTAAGTCTATGAATTTATAAAAGAAAATAAACAAAGAAAGTTAAGGGGGGATTAGGGCGTAAAGTAATACTTTTTAATAATGTTTTCGTAAAAGGATTTTACAAAAGGAAAGCACGGATATAAGCGCGGCTGGTATAACCAGGTCCCTAAATGGATCTTCGTATAAGAAGTCCATCATTAGCGTATCACTAATACGAAAATGTCATGTCGAAGCTTTTCGTTATTCCTGATTCTGGATGTGGTCGATGTTAACCAGTGTCCGTGGATTGGTTTAAAACATTGACAACTTCGTATCAATGTTTATTTCGTAGACACCGACTCCCCCAAGGAATAGCAGAGTGATTCTTATAGTCTAAGAGATTTTAAGACAAACATTATAATTTACAACGAAAGCTTTTAATGATTTTCGATATCAATTTCTTCGAACAGATTTTTGGACAGAAGTTAAAGACTCTGCCTCACTAACAGCTTCTGTAATGTGGGCTTTTTGAATCTCGACAACATGATTAATTTAGATGATTTCATGTAGTGGTACATATCAATAAACCCACGTTCGTTCAATGGTTTAATGGAGGTAAGTCTGATCTCGACTTTGGCAAGTTTGAGAAGTTGGCAGTAGTGAGTAATTTAAACATTGAGCGCTTCTTTTAAAATTACTCAGTTGTTATTAAAGCATGTCTCGTTGAAGAGATACCATAAGAAGAGATACCATACCAGGCCAGAAGAATCTTTGTCGCGCGTTGCTTTTCATGCTGTTGGTGCCCAAGGCGCAGCTGGTCCGAAATCTTGCCATAGGTCGTTGGGAATCAAGACAAGGAAGACCAATGAGTGAATAATGTTCCGGAATGGCTTGATTTCGTCACCGAGATTCGCTTTCTGATTTGACATCCCATTACAAACATGCGACAGAGCTGTCTAGTCCGAATAGAATTGGCAATGCGTCGCCTTCAATTTGGGCATATCGACTCTCGGCGGGTTTCGTAAATCCAGAACCTGCATATATCAGTTTCCAGTGTCCTGTGCCCCATAACAGGTCATCTCGTATGGGAAAGGAGCAATTTTCGGAACAGCGTGAATTCTATACCACTTTTACTTCAATTTGTTGTTAGGCAGGTTGGTCTTCCAGGTTGAAATGTTTTAACTCCTTCGTGTATTTTGTACACAATTTTCTTCCGGGAGTCTTGGAATAGTTGTTCAAGTGTATCGTCCCAGAAAAATCTTCCGTCGTGCTTTAGTAACTCGCGGAAAGGTGCCATGATCGAAGCTGGTTGATCCTTCGTTTGTTGGTGGGTGACTGGAAGTTTTTTATTGACTCAGGTAGCCTCCGGGCAGGCTGGTACCCATCTAAGGATACGTCGAAACCAGCAAACTCGACGGTGTCGTCAGCAAATTTAAACTTCTCCGGGTTGAATATAATTCCGCTATGGGTAGACAGCTTTATGTATTTGACCGTATGCCAGAACGACGAAGAGATATAATCATCTCATAATAAAGAGTCGTGAATACATCGTGCCACTCGAGGGAAATCATGTGTAATGGCGTCGAATGGCTTCGTGGACCCGTGGCTAGATGCGTGGAATCCTTGCGGTGCACGTAGATATCTGTACCTTCCTCATTCTATGATGAACGTTGTCGCGTTGTGTGCGTTGGGTGGTGTGCGTTGGGTGAACTTGTTTGAACTCGCAATGTTAAATGGAGATGGTGTATGGTAGGTATCTCTCCTTGTTGTGGTGTTTAATGTCTGTAGATCGACTGTCCGTCTTGGTGATCCATTCTTCTTAGGCAGCGTAATCATTCGGAAACACCAGGTCGTTGGCGTCCCTGTAGGTACTAGCTCTACTATGTGCAAAGCGATGTTCGAATCTAGTTGGGCTTTCACCATTCCCTTCCAATGATTGAATAGGACTGGTATTAGTTTGTGGGCAGATATTGGGACTGAGTGAGGTTTGAATAATATTTCGAGTGCTTTGCCAGTCATTGTTTGGAGCTCCTGGTGAGAGCACGTATTAAATGCACTTCATGTGAAATAATTCTTGATTAATTTTTTTATGTCCTCTCGGTGTTCCAGAATTGCTGGGTATGGTAGCTTCTCACCCCCATGGAGCAATTATGTCTCCCAACTACGGTTTGATACCGTGCTTGCATAGTCGAAATGTTACTTTGGTGTCAATGGTTGGGAAAGTCTTTATGGATTATGTGTAAGTTCTTGAGTGCTTGTTGGGATAGGTATATCCCCTTGACATTATTTCATATGTAGACGATTTCCGTTGATTTCACCGATCCTTGCGATATGTCTGCAACGAGAGCACCGCACCAATTACAGGCAGTTTTTCGTTATTTACAACTCATTTGTTGCAGGATATCTTTTTCGGCTATGTAATTTTGTGCACCGGTTTCAGCGGTCGCGGATAGGCTGACCCGCGGAAGTCGTTCAAGGATCTTTCGTTGAAAATTTAAATGTACTTAATGGTAAGATCTATCGTTGTTACAGGCAGTGGTGTGGGTGCAGTTGGAACAAACTGTTCATTGTCTATGCAGGATACTTTTCCGTTCCTCTAGTTATAAACTAGAGGTTAGAGATGAGATGAACGACGTATCCTCCTGTTGTTCGACGTCTCCTTGGAATGCGTTAGATTGGGAGCTAAAGCATCCGGGGGAAAAATGGTTCATCTCCTCACCACAATTGTTGCATTTCTTACCTTGTGCGGGACAATGCTTTCGGGCCTTCGGGTTGCGGTCCCGAACGCAGCCTTTACATTTTGTCTCGGTTAGATCCTGCTTAGATAGGTAGTTTTTGTTTGGTGATATAGGGTGGACCTTCGTTTCTGGTATTTCGACTTGACTGCAGCGATGGTAATATGTGACGTCCATTGGTTTGAAGTGGGTCGATGCTTTGGCGGTAGATTCGAGAGTGAGTGAGTTCAGTGAGCTGGCTTAAGGTTTTCAAGGTTGAGACTTTACTCAAGATTATACTTTGATGGGATGCCTTGTAAGGACTGTCATTCACCTGTGATTTGATTATATCCTCGGAGTATGATATCTTACAGTGTGAGTGTGTACTATCAAATTCTCGTGTAAATTTGCAAAACATGGCCTGTGATTTTAGCCTGGAGATAAAGTGGATCACTGTTTAGCCGTCACTTTGCTGACGATATGCATGGTGAAAAATTGTTGACGATAGACTGGTGTGATAACCTGAATGGAAAAAGGTCTATTTGAAAGGGACCCAATATCTGGCATATTTTGATGTATATAACTGGGTTCTGTTTCCATTCTGAAGAAACCGCTTTTTTCAAGATTTCCTGTCTGCCTCCACATTCAGGAAGCTTGGGAGGTGCCGGCAGTAATCACGATGACTTGTTTTAGCAATATCTCCCAAATATTTTTTGTTATATTTGCTTTTGGTCCCCCCATTTTCAACAGATATGTCTACATTGCCGATCTAAAAGTGAATTGAAACTACTTTCTGAGACTTTATAAAAGTCACGACGATGACTAGCTTGAGGGTCAATAGTTCCAGGTGGTTTATATGAAACTCCTTCCCTACTTGCGTCTGTATACCGTATTGACTGGAGTGAGCGCCCGGGGCGCTCATTTAATTCTGGGCTCTCAAAGGGGGGCGCTCATTAAATAAATCAATAAGATATCAAAACAATTTTAACTTGTCTCTTAAATAAAAGAATAAAACCAGTGACAAGATAATAAAATAACAGATATAATAATGTACACCCTTTTTGTTAAAAAACACTATTTACAAAGGAAAATAGCACTACAAGCTAAATTAGCTTTATTAAAGATTTTTTTTATCTAATTCCCAAAGGAGCGCCCTCTCTGAATACGTCTTTTTTAAATGAGCACCCCTTTTGAGAAAATAAAGGGACGCTAATTCGAGGGGGTGGGCATTCACGGGGCATTCACGTTAAAAGAGGGGCGCTAAATCGAGGGGGCGCTCTTTCAAGTAAATACGGTTCATTATTCCGTTTATATCCATTTTACCGATTTAAATATATATATGAATACATATTGTTGTAGTTTGGCCATTACGATATAGATATATAGAAAAACTTCACGAAGGAAGACGTCTCATTCTTCTTCCAACGCCTGAATTGTTGATGTTAAATGGCCGATCAATTGAGTTAATTTTAAAATCGTCTCCTTCCGTTTTTTCATCATACTCTGAAATTTTGACTCTATTCCTTGAATTTTTTGTGCCGGAAGGAAAAAATGTCATGTTAACGAGTTTACTTTCATTCCCAAGATTTATATTTCCTGACATGGAATCATAATTGATATTGTTTGGTTTATTATGAATCCTAGATTTTGCGGAAGATACCTCCTCAACCGAACCCCCCACGACTAACATGTCGCCGAGGTAAATTATTACTCGAATGTTTATTCTCCGAACAATCGAAATTGGCACTTTCAGAAGTTTGGTAAATATTCTTGCTGCCCGACCTAGCCAGAAGTATAAGCATAAAAACTCACAGTAAATTGAAGACGGATATATTTTTGGGAGGAATAGTTCACGGGGAATGCACAGATATGGTCTCAAAAGCTCTGTAGGCCTTCCAGTTTGAAATGTTGGTATGGAATTATTTTGTTTAATTTTTTCAAATTGATCACTGGCTTATGGCTCCTTCTATTTTGTACACCAAAAATAGTTTGCTTAAAATCTGGATTTTTTGGGGGCAGGGCTACTGTAATAGCTCCCTTCTTCAACAATTATTTTATCTATCAATTCTTTCTCCTGTTCATTCAGATACATTTGGTGAGGAGGTTTTTTTTGGCTTAGAGGAACATTTTTTATGAAAGGTATTTGGTAACCTTTTACCGTGTTCAGTATATTTTGGTCTCGTGTTAAACTTTCCCAAGCTTTTAAAAAATGTTTTAGACACCATGGCAGAGGAACCTTTTTGCTGGGGTCGCTAACAATTTTTTAATAATTGGGTGGACCTTTTTTAGTTCCTCCAAGCCTCATCTGGTGAATTGTTGAAGAGAGGTTGTTTGGTTGTTTGTTTTCTTACCAAGTTTTCTTTGGAAGTTATAATTCCCGCCTCTTCTACTACCGTTGTAACTTGGTCGACATCAACAACAGTTGATGGTCGTTGTTGTGATTGCGAAATCTATGCAAATTCTTTCGCCCAATTTGCTTTGACTATTTTAGTAAGGATATTTCTAAACTCTTTACCAAATATGCGGCTCAATATTTTGCTTCAGTGTTTATTTTGATTGAACCGGGTTGCTCCAAATAACATTCAACGTTTTTAGTCTACAGTCATAGTTTACAGTTTCGTTTGGTCGATCATCTGAAACAGTTTCACCGTTGTCGTTTTCACTTTGTTTACAACCTTTATCCAAGCAAACCCAAAGCTTCGATAGAGGTCGTATCACATCGTGCTTTTAGTACGGACTTTTTGCAAGATTTGCTCCACATTTAAAACCCCGTATTTTTCATTTAAGATATCGCGAAGATACACATCATGATATTGGATGGCACAGGGTTTTCTAAAAGGATTGCCTCTTTTTTTTTTTTTTTTTTTTTTATTGGAGATTGCTCAAAACAAGGCCTAAAAGGCCACTTGAGAGTAAAGAGCTACAGGAGAAGTTAAGCAGATTTAAGGTAGCGATGAACATTAGATTTGAACAGTTGAAGGTTAAATTCAGGAGGAAAGCATGTAGATGGAAGTGAGTTCCAAAGTCTGGACGTACGCGGAAAAAAACTGTTTTTATAAAAATCCCTACGACAATTTGGAACACAAACAGTCCATTGGTGAGACGAAGAAGACAACCTAGTAGAACGGAGAAAAATTTTGAGAGAAGGTGTAAGAGATGATAGTTCGCTTGAACATCGACCATAAAAAAACTTGTAGAAGAGACAAAGAGACGCTACGTTCCGCCGGTGTGAAAGGGAGTCCAATTTCAAAGAAAGGTTTTCGCCAATTGCATTGCAAACACGCCGTTGAACACGGTCTAACAAATTCAGGCAATTTTTTGGTGCACCTGCCCAAATGTGGCAGCTGTATTCCATACATGGACGAATGGATGATTTGTATAAGTAAAGGACGCATTCAGGAGTGAGGTAATTCATTTCTCGTAAAAGAGAACCAACCTTCATGGCAGTTGATTTAGCTATATTTTCAATATAAGATCGCCATGAGAGGTCGCTGGTAAATATAAGACCAAGAAGACGAAATGAATTGCTTTCAGGCAAATGAGAACCATTCATCAAAATTCGAGGTAAGTAAGCATGATTGAGATGATTAATGGAAAGAAGATTAGTTTTAGATGGATTAAAATTAACAAGCCAATTCTTACCCCATTCAACTACTGTATTGAGATCTTTTTCCAGATCAGAGGCCATTCTAACTTTATCACAATCATCTGATTTATTAAGGCAGGAATATAATGTTGAATCATCAGCATAAATAACGGTTTTGGATGATAAATTGTCAGGGAGATCGTTAATGTACAGTAGGAACAGAGTCGGACCGAGAACTGAACCTTGAGGAATACCAGCATTGATGGAAAAAATGGAAGAAGAATGACCGTTAAGAACCACCTTGAGTTTACGATTGGAAAGGAAGGAGGAGATAATATTTAAAAATGGACCTTTTAAACCATATGCCTTAAGTTTGTGCAGTAGCCCCCGATGCCAGACTTTATCAAATGCCTTGGAGATGTCAAGGGCAACTGCTCGCGCTTCACCAGAGACATCAAGGGCACGATAAAAACGTTCACTTATAACTGTCAAAACGTCAGCAGTGGAACGCCCAGAACGAAACCCATACTGGGAGTCGTAAAACAAATTATTTTTTTCAATAAATTCAACTAAGTTTAGGTTAATTAAAGTCTCGAAAACTTTGCTTAAGATGGAAATGAGGCTGATTGGTCTATAATTAGAAGGATGAGATCGCTCACCACAATTTTTAAAAATTGGAATAACAGAGGCAAACTTCCAAGATGAAGGAAAACAGGATTCGTCCAAACACTTTTTGAAAAGAGCACACAAAACGGGAGATAACTCAGTAGAACATCTTTGAAGTACAATTACAGGAATGCCATCCGGTCCAGTAGCCTTATTAGAATCCAATTTGTTAATAATCTTAGAAACCTTATCAGGAGATATAAAGCAATCATGTAAAGTCTGGACAGTTTTGGAGAAGAAATAAGGGAGATCATGACCAGAATCATCGAGGGTGGAATGAGAACTGAAGAGTTTAGCGAATAGTTCAGCTTTATCCTTAGATAGACTAATGACCTCAGGACCATTGAAAAGTGGAGGTACAGATGTTTTAGAACTACCCCGGACGTTTTTGATAATACGCCAAAATTTGCAAGAACCTATTTCTTTGGATTTGATAAGATCTTTAGTCCTTTCAGCAAAAACAGTTTTAGCTTTACGAACAACATATTTACAATTATTGCGCGAGGCAATAAACAGTTGTCTGTTATGATCAGTCGCATAACGACGGTAGCGATGAAAGAAATGATTGCGATGAGCTATGGCTGCAGCACAAGCTGGAGAAAACCATGACGAAGAATGAGGTTTTAACTGATATTTCCCTGACGGAACAAATAATCGTATTGCTTCAGATATTATTGAAGTAGTTTCATTAACACAATCATCAACTGAATTGGAAAGAATTTTTTTCCATGGGACAGACTGAATGTGATTTTGAAATTTTAGCCAATCCGCAAGATCATATCTAAAAAAGGATCTATGCATGGGATGATCATGGGAAACTTGCCTATTGAAATTAATTTTGACCTCCAAAACAACATGGTCAGAACGACCCAGTGGAGCGCTATGAGATATCTTACAAATTTCAGGGTTAGAGGTCAAAAATAAATCCAACAAGGAGGGCGATTGACTTGAGTGATCAGGAATGCGGGTTGGAAAATCAACCAATTGCGAGAGAGACTGAGATACTGCAAAGTTATAGGTTTCGACACCAGAGCTACTTGTTCTATTCGAGAATCTTAGCCATTGTTTATGGTGAATGTTAAAGTCACCAAATACAAAGATGTTGGTTGAGCGATGATTAAGAAGAGCTAAGTCAGCAGACTTTGAAACTGATTTGATAACAGAACAGTCTTGAGAAGATGGAGAGCGATAGAGAAAGAACAAAAAACTAGTTGAATGTAGAAGAGACAAACGAAAACACATGAAAGGATGATTGGGGTCTTCCAGGTCAATTTCACGAAATATTGGTAAAGTTTCCTTGACATAAACTGCTAGACCATGCATATGAATAGAGGAGTCTAATCTAAACAGAGGTAGGTATCTAGGAACAAGGAAATCATTAGAAGATATACCAGCATTTAGGTTAGATTCGCAAAGTGCTAATAAATCCGGATTATTTTTTATCAAAAAAGCCTCCACATCCGAATAATTGGTACGAAAACCGCGAATGTTGCTAAAAGCTAAGGAGAATGGAGGATGAGTATTCAACTTTATTTTGGCTTTGTTGTTGCGTTTTGATTTAAGGAGGGGTTTTTCTTTATTTGTTTTACAAACAAATTCCACGGAGGACCTCTTACTCGGTAGACCCATTCCCCCGAACTATCACCAGCCTCCCTCTGTTTAGCTTCAACTCGAAGTTTGTTGAATATATCCCTTTCCTCCTTGCTCCTGTCTGGATTAATAAAGATATTTCCATCAGCTTCTTTCAAAATCCATTTGTGATTTAAGATGGAAATTTTTGTGTCATAATCACGCAGAGTAACTCGTAACGGTCGAATTTTAGCGGATTGCAAAGGACCGAGTCTTTCACAAATTTTAATATCGTCAATGCGAATATTAAGTCTAAGCTGATTTTTAATAAGACCCAATACCTGCAATGAGTTACTAACCGATTCAGTCTCTTTCAAACCATAAATTATCAAATTATTTTTGCGCCAGTTGTGATCTTCAATATTTTTAAAAATTTCTTTAGTTAGAGTATGTTTGGAGTCTAAACAATCAACCTTGACACTATTTTTTAAATTGGAAATTAGAGTGTTTAGATTCAAGTTGTCATCAACTAATTTTTGAATTAATGAGGCGTTTGTCTCAATGCTGTCTTTGATGCTGGACAATGAAGATTTATATAAAGAATGAGACGCTTCGAGAGAAAAAAGGCGAGATTCAATTTTTTCAAAGTAGGCTGCGCATCTGGATTCAATATCTTTTTCTACAAAGATTGCATTTAGAGCAGGTTTAGTGCAGTCCGGACAGAACCAAAAGTTATCAACTTTCTCATTGAGAAGCTCAATGATGTCCCTACTGAACTCACAACACTCACTGCAATAGTATTTTGAACAACGTGTGCAGTGCCTAAAATAAATAATGCTGTCAACACTGGTGCAATTATCGTTGGAACAATGGGCACTCAGATTGGACCGATTTTTATTGAATCTGTCAGGTTTTTTCAAAATTCGACCGAAAGATGACTTGTTAGATGACATGATAAATAAAATGAATGGAGTACAGTTTAAGGCAAAGATAAAATTTTTATATACAGTAATTAAAAGTAAGAAAGGAAAAAAGGATTGTTAAGCAATTTGATTGACTCAACAGGCGTGTAACGATAAGTTAATAAACAATTAAAACGATCAATTAAAAATTTTTTTGTACAAACAATTGTTAGTAATTATGTTGCAAATGGGGCAATTATGTTTAAAGGATTTCTGTGTGAAACACAGGAACTAAAAGTACTTAAGACTTTAGAACAGTTGGGAGAATGTAAACTTTGATCAGCAAAAACAGAAAATACCAACTGTTTTAAACCACGTTTCAAGGAATTTTACAACAAAAATAACTTCCCCCTCTACACCAAACCGACTCCACAGTAATCAATTAATACACTCCAATTCGAACTAAAATCCAAATCCAAAGCAACGGCCAACAGCAAAAAAAACAGCAAAATTTTGAAGAGCTTCTCAAAACACAACTACTCTCAGCAATTAGCAAAACCCAATTTTTTATCCCTTCCTAGTAAATAATTGTTAAAATGGGAGTCAACATACTCTGCCGTATCCTTAGGAAGGTCCCATTTATATTGGTCTTCCTGTTTTTTTATGTGGAACCCTTTAAACTGCTGAGGATTAGTATTGTTTTTTTCCATTTCGCTTTTTATGACTGCGTTTATGTTTTCTCCTCTTCCTTTTCCCAGACGAACTTTCACTCTATCACTCAAATCCTGGCTACTTAAAGATGATGAAGAGCTCGAAGAACTACTGGAACTTAATGAAAGAGATCTTTCTTATTCCTTGTTGAGTTTTCTCGAGGGGTTATTTGGCAATTTGACTTAAAGAACCACCTCCATCCGCCTGTCTGTCAACAAAAGTAAGGTTAGGAGGTGTGTTAATATCATTTGTATTTTCGTTGATAACAATCATTTCTTGATTTTCGATATCTGGCGACGCCATTATATCGAGAATGCGTATCATGCAGCCTTAATTTAAGCAATACTAACCTAAAACCTAACCCTAACACAATACAATTTCCACCAATTGAAACATAGAAAACTGTAAATAAGTCAGGTGGCCGATACCTTATATGCTACACGGCTGTGGTTTCAAACTACCTCATAAACTGAATATTTACGTGAATCACGTGGGTGCATAACGACAAAAGGTTTGGTTTACGTGTTGCGTAATCGAGATAACAGAATAATTTCGAACGGAATTTTTTTAAAATAAAATTGTATTTGTGTGTAAATGTATATTTCACAAAGCTTTATATTTCTGACTTTTTATGGTAGTTAAAAGACAAAATATTGCAACGAGTTTTACATATTCTTGCAGTTGTTTTAAGATTGAAACTAGATGCGTTATTGTTTTTCAAGATAGATAAATTAATATTCAATCTAACATACATTCTGTCTTTAAAAACAAAACTAATTTGAAAATTTGGTTTTCGCTGATTTTAATTGTCCCCTAATATTTTAAGGTTTTTGTGGTATTGTCCTGGTTTACTTTTTAGCAGTTTTCATCAATCGGTATTTTTTATGTTTGACCTTTAGTTATGTCTTAATTGTTTCTTGGATACCCTGTCGAGGCAAAAATCGCACAAATTGATCAAATATACATATAAGTAAAAAGGTTAAGCAACAAATGGGTTAAAACAATTAAGAAAAAGAAGAAGAATTAGAGTTGTTGAAATGCCCATTGTTTTTATTAGGCGCTCATGACCTAAACAAGCGCCAAGACTGAAATTTGAATGAAAATAAGCAAAGCAATTAATCGGTCATTAACGGTATACCATCTACCGTTTAACATCCCTGATCTAATATATTTTTCAAATCTGTGTCTAAGAAACATCAAGCTTTTGTAATCATATTTTAAACACATAGCTCAAATCATTGCCTGGTTTTGATAATGAAAACACACAGTCCATCTATTATCTGCATCACTCAGCATGTTGTTGACAACACCAGTTGCCTGACCTTATTGAACACATCAAAGTGCTTTATTACTTAACATTAATATTGCTTTTGCGTTTTGCTCTAATTCTTGATGTTTCTTCGTTAGGAAATGAATTATAATTTTTCGCAAGTACTCCATCACTATTTCCTGGTTGGTATAATGGCTTGATGAATGCGTGATATAGAATGACTCTGAGAACTTCACTTTTGAATGGCATTTACCTGCATAAACCTCCAAAAATGAGCACGAGCAGCAAATGTTCCTGTAACTATGGGCACAGATTCTACTGCTACCTTGAGTAATCCAAAGGATTTAATTTCGCCGATCAGTCTGTTCAAACATTTTTTGAGAAAATTGAAAGACACAAAAAGCAAGAACAGAACAGAAATCTTTTTTCTGGAAAATTGCACGTGATTGTAAAAATAAGCTAATAAATACCACGAACAATAAGACAAAAGGAGACGACAAAGAAACGAATCAAACTACATCACAAAATAAAATACAGTTATCCAGAGGGATGTCAACCATTAAACTAAAGTCTACCCCTGAAGGACGCCCTATTTGAGTTTTAGGTGGTTTCAGAAAAAGCTTTGTGTTTTGAGTAACTAACTCAGTCGTCGCCTGACCACTTCGCTTATTAGAGGCCATGGCTAAGGTCAAAATCGGACTGAAGAACTCAATAGTTAGCCGCGGGTAAACACATATTAAGTACTTCAGTATGATACCCTTGCATAATACTTGCATGGCACCTCATGGCTGACAACAAACGAAACAGAAAAATCAGGATAAACATGAGCTCAAATAAAGCCGGATGACGGCCGAAAATAGGAGTAAATGTTTATTCAGCAATTCAAAAAGTGTAGAACACCTTCATTTTGGTCAACTTTATTTATTGTATAAAAAGCTTTCGACCCAGCGTGTCTTCATCGGATCTGCCTGGATGTTTACTTAACACTTACCAGCTTACAATGAGGCCGGTTTACTTTAGTAATCACACTAGCCAGGGGCCATATTCAGAGTGTCGAGCATATATTAGAATACTTATGGCGCCCCAGGATAACTGCAAGAATATCTATAAAAAAGGCTGAAAAGAATACCCCGTAATTATTTTTTTTGGGCGCCCGAGAAAAAATCGTTGTTTGTCGCCAAAAGGAGGGGGAGGCGCCACCCCCTAAATCCGCCACTGAGACCTACATCAATTCTTCCTGTTTTCTCCAAAATGCTCGAAAGAATAATTTTTAGCCGCTTATATAAGCATTTAACTACTATTAATTTACTAAACAAAAATCATTTTCGGTTTTAAAAAAGTCGAAGTGTTTTAGAGTTATCGTAAAGCATCTTATCTAATATTGACGGAAAACGATATACTCTGGGTGGGTGTTTAGACCTTCAAACAGTAAACACATTGGCAAACTAACAGCCTTGTGTGGCGTTTCTCAAGGTTCTATATTAGGACCATTACTTTTTCCTGTATATATTAATGATATTGTTAATGTTTCTAACAATGCATCTGCAATTTAATTTGCTGATGACATTAACCTGTTTATGTCAGCTGATTAAAGAGATTTTTTTTGCAATGAATATAAATATAATAAATTGTCTTTAAATGTTAACCAATCTAAATGTGTTTTATTTCATACAGCGAATCTTGGAAATATTCTCCCTCAGCAAATACCAAAGCTAAGTATTGACGAAAGTGTAATTTCTAGAAAAAAATGCATTAAATATTTAGGTATCTATCACAAACTACATATCCATATAAAAAATCTAGATAAAAATATCAGGAAATACCCCAAAAATCTACACAAAACAGTAACAGGCTGCTAAAATCATAAAAGGCAGAAGTTGTAACATTTCGTTCCCTTCAATATTAAAAGACAAAAAAAAATTAAACGTCTACCAAATAAACATCCTTCAAACCCTAATTTTTAAAGAGTAAAAAATATCTCACCTCCAAAAATTTGAACCTAAATTCCAACTCAATTCTAATTAATATGATATCAAGAATTCACATATCAAATACCTGCAGGGCCGTAATAACTTGAAAATTTTTTTTGGGGGCCAAACATTAGGAAAAATCTTTAGGATAAGGGAGTGGAAAAATTGTCGACCACGATGGTTGGCCGAAGAAGAAAATTTTCTAATCTGAAAGCTCTAAAAACACATTATAAGGCTATTTTCATCCCTTGAGAAGAACATTAATTGTGAAATGTTTCACTTCCATGAAACTTAATAATATGTAAAGTATAATTGAAAAGATTTTTGTTGGGGGGGGGGACATGACTCCCCTGGCCCGCCCGGTTGTTAAGGCCATGCTGTGCCCTTTTAGAAAAAGAACAATAAGAAATAAGATTTCTTAGTCCACACTTGTGAAACAAACAAACCTGTCACACTGTGTTTGGATCGTCTGAGTTGTCCAAATAGAGTTTTAGTTATGATTAATGAAAACAACTTTGGCAAGTGATTTTATCTTTCGTAAATCCAGGAATTTCACCTCTGACAACGAAATACAGATGCCCTTAATTGTCCCTCTTAATCGTTACTTTGGCCGCAGAAACCAACAAAATAGGACCAAAGTCCTATTATTCCATGCTCATGTATTCATGCGACAGCGTGCTTTGAACACTCTAATTTTTTCAAAGTAAACGTCGTAAATCCTACGCACACACAGTAAAGTGCGCACGAAGTCTTTGCAAAGTAGAACAAACGGGTCAGTAGCGCTCCTTGTGATGCACCTAACTGCAACAACTTAAATTATACGCTATTGGAGCTGGAATTCCCATGGCTGCGGGCACCAGACTTGCCCTCCAATTGATCCTCGTTAAAGGATTTAACCCTATTCAGGCTGGGGGACCATTTGGTCCCCCCTCCAGCTTTTTTTAAATAACTTCTTAAAGAAACATGCTATGACCCTGAAATTTTCTGACTTTTCCTAAAATTTATATAGGAATAAATTGGTAAAATTTTTATTTTGAAAAATTATGCTCACCTTGAGCATTCTGACATTTTATTGACATGACCAAAATCCCAAAAATTTTTTGAATTTGTCTAAAACAACTTTATTTCAATAAGCTTAAACTTGTTTTGTTATATAAACACGATTACTCTCTTTCGGCACTCTTTTTGTCATTTCTCTATTTTCATCCGTCATCATTAGGGTAAAATTTAGTGAAATTAAACTATACACTGTTATATATCATTCTTTCACAAATTTTTCAGAGAAATCAAATATAACGTCAGCATTTTTTCACAATAGGTTCTACTTTGGTAAATTTATTCAAATGCTGGAACTAACTTCTAACTTGGTTATTGAATAATGTCTTTTATATGAAAATTCCCCAATTTTGACGATGCCGATGACGACATAGCTATTACGCAATCAAATTGTTTTTATAGTTGGTACAAATACTACAAAATATCAAAAAATTTAAGTCCCAACATTCGCAATTGAGTTTGTCATTTCACAAGGCCTAAAAGACTTTTTTGGGAGTTTTAATGACGTCAGCGAAGAAATAATGACGTAATTATAATTTTTGTTTGCAGATCGATTTCATTTATAAAATACTTACTCTCTGCCAAATTTCAAGTTAATACCATTTTTCAATCCAAAGATACATACGGGGGACTAAATGGTCCCCCGCCATTTCAAAGCCCTTAAAAGCTCAGCCTGAATAGGGTTAAATTGCACTCATTCCAATTGCTCACAATATCAATATTAAGACCCCATAACCATAACTCTCCTCCAACCTACCTTATCATGCAATTCGAAAAGTTATGTATCACCAGGTAGACGGAACGCTAGGCCCCGCATTGGTTTTAGTCTAATAAATACATCACTTCTGCGAGGTCGGGATTTTTCGCATGTATTAGCTCTAGAATTACCACAGGTATCCATGTAGTAACGTACAATCAAATGAGTGGATTTTGAACTCCAGTCTTAGTCGCTAGTCTATATAAAAGTATGGAGTTCAAGTCTTATCATGACAATTTCTACTATAAAACGCAATAAAACTAAAAAATCTTTTTCATCATGTAAATTTAGTTATATGGCGTGCCGGGACAGCCTCCGTGCAATGTTGAAAAAAAAAATAAAAAAGAGCTTCTGACTAATGTTTTTTATAAACGTATAAACCATTTCTTTCTCATATTTTTTTTATTACGTCAATAAATATTGTCTGCCGTTTGGTAATAAGAGTAACTCAAAAGACACATGAATAACGAAATTAAAATTTATCTATTATTTATTAGAATAATGCCATCGAAGCAATTTTCTTTATTATTATTGTTATTCTTATTTTTTGCCATTGATAAAGTTACAATATCTCTTCTTACAGTATACATAAAAAAGAACGAATTATTTTACAAAGCATGGAACCCACAGAAGACCACAGGGTCTTATCAGTTCTTTTTTATGCAAGTACAGGTTGGCTATCAAAGTCAATGAGAAGAAATGGAGTTTCATCTAGTAGAACAATAAAAGTTGACAAAAAATCAAATACCTAAGTGACTATACTTCAACCACCCCCTTCGACTTCGATCTCTCACGGATTTGAAGTTAATAAACGGGGCTTGCTTTTAATAAAACTTTCTTAATACAGTCATCCTCCATTACCCGGTCGTCGTTTATCCGGTCCTCGATTATCCGGTTGTCGTCTTTAGGGATTTTCAAAAACAATTCAGACACTAATTATTAACATGAATGAACACGATACGAGGGCGAGCGTTGATCATTGAGCAAGATGTACCATAGTCACGTGTTTGATTTGGCGTGTCTGGCTTCATCACCGCGTGTCGAAGAAGCCTTTTGATCTCATAAGAGTCGTAAAATCTATATTTATCAATCTAAATCTTGTGATTAAGAGCATCAGTTTCGTGGTCCAATGTAATTCTACGACAATATTCGTGCGGATCGATGTAACCTTGTACACCGATATTTAAACGCCGCGAAATCGATCCCGTAAGTGCGGTATTTGGCGATCCGACCTGTAGCCAACCGTGTAAATGCAGAAAGTCGATATTTGATGCAGCATAGTTTGATCAAAACATATCAACCAAGAATTTTACCTATTTAACATACATTTAAGAGTGAAAATGAGACTTTTATTATCTGGTCATTTTCGATTGTTTGACCGTATTTTCAAGAACCTGTGCCCAACACGACCGGAGGATGATGCATTTCCATCAATATATTTCCGTTTTCTGCAATACTTAGAACCGCAAACTCTATACTACAGTAATGAAACCAATGACGAATCAACGTATTGTATGTCATGCCTACGTTTACTTCGGAAATTGATCAAAATACGCAGATTTGAAAGTGATTTTTCAACGAAACACCAAGTTTTTCCAATGAGATTACCATTCCCCAGATCAAAAAGGTCTGTCTAAAACTGCCTCTACAATTGCTCGATTCTTATATGAGAATATATGTCGGCATGAAGGTATAACATTCTAATTAATGACTTCGATTGCGTTTCTCGCTTGGCTTGTATGCTAATGCCCCCTAAAAGTTTAGAAATATTAAGCCAAGGGTCTCGACGACAAACATGGGCAATATACTTTAGATATTGATGGTTGATAAAAACTCTCAGATGTTGACATTTAGTTATACGAAGAATATCGTTATTAGTATAGACGAGAGAAAAATTAGTGTCGTTGTCATCTTCTGATGGTTTTTTCCGGAAGCCACCTCTCGCCATCCTTCGTAGAAAGCCACACCAACACATCTCCAGTTTTTTAAGTTCATTTACAGAAGATCTGCAAGACTGGGCTGCATATGTTAGCCTGGGTCTCACACAAGCCTTTTGCAACTTTTTACGGATCGAAAGGTGAATATCATGATCGCGAAAAACATTACCAAGCCCCTAAAATTTTGCAGTTGCTTTCGCAATTCTGAGAGCAGTGGAATTCCTATCATCATTAAAGATTGTATGTCCAAGATAAAAAAAATTCATAAACATTCTCAAGAACTGTATTACAAACAGAGATCGTTATATCGTTGGTGTTAAACTGCATGACCTTAGTTTTTAAGAAAATATTTAAACCAAAACGTTTGCACACATTATTCATTATATTAATGTCTATTAATGTCTTGGGCCTTATCCATATTAGGGCAATAAAGAATGAGATCGTCAGCATACAAAAGCCATTTGATGAATTCTGTTTTGTGCAACTTTTTCTCTTGACGTTGTTCCCTATTAGTGCATTCACCAGGAATTCTATAATCAAATGGTATGCATCCATTAGGGTACTTACAATCTATCTCTTCTGCACACACTTTCAAAACAAAAGCCTCTTTGGCGACAACCAATATGTAAACCAAAACGGACTTTGGTACCCGCAATAACAGCTGTGGTTCCATCGTACAATTTTCTGAGAATGTTGACAAGAATTTTTGCCCCATTTCTAAATTCGAGGACTCGAAACAAGAAATCCCTTGGGATGTGATCATACGCAGCAGTAAGATCGACAAAAATTAAAATAAGTGGACCAGAGTGTTTTTGTATGACATTCTTTATGATAAAAATGACATCGCATGTGGAACGCCCTTTCGGAAAACCGAATTGGGCTTCAGACATATTACATTCATACGTTTTCTGCAAACAATTTAAAATAATACGTTGAATCAGTTTGCTTAAATTCGAGCCGATGGACAATGCGCGATAGTTTGCAGCCAGAGATTTCAATCCCTTTTTGTATAAACAAACTATTTTGAGTTTGAGCCAAGACTTTGGAACTGTAATATTAAGCCACATAAGAGAAATTAATACAGTTAGAAAAATAAAAAGATTTTTACTTGAACTGTATTTGACACCCTCAGGAGGAATGTTATCTGTACCAAATGATTTATTATTTTTGAAAGTTTTTGATGCATCTTTTATCTCTTCCAAAGGCGGAGGTTTTTGGTTAACCTCAATTTGTAAGTCTTTAAGGAATTCAAAGTTGTCTGGGCCAGTCAATTCAGGTGGGAATTCCAGTTCCCTTTCAGAAAAATGGTCTTCAAAATGCTCAGTTAACTTCTCCTTAGAAATATCAATTTTAAGTGGATGACTTGTGCATTGAGAAATTTTTTAGCAAGGTGAAATTCTTTCTTCACCTGCCTTGTTTCTGCAGCACTATTAATTTCCAAGGCCTTCTGATGGTAATAAAGATTCTTCAGCGATTTACGTTTGTCTCTAACCTGCTTCTTGAGGGCTACACTTTTTTTTATCTTTCTGCAGTTTAGTCATCAAATCTTGCAGATCGGAATTCAGCCAAGGTTCCGCAGCTTTAGATTTGAAAAACTTCGGACAGATGGAATCTATTGCTTTACTAATGGAAGAACTGATTTGCCTACATAATGTATCCACATCAGATGGGATATTTTCAGGGTCGAGTAAGGAATCAAGATGATTAGAATAACGTTTAGCAATGTCATTATTTTGATGAAGGGCTGACACAATAGTTTTAGGTTTGTGCCGTGGCTTAAAAATTGGTGTAAAAAGTTTTTTTTGGGTGGTGGGGTAGCTAAGGGTCATCTTAACCATGTATTGATCTGTGTCAAAAAGGGATAATGTTTTTCTGTATGCTCTACAAGAGGTGATAAATCTGGAGATATACTTCCTTGTCAGAATATAGTCGAGTCTTTTTACTTGACCAGTTGGAATATGAAGCTATCCGTTTTGAACGAAACATACCGTTTATAATTTTCAACTTTTTCTCTGAACAAAACCTTAGAAATAGTTCACCATTAGCATTGGTGTTTACAATGGAAGAGTTGTTAAATCCAAGAACATCATCCCATGCACTGCTATTTTTTGAACCATTCCTATGGTAGCATTTAAATCTCCCAGAATAATTGACTTGAAACGGTTATATTTTAGCATATCAGAGTTCGCTTTCCTGAGTTCACGATAAAACAAAGTTTTAGAAGATTCAGAACCGTTCTCAGTAGGAGAATGTGCACAAGTCAATGTCAACACAGAGGCCATAGATGATGACCCGTACAGACATAATTCTAGCGGCATAATGTACATGAGTTTCAATTAACTTCACGTGCGGTGCAAGAATAAAAGATACACCTGCTTCTGATTTATATTTGAAGCCGATCCAAATAAACTGCCATCCCCTAATATCACCACTATCAATTTCAAAAGTATCACATCCATGACGCCTCACTTCTTGCAAAGCTAGGACATCGAGATTGAGAATTTTGGCTTCTTGGATAGAGCTAATTTTATGTCACATAATAATGTTCGAATGTTTAGTGTTACAACGTTGATGTTTTCAAACCTGACATTAGGTGTTCTATGCGAGAAACTTTGGTCCAAAGACGTTGTTTCTTGTAACTAGATGGAATTGGAGGACAGGGACAAACTGTCATAGCCAGAAACAGATTTTCCGATCTCAGCCTTGACGTCTCACTGAGGGGCGCGATCCTTGGTAACCCGCACGACGATCGATGCGGTATGGAATTTGTGAAGTCGACATTTCATAGGTTATGATAATTGGTAGTATTATCAAGCTACCATCTCTAGAAGGATTGTAAACTAATACTGAGGAGCTCCTTCCATCCCGGTTTGAATTTAGAGTTTTCAATCTCCATCGGTTTTGTCAAATGACTGGAGTTCCTTCTATCCCCTAACTCTAAGGGAGTTTGTAAATGAATGCACCGGATTGCTTTGGCGTATCATCTACAGTCCAACGGAATAGTTAAACGACAAAATCATCAAAGACTCATTGGTGAAGGTTTTTGATGGAAATCCCTATGATAAAGAAATGTTTGATGCCGTCCTTACAACTACGATCTCCATGAGAGAAAAAGTACAACAAATAGCTGGTGAAAATATTTGTTTGGCACGAGAAAAACACCATGTGATTATAACAATCGTCATAAAGTGCCTAACAAGATGACGGCCAAATGGTACTTTTGAAGAATCGGAGAAGGGTGTACAGAAAAGATGACAAATTTTTGTGTAAATGGCTCGCCCGCACACAGTTCATACCAATAGCAAATAACAAACTTTGTTCCTTGTTAAACAAAGAAGAAATACAAATTAAAACTAAATACAATGTTTCTCTCTTCAAACCATATTTAGACTCAGATGACGTAAAAGTTGCGTGTGACGAACCCTTCTGGTGCCATCGATGAACAACCACCTGCAGTATTAAATGTTTAAATACATCGATATGCACCGCGCGGCGAGCAATGAACATATCCATCCAACTACTTCATGATGGTTATGGGCATTAGTTACTCGCTTTTTAAACAATAGAAGGATACAGTTGAAAATTTAACGTTAACTTTTACCTGACGAAAATGAACCACAGCCCGTTAAAAATGAACGCGAACATCGTCCAACTGAAAACGATCAATCAAACAGATCATTTCTACTGGGATGAGATGAAAGGGAGCAAAGTCATGGACGATCTAGAAACCTGCTACAACAAGATCGTGTATTAAAGTCTCTAAGTCATGGCTGATCGTTAAGCGTGAAAGTATGGAGCAAGCGACCAACATATTTGGAGACACGAACATTCAAATCACAACAGAAGGCGAACGACACCTCGGAGCTGTGATCGGAAACGAAGAATACAAGGAAAGATACGTCAAAGGGATGGTCGAGAAGTGGGTGAAGGAAGATAACATGTTGTCCGATATCGCGCTGACGCAACCGCAATCAGCATACGCCTGCTTTGTCGACGGCTACCAACACAAGATCACCTACTTTCTGCGCACCATTCTAGGAATCAAAAATCCCCTATTGCTATTGGACGAAGTAATAACACACAGGTTTATCCCGGCAATAACAGGTGGACACATTATCAATGAAAAATGAGCGTCATCTTCTTGCCTTACCACCTCGATTAAGGGGTCTTTGTATCAGGATCTTCAGGGAATGTTCACCGATAGAATATGATAACGCGATAAGCATGACAGCATAACTTGACAACCAGCTACTGGAAAGAGAAGGAGAAGGTAGTAAAACGATCAGCGAGATAAAAGCCCTTCGAAAACAACGGAAAAATGAAACCCTCATTCAACTACGTAGCAAAATGACCGAAGAACAAAAGCGCATTAACGAGTTTAACACCCGAAATGGAATTTCCCACTGGCTCACAACTATCCCTCTGAAAGAATGGCGATTCCACCTCAACAAGCAAGAGTTTTGGGATGCAATCAAACTGCAGTACAACTGGCATTTGGAACGCGTGCCATCAATTTGCATCTGTGGTTCACGATTCGACCTAGCACATGCCCTTTTCTGCAAAAAGGGCGGTTGGGTCACACTACGACACAATGAAGTGAGAGATATAACCACCGCCCTTCTAAGTGAAGTATGTCACGATGTGAAGGAAGAACCCTGTTTGTTAGGATTGGCAGGGGAACGCTTCACACAAAAAACAGCAAACGAAACAAACGAAGGAAGACTCGACATTAGCGCACGAAGCTATTGGACCAAAGGCCAACGAGTATTTTTAGACGTAAGGGTGTTTAACCCACACGCTCAGCGGTACAAGAGAATGCAAATTAAAAAGTGCTTCGCAACGAATGAGAAAGAAAAAAGAAGCATTACAACGAACGAATTCTTCAAGTTGAAAACGGATCGTTCACGCCACTGGTAATCGCATCGAATGGCGCGATGGGCGAAGAATGTGCATCGTTCTACAAACGTTTATCCGCGATGATTGCCGAGAAACGCAATACGCCGTATTCACAGACAACAAATTTCATCCGTTCGAAAATATGCTTCACGCTTCTCCGTTCGACACTCCGATGTATCCGCGGATCGCACGGAATAGACGAACCGGAGACGACGCTATCCGATTTAATACGGGCCGATCAAGCAACGATTTGTGAACAATAAACCATGAACCAATAAACATAACGTCCGGTTAAATCAGAAAATGTTTTTTGTTTTTGTAAAAATAGTTGTATGTATTTGCAGCACGCTATGGCTGACCCAGTGGCTGACCTTGGCTCTTCTACGTGAATACTTTTACGCATTATCAACCGATTAAACAGCAAAACCTTTTTTTATACGACAGAGCGCAAATACACAGGCTGACACAGCTAGCTTGCGTTAGTTCCGACGTTTGTTTTAGGGCTTTTTAAATAAATTTCTTTGAAAAGAGACGAAATAAGCTTTGCGGTGAAGTTCCATAGATTTTAGAAGAATGGCACCCAATATGTTATGCAATTCATATAATAAATTTACATGGTGCTATCCTTTGTTCCTATTAATTGTTTATAAACATTAACGAATCCAAAACTATATATATACCTTAGTGGTACTAAATTTCGCGGGTACTTATTTTCGCGGTATCAATTTTTTTTCAAAAAATTGCATTTTGCGGGTATTTATTTTCGCGGTTTGCCCATTTAAGGATTTTTTCGCGGGTATTAACTTTCGCGAAATGTAAAAATTAAGTAAATTTTAAAATCAATCTTTCAAAATATAAAGAAAATACGAACGATAAGAGGTGAGCACAAGTTGAAGTTAAGGTTTGGGGCAGGCATTACAGAAGAAGCTCTCTAGTTCAAGGTGGACTTGAAGTACCATGCAGAATAAAAATCAAAATGGATGGGAGTATCGTCAACCACCTCCTCCTAGTGCGATACGAGTAATTAATGGATTGACTATTTCTAATGAAAAATAAGCGTATCTTTATTGAAGTAGTTTAAATTTTTGTTCTATAACCGCCTGTTTGTCACACGAGTGGAAGAAATTCGACTTTATATAAAAGAAATTTCGCGGGTGCAAATTTTCGCGGTTTGGAGGGAAAACCGTGAAAATAAGTACCCGCGAAATTTTGTATCACTAAGGTATTTCGGCACGCGGAGAAAGTAAGTGAACTCCAATTAAAACAACACCGCAAATAAATATGTTTGATGTGACAGTCTGTGTTCCAAATTACAAATTCTTAGACCATCTTATGAACACAAAAATGCTCCTTGTGAAATTTGATTTTCTTCAAAAAATTGTTAAAAAATCTTTGAAAATTATAAAAACTACAATGTGGAAATCCTTCAAGTTTTTATCTCCCAGAAGGACTTCATATATCACTTATTTACTAGGATAAAACTGGGGAGTACTTTTACGGGAATACTTTTAGAATTCGGGAACCAGGAGGGTGTGACAATTAGACAACCATAATCGTACTACAGCCTCATGGCTCAAAGACGACAATGTTCCTTCCAAATATCAAGCTCCGTTTTGAGATGAGGGTAGATCATCCCTACAATGCTCCAAAAGGCCTGTAACCTTTTCTCTCCATTCTGCTAGAAAAACTACCTTTTCTGGAAAACCATAATATCATTTAAAACAGCACGGTTTCTATCAGAAAACCCCGTTTGGACTTGAGTGGGCATGTGTTAAAGAAAAAGCAAAAGGCAAGATATGTCATTTGTCTTTTTTAGTACTACGAGGGATATTCGGCTGATGTATTCACGCGATTCATCCGTTTTTTGTACGGTACGTGGCTTGGATGGCGACAGAATCAGCAAGTTTAATAGCTTCTTCCAGCCATTTGTTATAATTCGCGTCTACATCTCACTACAAACCTCGCAAAGCAACATACAGCTAAGTTACATTCGTGTTAGAAGCTACTTCGTCGAATGTCAAAGACTGAAATTGCTTTGCGAGGCTTTCCTGAGGGAACAGGAGCTCAATGTCACCTATGTGTTCTCTATCAACTCGAGATCGAATCCGTGTTCATGAAGAAATGAAGAAGTGACTCTTTGCCATCGATTTCAGATATTACACACTTTTCATTAATAGCAGATGCCGTAGGTAAAGCTGATGAAGAGGACTGATACTTCTTATCACCCATGAAGAAATCAAGTGTTAGTTGCTTATGTCTGGCAAACCACTTTCTAATACAAATGTTGTACCCTAATCACTTGTTGTGCATGATGGTTTCTGGTCAAATCTAAAAGACATTTCAAAGGATGAAACTTGATCCACAAGAAGAATGCTTTTTCCATCACTCCACAATGACAAGAAGCAATGAAGTGGGAAGTATTTATGAATATCTAAATATGTGGCCACATGTGGAGGTTCTTGGAAGCACACTAGTTATAAAGTATTTTGTACATATCACGGCTATTATCTCTAGTTGCAACTGCAAAATAAGATTCGATAAGCCTATCAATTATGGCCGAGAGAAAAAGAATACAGTGAATTAAAACTGAAGATGAAAGGGTAAAGTTCTTGACAGCGTTTTCAGCGTCTGCATTGATTTTTTTTATATTAAATGTAATCCATGCAGATAAAGCGAACGCTAATTGGCTGTGATTCCAAACCTGGATTTCATCGGGCAACTGCTTTATTTAAAGAAAATAATCTAATGAATTATGTTGACTCCTTGGCATAGTAAATTCCTGATTATCTTATTAAGAAATTACAAAAATTCATCATCTAACTTCGAATAAAGAAGACCACGAGTCTTTCATTTCATGTAAAAAGAAGTGTATCAAAGACCCATGTGTCATTTCCTGTAGTCTATTCCAAATTTATTAAAGTGTGTAATTAATTACATCATATAAATTACTTAGCAATGGGTTCTAGAAAAAGTTGGCATATATTTCTTCATGTTTATCAATAAATACAAGTTATAAACATGAAGAAATATGCAGATATACGACAAGAAAACATGCGGCAATGAAGGAAGAATATCGCAAGAAATTTTTTTTCAGGCACTTTGCCAAATTTGATGTTACGAATGAAGGCAAGTGTTGTATTTCTTCTCAAAACAACGTGTTGTTATAGAGAAAAATATGAACGTTGTTAAATAAACAGGTCGTTCCTTAAAACATCACTGCTACTGACTTACAAAGAGTTTAGCCAAGATATATGGGGAAGTATTGCAAACTAGGGCCGAAGAAAGTGCATATATAAATCGTACGATTTGTGTTTTCTGGTGTGTTTTATAGCTCGCTCTTGAATATAGATATTTGACACCTCTTCTAACTCAGTAAACAGCTAAGAGTTATCCGAACCGTTACACGGTGTGCCAATTAAAGCAACAGCGAATAAATAGCTGGCGTTAAGATTTGTTATTTCGACACTAGAACAGTCACACGTGTAGAGGTTTTGACGAAACGAGAGAGGAAAGCTTTAATGAAGTAAATATGAATGTTTTGCTATTGTGGATATGGTTTGTTGTGCTAACGGCATTGAAGGTTTCTGGGATATCTGTCCGAAGTGATTTTAACCTCAGAAGAGTGAGTTGACCAGTTTGTAATAAAATTATTTAACTTAGTTTGTTTCGTATATTTATGGCCTTTTAATAGAGTTTATACTGTATAAAGTTTGTAATACGTAAAACGCGCAATTATTTTGTTGGTGAAGATATTGAAAATGTTTTGCGAAAATCGGAAATGAGATGTTCCTAGAAGGAATTTCAAATTAGCATGATATACTTTAATAAAGTTGTAAATAAAGTATTAAATTTCTTAACTTTTTTCAGAATATGATATCAAACATCTACACTTATAAGACAATGCTCGGTCGAGTGAAACTTGTGAATCACACAGTTTACTCGTTCAAATAACAGAAGTAACTTCATCTTTAATTTTGTTAAAGAACTTATAAGATTCTTTAGTAAATATTTGTAAAGTCGGGCATGATACCGTATATATCATTTCTCTGTTTACTTGTGGTACATGAAGTCGCCACTTATTACGCCAACCTTGAGTAAATGCTATCATACTCGCATTAAAAAAAACAAAAACAGCAAGACAAAAACAAATTCAATATTAATGTTTTGGCGCGAAATGTAATAACGTCAATATCAAATCTTCTTGACTTAAAGGATTATTTGAGGATATGAAGCTTTGATTTCGATGGATTACATTCCATATTGGCAGATCAATCATATTTCCATGCAATTATTTATGTACGTATAAACACCCAACAAGGTTTCTGCGCAAATGTACGATCTTAAACGAGGAACAAAATTAACGAAATTCGTCGAATAACTTCGCGTTGGGATTGTTTTCGAAAGTACAGTTAGTTTTTCTTAAAAGTGTTTGATTTCTGCGGGATATATTTAACGAGGCGACATGAGCTACTGTGCTAGCTTATTGTAAAAACTTGTTTTCAAAACGCGCTCGTGTGAGTTAAAAATAGCATGATCGCTAGGACAAACTTTGCGAGAGATTTCATTGATAAAGAGGAAACGTAATGACTGGGGCGCCTGTATTATAAAATTATATTATCTTTTTCCTAAGTAAAACAAATAGAGATTCACTAGTTTCCGAACGTTTTTGGACTGGTCGGAAAACAAATAGCTTAAAAACCATTTGCAGTTTTGTTTCAATAAACACCCTTTTAACAGTTACTCAATTCATATGTCAATCATTTGTTCGCCGAAGTAATTCACGCTTTTAATTGTTGTTGTTCATGAATATCATAAAAATTCTATTCTAAATTCTAACTATTAACCAGTTCCGAATTGGCGCTATTTGCACACATACACACACAAAAAAAACATTTTTCAGACTGTGCAAGAAAAAATGTTTGTAGGTTAATTCAACTTAAAACTATTTTTGTATCAAGCAAGCCTAACGACTCGGTGTTGATATCACACGTCAACAAAACAAACGCATTTACAAAGATATCACCTTATTGAGAACTAGATAAAATTGTTGGAGAGTCAAGGTTAAGAAGCTCTTGAAATATCTCCAACGCACAACAATGAAAACAATTTCAAAATAATCTGTCGTTACATAAATGGATCTATTTATAAATCAGTTTTCATTTATGCATAATTTTTTTTTTATCTAAAAATACATATTTAAAAAATATCACCGAATATTGACCATAGAAATTACCTTTAAATTGTTCGACTGACAACTCGCTAAACATGACTGTGGTTGTAATGCGTTTTTAAACAAAAGTTACACCCATTTTGAACTTTGGTATATGCAAGAGACAGAAGGTCAAACATACATCATTAGTAAGCACTGCGCATAAAATATCTCTGATATCGGCTATCATTCATTGACGTCATACAATATGTTATGTGGATTACCTGGTGCGAATTCATTTTAGATAGTTCAAATCTTACTTTTTTAAGTTACATCATCGCAATGTATATAAGTTGCCACAAACAGGTTTAGTTAAATGATGTCTCGCAAGTTGAAATATTCAACTCACTGCAACGATGAAGTGCCTTCAAGTGTCCACTTTTAATATTGATAGAAGAGCAGAATAAATAACAAATAAATAAACGACCATTCATGCTGTTGGTCCATGTTTTTCAGATCTTAAATAAAAAAATTGACTTTATTCTCAAACAAAATCGGAGCAAAGAATTTAAAGATAATAAATGTATATTTCTAATTGCTAAAATTCGGCACTACGCTACTATTGACAAATAATAAATTAGAAACATTGTCAATGTTAACTGTCGAAGAAGGGGCGTGACGTTAAATGTCGTAAAACGTGCGTTAAATGCCGTAGGCGGGGCGTTAAATGTCGTAGAAGGTGCGTTAACTGTCGAAGAAGGAGCGTGGCGTTTAATGTGGTAGAACGTGCATTAAATGCCGTAGGCGGGGTGATAGATGTCGTAGAAAGGGCGTTAAATGTTGAAACAGCGAAATGTCAGCCCAGAAAATTCATCATATTTTTTCACTATTAAATGCGCAGTGATCGCCAACCTTCAAATAGACATTTAAATTTCAGTATTCGCTGCGCAAGCAGAAGCTTCCAGCTACTTGCCCATTGATTTCGTTGTCCGCTTGTACAAGACTAAAATCAACTTGCGAAGGAGATGCGCAGTGCGGCATTGGCCTGAAGTGTTGCTATGACGGCTGCATAAAAAGATGTATTCTGCCCAACATATCGCCAATCAGAAGTAGAAGTGAGTGTACATTCCATGCCATATCTCAATGTAATTTAACAACGCGAAGTCCAAGTAACGAAATTTAATTTTAGATTTTTTAAGCAGATAATTGCTCTTTGTAAGAAGGTAAGGTAGAATGAATAATATGTTTAACAATCTGATAATGTTTTATGGTCAAAAATTGAATTATTTGTCGTGTTAAGAGGAAATGCAAGTTTCCATTTAAGTGCTTTAATCCTGTATTTGCCTTCACTTTGCAGACAACCGTCGAAAAAAGAAAAACAAGAGAATGTCGTGTTTTTTAAGTAACACACGAAAAGCAAATTCAACGCTATGTCCGTCCGGATTCACTTGTGAACCGAGGCAGAAAAGAAGAAACAAAGGAGTTTGTGTAAAACGAAAGAGAAAAGGTAAGAAATGCATGACCAACCAAATGTTAGCTCCATTTCTATTTACCTCTCATTTTCTTTTCCAAAAGTTCTATTTTGTTTATGGTTTCAGTCACAAACCCTCATCAACCTTACGTGATCGCATACGATGATTTGAAAGGTACAATTTTCTCATGGAATGTTAAAAAGTGTTCATATGTTTACATTTAAAAGTTTAATTAGTGTACTTGTTAAGTTTATGAAAAAATGGGAAATTTTCTTGCAGTGTGTTTCTACAAAGATTCGGTATACAAGCACCACGATTTATTCTACAACAATGAATGTCGCATATGGTAAAACATTTATTTGGACATCTTACTTCATCAGGGTGAAATATGCTTCCATTTCAGCCGCTGTGAAAATACCGTCATCAATTGTCACTATATTGGCAGTCAGTGTTCAAAACCACTTACTGACTCAAACTATCTTGCGGCAAGGATGAAAAACGAAACGATTGAAGCAAAGTGATAATGTGATACATACATTCACTGCGCAGTGACAAACGCTCTACAAATGCATAGAGAGACGTTAGTTGGCTACGTCAACAAACTTGTAACATACTGAAAGAAAAGAGAAAACATTTAGTACGCTATACCCGAATGAAATGAAAAACGTTATAATATATGTATATATTTATCATAATTCTAAATACTGTCTACGAAGGAGTGTTTTTAATATACACTATTTACGAAAGAGTGCTTTTCAAATATAAAATATCTACGAAGGAGTGTTTTCAATATAAACTATCTACGAAGGAGTGTTTTTCAAATATAAACTATCTACGAAGGAGTGTTTTAATATAAATTTAAGCTTGCAGCCTTTTCTCTCAAATTTTACTGCATGTTTGGAATAGACATTTCCATCATTGATTTGGAGGTTTAGCACAAATTAAAATACAGATATATAAACTTAATATAATAATTATAATATTGGGTGGCTGAAGAAAGGATGGACGAAGCGCTGAAGCTAGCTAGCTCGTGCAATGCACCCAAACATAAAATTGCAATATCAAGGTTTTTCTATTCCATTTGGCAACTTAGAGGAGAATTGGTTCATTATTAATAATACTGTTAATATTTTTGTCGGACGGAAAGTTTGATGAAGTGAAAAAAACACATTGAAATTCAGTTAATATTAAAATTGTTGGTCCCATGAGATGGAGAGATATCCCGACCCATTGTATTTATTTTCATTCGCGAGAATGGGAGATTCATAAATAATAGCTAGAAAAGGTTAGCAAATTCTAAACTTAATTTTTATTCAAAAAATAGCTTGCTAGCTCGCTAAATTTCACAAATCACCTTTTTAACATTAAATCGGGTACTTTTCTGTTAATCCCCCCCCAAAAAAAAAATTAAAATTCTTCAAAATCAATGTTTAGAAATTCAATTTGGCGGCCAATATGCTGCAATATCAACAAAAACTTTATCAAACTTGTTTAATTGCCTATGGCGTTGACGCCACATCCATTCGCACGAGTAAGAGTCTATCATAGATCGAGATCCATTGTGTCTCTTGTTGCGTTCTTTCGCTAATTTCCAAGATCTTCCAATGGATTGAGTGTGCGCGCTTGTTATTGGCTCAACGAAATAGATGGAATGGTTTACCGTCAAGTGATTGAATTCCCCTGCTGCCACACCACCATAAGCTTTCCAGAGATCTGACATGACGGTAGTCCCTTGTCGAATGGATAATCTACAGTTAATAAAACGTGATGTTACTGTTATAAGACGATTGCAGTAGCGTTAGAAATAAAACGTTTGAAATTCCTTTTTTTAAGAAAATAGTTCCGACGAACTACTTGCTGTTTATTACTGTATCATTGGAAAGTCATTAAGGAAGACATTTTCTTTCAATCGGAACGATCGAATAAAATCTGGAGTATCTAGGAATCTGCAAAAATGTTGTCACCAGAAATAAGCGATCTGTTACCTGAAATACACGCATTTAGTTGTTCGCTACAACATCTTCAATCTTTGGCTTTTGGCTAAGGGAATTAATTATAAGCCAGTTATGTTTCAGTCGTATAAAAGTATTGTATTTATTCTTTCAGTATCAAAATTCTTGGTGACCAAAGGAAGACAGTTACAACCATGGGCAAGAAAAGAAGGGTTGAAATGTCCAGGAAATGCTTGTTGAAGTTTATGGTGGCAATATTGAGTGACAGCTTACAGTCGTTAAGGCTAGTAATGTTAGTTAATCCATGCGATTTTAAATATGGTTTTAGCTACTGCAATCGTCTTATAACAGTAACATCACGTTTTTGAGAAGAAAAATTCAAGTTTTGTACCTCAATAGCCACTTTAGCAATATCTGTATCTGTGATGCAGAACAACTCCTTGTGAATCACATCCAAACAACACAGCGAGTTTCGATATAAAAGAAGATTTATTGTGGCTGTTGGAGAGGAAGTCAATTTCAAGTTACTTTTGTTTCATAACTGAATTGGATCTCGACGGCTGCGGATCTTATTTACCGGTGTGCCTGTTCTCGGTCTTTTACCGAAGAAACGCCATACCCATCAAACACGAACAAGATGGACCATAATACAGCTGTCACCATACGGTGAGCTAATTGGCGATTTCCATACGTTAAACTTGCTTGCTAAATGAATAAGATGTTATATCGAACTACCATCGACGACCTCCTTTATAGTGGATGGACAAATCTCTTGTTAAAATTATATTTCTTAAGCTGGCTTTGTCAGGTTTTCTCATCAACATATCCTTGAAGAGTGACTCACGACTCACGACTTTGATAATGTTAACAGCAGCATCAAGGCAAACCCACGCGATACTTTCCCTTGATCTTGGCTTCTGATAGTGGTATATCGTCGAGCAATTCGACCTGTAAGACCTGTTCAAAAAAGGTAATCTGATAACCGAACAATCCCATTCAACAGTCAGGTTTTTTAAAGTATGTTATGCTTAAATTTATTTATTACAATTCTATATTTAGTTAAACTAAGCTCTTGTAAACTATATTTTAATTTTTAGGAGTAATTTTTTATTCAATGTATGTTCAAAGACGATAGGTACGCGAGATCGGTTCTAGGACAGTTCACCGACGAACATTTCCAAGAAGAACAATTCCCTGAAAGACATTTCCCCGACGGACAGTTCCCTGACGACAGTTCCCCGAAAGACATTTCCCCGACGGACAATTCTCCGCACGGACATTTTCCCGAATATGTGTGATTTTGTAAAAATATTTATAATAATATATTAAATAAAAAAATTTATTATCCGATCTTGGAGCACAATTAGCTGATGTTTGCTATTTGCAAAGGAGAAATTGAATGGACACACACCAATAATGATACTTACAAAGAGGGGATATTTCGTAATTTTTGGTAGTTTTAAAGAGGTGTCAAGAGTTATGAGGTGTCAAAATTTTCTTATAGAAAGACAGTTAAGAAAGACAAGATTAAAAACGTTGAGGGAAGTGAGACTTTTAATAAAATGGAAATCACTTTTCTAATTTTTTTCGTAAGCATTTTTCTTAAACGTTATTAGAAAATAAGTACATAATATCTCTAAAGAAGCTGTTATAAAATATAATAATCTAAACAGAAGAGGGACATTTATTATATATTTGAGTGAAGAAATCAAATGGAACCAGAAGGGACTAGATTTTTTGCACGTTTGCAACAACCAGTTGTCGAAAAATTAAAAATCATAAAATAAACAAGAAATGAAAAGCGCAAAGTCTTTGACCAAAACGTTATAAACCTTAAAACAGATGTAACATTTAACTATAAGATGTTTAAGAGATACAGTATATCTTCCAAATAAAGGGCGTTAAGCTAAGTTATATGATATTCCTCTCAAAATGTCAATAGTATCAATTTCAGCAAATTGATTTTCAAGTGTTTGCAGTCGTTCACCTACATCTCTGTATAAACGACGCTGCGGTTGATTCGCTATTCCAACTCTTCCTTGTGCCACTGTTAAATGATTTATACCACCATCTTGCTTCAGCCTCTCAATAAATTATCATATATGGGGATGAGAATGTTGATCAGCGAACGAATCAGCGAACCAGTTATGCTATCCCTCTAACGTGTTATTTGTCCGAGGTAAATTTTTCGTGGACGCGAATGTTCATATTCCACATGGCATGTGAAATGCCACGACGAAGCTCATCAATATACGCTGTTTTAAAGTAATCTAAAACAGGTTGATCGTTTTCACCACAATGGTTAGCCTCAAATAATGAAATTTTAATCTCAACGGGAACGAAACTAAGCGCTACAATCATTCTGATGTTCGTTCGGAACTCTTCATTGTTTATGTATTGTTGAGTAAGACCAAGCCCTGTACCTTTCGATAGATGTTCTTTGATAAATGAAATAAGCATCCAACTCAAGGTACTAATGGATACTCAAGAGTTAAAGCTGAAATCATAGATTGTTCGAGATCTATCATGATCATGCTATGCAAAATTACGTTGTTTTAAGAGATTTAAGAGATAGTCATCTTCATTGAGAACAATCCTTGCTTTGCACCCAATCCCATTTCGTCTTTCAACACACCCCCAATAACTATTTCCATTTGTTCCTGTTTTATTTTTAAAGTAAAGGCCTTCAATAATTGACGCGCGCCACGTGTAGTTGCGATGAATTTCATGATGATTATGATTGAAAGGCTATAGTATTGTTTCGTCTTTTTCCTTTAAGATGGGACAGGTGAATTAAGGATTCATTAAAGCTGCCCGAAAAAATTGTTTTGTGCAATTGTCCGACAATTATAAGGACAAAATGCATGATACGTATGCATCAACTCAATAACATATCAAATGTTATCATGTTTTGAAGTTAGAAATCATTGCAAAAACAGCGTTCTATCGAATATAGCATGAATAAAAAATACTATAATATATTATAACACTTTAAAAACCACCTGAAACATATAAGGGTTTTCAACCTCTTTCTCAGAAAATCTCTTTTAGATAATCCTAAGAGATTTCCTTCTCATTTAAACTGTCTCTAAAATGTCCAATCTCCGATTCCACTACGTTTCGAAACCGTATTAAAAGATTTTTTATTAGAATCCGAATATTTTTAATTTGCCTATAGAGATGTTTTTATTTAAAAGTAAATAAATAAAAGATTCCTTATCTTTCACTTTCCATTAAATATGTTCATCAACTGTAGAGTTTTTCTTAATTTTTAGATCACCTAAACGTAAGCTAGCGTCTGTGCACGTGTGGTCGCCTAAAAACATAGAGGAACACTGTATTGCTATACTATACTGCAAGATTCTCTCGGATTAGTAGGTGTATATAATATTACGTTCAAAATGCATCTGGATTACTTTTGTATAACTTCAATGGATAACTTAACGGATTACTTTACACATATGAATCCAGGACCCTGAGAACTATATTTCGTGAGTAGGTCTTTTAAATACTAGATGGAGAAGGAATAAACTTGCTACTTAAGATTATCTCTTCTCCCTTCTTTGGGAGAAAGACTTCAGTGTCCTCATTCATTCAATGTTCATTCAATTCCTTTGAAAACATGGCCAACGAATTAATCCCTCAATTACAGCTCTGAGATGCCCCGGAAATGCAAAAATTGCACTTGGAATTTCCACAAAATCTGAGCGATTAGAAAGATGACAAAATGAGTATCAAATAATCTGAAATCGCATATAAACGCATCTTGAATTTAAAAATTTTCCAGGGTAGGAGAACCCCGGACCGCGGAGCCAGTAGCCCCGCTTTGACTTCGCAACTTCGGTGACCGCAAGACCGGATCGGCCTTCGGCCTTCTGCGCCAAATCGTTCCACCCCTGATCAAATTCTCAGCATTGTTCGCTTACTGGAAAAAATATTTTCATGCTACTAATATACCATCGACGTTTCTAAAGCATTCGATTCCATCAATCGAAGAAAGATGCAGAAAATCCTACTCACATATGGATGCTGATGCTATCATGATACCCGCTCAATGGTCCTCTCCCCTGGCGGAGATACAGACTTCTTCAACATAATTGCTGGCTATAGTTAAAACTCTACCATCAAAGTTCAAAACCTTTTTGTTAATACGTTATTTTCTTTGTTTATTATGCTGTAGAGAACAGATAGAAGAACAACCATGATTTGAGGTGATTTATAAATTGCTGACAGTGCATATTTCCTCATGGAAATCTAAAATGTCTGACGACGATGAAGATATTTTAGATTCTTGGGAAGACGCAGCGGATACCGGGGTATATACCGCTCCATATGGGATTTTTTTGCAAGTTTTAATCTAATTTAAGTGAATTAACTATATATCTTTCATTCACACTTAATCTGTTGAAAAAATATTCAATTCTTCGTTTAGTATTTAGTTTTTCTTAATGTTATGATATGAAAAAAACATAAATAAGTTAAGATCGGTAATATAATAAGATATTTAGTTCGGAATTATGATGAATTGTAATGTTTATATCATAGATATATATATATATAATGTGATAAGAGGGTGGGCATTGGTAATAACTTTATGCAACTAATAATGGGCAAGTTTGTATATATATAGCTAGCTATAGTTATCTATTACAAATAGTCTTTACAGTATTAGCAATATGTTTAGAAGGACCCATGTGGATAAGTCCTGGCATATTTAAGGCAAGGGTTCCATTTGTGCTAAAGAAATATTTCTTCAACTATATATAAATTTTTAAGGTCGGGATAGCTCAGTTACAGTTGGTAGAGCGCTTGCAATTTCGGATTTCTGAGGTTGCGAGTTCAAATCCTCCCGGCCTCGCCGACTCAGCGAATAAGTAGCATTTAGATGCGGTAAAGTACGGGTGTTGATGGTAGGAGTGGCGCCTGCCTCAACTGTTACACTCAACGGTTTGCGCAAACGAAAAGGGGATTGACACCCTTGTTTAAGCCCGTTACCAACATTAGGGTTAATTCAACAACTTTACTTTTTTATATAAATGTTTAAAATATAAAAAGATGCGTGTATAATGGTTTGACGTAATTGGATACAAATTTTTCATAGATGACAATCCAGACTAATGACCACTGTTAACCAAGACACTGTTAACCCATTGATCGTTTTACATCTTTAAATCTTTGAATTAACTGAATCAATGAAATCAATGAATCAACCAAACAATAAATTCTGAAAACACTTCAGCACTTCCTTGTTCAGCGCCATACCCAGAGTTAGTTTGGGCTTTACTGTTTTTTTCTCACAATATTTTCTTAATCCTTCCTTCTGGAAAAGGAAATTTTCAGTTTTCATACTTCTACTTTGGCTAAAACACCATTTGCTAGTTATTTTGTTATATTATATTATATAGTTATATTCTCTCTCAGCGTTTACCAGTTCGTCGTCCTCGCAAATAATATATTCAAACAAATGTCTACACAAGCAACGCATATTTTTTGAACATAAAATGAAATACAGAAACATACAGAAGAATATTTTTTCTCTCTCCATACTGTTTCGGGAGAGGCGCGCGATCGCGCACCTTGGCACGCTCCTGGAATGTACAAGACGCGTTTTTTTGTAATCTTCGATTACGTTAATTGAAGAAAAATAAAAAAAAGGTTTTTGTCACGTTATAAACAAGTACAAATTGTTTTATCGTATTGGTTAAACTTAACAATGATGTTTAATCTAATTGGTTAAAAAAATTTACGTCAAACAGTGATCTTTGTTGCACGCTTTTTGTATAGAATTAATATATTCTGCATAAATTTTTCTTTCAAGTGTTGATAATTTGGCCCTCCCATAAATTATCGCGAGAAGAAAAAAACTAAAATAGGAACCTCGTAGAGCGAAAGTAAAAAGAGTGTTAATTAGTTAAAACTTGTTAACTTGCTATAGTTGTGTTTACATTTGTATATTGTTTTTGCTGGAAACATTTGATTGTGTTCTCATTTGATATTACAATTTCGATAATTATTTCTAATACAACCATAAAGGCCAATCTCCACTCAGAAAAATTTAGCCGAAAAGAAATATTTTTGGCCGAAAAACATCACGTGATATATTCTGATTGGTTAAAATTAAAAACATTGCACAATTTACTCAAAAAACAATTTTATATATATATATATATCAGTGCCCTAATTCCAACTAGTTCTTGTGTTATTGCGTACTTTGTAAAGACCCTGTTTCTCGTACAGTATCTCTACCTGGTTTCTTTGAAATTATTAAATTTTTAAAAACTTAAATTAGACCATTTTGCAACATTTTTTCGAAATTTTGGTCAGAGGTAACCCCTTACCAAAACCTTTATCAGGCCCTAAAATAAGAATTTAGAAGACGTCGGACATGATGTCCGGCATGTTACGCCATCTCACCGGACATCAGATAATCACGGCGGACATGAGAAAAAAATTTCCCCGCTTGCCGGCACGTACGCCAACCTTGGTATAGGAACGTTTGCGTACGTGTTTTTTTTGCGTACACCAGATGTTTTTAACTATTATGTATGTGTAATAAAAGATTTTTTTGGTTTTATAGACGTATTTCTATGACGTACGCATTTAGAAAAAAGTGGTTTCAGTTATAAAAATCTGAGCATGCTGTGTCTACATCCTAACCCCCTAATGACCTGGCGTGTCAAAGAAGCCGTCATATCACAGTAACCATTTGGAACTATGCCACAAGTTACTCATCCTTAAAGGGACCAGTCACTACACTAAAGTGTAGATCCTAGACGATACATAACTACTTTTTCACTGCGGCAGAGGGCGGACCAATGCTGGAATGGCATAAAGCAATCAGCACATTGGAGAGAAGCTTGTATTAAGATATAACATATATTAAGATAAGACATTTATGTTGTTAAAGTTAATATTAAATCATGCAGATAAAGCATGGTTACGGAGGGGAAAATCTCCAGGGTAACAAAGAACTTAGCTGAGTGATTGTTTTAATTATACGACGTACGTACGTCACAATGATTAACAAACACATTGCAAGGAGACATAAAAATGCGGCAAGGGACAATAAATTAAATTAAATCAAATGACAAATTATTTAGTGCAAAACATAAAAATATGTCTACGCAAAAAGGTATGCGAAACAGTAAAAATTGTATTCGCGTAGGCAACAATTTTAATAATGAGAAGACTGTGATATGTGCCGTGACATATTTTCACTAGCGAAATACAGCTTTAACAAGTTAAAATACGACGACTTCTTCAGTGATAACGATGTCTTCTTGAAATTAGGAAAAAGTGCGAAGTTAACCCGTTAAACCTAGTTGTCGTGTTTTTCTTCAGAGTCTACTGCATGTTTATTGATTTTGTGTCTTTTCATTGTTTTTTGTAAACAAAACTGAATGTTTTGTTGTGGTTTGATCTTTTTTTCTTCCATCGAATGCAGCATAGTTCTTCTGCATTTGTTTGTCTCTAAGATGAATGGAACTTTTAAACAACTACAAGCAGTATCGCGTGCAGTAAACATGTCTGTCGGTTTTTTTTGAAAATCTTACATTTTTATATTTTACGTTACATAACAAATTTTTTTAAATGTTTAATTGGTAACGTTAACTTTCCTGAAAATGAAAACAAACGTAGTTTTCTTCACATGATATTCTTACATGAAAAGTGATAAAATATAATATAAATCAATAAAGATGTGGTCATCACGGAAGAAAAAAAGTCATCGCTCGTGAAAATTAAAGCATGCGAGCGCCTAATCACTCGCGATATTCGATGATGGCGTGTGCCAGCACTTGCGAGTGCGATCGTTAGTTATTTTTTGATCGAGTTATTTTTAAACAGACAATGGTATGACGTCACACTTGCATAACATTAGAATGTGCGCACCTGAATGTTAGTGCGATGTTTTCAAAAGATGTTTTGCAAAAAGAAATAAATCAAACTGATAAACGTAACTGTTATTTTTTAAATATAATATTTTAAACGATTTTATTTACAAAAAATAACAACAATGTATTCTTATTTTAACAACAATTATTTGCAAAGTTGAATATTACACATTATGTCCGATGTAAAATGTGTATATACCGGACATCTATCATTGAGTGCCGGACAATGTCCGATGTCCGGCACTTATTTTAGGGCCTGTTTATAATAGGGTTTTTAACACAAACCCAGAAAACACTATTTTTTAAATGGTATACTTTGGTCAGTTTCAGTAGTAGGAGTACAGATAGTGCATAATATGTGATCATTTGGAACAATGCAACTGTCTTCTCAAATTGGCCAATGGAATGATCGGCTTGGGCCATGTGAATGCATGAACTGAACATGTCATTTTGTTCAGTGTTTATTTAACTAACAGTCCAACCCACCACTCTGTCATCAATCAAAACAAAACCGTATTAAAAGATTCTTTTTTTAAGATTAGAATCCAAGAATTTTTTAATTTTTGCCTATATATATATATATATATATATATATATATATATATATATATATATATATATATATATATATATATATATATATATATATATATATATATATATATATATATGGAATGTTCTTCTACCCTTTTTAGCAAAATGTTTTCTTGGTGCAATGGCTTTGTATATACTCGATAACATTGAATTTAGAGACAACTTTAGCAATTGACCACGACTGAGGAGCAAGTGTTAGCTATTCTATTTGTTTAGTCTATTTGTGCCATTCTGTCCAGGTCTTTGGCCTTATCTTCCAACTCTGAATTTAATTGAACTTGCTTTCCTTTAAAATATCCTTGTTAAGTTTCTAATTATTGTAGATCAGATCGGGAGGTAAATAAACACACTGTTTGTTTCAAGTTCGTAAATATTATAAGATACCATTTACAAGCCGAATCTGCCATTCGTATGTAAATAACTAATAGAGATGCTTCTAGCTCAAGAGAATTTATAGCTGAACTAATTTTTCATTTAGCTTTTGCACGCTGTGATGAATTTGATTTCCCATGCTTTTTGATTGGTGAAATGTTCAAAACGTGAAGTGTGTCATTAATTTTTTCAAAACGTAGCTTCTTGGCTGTACTGGATTCTTCAAAGTCAAAATAATTATCATCAGTTTTCATAGGTTCATCTCCATTATATTCTTTCAATTGCCACTCTCTAAAATATTTTCGACACGATGGACACAATTTTTGACCAGGTACAACACCATAACTAATGAAGAAACTTTGCATTAGCTACAGTGATTGGTTAAATTCCACCTATATGTAAAGAAAGAGTATAAATATTTTTGAAATGTTAAGAACAACCAGTTTGGAATTGAAATATATATATTTATTTATATATTTTTATTTTTGAAATATAAGATTAGATTAATTATTAATTATATATTAATAATTAATGTTATAAATAACGAATAAGGCAAAATAATTGACAATTATTCACTTTAATATTATTTCTTTCTTGTCATTATTAATTATTAGAAATTAAAAAAAGATTTACTCATCTGATCTTGTTTTTGTGTGAATGGTTTGCAACATGTCGCTTGACAAGATTCAAACTTGGTTGGTTAAATGGTTCTTTTTATGTCTCTGACAAATTGTATCAATATTTACATTTATTTTACAACTTAACAACAACAACTCTTTTTCTCCTTCATTGATGGTAAAAATACCAGGCATACAGTCTTGTTCAATTGCATCTGCAACATTTCACTGCTATGTTACTCACATTTCATGTATTAACAATATTTAGAACGCTCGCAATTACTATCAAAAATTTAATTCAACAATTACTTGAGAAAATTATGGCCAAATTGTTGGATTGTTTAAATAAAAAAAAAAACAATATTAGTTGTTATTAAGATTTAATGTATAGAGAGGGTATAGAAATCTCTGAATAGATTTCAAATTATTTAAAGGGTTATTTATCTCAACAAAGTTGTTATTAACTCCATGTGAGTTTTTTGTGCCATTACAATCAAATTCAAGTCAAACAAACTCCTACATTTAAATATTAATTTTAAGGGAAATATGCCAATTAAAAACTTTCTAGGTTTTGTATTAAAAAAACGTTTTCAAATTTAATTAGGAATATGCTAAGAATACTTCTCATGCTGATTTTTATGTAAAGATTTTCTTGCTAACAAAAGGAATTGAAAGTAAAGGAAAGGCATTTTAACATTCATTAGTTTCTTTCTCATGGTATGCATAAATAGTGATATTGTTTTGCGAAGTGATATGTCCTCTTTGCTGTCGATCTCCGCTAAACCATAAAAAGTTAATTTTTCAATACTTTCAAATTACATATAATAAAGATTATGGTAAGAATAATTGAGGCTGGGAATCACTTGAAAACTAAGAATAATCTTGGATCTCTACTGCAGAAATTTCAAAATGTTTAGTAATGAATATTTAGACCTTGTTTTTATGATAACTACTGTTTCAGGGCAGCATAATTGGTATCTATTATGGTAGCCATAACATAACATGAAAATCAAAAACTTTAAATTTTAAGTTATTGTGTGTTAACAGTTCCTCCTAACCTTGTGTAAAAATGTCCCAAAGCCACCGTTGAATTTCATACTCTGATGTTCAGCCAATACGGCAGTGAGTTGAGATATTGAGGTTTGCTGAAGCAGTGGCTTTCCATAGATGCATTGACTCAAGTGAAGCACAAGCTTAGAACGACGTGATGCAAAGTCAATTATCTTGTTTTCCTTCATATATATACTTATACATATTCTGAAACCACTCATGATGTGCTTTATTTACTTTTGCATCCATAAAGCTTGCAGACAAGTTTCTTGAATATTACAATCAACTCATCTGGATGATCCAGACGGTTGCCAATTTCTTTAAGTAAAGATTCACTAGTAAGCATGACCCTCCAACATTTTTGGGGCAGTAAGTGGATCCTATGAACTCATCAAATATTTTTGGATTTTAGTACATTGATTATAATGTAAATAATGAGAACCTCCTTCTTCCTTCTTTTAAATTATCTTTTCTTTATTCATATCAGACAATTCTTTGACATTGCTGTAGTTTTTTTGGTCAGGATAGCCAATTCTATTCCAGCGAAACTTTTCTTTGTTTTTTCATTTGCATTTTTTAATCTAAAAGAACTTGCATATTGGCAGGCTTATTAACCAAGAATGTTCATGCTAAAAGATGAAACATCCTCCGAAACAGTGGTTACCCTAGAAACAAGATCTAAATACTTTTAATTTTATGACCTAATGCTCTAGCTCTTTCTAGTAGAGTAAAACACTTACTATTACCTCAGGAATCGTTAAAATAAAGTAATTACCTGTAAATACTTACACATCATAAACGTTAAATCTGAACTGTACATGAGAAAGTTTCTTTTTATACTTATCATTACAAGTATACTTGCCTACAAAAATGATGACACAGAAATATACATGAATAAGAACTACAAATATTTGGCTGGAAATTGCTTTGAAATGAAGAAACATAAACATCCCTGGGAGTGAGCAGTGTAAAGTAATTTAACAACAAAAACATGTGCTAGACAGCAAGATAAATGTTGAAATCAAAACAAGAACACAAAGTTGTGCTTGAGAAACATTGCCTTAGGTACGGATCAAATCTACTGCTGTTTTCCAAAATGCATAAGTAGCTCAACCATAAGCTGTGTGTGCTAATAAGGTGAAGCTGCATCGTCTATCGAAAAAATTAGAAAATGGCATTGCCATTGCACCGCCTAAATAAAATTTGATTAACTGTAGGAGCAAATGCTTTTCCCAGAATTCCCAGAATATTCTTGCTTCAAAACATGATTGAACATTACGCTGGCTACTTGTTTTTCTTCAATATCTTTCATGCAATTTTAACAAAGAAGCAAAGAACTTCATCTAATGATGAGTGACTTGGCCTAGACTTTGTTCTTCAGAATGGCCAGTGAAAAAGTCAATTAGGATTTATGTAATGTGATATGGTATGTGGTGTGGTTTCATGGTATTATGGATTGGACGTGGTATATTAATGACCGTCTTCCAATCTTATCTAGACTGTGCAAATCTGTCTTTATTACCTCTTGCCATGTCTTCCTCAGTCTACCTCTCTCTGTACCTCTAATTTTTGCACCAGGAACAGAGTCTCTACACTATCTTACCCAATTATGCTTCTTCATTCTCTCCAAGTGGGCACCAACTCAACCTCCTGATCTGAATAACATATTTGATGCTATGAATACCTAGCCTACTTCTTAGCTCATTTGAACCTTTTTCTGTCTCTCAGGCAGATGTTACACATCCACCTAAGCATTTTCATGGCATCTACAAGTCTCCTTTTCCTTTAACCTCGTCATTCCACCACCAAGTCTGTCTGGGCTTTTAGTTGGCCCTTTTGGCCACTTACATGTATCACTAGTAGCTTCTAGAAGACTATTTCTCAAAAAGTACCTTTATCACACGAAAACAGATACCTAACCGCCTGAGTGGAGTATCATAGGGGTACGATAAGGGGACATACATTTATGAAGTCCCCTTGTTTGATGTATCTTAAGACCCGTACCCTCTCCCACTCTGATGAGACGCATGGTTTCATCCAAGGTTTTTAGTCCCCCCTTAAACCTTGAAATTCTCCTTGTCACTTTTTCCCCCCTTATGTATTAAAATTTTTTGAGTCTGCCCTAATATTTAAGTCCCCATTTCCCTTAGAATTTTTTGTAATTTTACAAGGTCTCCCCTTAAATTAACTTTCTATCCATGAAAAATAAAAACAAACGATTGAAACAAAAAAGCAATAAACAAGTAAAGCAAAAATAATAACGATAATCAACCCAGTCGAGTCAAACAATATCAAAGTCAGAAATCTCTCTTCTTCCATTATGATGGATAGAGCACAACTACAACTTTTAATAACTAAACATTTATCATTTTTTCAAAACATTGTTTAGGAGCAGTTTATTGTAATTTTCATTGTAAAGTTACTTTGTTGAAATAATACATGTGTTAAAAAACAACAAAAAACCATGGCTTACTCTAAGCCATGCAAAAAACAAATAACTTTTAAAAAGAAGTAGTTCTAGCGTAAAAAAAAATCACTGTCGTTAGTAGCAAATAAATTAAAATGCAACAGCTTCTCAACCATGAGGTGGACACAGACAGAGGGATGGACATATTCATTTTTCAAGGCTGACAAAATTTCCCATTTTTATGAAAACTGAAAGAGTCAAAATAAGAAGATATAAATATCTGCATAAATATTTACTCCCCCCTGTAATTTTTAAATTCCATTTTCCATGTGCCCTAAAAAATGAGTCTCCCCTAAAATAAAAATTAACCATATTTTTGCCCCTTAATTTTAAAACCAAAATTTTAGTCTCCCCTTATTTTACCCCCCGTCTACCAGCGACTATCCACCCCCACACCCCTTCAGTGATGTTTAAACATTTACAAACTTTGTACATTATGATTTATATATAAAATAAGGGTTTGCATTAGCTGATCATGAATCATAATCCACCATTTGATCTTTAGTAATCACAATAAAAATTCTTAAAATTAATCTACAATCATGATTGATATTTTGGTATATGGATTTAAATAGAATTACAATTCATCTATCACAGGTTTTTCATGTTATTCAAGCGTGACATTAATCTTTTTTTTAATTTAATTTTCGGCCAGTTAAACATTCCACAAATTAAAAGAATTTAAAAAATGTTTTGGTTGTGAAAGGAAGGGAATCAACCAGACTTATCTCCTTCTAAGTGAGCTCGCATTCTGCATTCATTTTGTGTGGTCCACCTCAATATTTTATAACATGCTATTTGAATTGCTATTTGTCTCCTACTTTTCTGGTTGATTTCTTTTTTCTATGCAATATTTATATCAAGACATGTATGTATAAAAGTTAAGTGAAAGAGGAATCACTTTAAAATGCAATATTGAAATTGACGGTCATTGTTTCTGGATTATTTAAAGAGTTTATTCTATTTTAAGGATCTGGAACGTCGTATGGAAGAGAAAATATCTGAAAGGAATAACAGTCAAGAAAAAATCGATATGGAGTAAGCAACAAGAATTTTATTGAATGTTTTTGTATGTTGCACAAAACAGTTTGAATATCATGGTAGATAATGCTTCTGTCTTATTATAACATGTTTTTCATAAATATATGATTTACATTTAGATTTTGATACCCCAATTTGCGTTTTGTACTCATCTTATTGCGTTCAAATTATTTTGGTGACATTGTTATTTTTTCTAGTGGTCCCATAACAATTTTAAAAGCAGAAAGCACAGGAAGAACTGAATATACACCTCAAGTTAGCAACTTTGATTGAAACATTCATTGTTATATGTTTTGCCTTATTCATTAATATTAATTTGCTTGCTCAAGTTAAAGTTTTGAGGTTTAGTCTTTTTATTGATTAATTAAGGCTTTCATTATAGTATTTTGTCTACTACGTTTTGTTTTAGATTAAGATTTTAAAACGAGCTGGTATAAACAACGACAAATCAAACAAACCAAGAAACAAAACTGAAGCAGAAATGAAAGTTGCATTGAAAATGAAAGAAGCTGAATACAAAGCAGCCAGGTGCATATTATTGTGCAATGAATGCAGATACTGTTTAAAACAGTTTTGATTTGCATTATTTTGTACGGCTCAGGTTATTTTGATTATAAAACATTGTGTTTAATTTGTTTTTGTATTGTATGAGCAACAACACAGACGATGCTGCAGAGGTTTTTTGGTCATTGGTGCGGTTATGAAAGTAAAAATGATTTTTTTACTTCTAGAAATCGGATATTGGGAGTTGATTATGATGAAACGAAACCCAAACTTGACAATGATAATGTGTAAGTCATGATGCAACAATCATGCTTCCTTCTATCATGTATCCTTGTTACTATTATATGAACACAGTCAATCTTATTTACATTGTTCGTGTGTTATTTGTTCATATCCAAAATGCTTAAAAATATAGTGTTGTCACAATTGATTATGCAGTATACATTGTGGTACTAGGCTTATAATAGGTTTAAGGAAAGTTTCTTGATAATTTTTCAGCATATTTGTATTCATGTTTTTGCTTTTTAATCACTAATTTACCATCATTCAAATTGGGCAATTATTTTTAGTAAAATCTCCATTATACAAAATACAACTCGTGCTTGGTCTGTAAATATTGATTCATCACCACCTACTCAAAAGTCCTTTCAAGATTCTGAAGTCATCATCAGGCAACCAAGGTTTGCCGTTTTTATCCATGTCAATATTCCTTTGTAAATTCTTTATCTAACTTTGCCACCACTATTTTCTGTGATACAGTTGCAACACACGTCTTTTAATTCCCTTATTAATTTTTCTAAAATATTATCAAGAAACTGTTTGAATGATTTTGTTTAACTTAATCAAAAGAAGAATCAAAGAGCCTGTAGAATTTAACTTGATGAGGAAAGTTACCAAAGAGTACATTTTTCAAAAGCAATCTATAAGTTGATGAATAATAACATGGAAGTTGATATGTATTTTCCCCTCATGTGAAAACTTGTCTTTATATATTATTAAATATAAAACAAAGTTTCATGCTTCTCATTTGAGTTATGTCTTTTTGTACGTTCTTCAATGTGATTCAATATAGTCTTGGGTTTCTGCCAAAAGGTATCACCTGTTTTACTGAATCGAAGCTTCTGATTAAAGTGTTCATTTATTTCTTTGCCTTTTTTAGCGGTCCAGACGATTCCCGTGGTTTTAAAACAAATAGATGACAAATGATGACACTGACAGTAGGTTATTGCTAGATGCAAGTGTGCTTGGCTATCATGGACCGGCAAATCAGTCTTGGCATAAGAGGAGGTGAAAAACCAAAGACATTAAAAATGATGGACATTCAAGACGATATCTTTATACATAAAAGCACCGCTGTTTTTTCCCATTTTCTTTTTTTTCTAAATAATTTCTCTGAACAAAGTAATGTTGCTGGGATGATCTTTCTTTGTACATATTGTTTGATTTTTTCTTTTTGGTATAGGAGGAAATCCAATCAATTTTTTATGGACACATCTTTTTACTTGTTATATGGGTGGCTCTTATTGTTATAAAATTAATAATTGAAGTGATATGTTTAAAATGATCAACTTTCCCATAATTTCATTTTGTATTTTGATATACGGCAACAATTATGTTGAAATTATTTTAGCTTTATAAACATTGCATATAGGGATTCCTAAGTGTTTCAGTTTGCTTCTTCAGCCAATAATTTAAAAATTTATGAAATATGATTTTTTTGTATCTTTTGTGAACAGAATATTTAATTTATTTTCAAACTAATTCGAAGTAGCTAGGTGCATTATAATTGTCAACTAACTATTAAGCTGTATATTAAGTTGTATCTTTTTATCCACAGAGTTTAAAATATAAAGTTGTTATCTTGTGTGGGTAACTCACCACTGTTTTCCCTCTTACTGGGGTTGGCATTAGGTAGGACATCCAGCTGTAAAACATCTGCTTCAATAAACCATAAGATGATTAAACCTACACAATTGTGGGGAAAATTATCATGTTTTGAAAACGTGCAACCTGCTGTCAGTTCTCAATTTGTTCTTTAGAATCAGTCGGAATTGGTGCCATGACACGTTCCTGCTTTCTCATCTTGTTCCAATAATCATTTCTTCGTACATTCTCTTTTTCATTAATGTAGTGTTTTTTAATTTCCTTACAATAACTTTACGTTTATTTTGTTTTTGTATTATGCTTCTTACCCTTTTTAATTTGCACAACTTCACATGCCGAAACACTTAGGTATTCCTTTAAACTATTGAATAACTCTGAATTTGGTAAAAACTACCTTCAATTTAATTAAAAGTATGAAAATATGATTTGGTCTGTTTAGGTGTAATTATTTTCAGAAAATAAAGAAATCTTTCATTATCATTTTTGTAAGTAATTTTTATTATTGCATGCCAAAACCACTCTTTTAGCTTATATAGTGTTATATATCAATCTGGTTGACATTTTACCCTGATGTATGGATGAATCTTACCATTACTTGTTTAAAATAGCAGTGGTCGGAGATGTGAATGTTGGAAAATCGAGTATACTGAATCAGTTCTGCTATAAAACATTCCATAATAAGCCATTGTCAACGATTGGAGTTGATTTTGCAGTATGACTTTCATTACATTTTAATTTCAATTCACTTGAATTTATTATGAAAATTGGTAAGAAATAAGAATATTAGGGGTGAGAAATCAATAATAAAACAAATGTCCAGTAACAAATTTTACTTAATATTTTCATTTCACAAATTTTTCTTTTACAATAGGTTTGTTTCTTTCTTTCTTTGTGTATTTCCCCCGTATATGACAGGTCTACAACTTATCAATAAAGACTTCAAAATCTCAACAAGTTAACGTGAAACTGGAATTGTGGGACACAGCTGGCGAAGAACGATTCAAGGGTCTCACTTCTGTTTTTTATCGTAACGCAGACGCGATATTATTGGTGTTTGACCTTACTCGACGTAAAACATTTGAAAGCGTTCCCGAGTGGTTACAACTTGTACAGAATTTCTGTGGTGACGAGACACATAAAATATTGGTAGCAAATAAAAGTGATTTAAAACCCGATATACACTATACAGAGATCGAGGTTGGTTTCAAAATGTTTTTATTGAAGATGTAATATTGAAATAGATCAGCTAAATGTACGTTAATGTTTTAGGATTTTTCCTATTTGCACAACATCTCTTGTGTTGAAACCAGCGCCAAAAATTGTGTGAACATCGAAGAAACGTTTAGAAAAGTTGCTGAAGATCTGATTGAGAAAAAAGATCAGTTACTATATTTGCCATCATTGGATAGTGGTCCTGAAAGCATCTTTCTTCACTACGATCCTGTTGCTCCTGACTCAAAGTTCTGCTGTTCATATATATAAGGTGTCTTAACTTTTTCAGTTTGATATTCTATTTATTCTGCACTTACAAACACATCTGCAATCAATCTATGAAGTATTTTACTACCTCTACTACCATTGTACCATTCATCGTCTTGGTGTAATTAGGAGTACAGTCTATTGTTTACACACAGCAACTGTATTTTGCCTTAAAAGTTAAAAATCTCTGACCTAAATGAATGTAATCAGTTTAGAATTATTTTCTTTAGGTGTACCTTCCGACAATTTAAAGGATGTTCAGTGGAGCATTGCAGCTTGTGGATATTAATGATTTCATCTCTCCCTCACAAGAATGCATTAAACCAGTAAAAGTAGAGAAAGTTGCGTTCACAAGTAAATCATTAAAAAGTGCTTCAATTCGAATTGAAGAAGATGGGTACTATCAGGTGAGCATGTGTTTATTCATTCACATGCACCTCCATAGTGGTTTACACTAGTCATCATCATCATATCTGGATCTTAGATTATCCTGCTGTCTGTGTCCCAGCAGCTGGGGTAGACAGCAGTCAGCAAGCACGTTGCTAGTCTTCTCAGTCGAGCTAGGTTGGTCTAGCGCAATTCTAGTTCGGTCGAGCTAGGTCGGTCTAGTGCAATTTTTGATATTAATATTGTTGCTAAAGTGAACCAGGACAGTGGAATTGTTCTGCAGGTAATTCCATGAGCAAATGTGACTGGAACATGTTGTAAATAGTTTTATTTGTAGTTATTCTGTCAAAAATCTCTTTCGAAAGAGGTGTTTTGCTTCAATTTACTTTTTTACTTGTTTTTAGGTTGACGACGAGAGTGGTGAAGGGATTCGACTGAAGAAAGCACAAATAACATTGAATGATTGTTTAGCATGCAGTGGTTGTATAACATCTGCAGAAAGTGTCCTTATTGCAGAGCAAAGTCACGAAAAGTTGCACAAGTAATATATTCATTCTTTTTTAAGCTAACCCATAATTTACTAAATGAGAATTTTTTAGGTTGCTTCAAGAGAACCAATTGACCTCCGCCTCCAACCAAAAGGTGTTTGTTGTCTCCATTTCACCTCAGGTCTTGGTATCATTTGCGGTTAAACTCAATATTACTGTAGATGAAGCATATCAAAAGCTGGTCACATTCTTCAAAAGCTTAGGTTGTTTGTATGTGTTTGATACGAACCTTGCTCGCAGTGTCTCCATACTTAACCTTCAAGAAGAGTTCTTAGAAAGGTGGGTGTAAATGGTTATATAACTCATAAAATAATATCATTTTCTGTATAAATTAGTATTTTCAAATAAATTGGTAGCTTTACTTAAGATGTACTAAAGGTTTACTTCTGTATCTTGGTTTCAGAAAAAAATCAAATTGCAAGCCCATGATTACATCGGCGTGTCCGGGATGGATCTGTTATGCTGAAAAAACGCATGGAAAGCTTGTTTTACCCTATATTAGTCAAACGAAATCCCCTCAACAAATCATGGGAAGTATTGTGAAGAAATGCCTCAGTAAGAAACTGAAAAAATCTCCAGACAAGATGTATCATGTCACTGTGATGCCATGCTATGACAAGAAACTTGAAGCTTCTCGGCAGGACTTTTACGATGACATCTATAAAACAAGAGATGTTGATTTGGTTGTCACTACAGTGGAAGTGGAGAGTTGGTTGTCTTCTCAAAATATTGACCTTTTCAAATTAGATTGTAGTCTACCTGATCAGGAGTATAGTTTTACTGACAAGGAAGGCAGACTTCTAAGTCATCAGGGAGGTGGGTCAGGGGGTTACTTGGAGAATGTATTCTCGTATGCTGCTAAAACATGCTATAATGTTCCCTCTGCAACATTAACATACAAAACTTTACGGAACAAAGATCTGAGAGAAGTGAACCTTGAAGTCGATGGAGAAATAAAACTTCGGTTTGCAATTGCCTACGGGTTTCGAAACATACAGAACATTGTACAGAAGATTAAGCGCCGAAGCTGCCGGTATGATTTTATTGAGATCATGGCTTGTCCATCTGGATGTTTGAATGGAGGGGGGCAGATACGAGCCGACAACACAGACGAAGCCAAAATCTTGCTGCAAAACATCAATGATGTTTATGATCAGATAGAGAACATAAACCCGGAAAACCATTCACAAAGTTTGCAATTACACCAGGACCTTAAATTGTTGTTAACTACAAACTACCATGAAATTGAGAAAACGAACGCTGCATTGAATATACAATGGTAGATTATTTTTGAAACAAGATTTGATGTACTGCTGTTAATCAGCTATCTACTCCCTATATATGTAAAGAATATACTCTTTGTTTAACGGTTGTAGTTTTTTTACTTCTTTGCTTAACAGTACAATTCTTTACTTTTGTTTTTTTATTTAACAGCTTATTTTTTTCAGAGAAATTTTTAAAGTTAAGCATCATAAAAATTTAAGAAATATTATGCCATAAAATATTAGTTGTTTCATAGTCTATTGTAATCGCCTATGTTACAGCTTAGATAGATTACATGAGTCCACATAGTTTTACTAGTGCTAGCCAGAAATGTTTGGTCCGAATGTTGGAATTGGGCTTAGACAGACAAGGTAGAAAGTTCGCCTCTATACTCTCTAATTTCATTTGTTATTTTGAGTGTATTTAGTGAGAGGAGACCATTTTCCGAGTATATGTTGGCTACCGCCAAAAGAATATCGACTGTAGGTTTACATTTTTATTGTTCTATATATCGTTCAGTATTACATTGTGGAATTTAAAGAGTTTTATTTGTACAGAGTGGGATATTCAATGGATTCATCATGTTCATTATTTTCGTGAATGCTATTGTGATTGGGCTGGAAACAATGGAATCACTAAAGATAAAACACCAAGAAGTCTTCAAAAATCTTGATTATGCATTCCTGTTCATCTACACAGCAGAGTTTTTATTGAAAATATACGCTGACAGAAGAGCATATTGGAGCAGTGTCTACAACATATTTGATTTTGTCATCTTGGCGTCGTCCTATGTACAGGTTGTGTTGGATTTTTTAAATGTTGGTGATAGCGTGCTGAAAGTCTTGCGTCTACTGAGAGGTAATAAAAATGTTGACTCTTCTCCCTGGTTGATTTCAAACATCATCTTTAGCTTTACGGACACTTCGCACCATCTCATTTATCGAAGGATTACAGGTACTGGTGACAGCTCTTATAGACACGATTCGTAAGTCAGTGTTGAACGTCGTCATACTGCTGGCTTTACTCATGGTCTTCTTCGGTGTAGTGGGCTACTACATCTTTGGCTATGATGAGACCGGAGACCAAGAAAGATGGGGCAATCTTAGTTCCGCTATGATGACGCTGTTTACGTTTGTAACAGTAAGTGATACCTGCCTTTCGTTTATTATGAGGTTTTCTGAAAAGCGGCTGAGTTCCATTCTTATAGGCTGACGGTTGGACTGATGTCCAAAAAAGACTGGACAAGAGGTTTGCAGGCAGTCAATGGTTTACAGTCGTGTTCATTTTCTTAGGTCACTTTATCTTCACTAATCTCTTCATTGGAATTATAATCATGGTGTGGTTCTACATACTTTTCTTTATACCTCTTAATCTTACCATCTTAAATTAAATAACGATGTATTTAATTTCGAAAGATAACGATAAGTGATGTATATTTCATGAAAATTGCTGTGAATTGCAGTTACTGTTTACTTAAACAGCTTTCTCTTAGAACATCCACGAAGCTACGGAACGCTTTCTTCAAGTGCAAAGAGAGGAAAGAGAGTCCCAGCTTAAAGTGAGATGTCTGTTGTACATTGATCTTCGAATGTTTGAATTTGTGTTCCTGTCTGTAATATTTATTCGAATTCCACAAACACACACAGACCCCAATAAAAAGAATAAAAATAAGAAAAAGAAAAACAGTCAATAAAATATAAATAGAATAAGAGCTCATGACCAAGATCGCGATTTGATTGGTTGAAAAGTGTTTTTTCGCAATTTGATTGGTTGATTTTAATTATTAACATAATTAGTAGCGCAATTAACATAACCCTGTAAATTTGTTTTGTGTTCAAAATGATGAAGATGGCTGGAAAAGTGGCTACAAAAATCATGTGATTTTACATATGGTTTTGAAACGTTTATAAGTATCGATTTAATGTTTAAGAAATGATTTTTGTATTTCTAAACTTTTTTTTAGCCATTTCATTATTAATGAACTATTGACCACTCTAGTGAGTAAATATGAAGGGAATGAGATGGGAAATGTTTCTTTCTAGGAGTACATAAACAATAGCTACAAATTTCTGTTTTGTTGATAAAATATGTTTGTAAAAAAGATTCTATAAACATATCATGGTCATGTTTGAATATCAGTGAACCTTTTGTTTTCCTAACAACTATTACTAACTTTGACATAGTTATGCTATATTTAAGAAATGACGCGTGCAATTTTCAAGGGTATATATGTATATGCTCACCGCAACGGGTATGGGAGAGATCAAGTTATTTTACTATTTTTTCTTTTTTATTTATATAAGAACTGATAAATGAGGTTTTCGTCGTAGAATTAATGATTGCAATTTGCACGGGGCATATAGCTAGCTTATATATTTAATGTTCCTCTAAAAATCAACCTTTACTTGCATTCACCGATATTTCAGCTGAAGAAGGAATACCTGTACAAACGACAACACGATGATGTGAAGGAAATGCTAGAGAAACAGGTCGGTGTGATGTGACCATGCTTCAATCTCGCTAACATACCTCTTTGGTAGAAAACAAGTCAGTACACAAACTTCGAGGAGATGACAAGCAGCTTTTACAAGACCTTGCGATCGGATGATTACGTCATCATGAATGATGTGTCGACCAACTTGAAGTGGATGGAGACATATATGGATTCTCTCGATCATCTGGATGTGTATACACACAGGTTGGTCCCTTAATTCTCCCAAATTCATCTTTATGTCTTTCTGTTCAGTAATTTCTTTTTTACATTTGAAGTGGAGCAATTTTTCATGACAATATTATTTACTAGCTATATAAACCCCGTGCAAATTGCACTCATCGCTTAATAGAGAATGACAAATAAATATATATGATTTTCACTATTATTTATATGCTCTTGCGTAACTTAACAACAATGATTACCACTTATTACGTAATATTATTTGAAGAATCCAACAATGCCATCGCAATATTTCACTGGTGATTGGAGAAATGGCCGAACGAAGTTATTCATTGAAGTATGGTCTTTTGTTGCCAAGCGACGAAGATTGCATGCCTTACGAAATGTTTCCGGACGGTACGAAACAATTTCCAAAAACAAACGGAAAACGCGAAAATATTGAATTCAGCAACGGAACGGAATCCAGTGAAATAGGTGGAAGAAGCGCTGGAGATTGACGTCATTATGTTTCTATTGTAGTGAAATGTTTTACGGACGTTAATGATGTTGTAAGCGGTGATCAAATATTGAAGTTTCTTTGCTTTCCATTTACTTTTAACTTTTTTGCTGAATTTTCACTGATTTTTTTGGCTTTCTTTAGGTAGTTTTTAATTGAATAATGCTTCTACCGTCAATCTTAAGATGTGAGATGCTCGAACATTCTATGCTTTTATTATCGAAAAGATGTGTCGCCACAATGACGAGAAAAAAAAATCTGAAAATAAAACTTAAAGAGTTTGTGCATTGTGACTACGTTGACTCGATGGATTATGGAATATACGCGTTGAACACAGGCTACATCAAAGAGACCGCCATAGAAGCAGCTCGATTGGCTATCATGAGAAACACGAAATCGAGACAAGTGAAAAAGATCGTTGCGGAGACACCGTTCACAAAGAAACCGCTGGGTTCGCGAATGGGTAAAGGTAAAGGAAAGTTGAATTATTGGGCTGCGTCGGCTGTTGCTGGACAGTGGATGTTTGAGTTTAATTGCACGAGTGAACTGCTGGCGAAGAAGGCTTTCAACCAAGCACGAGCGAAGCTTCCGGTGCGCATTCACTTGCGGAAACGACCAGTTGAACTGAGCCATATGTTGAGCGCCGAGGATCTTGCTAACATGTATGTAGAGCATAAAAAGAGAGAAGAAGCTCTGAGTTTAAAATAAAATTTCGTCTTAATCATGTTTATCGTGACAAATGTATATTTTCACTAAACATACTTCAACTGTAAAAATTACTAAAAATTTATTTCAGCAACAATGTATGTCATAACATGTTGCGGCATTAATTTTTGCAGTTTTGGCCCAAATGTTCTCCCATATTCTTCCAATCGCTAAAGTACATTCCGCACAGTTTTTTTCTGGACAGATATTTTCAAAGGTTTTGTGTTAAGATGTAGAATAGAGGTTTGCGCTGATTGAGGTTGTATTAATATATGAGATACAAGAAGGGTTCTTTTTCAAACTCTCAAAGGAACCTGGCCTGGCTGGCTTTACCTATACAATGATACTGGAATATTGAAATCAATTATTAGGATCTTTAAGAGTAAGTTAAGACTTTTTTTATTAGTCCAGAACCAATTTCCCCCCCAAATCGCACTTTTTTAGTCAAAAAAAATCATAGCAACTTCATTTTTGGCATTTATGGCTATATTATATATAATATTTTCACAAATTTCATTGGGAATATGAGAACACATAAATTATATTGTTTTAGAAACGTCCATTAATTAACGATGATTATATGTACTATCACATATATGTATAAAGTCTAAATTTCGTCATCGCTACTAAAGTTAGTATCACTGTTGTCATCTATGCATGTATCTCTTGCATTCCATTTCACTGTCTTCTTCGCATCCACAAAAATCTGAACAAGGAATTCGTGCTTTTGGACACGAACATGCCATAAATTTTGCAGCAAATGCGTCTGCTTCAGACATAAATCGTTTAGGTGTAACATTGAACTGACCATCAACCATTGAACATCAACTAATGGTGACTTCTTAAATATGTTTATTGCTTTCCAATTCCAAACATCACACTACCATATCCTGATAAAGCATGAGTTTAACGGTTTGTTTGATACATATCAAACCTTTCCCTTGGCCTTCCATGCATAGATCAATATTTGGATGATAGTAACAATGACAAAGTAAGACAAACACTGCTGTTGTTTGTTTTACCGAAATATCTTCGGCCTGATCGTTTTCTGATTTAAACAATGAAGATACTCTTTTGTTTAACATAATGATACCAGCAATTCCCAGAGATGTGATTACACCCAATTCATTCCTTCCTCTTCCGTAATGTTGACAAATCTATAATCAAATTAAAATAAAATTTGTTCTTTTTTTTAATAAGTAAATCTTAAACATTCTTAGTCCCTGAGTATAAGGTTAATCACTGCACGTTTCATCATGTCTTCAGTCTTTACTACTTTGTTCCCGTCATCCAGATTAAAGATGTGTACTACTACGTTAAACGGTGCAGTTTAACGTCTTCTTTTCCCAGCAGCTGGAGTTGATGAACTCGTCAAAGATATTGACATCAAGTAGAAACTTTATAAAAAAAATCGTCAAAATTGGAAATAACCGAAAATCAACAGATCTACATTAACCACGACCATGGAAGTATAAAATTCCATGCCACGACAGACGTCCCGAAAAACGAAAGTCGTTTAAAGAAACAAACGAAGAAAAGAAGCGTTTAATTTCTAATGATAAGTCGGGGAACGGTTTTTCAAAATCAGAGGTCCACCTTGCAATTTAAAAATTGTCAAAGAAAAAAGGTTCTCAAACAGTGGATTCAAATAAGCAATAGCAAAAATGACTCTGTACCAAAGTCTGTAAAACTGAAAGTTCTATACTCAAATGTGGATAATATAGTAAACAAACGAGCGGGAATACAATCATTCATTGAAATAGAACATCCAGATATTGTGTACTTTACTGAAGTTCATCCGAAAAGGCAATGTTTACCAGTTGAACACATTGAACACGAAATTAAGAAATACCGTTGCTTTTCCAACATCGATAGAATATCATGGGTGTGGTAATTTACGTAAATAGCTATATCAAAGAAGTAAACGAAGTACTATCTGAAATTTCCGAAACTAAAGAAGTTGTTTAGATCGAAGTTGTCCTTGACTAAGAAAATGTACAGATGAGGATAAAGATCTTATAAACAAAGAGATAGAAATCAAAAGTGAAAAATTTAAACGTGTACTGGTTGTTGGTGACTTCAATTACCCCTGATGTAGATTGGACAGATTTAAATGCTTCAATTTCAAACTCAACAAAATCGACACAGTTTATCGATTCTTTGCTACACAGTTGCCAGCACGTTGAGCATTCAACACATCAACGCTCTGCCCAGATTGCTACACTTATTGACTTAATATTAACATCCGAAGCTAACATGGTTTCATAATTAAGTCAACCGGTTAGTAAAAGCCATTATAATCTATTATTATCTTTTAATCTTGTACTTAAAGATCAACCACATACATGTCCAAAAAGTACATATCCTGTGTACTCTAGAGGAGATTACGAAAAAATGAAGAATGATTTCAAGAAAACAAACTGGAGTCTGTGTGCAATTTAAGGAAGGAAGAAATGTGGGAGGGAGTCTATACATAATAAAATTGTAGATTCCATCAAAAGGAACGTCCCGAATGTTACAAAATGCAAACAAATTATTATGGATGAATTCATCTTCACTAGCCAAAGTCAGGAAAAAAAATCGAGAAACTTATCAACGGTATCTCCATTCAAAAGACGGAAAAGCTTATCTGGAATATGTTAAATCACGGAACCAAGCAAAAAATCATTGCCGTAAAGCTTTCCGAAATTTTGAAATATTTACTAAAGCTCAACTTTTAAAGCAATGTTTCGCTATCGTTTTCTCTAAAGAAGACACAAACAGTATATAAATGTTTGAATTAGCCGAGGAAGTACCAGAAATAAACCACGACGTATATGTATCATCATCATTGTTCTGCGCGTTGTTAAACGACACCGGCCGCTGCCCGAATTCTCAACTTCCAACCATCTCGATCAAGCATGCAACGATGAAGCTCGGCGATGTTATTCATCCCAGTATCTTTTTTTTGTTTGTTGTTGCTCAATACAAGGCCTTAAAGGCCCCTTGAGTGTAAAGAGCTAGAAAAGTTACAGGAAAAGTTACGCAGTTTTCAGATATGTCGATATTTCAGATATATCGAACGTTTGATTTGAACAGTTGAAGGTTATAGACCGATGGAAAGCATGTAGAAGGAAGGGAGTTCCAAAGTCTGGATGTTCGCGGGAAAAAACTGTTCTTATAGAAATATAAGTATCCTTCATCAGACGGCGTGGAAACGTCATGCGCGCATGTCCACCTCGGACGAAAGTTCCAACTGGCTGCCAGAGAACAAGCCCACTCACCGGCTGATCTATGCGACGCGCACAATGTCCAGCAAACCGTAGCCTTCTCTCTAAGAGGATATCACTGACGCGAGGAAGGCTTCCGTAGAGGTTTTGGTTAGTTACATGCACGCTGTAGTGTGTGTCTGTCACCTTCTGCAATAGGCGTGTGTACGTGCCATCCAGTGACTTGTTCTGCTTAGCTGTAAGTGACCAACAAGGTGAGCCGTACAGCAGGATTGCTTCAACGGTTGACTAGAATAGGCATATCTTCAGTTCGCGAGCTATTACGGGGGACTTCCAAATACGCCACATCTTGTCAGCTGCAGTCCACGCAAGTGCTTTCCTAGCCTTGATGTCCCGTTTGCTCGTTCTGACATATGATCCCAGGTAGCAGAAGTCATCAACTTGGTCGATTTCTCCTTTTCTTATCCGAACAGGGATTCCTGAGGCAGCAGCAGTGCCAACGCATATGTATTTCGTCTTTTTCTGGTTGATTAGCAAGCCAACTTCGACGGCGGCTTCTTCCAGGTTTGGGAGAAGTTTTTGCTCATTCACGACGGTGGATGCAAACAGTGCAAGGTCGTCCGCAAAGTCTAGGTCAGTCAATGTCTTTGCAGGGTGTCGTTGGCTCTGTCTGGCCCTCGTTTGCAGTCCTAACACAGGTTCCATTGACATGCGGAGCACATAGTCCAAAACGATGATGAAAAGGAATGGCGCGAGTGTGTCACCCTGCAACACACCAGTGGTGACAAGGAATGGGTCTGAGTCGCCATCAGCAGTGCTAACAAAGCTGGTAGAACCGTCGTAGAGGCATTTCATCGCAGCGATAAGAGGATCAGGAATGCCGTACGCAGATAGGATAAGGAACAACCGCTCACGTGAGACGGAGTCAAAAGCCTTCCAAAAGTCCACAAACACGCTGCAAAACGACAAGTTCTTCTTTGCCGATATCTCTTCGATCAGTCTACGTAGCGCCAGAATTGGCTTGAGGGTGCTCCTAGATGGACGGAAGCCGTTTTGATTCAGGCGCAGAAGTTTCCTCACTGGGTCTCGGATGCGGTTCAAAATCACGCGATTGAAGAGTTTGGCGGTACAAGACATTAGGGTGATGCCTCTGTAGTTGTCGTAAAAGGATAGGTCATCTTTTTTCGGCAGCGCAATGAGCTTGTTCTTGAGGAATTCGGCTAGTGGAGACTTAGTGGTCAGGACTTCATTCAGGATGGGGCGGAGCAGCATCAGAATTTCGTCATCCTTGAACACTTTGTTCGGCACCGAGTCAACACAGCAGGCTTTCCCGTTCTTCATCTGGTGAGCAGCAGCGGTTAGTTCATCCCATGTAATCTCGCCTGTGGAAATGTCAAGCAGTTCGGTGACAATCTGTTCAGGTTCAAACGCCTCATCCACTCAAATGAGTGGGTTGTTTAGCAGTTTCTCGAAGTGGTTTTTCTATCCAGCATGCGGTCTTGTGGACTTTCGGCCTTGATCTTCACGGTGGATTTAGGTTTCCGTCCACTCAGGTTGTTGACCACCTTCCAAGCGACTGCATGTTGGCGACTTTCATCGGCGGAGGCAATGTCTGTCATCTGCTTCTCTATGTATTCAGCCTGGTTTGTAGCGTACACCCGCGTTATATTCAGCGAAGAATTTGCAACTGCCTCCTGTGTCACATCGGATTTGATCAGTCTGTTCCGTTTCTTGGCATCTTCGAGGGCACCACGCGCCTGTATAACTTGCTGGTCTTCCCATGGAACACGACTTTTACGAAGCATGATCTTTGGAATGGTTTCAGCTGCAGCTTCCTGCACGGTCGACGCAAAGGCAGTGTATTTCCTATTATGATCCGTTGGGATATTCGTATCAGGGGTGGTTAATGCAGCATATCTGTTCATACAAACCAGTCGGAAGGCAGTTGATATGGTTTCTTCTCTCAGGGTCGACCAGTCATATCGCGGGGCGGTGCTACGAAATGTTGGTTTTGCTCGGAGGATCAACCGCACTGTTGCTGAAACAAGCCGATGGTCAGATTCAAACGGTCTAAACGTCATTGCCGTGCAGTCTCTCACTGAGTTCTTGTGTTTTAGACGGAAGAGTATATGGTCAATCAGAGATAGGTATCCCTGCGCACCTTTGTGAGTGTACAATCGCCCACGTTTCTTCTGGAATGTTGCGTTTGCGGATATCTATGTATCGCGGATATCTATGTATGTATGATATATGTATCGCCAGATACGATTTATAAATATTTAATGAAATTGAAATAACATATACCCCCGTATTTTGAAAGAGACAACACTGACGTTGGTTGAACCAATATCACTTATGTTCAAAGAAGTATTCGAAACAGGGAAGTTGCCACACATTTGGAAGATTGGGTTGTTAAAAAAAGGTAAAAAGTCGAGTCCAATTAAGTATCGTCCAATAAGCTTGACGTGTATCATTGTTAAAGTTTTTGAATCAATACCGTGTGACCATATATTAAACCATTTGCTACAACATGATTTGTTCAGCAACCTCCAAAATGGGTTCATACAGATGCGCACATATATTGCGAATGTGCTAGCAGCAATTTAGGTTTGGATAGACGTATTGGATCAAGGTATAAATACTGGCATAATTTAATAATAATAATCAATAATAATATCAATGACTACTAACCAAACTGGAAACCTTTGGTATAACCGGTAAAATACGCGAATTTAAAAGAAAACTTCCTGACAGAAAGCAAGCAAGGTGTAATCGTAAACGGTATGAAATCTAGCTATTATCAGTTTACAAGTGGAGTCCACAATGCTCTGTGATTGAACACACTTGTTTAAAACTCATTATTTCTACAAACAAAACATTTGTTTTTCATCTACCTGGGTGCTTCTTGTCAACATTGCAAAACTCGCCACATATCAGATATCTGATATCAAACAGTTATTTTTAAAATCAAATGTTTGTGATAAAAATATTCTTCTTCTTTTATTCATAGAACTACCAGGCTCCGCATTCATGTTAAACTACTTTGTTAGACTTGTATTCATATTCTCCATGAAATTTGTGAAAAAATGATATATAATATAGCTATTAAGCTTAAGCTAATATAGCTATATAGCCGTTTGAACCATGTGTTCATGACTGAGAGTTTGTGGTCTCGGGCAAAATCAAGCTTTCGCTCTCCATTGTCATTACTGTCGATGTTGGTTAATATAGAGGACGAACGGACACAAGCATGTTGTTTCACTGCTGATGTTGTTGCATTGAAGTCACCCAACACGATTAGTTTTTTATGTTTCTGTGTGGACATGTGTCTACATAGTTCCCGGTAGAAGACAAGTTTTGAGCTGTCTGGGCTCGTATATTCTGAATCGGCTTTCAGCCATCCGAAACGTTCCGTCAGAACAATGGATTAAAAATATTTATTTTTATTTATTATATTTGCTGAAAATTCATTTTAGGATATTTAGTTCCGGACAAATAAAAGCAGTTGCCCAAAGTAGCAACAATACTTAAATTGTTTTCTAAAGGTCTCATTAACCAATTCATGTTTTTCGTCTTCTAGATACCTTGCACTGAGAGAAAAACAGACTAATACCCTCCCTGATCAATGCAACCCTGATATTGACGGGTAAACTTATTTCTTTATTGTGCTCAGAATATGCATATGCACATAACTATAAACCGAGCATTCAAAAACGTTCACCAATGGAAGATCGGTACTGTAAACATTTCCACCGGTTCAGACGATTGGCGGCTGAAAGAAGCAATACGTCAGATAGACAGAAGTGGACTTACGATTTGTGCTTTACAAGAAGTCAGAAGGTTAGAACAAGGTAACACGATCCTTGATGCTGGCAACTCAAAATACGAAGTTTACTGGTGCGGCCGAAAACGCCTCCGACAACAAGGCGTTGCGCTAGTTATTCGTGTTGACCCCAACATCGTAATCCAAGAAGTTTCCTACATCGGACCTTGCCTCATTTCAGCATCTGTTAAAATTTATGGATGCAAGACAAAAATCATCTCAGTTTATGCTCCAACGAACGAATCCCGGCTACATGTCATTTGAACATGAGACTTCATTGTTTATTCCTGAACAACAACAAAAAGGTCTGCAAAGTCTGGTCTACACAAAAACCATAAATGTCACTTAGTATCATTGCACAGGTTCAGCGGAAATGTCCATTTCAGCCATGGATTACGAGATAATTACAAAAAACAAATATATATATTGTTCAACAGGTAATATTTATCTTTATTTTTAAAGGTTACAAGATTAGAACAATTTTTTCCGTTCTTTTCAAAATTGTTCCAATTGAATTGGTCGTTAGAATTGCAAAGGGGGATTATCGTATACCACCCACACCTTCCCCCTCCGGGACTTGCAGGGGTCATGTTTTACTATTTTTGAACTTAGTGCGTTAGAACACGATTGTTCTGTAAAATCAAAAATGTTTCTACCTACCTTATTAAATGGTTAATGAGGACGATATTTGTGTAACGATCGAGACATTTTTTACTGTAGATAAGTCACGACGACATTTTAACAGTGATCACAGTTGTCTCTACAGCTTTCAAGTATGGACATAATTGACTAAGGACGTTTGTTCCACCGCGATCAAAATGGAAATAATTCTTTCTATGCATCTTCTTTTGTTACTCGCGAAGTTTCAAAATTGAAGGGTGCGAAAGTACGCTTCGGATGTATGCACGGTATCCTGGCAGTAGCCCGAACGGACAGAATCCCTACGGACACTAGCCCAAGGACAAATGCCCAACTGACAGTTCCCCGACAGACATGATTCCGACAGACACTTTCCGACCGGGAGAGAAACCCGACTGGGCAATAACCGTATTTTACTCTAAATAGGATATATGATTGCCATGTTTACAATAGGAATTTATTAACCTGATCATGCTCTTTATCATGAAGATTTTATGCCCAAATAATAAACCAAGTTAACCTTTAAAGGCTAACAAGACATCATATATCTGAGATGTTATAGAGTATAGGTTTTTAACCTATAAAATAACCGGTTTGATATTTTTCGTCGGGAAAATATTCGTCAGTCCAATAAAGTTCCGTCACTACCCCCGGCTATATTACCCCAGATAAGGTACTAAATCTTACCAAAGGATAAAAATAAATAGGTTTTAAATTACAAAGTTGAAATTAACAAAAAATGGGTGTCTAAGAAATGTCAATATTAATTAATAAACCTTGTCACGATTAATCCACTTTCAAAACATTTTCCTTTGACGAGAGTTTTCCTCTGACATGAGGCAAAACATTCAGTCTTGATTTATGACACCTGGAGAAATAACTACTATATGTTCAATTATTGCTAAACCAGCTGCCTCACCTTACTACCTTTTCTGTCCTAAGAGAAGCTGCAAAAGCTGCAAGTTGTTCCATCTATAAACCGGTTTTGGCTATTTTAGAGAAATGTTAGCGATTGTTTGTCGTTGCGTCTGATTCCTTTGCAGACATCTTCATTTCTGCTTTTTTAGCTGATACTTTTTCATTCTTGTTTTGTCAATTATCACCTCCACTTTGTAAACACATCCACTTCTCCTTTTTGAACACTCCAAATTTATACGTATTTTAAGTTTTGTTTTTGTGAAAAATAACATTCACCAGCTTTGGTCAACATTTTCAATAATGAAGATTCAATAAACTCCATCTTTTCACAAATATGTAATGCAACTCACTTTCCGTTGTATATCTTTGAGATTATAAGATTGTGTTTAAAGTGACACAGAACAAATTTATTTCAATTCTAAGGCAAAGAAGATCAGTAACAGATTAGAAGAAGGGACCATAGATTGGAATCCCATAAAAATCTCCTTATCATCACGAGGTAGTAGTACTTACATGGGTGTCTAGTCCTCATGACCTCCTGGTTCCCCGCATTTGGCTCCCTGGACACTCGGAAGCCTTATTTCTTCAGGTCTAACGAATCTCAAAGGTCAAGAGATCTTGGTCCTACAGAAATCTCCATACCTCCACATGGTAGTGATCATGCCTTTTTGGTGCATAATCTTCGTCATTTATCAACACTTAACTGACCCTATATCACTCTTGTTGAAGTCATTTGTGAACGTTCCCATTTGGTATATTTCCGCTCAGTTTTTGCTTTTTGCAACCCCGGCTTTCGTTGTTGGCCCTTGTGAATTTAGTCCCGTCCGCTTATAACAGTATTTCTCCAAATTCGAGTCTAACGGCTTTAAGTGACGAAGCCCAATTACATATAATAATATAAGATTTTCGACAGAAAACACACTTTTTCGCTACAATTTACTGAGATTTTGCTCATAAAATCCGATGTAACTTTGCCAAATGGATCTTTATTAATATATCTTTTCTTATCCCCCCCCCCCCTTTGCTTCAATAGGTTTGTGGTAGTCTTTTTGCCACATCGACTCCAATTCCCTTTACTTAATATTTGTTCTATGCCTAAACCTTAGGGTGCCCTTCAGAAATATCAGTATCTGTTCATAATGACGACATTATTTCCTTTACCCATCTAGTGATGGTAGATTTTGGGGCTGTTTTATGTGGTCGAATATGGCATAGCGATAATTGTTTTTCACTGTTTTTCAATCACCACTTTAAATAACAATCACTTACTCTTACTTTTCATTAAATATTATTGGTGGAGGTATTTTCCACTGTTTTGATTATTTATCTTCTACATATGGAGGTGTCATTTTTCTTAACCACGAAATCAATATTTAGGCCATTTCTCTTTAGGTGTATTTCAGATACCCTTGAAACCGATGTTAAAGCCATAAAATGCCTGTGAAAATGTTGTGAGTTGTTTTTCATACAAAGAAACACCATTCAATTTCTTAAGAACCTTTCCTATCTCCGATTACTATAACATGAACCGAACAGGCACCGAACATGAAACGACCTGAACCGACCAGAAACGGCATAATAAAGGTCGTAATTTGAATTCAATGAACACCTTTTATATTTCATAGATTGGTTTACTAGTCTCTAATTTTTGTTAAATCACTGCAAGGTATAAAATTTCGGAAAACCAGCTAGCTACCTAGTATATACTTTAAAGTCAGCTATATGTACATTTGAGAGGTCATATTTGTAACTTTTATCAAAATTAAGAGTACAGCCGACAACTCTAAATAGAAGTTAGTACGAAAACTTTAAAATTTGAATGTTTATCTTTCTGTGTTCAGCTATATTTATAATAGTTTTTGTGTGCGTTTTTAAAACAAACATGATGTCGGTCAAGCGAAAGCTTAGTTTCAAAACAATAGGCGAGAAATGAGCTGAATTGATTACTGGGCTTCGGCTGTAATACATACTTAAGGAGTTAACCGACGCGGAGGTTGTTGACACTAATTCAAGTTTCATAACGACAGACGCCCCAACAACCGACGAATTTATCGAAGTTGGAAATGCATTGGAAACGTTACATAACTTGGGAATAGGGATGAAATGCAAGCTCTTTTACAGCGATTTGAATCACTGCATGCCTGTGTTATTAACTTCTAGAAAATAATCTAGCATTTTGACTTTATCAAAGAAAATAAAGTTGAACGAAAATATTAATATGTTTGCTTTTTATTACCATTATACAGTTTGCCTTTTGTTTCAGTTTACCTTCTTTTCAGAGCACTATTAATAACTAAACAGTTTATTGTTTTTCGGGTACCGTAAATCTTCTTATAAACGCCCCCCTTAAAAGCCCTTAAAACCCTTAAAATCCTCCCTCCAATAAACGCCCCTTATAAAGATCAAAATTTTCAATAAACGCCTCCCTCTAATAAACGCCCTCTTCTTTAGGATAATATGATAATATTATGATGTTTGGTGTTTGTTTTGGTTAAAAAATAATTGTTTATCAAATCTCTCTAGCGGATTCCAGGAAGGGCCGAGAGATCTGGGTCGGAGAAATCTCCTTACCACCATGAGGTGGTTGTGATTACATGGGGATCAATGACGATTTAGTCGATATATGAAAAAATTAATACAAAAACTTATATTTTGAAATAAACGCCTCACTCTAATTAACGCCCCCGCCCCTCTGACCTTGAAATTTGAATAAACGCCCCGTGCAGTGTGTAAAATACAGATTATATATATATTTATTTATTTTTAAATATTTTAAACATTCGCTATCACGAACTTTGTCCGCGGTACCAATGGGATTCGAGATAGCGGATGTCGGACTGTATTTGCAAATATTTTTTCCAGTATTGTCAGAAAAAAATAGTAATCCAAAGCTGGTACACAATCAAATTTAAAAAATAAAACTATCTACAAGTACATCAACGAAAAGTGAAGCAGAGACTTTGATTGATTTGCAGCACGGAGACAGCTTTGTTCAAACAGTCAAATTCAACAAGGATAACTACTCTTCCGTCAAATATTTACCGCACATGATCAATAAAAATTCGCTGTTGATACATCCTTTCAAGTCGCCGACAAATGGCTTACTGACTCATCATATGAGAACCAGTCACTCTTGGATGAAAATCAAACCATCCGCCCTTTCTCGAACCAAGTCAGTGGCAGTTCCTAAAGAACCAGCTATCGTCTCGTCGAATCATCAGAGAGCTCATAATCGCAGATCAAATTCTACAAAATATCAAGAAGATTGGTAACGATTTAGAATTAGATAAAGCAACTGACAAAGTTTGATCTCTTGCCAAATTCTACTCTCTCAAGGGAGGAGATTTTAATGAGAATGCTGAGTGGTTAAAAACTCTCGATAATGAATATTGCACCAATCCTACCCTACTTAAGAACTGTTTAATATCATCCGATATATTATCAAATTGCATCAGTCGGTTACAAGACAAAAAGTCTCCTGGAAATGACCTAATCACAGGCTACTGGTATAAAAACATGGACTTTTATCGGGTTGAGCTTGCATACTTGTTTGAAGAAACATTCAATGGAAATATTGAAATACCACTATGGCTTTCGAAAGCAAAAACACAATTACTACCGAAAAACAACCAAACAACAATACCAAAAAATTATCGACCAATAGCGCTGCAGAATATGTTGAAATTATACACAGGCTGCATAAACCAATTGCTTCAGGAATACTGTAGCCTAAACAACATCGTTACAGTAGAACAAGCCGGTGGGAAAAAGAATGTTTTGGGGGTGTTTTGAACAGCTGTTAATCAACAAAACTATACTCAATGAAGTCAAGAGGAGTCGAAGGTCATTAGTCACCATGTGGCTAGACTATCAAAAGGCCTTTGACAGCGTTCCACACCAATGGTTGATCAAAGCGTTGAAATTAGCTAAAGTTCCTGAAAAAAACATTACAGCTTTACAATTGCTAATGCGTAAATGGTCAACGAATGTCCACCTTGAAGGAAACCATTAATCATTAAGAACTGAAACAATCCAATATATTCGTGGTATATTTCAAGGAGACAGTTTATCGGTATTATTATTCATCCTAGCCGTTAACCCATTGTCGTTTTTACTGAATAGAATGAAAGGATATCAGATCGGTAACAATGAAAATCGTGACACTAACATCACCCATCTATTTTTTGTTGACGATCTCAAGCTCTATTCAACCAACTTGAACCAAATGAAGATGATGTTAGATTTGGTTACCCAGTTTTCAAACAATATTGGAATGCTGTTCGGTGAATCAAAATGTGCTTATATGATAATTGAAAAAGGAAAACTCGTAGCAAATAAAGAACCTCTAGTGATGAACAATGTCACCATAAAACCATTGAAAGGGGACGAGTCTTACAAATACCTCGGACAAGACGAAAACATCGAATATGCCGGACCATTGAACAAAGAAAGAGTCATCAGCGAGTACAAGAGAAGAGTGAAAAAGATATGGACTAGCGAGTTGTCAGCATACCGCAAACATATCGCACATAACGCTTTTGCCGTACCAGTATTAACCTCAACTTTCGGTGTACTAGACTGGACGATAGAGGAAATAGAGAACATTGATATTCAAACGAGAAAGATACTAAATATGACCAACAACTTTCACAGGAATTCTGACGTTGACCGTTTATATGTACAAAGAAGGAAAGGAGGCCGGGGGCTCAAGTCAATTCGCTTAGCATATGAAAGTAGAATAGTGACTGTCAGGCACCATCTTATTAATAATAGCAACAGAAACAAATACATTGAAAAAGTTAAACAACATGAAGATCAAAAATTACTAAGAGTAAAAAAAAATTTGTTGCAATCTTTGGACATTACAGACAATCAAGAGCAGAAACCCAGGAATACCAGAAAAGCTTACGTGATCAAATACCTTGAAAGAAAATACCAATCGTTCATCGATAAAGCACTGCATGGGTACACACAAAAAGTAATTGCTGCAAACAATGAAATAGATAGACAAACAACTCGTGAATGGATGACAAATAAATACATAAACTCACATTTCGAGGCATATGCGTGTGCAATTGAAGAGCAGGAAATCGGTACCAAAGATATTATCTACCGAAGAAAGCGACTTCATAACCAGCAGCCAACAACTGACAACAAATGTCGACTGTGTAAACATCAAGCTGAAGACATTACTCACATCGTCAGCAGCTGCCCGAGAATGTCTTCGAGATACTATCTCCCACTAAGACATGACGTTGTGGCAAAACACGTCTACGAAAGTTTACGTAAAAAACATCAACTCGACACTAAAGTTCAGTATGCAGATCAGTTCATCGAAGAAAATCGCGAATACGAATACTGGTGGAATATGTCAATCAAAACACCTGCGAAAGTTCAACATAATCGTCCTGACCTCCTAGTTTGGAACTCCTCAGATAAAACGTGCTATGTTGTCGAGTTTAGCTGTCCTGCAGATGTGAATGTCGTCCGGAAAGTCGTGGAAAAAGAAAGTGTATGGGCCCTTGATGCGAATGTTGCAATTAATGTATGTTGACTATAAGTTTGTCTTCGTGCCTATTATTATTGGGGCACTTGGTGCTGTTCCAAAAAGCCTTAAAATCAGTCTTGAAAATCTAGGTTTTGATAAAAATGAGTCAATGAGAAATCATTTATAGGCTCCAACAAAAAGCTATACTAGGCACTGTTAAAATTGTTAAAACCTTTATGAATTTTAAAAAGTAGATTTTGAATTTGATTGTTGTTTTTGATTAAAAACTTGGTTTAGCAAAACTTTCTTTTTGGCGAATCATGTCTGTAGGCCAGACTATGGGTATACTAAAAGAAAGTTTCGTTAACCCTATTTTGATATCAATACTACGAGTACGATTTAAATTTGTTTTTCTGCGGACCAGTTTTAAATTTTATTTTAAGTAGAATTTTTACTTTACTGTTTGAAGTATTTTTACAATCTTTGCTCTAGTGAATAGGGCCAGATTTTAATTGTATAGTACATTTTAACTCATTTGAAATATATACCTTAGTTGCTGCACGGTTTAACGTCTTCTGTTCCCAGCTGCTGGGGTTCGCCGAAATACTGCTATAAATATGTGTCCTGTGCAATTAAAACAGGAATAAAAATAAAAATAACCCTACAGCCTACAGGTACAACACGACTCAAAAATATATGGTATGGTAGAAAGAAATGTGAGGAGATATTATTGAGATGTACTGTACAACTAAAAGAAAAATGCGAATCTACAGTCGATACAAATTTAAAAAACATATTAAAATATTAGAAACTTTTTAAGATTTTATAAAGATTTTCACCTTCTGATTCTCTTATTTCTCGTGGTAACCCGTTATAAATTTTGGCTCCCATGTAATCAAAACTACGTTTCGAAAATTCAAGTTTGCATCTTGGGAGTTCTATAGAAATGTTATTATTTCTTGTGTTCATGTTATGTGATCTCAATTTAAAGTAATTATGAAAATTTTCACATACACTTTTGTCAATGCATTTACCTACAATTTTGGCTGCATGCTTTCCAATCTCCTTATTAAAGTCAATGATTGTGGTGCTCGATAGACTGGTGATTCTTCTGCTGAGCGATTTTAACTTGTTAATCTGAGTGTTGTTTAATTTCAGATTTGCGAGACAATTAAACATGACAGATGGTTGTACGTATGACTTTATAACTATCTCTGCTGCATCATCAGTAAGATGTTTTCGTATTTTCGACAAAAGTTTCAGTTGGGTTGAGGTTCTCTTGTAAGTTTTTGAGAACTGAGCATCAAGGTTGAGGTGGCTATCAAGTGTCGTTTGCAAGTACTTATTCGATTCGGTGTTATTGATCGTTGTTTCTCCAAGTTTAAGGTTTAATTTTCCGGTGGTTGACAGTTTTTTGGCAGTTCCGAATAGTGTTGACTCTGTTTTCGATTTTTCAAATTAGGTATCAGTTCATTTTCTGCAAGGTGTTTGAAGATTTTTGGAGATCTTCATTTAGCACGTGTTCGATAGTTTCCTTACCTCCGCTAAGATAGAACAATGAATACGGAATACGGATTATGTCGGACACATATGGATGTCGATAGATAAAGTTGTTCAAGAAGGCCTAAATTTTTCGGTAAAGTTCCAGGTCATGTTTATCGGTCAAGTTCTAGTCTAGGTTTTTACGAATAGTTTCGGAAATGGCGACTGGAAATCTTCGAAACTTTTCTCGTGCAGTCAGCTCGAGTATCACTCGGGATATCTAGCAGATTCTACTCCAATAGCTTAGAACTAAAACATCGACTGTTGAAGAAGAAACTAAACGACTTGGAGGTTCCATCAGATGTATCTGCCACCAGACAAGCTTTAACAAAATGGATTAAAGAGAATTACCTTAGTGAAGCTCGCAAAACAATCACCATGCAAGGGAAATATTGTTTGGCAGTAGGATACCGCCAATTTTTTTTGCAAATCCCGTTGAGTGGCTAAGAATGAGTCCTGATCAACATTTTGAATCCTTTCTTTCCTAAATGGTTTCACCGTACTTCCCAAGCCCATCATATTCGTGAGCCTCGAATCGCAGTAACACCGTTGATAATTAAAAAGACCACACCCTAAATCTACCACTGATGTGCCTACCCTTACGTTTTCGACCCAAACTGCACAAATTCAAAAATTTACCTGCTCATACATAAAAAGTTAAGTCATCATTTCCATGTAACGTGGAAAGGTGTGAAGAATGCAAAATATCTTTTACCGATGCAGATGTTATTGCAGTCAAAACAAGTGCTGTCCGGGAATTTACTGATGCTAATGGCAATGAGCAAAGGAACACTGATAATGTTTACCTGCACTTCCTTGCCAACTATTTGAAAGGTCATGATCAAAGATTTAACTTTCCAGCAATAACAGAGAAAATTGCCTTAATTGGATATTGTGTTTTAATATTTTTATGTGGCTTTGAATTGAATTCGTTGTCGGAATTATTTAGTTTAAATTTATTTCTTAGTTTAAATTATGATTTTTACCAAATTTAACTTGAGCTAGATAGTTTAGTTTCATTGACAGAGGTTGCGAAATCATCAATACTAAAATATTGACAAATCAATAGCGGATATAGCTTCACCATCAGCATTGTCTTCTAAATCTGAAGTACAATTTAAGCAAAAAAATGGCTCGTCTTCATTATGGACATTTTGGTAAAATGCATAATCTTTTTTATCAAGATGATTGCATTTTATATGGATCCAAAAATCACATATATTGCACTGTATCGCATGATGGTTGATGTCCACTGGTTTCTTACACATACCACAAGGAAAACTAACTACCATAGAGAGCAGAGGGGAGAAAAGCAACAAAAAACACACATACACAAGCAGAATTATCCTTTGATTTAATGAAGGACAAAACAAAACAACATTTCCAAGAACAGAGGACAGCCAAAATAGCTTAAAATTGAGATATAGAGAAAAGTATTTTTTATAGCATTAAAATAAAAAATGATGGAGAACTAAGTTGTATACTATGATAATAATAAACGAAATAGCAGTGAACTAAGCTATGAAAAATCATGTAAAAGAGCCATGAATGCAAGAATGCAGACTCATGGAAATGCCATCCTAGCAAAACGCTGATTGAGTTTTCAAGTATAAATAAGATTGATGATAATGTGATTATTTTTCTGTTTGTGTTACTCCATAATTTCGCTCACCTCTGCTTCTCCAACCAGACCAATTAGGTCCTTCAAGTGACTAATAGCAAATTTCTCACCGTCCGCAGTCTTGGTAATTTTAATTGTCCAGTTGATCGTGATCCTACACACGAACCTTTTCTTCTTGCCCTGGAGCAGTCTATACTCTGGACATAGTGACTCGTTACCTTTCCATCAACACGGAGCTTCTTCTTGTCATACTCATTCAGCTCTCGCTACTTCTCCTTCGCTCGGAGGATGGCAATAGCATCCCTCCGGTTGAGACATTTTGTTATCACCACTTTTTCAAGAATGAATCGTATGAAAGTCTTGTACTGTTATTGATACGCATGTAAATGGCGTTCAGACTTATGACAACCAATTTCGTGTTTACGCGTTTGCGAAGTTTATCTTCAGTACATCAAACAGCTAAAAGTAATAAAATACAAAACTAAATAAATAAATACACTTAGAAAAAACTAGAACTAAACCTGAAAACCCAAAGAGAAATAGACCAAAAACACAGAAAAGCAAAATAAATAACGTTGACAAACAAAAGTATAATTTAATAAACAAACAAATGCTTACTAAATGGATAGTGTATAAAGGCTAGGAAGCCTGTCCAAAGAAGTGTACCACAAGAAAATCCAACAAATACTAAAACATAACTACAACAACTGCAACAACTTAGCTGCATTGACTGTATCAGTAAAACGGCTTACAATCAAGAAAAGAGGAACACTTTACAGTTTCCTAACATTATATACACTTTCAACAAAAGGAAAATATATATATAAAAGAAACCAATTAAATCTAAATAAAAGAAATGCGTGAACCATTTACTAAAATTAAGATAATTGCCGTCTTAAGAGGAACAACACTCGGAAAGCTGGGCCTCAGCCTGCAACATCTGGCACCCCTCAAGATGACAAAAAACGTCTTGAAACAAAATTGGAAAACCTCAATATAAATGGTTCCTTGACGGGGAATACTCAACCATTTAGCTCACTCTCCAAAACCATAACCAGTTTGTTGACTGGTCGCACAAAAATCGATTTGCCGCATTTCATCGTTACGGCACGAATTACACCATCACTTCCAGGTGTAGCAACCCGAATTCTTCCCAACTTCCACTTGTTTCTCCTCATGTTGTCTTCTCGCATCAATACGACGTCACCGACCATCATGTTTCGTTTCGGCGTGCACCACTTCAGTCGACTCTGCAACGCGTTGAGATATTCTTTCCTCCATCTGGACTAAAACTCGTCACTGTTGTGTTGTACTCGTCGCCACCTTCGTCTGCAGTAGACAACTTGTCGTTGGAAGTTACCAAGTGGAGGCATTATCGCTTGAGACTTCATTGTTAATAGGTTGTTAGGCGACAATGGTATCGGACCAGACGCGTCGTTACACTCAACCGTTAATGGGCGGGAGTTCAAGATTGCTTCTACTTCAACCAACATCGTCCTAAATGATTCGTCGTTCAAAGAATGACCATGTGTTTGCATCAGCGATTCGAGTATCGCTCTTGTTGATCGAATCATTCTTTCCCACATTCCACCAAAGTTGCTGGCAAATGGTGGATTGTGTTTCCATTCAAAGTTAGCATTTTCGTTCAACAGGTAGCTGGCAATCACCTTCTCAACAAGCTCCTGAATTTCCCTTTTCAGCTTGTTCCTGGCGCCAACAAAGTTCGTCCCATTATCACACCAAAACAGACGAACCTTACCTCTTCTGCCAATAAAACGACGTAACGGCATGATAAATGAATCTGTTTTCATCGTTGAAACTCTTTCTTGATTGAACCGCACGTTCAAACAGGTGTACATGATGCCATATCGCTTTAGTTCACTCCTCCGCTCCTTGATGAGAAATGGACCAAATAGGTCCACACCACAATACGTAAAAGGAGAAGAAGGTTGCAAGCAATCACTTGGAAGGTTGGCCATCTTTTGAGTATCTGCCTTGCCACGAAGAATACGGCAACGAACACATTTTGCAAGTAAATGGCGAACCAACGAATTGCCATTTATGACTCAATAACCACTCTCCCTCAATCTACACAGCGTAGCATTGCGACCACAATGCTCAATAGACTGATGAACGTAATATACGATGGCCACAGTTGTCTTACATCGTCTTGGTAGAATGATAGGATGCTTCATGCTGAAGGGAATATCCGCGTTCTGGATCCGACCTCCAACTCTGACGAGACCATCTTCATCGATGAACGGAGACAAACAAAGTATCACGCTGTTCTTGCTGATATGACTGTATGACGAAAGTGCTTTGATTTCATCAGGAAACGCTCTGAGTTGAATCAGCTTTAGAAGAACGTTCTCAGCCTTTTGAAGATGAACAACTGTCATTAAACCTTTATATCTCTCTCTCCACCGCAGCATGCACGCGAAAATTCCTTTCATCTTATACCACCTATTTGTGGCATCTTCAAGTCTATCGATGACTGAATGGTTTTTAGACACGTGACAAATCTTAACCTTTTCACCTCTATATCGTCGTTGTTGATTGTTAGTGCACGAGGTTGGACAGGCCAGCTTGTTTTAGGCTTGTACAGGAACTCTGGTCCATTAACCCAACAATGATTCTTTGGTGTTGCTGACAGACACAATCCCCTGGAGGTATCATCTGCAGGATTCTCTTTTGATGGTACGTACATCTACTGATTCAAACTACTGTGTTCTTGAATAAACTGCACTCGATTACCAACGTAAACATAAAACCTCTTTGTTTCATTTGAAATGTACGCCAAAACTACTTGCGAATCTGTCCAGAAGTACTCGATGGAGATAAGAACTGGCAGCTCATGTCAAGCACACATCTCTTCATCATTTTTCTGATGCTTCGTCCCAACCGCACTTTTCACTGCATATTTGTTGGAGGAGCTTACTTCCTTGTAACAAGTATGGCGAAGTAATGTCCAGTGGATCATATTTCAAGCTGATGGACAATAAAACTCCACGTCGTGTAACAGGTTTGTTGCTTAGATTGATCTTTAATCCAAAAACGTCACGTTCTGAACACTAATGCATGCCCAATGCTCTTTCAATTGGAATAGGCTTCGACGACAAATCAAAGTTTTTTAACGACTTGGACCTTTCGTCCTCTGGTATTGAAGCTATGAAATCTTGAGGGTTTGAATGAAATTTAGTAAGTTTGAAACCACCTGCTTGACACATTGCCACAATCCTTTGTGTTAGGTTGACTGCTGTTGTGACATCTGGAAAGGATTTAAGAAGATCATCTACGTAGAAATTGTTGTGGAGGGTTCGAGCTCGTTCTACAAATCTCACCATATTGTCAGCAGCAGCTTTTCAAAGAGCGTAGTTTGCACAGCTTGGAGATGACGTTGCACCGAATAAATGAACGCACATTTGATGATCGACTAATTCTTTACTCAGATCTCCATTTGGCCACCACACGAATCGTAAGTAATCATGGCATTCATCAGGGATACGAACACGATAAAACATTTATTCTATGTCACCCATTACTGCAATTGGTTCTTGTCTGAATCTGAGTAATACTTCAACTAACTGATTTGTCAAATCTGGTCTTTGCAACACCTTTTGATTTAAACAATAGCCTTGAAAACTGATACTACAATCAAACACGACTCGGATCTTTTCTGGCTTATGTGGGTGGTATACTCCGTGGTGAGGGATATACCAGGTTCCGTGGAGAGTTGGCGGATGTTCTTCCACTTTGGCGTAACCTTCATCGATTATATTGCTCATAAAAATGGTAATAGTTCTTCTACATTTTGCTATCTTTCAACACTCTTCGTTTCAACCACTGTGAACGTTGGATAACTTGGTGACGGTTGTTTTGTACTGATTTTTCAGGTGAATTGAGTGGTAATGGTAGGTAATAATGACCATTCCTCAGGGTAGCACTCTGCATAATCTGCATAAAGTGTCGATCTTCTATTGAGAATGACGACTGATCATTGGACTCATGGAAATCCAAACTGTAAGCAGAAACTATCATGTCCTTTAGTGAACGCTCCTTGATAACTTCCTTAACACTGAAGTAGTGATCGGCAGCGGAACCTTTATTGGCACGTTGTACCGTGATACGATTACATGCAACTTTAGAAGGTTTTTTGCTTCCATAGGACCAGAAATATGATTCCACTACGTTTCGAAACTGCCGATTCGAAACTGGCCGTTTCGAAATTGACGATTCGAAACCGGACGGTTCGAAACAATATTAAAAGATTTTTCATTTACGATTAGAATCCAATTTTTTTTTAAATTCATCATCAACTATTTTTATTTTTTATTATTATTTTATTTTTTTTAACGAGGCTTCCAGAACGCTCATTAAGAATTATCATGAAGACCTCGACCCAGAGATTTAGTGTATTTAATTTCCGATTTGTGCGACGGTTATTTTTGATGAAATACGGCGTTGTTTATTTATAACAACTCACTAAACTAAATTTATGATAGCATGGTCTCGAACCCGAAACCTAAGCGATAGAAATCTTATAAGCTAGCGTCTGTGCACGAAACCGTAGATTCTTAAAACAAATGATGACGTATTTAAGCTATATATATATATATATCTTTATTTCTCTTATGGTACATTATAAAGCACGTTTGTCGCGGAGATTGTATGCAACAGCTCGCAAAAACTCAGCCATTTCATGCCTGGTGTAGCCCTGAGTTAAATTGGCTAAGCGCCTCTGGAGCCTCAGTGTCTCCATTCGAATTCGTTTATTCAACGGTTCCCCTGCCATGAAACTTCTAATTTCGGTTCTTGCTTCACTTCACTCGCAACATTTTATGTACGCAACTTTTTATGAATGTCCTGTCTCGCAACATTTAATGTACGCAACTTTTTCTTTTAAAGTAGTTTACATTATTACAAATTTATACTACTGTTTCACTCACACATATATAAACATAGCTGTTTTGCTAACTTTTGTTTCATATTGAGGTTTACTACGAAATTGTAAAATGGTCCGAAATACAAACTTTACAGATGTTCTTGTCGCCCTCGTTGCATACGTAATTACACATGGCGTAGAAGAATGTGTGAAAAAAGCAATTTACTTTAGTGTCTTGCGTAATTCGAACAATTTACGTTAAAGTCGCCAACAAACCTTTTAAAATATCCGGAGAGAAATGAATAAATAGATTTCGACGGTTTATTTGGAGGTCTATAAGAAATCGAGTAGATAATAGAACGTTTCTTTTCGCCACTGTGTCTCTGGACTTCAGTACTTCATCACAAAATTTATATTGAACAAATACACACAAGCTCCGTCACATGAACGTGCGTTTCAATTGCATATCGCGTGGCCGCCGAAAGACAGCCGTAATAACGTTCCAAGATAAACCACTTGATTGATTCGTGACTCGAATTCGCGAATTTAAAAAACGTTAAAAGAATTTTTTAAAAAGATACAAAAACAAAATTATTTTGAAAATTAATAAAAGTTTTAAAAACGTATAAAAATATTGTTACGAATATTAAAAGAATTTTTAAAAACAAAAAACAAAATTATTTCAAAAATTAATAAAAGTTAAAAAAGCGTAAAACAATATTGTTTCGAACCGTCCGGTTTCGAATCGTCAATTTCGAAACGGCCAGTTTCGAATCGGCAGTTTCGAAACGTCTGTACACCCAAAAATATACCAACCAAGAACTGACTTGTATGCAAATGGACCACCACATTGACCTTTAATGACTTCAACTGGTTCAAGGGCTCTAGGACAATTGGATCCTATAAGCAAACCAACTTCACTCTCCTTTGTTGTTTTCGGTAGATTTTTATGTATATGAGACAGATAAGTCCAATTCTTCAATCTATCTGGTGCCGGTGTAGTATTTTATTTCCACTCCCCCAGGATTTCCACTCTCCAGTCATTATTTTACGTAGAATTTACACTCCCCAGTCACATTATTCTATTCTTACTTTATCATTGTTTGTTCTTCATTTTTACTCGTTGGTCAGCAGGTACACAAAATTTGCACTTCTCAATTAATGTTTTATTGAACATACAAACTGTAATTGATTACACAACAATCGTTAGTTTCTTAGTGTTGCGAGTAAGTCGAGCTTGCTTTGGTGATTTAGGAAAAGGTAAAAGTACACCCTTCGCATCTGGCTGTTGTCATACTTCGCCATAACATTGCCATTTTCTTCCACAAATTCGATGGCATTTGCGATAGCATGAAGCCCGCAATCAAAACTGTTTGGCTGTTGATCGCATCGTACAAGGTGAACTTGGAGGCGCCCCTCTTTGATCAGAGAGGCATATCGCGTCTTTAATTGTTTTTCTGCTGATTCAGTCAGCTTTTTTGGCACCATACTATCTGCAATTTCGATCCTCATCCTGACTGTTGCAGAGGTGAACCAGTGGTTTCTAGTTTCATTAAAGTGAATCTACAAAACATTGTAACCAACCGAATCAAATCCACTTGGGCTCTGTACTAAGACAGTAGTGTCAAAGCCTTCGATAGGATACTGACGATGCAAAATAGTCATTTAGCCAATTGTTGCTTGTGAAAATATTTTTTTAAAATTCGGTGAGACCAAGAGAAGGTAACCACACATCAGAAAGTATTTTGGGTTGATTCTTCTGTGATGTGGAATTTGATTGTTGATCAGTAGTAGCAAATTGCAGTTCATTCCTCTGCACAAATGCTTTAAGGTTACACAAATTTTGCTTTATTTTTAACTGGACATCGGACAATGAAAGCTCACAAGTATTGTTCTTCAGTATTCTTTCAATTTTATAAGGCCCTTTCCAAGGAAGTAAATGTTTATCATCCTTCCTGTCGACACGTTTCAAATTCTTCAACAGCACAAAATCTCCAGGCTTATACCTACAAGAGCTTTATGTCTTTTGTTGTAACTTTGTTGCTGCTTTCCTTGGGACTATAAAATGTTATCTCCAGCACGTATTTTGCAGTGCTCGTGGATGTTTGCCATTGCTTGTGCTACTTTAGCGATGTATTCTTCGTCAAAGTCGTGCGACGCTGATAGTTGTTGTGTCAGGTATTTGACATCTACTGGAAGTGTTGGTTCACGGTTGTAAAGAAAAAAAACCGGAGAAAAACCTGTCGACCGATGAATAGCAGTTCTGTGAGCAAATAGCACACTTCGCAGACATGATACCCAGTTGGTATTATTTTTGTCGAGAATTTTGAGCAATTTTTTTTTGATTGTTCGGTTTTGTCTCTCCACAAGGCCATTAGCTTGAGGATGGTATGCGCTGGTCACTCTTTGCTCTACTCCAGTAAGTTTATGGAGGTTTCTGATACCTGATTGACAAATTCCCTCCCCTGGTCATTTATTTGTATGTCAAAACAGGAATGCTGCGTTATCAATTCAAAAGGAAACTCAGCGACACTGGAGGCATCTATTTGCTTCAATGGTTTGGCTTCAGTCCACTTCAAAAAATAGTCAATAGCAAAAACAATATACTTGAATCCAAGGTTTTCTGGAAGACAGAAAATGTCTATACCAATCTGCTTCATGACTTCATTTGGAAGAGGCACATAATGTAGCTGTGGTGCTTCATTTGATTACTTTGGATTAACTTTTTGACAAGGAGCGCAAGATCTTATGTAAGCAGATACGTCACTTTCAATAGATCGCCAATAAAACCGCTTACTGATCAATGAGACAGTAGCTGCGATTCCATGATGTGCTTGCATACTTTTCCATTCCTTGCTTGTACCTGTTCCTTCATGTACCTGTTCCTTCATTCCTTCTTGAATCACGCATTGAACTTCCTCCTGATTCCACAGAACTTGAACCTGAATCGAACCACCTGCTCTTCGCTTTTTCATGAAGAATAGCTTGCTGTTTATAATGCAAAAAGATTGATATGCGCGGCGAAAGTTGGCGTTTTTGCCTTTATCCTGCATATCGCAAAGATACTTATGGCTGACTAAAAAGTTGTAAATATCGTCAAACAAATAATGTTTGTTCTTGGTCTCATCCATCCTGTAACGCTGCTGCTACCTAGACAAAGATTATTATCAAAGTTTGTTTTGTACGTGCTTCCTTCAGCTTGCCTCCCAATAAAATGACGACCAGATAGTCACATGTTAACTTCATCGTCAACTTTATCTGTTGCAAAGTTTACTTATCGGTTTATCGGTTTACAGTTAGTCAAAGAAAACAAAAGATATGCGTTGCAGAGCAGAGCAGAGAACCGTAAATCACATTTAAATGTGTTAAGTGCTAAAAGGGAAATACGTACTGCAGTAATGACTGCAGAGTGGAAATTCTACCTAGAATAATGACTGGGGAATGGAAATTCTACGTAGAATAATGACTGGGGGAGTGGAAATAATACAGAGGGAGTGCAAATTCTACGTAGAATAATGACTGGGGAGTGGAAATTCTTGGGAGTGGAAATAATACGCGACACCGGCATATCATTGACATCAGCTGGTAATGATATGCAAGTGTATGTTTTTGGTAGAGGAACATTAATCGATGGTGAATCTACAGGCAAAACATGCAATCCCACAACCATTGAACTACTTTCCAGGACCTTACCAGTAATGGTTTGAATTTCAAGTGAAGTCTTTTCACCTGTTACGTTCAGCTTGTCGAGAAGATTCTCCTGTATAAATGTCCCTTGGGAACCATTGTCGAGCAACGCCAAAGTCCGTATTGGTTTTTCAGAATTGGATGAATGAAAAACAAACACTGGTACGATAGATAGACTAATGGTTTCGGTCATGTTGGTTGAAAGGCCCTTGATACATCTGGTGTTGAGCTTGTAACGTTTAGGAGCAGAACCATGCAACGTAGATGGGTAAGACTGACCACATCAGATGCGTTTGCTGGTATAAGTATTGGCTTTATGACTTTCTGTTGTGACTGTTCAAGAAGGAATGAAGGAACAGGTACATGAAGGAACAGGTACAAGCAAGGAATGGAAAAGTATGCAAGCACATCATGGAATCGCAGCTACTGTCTCATTGATCAGTAAGCGGTTTTATTGGCGATCTATTGAAAGTGACGTATCTGCTTACATAAGATCTTGCGCTCCTTGTCAAAAAGTTAATCCAAAGTAATCAAATGAAGCACCACAGCTACATTATGTGCCTCTTCCAAATGAAGTCATGAAGCAGATTGGTATAGACATTTTCTGTCTTCCAGAAAACCTTGGATTTTGAAGACTGATCTATTCCATCTGTCTTGAAGGGATGGGTTATCTTGCTTTGCAAAAGCTGCAGAAGCTCTAGATTACCATCCATTGCTTTTCCCATGCTGGTCATTGACGCATGGAATTTCAACAGAAAATTCTCAAAATTGGTGAAAGATATAACATCGTTTGGCCTCAAACGTTGCCATGCCACCAGTTGTCTGCGATACTCAGAAGATATCTTGAACCAATTGCAATATCTTTCTGTCAGTAGTTCCCTTGCTCGGTCGTAGCAACTACTCTCAGGCAAATATACACAAGACTTGACCAGTTTGTTGGCAGCACCTTGAGTGTATTTGATCAATCTTGAAAGTCTCCCTTTCTGATCAGCAACGTTGTTTTCTACCACCTGAGCAAAGGTTGTCATAAAGTATGGAAAGTCAGTTGGTTTACCATTAAATACGTCCAACTCAACTGTAGGAGCCTGATTCAGTTTCAACATAGCGACTAAATCTTGTTGTAATTCTGCATGAGTACTGTTAACAATGGCTTTGTCTGGCTGAACTTTAATACTGTTTACATAATCTTGTGGGAATCTGGTATACTTTGGAATCTGATCCAATAACGAATTATTTGGTTTACTGCCATTATTATTAACGTTCTCCTCTTGCTCATACACTTTCATTCTAGCTTTAGTCTTCTCAATTTCCAGCTGCACATTCACCTTCTCTTTCTCCTCTTCGATCTTCCTTTTCTCTTCTTCGATCTTCCTTTACTTCTCCATAAAATGTTGCTCAATCATAAGTTCGGCAAGTCTTGCTTTATCTTCCAGTAGCTTTGTTCTCGATGATGAGGAGGATTTTGTTCTATCCGATGATGCCTTTGATACACTTGATTTAACTTTAACACTTGAGGTGGTTGAACCATGCTTTGTTTTACCAAGCCAACTGCTGTATCTTTGGCGAAAGTTGTGGTAGTCTTTATAAACTTTATCAGCAAGCTCGTCTTCTTCTACTCTGGTTTGTTCATTCTGGATAAGCATTTGACATTTCCCATGCAAAGATATGAACTTCTTGAATTTTTCATATAGCTCATCTACTGTTTTGCTAAACTCTTCTGAGCTGGTTTTAGTCTCCAACAAAATTGAAATAGAGTTGATTTGATTGTGAATGTCTTTACTAATATGGTTTCTATCTCGTTGAAGCTGACCTAACTTGTAAAGACGGCCTTTCTCTGTCAATGATCTTTCTCTGCTTTCCGACATGACTTTCCTAATCAAACTGTCCTTTTACTGTAAATGGCGTTCAGACTTATGACAACCAATTTCGTGTTTACGCGTTTGCGAAGTTTATCTTCAGTACATCAAACGGCTAAAATTAATAAAATACAAAACTAAATGAATATATACCCTTAGAAAAAACTAGAACTAAACCTGAAAACCCAAAGAGAAATAGACCAAAAACACAGAAAAGCAAAATAAATAACGTTGACAAACAAAAGTATAATTTAATAAACAAACAAATGCTTACTAAATGGATAGTGTATAAAGGCTAGGAAGCCTGTCCAAAGAAGTGTACCACAAGAAAATCCAACAAATACTAAAACATAACTACAACAACTGCAACAACTTATCAGTAAAACGGCTTACAATCAAGAAAAGAGGAACACTTTACAGTTTCCTAACATTATATACACTTTCAACAAAAGAAAAATATATATATAAAAGAAACCAATTAAATCTAAATAAAAGAAATGTGTGAACTATTTACTAAAATTAAGATAATTGCCGTCTTAAGAGGAGGAAAGCTGTGCCGCAGCCTGCAACAACGCATGGGTGCTCGAAAGTCTCCACCACCTTCATCTCCAATACTTTCAGTTTTTCTGGAAGACCAACCAACTCCACGCACTCACGACGCGAATATTGTTGTTGCTGATAGCCTGATCGTTCGATTTGCATAAATCTCTCTGCCACGTTGGAAGAGAGTATGGCCAACTCGGCCTAATGCAAGCTAATACCTTCGCTTGCAAGGATGTGATAACCTGGAGGATGTGCGTGCAAAAGTTTCATTGTGCATGTAATAATTTTCAATTAAGTAACAGTGCAGTCGATCATCTTCTGTGCGCTTGCCATTGTTTTCAGCTAATTAACGATCGAGTGACAAAGACAGATATGTAACTGATTGGACTGATTGGTGATTGGACAAAAATGATTGTACACCCTCGGGTATCAGAGAATCTGCTACATCTATCTACTACAACTCAATGCCCAATCGTCACTGTTGTCGTGTGTAAAGATTCTTCGTGCGCAACGAAAGAAGTACACGGAACATATCGCACACTTGCTCGAGCTGTGGGACCAGTTTAACGCGAGAACACGCACTCCCGAGAGACTTCTGAACGAAATTGCCAATCATGTTGCGGTGTGCCAGTAGGGAGAGTGGCAGAATATAACTTTCGTTTCGCCGAGCAATCGACGAGTCCTCGTATTGTACGTAACCGAAACAGCCAAATGAATCTGGCTGCTGGCGTTCGGAATTCTAGGCCGAGTTTGTAGGCAGAGCTGATATTAGGCTGAGTTGGCCTGTAACCGTCTCGACTGCTTCAAATCTTTCTTGAAGAGCGTTCGCTATTTTGTCTTTTTCAAGTAGAAGGTTGATCACATCACTTTTCTTTAGCTTGTTATATTCATCATAAGTTGGCATTTTGTCAAAAATTTAGTAATATTGTAAAAATTTGCACAATAAAGGAAAAGTCTTGGAAAAGGATGGATACTCGAGGCGAAACTGACACCAACTTGATCCTTGAACGTGTTGTTGGCCATCGTCATCATACGTATGTTGTGCGAGTTGTAAATACATGGAATGTAATCCCCAGTGAAATCCGTCGCTCTCCTTCTTTAAACTTTGGATTCCACAATAAATATCTGAAAGTCGACTTTAACTGATTGATACACAATCATTATGCCGTCTTTAGGGTTCACACCAGTTGGGTGTTATGTAAGTTAAACTATTATATTAAACCTCTAGTTCATTGGAGAGATCTTTGAATGGATCATCTTCTTCATTGAATTAGGGAACTTTTTATCGCTCTGATAAGCTGTTGAATTTTTTACAATACTTTGCCTTAAGAGATCTTATCACACCTTGGTCCATAGGTCCAAGGCAATATAAGTTCAATAGCTTTTAGACCTTCGATCCTTGGATGTGATGGACAATTGTCTATGATGAGAGCGACCTTTCAATTCTCCATTTCAAACTTCTTAACTAGCTCCTTTACCCATTCATCGAAAAGTAAGCTATTCAACCACAGCTATTCAACCACAGCTATTCAACCACAGCTATTCAACCACAGCTATTCAACCGACTTTTTGCTTGTGCTCGATATCGGCGTGGAAGATTTTTAGTACTGTACTGAATTGATTATTGATTTATTATTGCATTTATTTGGCCTCAAACTCCTCAACTGATACATCGCAAATTGTTAAAAGACGACAGCTCGTTTCCAGGATTCAATATTGGATTTATATCAGCAAAAGGATCAATTGACGGCATTTTGTTTGAGCCCATTATTACCAGCTCTATTACATCAGCAATACCAGCAGCTCCCATCCACTTCCAATAATTTCTTTTCCTTTCGGTGTTGTCATGTAGTCGAAGAACTCGACAATTCATGCGGCATGAACAGATTTAATTTGTAGTAAGTTGTTGGCCAACTTGGACGTCCTCAGGATTTACGCTGTTGTCTAACTGCGCTTTCACCTGTTCACAGTACCAGTCGTTAAATCTACGCTTAAAGAATCGTTTGGCATATCCATTCACCGTCAATTCAAGTGGTTGGTAATACTTTCTCATATTAGCAGGTGCTTTTACGATGCAAATGGTTGCTTTCTAAGGCTGGTCAATTGTTTAATTTTGGTATTACATTGCCTCCGTTAATCACTAGTCAAACTATTCAAGGAAAGAAGAAAAAAGCATCAAGCACATCCACTAGTAGTACTAGAGATATCAGAGAGATGTTTGCAGCGTCAACACAAAAGGAAGCAATTTAATTGTTATAGCTGATGATCGAATTGTAGTAATTCGAAAAGTGATTCAAAGTATAGTAATAAAGGGGGAAATTGAAATCCTCTGTTTTCGTCACGGAAGGAATTCCAGACATAGAAGAAGTTAGAAAACCCACAAAATAAGCTAGAGTTCAAAGATTAAAAAGTGGCTGTTATCTTTGCCTAAAAGGGTGTGGAAAATACCATAATTATTTTTTAAATATTATTTTGCCTCATAGAATTATACTGGCTCAAAAGTTGTGTCACGGACGAAATGAAAATTAGCCAAAAATTAAAGTTCTGTCAACAATCTTTGTTTATATCTCAATTATATATACTTGAATGATTATTTATTGATTTCTCTCAGGGTCACGCATTAAGTTAATGGATCTTATAAAAAAATGGTAATTTTTGAAATTTTTGGTATCCTGTCCTTCAAAATCCTAATCTTGGTGATTGTCACGGAAGGAAAGTCACGGACGGAAAAAATGATATTTCTTAAAAATATCTTTTTGCTTCATGAATATGAAACAGTGATATATAGGAAAGTTATAAATTGTATTTCCAAAGCCACTTCTTTCCTATTTTGACTTGAAATGGCTCACATTCAGCATGGTATACCTCTGTATAGTATAGTAAACTGCATGGTCCTCTTTTTCAAAACTCCGAGGATTAGTATTACAAAGAGGTTTTTCAAGGCACCAAACATCTCCTAACATATTCTAAAATCTCCTTTGGTGTTGGTAAAAGCGCTTTTTCCATTCTTCTGAAGGTGGCTTTTGGCTGCAACCAAAAGAAGCTCTGAATTCTCACAAACTTCACACCTATAATCATCATCAGGTTGGATGAACCAAATCAGCTTTCAAACTCAGAAAGCAATGGAATATAGAACAACATAAATACCCTCCTGATTTTCAGCTTCTTCTATAATACTTGCTGTAACTGCCGGTATGCTAATTTATTCGACGCTCTCACAGAGAGAGGCTACAAAAGTAAAGTTAAACAAAAAATTACAAATATAAAAACTAAAAATGTCTAAAATATAACGTATCAAATTCAAGCAAAATAGGGCAAAAAAATGGAACTAAAGACGCACAAAACTATATACAAAAATAATATAAAAACTACTTGCTAAAAATTAAATTAAAAGCACCCAAGTAACGGCAGCACGTAAATAACCCAAGCGAAATACAAACGAGTTAAACAACAACGTAGAATAACGAAAAATGTATCTAATACGTATTTCAAAATGTCTCGATGCATATGCACAACTGCACAACTGCATTTCAAAAATCGAATGTGCAAAAACGTGTCGCGCACAGAAAAAGAAACGTGTAATGTCCTAAAGACTAGTATGGTGCACCAAACCTATATAAAACAAAAATAACGATCGTAAAAAAGAACACTGTACAAAAGAACAATGTACAATAGAATGCGTGCGATCGTTAATCGCAACAAAAAACAATAAAAGAAATAGTTAGTGCAGAGCACTAATATATGGCCCCTCATGCAAGTACCACGCTACTTGCATCAAACGTTTTTACAGTCACTAGCGGGGATCGAATCATCCTCTTTGCTTCCACGAGAAGCACCAATTTCGTTATTGGTCTTGAAATTGTTGATTTTGTTTTACTCACGTACAAGTCAACAGATCGAACCAGACTATCACTACCCTTGTGCGCACGTTCGACGAGAGCGAGTAGCCACGCGTTGTGTTGGCAATCAATCAGTGGCGAATCCTTCAGGACCACAACGTCTCCTTTGATGAAGTTGCGTCTTTTCGTTTGCCATTTCGCTCGGGACTGGAGTTGCTGTAAGTACTCTTTCCGCCACCAATTCCAAAACTCGTTAGCGATGTATTGTACGCGACGCCATCTTTTTCTTGTGTAGACGCCTGCTGCGGAGAAGTTGCCAGGTGGTGGAAGAATGATGTTACTCTTCATTGTCAGTAGGTTGATTGGTGACAAAGGGGAAGGGCTGTTTACGTCGCTTATCGTCTCCACAGTAATTGGTCGTGAGTTGACGATTGCTTCTGTTTCGGTCATCAGCGTCAGCAATGACTCGTTGTCCAGGTTTTGACCGTGTATCATCAGGAGGGCAGATAAGACGGCACGAATTGTCCTAATCTGCCTTTCCCAAACGCCACCCATGTGGCTTGCTGCTGGGGGATTGAATCTCCATTGCCAATCGCTTCCCAGCTTGTTGAGGAATTCTGAGATCAAGTAGCTATCAAGTTCTTGGACAGCTTTCTTCAATTCATTCTCGGCACCAACGAAATTGGTTCCGTTGTCAGATTGAAGCATTCGCACGTTTCCTCTACGTGCAATAAATTGACGTAGTGCAAGCAGGAGGGTGTCCGTTTCCAGGCTCGACGCAACGTCGAGATGCACTGCTCGACTTGAGAAGCAGGAAAAGATGACTCCGTATCTTTTGATTTCCTTTCTTCGTTCTCAAATGATGAAGGGTCCGAAATAATCTACCCCACAGTAGGTGAATGGGGGAGCTTCCATCGTGCGTTCTTTTGGTAGGTTCCCCATCATTTGTGTTCCGACTCGACCTCGGAGGTACCTGCATACTGAGCATTTGAAGATTATACGTCTGACATTGGAGTTGCAATTCACTATCCAGAATCCTTGACGTCTGACTTCGTTGAGGGTTTGTCCTCTTCCTTCATGGCCGATTTGTTGGTGGCACCATCGAATTATTGCGTCTGAAACGTTGTGTTTCTTTAGAAGCAACAGTGGGTGAATTTGATCTTCAAGGTGTGTTTGTCGTAGCCTCCCTCCAACTCAAATCAATCCTTCTGTGTCGATGAAAGGGTTGAGTTTGACGATTGAAGAGCTGAGTATTACCATCTTTTTTGATTGAAGTGTCGTCAGCTCTGTTGAAAATGTGGTTTCTTGAACTGCACGTACGAGCACTTGTGCAGCATGTTTGAAGGTTGCGGCCTTACCGTGTCCACAGGTGTCTTCTTGAAAATTCGGATGGCTTCTAAAACACGAACGACGATCCTCGTCATCCTGTGCCAACAGGATATTTTCGTGGTTACGTCATATAGTGGGTTTCTTGGGCGTGTTGACATGACGTTGACCTTTTTTAGCTCAACATCGTCCTCGTCAATGTCGGTCGAGACTTCAGCTACTTCCCATTCGTGTTGTGATTGCCTCAGGAATTTTGGTCCGTTGAACCAGATGTCGATCTCGTTTGCTTCTTCGGGATCTAAACCGTGTGTGGCAATGTCAGAGGGATTGTCGGCGGATTTGACGTATTTCCAATCTTCGACAGGTGACGAATCTTTGATTTGCTGTACACGATTAGCAACAAACGTTTTAAATCTCCGGCTGTGGCTGTGCAGATAGGACAGGAAAATCTCACTGTCGGTCCAGAAGTTGTGCTTTGAAACGTTGATATCCAATTCTTTTTGGACGAGTGATGCCATTTTGACGGATAGCACAGCAGCGGTCAATTCCAAACGTGGCATTGAAACGAATTTCAGGGGACATACTCGTGACTTTCCGATGACCAGTGAGCACGTGATCTTTCCATGCACATCCACCAAGCGAAGGTAGCTGGCTTGCCCATAGCCTTCTTCTGAAGCGTCAGAAAAGTGATGGAGACTGCAGTCGGCGATTTCGTCGAAGTCATCTGGCTTGAAGCAGCGCCTGAAAGAGATCGTTTCCAGTTGACTGAGTTTCTCCTTCCAGTCATGCCATTCCTGCTGAATGTCTTCCGGTAAGGGATTGTCCCACTTGTACTTCCTGGCGCATAATTTCTGTAGAATTATTCGACCTTTGAGAAGGAATGGCGAAACGAAGCCAAGTGGGTCGTACATCAAACTGATAGTTGACAGGATTTCTCGTCTGGTGGTCGGGTTGTCTTTTAGTTGGAACGTGAAGCTGAATACGTCCTCCTTTAAGTTCCACGAAACGCCAAGGGCTCTATCAATAGCGTCGAGTGTCTGGATGTTGGGGTCTTTCAGTGATGGCCCCTTGTGTTCGTCCGGAATGGAAGATAGGACTTGCTGGCTGTTCACGACGAATTTGGTTAGATTGAAACCGCCTCTTTGACATAACGATCTTACATCCTTGATGAATTTGATGGAATCTTGAATGTCCTTCTTGGAACGAAGCATATCGTTGACATAGAAGTGCCTGGAGAGGGATCGTTTCACTTCTTTGTCGAATTCGACAGGGTTGTCAGCTGCTGTTCTTCGTAACGCATAATTCGAACAGCTTGGGAACGAGGTAGCACCGAAGATGTGAACCGTCATCTCGAAATCAGTTGGAGGTTTGGACAGGTCGTCTTCATCCCATCAGAGGAATCTCGTGTACGATCTTTGATGTTTGGGAATCGTGACCTGATAAAACATCGCTTCTATGTCCGCCATGATTGGAATCTTTTCCGTTCGGAAGCGCGTCAGGACTCCGACTATCTGGTTCGTCAGATCTGGTCCGCTTAGGAGACTTTTGTTCAGTGAGTGACCTTTATATTCGGCACCACAATCCAGGACCACTCGAATTTTACCAGGCTTGTGGGGGTGATAGACGCCATGGAGTGGGAGGTACCAAGTCTTCCTAGGTTGAGGTGCGTCTGAAGATTTCACTGCGTGCCCACTGTCGATAAGTTTCTTCATGAAGACTTTGTAATCGTCAAAGAACTTTGGATCTTTCATGAATTTTTGTTTTAGGTATTCAAGTCGCATTTCTGCTATATACCGGTTGTTGGGTATTGTGGTGGCTTCTGACTTGAACGGTAACTATAAGACGTAATGACCGTTTGCCATTGTGCACCCCCTCTCCATGATGTCTAGGAACTTCCTTTCGTCTACCGACAGCTCTGATTCTTCCACTCCGATGAAGACGCCTTGTTTGATATTTATTGCATTGTTTCAATTTTCGACAAAGTCCCAATCGTATAGCTGTTGCATCATTTCATCATTTCTTCGATCTGGTTCTCTTTCACTTTATTAGGTATCTGAAAGTGTTGAATGTTGGAGTCGCTGATTGGGATTCGGTTGCAATTCAAGATATTTGAGCCACAACTGTTGATAGGTCCAACGACGCACCAACCCAAGACGGTTCTGTAGGCGTATGGTCCTCCTTGTTAACTTGGGATGACTTCAAGTGGCTCGATGCCTTTCAAACAGTCGGCACCAATGAGGTCAACAGCTCCATTGTCGTGATCGCCAACGTGATCCAAGATTGTTTCGAGCTATGACCATTGGCTCAGCTTCTCTTTGGTTGCGATTTCGGATGGATCAACTGGTAGGCTGTCCTTTGTGTAGATGTTTGGTAACTTCAAGGTCTTCGTTGGTAGGTTGTTCGATGCTGTCCTGGCATGGAGATTCGAAATGAAACTTGATGGCACTCTCTCTGTACCGTTGATTGTTTTGATTGAAAGGGTGGTGTTGCGACCTTTCAGTCCAAGGCGTTGAATAAGTAGATTCAAAGCAAAGGTGGCTTGACTGCAGCTGTCTAGCATAGCCATCGTGACTATTTCTTTGTTGGTTGTTTGTTGGTTGATGAATGGGATATACGGATTGGAATTACACACATGCTGATGACTTGGCTGTATGGTGATCGAGTCTTTGCTGTTCCTGTGGTTGCGACCTTCTTTGAATTTTCCTCTGGTATGGACTCCTTGTGTTGTGGGTCCAGTTTAACTGCTTCTTTGCTCTGGAACCTGAATCCGTGTAGACAAGTTGGGTGAAGCCTTTGACAGATGGTACAAGGCTTGCGATTTCTACAGATCCTAGCGTTGTGGTCTGGTTTCATAGGTCGGACGCATCCAAAGCAAAGTTTTGAAATTGTTGTACTTCTCTCTTCAACTGGCTTGGAGAGAAGGGTTGGGCATTTGTCGATGTAGTGCCCCTCTTGGCAGAAGACGCATCTTGTGTTGGTTGTTGGTGAGGAATTCCCAATCGTCAGATTTTTGATGCTGCTTCTGGGATTTTGTCGATTGAGTGTTCTTTCTTTGACGCTGGCGCTCTGCATGACAGTTTCTCTTGAGTACAGAGGGTCGTTGACGAGGGTAGTTTCATCATCAATGAAAGCAATGAACTCAGCTAGTTTTGGTTTGGACTTAAGCTTCTGTCGACGAGAGAAGACTTTCCGGTTCCATCTATCGATAAGTGGTGGTGGCAGCTTGGACACCAACGTGCAGATCGTATCGGGCGTGTCGAGGATACTCCAATCGTCACAGATGAAGCTTTGGCATTTCATAATGAAGTTCGAGAAAAGTCTGAAGCCCTTACTATCGTTGAATTTTAGTGGTGGCCAGCTCCTGAGCTCCTTCCTATATGTTGACAGGATCAGGTGGCGATCTCCAAATCTCTTCCGGAGAAGTTTGGTTGCTGTATGGTAGCAAGTGTCTGAAGGGAGCTGGACACAGTGTCGAATTGTCTCCTTGGCTTCTCCGCTCGTGTATTTCAATAAACGAAGGAGTCTGCCCTTTTGGTCGTCGACGTTCGGCTCAACGACTTCCTTAAATACAGTAAGGAAGTAGTCTACCTTCAGTGGATCTCCGTCAAAAGTTTCTATGTCCACGTGTGGTGCTGCTTCAGCTTCTTCGCGTCTTGAGTGTTGATGCATTATTGGTGTTTCTTTAGGTAACATTGGATGACTCTGGGGAGGCATATCGGAGCGTTGGCTTTGTACGGGCGGCCCGGGACGTTGGATTTGTGCGTGCACCTCGGGGCGTTGGCTTTGCATGGGCGGCTCATAGCGTTGGCTTTGTACGGGCGGTCCGAGGCGTTGAATTTGTGCGTGCAACTCAGGGCGTTGGCTTTGCGTGGGCGGCTCATAGCGTTGGTTTTGTACGGGCGGCTCGGAGCGTTGGATTGTTAGTAGATGTTTTTCTTCGGTCTCAATATCTGGCAAGACTTCCATTCTGGCTCTGCTCTTTGCCAACTCCAGATTGTGGTTGACCAATTCCAGTTTGCATTTCCGTTCTACAAACTCCAATTCGGCCTCCAGTTCAGCGAGTCTCAGACGTTCCTCGATGACTCTATCACGCATCGAGGATCTGTTCGAATTTGACGAGTGGGTGGACTGTGATGATTTCGATCTCCTTGAATGATGGGAAGATCTGGACGAACGGCATGAAATTTGGCATTTGGTATCCGTCTCCTCGCAAAGTTGTCTGAGAGCGCTTACTGCTTGGTGACGAATGTTGAAGATATCTTGATCGACGCCGTCCAACCATTCGGCGTCTTCGGCAATCAGGCTCTTATCGATTATCTTCCGGTAGTCAGCGTTTTCCTGGAGGAAGATGTTGGCGGCATTCTCAAATCTCTGTAAAGCTTCCTCAATTCCATTGGTGTTTCTTGTGGGGATCATATTTTCAACTTCCTTTCCTTGCCTGAGGAGCAGTTGGTGGGATCGGTCTCTTTTCTTTTTGGAGATGGATTTGTTGTACTCCAATCCCTTTTCCGTGAAGTTGGGATTTCTTTTTGACCGTCTCCTCGTCACGTCGTCGAATCTGTCACGTTGATTGGTGGCAAGTGAGCTGATCGTGGATGGGTCGACGGTAAATGGGTCGGTTGTGAGTGTAGGGTCGGCAGCGAACGCATCGATGACAGAACGCCCAACGGCAAACTGGTCGACATCGAGTGACGTGACGACGGGCGGACGTCCAACGGCGGGCGGATCGACAAAGGATGGGTCAACGACAGAACGCCCAACGGCGAACTGGTCAACAGCAAGTGACTTGACAACGGGCGGCTCGACGGCAGTACGCCCAACGGCAAACTGGTCGAGGACGAGTGTATCAGCGCGCGGATCAACGATAGAACGCCCAACGGCGTCATCGGCGGGCGGATCGACGATAGGATGCCCAACGGCGTCATTGTCGGACATTGACATTGTTTTGAACAGCAAGTGACTTGACAACGAGTGGCTCGACGGCAGTACGCCCAACGGCGAACTGGTCGAGGACGAGTGTATCAGCGCGTGGATCAACGATAGAACGCCCAACGGCGTCATCGGCAGGCGGATCGACGATAGGATGCCCAACGGCGTCATTGTCAGACATTGACATTGTTTTGAACGGCGATGTCAGTGATTCGATGTTTGCTTGTTTTAATTTTCATTATGAAATTTTCACTACGCGTCGAATAAATTAGCATACCGGCAGTTACACTTGCTCATAATAGACAAGAAAATAGTCTAACCCTAACCCTAATCCTAATGCCTATTAGAAGCATGGGTTGTAGACAAATGAACCATAATATGAAATAAAACTTCTCCCAGTTCATCAATAACACTAAAATGAAATGATGTACATGATAAAAGCGTTTGCTGACTGACTGACGTTACAATAACAAAATGTCACGGATGGAAATCATCCACACCGTCACTGAAGAAAAAACATTGGCTAAATTTCTGCTTTACCTTTACTTACAAACTTTAAATTTATTTAATGGTCTACCACCAACTAACTGAGATAGTTCATAAAGTTTGAGGTTTATAAAGTTTCTGGGTGGTGTAGGGGAAACTTTTCTCTTCAAAAATGTCACGGACGGAAATGTGATTTAGGAAAAAAACAAATTCAATTATTTCTGTAGGTAGTACTGGTAGCTTCTTTATTCTTTGCACAAAGAAAGAAAACATTCTAGTACCCCCAAAAACTGGACAATTAATTGGAAAGAAGTAGTTGTAACTGATGTTCAATTCAGGACCATTGAAATGTGAAATTCCTTCCGTGACAAACATGAAAAATTATCACATATGTTTGAAGACCAAATAAAATTGAAAAAAACATTATGTAAGGTTGAAACCATCAGAATATCAAAATTCAATGTCTCAAGTATCAAAACAGGTAAAAATTATGATCAAATGAATATTTTCATATTTTCAGCCTCATGCAACACCCTTTTCAATTTCCCCCTAAACTACTTCACGTATTTATTCAAATTCCCCTTTTAGTAGAGGTCCTTTAGGGCTCTCGTGTGCACAGACTTGTTGACTTGTTTTGTTGCACAAACTTTTTGTGGATTTTGGATTTTCATCATATAGGAGATGAAAAAAATCATAGGTGCCAAAAATTTGGTCCTGAATCACGTGGTATGACGTTATAGGTTGCCATAGTAATAAAATATTTTACACCAATGAAAATGTTATTCCAAATGCTTTAAAATTGATGTTAGAATCTTATGTTGAGTATGCGGGTCGTATAACATCTTTGACCTCATGGGCATAAGCATCCATGCCCCTGATGCATAGCTGTCACGGAGTTTTAAATACAAAGTTGGTACCTTACGTGGGTTAACTCGCCACTGTTTTTCCTCTTAATGGGGTTGGCGTTAGGAAGAGCATCCAGCTGTAAAAAACATAATTGTGGGGAATGTCATCTTTTGAAACCGTGCAACCCACTCTGAGTGGAAAAAGTCACGTAAAAACGGATGATGATGATGATGATGATATGTTGGAAATTATCAAGTCAAAAGTTATAAGCATTTTTATATTTTGACAAAACCGGGGATAAAAACCTAAAAAATCTGGGTTTTTACATCTTTTACCATATTATGATAAAAATATTTGTAAAAATAGATTAGAAGGCTTCTAAATATCACAACATACCTAATTATTTTATTGTTTGATTGTATTTACAGCAAGATTATTAGTTGTTATTTTAATATGTAAACCCCCATCTCGGAACCAAAAAAGTACATAACTGTTAAAAAAAAGAAGATTAGTCAAGAGAAGACTACTCAGGAAGATTTCGGTTAGCTAAAGGCTGACTCACTAAAAGTGAAAAGATAACCTCAACAAAAATAAGAAACTAAATCAAAGTAAGAATACAAAGTCATTGAAATATCACATTTCATGGTCGTCATCGTCTTCGCTGTCTGTCAGTTTTATCGTTTTGTTGGAAGTTTTCGCAACTATCAGAACATTTGCACATTTCTGTATTTTTTCGACAGGAGCATCGTTCGGTATGATATTGGGTTTTACAAGAGCACAAACTCAATTCAATCAACCTTGTTGGTGCAGGAAGGTCACTTGTCATGATCGGAACCAAACTTCCATTTTCTAATTTCCATCCGAATCCCAATGGATCTGGTAAATTTTGCGACGCAATTGCACAACGTTTTAAAACCAATGCTACAAAGTGAGATCAAAATAATCTGTATTTTATTGCGTCTGAAGTTGGTGGTAGTTTTGCGATATCAATTGAGTATTTGCTGAACAAAAACCAACGCAAATGGGCTATTGAGTCCACTTTCATGCCAACTTTTTTGTATCCATGAATTATAAACTTTTTCAAACCTAAAAGATATCAAGAAAAATGACATGGTTTTCTGGTATGTTAGTACGGTGACCAAAATTACTTTCAAGTACGGCAGCACTAGGTAATGTATCAGTTATACCCAAAGAAGCCAACTAAGGCATCGCACTTTTCTTTCCCAAGTGACTCATAACATTATTATTCATAACCCTAAAAATAATTTTTTACTATAGATTTCTTTATTTTACTGTGTATCGAGTTATTGTAATGATTAAACCTTTAATGTCTGCATTACTGTTTTCCACCCTCGAGAAAGTATTTATTTTATCTGATTGGTATTTTCCTTGCGTTTTAACGGTGACCAGTCTTGAAAGTTGTTGTCGAACATAGGCTAGGGAACTTGTGGATAGTGAGTAGAAAGACATCAGTATCAGGTGAAACAATATGTAACTCGGAGAAGGGATTCCTTGCAGAGATGTCAATGGCATGAAGTAGGATCAATGTATCTGCTTCCTCATGGTCATGTGTCAACATTACTTCATCTAAGCCCTCCAAGTTTGATGCACAATGCGTTAAATAGCAAATCGCATATCCAATACCAATATTCTGAAAACGTTGGGTCGCTGCTTCTGCCAGATAAACCGTAAGATCGTTTTTTGTTTTGATATGTTGGTATTATCAGCAATCTTGTACCTATTAATAATTAAGAACTTTTACAACTTTCTGCTAATTTGAAAATTGCTGCTTAAACTCATATCATTGTGGAAATATCTACGCTACTGTATCACTCTGAAAATGCTACCTTATTTGAATACCAGAAGTTCGCTTATCTCTCGTTCTAGATTTGAGTGAATTCTGTAGGTGTCTGTCGAATATCAATCTAACTTCTGTGTATACTGCAACCATGTATGTTAGGTGATCAACAAATGCCTGAGAAAAGTCCTCGCAAGTCTTTAAACATTTGAAATCAACCTGATTCACTACTGCCATACCATCTATGATAAGTATTCTATCGGGACCAATCATGCTGTCTTCACTCTTGTCTATACTCCTGTCTAAACATTCTTCTATACAATGCATTATCTGAAAAGTTTGAATTGGAATTTATTCAGAATTATAAAAGATTTAGATTTTAAAGGATTTAGCTTATATTAGATTTCAAAATTAAGATTAAGGTAAAAAATTAAGAAGAGATATCAAATCTATAGACCTTAGCATTCAGTTAATCACAAATAAATAAGTGGCAAAGGATTTATCCAGACAGTGGTTTTCCATCTTGCAAGAACAAAGCAGGTCGTACAACTGAGAGCTCGTAATTTCCAAGGATTTCTCGTTCATCTATTTCTTCTCTCTGGCGCGATATGATTAGAAATCTTGTCATTAAGGAGCGCTCTTCTTTCATCTGCACCATCTTCTCGCCTACTTTATACTTTACCACTTTTGACTGTGTTTGAAAGGTCTTTAGCTTCCTTTTTTTCAATCTTTCCCACAGAGATATTGGGCTTCTAATTCTTTGATCGACAAATTTATGATAGATTTGTTCACCGATGAATACATGATCTAACGTTTCAGCTGCAGCTTCTTTGGACAAAACTGCTTTGGACACCACGTTGTACACACAATCACTTTCTTCAAATGTGATGGTTAGATCTGACAACATTTTGCTAGTTTTCTGGACGTTTGATGAAATTCTTTTATTTGTAGATCCGGATAGTTGGTAATGTTGACTTTTGTGAGTTTGTTCAGAGATTCCAGAATTATTCATGAACTGCCTTGATAATTCGTTTAGCGTAGGTGAAACTAAGCAGAATCGATGTAATGTAGTAGGTTTTTGCGTCAAACCAATCATTACACCATTCTTCTTCAGTGATTTGTTTTCTTGTTCAAGGGCATGGTCGGAACCAATGGAACAAAAAGGAACACCTGTCTTGTTTATGCAGAAGTTATCTTTCAAAGATTCCCAGCTCGCTGCATCGGAATTCTCTAAATCCATCTTTGTCGCTAAAAAAGAGGTGTAAAGCGGGCATAATTTAACCGATCATGTGCAAAGAAGTATGCTACCATTATGTTCAGTGATGATAAGTGGAGTTCCCAATTTTCTTCTCGTAATGTTCGAGTAAATAATAAAAGAATTTCAAACATTTTCATGGAGTTTTGGAGGAAACGGGCCTGTTGATTCATGGCTTGATCATGAGATTCGATACATTCAAAAACGCCAACATCAATCATTGTTGACATTGATTTACTATAACAATCTTTCACTGTTCCGTTCAATAATTTTACTTCTGTTGCTACTTTTTGAAGCGAATCCATGATACAAGAATGAATCCAACGGTACTTTTTTGCGAGCTCTTCATAGTAACATCTTAGCAGGGATAGATAAAGGACCATGTGAGCTTCAAACCCCCGTTTCATATGTTTCCCATCGAGGATTTGACCAAGAGATGTAGTACCATAAACATCAGCATCAATCAGAACTTGATCCAATCCACTCCCATTTATATACTTTCCAAGCACCTTCACTTTATTCCGAGACGGGGGTTTTACACAATGAAATGAAATTAATAAACTTGATATAAATACAATCAAGTAATATAACAATTGCATATTGTGATATTTAGAAGCCTCTTAATATATCAACAATTTGATTTATATAAAAATTTTGTTATAATGCAGTAAGAGATGTAAAAAGCGGGTTTATTTAGGTTTTTAAACCGGGGGTGTTTTGTCAAAATACAAATGCTTATAACTTTTGACTTGATAATTTCCAACATAAGATTCTAACATCATTTTTAAAGCATTTGGAACAACCTTTCCATTGGTGTAAAAAAAAATCATTTTTCTCAAAAAAAATTTTTTATTACTATGCCAACCTATAACATCATACCGCGTGACCCAGGACCAAATTCTTTTTGGCACCTATGATTTTATTTATCTCCTATATGATAGGAACCAAAACCCACAAAAAGTTTGCTTCTAACAAGTCTGTGCACACGAGAGCCCTTTTTTGTCCCTAAGGACCCCTACTATTTGTGTAGTAATAAATGTGCAAGTATTAGCAGTCTTTTTTGCGTAATAATTTAGACAGAACTGGTGTGTAACATCAGAGGACGTCGAAGAGAAATTCCCAACGAAATCCGCTTTGAAAAAGATGTTGCTCTTTATTCATCTAAGTTTATCTTTACATTGCCACCAGAGAGCATCATGATGCTCAGCTACAAAGCAAAGAAAAACAAGGTAGTGTTCTTGCTTTCCTCTGAACATAAAACAGTAGAGGTTCACGAGGGGGAGAAGAGAAAGCCGGAAGCAATTTTGGACTACAACAACAACAAAGGCGGAGTTGACACTGCAGATGAAATGCTTCGGTCCTGTCCTACTAAAGCTTCATCTAGAAGATGACCTTTGGCAGCATTTTTTAATCTGCAGGATATTGTGTCACTGAATACGTACGTTGTGTCAAAAAAAGGATACGTCAATTTTTAATCAAGCTGGGAGAAGAGCTCTGCGCATCAGAACGGAGTCGCCGACATGAAATGCCCCATCGTATTGGAAGCAATGAAGATTTACCACCGAATAAAAGGACCAAGTGCAGGATTTGAAATTCTAATAAAACTCGCACAAAGTGTGGAAATTGCTCTCGCTATGTTTGTGGTATTTGCTCAACACCAATGTGCAAAGAATGCATCAATTTGGAATAGAACCATCTTTTTGAGAGCTTTTATGCAAGGAAGTAGCCATGGGGGTGAATTGACCCCTATGGTAGTTGACGTAAAACTAGACAAAAATTCACAATTTTTTCATCGAATTTTTACGTTACTCAATTGGAGTGTGTAATAACCAAAATAAGAAGTCAAAAAATATCAACATGCTATGTTAAGTATGTTTTGATAATTTTAGAAAAAATAAAGCAAAAAGGGTCAATTGACCCCCTCGGGAGTTCTAGGGTTAATATACATCTAGGTGCATTGGAAACAAACACCGCAAAGAACTCTTTAAAACACCAGTCAGTTAATGTTTTTTCCGAATTACATGATATGAAAAATCGTCGATTTACAAGGAGATATACACTTCTACAAAAACAATTCAAAAATATTTAAAAATCACATGATTTAAAACTATTGCTTATATTTGGAAAGTGTTTCCTTTCTCAAAAAACCTTGAAAAGCTAGCAACTAAGGAGGAACAAATGTTTACAAAAAAAACTTTACATGTAGCATACTGACAGCAGAAAACCTTTCAAAACCTCACTCATTTTTACATGTTAAAAACAACTTCATAGAGTCACAAAGTAAGAGTAGAACCTTATTTACATTATTTTTACCGAAAACAGAACGTTGTTGTTTTTAGATGAGAATAGAATTAAAGGTCGGAAAATCTATTCCTCTTTGGATCCATGTTTGATGATTCTAGTGAACTCTACATAGTTGAATCTTCCTTGGTTATCAACAGGTGCACCATTGAACATCTCGTCACATTCGGCTTCTGTAAACCTACAATAAACAATTCATGTAATCACTGATTAAATGTAAAGATAAAAACTTTAAACAACAAAAAGAGTTAATAAATAACACAAATATTTCTTCTGTCAGTTGTTGTTGGAAAATAACACTTAAATTTAAGAAGTCAACAAACAATTTACACAGGACAACCAAGCATATTTCAACAATGCATTTAAAATATATCTGAAGAAAAATTATTTTCATGAAATTCAACTTTAAAGAACAGCTTTCTTCTCCTTGTAAATTCAATGCATTGACAAACTGCAGTGACTTATATAGGGCTTAAGAGAGACTGATAAGCTGTTTATGACCTATTAACTTACTAAAGAATCAAACAAAAGAAAATAACAATGCTTTTGGTAATCTCTGTATTAAAAAAAAGGTATTAGCAGAAACTCATTGCAGTAATGCATCATTTATAAATACATAAACCCTCCCATAATACGTACACAAACAATTGATTTTTAACACACAGCTGTGTGTTGTTTATACTTTTATTGATAAAAATGATTAAATATATTTTTTATACATTATAACACATTTTTGTGCTTGAAAATAGTCAATCAAAACCACTTCGCGTTTACTCAAGGTCATTTGTAGCCCAATAAAATCACCAAAGATGGTAGTCACAGTTACAGCGGTTCAAGAATAAAGCAAACATATGTTGAAATCGTCCCGTTTTTACCCCAGTTGACTATATAACACATTTTTGTGCTTGAAAATAGTCAATCTATTGAAAATCGAAAGAAGCGGTAGAAAAGAGGGGGGAAATATTCTTGGACGAGGCTGGTTTAAATGTTGATGTTTTCGCAATAAAGTACTCACAAAGTTGAATTATTTAAGAAATCACACCAACCACAGGAATTAAATATCAGTTAGCCTTATATTGAACATTTCTGAAGCTGAAATGTGCAAATAAAATACCAATATAAGTTGATCTTGTATCTAACAGAAAACAAGTAAAATAATGAAATTTACCTATCACCCATGGTCATCAAAAGTTCTCTAAGGTAATCTTCTTTGATTGTATCTGATTGATCATTATCGAAGCAACGAAAAGCATTTTTAATAACATCTTCAGGATCCGTTCCATTTAGCTTTTCCCCAAATAGCGTTAGAAACATTGTGAAGTTGATTGGTCCAGGAGCTTCTTTCATCATCCCGTCTAAGTAGTCATCTGCTGGATTCTTTCCTAAAGAGGCTAACATATCATGTAGATCGTCTTTATCGACGAAACCGTCACGATTTTGATCAATCATGTTGAAAGCTTCCTTGAATTCTTGAATTTGCGACTGATCAAACATTGCAAATACATTGGACGTTGCTCTTTGAGCCCGTTTCTTTCCACCTCCCTTCTTTCCCTTTTTAGCTGAAGACATCTTGATTATATTTTATACAACAGGTGTCAACTAAAAGTATAGCAGCTCGGTCCACCGTCAGATACACAACGTCCTCTTCAAGAAAAAAACAATCCTCAAACCCAACCTAGTTGTTTTTATCTGCAAAAATACTAAGCCTTTACCAAATAAGGAGCGTTAATTGTAAAGCTTCAAAAGACACACAATAAACGTTGTTTAATAATATGAATAATTACAAGTTTGCATAATTATGCATCTTGTAAATTTTATTCCGTAATATATCATGTTTTAAAACTAGTTTTCAATATGGTAGCAAATAACGTAAATACTGTTTTAGAAAGCATATTGTTTGAAGTTTCACTATTCTAACATGTGTTCCGCGGTGTAAAAAATAGAAACAAGTAATTGAACGTTATATTTAAAGCTATTTACAAGTTCTATGTTAATAATATGAGGATTATGTTTTATTCTTATTTGATTTGTGTTTACATTTGTTTTTATGTGACTTTCAATTTAACATTCAAAATTAATAGAATCATAGATAATATTGCTAAATTTATATTTATTTATCGAGCTGATTTTAAAATTCACACGTTGTAGTTATTAAAATTATAACAGATGTTCATCGTTTCTGTTAATACGACTTGATCTGAAGCTTAGAAGTTCTTTTGTGATTTATTATTATCACAGAAAGGTTTATGTTAAAACATAACGCAACGTTACCATAAAAGGATTCATGTATAAAAGAAGCTTTCAATTTAAGAATATTAAATTAATTCTTTGCATTCTTTAGTTTAAAACAACTGTCAGCAACTCAAGTCACTTTGCTCAAAATGTAAAATACAAATATACTAAATATGTTTATCTGACCCTGTAATGTGTTTTATTGTTGCAGTTAAAGAATATAATGTGGGTTTTCAACCCATTGTAATGGCCTAGTTTAGAAAGCAATATCGGATTATTAGAATATAGTCAAGGCACCTAAAATCTATGCATCAACAAAGTCTTGGAAAAATACGCAGCAAAATTTCACAACGAAAATGTAAAATAATTATTAAATTGTGAGTAAACTTAGAAAATATAGGTATTTATTTGTAACACAGCTGGATTTATGATCATATGTGTTTATTTTTATTGAAATAAGCGTCATGTTGAAACAACATCATAAAACTGCTGTTACGAGTTCTCGACCGCGCCAACTAACTTTTTGATTACGAGACGTGGTTTGAAATAAATGCATTGCCATGTTCTTTAAACGTGCTACTTTTAGGAAATATAAAGGTTTTGATTGGTTTCTTTATAGAAATTAAAAAATAATTTATATTTATATATACTTATATTTCTGCGGATGTAGACCTGGCATTTCATTGTAAATCAGTTCTTTACCTTCTTACTAAGAAACGTAACCCTAAACCTATCCCTGACTTATAGAAATATAAGATCCGAATGCAATATTAAGTTATATATTAATATATAAGCAGTATTAATATACATATATTTATATATTTACTTTTTTCTTCAGGGCAAGTATTGGTTGGTTCCGGTCGGAAACCTGCTCTTGATGCAGAAGAAGAAAATTTTTTGGCAAACTGCATCGCATCTCTCTGCAACCTTGGTTTCAGTCCACCCAGCGGGCACGCGACGATAAAAAAATGTTTTTTGGACGTCTTTTTTTGGTCCGTCCGTCCGTGGACTTGTTTTGTACCAACATGAAAAGTTTATAAAAATACGAAAATAAAAATGTAAGACTTTTCGGCAATGTTCTGAAATATAGTTTGATTTACTGTCACGGAGCGGAATTGACATTTGGCATTCAAAAAGACAAAATCTTTTTGAACAAGAGACTTTCGCTGATAACCTGATAACTAAAGTTTTTGATTCACACTTTTTCTACTTTTAAGGTTTGTTATTTACAATTGCTTAAGTAGGTTTAAGATGCATGCGAAGGATATATTTATATATGTATATTGGAGGACTTGAAAAGAGGAAAGCCATCGTATATTTATAGTGTGTTGTCTATTAGTTTCATTGATTATACTTAAAATCCCCGACTTGATGCCAAAATAGATATATTGCCCTTCACATCTATTCTGTATCTCCACACTTCTTGGAGTTTTTAGTTGTGTTCATGGGTCTTTAATTAGGTCATTGATTCCAATGTCTTGTAGAATACCAAGACAAGAGGTTCATTGACAGAGGATTGAGTCCATCTATGCTTTAAAGCACATGCAGCTAGTCTTGATTGCATTAGATTTCCACAGTAGGAGCCACAAACTATCATGAATACATACAATCTAGGACTTTTAGTAAATGTGATGTAAAGTTCTCATAAAATTTTTGTTGGTTTTTCAGCAAAACCAAGCATTCCTGCACAAAATTTGATTGCTGTTAAGTCATCTCGGGTATGTGTTGACTTTTTTAGGCATAAAAATGATGAATTATATACTTTTGAATTTTGTTTCAGATGTTTCCTATCCTATTCCACTACCAAGCTTTACCCCCAACCACTACTGGCTGGAAAGTCCACCGTCAAAAATTGCTGAAAAAGTAAGATTTTTGGAATATCAATGCTGAAATGCTTTTCAAATAAGATTATCTTTTATAGATATTCCTCTATTTTTATAGGTTTGTGTGGGGCTGAAACTAAACAACCAACTCGAACAAGTATAAGGAGACCTTCACCTAAGGCATCATCAAGCCAATGTAAGTGGAAAGGATATATTTTATGATGCTAAAAAGTAAGTATTTTATGATGCTAAAAAGTTATTTTTAGATATGAATCAGTTGAAGTCACAATTTCCATTGTCAGAAGCAAGTAAGTGCAAAATCTGATATGGCTCAATATTTTCACGTTGATTTGACATACACCCAGTAGTATAATTTTAATCTACCATAAGCCATCAATCTATTTTTTATGTGGTATAGTTTTAAGATTTCAATACTAGATTTTGCCATAAATTTGCCTGCATGGTAATATGGATATAAGTTGTTGCAAATAAAAAACTTGCGATTTTTTTTAAAATTTTCTTGCAGTTTCAAATATAGTACAATAGTGGTTAATTCGAAAATTAACCCTTGTTATATGTTGTTTTCTTGTATCTTTGGGCAAGGAAGTGTGAGTAACTTACATATCGAATGATAACTTCTAATTTAGAGTTTCGATACAAAGTGATCCACTTTCTGACTAAGGTTTGCGATGAAGTGAAAAAGCTGCTGGAGATGAATGTTATTGGGTGGTGCGATGGATTTGACTTAAGCCAGAAATATAGTCTGGATAGCTATTTGATGAAGAACTTGGTGAAAATGATGCCAGATGCGCTCTTGTGAGTACATCTATTTATTCATGCATACTAAATATCCAATTTTATGGAAATTTTCGATTTAGGTTGATGAGCAACAGATTGATGACCAAGTTCAATTTTAACGGGAACAACGACAAATGTCCATTCCATCAAACCAACCTAATCAAAATAATTACTGGTGAGAAGAACTCTTTTATTACCAGATGTTTAAAATAAGACCACTGCCACAGCTCCACAAAAAATATTGTTTACTGCACCAAAAAATTTGAACTAAATCATGGTGTTTTGGCGTTATGTGGACATTAAATTCAGTGTGGTTATTTAATTTTGCAGTCACATGCTTTTCAAAGATTTTGTTGGGATTAGTTTTTTAATGTCTGTTTTGTATATCTTTTAGATGCCATTCCAAAATACTCAAATGACGAGGTCATACGTTCCATGCTGCTGATCGAAAAGATGGGGGCGGAAGGACTCTAAATGAGAATACATAATATATGTTTTTAAAATGTGTTTTTTCTTTGTCTGTATTCATTGGTTGGATTTTCAATTTTCCCGTGTTAGCGTGAGCGTAGAAAAACTGGAATGATAAATGATTTTATGCCGTTCAAAAAACGATTGGAAAACAGTTGAAAAAGTTTCAAAATGGTACTATATGGAAACTGAAAAGACGTCCTAAACAGACGTTTTTATCGGACTTGAAAAAGACGTCCTAAACCGTCCGGGACGTTTTTTAGACGTCTTTTGTACGTTCGTGTGCCCGCTGGGCAGAGGAAAGATTGCCAACAAACTTACGCAAGGAGCAGGGCGTGAAAACATCTTCACCTCTTGGAGTCTGCAGAGCAGCGGGTGAGGTTTTTGACCCATTTATTATTTTCAAAGGGATTAATTTCCAATCCAACTGGGAAGGTTGGGAAGTTTGTCGAGCAGGTACAGGAAAGACCGTTTCTGCTAATGTAATGGTCATTTGTCGCACGTATTGATCAAGGTTATCGAAAAGACAAAATGAAAATATTGGGTAAAATATTATCCTTGTAAAATTTCCGCCTCATTCAACGGACAAACTGCAACCGTTAGATGTTTGTGGTTTTGGGCCACTGAAACGTATTTGGGTAGAGGAGCTCAACCACCGTGTAAACTCTGTTGGTTCAAGTCGACCTTAAGTAAATCGGTGTTTGTCGATTTGCTGTGCAAAAGTAAACCCTTTGTGGTTGACAGAGGACAATATAAAGTCTGGGTTCAGAGCAACGGGAATCTAAGTAATTATCGAAATCGAAGGTACAGAGGAAGAATATATAAATTAGTTTTCACCCCTGACCTTTCGTTATTAGCATACAGTATTTCCTCGATTAAACGCCCTTAATCAGAACCAAAATTTAATAAACGCCCCCCCCCAAAAAAAAAAAAATATAAAACACTCTAGAGTAAAGTCCTTTTCTCATTCGAAACAATAACAAATTTTTAGTGACTTTATTATATATATATATTGGGCCGTGCAAAGCATGATTGTCCTATGAACGGAAAGTGCCGAGCAACAAACGTAATTTACAGATGTGACGTCACAGCACCAAACATCCCAACAAAAACGTATATTGGATTAACGGAAGGAGAATGGAAGCTGCGGTACAACAACCATAAGCAATCACTTAAACATAAAAAGTACGCCAAGAGCACAACATTGTCTACATATGTCTGGGATTTGAAAGATAATCATAATGTAACACCTTCGTTATCTTGGTCGTTAATGAAATCGGTCCCGGCATATTCAAACCTTTCAAAGAGATGTCTACTTTGCCTGCACGAGAAGCTTGCTATAATTACATTCGAGAAGCATGACGAGCTATTAAACAAACGTTCGGAGATTATATCGAAGTGTCGCCACGAGAATAAGTTTTTAATGGCCAATTATAAATCTAAAGACTAAACAACACTCCAGAGATATGTAATTACATCACTTTAATTTATAAAAACGTTTTTAAAATAATTTTTTTAGTTTTTACCTGAAGATTGTGTAACATACACATGAAACTCAGAGTTGTAAACATCACGTAGTTGTTTTTACTCTTTAATATATATATATATATAGGTGATAGGTGCAACAAAATTTATCTCGTAATGTAGTTTGTAGGTAACATTATGAGAATCCCATTTGTACGATACAATGGAAGACTCTTTAAACAATTCATCTTCTCATAAAGGTGAAAAAAGAAGAAGTTATACCATGGAATTTAAACGAGAAGCAATTTGCTACGCTGAAAACCATAGTAACCGTAAAGCTGCAGATCAAGTTGTTGTTAAAAGAATTAGAGAATTGAGATAAAACAAATCGAAAATATTTGAATCAACTACGAAACTGAAAAACAATAGATTGGAAGGTAGAGGAAGAAAAGCGTTAAATGTTCAGCTAGAAAATCAACTAGTTGAGTGGATTTATGATCAAAAGGTTGCGTGTTTTGAGAAAACTAAATGTTTGTATGAAGATGGATGTGAGGAAAGTGAGAGATCTCTTTTTGTAGCAAGCAATGGCTGACTTTGCAACTTCATGTCTCAAAATGTAGTCCAGGCCAACTTGTCGCTATATGAATAGTCGCATTTTTTTCTTGTTAAAAGCAAACTTTTGTTATTTTTGATATCTATATTGAAAAATGAGTAGAAATGGATAGGGTTACAATTTTTTTTTCAATTTGTGTGTATTTTACAGTCCAGATTAAACACACCCTAAAATTCATTCAATCGTCATTATTTTTTTAACTATAGGAGTCATTAACTTGAAACTTTGTCAAATAGAAGAATATAATAAATTCTAAAAGTAAAAAAGATTTCAACTACTCCACATGATTTGTGTGTATTTTACAGACCAAAATGTGATTTTCGATTCTGGTCTGTAAAATACACAATAAATGCTTAAGTTTTACAAAACTTATAGTTTCGTCAGGTATTATAAAGATCTATTATGTTGTGTAATTTAAAGTACTTTTACCTGGTGGTTCACGAGTTACAAGACGTTCAGTAATTTACAGACAAAAATTTTAAACAGCAGAAAAAACCCTTGAAAAAAGACCTTGTGATATAAAAATGTAATAAACAGGAAGCTTTGTGAAATTGAAGTATACAATGAAGTAAACAAGTGAAAAACAATTTGCAAAAAATAATAAATAATCACTGAAGGATATTTTACAGACCAATATTAGTCTGTAAATTAACTATCAAATTTATGATAATTGTTAACCCGTTAATTCCCAAACTAAGACGTGCGTCGAAATTTTTATATTTGTTTAGTATACTTTCATCAACTACACCAAATTAACATTTCTGAAGAAAATCTCTCTTTTTATATGAGACCAAGCAAAGGGCCTAATAGTATAGACGTAGAGCAAAACGTCAAGCACCCCCCGGACTAACTAGGAATATCGTTGTTAAGCGGACATAAACTCGTTTAAGGAAAATCTAAAAGCTGAATAAAATCTGGTCATGAGTAAAATATCGTTATAATAGCAACGATACGCACGGTTGATAAAAGAAGTTGTTGAAAGTAAACGGGGAGAAAAGGAAACTATAGATATAGATCATTTTTTCAATAAATTTTGGTGAAAATGTTCTTTAATAGGAATAAATAAGCTGTAAAGAGCGAATCAGTTGGTAAGTCTTAAATTATTGTTTTTATCTTTATTTGCAGACAACTACAGCAATTCAGTTTGTAATGTAGCTGTATAATGAAGATTAAATAAAAATCTTATTATTGTGCATATGTCTTATACGTTTATATAGTGCGGCTTATCCGCCATGTTGTTGTTTTCATTTAACATTTAGATTTGTCCCTTGGGAACTAGACTTGTATTTTTATTACAGATTGATTAGCGAGAAGAAAGAGACACAACGATACGAAAAAAACATCTTATTTTACATATTAAACAAACTGTAAGAACCAAAACAACAAAAATGATGACGAATGTAATAGCGACGATTATGGCGAAAATAGTGTCAGCGAAAACCGAGAGAACCACTCCGATAAAAACGACAAGTACAACTCTTAATTTGAATAACAACTGTACATTATAAACTATTTTTTATTGGTACTTTAGAAATCTTTAGAGCTTATACAATCTGGTCGGCAAAATAACCACATAAAATGTGCATAAGGGTAACCAACGTGAAGTAATTTTTATTTGTAGAATCCATTGATTACTTCAAATTTGCAAAGTTTAATGTTAATTTCCTTTTCGCATCACAAGATATTTGTGATTTTTCTGCTGTTTAAAATTTTGGTCTGAAAATTACTGAAAGTCCTGTAAATCGTGAACCACCGGGTAAAAGTACTTTAAATTACACAACATAATAGATCTTTATAATATCTGACGAAAATATAAGTTTTGTAAAACTTAAGCATTTATTGTGTATTTTACAGACCAGAATCAAAAATCACATTTTGGTCTGTAAAATACACACAAATCATGCGGAGTAGTTGAAATCTTTTTTACTTTTAGAATTTATTATATTCTTCTATTTGACAAAGTTTCAAGTTAATGACTACTATAGTTCAAAAGATAATGACGATTGAGTGAATTTTAGGGTGTGTCTAATCTGGACTGTAAAATACATACAAATTAAAAAAAAAATTGCAACCCTATCCAATTCCCCTATCAGGGATTGAAGGTGCAATTTTGAGATGGATCAAGGTCTTTTTACTTAACCGTCGTCAACGAGTTGTAGTGAATGGGACATACTCTGACTGGAAAGCAGTAAAGAGCGGAGTACCTCAGGGTTCAGTCTTAGCCGCATTGCTCTTCATCGTTTATATTAATGATATCCCTAATGTCATATCATCAACAGCTGCACTATTTGCTGATGACACAAAAGTATATCGCGTTCTCTCCTTAGTCGTATCACATTTTCATCTCCAAAATGATATTGATATTCTAATAGATTGGGCTAAAAAATGAGAGATGGTGTTTAATACTGAGAAATGTGCCGTTCTACATCTCGGTAACAGTAATAAACAAAACACCTATTCAATGTACGATCATAGCATTTCAAAAAGAGTTGATATCAAAACTGTCAAATGCGAACGCGACTTAGGAGTTTCTGTCGACTCCGAATTAAAATTCTCCCATCATATAAAAAACCAAGTCAACAAAGCAAACCAACTATTTGGTCTCATAAGAAGAACATTTACATTTATGGATGGAAAGTCTTTCAAACTTCTGTTCACCACGCTAGTCCGACCACATCTCGAATACTGTGGAGCTGTCATCAATCCGAGATTGCTACAAGATAAAAGACGCATTGAGACGAGCCTTAGGAGAGCCAGCAAGCAAGTTCCGGGAATGAGAGACCTTCCTTATGAGGATCGTCTTTCTCGTCTCAAATTACCAAGCATGCGCTTCAGATTTATCCGCGGTGATCTCATAGAGATATTCAAATGGTTTAAAGGGTACTACAAATGTACATCAAAACTTTTTAATGCCGAAAATCGAGTTATCACACGAGGTCATCATTTTAAACTGAGGAAGCAGCACTGTCGTCTCGAGCTGAGAAGGAACCTCTTCACGATGCGTGCGATTGATCGATGGAACAACCTACCGCACGAAGTTATTAACGCAGCCTCGCTTAACACGTTTAAGAATCTGCTAGACGTACACTTGCAGAATGAAAAATATTTGATCGATTAAAGCCTTTTACGATATTATTTTTTTATTATTATATTTTACTTCTTTTCATATTGTAATATCTGTAGTTTCGTCTGCTTCTTGAAATCTGTTGTCTAAACTTGATTTTACAGTCAACTAATACATTTTGCACGTTCATATTTTACACATTTCTACTAATCAACTACTTATTTTTCTAGTATTTTTTATATTATATATAACGTTTATTATCGGTATAATCAGCATTTGTAGGTTTGATAGGCCTTCCTGCATATACAATTTTTTTTTGTAAACCTTATATCCAATAATAATAATAATAATTCTACTTATTTTTCAATATAGATTCCAAAAATAACAAAAGTTTGCTTTTAACAAGAAAAAAATGCGAAATGACAAGTTGATCTGGACTAATGGTTTGTCATTACGTCGAAAAACAACGACAGTACAACAAGATCCAGACCGGCTACAATCGATAAGATCATCTCGTATATTTTACATGTTCGTCGCTTATCAATTAAGTTCAATTACCAACCTTCAAACATTAACCAATGGACGAGACACCTGTGTAGAATGGCATGGTATCAACACGACAGTCGATAAAAAAGGAGCAAAATCAATTTGTTTGAAAACAACTGGTCATGAAATATGATCACTTGCTTAGCTGCGAACAAAACCCAAGCCATTTGTTGTTTCCCGTGCTGCCAAACGAGAATCTAAATCCCTTGATGGCAAATTTTAAGCTCGGTGTGTTGTTACAACGTCTGCTAACGCTTTATTTTTCTTTCAGCAGACGTTTTTCTTGTCTGGGACTCTTTTGAATGTCACATGACGGACGAAGTAAGAAAAAAGCTGAAAGAAGTAAACGTTGATCCCGACATTATTCCAGGTGGCTGTACGAAGTATGTTCAAGCACTGGATGTGTCCTGGAACAAACCTTTTAAAACAAGAGTAACAGAATTGTACGATCAGTGGTTGAGGTAAGGTGTCTACGAATATACTGTAGGCGGAATTCGGCCGAGCTTCCACTCACTTCAAATCAGTACACCTTCTCCAACCCTCCCTATCCATCATTAATGTTCACCAACATATGCTAGCTTTGTATCCCAGTTAACCTTAGTTTCCGGATACCTACCTTCGATGATGCTGGTGGAAGGTCTCTATACAACTGCTCGTTTGTCAATTTATCACACCAGGACACATTTAATGCCATGCGGAGCATCCTTTTATAAGAATCGTTTAACCTCTTTTCCATTACCTTATTTATTGTCCATGTTTCACTTCTGTATAGCAGAATAGATTCTTCTCTTGTCACAAACAGGCGTACTTTGATGTTTCTTTTCAAATTTGGGCTCCATATTCTCTTCATCCTTTGGCATGCTGACCATGTCAGTGCTTATCTGATTTCAAAATCTTTATCTCTGCTTTTTATCTAGCATCCAAGATACTTGATATTATCAACAAATTTAAGCACATTTCCATTTCTTGTTTTAATTGTGGTGTTATCTTCCTCATTAAAATGCAACACATCAGTCTTTTTTGCAACCAGATGCAATCTTAACTTTGCAGCTTCGATCTCTATACATTTGAGCATTTCCTGGGCTTGACTAATTTCTTCTGTCGTGATGGCAATGTCATCAGCAAAATCTGTGTTGATCACAGGATGGTTTCGACTCCTCCTCCTACGGTCTAGCTTGAAGCCAAGTTCCCGTTCTCTTCCGCATATTGCTTTCCTTATTACATAATCAAGCACGATTACAAAGATGTATGGAGCCAAAGTATCCCCTTGCAGAGCACCCGAGAGTATTTCGAAGAGCTCAGTTTCCTCGTCCGGTGTTAGGACTCTTGCTTTCGTGTTTTGATACATTAAACCAATTGCATTTACTAATTTCTCTGGAATGTCATAAGGTCTTAGAATCTGTAACATTCTTTTACGGTGGATGCTGCCAAAAGCCTTCTTGAAGTCAATGAAGACAAGAACAGCCTTAAGGTTGTGGCTTCTTACTCCTTAAATCAGTCTCCTCGATGTCAGAATGTGTGCTGCAGTTGTTGATTGCTCAGAATGAAATCCGTTCTGATTTGGACGTAGATGTTTGTCAATCTTGGATCTTATTCTATTCAACAGCTTTGCTGCAACAACAGGAAGATATGTACCCCGGTGGTTATCTGTGTTGCTTAAACCTCCGGATTTTGGTAGAGGTTTTAATTCGCTCTTTGACCACTGTTCAGGTTTGCAAAACTAAGCATGATATTGTCTAAGTCGACAAGTTTGATCACTTCTGGAGGTATACCGTCAGGTTCACATGCTTTCTCTTCTTTGATCAATTTTTTAACTGCAGCATGCATTATTATTATTATTAGCGAATATTTACAATGAGGATAAACATTTCTTAATAAACGGTGGGGTTTGGAAAATTTCCTAAATTGTAATAAACGGGGGTGGGGGGTGGAATAAGCGCGGGGAGGGGTTATTTGACAATTTTTTGGGGAAAAGAAGTATGAGAATGTCTTTTAGCATTGATATCACTACTAACAATAAAATCTCATGTCTCTGGAAGCAGCCATCTTATAATGTTTGTTTTGTTTGCAATGTCACACGATATTTTTACGCACTTTCAAAACATTCCAAAATGATTCGAAAACAAAATTTGAAAATTAAACCTCTGTTTACATTAAAGTAATCAAAATTAATAAGTGGGCGGGTCTTAATAAGAGCGGGGGAGGGGGTCGGATTTTTTTTCTTGGAATAATAAGCTGGGGGACGTCTATTCAGGTGAATAGAGTATGCGTCCTCATATATGTATTTGCATAAGAAAAGGTGAATGATTCTAAAAATATTATTTATTTACAATAGTGTACGTAAGTTAAAAACAAAGGATACCATGTAGAGAGTAATCGATATAACCAACTAGTAAGATAAGAAAGTGCAGGGTACGACTGATTTGTTTACGCTCTGCATGTACCTTATAACTCAAGACTTAAAATTAATTAAAATGATCTTTTAATTCTTTTATTCTTTTTCAATTTTTTTATTTTTTGCGAATTTCGTGTGGAGTTCATTGTACCATTTACTACCGACATATTTAAATTTGCCAAATTTCAGTTTATAACGAGGTAGTTTTACTGATCCTGTGTTGATTAAGCTGGAAATAATTCGAGAAATTGTAACAGGTGTCATTTTCTAAACATTCCTGTACAGTTCGGCAATAATGTTTTTTGATTAAATTTTCGATTGATGGTACCTGGTTTCTCGCGACGTTCGAATCTCTCTTTTCCAAGGACTTTAATCTCTGCTGTTGTGTTGTTTTGAACTGAAGCTTTAGTGTACCCATATAGACGAGAATCGGGACAATTGTGGTCATGTAAATCTTCAGCGCAATATCTGCAGTAAGGTGATTGTTCAGCGACATCAACAGCTTCACACGAATCGACGCTTTTTTGTAGGACGACTGGAAACTGTGGTTTGGGAGCGTTCACAATTGACGTCAACCATTTTTTGGCCCTTTTTACCCCCCCTCCCCCCCCCCCCCCCCCGTTGTCAACCTTTTGCCAAATTAACTACCCTCCCTCCCCCCCCGTGAGCTTTATTGAATATTATCTGATCTGAATTTTCAAATATTTAAAGCAACGTCAAAAACATTCTATCGAGACGTTCGCGCTTCACTTTTAAACACAGAAATTTCACAATGAAACAAAAAAAGCAAAAACAAGAAATAATGTGATTACTACATGAATTTAAATATTTCTGAAATACACATGGCATCAAGTTTTTCAAAATGGCCTGGCAACAACAGGCAAGCATGTTTTCAAAAACAAAGGGTAAAATAAGTACAGGCCTCGAATTAAGGGAAAAAAGTGTATCACAGTTTTTTGAATTGAAATTGTAAGGGCCGCGTAGCTGCCAAATACAGCTGGGGGTCCCAGGTGGATTCCAAAAAGGAATTGTAGGACGATTTATAACGAGTAATCTCATTTTCCTATTTTCAAATTCCCACGTTTTACCATCCTTTTTCAAATCTTCTATCCACTTTCTGACTATTAAATTTCACCATGATTTCTTAATATATAATATAAATACTATAAACGTCGTGATTTCTGCACATAAAAGCAACAAACTAAACTCACGCGTTGTTTTTATTCTTCGATTTATTTTAGAACGCGGTCGCGTTACCATGATGATGACATTCCATTGTTTACAAAATATTTTCGAATACATTACATTTCAAAGAGATTTTTCGTATCCAACGCGAGAAAGTGCATCGCAATTTTTAGACTTCAGAGAAAAGATGCATCGCAGAAGTGTGAAAGCGCATCGCAATTTGCGAACTGCGATACGTTAATTCGAGGCCTGATGTAATGTGATGATTACCTTTTTTGTGTTGCAGCCAATTTTCCAACAGTGGGTACTCGACAGAGAAATAAAATTACAAATAACTAGCGCATATTGAACTTATTCTATTCTAGAACCTTATAAGGTACAAAGAGAATTGTCCCCTTAGTAAAAGACTCTTATTAAAGAACGCAACATGCTTATAAGAGTTTCTAAGTATTAAATTTTAATAAAATGGGACAATTCCCCTGTTACGAACCGTACCATACTAAAACTGTTGCTATGCCACGCGGGAAAAAAAAAAGAAGATTGACGTCAACTTTTGCTGGTACCCCCTTCCCCTCTCCCCAATAATCCTGTCAACTTTTAGGGTCTCCCTCCCCCCCGTAACGGTTGACGTCAATTGTGAACGCTCCCTTTAGATGGAGACTTTTGATCAAGAGTGTGACCTAAGTACACGTAGGAGGTAGTATTTATTACAAGGTGTTCTCCAAAATAAACAGGCAGATTGTGTTCTTGTGCTTCTAACTTCTTGTTGGTACCGAATAGCATCACCTCTGTTTTTCCTTTATTCAAATTGATAATTAATTCATTTTGAGTAAAGTATTCAGCAAGATATTTTAGTTCTTTTGTTAGCGCATTCTCGATACAAGTCATGTCTTTATTTCCATAATAGCATTCGTAAAGTTAGTCTACGACGTCGTTGAAATAGAGGATGAAAAGCAACGGACCAAGAATTGATCTTTGAGGAACACCTGTAAGAACGTAAGTTAAATTTGAGGTATCACCATCGACTTGTACATACTGCTGACTGCCAAACAAATAGTCTGTAAACCATAACAGTTCACTATTGCGTATACCATAAGATAATAATTTTTCAGTAAAACGTTATGACTCAGCGTGTCAAATGCTTTACAGAGATCAACAAATACAGAACCAACTATTTGTTTTTTGTCTACCATTTCTCTGGTGTGATCTACAAGTATTGTTGAAGCTATATTAGTGGAGCGGTTCTTTCTGTAACCAAACTGGTAGGTGGTAATAAGGTTGTGGTTTTCCAGGTACGATGACAGTTGTGAATGAATGGCACGTTCTAATAATTTTGATAATACTGGAAGTACCGAAATTGGTCGATAATTTGATGGTTCTTGGAGTGACCCTTTTTTATGAATAGGAGTCACCTTTGCTATCTTCCAGATTTGCGGAATAGTGTTTGTTTCGATTGATAGGTTCAAAATGAACGCTAACGGTTCTGCAATGTAATAACGACAATCTTTCAATAGACCGGATGGTAAATTGTCAGCACCAGACGCCTTGTTTCTTTTGAATGATTTTAACTGGTTGATAACGAAATTGGTAGTCACGTGGTCTATTCGAAAAATAGCTGTTGTTTTCAGTGGTATGGCAGGTTTCAATTTCCAAACAAAGTTAGTTAGACGAAACGACTGTTGTTTGAGTAAAATGACAGCATTTTGAAAATATTAACTAAAAACGGTTGCAATAGTTTTGATTTGTCTCGCGAATTTTCGTTAGTGACAGTTTTCGCTTTGTATGGAAAAATCTCTTTAAGACAGTTCCAAAATTGAGCAAGGTTGTCAGCGTGTTCATTTAAGAGGTTTCTTTGAAACGTAGCTTTTTCCGATTTTATCTTGTTGTTACATTTGTTTCTAAGGGATCGATACAAATTCCAGTCGTTTAAGTATTTAGATTTTGTGGCTTTTTTCCGTAATCTCTTACGATCAGTCATCATTCTTCGAACTTCAGGGATTATTCAGTTGAAGGTAATCCTTTGTTGTGTATGATTTCTCATAGATCTGCATCCTTTGTAGTACTGTTGTTATTTCTGTTTCCATCTCTCCTTCTACTACAAGATCTTTCCCTAGAAGATCTTTGTTGTTCCATTTTATCACTTCTTCAAGTGTGCCCGCTTGGAGCTTGCTTCGAACATTTTGAACTAGGGCCGCCCCTAGGAGCTTTGGATTTGGTATACTTCATTTTAGTTTCGATTGCTATTGAATATTTAGGGGTCGCTACGCCACCTGTAGTCGCAGTTTTCAACTAACCAGGAATAGTAGGTCCTTATGATATCATCCACAAAACAACAAGTTAGACGTCATCAAGAGATCGAGTCTAGGGAAACACTCTGCTTCCTACGTTTCCACCGTAACCCTGGCATGGGAGGCAAATCAGGTACTATGCCTTGCCCACCAGCAACCCGAGATTTGGTTGGGGGCTGCTTATTGGTTATTCGCAGCTAACCTCCATATCTGAAGACCTTTTTGATATCCACCACCGGCTACCCCGTGGATGGAAGTTATCATCTCCACACCACAGATCACTAGTAGTAAGTTGACATTCTGCTTCTCAAGCCAATAGATTAGGCAAATCACTATAAAATGATTAGCAAATAGTAAATCTCTCCCTCCATGAAAGTTCTTCATTATGATGATTGAGTGAAGAAATGATATTACTAGGGATTATACAAAGACCATAATAAAGCGCGAGACAGTTATAATTAAAACGTTTAGAGCAAAAGTTAGTTTTAGAGTTAAAACTCGTTTATAGTATTCCGATGCAGACTCTGCTGGGTGGTTATCACGATGAATCTGCCTCCTAGCAGCTCTTCTTCCACAATCATCAACCCCTACTTTTTCTGCAATAGTCTTTGCTTCATTGTAACACTTAGTGTGGAATTTATCTATGTCATTTTTCAAAGTACTGGTTCGATCAATTAAAGACTGCATAAGATGTATGCCGGCCTGGATAGTGCTTGATTGTAACATTCTTGTGACAACATGGGTTCCATCAAAAACAGCCCTAGTAACAACCAAAGAAACTATAAATTTAATGCTTGAAAGTAACTTTAACAAAGAAAATGCTTTTTGTTTGTCCCAAATTTTTGCAAACAGCAAACTTAATAAACAAACTACAATGTTTCAATTTTCATTTACAATAATTATTTATAAATATTTACAAGCACGGCTGGACCGAGAAACAGACGTCCGTACTTAGCCAGTTGTAGGTTGACAAACGAACATCTCCTTATGATGTCGTAAACAGTTGCAACGCCACTTTAACCCTAAATATAACATTTGGCAACATTACGTCATTTACACACGCGGTCCACAAACCACACACGCGGGTAACCCACAAACCTTTCAAACAAATCTGTGTCGGTGGTAGCCAGTAAAAGTTGTAGCTGTTTTTCGGCCCCAAAATCGCGGAGTTTGAATTGACGAGGTAATGTGCGATCATCCGTATTCCGCATGAGATTGGTTATGCAAAATACACTAGCTGCCTGCAACTTTTCGTTTTCGCTCGTAATGTAGCAGATTAGCTTAGCTAAAAGCATGTCTTCCGCCATTATGAGATCTTTAGCGTAAGAACCGCTAGCGATGTTAGAAAGTAGACAGAGTACCTGGAGGAAACAAAAATTACCGCTAACGCCTTAATTTGTTAGGTCTTAACAAAATATAATTTAACTATTCAAAATTTATCCAAACTGAAGTAGTGTTATGACGTCACGTCCCGTTACAAACATGAACACAGAAAGAGCAATACCTCTTCTTTCAACTTTTCGTTTATATTATCATTAATAACAAACGGGAGAACTGCTTCCATGATTTGCACCCCATGAACCTTCATACGCTTATCTATGATTTGCTGAAAACACACCAGTAAAATAGACAATAAACCAATTTGTCCGTATAACCACCTCGCGTTCAGTAAGAAGATTTCGTAGGAGTCCCAACGTTTTCTCCGCTACACTCACGTTACTGTCACTAAGGAAGCTAAAACAAATATGACGTAAAATTTTTCTCGAATTATATTACCACTTTAACCAACCCTAAGATTGTATCTATGCCAACAAACTCAATTATCTTGTATTTCAAAGCATCATCGCCGTAATACGCCAAATTCTACAAAATAGAAACGTTTAACGTATCTACCGGATAGTGGAAGATCAAGGGCAAAATTGAAATTGTATCATTGTTACTAATGTTTTCGTACCATAAGTCCCCATATACCATTTACACGAAGGGCAGCTTCACTTCTCTGCATCAGGGCGTAAAGAACCTCGAGAGCTCCTAACTCTACGAGAGCCTGAAATAAAGAAGTATATAAAAACAATAGATATTTATATAAAAAGCGAGTGTTGGTAATATTTTAAAGTCAGATTTGAATCTTAGTTACGTCATATTTCATTATAAACAGAAGATGACCTAGCTGTATTGAGAATAATTCATTATATGGAAATAGCATGCAAATAATCTTAACTTAAAAAACAGGCTATACAAATACCTAATAACATTCAACTACTTTCAGAGTATATTTTCCAATATTTTCTCCATAAGCGTATCTCAGACAGCAATAGATAAAATAGGTGAAACATTTCGCAAGCGATAAAAACCTTTAAAGCGACAACGAAATTAAAATTGTACTTCTTTGCAAGGAGAAAAGTTCAAGAGGAGGTTGCAGAGAACCGAAGAGGAGGCACTTATGATGTCATCATTGGTGCTCGATTTCAGCGCGGAGATGACAGGTTCCCATAGTTTGCAGTTTTGAAATGTAGTTCGCAGTTGTTGCACTGATCGAGACAAACTCAAGAGACATTGCAACCCTGCCGCTTGCAGCGATGTATTCGCTTCTTGATTGATAGCATCGTGAATGTCCGCAACCAACTTCGGTGCACTTTCAACAATCTTGGCAAATATTTCCCAATTACATATTTGCAAACGAAATAACGCAATGAGTTACCTGTTTTCGGATTTTTTCATCGTTTGAAGAAATCGCCGCAAGAACTTTAAAGCCGCTCTAATGTCCAATTTTAAGAACGTTAGAATATTTTTTGGAAATACATTTTTCTTCTTCACCTCTTTCAACTTTTCCGAAGATTCTTTTGATTTTTCGGCGTTTGATTTGAAGTAGAAAGCGATGTTTTTGAGCAAATGATTGGTTATGGAAGCAACCTCTTGTAAGTGGACGTTGTCCTCGATAAGATATGCTGCCAACAAAGAAGACGCATTGTTACTTATATAAAAGCAAAATGTAGTTTCGTTATACTCTCAAAAGTCTTGAAAGGTCATTGGCCTTAAACGAACCCATTATTGATGAGGGAAACTGCCACCTGACATATGATATGGTAAAGCGGGAAGCTGCTCTCTTTCCAAAACTTTATCCAACACCAGATAAAGCATTCCATGCATCAAAAAGGTGGAACAACCGAATGTTGAAACGCAGCAAACGACAAACAATTACGGACGAATGTTAATTTTCTTTAATGTTTAAGTATTTATTTTATATTTTGACGGTAAAATGCGAAAATGTATAGACAAAGAAGTTAGGCTATCGCCTCCAACAATAGTGGACGCTTTTTTTATTTATTCAGTGTTCCGTATTTTACCAAAACCGGTCAACTACAGGAGCCCATTTGAAACTACCTACTTCGTTGTAGAAAAAGAACTTATGAAGCGATAGATTCGTGGGTTGGCGAAACATGGAATATCTGAATATTATAAAACAAAAGAAAAATAAAGTAATACAAACCAAGTGTGTTTCCAGCAATGACACGAATGAAGTTAGGTTTCCCTTTGTGGCACATACGTACTAAAACATTTAATGTCTGAAAAAAAAAGAAACAACAGATCATGTAGCAACCGCATCATCATGATATAGACGACAACAAATACCTTACCCTTCCTTCAAAATCACAGTTCTGTTTTACGGTTGAGGCTTTCAACACTTTCGTCAAACTAAATATATAATTTTCAATTAATGAAACATTTTAAGGAGCATGCAGCCATGCAAAACAATTCCTTTCTCACCATACTGCCGCTTCTAACTGAACCTCATCGGCACGATTTCTGGACATGAGGCCCAATAGCTTCTCCTTGATGCTGATATCGGCAAGCTCATCTGCAGAGAACAAAAAAAAAACACCGAAGTAGAAACCTCAAAAATGCTGCGCAGTTCAAATCGAACTGTTACCCCTCATTTCCCTTTGAAAAGTATTATTTTTTACGTAGAAATTAGTTATCAGCAAAAATTTGACTTTCTGTGCGCGGAAGAATTTATAAAAAGTCTGAAAGATTTACCTGTTAGAATTGAGTTAGCTATAGTTTCATTCGCACAAACAAGAACTGAGAGTGTACCAATCACAGGAACAAGAACTGATATCTGGTCACAGTTTAACCACCTAATTAGCGGTCGCATAATCCCCGCATCGTACAATATCGCTTGGTCTTTCATGGTCTACACACGTTTTCAATAAAATCTTCTCTCCATCACACCATTATACCGTACCTTACAAGAACGAAGTAAGATATTGGCAGCACATTCTGCAGACCGAGAAGACCTTCGCAAAAGATCAACAAGCGCAGAAATAATGTTGACATCTTCGTATATAAGGTCAGCCGGAACGAGATTTGTGTTATAACATATACACAGAGAACGGAGGCACGCAAGAACCAAACGTTCGTCGTGGTGACATATACCTAAACATTGCTTTGTGTTGAGATCTCAAAATTTTTTCTTCTGCAGCTAACACACTTATTCTAATAAGAAACCATAAAATTTCACCTTTGCAAAGAATAGTTACAGCTTGTGAATCTAACACTTGTCCAATCTCGTCATCACTTCCTGAAAGAAAATTTATAATATTAACAACACTAAACGATTTAACAGAGGTTTGGGAAAAAGACACGAAGAACAATTTATACTTGCTACTCAGATAATTTATTTGTTTATGTTTATGTTGACAAAATTTGTAACAGAAAGATTCAATTTACAGAAGTGTGTTATCAATATTATATAGTTTTAATATCAAACAAATGAACCAGTAGTCACCTCGGGCTAAACTCCCCAATATTACAGCTCCTTCAATTGCAAATTCAACTGTAGTATCATCTGCCATCATAAGATCAATAACTCTAAGAGAAAAATGCAATGAGTATATAAATGAATATACATATCCTAATAAGTTTTTGTAATTAGAAGTTGAATGAGTTACCTTTCAATAACACCAAGTTTTACATAAGCTGCTTTTCTGAACTTCATGCCAATAATCTGATTTTTAATACACCTAAAAGAAACACAAACAAAAATAAGCCAAGGTATGAAAAATTAATCATGACTTAATTTGATACCTTATTGCGTTGCAGTTTTCAATTTTATCATTGGAGTACAAAAGATTGATGAATTTGCACTCTTCACTTTCTCCATCATTCTAGAAAATAAGCTTTAAATTTAATCAATAACACATTTCATTTTGCACAACAATCATGATAGACTTTACTATAGGCGATATTTAAGGACAATTTTCGTAATGAATAATTGAGATTAGTTTGCGAGGATTACAACTCACCAGAAATGCTCAAATATAAAAAGGTGCACTTTCCGCAATACAATAGAAATATAATGAAAGAAGGTTCACCTGAAAGTTCCTCATTTTTTTACTCAATCACATGCGGAAAATGAAATGCTTTTATTAACCTAATACACAGAGATGTTAGAAAAAATGATGGAAAGCAGGATATCTTTATAGGAAATAAAATAGTAAATCAAAATAGACTTCAATAAATTAAAAAGTTATAATTGACATATAAATACACCAATATCCGACCAATGAAATGCAAAAGTAAAAAGAAATTTTGTCTATAGGCTTATTAACCGCCACAATCGTCTGAAGTGTACATTGGTAATTCAACGTTGTTCTCTGCCATCCATTCGTGGATACGAGTTTGAAGTTCAAGGCATGGGACCACTTGGTCTAATCTTAACGGACTTCGGTTGAATGGATCCTTTTCATCGCTTGAGATAGAAGAACATTTGGATATCACACATCAATTATATGGCGCAAACACAAGATGGATGCAAGTTTACAGTTCGCTTAGTTCTTGATAACCATTAAAAGACAATTTAATAAAAACATTTATAAGTGCGCACATTAGTTTTCAATAAATGTATAGATAATTATCAGCAAACAAACTAACCTCAGTAAATGTTTTGTGATGGTCGATTTACAAAGGATCTTCCCCGAGGAAGGTAGCTGAACAGGTTCGTGCATAAGCATACATGAAATTGGATCAATAAATTCTTCAGGAGGCTAAGACGTATAGAATGTGATATATAGTTGTAGAGAAAATATATTGAAAGGAACCTCCGGCATATCCTGTTCATCTTTTAAAAGTTTTGAATGCCATTTATTGAGTCGAGCTGCCATCTTTTTTAAATCATCAGCCATGTTGTGACATCCATCCATCTTTCTATGTGCAGATACAATGACACAATATAAATAGAAAAATTAAAATATTCAACTAAAATAAACAAACAATTATCAAATCATCTTACTGTACAACTTGAATAGCTCTATCAAAAAGATTAAATGAAAAAGAGCGTGTATCTTTCGCCACTGCACGACAAAAATCGTTCTCTTTTCCCAACGAGAGATAAATTTTCACAATGTTCACAACAAGCTTCTGCGGCTCAAAGTTATACTTTTGAAAGTCAGAAACCTACAATAAAATATTGATATAGGGATTTAGTATGGTCATCTCATTCATCATTATTACTTTCAATTCTTTTCTTTTTGGTCCAACCAGATGCAAAAGAAAGTAATTAAGGAAGGCCGCCATACCATCAACCATACACGGACTGGCAAATGGTCTGAAAGTATGAAAACAAGCCTGAAAATGAAAACTTCACTGACGATAACTAAAAAATATAACCTTGGTATATCTCTTGTGATGTAACAGAGCACGTGGACAGTTTCATTTGCCATAGTATTGTAACCTTTTGCAAAATGTCCAAATTGCATCAAATTTTGTTTTTTCTACAAAAATAGTATCAATAAAATGTTTAAAATTGTTAATCTTAATAAGGGAAAAAGTTTTGTTTTCAGACGACTTTTATGATGTTACAGTTGAGTTACTTTAGAACGTAAAAAGTACCGTTTCCCTTTCTTCAGTTGAAAGATTTTCCCATTCATTATTTTCCTTTTCTTTCTCCAAAGTTTTAATCATTGCTAGATTCTAAAAAAGACAAACAATATGGAGATTAATTGAGGGCAAGGGGAACTAGGTAATTTAGAATGTCTTGAGAGGTTACCTGAAGAGCTTCGTCAAGTAAGAATGTGCTGTCATTCATCAACAAGTTTATAAACCGCGGAAATGCAGAAAACACCATGTCTCGTTTGTAACGAATTTTTCCCTGTAATGTATGCATGTTTTCTTCTTCAGTCAAGTGGCAAAACAAAATAACAAACAAACAGTTTCGAAGCAGTGAAATGAGAAAAGGTACCTCTTCATACAATTTCTTGAAGTTGGAATGATAACTTGGCATGTTCCAAATGTATTCAAGTATGCCATACATATAATGTCGATAAGCTAAACAAAATAATTGTTTTGAATAGTTATAATTAATAAATAAAACTTCCATTCAAAACGTTTTTTAAAACCAACTTTTTAAAGAGAAGTGCTAATTCCCTATTCCAACAAATGGCCTAAAAAAGAAATCAACCACAACAGTCGCATAATCAAAATACATTTTTCCTAATGACCATCTTCACTGATGTGACTAATGACAAGAGAAACAATAATGATGGAGATGCATTTACCTTGTTTCTTTATTATTTATTTATCTATTTATTTGCATTTGAGCATTTGGTGCTCGTAGATCTTACGTTGATTTAATTCCATGTACTTTTCCAATAGTTTATTTAATAGCTTAAATTCATCTGATCTGTTTATTCCTTTGCTATACATGTGATTTTTCCCTTATTATCAGATTTATTTATATATTTTGTGCGGTTTATACATCATTATACATTTATATATATTGTTTGTTGTCACTTGATCATATCTATTGTCTTGGACAAAGTTTTTACTGTGTTATTCGTAATACAAATTTGTATTTGAAATACATTTTTTGTATTTTTTACTAACTGCTCTTTTAAATACATTTAGCTACCGTCATATAAACAACACAGTTGAATTCTAAAAAAAATAAAATTATACGTGATTAAGTGAAACCAACGCTAGTTCATTTTCAAATTTCAAATGAATTGAAAGTGGTGGATGAAGCAACCTATAGCGTTTTGTCACTCAGATCAATGTTTTTCTCGGTTTTGGCTTTGCTACAGACTTTCATTGAAAGAAAGAAACACAAACCAATGAAAAGACTCACAGTCCACTTACAGAAAGTAACAGAATTTTGCAGGTATTTAATGCAGGAGTAGGAGAGAACATTAACTGAAGGTTGTATTCTTCACAACCACCACAAATTCAATCACTCTTTAGAATGACAGCAGTTTTTGTTAGGGCCATGTGTTGTTTAACAATTTTAATTGTGCCTTCTCTAATTACTTATATTATTACCAGTGTTTGTGTATATAAGATTTGTTCAAATACTACAAACACATACTAATCTCGATAAAAAAAGAATAAAATACATGACAAAGGGAAATGATCTGATTGTTTGAATAAAGTAAACAAACTTTTGATTGGTTGATTAATTGAAAATTATTCATATAAATAAATCATTTTGTTATGGTGCCATTAATTTGTTTTTGTGTTCAGCATGATGAAGGTGGGTAAAAAAGTGACAGTAAAAAACCATGGTATTTTAATTATAAAAAACGCATAGAGGAAAGGTAGGTGACACAGTTATTATTTGTCATAGAAGTAATGCATTTTTCACCTGGGTCTTATTGCTAGTTGTTCAATAATTATAATGTATTTTCAAAACCTTAGGGAGATGCAGGAAATAAAGAGGGCATGCCGGCTAACATGTTATTACTACTACCTTATGGTGGTAAGGAGATTTCTATGGGACCCATATCTCTCAGCCCTTCCTGTAATCCACTACTGAGCTTCTGATGAAATGGCTATTATTATAGTAACTTATAGTGAGAACAAACATATACAAAATGAGGAGTTTGATATACCTCTATAAGCAGAGGAACATCCTCTTCCAACTGAACAAGTAGAACATATATATAAGAATATATTTGTGTGTGTTTTCTCAGAATAATTTTGTCTTTTACATTTAACTTTTATGACACAGATAATGATGCCTTTTCATTTAATGGTTGGGTCATATAGAAAACCTCTTAAAATTTTTAGTTAAAATTTTGACATAAAGATAGAGAATGAAAACAAAGAGCACTTACTAAACTTCTGTTCAAACTGCATTGCATGACCAGTAAACTCAATATCAACAAATAACTGCAGCAGGGAATTGGGAAGAATTTTAGGAACAACAGTACTCTTCTCAAATGCATTCTTACGAAAACTCTGCAGGAAACAAAGATAATTACACAGGTAAATACAAAATAAAAGTACTAGCTCACACAGGTATGGAAGGGACTGCGAGGAGAAAAATGCATGTAAACATTGCAAACAACAACTTTCCTTTTCCTCCTTTCGCTCAATTTTGATAGTAGTTTTAGTCTCCTTATTGAATGTGTCACAAAATTTGCAAAAGAAAGTTTAATATTGTTCTATTTGAAATATTTTGAATACAAAAATTGAATTATTTTTGCAATAGAATTCAAAATACCCAACTGATACCGAAAATAGTGTTTGGTGTGTATTCAAATAGTGTCATGTAACAGTGAAAGACAAAATGCAATACGTTTACAGTCCTGATATGAGCTCTATATCAACTGTGTGCATTTGAAAGATATTTCGTAAGGAAAACTGATGTATTGCAAGTCATGCGTTCTGGTTTAAATAAACCAATCTTGGTTTTGCTTAATGATGTCACTTGTTAACCAAATAAGACGCACCGAAAACCAGGTTCTTGAAAGCCGGAAAACATTTTCTGCATTTTCCACATATAAGTATCATTGACATTTGTTATGATTAGATCTTTGGCAATTGTGAAGAGGTTTGTATTTACATATTAGCTAATTACATATAATAATATCAATGTTCCAGTGACTCACTGTTATTTGAATTCCACAAACACAAACAGACCTCGGAAAAAAGAAGAAGAAAAACAATGAATGAAAATAGAGCTCGTGACCATTAATGAACCACTCTAGCGAGTAAATATGAAGGGAATGAGATAGGAAATGTTTCTTTCTAGGAGTATAAAAAAATGTTTGTAAAAAAGACTGGATATATATATTTTTATATATATAACTTAATTATATACATTTAAGAAGTGAGGTGTGCAATTTTCAATCATAACTAATATACACCGCAACACTGACTTGGGTCTTATTGCTAGACTTATAATATATAATAATTTATTTGGTTAAACTTGTATGTATGTCTTGCCTGTTGCATTATTCCAGCTTATTGTGTTTAATAAGGAGACTAAATTTTCTTCACAAATTAATATATAAAGACTAGATAATGCAAAACCTTGTTTTCAATTTTGTTTACAAAGATTAAATAACCAAAAATTTACTCTTTTGTGTATGTTATATGATTAATATCACAGTACTAAATCACAGTAATATTCTTTCTGATTACAATGAAAAAAGGATTCTGAAATTAGTTTTAGGAAAAAAGAAAGTTAGAAAGACATCAAAATGGAACAATGTTTTCGATAGTAAAAGATTCTTTTGAGTGGAAAGAATTCCTAAACTTTTATTTTAATGTTAATACCTCGCAGTCCCTTTAATAAAAATGAAAAAACACATACATAAGCAAATAGGTTTGTTTGGCTTGAACGATCTTTAGGTAAAAATGCAGCAAGACTTTCGGCAAGCTTTGCTCTTAAATGTGGATTCTTTATTCGATCAGCACTCCTTAAATAAATATAAAAAGCTTTTATGAGAGAGATCTCCCGAAAAGTTCCTGAATGGGAATATTATTACAAACTAACTTGAGAAAATTAAAAATATATAAATTTGAAAAGAGTAGTGAGAAGCTTGTTTTATTATGTCTTAGTTTCTTGCTGCTCTCTTCATTAAAAAACTATTTTTTACCAGTATAAATTTGAAGTTCAAAATTTCAATATGATTAAAAATATATATTTCCGCAAGCAGCAGAACTACTATGAACACACCAAAAAGCAGAAGAACTATCATGAGTACACCAGCAAGCAGAAGAACTACCACAAACACACAAGCAAGCAGAGGAACTACCACAAACACACCAACAAGCAGAACAACTATCATGAACACACCAACAAGCAGAAGAACTACCACAAACACACCAACAGGCAGAAGAATTACCATGAACACACCAGCAAGCAGAAGAACTACCACAAACACATCAACAGACAGCAGAACTACCACAAACACACCAGCAAGCAGAAAAACTATCATGAGTACACCAGCAAGCAGAAGAACTATCATGAACACACCAGCAAGCAGAAGAATTACCATGAGTATGCCAACAAGCAGAAGAACTACCATGAACACACCAGCAAGCAGAAAAAAAACCATGAGTACACCAGTAAGCAGAAGAACTAACACAAACACACCAGCAAGCAGAAGAACTACCACAATTGAACCTCCTATGTCTTGCTAAAAAACAATTGCAATTTTTTCAATTTGTCACGTGTTACTTAGGTGTTGATTGTTGTGTTAATTCACGTAATGAACAATTTTAAAATGGCTACTTTTAGAAGTTGTATGAATCTGTAAGCAAGCAAGAGAGCACAGTTATTATCATTTCCTATATCTCATATAATAATCACGAAATGGCTGCCTTCAGAATAAGTAATAGCTCAGCCATGGCTAAATAACATTTTCATATTTTAAATAGAGTTTGCCAGGAACAAAGAAAATTTTTTTTATTTTATTGCAACACAATATATGCCACGTACGGCAATACTGCCTAAAAATTCATGAAATCAGAAAATTTTGAATTTATTTTGTTGTTGAGAATTTCTAAACCTTACCCAATTACAACAGCTATGCTCTAGCTGATAAGCTTTCTGAAATCTATGTTGTGTTGCTTAAAATTCTGATGACTTCAATCGAGTGTTGCTTATAAACTATTAGCTGTCGTCTTAAGTTCCAATATTTTGTGTTAGTCTTGCAGAAATAAAGCTTCTGGTATGCCGGGAAGACAAATGTGGGGAACCAGTAGGGCATGGCAGTTAGACACCCATGTTAGTACTATTACCTCGTGGTGGTAAGGAGATTTCCATATGACCCAAGCCTGTCGGAGGCCTTGCTGGAATGCGCTACATAGATTCTGTGCCTTAGTCTTGGGGAAATGAGGCTTCTGGTGGCCGGGAAGACAACTGCAGAGAACCAGGAGGGTGTAGCAGCTAAACACCCATGTTAGTACTACTACCTTGTGGTGGCAAGGAGATTTCCATGTAACACAGTTAAGTTTGAATACATGTGGTGCTCACAACCCAAAGATTCTGGGTTCAAAACCAAGCTATCACAAAGTTGTTTAATGAACAGTTATAAATAAAAACACAGATAGGTTTCAGGCAATATAACCCAAACAAACCTGCAAAGTACAGCCTTCTATTCAAGTCTAATAAATGATGAGCGTTATCTGTACAACTTTTATGCTGCACTATATTGTGGAAAACCTGTTCAAGAAGGGGGAACGTGCAAGGTACAGAAGAAATAGTTCAACAGTTGATTGTGTGTTTAGAAGAAAGAGGCACACTCACGGGGAGGAATAAATGGACTTTGGTTGTTTTTCCTACGTTATTGATATGGCGCGTGTAAATAGTGCAACAATTCATGCGCTCAATTCGAAAGATGTATGTAAGGTAGATTCCTTGCATGCTGCAGGTGGAAGCTACACTCAGGCGAAAGGGTAGTTTACCTTGTTTGAAATCACATGACCCTTTTTACACAAAAAATCTTTTTTCAAAAAATTACAAAAAATTCATCCATTATATATAAAAGTTTAAAAACTTTTTTATAAAAAGAAACATTCGCCAAAACAACTGTTTCCAGCAATATCTGTCTCTTTCAAAAGCGTTTTACTATGTCTTTCTTCACAACCTGGCTGCATGTCGTCCGTGGCCTGCCTCTGCCACACTTACCATCAACAACTAAATCCCTACACTTCTTAACCCAGTTATTATCATTCATTCTCTCAACATGACCAAACCATCTAGGCATCAACCATCTAGTTAAGAGAACGCTGTGGACTAGAAAGTGTAAGAGAATCTTTGCAAAGGCGTCGTCACATTTGACATCCATCTAATCATTCTCGTGTCATTACGCTCTAGTCTGTTTAGTTCAACAGTTCTAACTTCCCATGTCTCCCCACTATATAGAAAAATACACCTTTTTGCAACTAATCTTCAAAGTCTAAAATCCAGACTTCCACGAGGGATGCTCAAGGATTCTGCTTCAACAATTTCTTCGCAACTTTGCTTCCTCGTAAACTTGTCTCTTCGCCAGGGAACTGTTCCAGCTGAATGGAAAGAGGCTTCTATTACTCCAATCTACAAATCTGGACCAAAAAATGAATTTGAGAACTATCATCCGATATCTGTTTTGTCGATACTATCAAAGATCCTGGAAAGAGTTGTACACAAACAGCTCTTAAGTCACCTTGAATCGGAAAACCTTCTATTCTCGTGTCAATATGGATTTCGTCCAGGACGATCAACCCAACTCGCGTTAATGAAACTCCTAGACTCGATCAGACGTAATGTTGATAAAGGTTTCATTGTCGGAACTATCTTCATAGACCTAAGCAAAGCTCTCGATACTCTCAGCCATTCGAAACTTTTAACATACTTTCAGCATATGGAGTTTGTGATGTACAGTTACAATGGTTTACAGATTATCTATTTGGTAGAAAAATCTCTGTAAATTTTGGCAAAGAACAGTCAATGAAGCAAAATGTAACAAGTGGGGTACATCAAGGGTCCATCCTTGGGCCTCTTTTGTTTTTGATATTCTTCAACAACGTTACAGGGTGTGTAGTGTACATAATGCAGCAATAATCAAATATGCAGATGACACCGTTGTGTTCTTCCCAGCAAAAGAGCTTTGTACGATCAAAGAGAAACTTTTGCAGGATATTGACCGTATTGCTGCCTGGTTTGAAGAAAATGAACTGATCATTAACCTCAATAAAGGGAAATCTGAAGTTTTGGAACCTCTAACAACTTGTCAAAACAAATTGACACCTTGTGAATTTCATACAGAGGTTCGAACATCAATGTTACGTCTCATTATAAGTATCTTGGTATTGACATTGACAGCATGATGAACTTGAACTCTTACTTCGACCGTACTTACAAGAAAGCCACGGGAAGATTGAAGCTTCTTGGAAAGATCCGAAATCAACTTGATGAGAAAACTGCAAAAACAATTTGCACCTCAATGATCATCCCAACAATTACCTACAACTGTATGTTGGAAGGAAGTTTTAAAATGCCTGGAGTTATTTGTGACGAGTTCAACAAATATTTCGAGCTGCTCCAACACAACTGAACGTGTCCAACAGTACACGAAGGGGTTTTCTCTGAGACTGAGAAATCTACAACTTTATCCATCAAAATTATTCAAAAGCAGCACCAATCAGCCATATACAAACTTTGTATAACATGCGGATATGCATCAACCAGACTCGAGTGCTTCCGCTCTGCAATGACATATATCGATGCACCAAGAAGAAGAAAGAGCAATGCTTGGCGAGAATCTGCTTTGAAACATCTCTTTTTCGAAAAGAAAAAGGTGAGAGACATAGACTTTGATGAATTTGCGAGTGAGTGGTTAAAGAAACCGAGAAGCTTATTTGCGTTTATACGTTGATTCTTTTTGTACTGAATTATCGAGGGACTGTTCAAAAAGTACGTCCACTGAGAAGGGAATCGAAATAAACATTAATGTGCATAGGATGAAGAATCAGTTAACCAGGAAAGCTTGAGGGCAGGGAACGTACTTTTTGAATGGTTTCAAATTTCAAGCTAAACTGATCCACATTTCATTCATGAGAACGTTTTACAGCACCCTCGGTTTAACGGCCCCCTCAAATAATCATTACAGCCCCCTAACTCCTCACACCCCAAATAACAAAAGCCATCCTTTGTCTCTAAAAAGTCATCACCAATTGGCACAGATTCTACTGGCTGTCCAGTTGCTAAGCTAATTTCACCAGTACACACCATACACACATACTCCATCACTGAGGTAAGTCGACCCTTTATACCACTACATTTCTTATGAACCCAATGATCACAATATTTGCAATATATTGAGTTATTACCAACACCCTTATATAGAGCATGACCATCTACCTGAAGCAATAGGTACTGAAATGCCAACTCTGCTGACCATAACTTTTGTCTTACCCATGTTACCCAACTCTAAGCCCTTTTGACTCTACACCTTTCTTCCAAGTAGCAAATTACGCAGTTAACTCTTCTAGACTATCAAACACAAGATCATCAGCATACAATAATTTCCATGGACACCCTACCTACCCTACTTATCCTGAGATAAAGCCTCCAAAACCATGATAAAGAGTAACAGACTAAGAACAGATCCCTGATGAACACCGACCTTAACTCCAAATTGCTTGCTTGATATGCATTCACTCTGACATGACTTCTGGCACTTTCATACATAGACATAACAACTGACACTATCCATTCATTGACTCTTAACCTTCGCATTGCCCACCAGATTACTTCACGTGGTACTCTGTCAAAAGGTTTCTCTTAATCAACAAATGCAAAATATAACTTCTTATTCTTTTGCAGATATTTCTCCTGCAACTGCCTGACTATAAAGATTTCATCAATAGTTCCCCGTTCAGGCATAAATCCAAACGGCATATCATCAATATTCACCCATCTCTAATAAGTCTTGTCAATATTCTTTCTAATGCTTTCATAACTTGGTCTAACATTTTCAGCTCCTTTAAGTTCCAATACTCATTTTAATAACATAACATGAATATGGAACTATAAAAACATTTTACACGTGAAGAAACTATAAACAACATCTTACCCTAAGAAAACAGCAAAAAACTCCATAATGTACTGCAGATATTCACTTCGTTCAAGTGCATCTTCATTAAAATACCTAAAAAAGGACAAACTGACACCGTTATAGAACATTCTAAACAGCTATTTAGATCACTGTTCATGTTATATTAATAAATGTTGCTTTAGCTTACCCCATCATTCTTACTGTGTCACCTATATTCTCAACAAAGAACTCAGGAATCACTGTCAAGGCAGGGGGAGTCTATACAACAAAATAAAACAAAAGCAGAATGGTAGAAGACTATAATAAATGATGAATAAACAACTCTTTTGTCTCACCTCATTTGGAACAAATTTTGGTTTCAGTTCCCTGGGTTTTGTATCCAAATAATCTCTATTAGCAAGTGTCTGTTGCACCAACCAATAGGCTGAAGCCACACAGAATTGCAACGAAAGATCAGAGAGTGTTGGATTATTTAAGACAGCCTGCAAAAAGATTTTCTTACTATAAACTTGTGTTAGTAAATTTATAGAAAATTGCTGTTTTTATTTATATTCAATAGCAGAGGCACAAGGTATTGTAAATAACACCTACCTTTATAGCAAGCTGCAGCCTCATGTGGTTTTCAAACTTATCTTTGAGTTCCTCAATCATACTGTTTGCAGCACCCTGTTGCCTCGCTTCTTGGTACAACATGCTCATCTGATTAAAAAACATTTCAAATCAAACTATATAAATATTGTCCTTAATTGAGTGGAATTATGTTTGGCAAGCTACAGGTTAACCATTCAAGTTCACGAAAATTTTCTAAAACAAATAAAAAATGCTGACTGGTACATAATAATCAATGATGCAAACACATTATTACCTTTTGCAGTTTCTTCATTAACTGTTGATATTTTTCATAAACCATCACCACTCCTGAGGTTGAAGTATGTAAGTGAAAGGAGTCATAAAATTGTTACTTGTTATATGCCAAGTTATACTTGTACTTATATATGTCATACTTACCAAGTTTATAGCATTGTTGAGTTAAGTAGAATATTTCCGAAGTGAAGCGAAACGAGATCAACTGAGCAGTTACGGGTGGAACTGAAAATGTAATTAATTAATGCGTCATAGATTATCTAAATATTTGATTTTTTAAATTAACTAACTTACTATCATTAGGTTTCTGTGCCATGGGTACAGTTTTATTTAGTCCAATGCAATGCAAAGGCGTGTTTTTAGAACGAATTATATCTGGGGTCACTGATGCAGCGCCATAGCGACAATCGATCTTCAAAAGAAGTTTAGATGAAGGGAGAAGGAATGGAAAGCAGAACTTGAGCAGAACGTGGTTTAGGTTGAGGAAGAAACCACAAGGTGCAACAGTAGTAAAATCCATGTACATCTACAGTGAAAATAGAAAACAATTCACTACAAAGATCATCAATATTAGGATTATAATTGTATTCTTGTAAGAACACACCTGTGATCTTTGGGAGTTTGCATGTAGACACATACCGATCCAATACAACACTTCGTGCCGAATGTCAGGATACTGAATGAGGTTGTAAAGAAGCTCGTGAACTTTCCCCACAATAAGATCACACTGTTGTCGAATACTGTTTGTGATTGCATTCATTTCAGCTTCACCCTGTCGTGATGGCTCCAGAAAATGTTCCTTGATGTGCAAACAGATACAAATAGTTCTGTGTTAGTTCCTAGTTCCAAATTTAATTATAAAAAAATTTTAGTAGAAAAAAAGGTAGATTACAATTATCTATTTATTTTGCCAGTTGAAATATAAAAGATATAGCCACTGCTACTGTTCAATACAAGACTGAATGATTCGTGCTCTATGAAACTATCTATTTACCGGTGGACTTGTAGGTCGTTCTGGAATTGAAGATAATCTCAAAATATGGCCTAATATGGTTTGCGTAGCAAATGACATTCCAATCAAACGTCGGTTTCTCTCTAAAGAGTGAGTAGTGACTGCTACCGGCAACCATCTGGTGCTGCCGATCATCATCTGCAAAAATCGTTGGAAATATAGTTCAAAACATGTAAACATAGTTTAAATGATGTGACTTACCCAAGCAAGGGTTTTATTTTTTGAGAAAAATATTAAAACTTCAACCAATGTATGAACATCACCATCTAATAGCTTTAACTCAAACCATCTCTGCAATAACATCTCAAAAACTGGCTCGAATAATTGCATCTAGAAAGATTTTAGTACTGTTGTGATACAACATAATACTGTACTCATGAGATCTTAAAAAACATTGCACCCTGCTCACTTGTTCACTGTTCTACAGTTTTTATTACTCATTGAGAGATGCATTAAATTAGCTAAATATTAGATCTAGGAGCTCACCTTTTTAAAAAATTTTAAAGATTCATTTTACTTACAAGCTCATTAGATTCTTTGTGGATTTCAACAAGTTCTTTTAAGAAATCCAATGCTTCAATATCAACTGAAAAGTCAAGTAAAATCAAGTCAAGCGCTGCTAAGTCACTGTTACAGTAAAGTTCACCTGTTAAATACAAGCAAATTGCATAAAGTTGCAGGTGTGGTTTCTCTGTGGGGAAGATATCTTGCTGCATTAAAATACTCCTGAAATATCATTTCAGAATGTTGCTGAATTGCTCTAATATTATAAAATGGAAGAAAATTGAAATTTGACCAGCCATTATAAACGATGCAATAAAATATTTTATCGAAAACTTTGACTTACAAGGTACATATTGACATTTAGCTAAATTATGAGAATTCTGTTTTTGTAAAATGTAAGAAAGAATTATAGCAGAATAAAAAAAACATGCAATGAACACAAGCTACCCAGCAAATGAAGATATAAGTTTTCTGCAACTGAGAGATAACGAGATAATTTCTTCCTTCGTTGCTCGATCCTTAAAAATAAAAGCATTTTGTGAGCATCAATTGACTTATTGTTTATCATGTTACAATGTGAATCACAATTATTACCATAACATGGTATCTAATATAATTGTGAGTCAAGCTAAAGAATAGAAACCTTTTCAACTTTCCTCAAAAGAGAATTTTCTTCGAACGCCAAACGTTTATAACAAGCAAAAAGATATTTGACCAGCATTTCCTCCTGGGCATCAATCGCAGCATTCAGAGAATTTCCTTTGTAATCTGACTGCACACAAACATTACATGATGGGTTGTTCAGTTGCAATCGCTCCATTAATGCCTAAAAGTTTGCACATTATTTTGTGACGAAATTGATATGAATTTTTTTTACATACCTGACCAAGGTTTTGTTCAGATAATAGGGCCAACGAACCACTGCTATTCACTTCCTCAATCAACCCCTCCAACTTAATGCATGTGGGAGGTAGACCGCCGAACTGAAGCAGTCCCTTACAACTTGAATCTAAAATTGATATTATTAAGCCACAACTTATTTAACTTTTCCACATATTTAAAGATAAGAAAATATTTTGCCATAATTATGAATTATGTGAGAGTCATAAGTTATATTAAAAAGACTAAGAACAAACCGCAATTAATTGTGATAAGGAATACACGTTGCAGATATTCATTGACAACAACTCTTCTTTCATTTAAAGATATCTTTTTCAGTTTGATGCTGTGAGAATTTTTTGACGGAAGGTCATCATTTTTGTGTCTGCTATTTGAGGTACTTGATGGACTTTTGTTTGCAGAAGTTTCCAAACCAACCCGAGATGCTTCCACATACTGTTGAGCTTGTTTTAGGTTGGGAAATAAAGCAGCAAAAGGGTTGCTAGACAAGGAATCTTTATTTTCATTATTGCTCATTGTTATTTGCACTAAATTAAATTTTTGTAATAAACAATATTAACTTAAATATGTTCAATATTTGTTATTCAAATATTTTCTCTTTAAAACAACAGCCAGGTTTTCATAGTGTATAATTAAACATGTCTAAATGGCCGTACATCACACTTAATATTTCTATTTTAAAAATAAATCATCTGCAGGCTGTACGAATGATGGACGACACGTCTAAAATTAAACAACACAGATGTTGTTAAATGGTACGCAGTGAAAAATCACCACTAACATTTACAACGCAGTAGATATTATTAACCACTTGTACTCACTTTCAAAGGAAATTTTCTCGCTTATACTTTTTGATTTGATGTGAGCTTCCTGGTTGTTAATCAGTATATTGTCGTTGTCAGTTCCCCAACTGTTCTTTGCACTTAACTGTGCAAATTCATCATCTAAAACAAATAAAAAGAAAAACATCATTGTAAATATGTGAAGATTTCAAACATTTCTACCTGAAAGGTTTCCTAGCAGCTCCTTTACGAGTTCCTTACTTATGCTTTCATATGTGATGTGTAACACGGATGCAATAACTGAAATATTGAAAAGCTTTAAAAACACCAGCAGACAGGTGTACACAAAGAAACTGTTGTGTTATTACAGACATAATCAGTTACTTCAGGTTTCAATCGGCAAGCATTGTCTTAAACATAACTTTGACTTTCTTGAAGTTCAAAAAATTAAAAACTTTGGTGTGACTCTTAAAACACAATTTGATTGGTTGATTTAAAAATGTCATCGAGAACGCATATGATGTCAATTTTTTTATGTTTGAATTTTTTTTAAATTTCTGGGTAATAGAAAATTGTCTATGTGATTCAATTCTGCAGGTTTGCCGATAAATATATATATAAATATAAAAACTCAGGCGGAGTGACACAGTTATTCTTTCTCAAAGAAGTAACGAGTGCAATTTGCACAGGTTATATAGCTTGTCACCACTGTTTCAGTTTTATATGCTACACACCATTCCGATTAAATGAAAATCCTACTATAAACGCTACAAAGGGCAAAAGAGTGTTTGTCTAAAGTATTTAAATTACTAACTTTTTCTTACCTATATTACTTTCTTATAAAGTAGCATAAAAGGGTGAAAGAAAATCGCTAAAACACACTAAAATAATTAACAGGCACATCCCAAAAAAATGCTGTTTCTAAAAAAGATCCTCCTTATTTTAAACACACAGAAACAGGATTGCACAACTACCTATTCACTACTTAAAAATGCGTGAAATTTGCATGTGCATTGCAGATATCAAGGCAAGTAGGCTTTAAAAAGTTTGTTAAGGCTAGTTTATGGGTTTATATAGCAAGCTTATTAAATCTCTTAGACAATTCACATCAAAACAAAAATAATAAGATAGTGAAATAAATACCAAAAAGAAATTTTCCCCATCTACAGCCCAATGGAACAAGAAACAATCACACTGACAACCACTCTACAGTCCGTTGGAACAAGAAACAATCAGACTGACAACCACTCTACAGTCCGTTGGAACAAGAAACAATCAGACTGACAACCACTCTACAGTCCGTTGGAACAAGAAACAATCAGACTGACAACCCGTCTACAGCCCGTTGGGAACAACACCTCTCTACCTGTTAAAACGTCCCCAAAAGGTGTAAAATGCTGCAGCAGGTTTTGTTTATGGGAGAAATGCTACTATGAGTGACATTATCAACCTGTCTTGGCTCCTAGCTGTTGAACGTTTCAAATATTCGATAGTGTCATAGCTGAATTATGTGTTTATGCACCATCAAGTCAAAATTTGCAAAATGTGTTAAATTGGGTGACACATCACTCCTTTCCTGTTCTATATGTGGCCAAGACGCACATAACAAATGCATGCTCAAACTAACAAACAACGTACTTAACACAACTGATATGACAATCATGACCAGATTCTTGAATCCATACAAAATACCTGAATTCATTATCTATGTCCAAGCCTCTCGCAAAAAAACTATGAGTTAAAAAATCCATTAAAAAGAGGATATCCACCAGAATCTGAAAGTGGTGATAATGAAATAACCTCAGAAGCTTCTTCCAATAGACTAAACAAAAAGATACCTGATGAATTTGTTAGACAGATAAAAGAAGTTGTTGGAGAAAATGACACTTATCTTAACCTCGTTGTCATCAAAACAAAGTGGGACTAATGTAGATATATCGTCAAGGGAACAGGAAGTGTCAACAGAAATTCAAATTCCAGAAGTACAAATACATACAACAGTTGTCACAAAATAATTCTTGTTCACCAAGAAAATACAGCACATTTCGTAACAGTTAAAACTTTAAAATGGCAGCATTACTAGTTCTAGTCAAATTGAGCTACTTTTAGGTTTTTACTTGAGAACGAAACATAGTTGGTGGTTGAAAGTTTGCACATTTTGTTGTCTTAATGGAATGCCAGGTCTGTCCCCAAATTTACATGGAAACTTTTAATAAACCTCGCTAAATATAAGTCATGTAAATGTTGTGACTATGACAAAACATTACCATTGACAATGCAAAGATAAAGGTAGTTTATTTTGTCACTGGTTAAAGGGCCATACTGTTGTTTTAGACATTCTTATCTTGGCCCCTTGAGAGGAGGAAGGTATAAACAGGTTTGACTGTAACTATGAAAAAGTTGTAAACAATTATTATATAAATTTAGATTTTTCACGCAATAACTTTCATCAACACAATGCATATGCACGTGTAAATTTCACACATCATTTCTTTCCAGTAGTGAATATTGCGCCATCCCGTTTTGATGTGTTTGAAATAAAGCCATTGCTTATTTATGAGATTTCTTTTTCTTCTTTTTAAAACATTCACTTGAACCTGCTGATTCCAAATCTACCCATCAGTTTCGCTCTGGTACCAACTATTCAAGCAGTGTACACACACAGACACACAAATAACTTTACTTTACATATATAGATAACTAATGTTGAATTCTGAAAACCAATGACTTACAATTGCGTATGGATTCCTTAAAACCAGTGATGCCTTCTATTAAATCGTCACATTCAGCTAGCTCTTGCTAAATAAAACACATCTTCAGTTTGTACGTAGTTTTTCATATCATCCAAATCCTGTTTTTAGAAATATCCAATTGGCAATCCATTTTTTTTCAGAAACAACAACCATTGTTGAAATATAAAGGTCATCCAATGACACAGCATCTGAGTGAAGACCAGTGCAAAATTTTATCTTGTCAGAGAAGATGACCAACACTTTTTTTAAAATAGGTTTTAAGCACTTTTTTGTTCATCATGTTATCAATGAGAAGGTTTTAGACTTTCATTGTTAGGGTGCAATAAAAAGCCTAAATCTTTGGTATTTGATGTTCAGCAGTTAAAGCTTCCCAACTTTTTGCAGAAATCAGTTGGACGAGTCATATTAGCCTCGGACAAGTTTTAAATTTAAACACAACTGTCTGAATGAATGACTGACACGCAAGATACCTTACATTTCAACACTGCCAACCTCCACATTTTATTAAAGACAATAAACTGACATTTACCCAAAACTGCTGGAATTCGCAAGTTTCAAGAAGATTTGAAAGCTCTATCACTTTGTTGACACTTTCCACCGATTGCTTTATTGAAAAGTCAAAGGAATTGCAAAAAACATGTGCGAACAAATTATTTGCTGCATATACAGTATATATATATATATATATATATATATACACCAGGACTTGTAGGAAGAACAGTTTATTTTTTTAACTGAGTACAATCATCCTGTATAAAGATTATTTAAATAAATAAATAAATAAATATGAATAGTACAACAACTTTGCTAATATTAGATTTGCATGATGAAAAAGGGACATTTATACAAACAAAAATCCTCCTTTGAAAGATACATGTTGTTCAATGATGAGACACTTGCACAGAACAAAATCTGTGTTAGGGAGATTCATCAAAGCTTTCAATAAAATCTGACATGTGACTGTCTCCTTGAATTCATTTGGGTTGAACTGATATCTAAGATAGATATTAGCACTATTCCGGTAAAGCATGTCTATTCATATATGAAATGACATCCACAAGGTAGTTAGAAAAAAAGACTCACAGTTTCAAAACAGCAAGATTGGCATCCAAATTGTAGGTTTGCTCAAATGCCTAAAAGCATACTTAAACGTTAAAAACAGTATGAAGACATGACCAAAAAAACTATTACAATAACACATCAACTTTGCTTTAAATAACTCAATAATATAATTAAAAATCAAACATGGCCTGCATTTACAAAGATTGAAATTGCTTACTTGCATTTGTACATAATGTTCCAATGTTGGAAGGTTTTCAGGATTATATCTAAAGTGTTGAAAGACAACTTTTCAAATAACAAAATATGAATAATACAAAACAAAGCTAACTATTGAAAGGAATACCCTATATCATATTTAAATAATAACATCAATAAAATCAAATAACACCAACATAATTATTGCAATTTTATCTCCAGTTTTTTTCAGCTTTCTTCCAAATCTTTTTTCACTATATTCAAAATATTAAAAGTTTCAACTTTGTTGACTGTTTACTTTATTTTCCTAATTTCGCTTGAAACTTTGTTGGCCTCAATTTGCTTTTCATTGTCATCTAATTTTTTCCCTTCCAAATAAATTTCATAATGCATTCCACTAGATCAAACATGTTTCATGAGGTCATTATTTATTTCAATTGTAAAAGGTGTAGAATTTTCTTTCGATAATCCTAAATAGTTCACCAAGAGACAAATAAGATGATTCCATATTTGTGTGAACATTTCCTTATTGTTCGTGCTGTTCTCGTTTCTCTTCTGCTTGGCCAAGATGTTAAAACTCACTTTGCTACTTCAGCTAAAGCAAGGAACTGAAAGATTTGCATAAACTCAAAAAAATAAGTTTCTTTGACACTTTTGATCAAATGCTAGACTCACTTTTGAGATCTCAGCAATTTCATGTATCCCCTTTGAGCTTGGTTGCCTTGTTTCAAGCTGATTATTTTTTGCAGATATATATATTTCAATTTATAACTTTTTCTTCAGATAAGCTTTTTTATTATAGCAAGGCAGAGTTTTAATTAGTTTTTATTACTACAATTTCCAGAAGTCCTGTTGGACAGTTGCAACACTTGAAAATACAATTTTCACTAGTCCGCATGTGCATCCAGGTCGGGATAGCTTAGTTGGTAGAGCGCTTGCAATTTCGGACTTCTGAGGTTGCAAGTTCAAATCCTCCCGGACTCACCGACTCAGCGAATGAGTAGCATTTCAATGCGGTAAGGTACGAGTGTTGGTGGTAGGAGTGGCGCCCGCCTCAACAGTTACACCCAACGTCTTGCACTAACGAAAAGGGGATAGACACCCTTGTTTACACCCGTTACCAACATTAGGGTTAATTCGGCCACTTTACTTTTTTTTTACTAGTTTTACTAACAAAAAAACCTGACTGTCCTGTATCATCTGACTAGTTTTAGTGTACACCACTGTCATCAACACCCGTTTGATTTCACATGATACAAAACAAAATGAAACAAATAAATTGGGTAAACACATTCAAAGGTTGGTTCAAGATTCGTGGGACTATTTTAAAAAAAGTCTCAACAACTTATCAAAAAAGCATATTCCTAAATGTTCAACTCATTCAAAACAATGAAGGCCAATCTGGATAAACAACACATTACTAAAAAAGGTGAAGAAAAAACAACAAGCATATCATAGATTTATACCAAGCAAAGAAGGAAAAAATTACCTTGACTAAATCAAGTACCGAAATCAGTCAAAAACAGCTTGTAGAAAAGCCATAAAGAATTTTGAGAACAATCCTAGCAAAGAATTGAAGGAGAATTCAAAAGCATTTTATGCCTATGCAAGAGTAAACTAAAATCTAAAGAAACAATATATACAGAAGAAGGCATCAGCACACACTCTGCACATCAAGAAAGTGGACTGTTTGAACAACATTTTTATAAGCATATTCATGGTAGAAAAAAAAGATACTGTTCCTGATTTCCTCAACCATCGCCCAAATAAAGAGTTAAACGATATATCATTTACTTCTGGCAAAATCAAAAACGTTTCTCTAACACTAAACCAAACAAGTTGGCAAGACCAGACGGTCTACACCCTATACTGCTAAAAGATATTGCAGAAGAAGCTTCTATCCTGTTCCATTTGATACTCTCAAAATCAATCATAGAAGATGCATTACTTAAACAATAGAAAAAGCTAACAAAGGTGTTATACCTTTGTTTAAAAATGGTAAATGTAACCATCCAAAAAATTATCATCCAATTAGTTTGACTAGTATAGTATGCATGAGATGTATCCAATTGATGAAAAACAAGTGGCTTTCTCATAAGCAAAAATTAGGTGTGTGATACTTCGCTCGCCTAACCAGGTATAGACACTCACAATATATACAATTGAAAAACAAATGAAACACTACACAAAAATTTGTCTGAAGTATTTCATTAGCATTTTCTACCTCCTTAAAATCACATTAAAAGAAACCTTTGGTACTAAAATCATAAAAAATTAAAAAAACATGGTTTTTACTAAGGCTTTTTCTTGGTTTATTTTTTTTAACAATACGTGTATGTGTACATATCTATAAGAAACTAATATATTACATACTACAAGGAAGATTCAACACGCTACTCGCAACATTGTTTATGACATAAAACTTAAGAAATAATATTTGATGAGGTAATTTCAAATTAATAAATCTAATTAATATAAAACTAAAAGCTACCCTTCAAAACTGTTTGATAAGAAAATATATAGAAAAGAAAAAGACACACACTAAAAGTTAGTGTTTTTTAAACTTTTAATGCAGACATATATCTAAATGAAGTAGCTAAGACTAGATCTTTCCAACTATCCTATATGCCACAAAGGTTGATGGAATTGTTTAACAAAATGTTATAGTTACCTGTCTATACCCTTTAATAACGCAGCAACACTATCTTCCTTCATTGAATCAGCCATATTGCTCAAATGAATTATATATACTTTACCCGTGGCTATAATGTTCAAAATATAGATAGTAAAGAATACATCAGAATTGTCAAATTGCATGTTGTCATTTTTGAGTGAGTATTTTGTCTGTATCATAAAATGGAACATTATATCGCTCTATATGTGATATTTGAAGGATTATTTTACTATTATATTGAAGGTACAATATTAACAACAAATATGGCGTCTTTGAAACCTATTGTCAGCTCATTTGAGGTTTCTGGAAGAGTCCAAGGTATTATCTTCATCGGGATGAATTTAAAAATAATTTTGCACATAATAATTTTCACCAGTTCGTAAATTTACAAAACAAGTTGAAATGCTGAAGTTTTTCATGCTTTTATTTGTGCTTTCACTTTAGGTGTTTGGTTCAGAAAGGTAAGTCCACAAAACTAGCAGTTAAACAGTTCCCAGATTTTATATTAATGTATATTATGAATCACCAGGAACTTTGTTATTGTTCGATTGTTTCTACGTAGACACTTCCTTTAAATAACTGTTACGTATGTATGCAATTGAATTTCAATTAAATATATTTTTAGTACACAAAAAAGAAGGCTTTGGCATTGAACCTTGTTGGCTGGGTGATGAACACAAAGTATAATACTGTTCAAGGAGTTATTCAAGGTTCAGAAGATAATATACTGAAAATGTAAATGCTCGGTTAATGTAGCAAATATATAATGCGTATATTATTATGTAATTTAGGAAAGAATGGCTGTCACGTGAAGGCAGCCCTCAGTCAAGAATCGATAAATGCGTTTTTGATGACGCGACATTGACAGAAGAGAAGAGTTTCGAAATTAAAAAATAATACAGTTATTTGACATTTTTAAAGTTTTTATTTAATGTTGTATTTATCTTCACCTGGATGTTTTAACCGATATATAATTTAAGCAGGGCCGTATCTACCATGGGGCAGGGGGAAGGGTGCGTGGTCGTGCGGTGCACCGCGGTCTGTTTTACAGTTTTTCAGTTTGATGTAATTGTCTTAATTAGCAAATAACACAGGTCGGTAACCAGGAGGGGTCGGACGACCCCCCACCCCTCCCCGCGGAACAGGTAGTTTTGCTTCACTAAATAAAAATTCAAGAGGGAAACGTGAGTTTCTCGCAGACAGTAACTTCCTGATAGCATAAGGACAGTTAGGCCAAGTGAACGGTGACCGTTCATTTCGTCGCAGATCATTTCGTCGCAGTTCATTTTGTCGTAAATCATTTCGTCGCAGATCATTTCGTCGCAGTTCATTTCGTCGCGATAAGATAATACGTCTGAAGATTCGTTGGTGGGTCCCCTTCCAGTAATTTCTTTCTTGCACTCAGGCCCACCGAGAGGAGGGGACAAGGAGGGCAAAGTACCCGGGGTCCATGCTAAACAGGGGCCCATAAATATTTTAAACAATTTTTATTTTGTTTAGCAATGGGCTTAAATGCTTTAAAATTAAATAATTAAAATATTGATTTAGTCTAATGAGTTGGTAGGCCTTTTTCAATAACCCCCTCCTACTAAAATATTGTTTTTTGAAAGTAACACCACTCGCGCTGCGCACTCGTTTTAGGGCCCAACTAACTTCTACCCCCCCCCCCCATGCTTTTTTTCTCTTGGCGACCCTGCTTGCACCAGTTATGTATGGATGTGACATGTAGGCCTCGCATGTTTTTTGTTTTATGGTGGATGTACTTTACTGGAGTACGATAGTTCAAAGCTGATGTCGCGACGGAACCTTTCATGCCACATAGCATTAGTTGTCGCATAAACCTATCCAATTCTATATTTGGACAGTAATTACAAACCACCTCTACACAATATTGCTTTCTGAACATAACTAATGCTTTAGTAAAACGAACTTTAACATAGTAAACTCATTTGATTTTGATTTTAAAAACTTAGCCAACCAATCTTAAAACTGTATTTTAATTTTGGCATTAGAACAACATTTACTTTATTTGTTTGCAGTTTGTATTTCATTATTTGCATTACAACGAAATGCGCGACATGAACGCGACGAAATGAACTGCTCAAAGCCACTCGTTTTAATTAGCGCTTTATATAGCACTTTGAAGTCTGCGACGAAATGAACGGGATCCAAGTGAAATTGTAGTTGGTAGACGTTTGGTATATTGTATTTTTGAGCTCGGCTATATGAATTTGGCGTCATCGGAAACAGATATCTGGTAAGTTTAATCTTTGGAGTTTGTCAATTTCCAGGGTCGTTAGGACCAAAGTAAAACGATTACCAAGAATTATCCTATGTAAATGTGAAACATAATGAATTCACATTCACTGATTGATTATTGACGCAATTTGAACAATCACGGATATTGATGGAACTTCTTCGTCAAGTTTAGTTTTGTTTTGTTTAGATTTGCAGGCACCTCATCTTGTGTCCACTGAACTAATTCGCTGGAAGAATAAGTTTACTAATCTGACAGACAGACCAAACCTCCTTGCATAAGCTCTGTAAATCTCTGATAAATTTGGCACTAATAGTCCATATACTGATCCAATATATCTGAATGAGGTGGTTGATATCTTTGCACAAAATAACACCAGAAAATTGAAATTGGATTCAGTATTATTGTAACACTGTATTATTATTTATTTTATCTTGTTGTATTTACTGTATTACTGTAAAAGTCCCAATCTCAAAAACACTCAAACATCTCCTTTGTGGAGAAAACAAAAATTGGAAAACAAAAATTTTATTTTGATTTTCAATTGGCTTTAAAAAACAAACAGTCATTGATAGGGTTAACGGTGATTTTTTCAACATTATTTTATTGTTGAATAGCCGTGTATTTTGTAGAGGAGATTAAGTGAAAAAATGAGTTGTCAATCATAAAAATCCGATCAGCAGTTCTTGAGATATGTCGATGTTTGACTATTTTTAACAGAATTTTATCGATTTAGTAGCGAATAGTAAAAATCGTTGGAACATTGAAAAGACGCTGGAAAATAAAAATTCAATGTTTTGTTGAAAAAACGCTTTATCTGTTTTGATAATTTTGGGTGCAAAAATGACAAGTTACCGACCAGATTTAAAAACATGAACCAGGAAACATATTATTGGTAATATATGGGACTTCGTTTAATGTGTTATGATTTGAGTTCTTGTAATAACTGCTCATAAGTTCATTACTAGTTTAATACTATCTTTTATATAATAAGTCTTGTATATATATGTTTATAAATTGCCTAGAGATATCTTACATGAATGAATGTAGCTATTAAACATAACTACTCAAATCCTTGAGACAATTAATATAGTTACAATAACAGGAACTAATATAATTGTTTAAGTCTCAATAGAGTGAACATTCTCTGTAAACATGTAAACAACTTTATGTGCTAGATATCATGACACAATGCATTTCGCTCAAAAAACATTTTTGTTTGTAAAACAGTTATTAAACTTAATGTGATAAACATATCCCTATGTGTAATTTACAGACCAGCCAGCAGAATATTAATTAGACCAAATTTCTTAAAACGTGCTTGTTTTCATTTTCATACAAACCCAACAAAATGTTTATGTCTTTAATTTAATTTAAAATTCACTAATACGTAAATCACAGATCAGATTTAGAATTTGCTGACCAACTAGAATTTCGCAAATCGGCAGTTTAGCATTATTTCTTTCATTTCGGCTTTCTCGAAATTATTCAGAGGAATATTTATTGAGCGTTATATTACATATATTGTATTGGAAATTGAAAATGTAAACGACCCAAGAAAATGTTTAAACAATTTAAATCAACACTCCATACTTTTACAAGGTGTTTTGATTGTGTATGTAAAAAGTAGTACACTCTCCAGATAAAGGTAAACACATGACAGTCACCTAGTTAGACTGAAAGCCCAATGATTTCGTAAATGCTATGTGTATATATGTATGTAGGGTCCCAAAAATACCAATGACGATTTTTCTAGCTCAAGGTGGCACCTCGGTGAGTATTTGCCTGGCTAATAAATTTTAAAATAGTTCCCGAGATTTAGGGATAAATAAATAATATGTTTGTTATGCTCAAAAAGGTTTAATAAAGTGCAAGTTAATGTTTTAAAATAATTAGCGTAATTAATTACTCAAATAAAACAATCAACTAATCACTCAAATAAAACAATCAGCTAATCACTCAAATAAAACAATCAGCTAATCACTCAAATAAACCAATCAACTAATCACTCAAATAAAACAATCAACTAATCACTCAAATAAAACAATCAACTAATCACTCAAATAAACCAATCAACTAATCACTCAAATAAAACAATCAGCTAATCACTCAAATAAAACAATCAACTAATCACTCAAATAAACCAATCAACTAATCACTCAAATAAAACAATCAACTAATCACTCAATTAAAACAATCAACTAATCACTCAATTAAAACAATCAACTAATCACTCAAATAAAACAATCAACTAATCACTCAAATAAAACAATCAACTAATCACTCAAATAAAACAATCAACTAATCACTCAAATGAAACAATCAACTAATCACTCAAATAAAACAATCAACTAATCACTCAATTAAAACAATCAACTAATCACTCAAATAAAACAATCAACTAATCACTCAAATAAAACAAAATATCATTTAAATCGTCATCTCGAAATTTGAAATTTGAACACAATCGAACATCTATACTACTTTGTTTTTAAAGCCCTTGCAACGGTTAGTTTAACAATTGCTTTTACACACACACATACTCAGTTCAATTAAAGAAATGGGAAGTTATATGTCATGACGGGTTGCAGATTTGTTAGCGCGGAAGATTTGGTACCTCAATGGCGACAAGATGGGTGGTGAAACCTGATGGACCTGTATCCTAGTGATACTTCGAAAATAAAAGCTATCGAGTATTTGGACGGATATTAAGACGATTGACGTAAATCTTTTCGCAGTACGATCTTGATAAACATTTCTAGCAAGTTTTCTGTATAATAAATGGAAGGAATTTGTCTCCACCAAGCGATTTCAAACCATCAATTATTTGATCTGCTCTTCAAGAAGATCTCCACCACATTGTTTTGGGTTTATCTCAATTTGGTCACATGAGGTATACATGTGAAAACCAGAGCTGCAGTAGCTAAGTCAGTACCAAGCGCTTTATAACAACATCTAGTGCTTATATCTCTTAAGTTAGTGCTTGTCCCTATGCGTAATCATTGAAGTAGTATATAAGAAACACATCCGTATCGTGAGACACAACAACACGTTCACTGAACAGCTCTTACTTAGCAATTAACTTTTTGTTATTCGCTTGCATAAACGTAGCAAAATCCCTTGTTAGGTATATACCTAGCCAAGTGGGTGAGATAGACTTTCAAAAATCAAAAAACTTAAAAAACTTCCAATCAAGGAAGATCAATATTTATATTAAAAACGCTAACAACTTAGGGCTTTCTCTTGAAGTCTTAGATACATTCTTAAACATACATTTCCCCCCAAAGTTTTTAAAAATAAAAAACCGCACATTACTGATATAACCCGTATAATTCGTTTATTATGTATAAATATTACGTGATTGTAAATGGAAATTTTTGCATGGTAGCAAAGCAACCGCCAGAAACACCGTCCTCATCCAAAAAACCTGCTGCTAAACTGGTGATGAACTGGTAAACGAAAGCTTTAACGCTCTGATCTGGGAACGTATACCGAAGTCAAACTTTGTTTCGCTTAGTTGTTTAGAGTTTGGAGTACATGATGCTATCGCTCATTTTAATATTGGGATGAAGTCAAGCATCCTTATTTATAAAAAGTTGGAAAGGTTGTTGTGTATTGAATTCTCTTCGGATAAGACGATCATTGTACAAAAATGATCCGGTTAACAAGACAAAGCGCCAGACGAAAAGGTTGAAAAACAAGGACACAATCGATCAAGAAGGGTCTAAGCAATATGTGCCTGGAGGTTTTTAAGTTTCCATATGTTTTATTTAGTATATACTGCAGTGTTTCACTTTTGTCTTAATATAGTGTTGAAAGATTTTTTTCTTTTGCGATTTTCTTAAAACATAAATTTTTGGACGCCGGAACAAATATTTCAACATCTGCTTTGAATTTTTACATGTAATTTTCAGGTGTGATTCATCTTATTGTTCTCTATGGGGTGAGCGAAACAAATAAACAAAAAACATTGTACTTAAAGGGAAATTGGGTAAGATATATTGTAATATTTGAAGAGTATATTTAACCATACGGGGGAGAGCCACTTTAAAAATTTTGAAAATAATCGCTCCATAGATTTATTTATCTTATAACAACAATTTGCCAAAGTTTCAAGTCAAATTAATGTCTTAATTATTAGATATTTATTGCAGGAGCAAGCCCTACTTTGAGGTTTTTTGCGGTTACCATGGCAAACAGCTACCATTTTTAATTTTTTATGTATATTTAGTTTTTTTAATAATCTTTCAAACTGCACCAAAGTTTTTTTCTGGAACCTTGTTTGAAACTTTGAGGGGTGTTCCCTTTAATTCTTTATTAATAAACAACTTTAACCAGAAAATTGCTTTTATCAGAAAATGCACACGGGCTTACATTAGACCCACCCACCCACTTATTACTATACCAGTTAAGAATTTCACTATTCTTAATAAGTGAAGATGTAAAGAACAAAATATACTTTCAAGGGTTTGTTAAAACGCTTATTGAAAGTTACATCACCAAGGCCTATGATTCGTGTTAGCTTTGGGTGTTAACAAATCCATTGAATCATTATTGCTTTAATGGAAACTAGTCATAACATTTTGCCACTCAATGCAATACATTCTGAATAATACACGTTTTAATATTTACATGTTTTAATTTTGCTGAACATAAATACAATATTTACACATATCTTACAACGGGTTCTTGTTCGGAAATTCTACAATAAACTTGGGTCTTTCCGTAAGAGACATTTCTTCGCAACTAGCTTCCGCCATAATGTTAAATATTGTGTTTTCAACGACATTTTCCAACACATCACGAAATTCTGGATTACTAAACAGTAATTGCAGATTACAGCAGCTTTTCGGGTTCATGTATAAACAAAAGTACAGTTGAAATGGAGGCGAGAAAAGGTATTCAGAAACTTACTGCTTTAATTTTTCGAATAACACGTCTTCAAGAAAGGTGTCTCTAGAGTTGTCTAAAGGTTCATCAGATGGGACCCTGAACATGTTGAAGTAAGGTAAAGGGCCGTCTCTCATTCTCTCAACGGAATCAATGAAATCGTGGTCACGCAATAAATCTCTAAGAAAAGTATTAAGTAAGTCAACAATACTTAACGACTCTTTAAAAGCAGATAGTACTCAATCTTCCTAAAAGGCAGGGAAAACAATTGTAACAAGCTAACGTCTTTTGCGACCAAACTTTTCTCTTCGGAAATTGATTTATAATAGTATTATAAATCAATTATGAAGTCAAAGAGAACGGACGTGAAAAGAAAGAGGTTTGTCTTTCATTCACCAAAACATACGAGGCTTGCATACAAACTTTGAAAGTTTAATTTCAATCATTGCAACACATAATATAGATATCATAACATTATCTGAAACTCATTTGTATAATTCTGACAACTTGAGCTTATACAAAATTGATGGGTACAATGAAATTTTTCGTTGTCGACCAGAAGGCAAAGGAGGTAGAGTTTGTATTTATATCAAGGATCATATAAAATGGGAACGCCGAGATGAGATAGAGAAAAAATCAATTGAAAGTATTTGGTTGGAAATATTTTTTCAAAACACTCACAGCATATTGTTATGCTGCATTTACCGACCACCCGATTCATGAAATTATCTATCAAAAAGTTTCAACACAGAGTTTAATGACATGTTACAAAACTTAACAAAAGAAACTATCATACTGGGTGATTGCAACGTCAACTACGCAATTAATAATGACAACAAAGAATTCAAAATGACTTTATCACTTAATGGCTTCAGCCAATTAATTGATCGACCAACTCGAATCACCAGAGACTAGTCGACAATTATAGACATTATTGCTACAAATAACAATAATATTAAAACTGTGAAAGTGATACCATCAGCATTAAGTGCTCATGAAATGATAGCTTGTGTGAGAAAACTTAATCACAAACGATTTACATCAAAAAGTATTCGCTGTAGAAACTTTGCAAATTACGACCCATTTGAGTTCAACAGAGATCTCCAGTCTGCAGATTGGAATCCAGTCTACAATGCGACAAATGTCAATAAATGTACCGCCGCTTTCAACAATATACTTGAATCAGCCTTCAACCGTCATGCTCCAATAATAACCAAAATGATCAAAGGACGCCTTTGCCCGTGGCTCAATCCTGCTCTGAAAGCAAAAATGAACGAACGGGATAAGGTGATGAGAAAGGCAAAAAAGACTGGAAATGACGAGGATTGGTTGGCATACAAAAATATCAGAAATCGTTGTAACAACATGCTGAGAAAATCGAAAGCAAACTTTTACCGAGAACAGTTAAACGAACATAGTTCAAACCAAAAACGTTTCTGGGAAAGCATTAAAAAGGTGTTTCCGACAAAAAAAAAGTCCGTAACAAATACGAAAAACAATTTGAACTTAGCAAATACGTTCAGTGCATGGTTTTCATCAGTTGTCAGAAACTTGAAACAAAAAGAAATGCCATTAAAAGATCTGATATGGGGTAAAGCAACCATGAAAGGAAGCCGTACTGAAAAAACGTTCAAATTTCATTATGTATCCATAATATTTGTCAAAAACCAATTGAAGCGGCTAAAACGCACCAAAGCTACTGGCCTGGATAACTTGCCACCAACAATATTGAAAGACACTGCTGACGTAATATCTAAACCGTTGTGTCACCTTATAAATTTATCATTGAAGACAGGAACATTCCCATCAACATGGAAAAAAGCGAGGGTTATACCGGTTCATAAATCTGGAAAAACAACACTTCCAGAAAACTATCGCCCAATTTCCATACTTCCTGCTCTTTCAAAGATAATCGAAAAAGCTGTGCACCATCAAATCTCTACGTATCTTGAAGATAACCACCTTCTATCCACTAAACAATTCGGATTCCGCTCAAAAAGATCAACGGACATGGCGACATCTTTGCTGTGTGATAATATCCGAAAGCAGGTTGGACAAGGAAAGCTGGTCGGTGCCGTATTTGTGGATTTAAGTAGAGCGTTCGACACGATTAACACCGGGAAATTGATCAATGAACTTGCAGCATACGGTATTTTGGGACAGGAGCTGAATTGGCTGACTGATTACCTCTTTGATAGATGCCAAACAGTAGATATCATCAAAACGCTCTCTCATTCACAACCGCTGTACTGTGGAGTTCCCCAAGGTACGATACTTGGGCCTCTCCTTTTCATCATTTTCTTCAATGATCTTACCGCCCAACTCCAAAACTCTGAGATCATCCAATACGCAGATGATACGGTGATTTACCTCAGCCACAAAAACGTTGTTGAAGTCTCGAAAATGCTAAATGAAGACCTGAAAACCATTTCAACATACTTTTATGAAAATGAACTGCTAATAAATCTAAAAAAGAAAAGACAGAGTGCATGCTTTTTGGGACCAGTCAACGTTTATCGAAGCTGGAAACCACACTGCAGCTATACTACAGAGGAGAAAAAGTCCATAACACCGATAAATATAAGTATCTGAGAAATGTTGTAGACCCAGCACTTAATTTAAACGTAGATTTCGATCAAAAATACAAAAAAGCATCTTCACGGTTAAGACTTTTGAATAAAGTGCGACCATTGCTGACCGTTGCCGCAGCGAAAAAGATCTACAAAGCCATGATAATCCCAGTTATGACTTACTGCCATCTAATCCACGCTTCGCTGACAAACTATCAAATTCAAAGGTTTAGATCCTTAACATCCAGAGAGATTGACATCATTGACAACAACGTTTCTGTCCAGGACATAGAGACTACAATGAAATTGAGAACTTGTTTGTTTGTGAGGATGTCCTCCCTTTGACGAGTATTTTCAAATTGCTCGCCACAGTAAAAACACTCGGAATAATAACGCGTCACTTTCATTACCACGGGTGAAACTGGAATATGAACGAAAATCATTATACTTTTACGGGGCAAAATTATATAACGAACTTCCCCTAAAGCTTAGAAAACTCGATTCTAATGATTTTAAACAAAATCTTAAACAACATTTTAAGTAAATATGATTACTTTTCTTTAATAAAAGTTTCCATTTTAACCTTTTTTTCTTAACTTATTTATTTTTGATTATAAACACAGGACACGCATTGATAGCAGTATACTATTAATACTGAAGTGTAAATATGTATATATTAGTTTTTAATTGTACATATTATATCCTGTATAAAGATTCAGAAATAATAATAATAATAATTGGGGATAATTTTCAATTTTTTGTAAGTCACGTGATTTATTATTTATTTTTTTGGTTGAAAATCACCACCAATACCATCAATTACCGTAGAGTTTGACCGCAAAAGACGTTAGCTTGTTACGTTACAAACAGTTACTTGATGACAAAACGAAAATTCTACTTGAACAATTACTCGAGCAATAGTGCAATGGTGGTCTTAATCACAAGTTCTTCCTCTCGACTTTTTCCTTTTCCTTCCTCAGTGATACCAGCAAATGACTGTCTATAATGTAAACGGAAAGAAAATCGAATTGACTATAAGTTATCGTAGTTATAATAAATTACCTTTTGATTAGTGCACTGCGATTTTTGAAATTATCATGAAAGTCGTTCAGAGCGTACGTATTTACGGCAACCGACAGAATAACGTGATATGCTTGTGGAGGAACCGGCGCGTCATTGGCCATGCATGGACGTTCTTCAATGACAACTCGATCTTGGTGGTAGTTTTTGTTTATAGGAGGTAACGGAGCAACAGCAGGCGAACTTCAAAGTAATAATAAAAACACGATAAAGAAAAACAAATGTGAGTTAATGCACCGATTCAAGCCGCGTACCGTAATTAAAAGAAAAGGACCTGGATCGAGTTTAAGAGGGAAATTATATAAACAAGCCACGGCGAGCGAAAGTCAATCCTGAGAAAACTAAGCATAAACAACACACATACAGATCAAACTGTATTTAAAATTATATTTAACGTAAAATATGGATTATGATATGGTCTGCAGTATGAAAGTTGACGAATTAAAATCGTATTTACGTCTCCGTGGGTTAAGATTAACTGGAAAAAAGAGATACTCGTGGCTCGTGCTTATTCTGCGATGGAAAACAATGTCTTGCCTGTTAAAACTGCTGAAGAGGTAGAGCAAGAGTTACATTTTGAGTATCATAACAAGCTTGTCGTAACGGGAATTGAATTGCCTGACCCTTTTAAGCTTGAGAATGGCTGGTTAGCAGAAGCTGAGGGTCTGGTTTATTATTGGCCGATTTCATTGTATCCAGACATCTATAGCTACCTGCTTTTTAACCCAGGTGAACTGGCTAGTAAGGATTTTAGTGATTATAAAACATGGAAAGCTTACAGCTACTTTAAATGTAGGTGGCTTGTGCAATTGTTTTACAATGTCATTGATACAGACAGTGATTTCTGTTATTTGAAAGGAAAGTGCAGAAAATCAGAGAAAATAAATGATCTATTTCATATATTACTTTTGACAAAAATTGTATGCACATTGTACATGTGTGGCTGGATTATCTCAAACATGCAATCATGTGGCAGTGACATTGTTTAGAGTAGAAGCTGCTGTCAGAAATGGTTTGACAATAGCTTGCACTAGTTCGAGAGCAGAATGGTTGCCAAACCGCAGCATCTGATGAACTTCAGCGACACAAAGACAACGAAACAAGAAAGCATTCCACCATAAAAACTTTTATTACATGTATGCAACAAATAAAAATACAAAGATATTTTATCAATTTATTCAAGATAATGTCTCATTTATTTTTCAGGCATTTAAAATAGCAGAACATTTAAAAAAGAAAGTTGAAGTATTATATATGAAAAGAATAAAAAAGATGTTTTTTGTGGGCAAAGATACCTATTGGTGGGTTATAATATATTTTGGACAGCAAAAACTTTGAGAGACAAGGCTCCCCACCTGCACTGTCTTCTCTAGTATGACACATAAATACTCTAAACACACACACCAATTAATTGTACAATAAAACGTATATTATGTATGTAGTGTGCCTTCGTTTCACACGTACCACGTTCATTTGACGATGTAGTAGTAGGATGTTGTGGTGAGCAGTAAGAATGGTCATTTGCTACTGTTTTCAAAAACTCTACGTTACAATTAACTTTTGAAGCATCCATACTGATATCGTGTTCATATTCTTCAGTTTGTTCGGTGTTTGAACACGGCAACACATTCTTCATGGAGAGGTGCTTAATTAAGGTTCGTTTTTCTTCTCAGGTTGTTCAGAACCCATATTAATACATGGATATGGATTTTCAACAGTTGGCATTTTATCAACGAATTGATCAGAGCATATCCTGTCTGCAGTTCCATGTTTCCATGCACTCTCTTTATTTCTGCCTTTTCGACTAAAAGCAGCCTAATCCAGTGTCGTCATTTTTCTTCATTACTTTTTATACTGGGGAAGCAATACATTCGAAACAGTGCTTCACACCCACAACCAGCATGAGTCTTGCCTACGTGATGTAAACAAGATTCACTTTTCCATTTATTTAGCTTGTAATAACTATTTGTACAACTAATAACAGTATAATTTACTTCCGCCCTAACACACACTACTACTGAGATTAGAAATGATAACAAATAATTTCCCCACTAATCTCGTCCCAGGCTCTTCGGCACACGCGGATTCATAATGGCAGACCTTTGCTTGAATTGGTGTATTGCAGTAAAAAAATTGATATAAAAATGTTTTATATACTGTTGGAAAGATAATTTAATCAACTTTCCAACGGTCTATGTTGTCACTATGTTACAGTTGAGCAAAAAGAGTTACAAACAATAATGTCGAAAAAGGTAAAAGATTTCCGGTGGAGCGAAAAATTACAAAAACCGTAATGCTTTTCCAGTAAAAGATTGTTTTCTTCATTACATTTAAAATTAATTTATATTTGTTAAAACTACAGATCTAAGCCAGAGTAATCCAGTTAGTCTTATCTGATGACACAGATATTTCCGGCTTCCCTCACCACGTCTCAAACCAAAGTGTACATTAACATATATTTCAAAAATATGACTCATGAAAGTCTAAGAGAAATCGCAGAGAGGTTTTATAATGAAAATGCCACACCGAAGGAAGTGAGAAGGTTGACTGGTAGTTTCTTCAAGCAACTTCATTCTGACCAATCTTTCATCTTACAATATTACAAAGGTTTGATGCACTAGTTACTTCCGATCGATCGACACCGTTCTTGCTGTCCTATCAAAGAGCAGGCTTTTTTGATGGTCTATTGCTATTCCATCGGATGAAAGTATGAAAGCTATTAAGTGATTCAGATATTGAACCAACAAAACAGAGCTGGCATTTCAGCTGTAACGACTGATGTCAACGCTGGTCCGCCCGGTCCGTTACAGATAATCAGCAACATTACTGATGATATAGGGTGATTTAGAGGACAGATACTTTCTTGATGTTTTTCATTTGTAGATAGACTTTCAGTACAGATATTATTTTTAGCTTAAAAGTAAATGTTTCGAGTCGAACAACAAAGTAATTGTTTTGCAGTTGTATTACCACCAGAAATTAGCTAGACAATGTAGAAATTTACTTATGACATCTTTTAGAGTTTAAGATTCAGGTTTTTTTTAACAATAGTTAATGTTGTTTACCTATCATGTAAATGAAATCTTTTACCCCCTTCTCCATTATTGTCTGTAACTGTTTTTGCTGAACTGTCCCATAGTCACAACATCCACCGTTTGAAAGTTGATTATATCAAATTAAAGTTCAATTAATCTTTCCAACAGTATATAAATTGAACTTATATTTAAAACGTATACTCCAAGTTCATTCAATTATCTTTAATATTTGTTTATTTCGATAATTCTGGTTTCTGATTCTAAAAAGATGTCATCGTTCGGATTTGAAGTCCCAAGTATTTGATTTATATTCTGCATCGCCAATCATCTAGCGTCAATAAGCGTCAATAACAATATACCTGCATAGAGGAAGTTTACGACATCCCGAACCAGGCCTTACATCTTTAAGCAACTGGTTGTGGTGGACATCTTTAATTGTAAACAAATGTGTCATCTCGTCGTCTACAGCACACCATGATGACAACGCACGTTTGTACAAGCCCGTCAGCGTTTCGTCTCTAACCTGAAATACTCCGTGCTACAGAGAGACATCTGGAATATTATTAATATGAATGGTTACCTCACAGATAACGTCAAAATGATGCATGGAAGGAGGTCCCGCGGAGAAAATAGTCACCTAAACAGCGTGCAGTTTTGTTACTGTTAAATTAGTACTAGTTGGAACTGCGACTTGATATGAGACCATATAATGCGAAGCCTTAATGTTGATAACGAGCCTACCTTGCAAATTGCATGTGTTTGAGAATCAATGCAACCATCAGATGGAGAGACAGTGATATAACCCTGAAGAAAATATTTGAAGTTCCCATGAAAAACAACTTAAAAAACAAATTCTATCTAAATGAGCAAAATAATAAATGAATAAATCTTATCAATATGAATGGTAGAAATTATATTAATTTAAAGGCAACCTCAGCAGGCGTATTTTTAATGAGCCACTTGTATGACATAACGTTGTCATTTGATACATTCTCCAGAAAAACCAATTGACTTTTCTTGGTTTGGACAGGAATATTTCCAAATACAATTCGTCCAGTAGACAATCTCACATCCTAATTAAACATGAAAGCATTGTGAAGCATAAATGAACTATATAGTACAAAGACAACAGGTATATTGAATGAATGCGCACTTCTTTGGGCAGTTTGATTTGTTGTTTGTCTTCTTTACGCTCCTCAAAAGGCAATTCAAATGTCAAAGGATCGTACCCAGTACCAGTAAACGAAAGCATAGTTGTGTTTCCATCGTCAGTGACAAGAGGAATATTCATCTGAAGTAACAGTGAAAAATACAATGAGCGTAATAAATTACAAGTAAATAGGATTGAAATATATATAAAAGATAAAATAAATAAATAAAAACAATGCTAGTAACAAGATTAAAATTAGTCACTTAACACAGTCTGGTTTAGTACATTAGCCTGCCTACGATTTTCAGGCAAACCTTTTGATTTGATCTTGAGAATACGTATGATCCCTAATTTGGGTAAAGGATAATTTTCTGAAAAAGGCTTCTCAGATAATATTTAAAGAAACTGTGAGGTGCAAGAAATAATTTGGCTATCTAATAACATGAACGTAAAAATCAAGTAAAAGCTATTATCTTCTGCGATTCTTCACTTCAATTGAAGACTTCTTCAGAAAGAGGATTAACAACATAAAAAAGTGAAAAGGAATCATCCTCCTAAGTTTCTCACAGACTTCATCTCAATGTAATTGTGTTTTCCAAACTGTTGCCCATATTTTAGTCAAGAATATATAGAGATAAGGAATCTCTTTCTTATGAAATTTCTTATATATATATGCCTTATAGTAACATCCAATTACTTCTTTAACTCACTAACTCTAAGTAAGAGAATAAAAAGATGAAAGATTGATATGAAAGATTGTAGAGTAAATTATTTTAAATGTAAAAATTATTTAAAATTATTACTTTGTACAATGTAGCTGCTATGTAGTCATAGCTATTATGACCTTTCACTTGGAACGAAGATACATTTGGATATATTGAATGTAAAAGAAGTAAACAGATTACTTACAACATATTCTTTTGCTTCAGTGGGTGAAAAGAACCAGTGAGTATTCATGAATTGAAAGGGGCCTACTTCCCCAACAGGAGTCAAACATTCTAATACTCGCCAATCCCAGTTCTCCTGAGGAAAAGAATAGTTTTAATATTGCATATGAAGTAAGTACTTGTGTAAAATACCATTTGGAGTCTATCCAGCGCACTAATGTCAAACGCAAACTTAACTTTGACATTGCTTCCGTTGTACAGTGTATAAGTCTGTACAAGAGGTATACAACGAGATATGGACACCGGTAAATATTCATGGTGAAGAGAGGTGAAATGCAATTGACCTATATGACTATCCAATGTCATTCCTTTCAAATGCAACTAAAGAAAAAGTATATAAGCATTCTTTAGTCATTGCCATGTCAATTAAAAATGTTTACCATAATTTCTCTTCCTTGTGAAATTTTGAACAGCAGTGGTAGTTTGTGCATACCAAGAGATTTATGTCTGCAAAACACAAGTATAATGGCAACAATTTTACCTTAATTACCCCTAGACACCCCTACTTTTTTATAACTTGTTTTAAGTGTAAAATAAGAAACACTATATACCATACCTGTACGTAAACTTGATTGATTTTGATGTTCCAGGTTCAATTTCACCTTTCATTGGATCCACCAGAAACAACTTAGTGTCCATTACAAACATCTAAAAGTTATATGGTACAACACCTAGGCAAACTTATCATTAATTTGCAATCAATACCTCGTGTAGATCATCACTGTCCAAATTTGCATTGTCAGCCCAAAAGTCCACGTCAAGTTGCAGGTCGGTAGGATATCGTATCACCCTACAAAATAATACTAATATGTCAACCTACTGCCCTCCAGTAAAATATCCTAAATGTTTTTTTCTGTTCTCGAATCCATAGGAATTATTATGACCCTATAAAACACTTGTGCCGTGTGAGGGAGATTTCTATTGAATAATTAAAACACACACTTTAACACACAATAATCAATACAATGATATTACCGTAAAAAATCTAAACAGTGGCTGCGCAAAAATAAATGTGAGATTGTGGAAATCGGACTTGATTGTGTCTACAAACCTACTAGCCCCATTCCATCCCATGTGTGCTTTTGTGAAGTCACCATTCAGTAGAAAAACAAAAAGAAAGAAACAAGACAAAATCGCTATTATATCTGTTTTAAATTTTGTTTCTAAATATAACTATTAAAACATATGATTGGTTGGACTTTTGATTTTACTATTTTTTTTATGTCTAAAAAGGTTTAATTATTAATTTTTAAATGGCATTTAGTACCTTTTAGATGAGCAATAACCTATCTTTTATTTCAAATTTTTGATAAATCATGGCAAAGGCTTCGTTGTTAATTTTATTTAATCTATAAAAATATATATAAAACCTGATATATGATGGAAAATTGAAATGAAAAATTTGTTCATAAAAATAAGGTGGCAAGATAATTCCCTATTTAGCAAATGATGAGTGCAATTTATGTTTACGTTAATGTTGTGCATATCATTGCAATGAAAGCATTTTCACAGCTGAATGTTTAATTGAAACAGCAAATCAAAATTAATTCAATAAATTCTTTAACAATAATATTTATTCGTATATTACTTTCATTGAAAATCAATGGCAGTTTAATTATTTATTAACAATAAATATCTCTAGAATTGTTTAAAATTGAATCTACCATTGAACTGGACTTTTTCCTTTGTTTTTAAGATTCAAATAGACAATTGCATCTTCACATTGATATACACCAGCTCCGAAATCAAAATTGTTGCCAGCATGAGTTGTACGAGGAATCTTTCTTGATGTGCTGTGTTTAGATTTAATTTAAATTTACTAAAAACATGTATGAGTCACGAGGAAAAATGTGAAAGACACAAGAAATTTTAAAACTAATGAACAAAATAATAACCTGTATTTAGAGGTAACACCATATTTTAATTCGTTTGGGTCTGGATCAATGCTAAGTAGATCATTCAAACTAAAACAAAGTTTAAGAAATTATTCAAATCAACTATGGTAGCATAAGAAATTCATATACTTGTTTATGTCAAATAGTAATGTCAAATATTCCTTGCTGTACTCCTTGGCGCAACCCAGTCCCCTGACATCATCAACATAAAGTAATGGATATACTCCTTGCACATTGACTAAGCACAATGATTTCTTTTCTTTGAACAACGCTGTAATTAGAAAAACTGATAATAAACAAACATACATATATATCAGAAAGTTATTCCTAAAAGGAGAGAGAAACAATATCTTCATATGCTGTTATAGATACCCTTTCCATTAATCCCATTTCCATTAGACTTGAGTTGATAGCTTATGCTTTCTCTATACAAATGTTTCTTTCTTGGTGTTACAGACACAACCAACTGTTTTGTTGTGTGAGGAGGTAGTAAGGCTTCATAATGATCAAGCTGGACGACTATAAAGAAGAATGTTGAAACATGAAAGTAATGCAATATGTTGAACATACTCGAGTCACTACTATTGGGTGAATCGCCTGCACTCTCTACATAAAGTTGATAGAGTAAACCACAACCACTGTTGTTCTGCAAACATATACATCTTTGTACTGTGTTGCCAACAATAATAGATTCCAACAAGATATTCTCGACATCACTCTGGGAGGGAATAAGAAAAGCGGAAAATATGAAAAAATACATGTGTTCTTGTAAAAAGCACAAAAATAAAGTTCTATTTCTGAAGGTTTACCACAATTTCGCCAGTCTCACTTTCACCAATAATTCGCAATGTGTATTTACATGGAAGATGTGCACTAAATTTAAATATGGTCAGAAATAATAATAACAAAATCACAATAACTTACAGTTGTAGAAGAGATACAAAAAGTTTTGCTTTAAACAAATACTTCATGGCTTCATTTGGTGTGAATGACCACATATGTTTCTAAATCAAAACAAAAAGAAACATTTTCAAGTACCCTTCAGATATTAAAAAATACTTTCATATCTATTAACAAAACTTCATGATAAAGCAACAATAGCTTGCCTGGATTTCATGGGGTTGGATTATTTCTTTTTCTTTCAATACAGATAAAACATTTTGATCAACAGCTGGTATCCTCCATTGCAATCTGAATACAGCCAAATATAGAAATGTATATACTGATTTAAAAATTTACTGCAGTAGAGGCTCAGCCAACATATCATTGAGGTGCATTTGTACTTACTTTAAAGGTACACGAGATGTATTCTTCACAGAAATCGTTTGATATGATATATCACTGACACATGTTGGTTTAAAGTACAAAAATTCATCGGGAGTTAAAACAACTTGAGGAGTCTCTGCAGTAGCAATTAATTCAAAACTGCAATGTTCATCATTCAATGTACATTGAGCTGTCTTGTTGCAAACACCAGGTTCTAGTAAAGACATTCTGAAAACAGCTATGTGGTACTTTTCACGGATCAAGCCCAAAGCAGGTTTGCAAGTAAACACTTGACATTTCTCCTCTTCAAAGCAACATTGAATAGGTGTTTCTGTATTGTTAGTCAGCAAACATGTACGATATACTGATTGTTTGTTTGACAAAGCTGGTGGAAATTGCATGATTTTACTGTCCCATTCACAAGAGGGCAAATACAGCTCTGAGTATTTATTGAAGGTGTGACCAGTAACTTGTACATTGACATTCCACGGAGGTGTTATACACGTCTCACCAACAAGGCATTTGTTATGCATCACCTAATCAAATTGCGTATATACTTAAACTGCATTAAATATGGTTTTGTATCAAATAAATAATTTTCATACTAACAAAGGACATTATTTATATCTTAGAGCTTCCTCTTTTAATGTCTTCAAACTAAATACCTTGTAGAAAACGTAAGCTTCTATTTGTGCACCATACATTTTGTTGGGTGTGTCCTATAAAAGACAAACAGCTGTACAACACACAAGAAGTTCAATAGTTTTTAGCAGACAAAAAATAGACCTCTTGCGAGATAGCAATGTAAAACCTTGTAACACTGGTATATTCTATCAAAGAAAAATGTAGATCTGTTATGTTAATATTTAAATATAGAACTCTTCACATATTTCCAGTGACCAGTGTCAAAATAATATTTGAATCTGTAACATCATTTATTTATTTTAAAACCACAATTTTAGACTGGAAAGAAATGAGACAAGAATGACAGAAAGTTCAAATGAGTTAAGAAGCAGGCTAGATATTTATAGCATCAAAGATGCTATTCAGATGAGTTGGTTGGGCCACTTGGAGAAGGATAATTGAGTAAGGAAGTGTAGAGACTTGAAGGTCCCTGGTGCCAAGCCTAGAGGTAGACTGAGAAAGACATGGTGAGAGGTACTAACGTCAGATTTGCTACAGACAAATTTGAGCTAAGATCTAACTAAGTCTAGATCAGATTGGGAATTTTACCACCATTGCAAGAACATTTCATGAAGAAAAGTTAAGTCCGTTCCAACTTGCAGGCCAGATCATTGGAGAGACTACCAAGCTACGTTTACATATATTTGGGATCAAAGAAGTCATTATGTTCAAATGACACTATAGTTATGGAACTAATAAAAAAAAAATTTACTTTCCAATGTGTGCAATGTAATTAGATCTTGCTGAACAATTTGTGTTAAACAACATTTAAATCGAACTGTAAAACATGTTAAAGTAACATTTTGTAAAAAAAATAACAATAAATGAAATGAATAAGTGTTAGATATGTTACATTTGGAGCCCCAAGGTATTTAGAATTGGTTTCACTGCTTCACATTCAATAGGCTCTGGAAAAAAGTAGAACAAATCCATCGAAAGATAATATATGAAATATAAAAAGAACTTGATGGAAAATTCTGACTCCTGCTGTGTATTTATACCAATAATGGTCTTTGACACAACATTTGATCTTTGCAACACGTATCAGCGCCATCTTTTCCACTCATGAAAGGGAATTGAATGCATTTTTGGAATTTTTTCCTTAAAAATGGCTCCAACATTTGAAGCGCATCGATCTTATACAAAAATGATTGACAATGCCTGGGACTATCATTGCAGCAGACAAGGCAGGCAAACTAGATGGTAGTGAGAACCATTTATTTAACAACAGATGTCTAAAAAGTTATGCAATGCTGAAATCTGAACAGGAATAGTAAGTAGTTTAAGATGACTCTGGATCGAAAAGTAAGTATGAAGAGGGAAGTGAAAGATCACAACCTGACACCGAAATGGAAGCTTCTTCAAGTGAATAAGACCAATACTTTTGTAATTGAAACATGTCACATTTCATAGTTTGAAATCCTTTTTAAACTATTGTGGTTGTATCAAGTTTATTTGATATATATGTTATCATTAAAAAATACTGCATTAAATTTTTGTAATTTTCCAAGCTTCAGGTTAAAATATTTGAAAACAATTTTTCTCCCTGACAATACATCCAAACTCATACTATGCTGACCTATGACCAATGTATTATTCCACCACTGATATTAAATAATAAATTCACCTCCTACATGGCAAAGCCATATCAATTAAATTACCAAGCTGGCCACAATAATAATAACAGATAATCTTTCTATTGGATTATGCGGGACTATTAGGGTATGCGGGTCATGTAACATCTTTGACCTCATGGATATAAGCACCCATGCCCTTTATGCACTGCTGCCACGGAGTTTAAAATGCAAAGTTGATATCTTGCGTGGGTTAACTCACCACTGTTTTTCCTCTTCCTGAGGTTGGCGTTAGGAAGGGTATCCAGCTGTAAAAAAACATCTGCTCCAATGAATCATCAAATGATTAAACCTACAAAATTGTGGAAAATATCATCTGTTGAAACCTCGTCTAACCCATGCTAGCATGGAAAATAGACGTGAAAAATGTAAATGATGATGATGATGATGATGATAATGGAATTCACATTAACAGTAAGACTCAAATGTGTGATATGCAAACAAGATTTTTCTATAAGAATGCTCTATCATTAAATAGGCCGAAAGGAAATGCGACACACCATAAACTGAATCTTAAAGCCAAACAAAGCAACTATCCATCACGATCCAGAAACTTTAAATAAACATTTTAACATGCCATTCGCCGAAAAACTAACAAAAAGGAAACCGCAAACAATAATATGCCAAAGCAAGAAAACGTGGGTTTTGTTACGAGACCAACCACTTACAGGGAAGTCGAAATAGCTCTGAATAAAATACGAAATGATTGCTCTGTTGGAAATGATCACATTCCAATAAATCTCCTAAAGCCTGAGAGTGACAAAATCAATGTTACTAAAGTATAGAAAATAACACCTTTCATTAAAGACCTTTTCTATTCTTTGTTTCTCCTTGTATACGAGTTTCTCATTCTGATCAAGTTTCTTAAAATTCAACCTTTCTGAACCTTGAGTTCTTATATACTGGTTTCCTATAAAAACTTTTCCAAAAACTCATGGCAATTCCCTGACTTTCCATGAACACGCCTAAAACTACACCTTTTAGCAGGATTTCCCAGGGGCGTATGAATCCTGGTATTTTAACCACCTTATTTGGAACAACAATATAGTCTTTTATATATGGAGAAGAGATTCCAACAAATTGCAATTACACTAAACAGGATGATACTATACCAGGCAAATTTTTCGTTGATGAAGGGCCAAATTTGGCCAGAGGTAAAATGTGGCCAACTGTTCAGGCCAACAAAAATCTTTACTCGCAAATTTCAACAATTCAATTTGCTGTTTTCCCACAAAAGCTAACTTTTAAAACACAACCATAGAAGAAAAGAAGAGAGGAGCAACAACCTACAGCCTGGTAGAGTAATATGGGAGCAGGAAAGGTATAGATTTGAAGATATTTAAATTAAATAAAAATTAATAAATAATAATAAATAAATAATAATAAATTTAGTATATATTGTACTTCTTCAAGGTGTTTTGGTTACATGTTTACTCTCTTTCCCTACACATTTATTTCTTAAGAAATTATATATTAAAATGATTCGAAAATAATTTTTGTAAAGATTTAACGTAAAAATTACATACTGGTTTAAAGGTCACAGAGAAAGAAGTGCCACTCAATGGAGAGATATCACTTTCCTCAGGTGTGACACTAAAACTTCCATTTGGCACTGAAACAATACAATGTACTTTCATATGTTTTATGTGATAAATATTAATAAATATGGATTAATATATAAATAAGAAATCTCTTACCATTCATCCAAACACAAACCACTTTCCCTTTTGTATGATTGATCACATTAACAGTCTACACAAAATCATATTTCATTGTATAAATTTATAGCTCTCTTATTGATCTCCTCTATCTACAAATTACCTTCACGAAAGTATCATTCTGGTTGCTTCGGCCAAAGTTCAAATGATCATAATCAATGGTTACATGTGACATGAACTGATAACAAAAAAAATAGTAAATAAGTTCCATCGAAACAACAATTATTAGTTATTACTTTTATTTATTTAAAAATATTTATACAGGATTGCCATGTCAAACATTTATTATTAACCATTTTCTATACTTCATGGGAGGCTTTAAACAACATGGTAAAAAATTAACCATTTCATCTGCATTTGCCGCATCAAAGAACTCTTTATAAGTGTTCAGCAAAAGTTCGCTTTTCTCTAGACTTTCATCAATGGTTTCATCCACAACTTCAAGCAAATTATTTTCCCTAACCAGAATTTTCTTTTCTTTGATCAACCTCAGGATTGTCTAAGAGACAAACGAATTATACCAAAATGTGGTCATTTCTTTCCCTTCCTTCCCCTACCTCCGGACATAATCTTGAAATGCCTCTGCAGATATGTATTGGGTTGTTATGAATATTCTGCTGGGACAAAATAGCTACAGAAAGGAGAAATTGAAAATAGAGTTATGACAACATACATCAATAAACTATTTAATCAGTCTGAAATTTGCAGTCATCGAAAAATAATGTACCTGGTTTAGCATCAGCACTGACACAACTACCAAAAATTTCAATGATCAAAGGCTCCTGGAATTTAGAAATGTTTCTCAGACGTTCTAAGAACATAGCAGAAACACCAAAGTTAATACCTGGTTATGAACAAGACAGAACAACTTCTTATAGTGTGGGACTGGTTTTCTTGGAATGAATTTGATGATGACAAGTTGATGGGACATACCCGCAATTACACCAGAAGTGATGTTGACACAAAATACACTATACACAGGGTCTAATTGTAGCTGAAACAAAAAGAATAATTACTGCATGTTGCTAAGTTCACAAAATTAGAAACAAAAACAAAAAAAATCTAAATTATAATTATTACAGACCCTGAAACTCATGATGGCACATAACAGACATCATAATAGCCAACAACAACGTAATATTGTTGTGTTTTTGCCACAATGCTTAGAAAAAATAGACATTACTGGAAGCACTCTTTTGTCTTCGTGATCATGTTTGAATTTCGGGGCCTGCTATTATAAATGAATTCAATGATAAAACTAATATTTTCATTTGTATCTCGGACAGAATAACTTTTCGAATGTTTCAGGAGACAAAACGCATTGCATATTTTGTAAATTCAATTAAAAATAACTATGTTTAAACTATTAAATCAATTTACAGGTTTATATATAACAGAACAAGGCACTAATTCACATTTATCACTAAATACATGATATTTCTCTGTTCATGAACAAGATCTGGTACTTACTAAGTACTAAGTAAAAAATTGTTATTTAAAACACACTGAAATAAACAAATAGGTATAATAATATATATTACAAAAATAACAGTGATTGAAATAACACATGCTTTTGTAATTTACCTGAAAAACTGCTGGAGTAATTGATTTATTTTTGAGCTTAAACGACCTTACAATCTCTTCACCAATATTAGCAACACCAAAGTTAATTATTCTCGTGTTGCTGGACAATTCCGGCCCCACACCCTGCCCCCTGCATTTCACCACCACTTTACCACAGACACCCACAGGCACAATCTCAATATTTTCCATGTATACCATCTTTTTGTTTTCAGGTTTGAAAGAAATCTTTAACTTTAATGAACATTCAGCAGGTAAAGAATGATGATATAGAGAACATGTAAAACAGTTTCCAATCACAGACTCGCACTGAAGGACTTGAAAGGGAGTGCTTACCTGAACCAAAAAAAAATGTCAATTTAAAGCTTGCATTTATTAAATTATGTAATTAAAGTTGCTCTCTCAATTTAAATTTACTCAGCGTAGCGAGTGTCAAAACATTACCGTAGTAAGATTATTAATCTCTATTGTTTTCTTTGATGTTTCTCCCAATGGTACATTTCCAAAATCAATGACCACCTCATTACCAGTCTCTTTTTCATAAGTCACATTCAAGCATGGGTATTTACCTATAATGAAGAGCAGTATTTTACATAAACATTTACATGCTACTCCATGTTACGGTTGTAAAACTGATCTTTATTTTACCGATTCCTTCAAGCTTAATGATTTTGGAAGTTTTTTGTGTGATTTCATCTCCAAACAAGCAAACAGCATCCACGTCACAAACATACGCCTCCTAGAAATCGAACAATGAAGAGATCATTGATTGTTCAATCCCATTATTCTTATAAACATATATCATACTTTTCTTAAGAAACATCTAGTAAACCTATGAGTACCATAAACAAACTCTAAATAGACACTTGAGTAACCTGTCTAACAAGATCTGCAATAATATTTTCACTGTATCCAGGATGATTAAAACCTCTATACTTCTCATTGCAAAAGATGCTATGGTCTGTGTTTTCATTACAATGCTAGTCAAAAGAAAATGGCAAATGTTAACTTTTTAACACTTATACTTTTTGTATAAAATTATGCATTTGTGAATGTAAGACTCGAGTACTTAACATTTAAGATTATAATAGTTGCAGATTACTCCATAGTGATATAATTCGTTACTAGGTGCAACTTACCTTATACAACAGAAAAAAAGCAAACAATCTTTAAGTAAAAATACTTAAGTCTATGAACCTTTTCACCAGTGTTTAAAAGAGAATTTTTTGTTAATCTACATGAATGTAGATCTCACTATTGCTGACAACAAGTAGAGTGCAACGAAATATGGTCTCAACCTATTAATCAGAGAGATAAATCACAAAATTGTCATCCCGATTTCTTGGCTAAGTTGTAGTGAGTGTGATCTTCAGAGTGTTATTGACCAGAACAGAAATCTTGGTATTTTTGTATAGATCCCCCCCCCCCCCTGAACTGCGTGAAGATAGATATTCACATATAACAATTGTTCTTGAAAATTCAAATAGAAAAAACGATGTTTGAATATGTAAAATTTAAGTAATAGTTTCCAAGCCTCCACAATTGCTGGCTTTATGGTGACAATAACTAGAATAATACTTATTTATTAATTACAAAAGATTAAACAATAAGAAAAATATTGATTAAATTACATTATATAATAAGTTATAACAGTATTTTCTTAAATATGGACCACTAGCAGAAAATAATTCAAAACTTTTCTCAGCTCCGATAAAACATTTTAGTTCTATACCTCAGGTTTGAAAAATGCATCAATGCTGCATTGTGTTTTAGGAGCTAGTGTGCCACTTGAAGGATAGAAACTAAACGGTTCCGCAGCAAAAAGCTTGAATGATGCATACATTTCACTAAAAATATATAAATAAATAAATATAGAGATATATTTTAATATTAAGATTCTTGAAAATACTATGAAGTATAAGTACCTTTTGTTGAATATTTCAAAAGTGAGCAGCTTTCGATCTAATACTACGCACATCCCAAATTGTAATTGAGTTGGAATCTGTAGTTGTGTTTCTGGTACAACTGCTTTCAGAGAAATATTAAATTTACCCTCCTAGATAAAAAAAATATGCTGTTTAAACCTCTCATTAGAATCCAGAGGATGAAACCATTATTAACATCACTAAGACACAATTACCAGGACAGTTAAAATGTTCTGACCTGTGTTGTAAACTCAATATGGCCTTCATAATTTTCCTAAAAAGAAACATTAATGAATATCAACAAAGATGACAATATTCGTATAACAAAAACACCAAATCATTTGCATTCAACAGTCCTCACAACAGTCACTTAATCTTCCTATTCCACAAATTTTGTTAGAAAATGGATATATTAAAATAACATTTTTTTCACTTTCTTGCTAATGCAGAAAGCTTGCATATAATTTTGCAAAAATCAAAAGAGTCCTTGAACTTTAATCAGAATATAAAGAATTTATCATACCTCATTCAAAGGCCTGAATGTAATTGGAAAGGATATGTTCATTCCAGAACTGAGAACAATAGGCTGAGGGTAGCTTGTAGAAAAAATCTGTGTATTGCCAATCCTATACAAAATGAAAATATTAAACTTCATGTAATCAAAAGTGAAAAGTATTTTCATAAAAATAGAGCAATATTAAGTAAGTTAACTAGCTTTTATGAAAATAAAACTACAGATTCATTGACACTCTTTTCGTACACTAGTCGTCTATAATTTTCAGACAACAATAAGACATACAAAGCAAAATTATTATATCTATTCATAAATTCAGTATTTACGAGTTGGTATCGTATCACATGTTTTAAAAAAGTCAAAGAAACCAACTTAAATTAAGTTTGTGTTGTAAATAAACATCAACACATGCATATTAACAAAATAATCCATATGATTAACAAAAGCATTATTGATATATTAACATACATATATAAACATAAAAAGGAGAGCAGACATGGTTATGTGGACGTGTTTGATATTTTATTTTGTTTTATATTTTAAGGTTTTTGCGTTCATTATTTATATATATACCAACCTGTACTTCAACTTTTTTGTTTTTATGGCGATATTTTTTAATGTAATTAACTTTGTGTATTCTTGACCGGGTTCCCATTTCTTCCATTTGAGGCTGCTCACAACGTCAATATCAAAATCTTTGACAGGGGATTTCACTTTTGATGGCATAAGTACTAATTCATTTCATCTTTAGAAAACAAACTAAGAAAAAATTAAACATGGAAATGTTTTTCATACTGTTTAGCTGGTTGTTATTACAACTTTCCAAAACTGTTGATAACATGACATGCTTATTGAAATATAAGAATATTAAATCTTGAAACCAGTATAGAAATATTTAACTGACACATAAATGAAAACTCGAAAATTAGAAAATAATATTGTTTACTAAATGATAAAAAAGCCTGAAATAATTTAAAAATGCAGTGCACTATGCTGCCCTCAGAATGCTAATGCTGCTTACACTTGAACATTTTTAAAAATTAGAACTATTATTCATTTAAACTAAAGTAATTTAACTTAATCAATGAGATGTCAAGTAGTTTTAAAAAAAATTATTGGTTGTCAACAGTTTTTTATGTGGCTAATTCCTAAAGACAAAATGTGTACATAATTGAAATAATTGATGCATAGAAATTAAAATCTTTACAAAAAGTATTTCTTCCTGCTCATGTTTGCAAAGTTACAAAACTTTTAAGCCAACATCAATAGAATCAGTGTCCTTGATATTCAGCAGCAAATTGTTCGCATTTAAGTATACTTTATTTTGGGATTGGGCAATAACACGAGAAATAAGTTGAGCAGCTCGAATACGTCTCAGCTTCAAATAACCAGGATTTTCTTGGATGGCTTCCCCAAGTAAGGTAGCAGCTTTAGCTTCACCTTCTGATGCTACAATCTTTTGTTGTTTCTCTTGTATGGCTCTTTCAACAAGAAAAGCTGCTCTCTGTGCTTCCTGATGAGCCACTTGCTTTGATTCAACAGCTGCCGTGTACTGGGCACTAAAGCTCAGATCCGTGATTGACACATCATCTAGAATAATGTTGAAATCCTTGGCTCGTTCGACTAAATCTCTTCTTATCATCAAACTAACTTCCTGCCGCATCGTGATTAGTTGGGAAGCATTGAACTGTGCAACAACACTCTTCAAAACCTCATTGCAGATGGAAGGTAAAACTCGCTCATCAAAATCAAGACCCAGTCGTTGATACATGGTTGGCAAGGTGGAAGACATTGGCCTGGCAAGAACCCGCAAGCTAATATTAACCATTTGCAAATCTTTACTTCCAGTGGGGGATGTAATTCTTCGTGGACGCGCTCGAATGTCGTAGATAATGGGATATTGAAACCAAGGAATTCTATGAAAGTCAAATGTCTCAGCATTTTAAAAATATAAAACGATTGTGAAACAATTACCATGTGCATCATCAATGAGATATTAAGTATTGACAAGTATTAAGGATAGCGTTCGTGTTAAAAACTTCAAAAAAATGAAACAAAAATATTTTTCAATATGTTACTTATGAAGTTTCATAATATAAAATAAAAAATGCAACAAGTTTTTAAAAAGGTGTCTGTCTAATTATCCAAATTAACTTTACAGCTGTTCTCATCTCTGCACATTTTATGCATATTACGATTGTACACTTGAAAACTAAAATCAACAATATCTCGGAAGTATTTTCCAGTAATTTCTTCTCTTTTAACGAGCTATAGGACCCCTAGGCTTTAAGTAAATATGATTTTTTGTATAATAACCAGAATTTTCTTGTAAACAAAATGTTGTCTTGTTTGAAGAAACAAATTTTGAGGCAACTTATTGTTAACAAATACATTAGGAATAAGTAGATGAAAAAATCATTTAAAAAATAAAACTAGGGGACTTATTGCCTAAAGTAGAAAAGAATATAAGCATTTAATTTACATGAGGAAAATATACAATAATATTTCATAACCAGAAGTTTGGGTCAAGGTGGTATTTCAAAGAAAAATTGATGCGCATTTCTAACCCAAACACTATCCTTATAGAGACCTATTTTGATTGTAAAACTGTTAAAGTACATGTATCAATTAAAAACACACCGAAAATGCAACCCTTCTGAATAAACTTCTCTTTGCACTCCACCAATCCTGCTGAATATAATAGCTCTATGACCACCTTCGACTGTATACATTGCTTCTTTAAATCCATAAGTAACCACGCCAGCACCAATCAAGAGCGAAGCACCCACAGGTGAACCAGGAAATTTATTTGAAAATCTACTGATAACATCTTTTAATAGCTGAGCCATTTTATTAAAATCTAAAGCAAATAATTTAAAATTTGATGAACTGAAAATTGAAAGTCTTGAAATCATCACAAAATTTGTCAACATGTAGTCTTATGTAATACATATATATATATATATATATATATATATATATATATATATATATATATATATATATATATATATATATATATATATATATATATATATATATATATATATATATATATATATATATATATATATATATATATATATATATATATATACATACATATATTACTACACCAATAAACCATTTACATGCACGGCGCGAAACTTCACTCGAGGTCACATGGTCACATTAACAACATTATCGCCTCGAATTGCAAGGAGTTTCTTAACGAGGAAAGATCATCTGATGTCAAAATCTGGTGGCACATGACCAGGGCCGCCAAGAGAAAAAAAAGCATGGGGGCAGAAGTATAGTTGGGCCTTAGAACGAGAGCGCGAGCGGTGTTATTTTCAAAAAACAATATTTTAGTAGGAGGGGGGGGGGGGGGGGTTATTGAAAAAGGCCTACCAACTCATTAGACCAAATCATTATTTTAATTTTTTAATTTTAAAGCATTTAAGCCCATTGCTAAACAAAATAAAAATTGTTTAAAATATTTATGGGCCCCTGTTTAGCTTAGGCCCTGGGTACTTTGCCCTCCTTGTGTCCTCCCTCTCGGTGGGCCTGCACGGGACTATTTTAAAAAAAAATAATTGATGTGTCTTCGTCTTTTTGATGTGTCTTTTTTGATCTGTCTTTTTTGCGTCTTTTTGATGTCTCTCTTTGATCTCTCTCTCTCTCTCTCTCCGGGGCCGGGGGGAAGTAGGGTGCTAAGTTGGCAAGTGGGCTTATCTACGAGTGGGCTTATCTACGGGTAAAAAAAAAGGTGCAAGAAGAGCAAAGGTATTGAACTAACGAAAATTGATCTTTTCTCAGAAACAAGTTAAACTTAAATTTCTTCTGAGCTATCAGAAGCTAACGAAGATAACTCTCCGACGTCACATTCATCATAGCTTTCATCTCCATCACTGTCCTCATTGTCGCTCATCATATGGAAATCATTTCAGGAGGTGGAATTTGATAGTCTTCCTCTTCGAGACCACGGATATTCACGAGATGGTTCTCTGATCCATCGAAGTGGTTAGAAATACACCATGGTGTGACTTGGTGTGACCTGGTGTGACTTGGTGCGCAAAACGGTATAGCCCGTATCTAACCCATTTAGTAATAAGTATTCCTCTTTCCTCAATGTAGCATTGGTTTGCCTGGGCCTTAAGATTTCCTCTTCTGAGGCGCCATTCTTAAAATGAACTCTACAACACTTCACTGCAATACCATATGCATTTACTAAAAACATTCGAAAATCGAATTGAATTTTGAAAAAATAAACTTGGTTTATTTTGGTGTGGTTTCTTTACAGCTTCATACTTGGCAAAAGGACAACCATGGCGTATTTTTGTGTTGCAAAGATCAAATCTAGAGTTAAAGATTTCATGTCTATGACTACAAATATACTGTCGGTGAAGAGTTAACATGCCTAAAAGAAACATATAAGAGGAACAAGGAGCCTACGAGGAAGGAATATTCCAGAATCGACTGATTACTCAATCATTACAGAACTAACAAACAAAGAAGCTGATATAACATTTAAATTGCTCAATGTATTCTTAAATACCTAAATTTTCGAAATCCGTTTCGAAGAGCACTTTAGGATGAAGTATTCCATTCCATTCAATTCAAAATTTGATGTCGAAAGTTAATAAATTAATTTAATTTCGGAGCTTATAATTCTATCAAAAGGTCGATAATTGTTGTCAAAAGTTTGGATATGTATTCGAAGACCATTTGAAAACACAATTCTATAAAAATGAGAACCTTAGGATGAAATATTCCATCAAAATATTACTAAAAATAGACAGCTTTCTGAACAAACTATAGAACATTGTAACAAATTTCTAAATATATAATTCTAAACATGAAATAACTTGTTCAACGGGAAATTTTAAGTTCACCTTAATTCTCTTTATTTATCTTTATTTTAAAAGGCTTTACGAGCATGTTAAGAAGAAAAATTTCATTAATTAAGAATTTAAGTCATTTTTTTATTGGATGGAATATTCTTCCCGAAATGCTCTTTTTGATAATTACATTTAAAAATATGGATTAAACAAAGCATTTTATACCACAATCTAATCTCAAATTTAATTTTTTTCGAGTCATTGCGGATGCGTTATTCCAAACTTAAAGCTTTAATTTAAGACTAAAATTAGAATAATTACTTCTGAAGTGCTCATTTTTATATTTTCTTTCGTTCTATGGGATATATATTGACATTGTAAACTAAAAATCAAGTTAGGAGCATTTCAGGATTTATTTCGTAAAATACTAAATTTGCGTAAAATAATGCAATGCCATTTATCGCATTCACCTTAAAATTTGAAAATTGTTATAAAAATGCTTTGGTTATATAAAAAGAGACTCAGATTGGTAATTTTATGAGCCAGTGAGGAAATATAATTCCAAGAAACGACCCTCCATTCCCTTTAAAAATTGGAATATTCCATCCCAGGGAGCTCCAATTGAAGTCATTTTTTCAAAATTGAATATTTTTTTATTTAAGAATGAAAAAATAGTAAAATTGGTGTATTACACTTTGCAATTATTCTAGGAAACTGAATGTTTTAAAATTATGGTTATTCTAACTTAGATGGAATTTTAGCATCTTTGCGTGCTCCTTAAAAAATAAGCCTCATCATATGGGTATAACGGAATATTTTCTTACATTTTCAAAATTTCAAAATTGTGAAATATGAAGGGCAAACAAGTAATTAATCAAACAATGAAGTGCCAAATTTGCCAGTTTATTTGGAATATATATACCTTCCTAAAGAGCCTACCTTCCTAATTTTTAATTCATCTTGAAGTTCTAATAGTATTCTTGCTGCACTCCAAATTTCAAGTAAATCACGTTTGGAGAAATGAAGATATCACCATTGGAATATTTCTTCCATTTGCCAAATGGAATAGTTTCATCCTTAAGAGCTCCTAACTTTGAAGGTATATATATATCTTCATAACGAGTTTAAATTCCAGCAAAGAAATTTCAATCCTCCTCCTACCTACCTACAGATAAAATATATTTAATATATTGAGTTTTCTTATGAAAAAACATCGTCAAAGTAAACAACCCTAAAAACCCACTTTTTGCCAATCCTTAAATAAACAGAGACCATAAAAGGTTGAAGCGAGTGTTAACAAGAAAAAGAAAAAAGGTGCAACTAAAACTTTGAATAAAGATAAGCTTGTAAGACATGTGCCAGAACCTCTGGCAAAGATTTTATTTCCAATGTTGAGCAACTGAAATATCCTATTACTGACTGCAACAATTGACGGAGAAGAGAAGCGACGAGCACCTGAAAGCATGCACATACTTTATTTACGGTGCAAAATGCCATAAAAAATGTATAAGATTGAAACTTAAACAAGAAGAGAAGAAAAAACTAATGTTTTAAGGCAGAATCGAGTTATTTTTGTTTTTTCCTATTTTCGAGAAATCGGCTTATCTACAAGTGGGCTTATCTACGGATAGAAATAATCGGTAAGAAAAAAGGTGGGCCTATCTACAAGTGGGCTTATCTACGGATGGGCTTATCTGCGAAGGTACACGGTATGTCAACGAATTCAAAAAAATATTTTTAATAAGAGACACACTACACTTTTCACAGGTCATTCGATAATATTTTTGGCATAATCGAGATACAACAACTTTGTATAATGCCTTTATTTTATCAACCTTTAATTACTGTCATGTAACATGGATAGTTAGTTCCAAAACATGCAACAATCTCATTATAAAAGAGCATTAAGAGTAATACAGCTATGTACCAAATTTAAACCACAATACATATCTACCTTGGTGCCCGCGAGCCAAATACGAGGGAACAAACCAGGAGGGCTGGCAACTAGAAACCCATGGTAGTAGTACCTCCTGATGGAGAAGAGGAGGATAACCTTCGCGTTAACTTTGCGTTAGATTTTAAGAAATAAGATTTCTGGGGTTCCCGAGAGACAAATGCCGGGAACTGCTCTGTTGTTTGCATCGCTACTACTTAGATTTACAGATTTCATGTCTTCACGGATGACATCAGACAGTCTCTTACGTGGCCTTCCTCTTGGTTGACTACCATCAATAAACTGTAATGTGGCTTTTTTGGGCCACACATCGTCATCCATACGTAACAGATGCCTATGATAACGCAGTCGGTTCCAGCGCATCTTCACATCTATGATTGAACTTAGATCGAGGCGCAAGAGAAGATCTGCAGTTGAAATTTGATCTTTGAGTGATACGCCACAAATCCAACAAATCATACCACTGTCTGCAGTGATTAAACGTTGGACATCTACAGTTTTGACATGTGTTGAAGATATTACCCCTTAACTGTAATCTTTGTAAGTATTGGTAGCAGTTCTCTAAAAGCTTTCCACGAGGAGACTATACGTGCTGATATTGCATCAGAACAGCCACCACATTGACCAATTGTATCCCCAAAATATTTGAAGTTGAATACTGATTTAAAACTGTCATTCCTGATGTTAACTTCCGCAATATTTGTGCTGGTAACAGGTGTAAACACACCAGAACATTTTGAACACACAAATTACTATGGACAGTAAGCTGACCTTTAATTCCTGAACATTTTTTGTGAACCCACTGGTTACATGAGGTACATAAAATTGAATTAGCACCAACACCAAAGGTACATACACCACAAGATTATCTTGGGTTACTGTGTCGTATTAAAGTCTAGAAACCAAAATTTTGGTTTTGTCAACATTTACTCGTATCCCATGAGACTCGAGGGAAGTCTTCCAGGTAGCAAGTCTAATTTGAAGGTCTTTGAAGGAGTTACTTAGAATGTCAGCATAAAGCAGCGCCCATGGACAGCTAACCCTAAACTCTCTTGATATTACTTGCTTTCATAACAATAATAAACAATAAAGGACTCAATACTGAACTCTGGTGTACTCCAACTGTTACTTTGAAGAGTTTGCTAGAGCCATTCATCTGGACACTTGATTGGGCATTATTATACATTGCCCTGATTAAACGAATAACGCATTCTTCAACTCACTTTACGACTAAACAAGTATTGTTATTCTTCTGACTTCCATTGGCGTTTCCGGTAGTTGCGGCGTTGATTTCGGAGCATCAATGATCTTTGGCTGCTTTTTAGGTAACTCGACTATCTGTTCAAACCGTTTTGTAGGCCCTAGAGAGGCGGTTAAAGGTTCCCCCTGATTGGTATCGTGATGTTGGTGACCCGTGCTTGACGTGACTGGTTTCGGTTCCAGTAATGACCCAGTATCGACCAGAGGGGTAAACGGAGTAGGGACTTGCAGGTGGTTTGGTTGACTACCCAATTGATTGGAATTATACAAATCATGTGAAGTGAATTTGCGAAGGAAACGTCTGTTGCGTAGTGTTTATATCTCCGAGCCAGCGACTTTAACCAAATATTGATCGAAGTCTTTGCTTTCCACTACGCCATCACTACGATCCCATCTGGTTCGGTTGCTACCAGTCTGGTTTTGTATGAAGATGTTGTCGCCAATACATAGTGGTTGGAGAGTGCGAGTACGTTGGTTGAGGTTTTCCGACGAACGGACATATCGCTCCTTTAAGGATCGTTCCCTGAGGCTCTACGTTTCTTTCCAGCGACATGCGATGTGAGGATTATTGTGGGTCGACATCTCTTTGGAGGTACCAGGAAGAGTGTCCCGCAACCGTCGACTAAAAATTACTTCTGCAAGTGACAGCTTGCAAGACGAGTGGGGAGTGTTACGAAGGGTCAATCGGGCTCGGACCATCTTATCAGAGTCGAGAGTACCGTTTGCAGAATTGTTACTCATCATTAGTCCTTTAGCACTCTTAACAGCAACTTCCGCACGACCATTTGAAAACGGTAAAAAGCTGGAGGATTTACGATGACGGATACCCCAGCGGCGAAAAAATGATTCTGTGCCTCGTGCAGCAAATTCTGGGCCACCATCACTAGAGATCTTGATAGGAACGCCGAAAGTCGAAAACATTTTCCTCAGTGCAGAACATAATCCAGACGACCCGGTTCGGAAGTTCCTTGGTAAATTTGAAAGATTTCTGGCCAGCACGAGAGCCGATTTGCAGCAACTAGATAATACCAGCCTTTGAACAGGATATAGTCACATGTCAGCATTTCAAAGATGTGATTGGAATGATGGGCTCAAATGGCGGTAGTCTGGCTTGAGAAGGGGCTGTTCGATTACAGTCGTAGCAGTTGTCCCTTGTGCTTTGTATGTCGCGAGTGATGCCTGGCCAATATATTTTGACTTTGGCCCTTCCGTTCATTGCGGTGACACCCGGAGAACTTCCGATCGTAGGGCTACATGGATAACAATTCGCAGACAATGATCTCCTCCTTATTCGCAGCATGTAATATGTGCTATCTGTGTTTGACAGGAAAAAGGTCCTTGGTATTAAATCCACATCAAATCAGGGAGTCCCCACAGGCACGACTGGGCACTAGTGTCCGTTACTACTGTCACATCTGATTGCTTAACCTTAGGTACAGGATGATGTATCCGACGGTAGTCTGATTGGTCAACCGTGACAGTCAGCTGGAGGGTAGGATGTTTCATGGATTTAGCTCGTTTCCATCCATAACCTGGCTCGAATAACATATGGTCAAGAGCCAGGGGTAATGCCAAACTGCCGACAGCAATGGCACCAGCGTCTGACTGCGCGTTCTCCCTATGACAATCATCGGTGCCCGTTTGCGACCTTGGGTTATTTTTCTGTGAACACGTAAAGCAGAATTTACGTTCAATAAGCTTGGCCTCAAGAAATGAGACAGTTTGTTCAATCGTGCTTGCGTTTTATCCAGTCCATCCCAGTACCTCACGTTTTATCTCATCTTCAGCGAGTCCAGATATTAGAACGTCCTTCGATAATTTCTGTCAAGTCCACTGACTGGTGACACGTAGTTTGGGGACAGCCTATATTATACGCACAAGTAGTTGCCTTTCCTTTGATTCTAGCGAAGAAAGTTCGAATTGTCTCACAACGACGGACACTGATCGCAACTGGGACAACAGCAAGTCGTTCTATAGCTTGGAGAAGCTCCTACTCGTTTGTGGTTGCAACAATGTTAGCGTGGCCACGAAGAAGGTCATTCCCGAGGGTTTGGTCACAGCACTGGTTCTAAAACTTTCATTGTGTATTCTAGTAACTTTAAACCGCGATAGTTACCAGACCTAGTTGCGTCACCTTTCTCTTTGTAACAGTTGGTCCCATTCAACAGCAATCTGATCTTCTTTAATGATTAGATTAAATAAATCCACGAGAGCAACAATCATTATATCACCACCAGGTTTAACCATTTCTATGACAACACCAGATGGACCACATGATTTACCTGCTTTCATTCTCGATACAGCATCAGCTACCATAACTTTTGTGACATTTATTGCAGGGCCTACGTGAGAGCCATGTGGAGACAACCTTTTGAGAAAAGATTTACAATGTTTGTTCACGGTTAAATCGAGCGGCTGGAATAGCTGAGTCATATTTGCTGGCACCAACACAGCGTGAACATTATGCAGTTCCAGTGCCAAAAAAGAAAAAGAAGAAAGCTACAGTGACACAAAACGATCACCAAGATATAAGAAACTTTTTTCCAGCGGGTGCTAATAGAAAGGCAAACAAGGAAAAGAAAGAAGAACAACAACGGAGTTGCTATTGATTAGTTTAATTTACATTTATTATTTATATTTTGCATATTTCTTTTGTAACATTGCATAGAAAAAAGTGTGCATGGAAACAAAAAGTTGAATTTCTCATGGTTTTAATTTGGCGATGGAAGAAATATTTTAAATTGGCGCGGATTTAATTTGGCGATTTCAGACAAAAATCAAATGAAAATGAAATGAAAATGAAAAAAAGAATTTTCTCCACGCCAAAATTTGTACGAATAAGGTATTATAAACACAAAAACTGAAAGGTTCGTGTCGTACACTAACAAACAATAATCTTAAAAGTTACATAGATTTCTACCATCTTCCTATTTTGACCATAGTCATAAGAAAAGGATAGTCTGGAAACGAACAGGAGGCTATTGAATTCAGCTATTGTCCCTACCCGACGCTGATGCGAGCTCGTACCCAGTTTCCTTCGTGCACACAAAATCGAAAATATGACGTCTGCTAGTAGCAGTGATAGGGTACGTTTTCTTTGGCGACGATTTGGATGCTGTGTTGGCGCTTCTTGATGAAGATTCACCCACGGAAGATGGTCATTTTGATGCATATTTAATCTAAATTAAACTGCAAGAAATCGTTCATTAACTGACGGCATCTTTCCAGGTATGCTTAAAGTTGCGAGAGTTTGCCCTATTATCCGGGGACAACTCTTTTCTAGGGAACTATATATTATATCTTTATAACATCTCAATATTACCTTTTTTTCAAAGATATTAGAAAAAATTATGTGCAATCGTTTACACACCCACATATGTAAAAATAACATTTCTCCCTAAATAAACAGTTTGGTTTTAAAAATAAAACTGGGTACGAACTGTGCATAGCACCAGCTTTACAAAGAATTGAGTTTTGTTTTATTTTGATTGAAACAAAAGTAAATTTCTGAATTTCTGTTTTTGATAATCAATCATCAACACAACTATTTGAAAAGATATATAATCAAGAGTTTTATTGATGAAGAACACAAGTCAAATGTCTCTCATAATAGTCTACTATTTTCTTGAATTGCTGTTTACAGATTGTCTATAATACTGGAGCATAGTATATATTATAGATAGATATTATATATTTCTAATAAAAGTTAATAGTTTTAGGCATATGCGGGTTTTTTACTGTGCTGCTTTCTTCTTAGTCCTTGAGCGAGAAGGTACTGTTTCAACATTAATCTTTGCAACTTCAAGATCTTCATTGCGCCAGTTTCCAGTAATTGGATGACGATGGTACTGATCCTCGTCAAAGTGACGCTAACAAATAAACAACTTTTTGTTATTAATTCTCGCGAGAGACCATCGATGAGTCTGTCTTTCGTAATAACTTCGACTAGGTTTCGTTTCCAATTCGTTTCGAACTTTCCTTCGTCAGATGGAACTTTAAATAATGATTCACCTTTATATTTAGCTCTTTGAAACTGACAAGCAATAAATCGAACAATTATCGCCTTGTATTTCCACAAAAAGATAGAATATCATTCGTGAGAACGCTAAACACAGTAGTGAAAGCGGACATCTTGAAATTGCGTGCACGGAAAAAATTGGGTACTAGCCTTGATTTCTTTGCAAAAAGTAAATGGCTGATAAATTCAATATAAATCTACCAAATTAGAGGCAGCATATCAAAAAGCCAGGCGCAACGCAACGCAACAATCGTCTTCACAAAAAAGGAGGCAAAAAAACTTCCTATCCAAGACATAACAAAGAAACTTTTCGCTGGGGTGGTTTTGTGCACCTTCAGATTGTTTATTTCTAACAAGTTTTTATATCAATTTATATAATATCACTGTTCCGGACCCTGAGCTGAGAGCTGAGAAAAGATTCCGTAAATATTTTATCAAAAACTTTAGAAGCCATTCTTAAGCACAGACATAAAGATGAGGTGTTTGTAAATATTAATTTCATATGCATTTAGATTTTGAGAGATTTTATTGGAGATTTGGCAAGTTCAAGTTTTGCCTTATTATAAATAATTCTGCTCTCTCTTTCAATCACAATATTGTTTAAAAGAAGGATTTATGGAAGATTGTAAATTTAGGTTTAGTTTTGTTTAGAGATAATGTTTGCTGTGAGCCAGAGAACAATTGATTTCAGCCGATTATTCATGTCATCAAAAACCGTGTTCAAGTCTTTGTATTGGATACGAACAAATTGGTGTCATCTGCAAACATTATTGCATTCAAATCCCCTGTGGGATTTGATAGGTCATTCCCGTCGTCAAGATATCTGCTAATTTGGCTGGTCAATTCAAGAATAGCATGTTCCGTAGGACTGTTCTTCAAAAATTCAAATTGTTTGGGATGAAAAGGTTTATTAGTTATAAAATGGATATGTATTCTGTACACGCTCAATAATTTTTGAAAATATCGGTAGCAATGAGATCACTGTGGTTTTCATAAAGATTACGGCCACTCCTTTTAATGTTTGATACTAGGTTCGGCCCTATGCTCACAAAATATTCGCTGAGGCATTATTTCGAATTTCGAATAAAAATGTCCTTCCTCCTTTATAAGGATTCTTTTCGGGCAGTAATGATTTCGTAATTTTATTTCGCCCCATAATGTCGTTCAGGATAGTTCAAGTTCTCTTGATGTCTGTTTTATGTTTATGTTAAATTGCTTTCCGTAGTAGTGATTTATATTTTTTGTACTTTACTTTGTTAACTGTTCGGTTTTTAAGAAATTTGTACAGTTTTTGCTTATATTTTGATTAATTGGTTAGTCATCCACGGCCTGACTAGCGACTTAGTTTTTATTGATGCTTTATATAAAGGGCATGCATTATTATATATTTCAAGAATCATATTTATAAAGTTGTTATAAGCCTCGTTACCGCATCGTATTTATATAAGATGTGTCAATGGTTTTTCCTTAAGCAGAGTTTTCCATAGTTTTTATTCAGGTATTTTTTTTCAATTAAATAAATATGTAGGTGATCAGATTGCCTGTTTCAAAAATACCGCAGTCATTTTCTTTGTTTGATATGTTGTTAAGGCGAATGTTATCAATAGCAGTCGCAAAAATGTTCGCGTTATTCTTGTTGGTTTATCGATGACGGGAATCACGTGGTATTCGAACTACCATGCCAATGAAAGGTTAAGAAAGCGTGTTTATGTTAAGAACTCCAGCAATATAATTTTTTTCTTTGTGTGAAGTTAGCTACACGAGTACTTTTTTAAAAAACGTCAAATTCTGGCGATGTACACAGCCAACCAGGATCTGTTTTTTTATTATTGTTTATAACTGCAATGAAAATAGTTTCGGAATTTTCTGCGGGAATGTGTGTTTTTCTAAAGCGTAAATACCATGGCGATCTTTACTAACGTTAGTTGTTTCCTCGCTAAAGTCTTCGTTTATTTAGATTCTCAATCCTTTTACAAGGCTTGCATTCCTTAAAGTTGTAGTTTCTTAATAGTTCGAGTCATCTTAATGGTTCCATTTTCCACGACCAAACACTTTCACCCTCCTCTCTGTCTGACCCGATAACAATATTAACAACACATGCTACCGAAAAAGTGTACGATACTAATGATTCTACCGTTGATGAGGTAGGTTGGAAGAACAAATCTTGTATTCAAACTGGTTAATAGAGCGAATTCTATTGATATACACGCCAAATCTATTTCTACTGGATATGCAATTATTAGATTATATTATTACTATATACACAGGTGCACTTCTACTGGAAAATCAAAATGATAAAAAGTGATGTTGAAATGGATTTATATTAAACGAGTAGAAACGCACATTTAATGAATATTTATCATCAAAAAATATGAAAAATATGAAAATAATAAGATATGTAACTTGTGTCAAATAAACACACGTGTGCAGCATCATGGCGAAGGTGCCAAAAACAAGGAAGGTGATCTAAAGGTAGAGCTAAAGTCGATGACAGTACCATCCAGTGTGATGAAACAAGTTGGAGTGGACATCTGTAACCTTCCCTTCCTTAAATCGATTGGTCATCGTCATATCATCGTCCTGATTGACTATTTTTAATGGTCGAAAGCGAAACTGACCAAGTACAAACCAATTACAACTATTGCTCAATTTTTGTACGAGGTGATGTGTCGGCATGGGTGCTTTAAAATCTCCCAGTGGGCACAGCACGTTTAAAAAACGTTTTTTATACGTTTATTTTCGGTTTCACCGTCCAAGTGCCTGTTGAACGTTTCAAAAACGTTTAATTGACGTTCCAAAAAAACGTTTCAAAGTGTCACGTTTCAAAAACGTTTGATTGACGTTCCAAAAAAACGTTTCAAAGGTCACGTTGATAAAACGTTCCTTGTACGTTTTTAATTACGATGCGAATAAACAATTTAGAACGTTTTGTCAAAATAAAAACAATATTAAACAAATATCAAAAATGTTTCAAAAACGTTCTAACGATTTTGCATGAAAAATCACGATATAAAATTTTGTGGAAACTATTTAAAGATGTTCTCGGCTATTATTTTCTATGCTGGAAATTTCAGTACATATATCTGGGTTAGTATCCCCCTCTTCAGCTCCATTTTAAGATATTTTAGCCGGAGGGTTGGTGACGGGTATTTTCCAGATTTCTACCAATGACAGTCGACAACAAAATGTGAACTACCTATCACAAACAAACAAAAAATAAGCGGCAAAATAATAATTCCTAAATAGCGGCAAAGACAACTACATCTATTTGAGTTTCCAAGCAAATAAGAAGAAGCTTACATCAAAACCCGAAAAAGATCTCGTCCTAATACAAGGTTTGGATAGCCACTATTTAAACTGTTTTGTGTAATCTTTCCTATTTAGCTACATTATAAATGTTATTTTTGCTTTTTTGATATTAATTTGTTATAGCTACATCTTCCTCTAGCATTTTCTGTGCCTAAAAAACTTATTAGATCTTTTAAAAACAATTTTGCTTTCACCTTTTGAGGTTCATTTCCAATTATATATGCTCAAGATTCATTATTGTTTTAAGCCTTTATTGTTAATTTTGTCCATTGCTGATGTCATGTGTGTATTTTAAAAAACTGTAAAATAAGTCTCACACTATGACGGCTGCATAATCTCAGAAACTCCCTTTCACTTTTACAAAATTGTCAGGAATTTTGGATCCTAAATGTCAGTAATAGACCTTTTCGCAATTAGCTGTAAATCATTTACCGCAAAGCATTTGGGGATGCAGCAGGATTTTTTACAGGTTTACAAAAGACAAACACTTCATTACAAGCACTTTTTTACTATGGCTGAAAATATAATATTGATTATTCAAGACATTAACGCCCAGGGCATGCGACTTTTGGTTTAAAAGGATTAGTTTGTTTACGCGGTGGTTATCCCTATCCTCTGAACTATATCATAGCCTTTCATATAAAGTTTTGGTGTTCTGCAAACATTAATTAGAGCGATAGCCAGCAGCGAAATGATTAGAACATACAATAACATTCATTGACATTTTAAATGGTGCAGCACGGTTTATTGCCTTTTCCCATTCTCTCAATTTTTTTGTTCTTGAAGTATACCATCTCATCAGTCCAACACGATTTTTAACAAACAACCTGAATGATAAAAACATGCAGACAACATAAATGTATATCATCCTTGATTTCGTCTCAATATCTAGTGATATTCATGAAAAATAGTTTTAAATCCTGTAGATAATTGTAAAGTGTGCAGGACTTATTTATTTGGTTGTGGCAAATGGTCCGACAGCGGTCTTATTTATAAGCAAACAAATTTTATTTATAAACAAACACACAAAAAATGCAACAGCTAGCTATATTTACTCATCTAATCTTTTCCTATTTGTTATCACAACCATATACCACGCATTCATCGTTTCCCATTTTAATATAACTATTCTAAACTACATAATGTTTTTCAGTTTTTATAAAGTTTTCACCTCCTGCGATATTAATATGACTGATTTTAATGTTCGTAAAAGCATTGTTTTTCTTTTGGTATACCAGAATGCATTTCGTGCAATATATTTGCGGCTAACTGCGAAAAGGTCTATTGCTAAAGATGGGTGTTATCTTAATAACCATGGAGTTGTGTTCCTTAAAAAAGATTTGCAGGATGGAAACTTTAGTTGCTTGTATTACAGAAAACAAGATTTGAATATCTTCTTCACATGCTCTTTGAATTCAAAAGAATTGAGTGTTCATCATGTTGTTTGTATTGGAGCAAACGTGTTTGATTGTCTTCTGGTACTAACATGGTTATTATAAAACTTCTATATCACTTTTAAATATTTTTTAAATTGTATATGTATTTGGTTGTTTAAACTGTAATACTTTATGATTAATATAGTATATATATAATAGAGTTTTAGGGGATGTTCAGGGCTTCAATTCACAAATCCAACTTAACAATAAATCAATTTTTAATGAATCAAGTTGTGTTCTTTTTTATTGAAATCACGAATCAAAGAAATCTTGTTATAAATTTTGTTTTTACTTTACGTACGGTTTTAAATGTTCTTTACTAATCTTTATTACAAACTAACAAGAAAATAAACACAACATTTTAACATTATTAAAAATATTTTCTCAAATATCTATTTATTCATAAAATGTTTTAGTGTATTATACCCCACACATACTTACGCGGTATAGCAACATTACCTTTTGATAAAAATTTTGGTTTGTAACTTTACATTAAAGAATTGCATTTATTTACATGTTGTTAAGGGGTTTGTGTTGCATTCTTTTGCTGTCATTGAGCAGTCTGTGTGTGAAGGATATGTCACTCTGAATCCATGTTTGTTTGTTTTTAGCCCTGTTAAACGACTGTTTTAAAAGTTGTTGTTCACTGAGTGGATGAAACAGAAAAGGTTGTATACTGGCCACCAAAATGGGGAAAAAAAAACAGTTAAATTACTACGTAAGCAATTGTTAAATTCATGTAAACAGTTATCTTAATCCAATTTTGTAGGTTCAGCAGCTTCAACAGACTGGTGGCAACTCTGTAGCTTCTCCTGTAAATCGAGCCCTGGGCATAACCAGAAGCAAAGAGGCCCAAGCTTCAGTAAAGTTGGAAAAAACTTTGTAAGCAATTGTTAAATTTATGTAAACAGTTATCTTAATCCAATTTTGTAGGTTCAGCAGCTTCAACAGACTGGTGGCAACTTTCTGGCTTCTCCTGTAAATCGAGCCTTGAACGAAACCACAAGCAAAGAGGTCCAAGCTTCAGTGAAGTTGGAAAAAACAGGGAAACCCAACGCTAACGTTATTGTATAAAGCATTGCTCCGTAAGACTTGTAAGTAATGAATTTGGAACAAAATATTGTCCTATCTGATCGGTTAAATCTGCAGTTAAATCTCATCTACAAGAAAGGAAAGATAATTCACGTCCTCGAGGCATTAGTGTCAGATAATTCTTCTAAAAAAGAAGTTGATCGAGCCCCGAGAAGTTTAAAACTCAATCAAAGAAAAAGAAAGCGATCAAGATCAAATGCTTAACGATATTGTATGCATTTAATGCTTAAATATGATATATTTTATACTCAGATTTTGTTTGTTGTTTTTTTTCCTTTTTAATATAAGGCTTTTTTGTTTGAGGTCTTTGATGAACGTTTTTAAGGACCGTTTTATAATCGTTGCAATGGAACCGTGCCTTACCCGTTTCACTGGGACGAAATATGAACCGAAAAAGAACGTTACAAAAGAGGTTTAAGGAACGTTTTATAATCGTCGCAACTGAACCGCGCTTGCCCGTTTCACTGAGAAAAAATATGAACCGAAAAAGAACGTTACAAAAGAGGTTTAAGAAACGTTTTATAATCGTCGCAACTGAACCGTGCTTGCCGGTTTCACTGAGACGAAATATCAATCGAAAAAACACGTTTCAAAAGCACCGTGTAAAAACGTTTTTAAAACGTTCTTGTGCCCACTGGGCTAAATCAATGACCATGGTCGGGGAATTGTATGCAAATGAAGTATGCATACAACTACATGAATTAACTGAGTAGAACAGAGAGTTACGTCTGCTTATCACCCTCAGACTAAAGGATTGGTAGAACGTCAAATCGACATTCTTCTACCAAGAACTCTTCATTCATGATGATGTATAACCGCGGGTTTGCCAATTGATATGAAGCATAAGCTGGAAAAAGATGAAAGTAAAGAACGAGAAAACAGAGAAGGAGATGGAGATGAAGAACAACCATTCGATCTCGACCTTTTTGATGCCATATTTTCATCAGCGACGAGTCCGAACAACAATCGCAGATGCAGCCGAAAATATTAAAGCTGCTTAGAAAATATTAAAGCTGCTCACAAAAACGAGATTATGATCCTAGACATTTGTCGAAAACAGAAATTAAGGTGGATGACATTGTATTTTGAAATCCCTCTTTCAACCTCTTGTGAAGAATGGCAAGCTTGAAGTAACATTTCTTCCCGTTGATAAGCAGACCGATGGTTTCAATTATGGTTAAATCAATTAGATCGACGCCATCAGTCGACGCTGTTTCAAAAGGTTTCAAAAAGATCAGTTTGTAAATGATATTTCCTGTGTGAACTGGGATTTTCATATTAAGGAGACTGACGATGTAAATGACTCGGTAGCTATTTTCTTAAAACAATTTGAGAGTATTCTAGATAAACATGCTCCGTATAAAAATCTAACTAAAAGACAATTAAAATACCATGACAAACCGTGGGTGAGTAAAGGCATCTCAACATCTATTAAAATAAAAAATAAAATCCATAAAAAATTTCTTAAAGCTACTAACATAAGAACTAAAAATAATCTTTATAAAAAATTTAAAATATATCGAAATAACATTAGCAACCTCTTTAAAACAAGTAAAAAAAATCATTACATTGCATTTTTTAATAAGAACATTAACAATATGAAACAGACTTGGATGGGCATAAAAGAACTCGTAAACATTAAATCTAAAACTAAAAATAATATAAATAGTCTTAACATAAATGATAACATTGTAACAAACAAAAAGGACATAGCCAACCATTTTAATAATTCTTTCTCTTCCATAGCATACAAGCTTTCAAATAAAATTAAAAAGTCTAAAATGGATTTTAAAGAATATCTGCTTGAACCTAATACCAATAATTTCTTCATTTCGCCAACAACTAAAGAAGAGGTTGATAACCTTATAAAAAATCTACAAGTAGGAAAGAGCACAGGCCCCAATAGTCTACCTACAACACTCCTTCAACTAGTTTTTAAATCTATATGTAATCCCCTCAGCACCATTATCAATAATTCCTTCCAAAAAGGCATCTTCCCTGACTTGTTTAAAACTGCTAAAGTCGTCCCTGTTTTTAAAAAAGGATCCAAACTTGACTGCTGTAACTACAGGCCTATATCACTTTTATCTAATATCAGCAAGATCTTTGAACGACTTATGCACACAAGGCTTTATTCATTTTTATCCAGATTCAAATGTTTGTACAAGTATCAGTTTGGTTTTAGGAATAAGCATTCAACAACACATGCCCTAATTGAAATCACCGAATCTATCAGACTTGCTCTTGATAAGGGTCAGTATGCATGTGGTGTCTTTTTGGACTTGCAGAAAGCTTTTGATACAGTGAACCATGACATATTAATCTCCAAATTGTACTACTATGGTATCCGAGGTATACCTTCCAAATGGTTTGTCTCCTATCTTTCTAACCGTCAACAATTTGTATCCATTGATAACCATTTCTCTGACACACACATTGTTAATGTAGGAGTCCCCCAGGGTTCCATACTTGGACCTTTGCTCTTCCTCATTTACATAAACGATCTAAACAAATCTATATCACATTCATCTTGCTATCATTTTGCAGACGATACTAACTTATTGATAATAAATAAATCTCTTAAAAAAGTAAACAAATATATTAACCATGACCTATCAACTCTGTTGCAATGGCTTCGAGCCAATAAAATCTCTATAAATGTTAGTAAAACTGAAATAATTATCTTTAGATCCCTTAATACTCTTCTTAATAAAAAAAAATAATGTAAATATCCCTAAACATCTAAATTTCAGGCTAAGCGGAGAGAAAATTAATTTATCTAACAAAATTAAATATCTTGGTATCTATATAGATGAGAATTTGAATTTTAAAGATCATATTCATAATATCTCATTAAAACTCTCTCGCTCTAACGGAATGTTGGCTAAGGTCAGGCACTATGTATCTTTCGATACACTATTAAACATCATGCCATCTTTAATTCACATCTCAGATATGCTTGCCAGGTTTGGGGCCATTCTCATAAAACTTCTCTTCGCAGAATCTCTTCTCTTCAACGAAAAGCTCTTCGTTTAATCTTCTTTCAACCTCCTCAATGTAGCACTGACATCTTGTTTACTCTCTCTAACATACTCCCTTTTCATGATCTAGTTCATAGTCTCAATTGTTTGTTAGTATGGGAGCATCAACATTCTAGACTACCCTCTGTGTTTGATAACATATTTATGAAAAGAACTGGAGACCATCATAATCTACGGTCAGTTGAAAACAACAACCCCTTAGTACCCCATAAAAATACATCTACATATGGTATCAATTCTATTACATATCAATGTATCCGTGACTGGAATACCCTGCCTAAAGAATTTAAAATGGACCAGAACCGGTTCCAATCTAAAAGGAAATTTTCAAAAGCCCTTCTTAATTACTTTGGAGAAAAAAATTCATAATATCTTTTTTATCTTATATAATAGGGAAGTTTATCTCACGTGTATATATACATACAGTTTTTCAGTTTGTTTGTTTTTATTTTTGTTGTTGTTGTTTCTGTTTTGTTTTTGTTTTGTTTTGTTCCTCTTCGCTTTTTGACTTTTTCATTCCTATTTTTCCCCACCAAATCCATTTCACTTCCAATTTAGACTTTTTGATCGTACTCTGCAGATATACTTTTACTATTGAATTATTATCGATATGAGGTCGTTGCGTATTTTGTAGTGTTTCACTATTTGCAACGTTCCTGTGCTATTTGTATTTGTACACAGATATTTACCCAATGCTTTTATAAAAGCACGAAATATATTGATTTGATTTGATTTTGAATTATGTCTTTGCTTTGGGTTATGCTAGTATTTTGTTGGATGGCAAATCCCCCGTTGATGCGCGGTTTGTTGTGAATGAAATGGGCAATCACTTTATGAAATACTTCAGACGCCCACTTATATCCTTTCCCAACAATTGAGAAAGCCGTTGATGTTTCAAGCAACAAACCTAAATTTTTCATGTTTTGATTCAAAGATCTATTTAAACCATGAGTATGTTAAAATTCTCCCTACATACTTAATTTAACTAGTTAAGTAATCTTCTACTAGGATCTTACTACTAAATATCATTACATCATTGTTTATTGTTTTTATTGTGTTTAACATTTCATGGTTATTACACGTTTAACAATCTGTCGGTCATCAATTTGAAAAAATATTCCTTACAAATATATTCTCGCTATTGGAAATTGTTTCGGCGAAATTTTTGGATGTTCTATAGAAGTCCTAATTCTCTGGGTAATTATGACTGATTGCAAAATGATCTTTCAATTTCAAGAGATTAACTAGTAAATCGCTCCTTAGATTTTTCACGCAATAACTTTCATCGACAACAATGCATATGCACGTGTAAATTTCATGCATTATTACATTTTCTTTCGTCTTTATGTGCTATTTCATAAATTATTGTTAAGAAAAAGTTGGTAATATAAAAAGATTGGTTATACGGCCAAACTCTTAGTGAAAATATGTGACATATATATGCGAGACATTGGAGACTACAAGCTTGAACTACAACAAGAAACTTCTCCAAAACAAGATGCATCAGGAATTGTAACCAACAAGACATGGAAAAGAAAGGTCATATTACCAAAATCGAAAAGCCTGCTAACTGGATAAACAACGCAGTTTATGACAAGAAACGCGATGGCAAGATAGGAGTATGGACCCTCGAGAACTAAACAAGTACATCAAAGTCCAAAAGTTTCGATTAAGACCAATAGAAGTTTAGATTTAGAAAATTAGAAACGGTAGAATTTAATCGAGCTAATTTGATACAGTTGGAATATATATTGAGGAGCTACTGAAGATACTTGCTATATATACTTACAACCCACAATGATTACATATTACACCATTTTGACTAGCCATTCATCTACACTTAATCTGCTCATAGCACACCAAACTATTCTACAAATCTACGAAAGAAATTCCTCCTCTTTCATAAATACTTTTGTTGGAGCAACTGGAAACCAGCTACCTCCCCATATACATCACTATTACCAATCCAGAAAGGTTTATACCTAGCCTTTCTACCTTCTACAAATATTACTGAAGCTCTTCTTCACCTGACTTCCTGAACACAGCACACATCAACACATGGGCGTAGGAGCCAAAAATTGTTTGGGGGGAGGTACAACCACCTTTGCCTGAAAAAGGCCGGTTATAGGATCGTTAAATCAAGTATATGTGACAGCGTCCGCAACGGCCTGATACCTCCTTTGCTTCTGATTTATCTTCTATGCTTCTATATACCGGTGCTTTATTTACATTTTCATTCTCCATGTAACCAGAAACAAAAAAATTAAATTTATGTCTGACGAAAAGTAGGAATGGACAAAGAGAGACGTTATGCTAAACTTTAAGATTTCATTCAAATTCGAAATACATTTGTTTCTAATGGAATGAAGACCTATTTAAGGGTGCCACTATGTGGTACAAAAAGACTTCCTAAAGAGTGAATTTTCCTCAATTGCTGAAAATAACTATGAAAAGTTGATGGAGATGTATTTTTAATGCATCAAATGCAAACAAACAGTTTATCAAACGGGTTTGAATGAGCGAGAAATAAATTAAATCTAAAGCGTTGTTGTTTAAAAAGTGGCGGCGCGACATATTGGTCCAATAATAACATTAATTTTTGTCTCCCAATGTGTTCTTTCCATAAGAGGGTTTTTATCAACAGCAAAGAGTCTGGTATCTGAACTTTGTTCAATATTAGTAGAGTCCAAAAGTTGGTCGAGGAATGTCATCTGGCAAATTTGTAGATGTTTTGTGGAAAAGAACGTACTCAGTCTTTTTAACATTTAAAGATAATTTGTTTGCTTTTAACCAAAAGGTTATTGTTTCTAATTCGTTATTCTTGCTTGTATACATTATTTACATTGTTTCTTTATAATGATGAGGTTGCGTCATCAGCAAACATCAAAGAGTTTAATCTACTGGTGGCATCGGTATGTCGTTGACGTAGATAAAGAAAATAAGAGGGGCCAATATGGACCTTTGCGGCACACCACATTTGACGTAAGAATACGACTCATGGAAAACACATTGAAACACTGGAAAACTCAGTTCGTTTCAGACTTAAAGTTTCATGCCCTTCCGCAATTTTTAGTGATTAGCTCAGTAATTAGCTCAAGGCGTGTGAACTTCAAAAGCTCGATAATTTGTGTTTGATATGCTTCGAATATAAGGGCTTCAAAATTTTTGCCTAACTCTTCGCCGTTAGATTCGTCCTTAAATCAGTTTGTGCCCGCCCTATTTCTAAAACCTGTTCCGCCCCTGTTTTCTACGTTCCTGTTCTCCTTAGATAGTTTTGTTTCGTTCTTCCATCTTCTTCGTGCGTCGAATGATCTGCTATCTTTCAATGTATACCTTTTCAGCGACATTTTTCGAGTCTAATTTTACTTGTAGCTATTTTTGAAATTTCAGTTTGAAGTAGAAGTAGTTGGATAATGAGCTTTTGTGCAGCTATAGCTTATTGTTACGGTGGTACAGTTTAATCTTCTTTAATTTGTGATTAAGTGCCTGTAAATGACATTAAGGAGGGGTTTGCAATTTTTGTCGAGACGTTCTTGTTGAAAGGTTAGATTGAACCTAATTATATTTCCTTCTTTTCATTTATTCTGTTATTATCAGGTTTGTAAGATAATTTTACTTTATATCCAAGGTTTTTTTCGTAGAACGTGGCTGGTTCCTTAAATATACAATTGATGACTGAGAGCCCTGAAATACACTATTTAATTAAGTAGATGTGAAAAGATAAACCACTTTTTTATCTTTGCTAACATTTCACCAGAACAAAGAAAATATACAAATCATCTGGTGAATATATACTAAAAATAAAAATGCTGTGTAATCGTAATTACAGTAAGGAATGTGTGAAGCGCAAGTTGTGTAGAGAACATGGCAAAATAATGTTAACGAGGTGCGAAATATTTAATGTGTAAGTAAGTATTTAATTTATGGATTGGCAGTAAAATGCGAATATGTATAAAGAATACCGCCTCCAAGAATGGCGGACGATGTTTTTATTTATTCTGTGTTCGGTATTTTACCAAAGCTGTTTCCGTGATCTGCCCTATTAAAAATTCAAATTTGGTTTACGAACACAAAGTTTAATTTAGGAAGATTGACCCCGCATTGAGCTAAAACATACACGACCAGAAAACACAGGAGCCAATTTGAAACTAGATTCGTGGTAAAAAAAATCAAATGAGTTTTCACAGCTGGAGTTGAGGATGTAAGTACGGTACGTTAATCTTTTAACAATGAAAACTTAAGACGTTTGATTTGGCGGAGATATATTTCCTTGTTTAATCATGGTTGCAAAACACAAATCAAAATTGGTTTATTGTTACAAGATGCGTTTTTAAAGATTCTTTTTTTATTTGTAACTTGATTTTATCGTTTTCGTATATTTTCGCATTTTTTCCAGTAAAATACTCTTTAGTATAGTTTAACGCGCCGCTCATATCTAATGAATTGATCGCTCATTACATACTAAGGGAACATTTATCATCTTCATGTTAATATCACAAAAACTCTGTGCGACCTCGACCGAAAGAGAATGGCGTATGTATTCAAAACAAAACGTAATATCTTGCGGCTTTCAATCCGGATATTGTGGCTGCTTTCGGCGAAACGAGATTTATTATTGTAGAGCGAATGCAGCCTCTATCAATTCAACTGTCGAGATTATCACGTTTCTAGCGAAAATGTGTAAGTTTATAAACAAGAAATGTTATCGCAGTTGTACCAAAGGTTGCGTTGTTGAGCGTTATCAGCAAGATGCATCTATTATCAGAGAGCAATAAATCATTGTAAACCGGATAAAAACAAACTTGACAAAACTATTCCCACAAAGGAGTAAACCAATTTACATTGAAAAGCAAACGTCTCAAAGCTAGATAGATGTAGAATTTTATGACAAAAGTTGATATTTACATATATATCGAAACTATTTAAACTATATATTTATATTTAGGACTATGTTTAAATTAATTTCAAATTTACAAATGTAATTACAAATCTGGAATATTTTTAGCAACTGTTGTGTTGCCTGCCCAAAGTTCATCAACAGTACATAGTTCATTTATGTTAATTTTTATTTTAGGTTATTTCACTTCTATATTTAAACCAGATTTTAGAATAGAAAATCCAAAGTGAGTTCAGAAAATAACATCAAAATGGTGTTCTAAATCGATGCGGTTCCCAAAACTAGAGTACTCGTTCTGAAATAAACTTATCAATGGCGTAGACACGACATAAGTTATTATAAAAGACAGCGTTAGTGTGAACTCAAATAATCTTGTTAGTAATAAACAGCTTATCTTGTTATTGTACACAGTGTGTTTGCCTAATTTATTTTTGATTAAAGTGATTGCTGCAAAAGTGATATTTTATATTTATTTTAATTGTTACCTTGTTAATTCAGAACAAGAATGAGCTACATTGAACAATTCTTTCTAATTTATATTTTATCGACTTGTGGTCCACTAGAGTATGCATATACTCAGTCAGACAACTATATATAGATATCGCATTATCAATTTTCGTATCTTTCCAAAATTTCCAGAAAGAAAACATGTTGGTAAAGGCAACTACTAGTAGCTCCTGTTTAATGTTTGGGACAAGGTTACATCATAAAGCTATGGAAAGCTGCCCTTTATTTTTAAAGAATTAATCTATTGTTAGAGCTAACCAACTTGCTAGCGATTTTAACGTAGTAGGCATGGTACTAAATCGGTAAATTATGTCCAATTATCTTCTTATAGCATCGCGTTTAGCTGTTTCAGGGTTTCAAAAGCAATCTTTTTAGAACTGATATCGAACTGAACTTTCGTTGATATTGACAAACAAAATATAAACAAAGCCGAAAGTAATTGTGCAGTTTAAATAGTATACTAAAACACGTTAACTTCAAACGGTGTAAAACAGTTTCTACGTAGCCCCTGTAAATACTGAAAGAAAGGTCTAAAGAAGGAGCAATGTGAACGACGGATGCTTGTAATATACCTAAATACCCAGTTCTGTTCGATCATTTAAACTCGATTAACAAGAAAATATTAGCATTAGGTTTACTCCGAACAAATACTACTTCCCACTAGCTATGTTATCCCAGTAATCATTTTTAAATAATTGTATTAGACTACTGTTTGATTGATTCATTCTTAATTTCATGTCATAACAATCATTTCATCTTTTCTTTGAAGCGCAACTTCTTAAAAGGTGCTTTATTATTCAAATGACACATTTGCTGCGAATAGAAAATCAAATAAACATTAAAGCAAATAAAGCGCTATTAAACTTGATCTTCTGAATTTGATAGACCTGTATACACGTTCAAACACGTGCCATTTCTATAACTGACGTTGTCATTACCAAAATGTTCGGGCATTTTGCATTGCATTTTTACAAGCTTGCATAATATGGTTGTTAGGAGAGGTTTTGGGCAGTGTTTGTTTGGGTTGTTAACCTTGGGTGAACCATTTGCGCGGCATTCACAATTAGGGGCATTGGGGGAAGCAATTGGGAGAAATATGATTAAATGCTTTGTACAATGTATAAAAAAATGAAGCAATGCAGAAGTATAAGAAATAATTTCTTTCAATCATCTGCTTTTGGTTAATCCGACGATAGTTTGAGACTAATATCAAGGTATATATCAGCTACATGCTGAGGAATTATTCTGATAACGTTTTCAAAAAAAAAGGTTTTTGTGCCAAGTTGACAAGAAATTGCTATCTTATTAGATTAATGAATATATTTATCTTATGTTTTCTAGAAACAGATGTTTAAAATATTTTCTGTTTGCACTTTGACTAGCCATTAAAAGGTATGTATCTACAAACAATATGCAGGTGAAATTCAGTTCAAGGGTACATCTAGTGTTTGTTATGTGACGCAGTAAAAGACACAAAGCTAATATCATTTGTACACGTGTTGCATAAAAAAGATGCTTTGCAGTAATAACATAAAATAAGCAAGCAGAGCAGAGCAACTTTTGTGCAATTGACCGGTAAAAGTGAAGGTTCGAACATGTTGTTTTTAGTTTGCGCGTGTGCTTGTCAAGAGTGCTAGTGTTTTATTTCATTTATAAACATACAGGAAGTCACCCAAAACAGGATGCAAAATTCTGACTTGATTTGAAATGTTGGAATGATATCTGAAATTATTCGAATTTTTAAAAATTTAGGTAAAACATCTAATATGAAAATTATCATGAAAATTTCACTATTGGCGTTGGTGTCAAGCTTATCCATGGTACTTTCGCAAATTGATTCAGGTGACAACAATTATTTTCTTATTCATTTGTTTATGAAACGTACATAAAACCTCCAATCATTGGAAATACAAAGATTTTACGAAGTTTGACAAAGTTGTAAATTATAATATGTTTATTATTAAAAACTACCACGCTCTTTTGCTACCGGTCGAATTTTGAATTTTATTGTGGAGGAGAGACTTTCCAATTAAGTAATACCACTGATGTTGCAACTTTAGCTATAAAACGTCAATACTAATTTATCCAATGATCTTTTTCAGGATTTGGAAAGTGCCATATTAAAAACATCGGAAAATTTCCTATTATTAGTCCGTGTTTCAAATGTTCCTGTAGAAACGAGGTAAACAATGTTTTTTTTTGAAACAAAAGTGTAGCCAGGAACTATTAAAAGATTCAAACAGCTTCAGAGATGAAATTAAATTAGTTGAACCTCCCCCGATATGATTTTTAACACCCCCATCCTTGCCAACCATTGGGCAAACATGCATGTTTTTTAATCCTCCTGGGGGATTAGTACAGTTCCTATTTTGGCAATTTCCTCTTGAAAGAAGTAGATAACTTGTCCCAATATTTGGTATTAACCACGTATCTATCTATCTGGTTAGCAATTTATAACATAGACCAAAAGTACAAACATTATTGAAAAATAAATATGCTAATTATGCGAAAACGGACCATCAGTAAATATAGCTAGCTTATAGTTTATTACCGTAGTACCTCTAATTTTGCGCGCCCTCTAATTAGTGCGGATGGCCTATTTTTCGAAAAATGAACAATAATTTTTCCTCTATTTATTAGTGCGGGTAAGTGTTAGGGAATTTTCGATTCTCCTCTAATTTAGTGCGGTAATGGTCAAAATTTCACCCAATTATAGTGCGGATTGATATCTCTTATAGGGTTATAAAAATGAAAATAAAAAAAAATAAAAAAATAAATTAATTAAAAATATAAAAATTAGACTTTTATATAATATATAATATATTTTTACCTTTAGATTTTTAAGGTCAATGATATGAAGAAAAAACACTGTTGAGGTTAGCTACAAAATGGACTAATTTTTAAATGCTTCAAAGCAAACACAATGCAGGAAGAAAGTTCTCTAAATACATTCTCAAATAATGCCAGCAATAAATATATAATATATATATTACACATCAGAAGTGCTTTCAATTTGTAAAAGTGGATTAATTCCCATGTAATTCAGTAATTTTGAGTAGATTGAGTATAAAATTTGTATTATGCTGAAAGCCTAACCTATACAATTCACTGTTATATACAATAAACAAAACCACTAATTTCGCACAAAACATCAGGACATCAGAAACTATTCAGCCTTGTTGAAAGACTTTTCATACAATTTACGTTGATTCCAGTTTCTGTTACCTACAAGGTAAGAGCAATAACAAAATATAAATATAATATATGTTGTGCGAAATAAGGACAGGGTGTAACCAGGCAGGCATGGGTGTTTACACCAGTATGGGCACCCACTTTACCATGAATAATTGTAATTGTAATCAAGGATTTATATATAATCTTTGTTCTATAAATGTTTTGTACACCAACATTGGAATGAAATTTTTAGAAATAGTAAAGAAGTCCACCTATAAGCTAAAGAACAGAGAAATAGCAGATAGTAGATTCAAACAAACAGAATCCAGACCTTTCAATGAATATTTTCTACCAGCGCTATCGATCGCGCGCGCGCGCGCATGGTATTGAATATATAGTTCTGTTTTCCACAGCGTGCGTGTTTGCGAGCGCGATTGTGCGCCCCTTATTGATAGGCCTGAGAATCATACATCTACAATTACTCCAGGATACCAGTGTTTGTCATAGACAACTGCTACCCAACCATCAACTTTCCATGGCACTGCTAATTATTAGTCTAATAGAGTGTCTTATGAAATTGAAATGTTTTTGAAGATAAGTGAATATATATAATACACGCTTTTTTATGAGCATAGACTTGATTCGGCCAGGGTCAAGTATTCTTAAAAACTTTTAACTCCAAATCAGGCTGAAATATTCTTAGCATATTCTTTATTTATTCTACTTTTAAAATAGGTTGTATTCTTATTTTTTGTTCAATAAAAATTTCTTAATGAAGTGCGTTTTACTGTGCTTACATGTCTAGATTGCGTATGTATTTACAGTATAGAAGATATTGCACAACTTGTCACAATTTAAAAATACATATCTTATTTTCTTCTATCAACTTTTGCAAATTCAGCTATTCGGCAAAATATTCCCCAACACAGTAGAATTCTCACCCTGGGCATATTCTTAGGATATTCTTCAAATAATGTGTGTAGGTGAATAAGGTGAGTTCTTACATAATAACAGAATTATAACTATTTGATTAACACCATGTGCTAACTGATTATAACTATGCTTCAAGTGAGAAGTACCAAGCAGACCCTATTACTGTAAGCTGAGTTCTTGATGTATTTGATACTTTAGTTGTAGGGACATCATAGTTAGGTACAATCTTTTTCATTTGGCATCTTTACATTTTTAAGGAATACCAAGTTTGGGCATACTTTTAAAGCCTGCAATTACACTTTCCTTGATATAATACATTTCAAAAATATTTATGTGTTTTGTGTGTAATATTTGTATATATATATATATTACTGACATTTTCATGAGAATGTATTTAGAGAACTTTCTTCTGCATTGTGTTTGCTTCGAAGCATTATACATTACATTATGTATGTAACTTAGACAATGTTTTTTCTTGAAAATTACTGATATTTGAACGTTATTATTGGAAAGATTGAAGGAGACACCTTGGGTTTTTCAAAGCAGTAGTTAATATCATCATTTTGAGAATATTTTACAACAATACCTATGTCCGTGAATCGGTCGCGTCGGCCATTATGGTTGGGTTTTTACAAAGAAAAAAATTAAAAATAATGAACTTAAAAGTCTATTATTTGCTTGCGCAAGTGTTGCATCATGGATTTTATAGTATTTCTTGAGAGAACTCTTAATGAACTTTAATAAGCCAAAAATACCCAGGGTGCACCATTCATATTAGCAGAAAATTTACCTCAAATAAGGACCAGAATTGATTTTAACGTATTTTTGAGTCATGATTATTAGAAACGCGAGAGGTATATATACCTTGGTTTTCTTTGTATATTTAGGGAACAAAATATGGTAGAGAACCAAAACCAAGGTGTACTCATTGCGTTACTTATATTTTAACTTTAAAGAACAGCACAAAATTTTGATTAATTGTAAAATTGGCCAAAATTCAATGGCCGATATCTTGTTAAAGAAAAAATTTTGGTCAAAAAATATTATATCACCTCTTATTCTTAGAGACAATGGCTCTTAACAACTTTTAAAATGGTAGGATGTTCCAATTCGTCATGATACATATAATACTGAATGAAAACTTCCTGATATCTAATCTGCAGGCTTCCTTTTTTTCTTGAAGTGACCTCATGTTACTGGGCTCTCATTGATTTTGAAAAAGTTGCATATGTCCAAATTATAATGAGATTGCATCAGCTTATAACATTCTAGCATCTCTCCTCGTAACAGGCGGTATCTTGAACTATTTATTTATTTATTTATTTATTTAAAAACATTTATACAGGATTGCCATGTCAATATATAATAATACTGCTATCAAATTGGGTCCTGTTAAATTAATAAGTTAGTATAAAAAAAAAAAAAAACTGGTATAAAAGATATAAAAATCCAAAAATTCACTCGCCTCCAAAATTTAAGAAAAATAATTGTTTAAAGCTTTTATAAAATCATCTTCCCATAACCGACTCCCTACATATATTGGCAACTGGTTAAACACTTTTGACGCCATGAACTTAAAACTCTTCCTCGCTATCTCTAAATGCATCTTTGGGAGTTTCAGAAGAATTCCATTATTTCTCGTTTTGTTATTCAACACTTCGAAATACCCATCAAAATTACAGTCGAAATCGCCAGTACAAACTACTCTACGAACGATAGTACAAGCTCTTTTTCTCCAGATATTCACTATATTTGGTAGAACGATCTCTGTTTTGGATTTTCCGTGAATAATTCTTTCGGCTCGTTCTGAAAGACGTTTTATTCGTTGTTCGTTCGTTGGTGTTATCAGACAACGTTATCGTCCCACAGTATGTCAACAGCGGGACAATCATTGATGTGTATACCTTCTGTGAAGAAATTACTGTCAATGATGATCGCAAACGATTCAACAATTTCAAACGACCAGATGCTTTACGGTATAATTCATCGTGGAACAGTGAGGCGTAGAGATTGGTCAAGTTTTACACCCAAGTATTTAAACGAGTTAACTGGATTTATCGCTATATGATTAACAGAGACGTCTAATGTGTTCTTTCTGTGGAGGTTTAAGCGCTTGTTCGTACCAAACAACATGGCCTCGGTTCTTTATCATGCACTCCATAAAAGGGAAGTTTTTTCAATAACGCTGCATGACTAATAGTATCAAAGGCTTTCGAAAGATCAATGAAAACCGAACCAATGAGTTTCCCATTGTCGATTTCAGATCGAAGATTGTCAACGAACAGTGTCACTGCGATTTCTGTTGATTTTCCCTTGCGATAACCAAATTGTTTATTGTATAGAAGATTGTTACTTTCAAGATGGCTCACAAGTTGTCGATGTACAATTTTTACAAGAATCTTCGAAAGCACAAGAAGAACCGATATAGGTCGATAATTGTTAATGTCGGAGGATTTCCCAGATTTAAACAGGATTTATTTTTGCAAGTTTCCATTCATTTGGTACGCAACTGGACTCAAGTGAGTTGTTGATGATGTGTGTTAAAGGTTTTGCGATTTTTGCTGCTCCGTCTTTTAGGAATACCGGAGGAATGTTATCAATTCCTGATGCTTTTTGATCTTCAATTGTCTTAAGTCATGAAAAACTTCGGTAACGGTTACTTCTTTAAACGAGAAGGTCGAACAAGTTGGCTTTAGGTATCGAGTAGCTTTAGACTGGTTATTCCAAACAAAATCCGTTAACACAATGGATTTATTCTTTAAGTTATCGGGATTATACTGTACTTATTTTATTTTAGGTGGCATAAGAAACTATGCTTCAAATGACAATACCGTTGAGAAATGGTGCCTTAATAGAGCCGAACAGTCAAAGAACACATTAAAGCTGAAAGATAAAGCTGAAACTTCATACACATCATCAAATTACACCTGTCTCCGCCCATCGAAAATCTTGAAGTCAGATAAAGCTGTGTGTGAAGTTATGCGCGTCCTGACAGAGGAATACATCAACCATTTTGATATAATTATTGAGAAAAATGACCTGCTAAATCTCAGTTCTGGCATACCACAGAGTGACGAAGTTTTAAAGTGTTATGAAATTGGCAAGGACAAATACTAAACATTTGTTGAGGAACGCATACAAGAAAATTCAAAGCTCTTCAATGATCCCATCCAGAAATCCAAACTGCAAACCTACAAAAGTGCTGGAAAGGCTAAAGTAACAAGGAATGGGAAAACTGCAGGCATCGAGGTCAATCGCGATTGAGCAATCGCTTTGTTGTTGATTTTATTGCCCAAATTCGAGTAATAACAACAGAGATCCCAGAAACGTATGAGCAGCTCACACTTAAAGTTTTACGATCAATACCAAAAGGCTATCAATGTGTTGATCTGGTTTCTGATACTTATCGTTCAGTTAGCATCAAAGCAGCAGAGAGAAACAAGAGAGGGTGTGCTTCAAAGGTGTCTATAAAGTCAGCCAAATCCAAGATTCCACGTGAATTCTCATCCTTCATGCAGAACAATGAAAATAAAAGCCTCATTGATATAATTTTCGATTTTATCATTGAACAGGATTAGATGTCTTCAGATTGTTGAAGCTGGCAAAATGCTCCTGTCAAGAGATGGTGATTGCCGCGAGATCACAGAGTCTTCTGCAAGACGTCTAGACCATCTATCCAGCAACCAAGAAGAAGCTGATACTAAGGTGATCTTACACACACTTGATGCACTGCAAGCTGATGGTAACTCAAAAGTCCACCCAAGGTCACCATTAAAAGACACCGGCATCTTGGTACTTGCGATCGCATTGATTCTAACTCCTAACCGTGTCTTTTATGACTCTGGTGGGGGGGGGGGGGGGGGGGATAGAAAGTGTATCCGACATACGAATACAATGGTCCAAGTGATGAGAAAGAAGCCCTAATCGAATTCCATGCTGTAACAGGAAACGATTATACGTCAACATTTTTTGGAAAGGGAAAACAGAAATGTAGGACATTGGGACATTTCAGATGAGTTGGTAGTTGCTTTCGAAAAGTTTGTCTGCAAGTTGTACAGATGCAAAAGCGTCCAAGTAAACAAAGCACGGTATGAACTGTTTCAGAAGTATACAAAGGAGAACAACATAATCGATTTAGCACTGTTACCTCCATGTCGATTTACCCCTATGCTCCATTTGAGTCATTGTAATTATGTTGCATGACTCTGGAAAGCATCTGTTTCGGCAAACCTTGATATCCCGACACTTTGTCAATACAGTTGGACATCAGAGTGCAATTTTCAATGGGTCAATGACATTTTTCCAACAGATTATGAAGAACTTTTGACGTGTGAATGGAAACCAACTCCTACTAATATCTTTATGCTGCTTCTCACAACCTATGGTCAATTCAATAAAATTATATTGACCAGTGGTTGTTTAGAATGATGTGACAAAATGTTTTTCTTTACAGAAAAATATCTCAATCACTCGGATTTTACCCCCTGTTTTGGGTGAATGCCACCTTCCCAGACCAAAGACCATCCCGATTCCTAAACTTTAGACATGTACCTTTCAGAAAATCATAACAAAAATTCCTGCCTAAAAAGTTACCAAAATTGCAAAAAGTGCCCGGACTATACATGTTGTTTCATACATTACTTATTTTGTTTTTGTTGGTCAAATTTAGAATAGATGATTGATATCCTGTTGTGAAATTTCTGAGGCTTAATAGTACAGTTGCCAAACATTGTGATTGGGAAAAAAAATAAATATATATCAAGCTAAATTTTGGACATGAGCTTCTAGGTATACAATCAGTCTTCTCATTTCCGCGTACCCGCTAGCCGACATATACGCCAACTTTGCTCTAGGAACATTTGTGTATGTGTTTTTTGTGTATGCCAGATGTTTTTAACTTATATGTAAGGGGAGTAAGATTTTTTGGGTTTTATAGACATGAACCTTTTTGTGTTATGTTCATGATGTTTTCTTAAAATCCACATCCGAGTACATTGTATTTCTAAACTGGAATACTGCAACCCTTTCAAGTACTGTTTTTTATTAGATTGTTTTTGTACCAAATCAAATATTCTTTGCTCATTTTTAAAATGGCAGCGGACATGACCTGACGTGTAAAAAAAGCCATCATTTCGCAGTAACCTTTTCAAACTATGTCACAAGTTACTCACTACACTAAAGTGTAGATCCTAGACAATGGATAACTACTTTTTCATTGAGTCAGAGGGTGGACCAATGCTGGAATGGCATAAAGCAATCAGCACATTGGAGAGAAGCTCATTTTTTTATTTTTTCTAGAAGGAAATACACAGGAGTCAGGGCCTATGACTCGAGTCCTGTGTATTGGAAGTTTCACCTTTCTCTCCTTTGCCATTAGGTAGGAAAGAAAGGATACCTGGAGCATCCTGCCTGGTGGGGAAAGCCAATGCCACCAATAGCAGCAGGAGTGGTGGTATTTCACCAGGATGTTGGGTTTAACCCAACTACCACCTAAAAATATAGTATTATGTTGTTTTAAATAAGGGAAAATCTTCAAAAATAAATGGAAAGTGTAACAAAGAACTTAGCTGTGTGATTAAGCTTTTAAATTTATGACGTGCGTCATAATAATTTCTCCATTCGTGATGTGCTGAGACGAACTCAATTGTATTGAAACCAGCATGATTGATCGAAGTTATCGAAGATTACAAAATATCGTTTCTCTCATTTTGTTTCTATATTTCACTACTCGAGCTCGCCTGAAAGTAGAGCGCTTGAACCCTCTAACGAGCTGCAGATTTATCTGATCCAGCGTTGGTGCGCATTCACCCAATATAGATGTTTCTGTGGTTTGGTTTGGCCTCTGGGCTGGCCCTCTCCACTGTAATAGTAGAGATGTGTGATTGTGATGAGTAGTGATTAGCTAACCCATTATAGGGAGACATAAAAATGTGGCAAGTGATTTAATGCTGATTAACATCTACATTGCAAGTAGGCATGAAAATTATTGTATTCATTATAAACCTGATATTCAGTTTGTTAATCAAATGTTTCAATTTTCAAGTGTAATTATGTTGGTCATAAATGGATAACTTTTATCATATAATTCTAGTTTATTTAGATCGAAATAATGGAAAAACTAACACATAATTAACACAGTAAGAAGGACCTAAATGAAAACAGAAGACATTTGTATTTTATCAAAAATAACCTTAGCAAATGGGAGCAGTCCAATACACTAAAATTTCGGGTTGAGGTCTCTGTGATAATCCTTAATTATTATGGGATCCTCATTAAAAAAAACCCCAACATAACACCAACATAAGAATAGAAGATTTATTTGAAAGAGGAGGTATGCAGCATTAAAATCATTATTGCATGGGTTATTGCAAGTACTTTTACCAATACTGTTGTTGTTTTCTTCATGGTTCCAAAGAGTTTACCGTGGTAAGAAAACTTGATTGATGATGGTTATGGCCTACACCCTGTAATAGAACTAAATAAGAAAAATGGATGAACCTTTTATTGGTGAAGAGAACCATATATAGTCAACTGGGGTAAAAACGGGACGATTTTAACATATGTTTGTTTTATTCTTGAACCGCTGTAACTGTGGCTACCATCTTTGGTGATTTTATTGGGATACAAATGGCCTTGAACGAGCGCGAAGTGGTTTTGGTCAATGACTTTTACTTTTTAGAAAAATCGATCTGATATGTGTCCCGCTTTTACCCTGCAATTTGGGGTAAAAACGGGACACCCTTGGGGTAAAAGTGGGACGCGTTTCGTTTTGGGTATAGAGTAGAATGTCTTAAAGGGGTAAATGTGGGACAGTACAAGGACTATTTGTTTTTGTTTTTACAACTATTTTTCTAATGTTTATAACGTTTTTTTCTAGGTACAAAGAAGTTTTAAATATGAAAACTAAAGAAAACTAAAGACTATACGTAAATAATATGTTGGAAAATATATATATATATATAACTTGTGGGTATGCGAGTCGTATAACATCTTTGACCTCCTGGGCATTAGCATCCATACCCCTGTGCATAGCTGCCACGGAGTTTTAAATACAAAGTTGGTACCTTGCGTGGGTTAACTCACCACTGTTTTCCTCTTTCTGGAGTTGGCGTTAGGAAGGGCATCCAGCCGTAAAAACATCTGCACCAGTAAACCATCAGATGATTAAACCTCCATAATTGGAGAAAATCATCTTTTGAAACCGTCCAACCCATGCAAGCATGGAAAAGCGACGTTAAAACAATGATGATGATGATGATGATGATGAACTTCATCAAGTACAGTTGAAATTGTTGTTGCTGCTCTCTTAAGCATCACATGTACAGCCCTCTAAATTAGGAAAAAGTACGTCGGCAAATATATGCCGGCATCAATCTATTCCACATCGGATCGTATGATCTTTGAAAAACTTGCGCCGTGAAAAAGAGGCTAGCACATGCACACATTGTTACAAAGAAGTGTCCTACTTTTACCCCATCAAGCTAGAAACACTGTGGGGTAAAAACAGGACTGTCTCGTTTTTACCCCGATTATTGAAAACCAGCTGGGGTAAAAACGGGACACCAATTTTTGGATGAACGGCACCTCTTTCTCAAAAATCATTTTCGCAGTTTTAAATTAGAATGTTTATGTGTCTTGATTGTTTAAAAAAACCCTTGAAGATAATAAACGGTGTAATAAATATTAAGCAAGCAAAATGTGATTTTAAAATCGGCTAATTTATGGTTTTTGAGTGTGCGGGAGAAGTGGATCTTTAAAACTAACACGGTAGGGGTATCCATGGTTTTTTGTGGTTAAATGATGGATAGAGAATATGTCTAAAGATAGTATTGTACATTTTTGAGATTTTTACATCTGAGGTGTTTCATTAGCCTGTCCTGTTTTTACCCCTTCATTTTAACTGTCCCGTTTTTACCCCAGTTGACTATACACAAAAAAACTTTAACTGCCAAAAAATGTGTTTCAAAGATATGATTTATTGATTTGTTAGAGAAAAAGAAAAAAACATAAGAAACCAAATAGTCCATAATCATTGCCACAGCATAGATAATAAAGCTTTAGGTATATTGACAAATATAACCAAGATAACCATGAACAAACCGCTGAGTTTCAATATGAGTGCGCCACAGGAAGTCTTTAATTGTTATTTTAAGTTTTAATTCATCCCCTCACTATTGAGTTAACCTGTTAGTGCATTAGACAATCCTCTAATCCAAGATTCATGGTTCTGTCAGATAGCCCTTGTATCTCAACACTGAATTGAATTACAGAAAATGAATATAGAATCTAGTTAACAAAAATAATATCTAGAAATTGTAGCCAATCAAGTAGTTTGAATGCTGTATTGTATTTGGACTCATCATGTTAAAATCTATAAGAAAATTATAATTTCATCTCTGGAGTAATCACAAACTCAATTTTCTAGTGTAATTTGTCAACTTATATCTTGCTAGCTGTGACAATTTTCATTTAATGCCAAACTGTTTTCATGTTTTAGAGTGATGGTGAAGTTTGCCAGTTTAAACACCAAAAATGTCCCCACCTATCTTGTGATTTGAGAGAATACGATGATTCAACATGTTGCAAACCTTGTAAAAGTATGTGTGACTATATTATTAATGCATTTCATTGTATAAAAAAATTATTGATTGTTAAGGTTGTGTTGTGAATGGAAAAATATATCAGCACAAAGAAACATGGAAAGACAAAATTGACAATTGCACTTTATATCAATGTAATGTAAGTGTGTTGCAATTCAATTCAAATGTATTGTAATTTTAACATCACTTCTTCATATAATATAGAGAATGACCATATCAGATCGACTGTGTGTTTGTAACATAGAGAATGACCATATCAGATCGACTGTGTGTTTATAATATAGAGAATGACCATATCAGATCGACTGTGTGTTTGTAACATAGAGAATGACCATATCAGATCGACTGTGTGTTTATAATATAGAGAATGACCATATCAGATCGACTGTGTGTTTGTAATATAGAGAATGACCATATCAGATTGACTGTGTTTGTAGTCAAGGTTAGTAATGCAGTTAATAAGAAAATTATAAGTTCACTGAACCATGACAACACATTTAAATCAATTTTTACCATGTTAAAATTTTAAAAATGTCTATTAAACGGAAATTTTGTAGCTTGCTACTGTTTATGTTACTTATCACTGCACTAGCTATATAACCCATGCAAAATGCACTTATTACTTCTCTGATAATATACATGTATAAACAAATGTATTACTTTTAAAGCAAAATTTATAATAATAAAGAAAATTGTCAAAAAGTATGAAATGTTGTCTAAATATTCTTTTTTCACATTAAACCCATAATTGTTTTTTAAACTTTCATTAACTAAAAAAATAACATAGTTTCACGTGCAGAGGAATATATATATATAGCATGTCATGATCCTAAAATAAAAAGATATTTTACATATTTTTGAAAGATTTAATGACATTAACAAATTAATAATCTTTTCTTCATGTTCTTCTGTTGTGGTCCAACCTAATGTTTTGGTGAACAAACAAAATAATTACCCATCATTTAGTCCAGTATATAAAAGAGAAGAAGTATGGCATCCATGCTAGTTTTCTTAAAGATTACGAAGAAATAACAAAAGACTTCCTTGTTTTGGGAAATTCATCCCAACTACCAAAAATTTAAAAGCTGTGGTAAAATCTTTCCTTTGGTTATAGAAAAAACATTACATCACATGGACATGCTCTTTGATTAGATATAAAATAAATGGAGAATTATTTTGTATTTAGGCTGGTGTAGTGTCTAATGTTCATCAAATATGTGACGCTAAATGCCCAAATCCGATATACGAGACTGACCAATGCTGTCCAATGTGTCCAGGTACTAAATATTGCAAATTCTTTACTTACTTCTTACTTCCGGTTGAGGTTAGATCACAATAAATCACAATCTCTCATACAACCTTCCAGTTCTTGCATGCTCTCCAGGTGATTTTCCTTCCTTTGCCATTTTTATAGACTTTATTACTTCTTAAATTGTGAATTCCAAATCAGTTATGTCTATATCATGCAGAAAAGCTTGAATATCTCCAAACATTCTCTATTCAGCAGGTGTTCCCAATAGATTCCTGAACTGCTCATTACCACTGATTTTTCCTTTCTTCTGTTGTCCTTCCGGAGAGCCTTCCAGATGTGGCTGCTTTCTGACTTGTTACATATTGTATTTACAATTTTTCAAGCCTTGCCAGTCTCTCGCTATGAGTGCATCTTCAACTGCACTAATCTGTTGGTTAATATACTGCTCTTCAAGTTCTTTGTACATATCTCCTAAGTCTTCTTCTGCATTTTGCAACAGTCTTTGAATTTCTTTCGTCTTATAAGAGTTATATCTTCTATTTGAGTTTCTTGATTTCATTTGAATTAATATTATTACAAAGCATTGTTTGATTCTCTCACCTCTTCCTTTTATGATAGTTGGTGGTGTTTTTGAGGCTGCTTCTTGTGTTCCATCTATTAGAGCGCCGCATTGCTCTGAGGCAATTTCTTTTTCCTTGTATAGAACCTCATATCTGTTTCTTAGCTCTACTTTGAAATTGGATCAGAGGTCTTCATCAGGAGCTTCCAGTCATAATGCTTCTTAGGAGCAGATGGTTTTGTGACTCTTAGGGAAAGCCTAACTTCCATGGTAACCACTCGGTGATCAGATCCTATGGATTCAAAGTTATATATATCAGTTAAATATATACTAAAATTTTATTAAGCATCTTAAATATGTTTTTTAATCTTGTTATAGGTTGTGTGTTAAATGGTACTATTATAAAGGAAGGGGAGATAGTTGAAAATGGATTTTGCAGGAGCTGTTTATGTAAAGTATGATGAGTATTATGATGAATATATGATAAATAAAGATCTCATAAAACGCTTAGTTAATACCATAATAACTTAAACAATTAACTTTCAATAAATAATTTGAAAGAAATCACACTTGTTTTCCCCTTGATGTTTTGTATGTGTACAGTACAGATGTTATCTATTAAACAATAATATTTTCTTTGATATTTTCGGAACAAGATTTGTGTGTCATATGCATGTGGTAAACTGCTTAAGAATTTGACTGTTCTTTCTGGTTCTGCACCCAAAGCACAAATTGTTTCTCAACTCACAATATGTAAAACTTAATCTGTTTTGTACACTTAGTCCTATAGTCCGATAGTGAATAACAGCCATTTCTCAAGGAGAAAGAGTTGGAAAATAGAATCATATTAGTGGAAGTACATGCCATTGACCGTGATGCATATATGCAGACCTCATGCATTTATAAAAAGAAGATTGAAAGTATTTTTTTTATAGAATGGATTACTGATGTGCTACAAACAGGCCTGTCCATATTTGCATTGCTCTAATCAAATTCCAGGGAAATGCTGTCCTAGATGTCGTGCAGGTAACTTTAGTCATTTCCCATTTTAGATTCAATTTAACTGAAATAACATTTATATTTGTTTTGAGTTGCTTTCAGAACACCAAATAGATTGTATAATTTAGAGTAATATCTGTTTAGTTCGCATTCCTACATATGTTTCTGTGAGTGAGCAGACATGCTGGTTTCAAGGGAATCAGCTTGAACATAAGCAAATTCATCAACTAGACAAATGCACAAAATGTCAATGTCGGGTATGGGTTTTGTGTTCTTTCCCTTCACTAATTGTGACTTTTAGTAAATTTTGAGAAGTGCGTGTTTTATAAGTTAATTCATTCTTACACATTAAGGTTGGCATTTTCAATCCAACTGTGTAGGTGAAATGTTTTGGTTGGTATCATTTGCTTATCCATGTTTGACACATTTTAATACAGTTATTATTCTTTAATGAAAGTTGGCATGCTTTCTAGTAGAGCTTTATGGGGTTCAATGGTTCATTTTGTGAAGAAAGTGAAAACTCATGAAACTCTGCACACTAACGGAGTAAGTAAAAGACTTTCCAGAAAATATCAAGAGCAATGCCTTATTGTTCTTTAATGATAAGTTTTTCATTCTAATGGATGGAACAACATATAACATTTTATTCTGACTTTCCTAACGAGGTGGCATCAATCTGATACATTATCAAGGGACCAGCAGACCGTAGCTCATATGAACAAAGCGAATGTATCTCATTTAGGTATTTATTTTATCTCGTTAAATACAATGTAGCTAAAATCTTACATCTTTATTTGTAGTAGATTTCAAACATAAAAAAATTACTAAAATATTTTTATTTGGGGGGGGGGAGCAGATGCTCTTGTATATCTCAATGATGTCATTGCATAATAGTTAGTTGAGTAAATTTCACTAAAAAATATTTATATATGGCATCTTAAATATATTCCTTAAAGTGGTTGGGTCATCCCTAGAAAATTATAACTGATTAAATTTAGACAGTAGACAAATTTTTTTATTTTAGCAAATCAAAGGCTAATACTATAAATTTGTTTACATAATAGTTACGAATAAGTAAGGAATACACAATTTCATCTTTTCACTTATAGCAATTATCTAATAGTAACCACAAAGAAATATATAGGAATTATAATATAAATAATAATTGTACAATAAAAAAAATATGCTTACAAAAATAGCCCAAACGATCTTCTCTCACATTCGAATCTTCGTCTGATTGATCATCATTATCATCGTCGTCATCATTCCCATGTTAACACGGGTTGGATGCGTTCTCAACAGATAAATTCTCCCACAATTTTGTAGGTTTAATTATTTGACAATTCATTGGAGCAGATGTTTTTAGAGCTTGATGACCTTCCTAACGCCAACCCCGGTAAGAGGAAAAACAAAGGTGAGTTAACCCACGCAAGATACCAACTTTGCATGTGGCAGCACTACATAAAGGGCATGGGTGCTTATGTCTATGAGGGCAAAGATGTTACTTGACCCGCATACCCCAATATCTAAAAGATAATCATTTCTATAACGTCAATATTCTCTGTACTCAGAGTATTTACATAAACAAAATACCTTTCAATATTTTAGTGTACATAATAAAAATAATATTCTATATTACAAATAAACCTTCAATGTCTGTACATCCTACTTCCATATCTGAATTATCTCCTTTCGTTTCTTCACATACCACATCTAAAAATCTTGGACAATAATCTCCTTCGTACCACTTTATCTCGTAACAACCATTATCTGCATATTTCCAACGGAATACTATTGGGTTCATTTGGGGCGGGTGGGCTTTTGTTGACGCCTCCCAGACATTAGCAACCAGCTTCTTTTCAACTTTTTGAATAATAAATTCTTACATGGTGGCAATGAACTTCCATTGAGTGACTTGACTGAGTTTATCTTTTTGTTGTTATCTTTTGATCTATAGCGTTCAGTAAACATTTCAAACCAAGCTTCGTTGAAGTTGGAAATTTTCTTTCTTCCATTTTTGATAATATTTTATCTGACGGCACTGATTCTCTTCCTAAACTGGCAAGTACCTTTTGAACATCTTCTTCTTTCTCTAAAGTTTAAAGTTTTACTTCACCGCGTCTGGAAAACGATGCTGTATAATCACAGCCTACAGATTTATTCCAAGACGTTCATGTGACTTAGTCCAGGAGTATTAGACTTTGAGGTAGAAATAAATATGCTAAAGCTGAATTTTTCAGGATAGGTCCCTAATGTTGTCTGAAACAATATACTAAAAGTCCCCGGGTTTCCCGCGTGTGCTTCCACCCATTTAGGCCATTTTTCAAAATGGCCGCCATCTTAGTGATAATTGTCATATCTTGGTAACCGGTGGGTCTAAATCAATTATTTTGGTGTCAAAATACTCAGAAGACCCATATTTATATTCACTTTAATGGAAAAGTTTAACTAAAAATTACCCGAAATGTCATTTTTGACCTTTGACCCTAAGACCGGGATACCACGATATCTCATTAACGACTAGCCGTAGAAAATTAAAAATGGTTTCAAATTATTCAGAATACCCAACTTTCTATTTGCTCTAATGAAAGAAAAATATCAAAACCCTATAGAAACCCAGATTTTGACCTTTGAACTATTGACCTGGTGATAATTACATTTATAGAAATAACATTGATCAGTAGGCGTGTATTAGCAGATTTAGCGTAAAAATACTCTAATTTTTATATTTACTCTTATAAAAAAGTTGAACGAATATTATATTTCGACCTTTGACCTTAAATTCGCAATTAAATGTTAATGTCTAAACAATGGCTTGTGAAAATTTCAAATGTTTGTTTGTATTGAATCTAATGATATAAATGTTGTATTATACTTTAAGAAAATACTTGGGGCTCAGATTCTGACCTACAATACTTTAAATTATAACAATGATGATTTGGGTAACTTGTATGCATAAAAAGTGACCAATGACGACTTCTCTGATAAAAATGTTCACATTAACATAACATTAACATAATTTTAAAAACATAGAAAACTGACTTTTAGTTGGAATCCTCGGCCACAGTTTTTGTAACTGTGTTGCTACAGCTCTCCCCCATGCAGTGAATGCATATCTCCGAGCAAACCATGCCTTTCTTTCTACAACCACAGGCTTTGCCACAACCAGATCTGCATGCACAGCTGACCAATTTTAATAATGATTGTGGGGCAACGGACTGATCAGTGGCAACTGCAATTAGAGTATTGTTGTCTTGTTTCCAGCCCCACTCTGTGGAAGGTAAGGAGTGACCTAACCATTGTTGAACTTGGAGATATACTCTGTATGAGTGTTGTTTAGCTGCTGCACTAGTAGGTGGAAGACTTGAAATGTTAAAAGAGCTGCTTGCTGTTAATTTTGCCACTGATCTTTTATATGCTACAAATCTGTATTTATTTAGTGTTGCAAACTTTTCAGCTCCATATAGTACAAGTAGAAATTGTTCACCTGCATTAGCAACCTCCTCATGTGTTCTGGATTGCTGTGAAAAAATGTTCATTTTGCAACATAAACTTTCACTTGTCTTCTGTGCAAGTTTAAATGCCTTTACTTTGCCCTGTCCAAACAATGCTGATGTTGTGTCACATCCTGTCATTGCGTGGATAAATGGAAGATGTTGTTTGGTACTCCCTATTGCATTTTGTATTTGTTTTACACTATACAGTGACATTGGGTTGTAACTATATAGCATATAAATGTTCATCGATGGTGTGGCGCGTGCTACCAACATTACTAGCAAATCAGTATCTGTTCCAACAACTACAACTGGTTTTTCTGGTTCTAAACTTTCAGCAATTTCAAAGGCTTTAGATACTATTAAAGTATCAGCATCTGACTCCGACTGTAATACATTGATTCCACTTGACGCAAGGACCAAGGATAATGTGTCAATAAGTCGTGTCTTGTTGCAGTTATTGCCAAGGAGTGCTGCTTGAGATGTTGTGGTAGGTAGATTCGGTGCAATGACAATATTTGCAGATGTACAAGTCTTTGCTCTTCTGTTTTGCTCAGACGACTTGGTTGATGGTGGTCCATTATAGCCATCAAAGACTACTGTGGCACCTTTATGGTAATGTTTGAGGACGTATGTTCTGTATGCCTCACATACAGCTTGGTATGTTCCTCCTTTTGGCCAAACTACAGCATGCAGTAAGTAGCCACCATCAATAACAAAGGTAGCATTTTCAGGAATTGTTTTCAGACTATCTATTGATGACTTCAACATTTTCCCGAGTGCGCTTTTTTCTGTTTTCCGTATTTGTCCATCTGAAAAAAGAGATGGTGCTTGTGGAGCTAACTCGAATTGGAGGAAGGTTTCCAATTCTGTACTTGTGTTGAGAATACAAGTAATTCTGTTGAACATTAAAGATGGATTAACGACTATGTCTTCCCCGCGTATTTTGATTGTGTTGTTCATTGAAGCAAGTGACTTCATTTTGTTTTTTCGGCGAAGAGTCAACTCGGAATAAGATTTTCCTATCATTTTCTTCATAGCACATGTACCGATTTGTAGTGCATCATCACAATTAACAGATTCATCTGCCACAATCCCTGTTGCAATTGAAACCAACATGTCGGACTCATGTCTGGCAAAAGGTGGATGAGCTTCTAGCCAATTAACAAAACAATCAAGATCAGATCTGTCTCTCGACTGACAAGCTGGACGAAGGTCTTTATGCTGTTCAGATGTTCCTGAATGAACTAACGTAAAAGTCTCCAGAGCATCGCAAATTGGTACACAATGTGGTAAAGCATGAACCCATCTTGTAAGTGTGCTATCTGTGATTCCACGGCCACGTGTCAGACCACCAGATGTTTTTAATTGTCTCATTAGGAACTGTTCAATTGTTTGGTCAGAAAATATTCCACTCCAAAACTTGTCTGACCGACGAATGGCAAAATATCCTTGCTTTGTAAACTGGTTGTATTCCCTTTCAGGCATTACATTGGGTAAATCCATCATTTGCTGAACGTACAGCTGAGCTGATTTTGCATACGCAAGATGTCCAGCAGCATGAAAGTAAGGTAGCATTTGTTTAACTGAATACAGATGAAGCAACCAGTTTCCTGATCTCTCTGCACGGATTAAAAGCCGCATAATAGATACCTGTTTAAAATAGTTAATCCACAGTTTAGCTGTCCTGCCATTTGCAGCTAATTGATCACATAATGTCTCTATTTTCTCAGCTACTTGCATAACACATAGATTATCAACTACTTCATTGGCATCGACTTCTTGAACAAGGATTGCCTCATATAGTGCTTTCAGTTCTTTAGTGTCAATTCCATCTAAACAGTTTTGTGATTGAAGCAGAATTTGTGCGAGTGCTGCTTGTGTTAAAAAGTGTGCACGCAATGCGCGAGAATAGGCATGTCCACTTGTCATATGTACGACTGAGTTCTTGGCATACACAGATTCCCATAGCTCTTCCAATCCGCTTCCTGCCATGATATTTCCAATCGATCCCATAAAAGACATTAGCAAATGGAAGCCTCCCAGTCGAATAAAGACCTTCTTGAGATCAGTTGATGCTGCAACAATACCAACAGCTTTAATATACAGTGGCTGGTCAAAAGTAACTGGACATAGTGGTAGTCCATATTTTTCACACAAACTTTCAGCAAAGTAAAGCGCACTGTAAATCGTTGAGAGGTTAGATGGATCCATGTTGATAAATGGCAATACTACTACTCTGCTGGTGTCATAAATTGCCCCTTTAAATGCTTCTTCCATAAAGCCACCCCAGGATGGAGTAGACGTAGCCTTGATATGATAGCCTATTAGCCATAGGTAATTCAAGGCATTTATAGATGGTAGTCCAATGTTGTCGTCAGTGACAATGGTGACATCTTTGACTGTGATTGATTTCAAAGCTGGAACAGTTGGTGCATTGTAGGTTTTGATAGGTACTTTACCGAAATGTTTAACAGTAGATGCTGGTGGAATATTAAGAATTCGTTGTACGTCTGCACTAGGAACCGAGGTAGAAGACGGTGTTACACTTGCAATTCCACCCATACTATGAAAGGTATTGTAGCCATCAATCGTGTGAACATTAAAATCAGCATTGTCAAAAATGAATTGTACAAATCCATTTAAATCATAGGATGGTGTTTCACCAGCCATTACAGAATACTCATACCGCTGAACTTCCTTGTAATTGACAGAAAACCCAAGACTATTTAAAATGTCTATCAGTTCACGTGAAGCATATTTTCGATGAAGATAGACCCCCACTGCAAGAAGTAGCGGTGAAATGAATGAACGTGGTCGACAGGCATTAATTATAGCATGTGATATAGCAGTACATCTTCTTGGAACGCTGGTTTTCTCATGGCCCTTACTTTTTATAATACCTTCCATAAAACATTTCAATATATCTGGAACAAGTGTTCTTCTGTGATCACACTTGGGGATGGGTATGTATCACAATCATACACTCTAAGCCTAATATCTTCCCTTATGATTGATGCAGCTGTTTCTACTATCCGCCTTTTTTCATTTGCTGGATCTGAACATTTTAATTTGTACCATTTTTCATGTAGAATGGCATGGGCAGCATCACTAAAACACACAACACTAGGTTTTCCAGAGACATTTGTTATAGTTATTTTTGTGCCATAGTGCTCTAATAACTTTGACTGCAAGTGTTTTATAGTGTAACCCTCATGTCCATCAAGATACATTTCCATCAACTCAAGCAGCTCCGCTAGGGAGTACTGGCACTCATCATTTTCATCTAAATAGTTGCAGAGTTTCTGAAAAGCTGCAGATTTATATTCATTCTCAGGCCTGCCACGTGGACGTTTGCAAGATTCATCTTGTACGTTATGAAGAAAAAACCGTAGTCGACAATCAGTATGGTATACGGACTTAACAGCAATGAGGTCAATGCAACTTTGTACTCGAGCTAATACAGTCCTTCCAAATTGATCATTACGCTCATTAGCTCGTTGTAAAATGTTTTCCCGTAATTCTATTGTCTCAACTTTACTTACAGACCTTCTACGCTTTAAACTGTGTTTAACAGGGATTTGTGCGTCCTCTCCACAAAACAAGCAATCCTTTTTGAAGTCAAAAGCTCTTTCGGTGCAAGAACGTAATGTCTTCAAATCTTCAGAAGATGTTTTGACCAAATCACTTTTGTTCTGATATGACTTTATACTAGTTGGTCTAGTATACTGTTTTCTGCAACTTGTATGCAGTGACTGTGGCAGTGTCATATTTTTAAATTCAACATCCAACCCATCATCACGTGCTAGACTAGATGATATCAGTGTTTGAAGCCCTTTGGATGTCACCATTGATATATCATCGGCGGTAACAATTTCTTCCTTGCATATCACACATTCAGACATTAACCTGTGGAAAAGCAGTGCTGTGTAACATTCAACAAAAATCAAAATTTGATCTTTGTTTTATAAATCTATCTAATACCAAAAGTGTTTGCTTCTTTATAATCGTTATTCAAACAAAACAACTTCTTTATTTATGTAGAGTGCCTAGACCTTAATCAGAGTCAAAGTCCTATTACAGTTTTGTAACCAACTAATTTTGATGGCCTAGTCAATTAGCCTAGGCCCAAATTTAAAGTATATATTGGAATAAAATCTAAATCTTCAGTTTATTTATAGGTAAAATGTATCTGGAAAACATTTTTCACAAATATATATTTTCATATCTCACCTCGTCCTTTGTTTTTTTCTATTATCATCCATATTCAAATTAGAAGGAAACTTTCAACCAACCAACAAGACAACACCAGCAATGAATTATGGGTAATTTTATATGGGAAGCCAAAAAGGACAATTTGGAGCATACACAATAGATAAGAGGAAATATAAAAAATGGTGTTCTGTGTATTTTGATACTAAATGATATTTCTATCACCAGGTCAATAGTTCAAAGGTCAAAATAGGGGGTTTATACGGGGTTTTTGATATTTTTCTTTCATTAGAGCGAATAGAAAGTTGGGTATTCTAAATAATTTGGAACCATTTTTAATTTTCTACGGCTAGCCGTTAATGAGATATCGCGGTATCTCGGTTTTAGGGTCAAAGGTCAAAAATGGCATTTCGGGTAATTTTTAGTTAAACTGTTCCATTAAAATGAATATAAATATGGGTCTTCTGAGTATTTTGACACCAAAATAATTGATTTACACCCACCGGTTACCAAGATATGACAATTATCACTAAGATGGCGGCCATTTTGAAAAATGGCCTAAATGGGTGGAAGCACACGCGGGAAACCTGGGGACTTTTAGTATGTTGTTTCAGACAACATTAGGGACCTATCCTGAAAAATTCAGCTTTAGCATATTTATTTCTACCTTTGGCCCATTTTTTGTCTAATACTCCTGGACTAACTGGTTCAAGCTTATATAACGAACTTTATTTTGCGTACCAATTTCTAACCATACACGAATCGAATGATGATATAATTGTTGACAGGCTAGTCCAATGACAAGACAATCTGTGTCGGCAGTTCTGATCATGACATTATTATTCTTAAGATAAAAACGCTCTTGACAGATTTATTACGCTTTCTTTGCAGTAGAATATATAACACATATCGTTGTAAGTTGGGAAAGTATTTTATTCCCTCAACAGGGGTTCCTTAACAGACGCATTCTTTAAAGCCAATTTCCTGGTTTTCATTGTTGGTAACCCCTTATCTAATAAAATATGGAATTCTGTGACATATTCTGTCTCTCGCAATCCTTGATCGATGGCTTGATCCATTTATCAGTAACGAAGTGTATAATCGTTCCTCCTGTACTTGTAAGTTTTTTCAATAAGTAACAGACATCTCCTCCAAATGTTGCAGGTAGATTTGAATCCAAATGAAGGGGAAACATTCCATCTATTATTGTTATATCGATCTTGGCTGGTGTTTTAATAACTACCTTAATAATGTATTAATGCAGATTTTGGACACTTTAAGGCGATAAGGATAATAAGGAAATCACTGCACAACAAAATATATACTCTCTCCAAATAGACTCATTAGCAAAAACATGTGCGAAGTTCAACATTTTTGTTCACACATGTTTATTGAATTATATGTCGCATAATGTATTTGTGTAAATGATTGAAAAGCAACAAGCATAAACTGAAAAACAGAATAGATTTTCTTGCGATCAAAAGGGCCATATTATATAAATGTCACTGAGACATACAAGAGCAGCTGATCTGAACTTCCCACCCTATATTTTGGTCAGTTTTTTGTTTCTTGAGATCTACTGCCAATAAAGTAGTATCATATAATTTTTAAGCGTGTGTGTTTATGGGGTAAACGGCATGGTTGAGTTTAAGTGTTAAACTCCATTCATGTGATGCATGTTAGCTTCCCTATCAGGATAATTGATTGTCTGTCCAACATTTGATTTCTCCCGTTAGGATTTTCTTGTGTTGAGTTGCTGGGCCACACAGTCGGGCTTGCAGAAAATTAATTTATTTTCCAACAATTTGATGTCTATGAATACTTCTAAGCATACAATGTCAGATTTACCTTTTAAATCCTCATTTTGACCTGAGCTGGTATGAGTAAATCCTAATATATCGACTTTGCTAAAGTTGATAAATCTGATTTTTTCACTTGACTAGTGCCCGGTATGACGTTATAATGACAGATTTTGCCGTGGCTTCTGACACTTTTGGAAAGCTTTCTGCTCTGTTAGTGCGCAAGTACGCTTTCTTCACAAAATGAAAAATTAGACATTCCCTGCCCCTGAAAAGCTCGATTATTCGATACCTGTTAAACCACAGGAAAATGTTTTTCCGTGTTAAACCGCAAATGTTTGTTTTAAAAATTTGAAAATGTTTCTTACTTTATGCTGTTGCAGAATGCCACTGTGTTATGTATACCGGAAAGATGTATTAAGGATGATTCTTGTCCAGAGAAAGATTTGATTCTTGCAACAAAACACTGCTGCCCTATATGCTCTCGTAAGTTCGCAAAATCTGTCTACCCCATACTTTTTATAGATATATATTTGTACATGTATGATTTCAGATAAGATATTCTGCAAGTACATGGGGAAGAGTTACAAGGTTGATAATTTTACAGTTTTGGGCATTTTAGTTTTGTTGTTTTTAATTTTTCGTATTTAGAATTTAGAAAAATGGTATCTGCCCGGTTGCGCTGAATGCCAATGTATTAACGGAACGAACCAATGCCGAAAACAGATATGTCCATCGACTACAAATTGCCAACCAGTAAGACTTTGTATTTAGAGCTACAATTTCGCACCATTTTTACAACATGAAAATTAACCGTAATATGAGCCTAAGAACTTTGTCTGCAAAGCGTTGAAAGAAATGTTCAAATACTTCTACATTATTGGTAGGGTTACCGGGCTAGCTACATTCCTGGTTCATGTTGTCTGGTGTGCTTAAAAGGTGAGCAGTTATATCACCGATGAGTTCAAGTTTTGTGTTTTAGTCTTAACTAGAATTCCTGGTAATGTTTAGCACAACAAGCGCATACTTTTGCAATTTCAATTTTATTCATTACATTTTGTAATGCTAGCAAGGTAAAAATAAAAAATAACGAATCTTTTTTATCATTACAGATACGCAAAGTTGTATCGCTTATGGTGATCCACATTATCAAACATTCGATGGAAAGGCGTTCTCTTACCAAGGCGTATGTAAGTACACACTTGCGAAAGATTGCGGCGAAGATGAGAGTTTCTCAATTGTGGCTCGGAATTCAGGGAGATATACGAATTTCTTCTCGTGGATAAAATCCATCACATTCATATACCTCAATACCACTATCTCCTTGTTGCAAAACTATAAGGTAAAAATCAATGGCAATCTCATTCCGGTACCGTACGCACACCTTCCAGTTTTGGATATTCGGAAATCAAAACGTTATATTTATGTTTACACGCAAGCTGGCATTTCATTGAAATGGGATGGCGATAATTACATACAAGTCTCTTTACCTGAGCAATACAAGAGTAAAGTTTGTGGATTATGTGGCAATTACAACGATGATGCCAGCGATGATTTTGAGCTACCAAATGGAGTTCTGGTAAACTCAGCTAAAGAGTTTGGAGATTATTGGCGCCAGACATTAAGCAGAGCATGTCGAAGAAAATCACGCATGGTAGATGATCGGTCGATGCAAACGTGCCAAGGAGTTCGTTTATTTTCTGCTCACCGTATTTGTCGTCGAATATTCTCGGAAATGAGCATTCGTTCGTGTCGTTGGTCCGTTCCAACCACCACTTACTTTCAGGACTGCGTCACTGATGTGTGTCACTGTCCTTTCAGTGTCAATAAGATGCGCTGCGAATGTGGCGCCGTTCGCGGTTACTACGAAAGATGCGTGAAAGATGTGCCCGCGCTCAAGTGGAATAAGAAAGACGAATGCGGTAAGTAAAAAACGTGTTTTAACTCCACTGCAGATATAGTGGTTAACGGTTCAAATCTCATAGATTCCTCTTGTACTGGAGGCAGTTACTATACTTCATGTTCCTGTCAAAAGACTTGTCAAAGTTTTCAAGAACTTTGTGGAACTAATTGCGTTCCTGGATGCCAATGTCCGGCTGGTTTCGCGTGGCACGTTGACAAATGCGTTATATACCGGAAATGTCCGAAATGAACTTTAAGCAAGGAACGTGCATAGTAGTGCCACCGTGTTGTGTTGGGACGAATGTATCTTAAACAGACGTCATATATTGCACACACTACATGTGACATTTATATTTCACAGGTATTTCGACTGCATATATTTATTTGGTCAGTATAAAGTTATTGTGCATAGTAAAAAATAACGCCACATAAATATGGTCAGTTTACATCCACTAATTCGAATGCTGCATAATTCGAACAAATTCCTTGTTCCTTGAGTTTTCTTTAAGAAAGTCTTATTTTTATGTTGCTTAATTCGAACCCAGATAATTCGAACATTTCGCTAATTCAAACGATTTCTTCGGTCCACAGGCCAAAATACGCTCGCTGGTTCGAACTTTCGCGCATTCAAGATTATGAACGAGGATAAAAGGAGGAAAAATTACAATTTTTGATTTTATATAAATGTATTATGTCAGAATGAAGTGTGCAAGGAATCTGCAGTCCCCCATCGCTAAGGTTTTCTCTTATCCCGTTAACTTCAGCGTGGTGACAACAATTTTCATCACTTGCACGTTGAAAAAATGAAATAATTTTGACGAAGCGCCCAGTTTTTCTTGGTTCTGAATTTGTAACAAGGCTGTTCGAGTAGGGACTTCAGATCGTTTTACATACCTTATTTGTATTAATTTTCGCGCAACGGACCTTACATGTAATTTCGCGCGCATTAATTTTTGCGCAAGGCCATTTTTTACAAGAATTATTTTCTCTATAATTTATTTGAAACAGGGTGAAAACGGAATCTAGATTTAAGGAGTATGGTATTAACACAAATATTTCTTGAGAGACAAATAATTAAACACAAATAATAGTGTCACAAGGTAATATCAACGAGTTAATGTCATTCTTCGAACATGTCAAAGGTGCTTCGACCATTATCGTTGTCCAATTCCCATTCAGAATCAGAGTCGTCGCTGGTATAATCAAAAGTACCGAATTACTTAAAAAGTGCCTTTTGAGGAACGGTACGAGGAATCTCAGGAAATTGTGATTTTGGGAACTTTCCATGTATCATTGCCAAAGCAACTAGGCACAACAACGACGACACTTACCAACCGAAGTTCGGCAACTGCAAGGAAACCAGAATCATCTAAAACCTCTACTACTATACACGTTTTTTTTCTATAAGAAACCTTGTACTAGATCTTCCAAAATTTAAGAAACTTTTGAAACCAAGATTTACAGGTTACTTTTAGATAAGCAACTTGTATAGGCGTAAATAATTATTTTCCAATGATAAAACTTTCTCTTTTCACTGTTTATACTCTATACTACTGTAGCTATGTATTTATAAATGTGAAAACCATACTGATCGAACGTGTAATCGAACGAATTTGTTATTTTCTTTTTTTGCGTTTTTTTCTTTTTTTTCTTTTCTTTGTAAATTTTGTAAACCAATATTTAAAATTTTAAAAATATTAAAAAACATTCGATACTAGGGCCTTTGCTAGGTTTCTTATAAAAAAACAACGTGTAGTAGCGAAAAATAAATCAAAGGATATTCGGGCCATGTTCAAGAAAATTGCATGTAAAAACGCACAAAAATTTTATTATATATTTAAAATTAGTACAAATAAGGTACTTCTTTGAATCGCTACTTTAGGTGTAGAAACTTTCGCGTATTTGAGCTAAATACGCGAAAAAAATCAATTTCGTGATCCGCGAAAGTTAATCCACGCGAAAAATTCAAGTTTGTGATCCGCAAAAGTTCCAGGGGGTAACATGTACTAGTCACTTTTCAATGTTTTTTTTTCAAATTGAAATCTTTGATATATCAAAATTATGTAACGTGAAGATTAGAAGAACGGAAAGAGTAAAAACAGGTATCCTAGCTATTTGAATCTAGCATGGAAACCAACCTCTTGTCTAAACGCCAGGTAAAGTGGTTAAATAGGACCCTTTTTTCATTCGTATTAAAAACAATTTTCCAGTTTGGTCCATCCGCGAAAGTTCATCCGCGCGAAATGCATAAAATTTCGTGTATCTCTCTTTCCGCGAAAGTCTCTACACCTAAAGTATATACCATCGCATTATCCATTACAATAGGCTTTCAGAATGGGTTGGATCACTTCTCTAGCATTTTGGGTTCTCGAGATATTACGAGATACCGTATTTACTGGAGTGAGCGCCCGGGGCGCTCATTTAATTTTAAGCTCTCAAAGGGGGGCGCTCATTCGAGGGAGGCGCTCATTCGAGGGAGGCGCTCATTAATTAAATCAATAAGACAGCAAAACAATTTCAACTTGTCTCTTTAATGAAACAATAAGAACAGTAACAAGATAATAAAATTACAGAAGAATAAAGTGTTTTATGTTTTTTTCGTGGAAACCGCATTGTATTTTCGTAACAATAGTTAATTACTTGACAGGTTATTGAAGTTTACTTACATGTGTGAGGCCAGGTGACGCTTTAAACACCGACAACAATTTTTCGCCGCTTTTAAAATAACAAACAAAAATTAGATACATTGTCAGAAAGAGCAAGTTGACGAGAGATAAAGCAAGATGCATATAAGATGAATTTTGAAGCTTTGTTTGTAATGACCAAGCTTAATAAATTAGAATTTGAGATGCGCTATAAAATACAATTCAACAATGTTATTAGAGGGCATCACATATACAAGAATGGCTGGAAACCAAAGGTTGGAGAGAAACTTGAACTGAAGCAGGACACTTGTGAAGAGGCGGTTGCAAATGACAAGTACGCTCTAATAGGGCTGTACATAGGAGATAAGCCTGTTGGAGACATTCCCATTGCAATTTCAAGTTTGATAAACCACTTTTTTTTAATGAATTAACTGAGGGTCGTATTGAAGGAATGGTTATTGAAAAAAGAATGTGAGAGGTTGGTCTGGTTGTTCCAGTAGAATACATTGCATTAACTACAAACAAAATGACGGCAACAATACTTCTAACAGTATTAAAGAAGAGAAAAGAAAAATACAAACATTTTAAATACTGGCCACCCTTGTTGTCAAAAACCACTATTTACAAAGGAAAATAGCACTACAAGCTAAATTAGCTTTATTAAAGATTTTTTTATCTAATTCCCAAATGAGCGCCCCCTCTGAATACGTCTTTTTAAAATGAGCGCCCCTTTTGAGAAAATAATTAAATCATTCACGTCAAAAGTTGGGCGCTATATCAAGGGGGGGGGGGGGGGTGGGGGCTATTTCGAGTAAACACGGTAGATAGTTTTGTAATGCACTATAGGGTAATTTCTGACATTTTTCCTTAAAAAAGATGAGTCGATTTTTGGCACCAAAATTTCGTTTATTATTTAACCATTTTGTTTAATAATTAAGTATCCTTTCATATCCAATGCTTTCAATTATGACTCAAATTTTGTTCAACTTTTTTTTATAAGATTATAAGAATACGAAATAATATAAATTAAAAAATTCTTTGTGTAAAGAATAATTTATTTATTAAATATAAAAATCTTTACAAACAACCATACAAAATGCTAACAAAAGCTGAGGCACTATTCCATTCCAGGAGGCGCTTTCATTATAAAACAACAATTAAAGCTTTTGAAAATGTATTGTTACTATCATGCCAAATAAGAATAACTGGTTCAACTTGCCTTTTGTGTTCATATACAATATAAATATATATGCGTATCTACTCGTAACTGTGGCAACATTTACATTTAAACCTTTCAAGTACTGGTGAGTTACAAGGATTAGAAAATTGTTCACGTGACCATACGTCCACCTAAACAACCGAAATTTTGGATAATACAAGTATCATATATCGTTGGAAAGCTCTTTTCAAGCTCTTCAATGTTTTCTATACAACCACGGGTAAATATAACATATTTAGAAATAATTGTAACTAAAGGCAAGGCCAGAGAACATTAAAAATAATATATAAAAACCAATATGCAAATTTATCAAAACAAAAAAGCATACAAAGATTTGTATCTGAGGAGATTCGACACTTCGAATTAACAGGTGCTGCCCTAAGAAGACACCACAGAAATGTTGAGTCGCTAAAGTACACGATTCTACATTCTAAAGTACATTCACTTGCATCTGATCCGTTCGAAAATAAACCAGCGAATATCACCACTGGGGCAGCAATAGATCGCCATATCATAACAGGCCTTTTGAATGAACCGAAATTAGAAAAGAAAAGTACATCGAATTCGTAAATAATCGTTTGATAAAGAAAACAGAAAGTTTTTTGCTGAAATTAGACGAATGAATGTTAACACCAGATTAAAGAAAAAAAGAACGGAAATTCATGCTGTAGAGGTTCTTACTAAAAGAAGATCGACAAACTTGCAAATTGCTGCTAAAAAAATCAGTCAGTTTTGAATAATCACTTCAATAACCTTTAACCAGTCTTCCATTAAGCTTAAGAAATCCAAATGTGACTCTAAGACATGGAAATAAAGTATTTCTCAGGGCCGGCGGAACTGGTGCGCACCACCTTTTTTTCTGTCAAGATAAGAATTTTGAAAAATTGTTTTCATCAAACATCTTTTTGAGAAAAATAGCGAAAATTTGACGTTTGAACGGTTTGGTGGACTTTTTCATCAAACATCACGAATTTGTGTAGGATTTTTATAAAGAGTGGACGATATTTCGTGATTTTTGCTTGTTTTAAAGAGGTGTCAAATCTACATATAGAAAATAGTTAAAAGAGATTCAAAACGCTCTCAAGGAGAAACAACGCAGGGCGATCCTCTGGACATGGCGATATACGCACTCGCTGTCAACCCTCTAGATTTGAAGGCACAGGTTTGAAGATAGCTACTCTTTTGTGCTTAATTGTAGGGAGCGGGGGTCGAATAAGCAGGGGGGTAGTGTGGATACTCCGGGGAAAATATCTTAAAATGGGTGGGGGGGGGGGTCATAATAAATTGAGCTAAGGGGGTATTCTGAAATTTTCTGTAAAATGAAGGGTGAAAATAAAATCGCGAGTAAGAGAATAAGAGTCGTGGGTTTTCGTTTTTGGTCTTACTCAAACGCTATTTAAAGAGAAGACTTTGCATTACAGTTTAATGTTGATGTTTGTGTTTTGATTGAAATAGAAGACTTTGCAATGTAAGAACTGAACGGGATGATAACGATGACAATGCGTTTGACATTTATATCGTATAAAGCATATAATTATTTTATGCGAGAGTTGTGTTTTGTGTATTGAAAAATCTTAATCGTAATATGGAAGGGGGGAGTGATAATAAAATAAGGGAGTGCAATTTGACCCGGTTCGGGGAACTGTCCGGTTACCAGGAATGCCACGGGGCACACAATAACATTCGAGAAACCCTCATTACCCAACCAGTCATGGACTACTACGACCCAGAATACAAAACAAAACTTATAGTTGACCGCTCTAAGAAGACTGCATCTTAACGCAACATGATTTTAATACCAAACGATATCGAGTAGTTCGATACGACAGTCGCGCAATCACACCGCAAAGAACAGAGGTACTCTCAAAGATTGAGATTGAAAGCGCTGTGGTAGAATTCGGTACATTTTATACATATGCCTGCTTGGGTTGCCCAGCTTTACCACTGTCACAGACCATCAATCGCCTTTGCCACTCTACAACACATCCAAGAAAGACCTACATTAGATATACTTAAACTCAAACTGCGTATTCAAAGCTACAACTATAAACTACAGTACTGTCCAGGCAACCCAACACAGCAGACTACCTATCGAGACATCCAGGAAGAAGAACTGAAGACAAAAGTTGACGCCACAGAAATAGAACTTTTTGTATACAATGTCATCACTCGCACGTTTCCGGTCACAATAACAAATGCAGTAGGACACAAACGGAAAAAGAAATGATAAACCTTATGAAGACGATCACAGAAGGCCAAAACACCATAGACGACAGCTACCACTCACGCTACCCCACCGTTGAAGTAATGCCACAACTGATGCCAATGCTGTAATTCCAGCAATGGACCGCATTCTAACAGAGTTGCGTACATTAAATGTTGCAAGACAGGACATTCATAAAAAGTTGCGTACATAAAATGTTGCGAGTGAAGTTGAACTTACGATAATTTTTCTTGTCGCTCCAAGACACTTAGCGTTTGAACACTCAATTTATTCCAAAATTAATACAGCCTACTACGGATTATTTGAAAAATCGGAGACGGATTTTCTTACAAGCAGTTTCTAAGGACCAGACTTTATTATTTTCATATCTCAATGTATACATAAAGGTGTAAACTTCATATAACTTTACTTATACAAAAAAGGTCAAAAAAACGAAGTTCAAAACGTACGGTGAAGAGAAGTAAGCTGCCATACGGAAGTGGTTTATGAAGTCCTATGATAAAGGCAAAAAAGACCAGCAAGAGAAAATAAGAAAGAAACAATAAATATTGATTAGAATCTACGTTGAAATCTGATCGATTTTGTAAAAAATATTTATAGACGAATATTTTCGTACATTACGATTGTTGTTGCTCCAAGGAGATAACATTTTATTCAGAAAAACAATATCAGACAACATTTTCATCATTAGAATTTGGCCACTTTTGTCCGCAAAAAACAACAATTGGACCAGCCAAACTCGGGATGCTTTTATAAAATAACAAGAAAAAAAGAAAAAGTTTCGGGAAAAATTGTTGCGAACACTGGAAATAATTAGAAGTTGCGGGAAGAAAAAGTTGCGAATTGTAAAATAAATAATTGTTGCGTGAAGAAAAAGTCGCGAAAGTTGCGAAAATTTACTCGCAACATTTTCTTCCCACAATATTTTCTTCCCGCAACAATTTCTTCCTTTAAAGTATATCTATTATTATAATCTTTTACGGTTGAGTTATATTTTTGGTGGAAGTTACAAATAGATGAGTATTTGATGGAAATAGGCTTTTATGAAAATTGAAAGGTTTTGAGCAATTCTAGTCGTGAAAGACATTTTTGTTTTTTTAAAATTGTATTTGTACGAAGAAGCATGTAAATAAACAAATATACCACTATTGTAGTTATTATTAACGGCGAAGAGGTTATGTAGAAGCCCTCTGATGAAACAGATTTGCACCGGTGTCGCGAAAAATAATTACTCCGTAAAATAAGTATCAATTTCTTTACTGCGCATGTGCAAACTAGAGTTTTATAGTTTGGTGCATGCTGTTATCTTTTCGATTTTTGACTGTAAAAAAGTAGGTATATGTTTCATTTATTTATTTTTTGTCACTTATTATAATGAGCCATATAATCATTGTAGAATTAGATGGCGTAATAGCCGTAATAGCACAATCAAATGTTTAAGTTCAGTTTGTAGATGGGATGGGTATATTTTCCCAAGTTTGCAAATTTATATAGCGTAGCTAGCTACCATAGCTAGTTTTAGCAACAAATAACTTGTTTGTTTTTTTACTTTATAAATTTAACTTTTACAGTTTATATTTCTATGGTTAACTAAAAGACAACAGCTATTCAGATAATACACAATGGCGAATGGTTCATACTTTTACCAAGTTGCTTTGTACTTAACCAATTCCAATTGTTCTCATCATCCTAATATTGGACATCAGCAAAATATTGGAAAGCATCTGCTAATTTCGTATAGCGTATAGCGTTTTCATAGCGTATTTTTTTATAAGAAACCTGTTTATGCTTTTTACACAAGGATCACTTTCTTTACTGAAACTGTAGAGTATGAGCAGTAGCATGTTAACCCTTGCCAGCTTTGTATTTTACTGTGGAATAAAGGATATGGGTGCTTAGCCATTGAGGTCAAAGATGTTACATAACTTGCATAGCATACATTACTTCTAAATGTTATGTTTAGGTGGTGTGTTGGGTAGTGAAGGGGTGAATAAGAGCGCTCTCTGTAGGATAATTTCTTTGTTACTTACAGTAGAGTTTTGTAGATTCATTAGGTAGACTTTTTACGTTTATGTGGAATTTAGACATGGACATATATAACGTGATAACATTGATTGTTGACAACTCAATCTTACAACCAAATACTAACAATACTTTTTACATGTGAGATGGAAGGAACCTTGTCGTGGTTCACATGCTTATTTAAGTACAATGCCATTTACATGGGCTGTCTTAAAAACAAATACCTTCCTTTTTTGAAAAAAATAAAACTTCAAGGATCAAATATTGTTTTTAATTTTTACACCTAAAATCTTAGGTCCCTATTTTCGGCTAAAACCCCGTTCACCAGGACCACATATGTGAATAACCTTTGAGGAATTTCTTCAAAACGCATTTTCAGACGTTAACGTTTTATTGTTTTTAAACTATAGTTTTTACTTTTGACTGTTATTGTTATATAGACTGAAATTAAATAAAGCACTTTTTCGAAAAATTTGTTAATTATGACGTTATTAATGAATACAAAAATTTGTTTGAATTTTACGTTTTTTGCATCACGCTAAAAACGCACCCAAACCCCCTCCTGGACTCACCCCCAGCTGTATACGCGATAGTCCTGAGCCCCCCTAGTTAACAAAACCTACCTACGCCCCTGCTACAAAAATATTTCCTAAGAAACCTTAGTCTGGTTCTCAATAGCGTCATAAACATGCTAACTTGAAATCGAATGTTTTAATGGGATGAGCAGACATTGTTGTCTGAATAATATAAGTATAAGGTACGTAATAAGTGTAAGGTACATGCCTTACAAAAACTTCTACTTTTATAACGATTTAGTGGTAAGACTTCGAATCAGTGGCATGAATTATTTGTCTAAGAAATCTATGACAATCACGACATTTAGAATTCCGCCATAATTGAAAATAGAAACTGACAGAAAATGTGAATTGTCCGCCACTCTTTATGACTAGAATTAAACGGTTGGCAGTAATGGCTAAAATAAATATGAAAAAATGTTATTTTGTACACAAATTGATTCTATTTGTGTGTTTAAAACTTTCATTGGTAACCGCACGGTTATTTTACGGAGTAATTATTTTACAGCATACTATGGAATAACTATCGTTAATGGTGTAAAAGGCGCGCACGCGCAGTAAAGAAATCGATACTTATTTTACGGAGTAATTATTTTACAGAATACGGTGTAAAGTGTACGGTGTGAGTCTCCCACCCTAAATTTGTTATGTATATCATGATAGGCATTTGTATCAAGTTTCATGCTTTCTTCATCATTTGAACTATTGTTATGCTAATAGACCTAACTAATATAGATATTTTACAGAATAATGAACACGTGAAACAAACATCACTTTCTCTTTCATATACCTCATACAAATTCGTCTTAGTTACACCCGTTGTTTCATTTTCGCTGTCAATGGGCGGGTAGATTCATGAGGACGCCCTGTCCATCGGGTAAGTAAATAACATTCCGTGCGCTTGATAGATTGGTAGCAATTTCTTCGCTAGCTTCGATTTTTCGCAGCTCTATCAGTCCGTTGCCGACCTTCTTGAAAGCATCAGAGAGAAGTTTGGCACCTAGCGCATCACCTTCTGCGGTAATAACGGCTGCTTGTTTTTGTTGTTCAGCCTAAATCCAATTTATTCGTATGTTATTCGTCCCTATGTTCTGAGGAAAGTTGATTGCAATTGTTCAACTAGCCATGATTTTAATCTCCTTTTACTGCCTTTTTATATTTTATGATAATTTCAAGTTAATTTTTGACATTGAAAAATAAATTTATTAGAAACATATTTATAAAATTAGTTATTTTAATTACTTACACGTTCCACAAGAAATCGAGCCCTTTCCGCTTCTTGTTGAGCTGTAAAATAACAACGTGAAGTATATGATTGCAGTTCGTGTTTCATATTTCAGTGGGTTACAATTAAATTGTTTTTTGAAAAATGCATTGCCAAACAAAGAACATTAACATTAACCTGTCATTAAACAAGTGAGAAAATAAATTTGACAAAAAGCGGATTGGCTATATTTCATGAATCAAACATTCAAATCCCCTTTATTCCAAAATTATGGGAGAAAGATACTGCGATGTAACGACTTCGTTAATGCAAATAAATGTACATCTTTTGCGGGGAAATTATGTGAATGAAATAAATCATCAACTGTAGGGTCAGAACTGATGATCTTGGCTCCGGTGAGGTGGCAAAGTCTGATATTGATTCTTGTTTCCTATTACGTCTCTAGTTTATAGAATGAATCATTTCATGGGGGAGGAAGTCCAGCTTTGAGGCTGTCATAATAACAATTCTCACCACGTGACTTGCGTGTATTTTACAGATCAGATTTTGTCCAAAAACGATTTTTTCTTGTTTTTCATCCTGTCAATGCATTTAAGGCTTAAAAAGTCTATCAAGTAAAAGTGTCTTGTCGTAGGTTAATTTTATCTATAAGAAATTTTAACTGACAAAAAATGCATTTGGTTATTTCAAAATATAAATAGTTCAGTGCAAGTCATAATGGTCTTCTTATTTACTTACTCTTTTAACATCTCTTGTTCCATATGTAAGGTGGGTTGGAAAATGATAATCGGAACAATACATCTTTTTTTATAAGAAACATAAGCAACGGGCTGAGCCTCGAGTTTCTTAAAATTTGGCTATTGAGGCTCAAAAGTTTCTTAAAATTTATCTTTGCTGACCCTCAAAAATTTCTTAAATTTTACCTTTATTTTGTCACGACCAAATTTTTCGTTGTTTATGTATACATATACTAAGAATAACAAAGGTTTCTTAACCCTTGAAAGGTTTCAGCCTGACTAAGTTTCTTAAGAATTTCTTAATTTTTGGCAAACCTGTTTCTTATAGACTGGTTTCTTATATATAAAAAACCGTGTATAAACAATCACTTTAGCAGTCACTTCACATGAACGTGACCTTATATAATATTCCGCGCTCTTAGTCCTCAAAGTAATACAAACAAGAAAAAAAGATTGTATACCGTATTTCCTCTAGCAAACTCCGCCCTTCTGGAGGATTTTTTTACAATAAACGTTGCATCGTCAAATGCTGAGACTAAAAAATACTCAACTTCTTTATAAGAACCTTAGTTGCGTTCTATGGACAAATTCTTCAACAAATAATGATGGAAATGAGTTGGATTTTCGTTGCAACAGACCCTGATACCGAAGATAGTTATGAGAATTTTCACATACTTGACAAGTATATTGCATTATTGAAATTTTATTTGTTTTTTAACTTCATAGCATTCTTGTGTTTTTATATAATTCTTTTGTTGCACATTAGAAAAAAACTGCTTCTCGCCTCATTTTATTTTTCTAAATAAACTCCGCCCTCTAATTAACGTCGCTTCCAAAGTTGAAATATGTAAGAACATTCATCTGTCTGTCAAGAAGATTTTCTGTTTCATTCTCTTCATACACCTTTTTTATTTTACTCATATCTATTACACATTAAAACTAAAATGAAAATAAAAAAGTTAGGAAAAGGAAAATGAATGACATGACATTTAGGTCAATACATTTTTGTCAGTTAAAATCTCTTTTTAAAAATAAGCCTTTGCACCACAAGGCACTTTAAAAATTTTAAATTTACTTTAATTTTGATAGACCTTTTAAGGCATTGACAGGATAAAAAATGACAAATTGGGTATTTTGGACTAAAAGATACATGCATGTCATGTGATGCGAATAACGTTGAATCGAAATACTTACTATGATACACTTATGAACCAAGTTTGAGTTTAATAGCATTTGTCTATGAAGTTCAATGGCTACTTTTGACAGCCTCAAAGCTGGACTTTCAGGCATAAAATGATTCATTCTTAACTAGACACGTAATAGGAAACAAAATTGATATTAATATTAGACTTTGTCACTCCGCTGTCGCCATTTGTACCATCCAGGCTAGTGGACTATTACTGATGATAAGAATAACAACCAAAAAATAGTATACACACTACACTAACAAATTATACGCACCAACTTGTTTCAACTCGACTGCTTCTGTGAATTCTTTACCGAATGTTAAATGAGTCTGAACGAAAAGTATATCAGATGAGTAGCATTAATTGATGCACAGATGGCTGAAATAATTCCGTGGACAATTTGGCATATCTAGAGGGAAATATTCTAAAATACTCATCATTTCGAAGGCCTGGTTCCTAATTTCATTATTTGGAAATTTTGGTAAGAAAATACATTATAGACCAAATCTTTAATAAAAAAACAAGGTAAAATTTGCATTGATGGCTCGTTGGAAATGTATTGTCAGCAAAATCAGATGGAAATAACAAATTTAAAAATTGTCCAAATTTCAGACGCCTGGGACCTAACTTCGTTATTCAAACTTTTGGCTATGTATCGTGAGCAATAATTTTCCAGGCATATAATGAAGTGAATATATATTATATATGCTAATTTATTTATTTAAATAATCTTTATACAGGATGATTGTACTCAGTTAAAAAAATAAACTGTTCTTCCTACAAGTCCTGGTGTTAATATTTCAAAATATTCAATTTAACAATAAATTTTCAAAGAGGGAATCATCACCACTAAGTGGGCCATTGATAGGGTTGACCTTGACCTTCCAGTAACGTGTGGATTGTCCATATTCCAAACAATGTTAGCAATGGTTGTACTTTCATGGAAACTACATTACCTTCAGGATCTGATCCCAGCCACATCCTATGGTCCATCAGGGTTGCCAGATGGAAAGCTTCCACGCAACTGCAGTGCCAAGGGGTGGTGAGTCAAAGGACTGCTTGGTGACTTCTGCACCAATACCAACTCACCAGATGTAATGTTAAGTGGGGAGAAAATGGACATTAATGTGAAGAAAATTCCTATTTTTGCTATCATTTGAAAATAATAGGGTGAAAAGAATGTTTTGGGCTAATATTTTTAAAAAATTTGTTTTATGCTAGATATTATGTCTATATTATTACTTTTGAAAATGTCCAACCCTCAGCCCACTGTGAACTAATTACCTATTTTGTATTTCAACTGGAAAATGATTTGTTTTTTAGTCATTTCATAGGATGGATTTTAATGTAATTACTAATTACTGATTTTTGAATAATGAGTAGCAAGTAAGACTGAGTTGGAGAAACTTACCAACGATATGTCATCAAGTATCAATCCAAATGAACTGGCCCTCTCCACAAGTGACTCTTGCACTGCATGCGATACCTAAACACACAACCATCCTATCACATGAAATTTCAAGAGACGATTTTAAAATCTCACCAAATCCCTCTGCGTAATAAGCTCACTTGCATCGAATTGGGCCTGAAATAAGTCAACATAATTTCAATGAAACAGTTTTAACAGACAATTGTTTAAGTAGCATTCTTTTACGTAAGAAAACTAATGATTTTCTTTGCGTGAACGAATACACTTATTCACACGAATGGAAAATATTACGTAACTAGATCTACGAACCAACGTTTATCATCAGTTATCATCTTTCCTGACAAATAATAACTGTGTCAGTCCGCCATTGTTTGTTTGTTTATAAACATATATAATGTTATATCTAAATGGCTAGATCATAAATTATAGTTGGCAAAAAATAACTGGAAATCATCATAAAGTTAATCCATAAAACCAATAAGTAACATTCACAGGGAAATCCAACTTCTTTCTGCATGAATTTGAGTTCTGAATTATGTGCAAAGCTTAAACCAAAAACACGTCAAAATATTGAAACAGTTTTCTCCACTGTCTTCTAACACTGGCTTCTACAAGACCACTAATACCGCACAGATCCTGTTTAAGCTTGAAAACGTGATTTTATATTCATTTTATTGCTCATATGTTTTTTCATTAATTTTATGTCTCCTTGTTAATTGCGGCCCATCGCAAGAAAAGTTATGGGATAAGGGAGCGAGAGACTCTCTTTGATGCACTTTACCACCATTTGCCTGTCATTTTTAAATACTAATATAACATTTTAATTAATGGGTAATTAGTCATTGTCAATAACTATCACTATGTTGGATTTGTTTTTTTTCCTTTTTGATTTTCTCCATTTTCCAACATTATCCTGTACATAGTCCAGGTAATTTCTGCCATATTTTCAACATTTGAGGCATAATTTCCATGTTGATATTCTGAAAGGTGATTACTATATGTAGAAAAATATGGTTTTCCTTGTAGGAAGCTGGCATTTGCTTTTCGCACGGGGTTAAACAAGAGAAATTAACTAACGATATCTAGAGTTTGCAGCATATTAAATGTGTTGAACCATTTTAAAACTGAAACATTTCGTACTGTTAATCAAATTGTTTCTCTAATGTTTATAGCATACATCTGACAAAAATATATCTATCCCAACTATGGATAAAGGTTATAGGGAGTGTGTGTAAAACCACACAATTTTTCCAATTATAGTGATTGTGTTGTTTTCTCCTGTTTTTCATTGTTATTTGGCATGTGATGTTATATAGGCCAAGCCTATTCATATTGTTTCAATATAGGCAGAAATAAGTTAGTTTTAAAAAGTCTTTAAAAAATGGCCATTTTAATCAACGTAGGTAAATTACTTATTTGAAGATTTTACTAAATCTAACTGTAAGCCTTTTTTATTTGATGAGAATCGCGACAGTTATGTTGCTAGGTGATACATTTAGCGACAGTCAATTAACCAGGCAGATAGAGCATCTTACACGCGCATAAGAAGAATGATTTTCAGCGATATACAAAAGTAGAAAAAAGAAATCAGTATCATTGCTCTCATCATTGATTTTTGCTTCATTTCCTTTACTTTTTTTTAAGTCTGCAGTGAGTGTCAACAGTTCTTCAACGTCTTTTCCCGTTTTGAATGATGAAGTAGGAATATAATTTTTTAAGGCTGTTGTTGTCGTTACTGGTGGTCAAGTTATGTTAACTTCAAGCATGATCTTGTCTTCTTGATTCAAATTTGTGAAAGGGGAAATGAAGAAGGGAAAATCACATGTTGGTAATATATGCTTGCTTGCTCTCTTTTACGAAGGAACCTTCTATATTCGTCCATCAGCTTAATGAACAACTTCTGCAATTTTTCATCTAAAGATAAGTAACACTTTTTCAGTGGGCTTATATTTATCTCTAAAGTTTAGAGATACTCGTCTAGCAAAAAATATACAAAGTTCTTGAAATAGCACTCATCATGTCTAACGTGTCACACATAAAGTTAAACAACTTTATTATATATATATAACTTTCTTACCTAGATGTTGCAATGCTGTTGATATTCTTCTCCAAGCCTCAGTCTTTCTTTGTGAGAAGTTGAACTAAACATATACACTGATATTTTCGAATTTTGGTTTGGGCATGGACTTCTTCTTGTCCCCCTTCTACCTGTTCTGAATTGATAGCTTGCAACATATTTTGCCGATCAAAAAAGATTTTGGTTTTGTTGTTGACAACAACATGTTTAAGCATACTTAAAAAGTTGAAATTTAAAAGCATTCGTTGTTGTCCTTCATCAATCTCAAATGTAAACATTCTCAATGTGTATGCTCTGTGGTACAATAATTGCTGATAAAACATCTACTGCGCACTCCCAAGAATATTACTTTGCAGAAAAAACTGTGTGTAACATAATGGAAAGAATTTGTCCAATAACCATTACCACAAGAGCGACAGAACAAAAATAAACACTACTGAAACTTTTGATCTATATGGGAAAGTGTTAGATGAAGATTGCATTATTAAAGAATTTCAATATCACGTTCATTGCTATAGGAATTTTACAAGAAAGGAAAATGCATACCAAGAACAAGGGAATTACAGAAATAGAGACTTTGTATCAGTTGATAGATTCATTAATGCTGAAATTGTTCAAAAGTTGCTTCCATTCAATTAATGAATTAAGGTACACACATCTACTTATTGAGTCAGACCAAGAAAACCCCAAAGGTTACAGAAATAGCTTCATATTGTAGGAATAAAAGCATTAAAACAGCTGCATCTTATCTGAGGAATGATATTATCGTTCGCGTTGGAAACCAACTGGATGTGTTATGGCCACCTACATGCTGATCCACCTAAAACGTTAGAATAATTGTAAACTGCACTTTGTTGCCATTAATAGAACTATGTTTCAGTGCTGTAAACTGCCAACTTCCATATTGACTGTGTTTACCTATAAGCTTTTGCACATGCTTGTCTTGATATCAATCTATATTTTAAGGTAGCTAATCCGATTGTAGGTAACTGGTTCCGGTTTTGAAGTCGTGATTTTTTAGTCTGGCGAATGCACATCTGGAAGTATTAGTTAGATCCAACTATCGTGAATGGAGTGTACATAACACTTAAAACATTAGTTTGTTACCATAACAGTAGTTTCTGTATGCAAATAAAAACCTTGTTGACTTGAATTGAGGCTTGACCATTCACATTTGGTAAACTTGAGCTCAGAAATTCCGCTTGCGGCTCCTACAGAGGAGTTTGTAAAGATTTCCAACTGATTGGGGATAGTTAGCAGCTATCTGACTTTTTGCATGACTTTGATGTTGCATAGCAGAGAACAGACCATTATTGTTATTGTCAAATTATTAATATTTTGTTTTGTAACTTATTTTAGTGAAACAAAAGTAATATGTAAAATATCAACGAAAAACAGGAGGAAAAAAATATGTTAAAAATCAGCAAAAATTAGTGGCTTTAACCCCATGGCTTTTTCACTGGTTGGGATTGATATATATTTGGTCAGATGTATGCTATAAACATTGCAGAAGAAATTTAACTAAAAGTTGTACGAAACATTTCAGTTTTAATGGTTTGACACACATTTGTTTGTTTTGTTTATTTTTAACGAGGCTTCCAGAACGCTCATTAAGCATTATCATAAAGACCTCGACCCGGTGTTTTAGTGTATTTAATTGCTCCCATTTGTGCTACGGTTATTTTTGATGAAATACGGCGTTGTTTATTTATAACCGCTCACTAAACAACTTTGTGATAGCATGGTCTCGAACCCTGAACCTTTCGGTTAAAAGCCGAACGCCATTACCATTGCGCTATCGCCGGATAAATTAATATATGGTACTGCAAAACTCCACATATCGTTAGTTAATTTCTTGCTATCCCTTGTTTAACCCCATGAGAGAAGTAAATGCCACCTTCCTAGAAGGAAAACTATATTTTTCTACATATAGTAGTCATTACAAAAAACCAACATGAAAATGTATGGTGAAAGTATGACAGAAATTACCTGGACTAGTAGTGGTAATTCAACCGGGATTCACGATTGAAACATTTATTTCTTCCTCTTTGGTTAATCAACAATGTACGTTTTCCAATCTACGAGCAATACACAATATGTGTATATAATAAGTAATATACAATTGCCATACAAATCATTTTTAAAAATTGTGTGGAATGTATTAATGTGAAATACTCCGCATATTCAAGTTTTATTCTAGTTTTTTTGTCATAAACATAGATATTAGCATGTTGTTGAAAGAAAATGTTCTTTTGGTTGCAGATTTCGTTATTTTTTACTTCACATCCTGGCAACGAGACATGTCTGGAATAATGATAATAGACAATGAAAGGTTGTATAAGCTCAATGTGTGTGTTTAAAAATCTCAATACTTTGTGGGGGCAGTCTCTTTGTATAGATAAAAGTCATCATTTCCATTATATTGGGTACATTTTTCTGGTACTGTTACTATTTTGTATTTTCAATGTCAAATTTTTCTCTTGTCTATTTTCCTAAAAGTTACGTAACTTTGTAATGAAGAGGACATTGCATTGCAAACAACAAAGAGAAAAAAATGTAAAACTTGTAGCATGCTAACAGTAATTTATTTGGTGTTCATGGTACTGGTGGTATTTCTGGCGCTTGCCACTTCCAAAGAAATGGAACCCTGGAGTAGACGTGAATAATTTTCTAAGCTAAGGTCAGGCACTATGTATCCTTCGATACCCTATTAAACATCTATCATGCCATCTTAAATTATATCTCAGATATGCTTGCCAGGTTTGGGGTCATTCACATAAAACTTCTCTTCACAGAATCTCTTCAACAAAAAGCTCTCTGTTTATCTTCTTTCAACCTCCACAATGTAGCACCGACATCTTGTTTACTCTCTCTAACATACTCCCTTTTCATGATCTAGTTCATCACAGTCTAAATTGTTTATTAGTATGGGAGCATCAACATTCTAGACTACCCCCTGTGTTTGATAATTTATTTATGAAAAGAACTGCAGTTCTTTAATTTCAAAAGGGGGTAGTTGATAGAAAAGGGCGGTACCAACCCCCTTAGGAACTATGGTAATACTGGGAGCTAGGATAGATATATACCAGGGGGAACCTAAATCATTTGGGGGGACCTAATTTTTCTGGGGGGACCTAGCACCCCTCTGCATACCATGCTCAGTCTGACAACGTTATAACTGGACGACCCCTAACCTAACCTACCTTTATCTGATTTTGAAACAAAAAGATTGTTTTTAACATTTTATAATTCATTCAATAATTTGAACTTTTCATAATCAACATATCTTAATAAACTAATACGAGTTAACCTACAGTTTCTTGCACAAAATGTATTGCACCCAAAAAAATTCAATTTTAAACTTCAGTCTCTACTCGTCAAACCAGCCATTAAAATGGCAGAAGAAATTGCCGTTATCATCAAGTTTCCACATATGTGCACCTTTAATTACCTGAAAAACTCACTAAGCAGACCTCTGGATTTTAATCTGCAATGTAAACTAAAGTTTTAAATCCTTTTAAATGGCATATTTTGGGTGTAAAATTGCTGGTATGTAATTAGAAATTACTTTGCAAATATAAATTTTGACACAAAGTTAACGTTACCAATCATTTATTTAACGTTTTGAAATGTTTGTTATGCAACGTAAAATATAAAAGAATGAAGAATTTCAAAGAAAAGCGGCAGACATGTTTACAGGCGATGCTACAGGTTGTTTAAAAGTTCCATTCAACTTAGAGACAGTTAAATACAGAAGAACTACTATGTTGCATTCTATGAAAGAAAAAAAGATCAATACACAAAGAAACAATCAGTTTTGTTTACAAAAATCAATGGACACTTTAAAATGCAGAAGAACTATTCTGCATTTGGTTTAAGAAAAAAGATCAAAACACAAAGAAACCATTCTTTATATACCTTAGGGGAAGAAATTTTGGCAGGAAGAAAATTTGGCGGATTAAATTCTCGCAAAATTTTAAAATTTTTGGCATCCGGCAAATTAAAAAAATTTCGGCATCTGCCAAATTAAATTTTTCCCCTTTTGTTTTGACTTATTTTTCTCTGTTTATCATCTTTTTCTATCCGCTTAACCTGCACACGCCCTAAACACAGCCAAAAATATGAAAATTTGCCAAACTTTCGAAGTAAAATAAATAAAGCAAAATAAGAATATTTGTTACTCGGAGAATGTAAGGATACAAACTGAGAAGAAATATAAAGTAATGCTATCGTTATTTTTCCTTTTATGCTTTGTTCAAATTACATAAGAATAATTAATCCACTATTATGACTCGTTTTTCTGTTCCTCTTTGTATGATGTTGGTTCAGGTTGGTTACTACTTGTTTCACCTTGATTAAAAAACTGTTGAATATCCTTTGTTTGCACTTCGATCGTTTTTTTTCTTTTTCGGGGCACGCACATTCCTTGGTGCTACATTTATCAAGGCATCTTCAGTAGTCTCGGCTTGCAAGAAAGAGCCCAAAATCTCTTTGTTCTTAGGTTCTGTATACAATTCCTTTACAAGTTGTGCGTACTTCTCCATGATCAAAAGATTAATTACTGTCCCCGAAATCTTTGCTGTTACTTTGCATGGAATCTCAATACCGCCTTGAATTAATGGAGATCTCCTGTACTGATTACCAATTAACTGTAAAGTAACGTCTGCACCTCGGTCAATAAGAAACTTAGTTGCCCTTGAAATTTCCATTAGAATATGACCGACTGGTGTTTCACTTCCCATTTGAAACGTCTTTATGGTAAATCTATCAAATGCATTATCGTTTTCGTCAAAACAACTTTAAAGGATTTCTTCAGGTTCAGGATTCCAGTACTTTTGATAATGATGATAGCCACGAACAGCTGCAGTGAACTCAAATATCTTAACGCATGCCATTACTAAATTTGTGCAAAATTATATGGTTTACTGTACTCTTCTATGCAAAAAGAGCTATAAAAACTACAATACTTTTTTACATGCATCAAAATAAGGTTATAAGCCACAGTGTGTGTGCAAATTGCGCATAAAAAATTGCGCACTGTGGGTGATTTTCACTCAGTGCGTACTTTATTCTTTTGTTTAGTTCATTTTATTATACGAAAATAAACTCTTTTGCTTGAAAAAAATTATATTTGACTTTTTATCCATCTGCCAAATTAAATTCCCGCCAAATTCAAAAATTTTCAGCATCCGCCAAATTTAAAAATATTTTGCATCCGCCAAATTAAATTCCCGCCAACTCCGCCAAATTTTGTTTCTACCAAAATTTCTTCCCCTAAGGTATCTGTGAATTCAATTGTTTTCTGGGAAGCGAACCTCAAAAAATCTCTACTTCTAAAAGTCATCAAATAAAGATTTAGTCATTGGTGAGGTGCAAAACACGTAGCTAGCTGTATAGAACACTTTAAAGGCAAATGACAACCTCCAATTTTGCGAAAAATCGCACACCATGGCTATTAAAATATATTTATGACGTGCAATTTGCCACACGCAAACAAAATATTCAAGAAACAGATTGAATGTATAAATTTATTTGCATTTTGTGATCAATTTGTACGTCATCATTCTATTTTATTGATAATTGTCATGTTATTAAATTTTTTTTAAATATAGTTGATTTTGTTCAAAATTCTTGGTAAGTTGAAACTTGTGAATGCATCAACATATCATACCACAACAGCTTTTAAAACCTCGGTGGTTATAGATGGTAAGACCCTCTCTGCATAGTCTTCACCTAAACTCATGTAAATCTTTGGAAGTTCAGCCGCTTTCGGGCGAAAGAGAATTCGAAGTGTAATGTTAACGTTTTGCAAATCTATAAAAGCAAGCAATAGAGATAACCTTTTCACTGCATGCAAATATACCAAAACAATTTAATGGTGCAAGATGTTGTGCTTAAGGCCTCCACATAAAGGGCAAAAGACAAAACAATAAATAAATCAAATAAAACTGACTCAAGCACAAAAATATTTCAAAGAATTCAAAGGAAAAAAATTGTTTTAAAAAAAATTCATTGAAAAAATTGATAACTCCTCCCGTGACTATCATGAACAAAAGATTCCACCTTTACTGCCAGTGATGACGGGAATATTGCGAGGTTTACTTCTGATGTCGAAGATGACTGGATGCTGAACCCACGGCACAAGGAAGTGTGTTCCTTCATCAGAAACATCCGGGAGAACGCCACGGAAACGATCAAACAGAACCGCTCGATGACCACCATCAACTATAATCAGAATAAAATTATGAAATATTATAGTACAATAAAAATCCATTTACAATACAAAAATTTTATTTTCTAAAGTTCTAAAGATCAGTTAATAAGATCAGCTTTAAAAAGTTAAAATACGACGACTTTTGAAATTAATCCTTTAAAACCTAGCTGTCGTGTTTATTTTCTTCAGAGACTAATGCATGTTTATTGGTTTTGTGAAAGTGTCTTTTGTTTTGAAAACTGAATGTTTCATTGTGGTTTGATCTTTTTATCTTCCATCGAATGCAGCATAGTTCTTCTGCATTTATCTGTCTCTTAGGGACTGTATATATGAGCCCTCCTAGAAGAGCTGGCCCGCCTAAACAAGCTAAAAATCACCACGCCTATATATGAGAAAAAACCTGCCCGCTTAGGCGAGATGAATTTCATCCCGCATATATACGAGAAAGGCTAGCCCTCCTAAATTCATAATGTCTACGGAAGAGAGAGAAAATGCACCAATGCGCGTGCACAGAGACAAATTTTCTAGCCCTCCTAACCGGGCTGGAGCATATATGAATGAATTAATTATATGATGCTATTCGGTACCAACAAGAAGTTAGCAGCACAAGAACACAATCTGGCTATTTATTTTGGGGAACACCTTGTAACAAATACAACCTCCTATGTGTACTTAGGTCACACTCTTGATCAAAGTCTCCATCTAAATCACAGTTTCCAGTCGTCCTACAAAAAAGCGTCGAGTCGTGTGAAGCTGTTGATGTCGCTGAACAATCACCTTACTGCAGATATTGCACTGAAGATTTACATGTCCACGATTGTCCCGATTCTCGTCTATATGGGTACACTAAAGCTTCAGTTCACAGCAACACAACAGCAGAGATTAAAGTCCTTGGAAAAGAGAGTTTCAAAAATCGCGAGAAAGAAGGTACCATCAATCGAAAACCTAATCAAAAAACATTGTTGCCGAACTGTACGGAAATGTTTAGAAAATGACACGTGTTACAATTTCTCGAATTATTTCCAGCTTAATCAACACACGATCAACACACAAAACAACGGCTACTCAGTAAAACTACCTCGTTATAAACTGGAATTTGGCAAAAAATCGTTTAAATATGTCGGTGGCAAATGGTACAATGAACTTCCACACGAAATTCGCAAAAAATGCGGTAAAGAATTGAAAGATCATTTTAAGTCTTAATTTATAAGGTACATGCAGAGCGTAAACAAATCAGTCGTAGCCTGCACTTTCTTATCTTACTAGTTGGTCATATTGATTGTTTACTCTCTACATGGTATCCTTTGTTTTTAACTTATATACTAATTGTCAATAAATAATATATTTTTAGGATCATTCACCTTTTTTCATGCACTTACATATATGAGGCATATTGATAACAATGTATTTTTCACTGAAATGTTTATCCTCATTGTAAATATTCGTTAATAATAATAATATATGGAGAATTTCCAGCCCGCTTTGCCGAGATCTCGGCTAAACAAAGCGAGATCTTGGTTAGGAGGGCTAGCCCTCTCTTCATATATATGCAATGTGAAAACAACAGTGACTTATTATATAAGTGGGATCTCGGATTGAAGAAGGGCTGGCCTTCTTAGGTGGGCAAGCCCTCCTAGGGGGGCTCATATATACAGGCCCTAACTTGAATGGAACTTTTAAACAAGATGCAGTATCGCGTGTAAACATGTCTGTCGGTTCTCTTTGAAAATCTTCCTTCTTTTTATAATTTACGTTACAAACTTTTCGAAACGTATACGTTTTTAATCAAATTAAAATAACTTTGTTATTACTGCGAAAAACAACTCGATTAAATTTGTACTTGGATAATAAGGTGTCAAAAATCTAAGAATTATATCACTGAAAATTAATGCACACGAGCGAGAGCGATCGCACACGATTCATGACAAAGCCTGGAGGCTGTTAACGAGAAGTAGAAGAACATCAGGGTAAGGGTGATGGCTGCAAGCCAGGAAAGTGGTAGTGATAGTGCCGAGGATGATGGCGATATTGATTTTTTGTCTTTGTACTCCTTGCATATGAAGGCCGGGAGGTTGAATGAGTCAGTTATGGTGGACGTGAAAATAGACTGGAAGGATTTGAGGATGGAGGTGGATACAGGTGCAGCGGTGTCAGTTATGAGTGTTTCGGCTTACAATCGGGTTATAACAGGGAAGGAAGGTCCGTTGGAGGGGTCGAATCTCAGGTTGAAGACATATACTGGTGTAGTGGTCAAACCAGAGGGTGTAGGGGTGGTAGATGTATCATACGGTGATCAAACTTGTCAGTTGCCAATGACGGTAGTTGAGAGGAATGTACCTCCATTGCTATAGGGATTGGTTGAGTCGATTTAAGGTGTGTTGGGAAGAGTTGTTCCTGATTAGTAGGGTCAACAAGGTAGGAAGTGTTGATTGATAAATTGATTAAAGGTTTCCCCCAGTCAAGCGGAAAGAATTGTGTGTGTACTAAAGCATTCATTGAAAACGTTAAAAGAAGGGAGTATCCATACCAAATTATGTTGTTTTCTGTTTTAAGTACAGAATAACACCATATACTACAACCGGTATTTCTCCTACTGAACTATTATTCAGACGACAACTGCGACCAGCTTTGACTCTAGTACGCCCAGATCTTCACGCAGATGTGACAGAAAGGCAACGTGTATATGTTCGTCCTTGCATGGAATACAGCTGCCACATTTGGGCTGGTGCTCCTGCGAATTGCTTGAACTTGTTAGACCGTGTTCAACGGCGTGTTTGCAACGCAATCGGCACAAACTTATCTTCGAAACTGGACTCCCTATCACACCGGCGAAACGTAGCTTCTCTTTGTCTTTTTTACAAGTTTTTTTATGGACGTTGTTCAAGCGAACTATCATCTCTTACACCTTCTCCCAGAATTTTTCACCGTACAACTAGGTTTTCGTCATCTTCTCATCAATGGACTGTTTGCATTCCAAACTGTCACAGGGATTTCTATAAGAACAGTTTTTTCCCGCGAACATCCAGACTTTGGAACTCCCTTCCTTCTACATGCTTTCCATCGGTCTATAACCTTCAACTGTTCAAATCAAACGTTCATCGATATCTGAAAACTGCGTCACTTTCCCTGTAACTTTTCTAGCTCTTTACACTCAAGTGGCCTTTAGGGCCTTGTTCTGAGCAACTACAATAAAAAAAATATATATATATATAAAGGGAAGCTTTGCGTGTCAAGGACGATGTGATAATCAAGACCTATAGCGGTGATCAGAAATGGACTCCCAGTATCATTGTGGCAGTTTGTGGAAATGTTGATTATGAGGTTAGAACAGATGAGGGGCATGTGGCTCACAGACAAGTGGATCAGATTGTCCGACGTGATAGTTCAGGCCGATCTCTAGTTGATAAGTCAATTTCTGTTGGAACTCCAAATTTGTCTACAGCTGAAGATTATAGGTCTGAAGCAGATAGTAGTGGTTTTGGAAATCTATCAACAGAGAGTTATCCAGGTAGTGAGGGTGAGGAGTCAACAAAGGTTGTTCCGACAGAGGATGTTGATCATGCTGGGGCAGGTGTTTTGACTTCAAGTAAGGATGTGATTTCTAGTGAGACGATTGTAGTAGAGCCAAGGCGTTCTGGGAGAATGAGGTGTAGACCAGTTTACTTAGGGGAGTATGATTCTTAGGATGAAGGATTGTTACATCTTCACTTGACTGCACTGACATGTTTTTTGTTGTTGGAGTGCTGGTGGCCAAGATTGTGCCATACATGACGCTGTTACGTCAACATGTCACGATGATGTGGACTGGGGAGAACAGAGGGTGTGTTAAAGAGAAGAAACAAGTTTTTGGGTGTATAACGTTATATTTAAGAAGAGGACACATATTTAACTCACCTTTGTATATTTATTTCAGATAAATGCACTTTCTGCATGTTATAGTTTTCATGCAATCATCATTTTAAAATTTTTATGTGAGTGGTACTTAATTAGCACAAACATCTCATATGCATCCAATACTTGCTTCCTATCAGTTTCTTTATCCTATTGTGTATACTTTTTGGAACCATGATTTATGCTAGCTAGTCATATCTGCAAGTTTGGTACTAGCCTAACAACAGGTGTTACTATTATTCAGGATTTCTAAGATATAAAACTTTTAAACCCTTCTAGATTGTACTGCTGTTCAGCATACTCCTGCTGTTTGAAAGGAACTAGACAACTTTAAGATCAAATATTCTTCTGTCGATATAAATGTAATAGTAAACCAGATCCATTTTGTTATATCTGTGGTATGTATACACTTACTTGTCAAAGGCGAAACATAACAGTGTTTGTGAAACGTGCCTATAGAGCTTATTTTGAAATGCCTCTTGGCGATCAAGATAAGAAATGGTCTCTACATATTGCCGACATGCCAACTCTCCCGATTTCGGCGAGAGACTCCTGATTTTTACACTAATTTTTTTCTCCCGCCCGATTAAACAAAATACTTTCAAATCTTTTCGATTCAGATTTTGATAATTTTTTCCACACAAGAAAAAAAATAAAAAATTCAAAACAACATGTTTCTGACTCAAAGTAATGTATAAATTATTGAATTGGTTGAATTATATTTTTATTGTGAATTTGGGTGAAATATCCTAAGAGTAAATTGCCTAAAATATTATGTATAAAAAATAGTTAAATCACATTTCAGACCATTTGCAAGGGTAAAAGCCAAAAGCTTTCAGCGCCCCCCAAACCCCCAGTTCCAAAATGAGCAAATTCCACTTCGTGGCTAAGCTTCCTACCCTAAACTCCCCCTTTCAAATTTCAAAATGTTGGCTTGTCTGATATTGTGTGCCATAGCTGCGAAAAAATGCTTCGACTGAACAAAAGGAAAGCGACAAGGACTGCCCTTTGGCATCTCCATGGTTTGGCGTAAACCGAAAGACCATTCAACTGACTGCTACTTTTGTTTGGTCAATACAAAAGGTGTTGGCAAGCCAACCATATCCGAGTATTCAAACGGCTATCTTAAAGTAGACTTTACAGACACTCATACAGCGTGTAAAAATTTCTTGCAAACCATGTTTAGAAACTTTGCATGATTTTCAGATCCTATTTTCTATTATGTGAATGAACCAGCATCAAATTTTCTTTGAAGCAAGCCCAAGAAGGTTTACCGTAAATGATCGATTAAATGCCCTGGGCGTTTATTTAAAAATTGAAAATTTTTGGGGGAGAGTTTATTCGAAAGGGGCGTTAACTAAGAGGGGCGTTTATTTCAAAATGCAAAAATTTGGATAACCCAACTTTTTTTCTAAAATGATACTGAGTCACATGCATGCAGACGACGGTTAAATGATATTACAACTGTTAAAACTCAAATTTCTATGACAGTATCATCATCATCAATTTTGTTGAAATCTTGCACAACATCTTCCTCAGCGGAACTTGTGATAAAAGGATTACTGAGATCTGCTTCGCCTGATAAACAAAGACATTTTGATAAACACGCTGTTGGTGTTTACAAAAATGAACTTTTAGTGGGACATGTTATCGCGGCTAATTCTCCAATTCCTTGAAGCTGCCAGAACAAACGTTGTCAACGTTGAAGTAAGTGAAAAAAGAAAAATTGGTTTGGTGGTACCTGGAAAATATGTCGCTCGGTGCCAGTATGGAAAAATGGCAAGAGTGTTATGCGACAAGCTGCAAGAAATCAAAGAGAAATACAGCCATTTTGAATGGAGGTTTGAAAAAAATAAAGCTCAAAATTGTATGTTTCCAGTGGAAATAAATATAGCATTTTCCAAACAATAAACATTACTTCTTTCTCCTTCTTTCCATGGCTATTACGGGAGGGGTGTTTATTCGAAACCTCGCCATTAAAATTCACTCTTTAATTCGCACAATTTTTAGAAAAGGGGCGTTCATTCGAAAGGGGCGTTTATTTACCAAAGCAATTTTCACACGGGGGCGTTTAATCGAAAGGGGCGTTTAATTGGAAGAGGGCGTTTAATCGATCATTTATGGTAGACTGATTAGGCAAAATTAGGAAGCAATTTTTTCGTTGATTTTTTCATCGCAAACCTAAGTATTCTTTTAAAAAAATTTGCAACTACGTGCTAAGAATCCAAATTATCCTACCGGTGTACAAAGCTGTGTTGATAATCCCTCCAGTAACAGCAAGACCAAGACCAAGTTTTGTCAACGAATTTAAAAAAGCCATATTTATGTAACTATTAGTTGTTGCAATAAATGTTCTAAAAATGTTAAATTTGTCCTATGTAAAATGTGAATATAGAAAATTCCACAAAATTAATTTTGTTGTATTTCTGTTTGACTATGATGGAAGTTAGAATTTTATGCGGGAATGATTACCACGTTGTTTGGGTAAGAAAGTTACTTTAACAAGTCTCTGTTATTCAAGTTTAAACTAAGTAGAGACGAGTAAATTTTATTTTATTGACAAGTATTTATGTAAATTAAATATGTTAGCATTGAAATTAAACTAAATTATAATACCTTTAAAGCGCTCCACTTTTCAAAGAATAACTGTTAGTCTAGTTTTGTTCAGTATAGTTATATGTAGCAAATTGTTATGTAGTATAACCTCCTGTTAAAAATATTTTTTCGGTCAGCGGTTTCAAGATCCATGCTTTTTTGTTTAATTTTCAAGACCATTCTTTTGAGACTTGTAGAGATGGTAGGTGCTTACGGTTGTTTTAACATATTTACGTTCTTGGACTAATGTTTCTAAGATTTAAAAAGGACATCTATTGGTAAATAGAACAAATTCACACCATTTTTATCACACCAATTATTTTTAATAATTCAGAAAAGTACTCGTGACAATTTATATGATGAGAAAAAATTCTTCACTTTGAACTGAAACAAGTTTCATGTTGAATTTTTGTATCTGAGAATTTCATCAATATTAATTTATGAGTGTTTCTTGGATGTATTGAGTACTCATTAAAAATAGTAACTAGAAGCAAATATGTTTTGTTTACATGTACTGTAATTTTAATGTGAATACCATAGAGCGATGTTCTAAGGTATTAAGTCTTAATGTTCTCTTTATTAGGGACCAAATCAAATTATTTTTTTATTGCTTTCATAATATCAAATAATATATATTTGGATCAAATGCTGTAATAAAAGATTTTTGGCACGATTACGGTGATTATTAATCATTCTTCGAATTACATTAAAATTGATTTGACTTGAAAATGCCGCTAATGTGCTTTCGAACCCAGCTACTTGCCAGTAATTATTCTTTATGTTTAAGTTTCACTTGATGAATGTTAGGTAAACTCATTAGTAATAGTTAAAAAGATTAACTAGGTATTGATATTTATCAGTGGAAATATTATAAGTAATATATGTATAAGTATGCAAGTTAAATTTTGCAAGCTACAAAAGGTTTTCTTTTTGTAGACTTCGAAGCGGAGAAATGGAGGACGTAATAAAAGTGGAAGAGGTCATGTCCGTGCTGTGAGGTGTACGAATTGTGCTCGATGTGTACCCAAAGACAAAGCAATTAAAAAATTTGTCATTCGTAATATCGTTGAAGCAGCTGCTGTCAGGGATTTGTCTGAAGCTAGTGTTTATGATGGTAGGTTTCAGTACATGCATAAAATTATTTTTTCAAGTCTTATGCACTAGCAAAGCTTTACACAAAATTATGTTTAGGGTTTTAGGCTAATTTTTTATTACTGTTTCATGCAATATGTTTGGAAGTTTGCTGAATTCTCAGTGAATTAAACATGATGCTAAATTAATTTCTGAACTCCACCATAAGCTCAGTATTATTGATTGAGTGTTGTGACTAAATGACCAGAACACAATTACGTGTATATCAAACTCATATATGTGCTAATCTTGTTTAGACCGCAAAGTTGAAAGAGATAATATATAGAAGTTAACTAGACACTCAAAATGGTTTTCTTTAAAAAAATATTTTCATTTTATAATGTTTTGTGTTAACATTAAGATCTTTCTATTTAATATCTTTGAATTCCATAAAAAATTCAAAACACTAAAAATGTGACTTGATTGATTGATTGGATTTAAGGTGCATAATTTCATTTTGGTGCCTTAATTTGTTTTTTGTTTTTCGGGGATTCCAATAAAAGATCATTATTTTTTTTTTTTAATTCATCCAAAGTGTTTTACTGTGATGACGTGAACATTATGTCATGTAGTTAGTACTTAGTGAATAGCTACTTCTACTGTGGGATACAAGTATACTAGACCATTTGTCTACCAAATCTACCAGGGTAGCTACAAGAAGTTGACAAAATTAATGCTTGCGTGCCGTTATATAAAAATAGCTGTGTAGTTTCTTTCTGCAATAATCACACCTTTTAAATAAATGTTTTTGCTTCAGTTTGCCCTTATTGATGTTTTTTGTAAAACTCAAGAATTAATCTGGATATTTTTATGTTGGAATTTTCATCATGAATGTTAAAGGTTTAGTTTTCTTAACTTATAATGAGTGTAAATTTTAAAAGGTCATTCTTCAGAGAGACACATGATGGCAATTGGTTCCTTGACCTTTTTCTTGTTACTATTTATGCAATATGTTTGGAAGTTTGCTGAATTCTCAGTGAATTAAACATGATGCTAAATTAATTTCTGAACTCCACCATAAGCTCAGTATTATTGATTGAGTGTTGTGACTAAATGACCAGAACACAATTACGTGGTATTTATGGCCACATACTAGGTTGAGTTAATCTTCTTATTACATTTGTTTTGTGTATTACATTTTTTTCAAAGGTTATCCCCTACCGAAGCTTTACGCAAAATTAAGTTATTGCGTGAGTTGTGCTATTCACTCAAAAGTCGTCAGAAATCGGTCTCGTGAAGACCGGAAAATTCGAACACCACCTCCAAGGTTTGGGATGAGGGTAAGTTCATTTATGGGCATTGTTGTCATATCAGCAGAAATCAACATGCTGATTACAAAAGTGCGTACTTTATAGCCAAGGGGTCAAAATTGGGCAAGTGATGGGGTGCAGATTATAATTGCAATTTTTGTATGTTCAAAATGTCAGGTTGCAAAAACAGATCTTATCTATTTTTTGTTTTTTTCAAATTAGCCAAAAGTTACTCAAAATGTCCCTTTACATATGTCAAAAAGGAAAATATAGTTGTTTGTTTTTTCCGAACAAAAATTTATTCATGTCAGGATTTTGTTTAAAAATGACTGTTTTGATGAGGAGACAAAAAAATTATACATTTCGAATGTTTTCAGTATCTGCTTATTCTTTATTTAGGATAGGGGAAAACATGTAAAACAACATTCTTGTCAAATTTTAGTGCAAAAGTCAACTTGAGTGAACTTTTAAGTCTGATTTGTTTAAAAGCATGTTAAATGCTGCATGAAAGTGCTTGTATTAGATCGTTGTTTTTGGTGTTGCTTGAAATTTGATTAATTTTATGTTTTGATGCAATATTCATTTCAATGAAAACTTTTTGCACAGTATTAACGTAAAATAGTGACAAACAGAATTAATCGTATATATTTATGTACATATTGGCCAAGTTTCAGCAGTTTTTGAGCAGAAACTTGAAAAGATACAGGTCTGTTTTTGCAATCTGGCCCACTAAGCATTTTGATCATTTTTGTGAGAACATCTAAATTTCGAAAGTACACACTCAGAAATCGTAGTTAGTATTTTCTCCTCTCACTTGTCCAATTTTGACCCCCTTGAACACTAGGCTATTGTTAACTAAACGGAATAATTATTCGTGTTTTCAGTGTCATACCAATGAGAACTTTCATTTTACGTAATGTTTAAATATTTAAAGTTACGAAAGCACACAAAGCTCTTAAATTTAAAAAAAATGATGATTGTAATGATTAGTTTTCTCTTTATTTAGCCCGTTGAAAAGCGAGTTCCTGGTCAGGCACCTGGTGGTAATGGTCCAGTGCAGCGGTCATAATATTTTTAAAAAATATGCTGAATGTCCAATTACCTTTTCTCATTTTATCCTTGTATATATCAACTTAAATTAATCCTGTATATAGAGTAGGAAACTTAAGGTGATGCGGGACAAATGTTTGAGAAATTACATTTTTTTATATTTGTAACCATAACTCAAGAACAACAATACACTCAGTATTAAAGTAAATTAAAAAGTTACGCAAAAGTAGAACTATCAAGTCTAAAGAAACTCAAGTCGGTTTCAGAAAAAGGCACCAAAATCGGTCGTGGCCAAAAGTGGTTGTATTTGAAAATTATGTTATGTACAATGGCCGAAAAGCACAATACAAACTATTTCGCATACCGTAAATGACCGATTAAACGCCCTGGGCGTTTATTTTAAACGAATTTTACCCTGGGCGTTTATTCGGGAGGGGCGTTAATAAACCAAGTCCATCAACAAAAGTAATATAATCGAGAAGATGTACGTCGACTACCGTCTGCTTTAGCTGTCAAACGGACTGAGAGTCGATTTTTTTTCGTGCCCTGTTGACTTCATGGTAATAGTTTTGGCCCCTCAGATGAACTGTGGTATCCGAAATCATGTCAGCCCAGACAGCCGTCTCATCCATTGCGATTATATTTTCAGCTTTGAAGGCATGTTTTTTCTGAATTCTCCGGACGTGAAGAACATACGAAATCAACTTATCGATTAAATTGACAGGATCGTGTTGAGATATTGTCGTTTTTCTTCGCAAAGATAAACCATACCTCTTTATAAAACGACACAACCAGCCTGTGGTTGCTTTGAAAAGCTCTTCGTATTGATCGTTTTCCTCGCATTGCTCATCAAACATAGCTTTCGCCTTTGTTCTGATAAGCTTTCGTGAAACTCTTAAGCCATTGGTTCGACGATCATGAATCCGTTCAATTAAATGATCTTCCAAAACTTCATTGCTTTCCTACCACTAACTTCTTTCGTTTAGATCCACTTGGAGTTGCAGCAGTACTGAGAAGCCTTAGCTTTATTCTGCTTCCATTCTCGAATCCGTTTCCTTTCAACTTTAAATTTTTCGGCAGCAGATCGGATGCTGTTGGTCTCTGCAAAGTTCACCGCTTTGAGCTTAAACTCAATGGTATAGCTTATTCTTGTTTCACCTTTGTGAGAACAAGCGTCTTCGTTACTTGCAGTATCCATTTTTATTTTGACACTGAAGATAGTACCATGTACACCTCTGCAACTCTTCTTTCAAGTTTCAATTTACACGTGCCTTCAAAACAAATTCACAGTTTATTAGCGCACATGATACAGGTGTTGAAAATCACATTGGTCATGTTTTTTAATTTAAAAATAAACGGTCGTAATTATGCATAAAGTAAGTATGGCGAGAAGTGCTCCTTGTGAATGTTTTGTAATGATTTATCGTGTTTCCTCTGAATCTGTTGTGAGACATCATATCTATAAGGCAAAGTGGACTCCAGAAAAGAGAGAAATCCTAGTTTGCCTTGAAGACGAACGAGAAGAAGCGAGAGAACATGACAAGCATGCCATCGGTGTTTACAAAAAAGATGAGACAAAGATGAACAGTGAAGTAGGCCATGTTCCGATAGAGTTATCGAAGTTATTGGTGCAATTCTTAGAATCAAACTCACAAAACATGGTCGAAGTTCGAGTCACTGGGAAAAGATACAGAGAAGTTGGACTAGTTGTGCCTGGAACGTACTTGTGCTACACCAAGAGCAAGAAGATCGCAGATGTGTTGTTTAGCGAACTGAATAGAAAGAGTAACTTGTATGAACATTTTACGCTTAAAATTAGTGAAACTGTTTCAAAATATCCACATTTTAACGATTAAAGAAAGTAGTATTAATTTTGCTGTAAATCAAATGAAAGCCCATGGTCGTTTATTTTAATTTTTCTCTATGGACCTGAATGTTTATTCGGGAGGGGCGTCAGTTTGGGAGTGGGCGTTAGATCGGTCATTTACGGTATGTATGAACTAAAGTGCAATTTCCACTTTACAAATGGCAAATACTTCAATGGTCAGAGCTATGGGCATAATTTGTGGTTATTTTGTATTAAAATTTTAATATGGCTTTTTCAATCTGAAGTTCAGAAAAATCTTGACCGCACTTGTTAGTGGTCCTTTGGTTCCCACAACTCGAAACTTAATGAAAATACCTTTTCTGCGAAATTCAATTTTTTTCTTTAAAATGCGTTTTTTTAATGTCGCTTACATTAATCCCAAAAATTTTCGGCGGATCATCCAGCGGATGAAAAATTTTCGGCGGATCATTCATCATAGTCCAGGCGATAAATCATCATCGCGCCACCTTTAATTAAAAAAATTTCCTTATAGATTTTTGAATACTTTAATATATAGTATTTATGAATCAATGGGGTTTACGGGCCAAATCGGTTGCCTTAAGATTTTATAGGGGTCTTTCAATGGTAGGTGACAGCTAGAAAAAATATTTTCAGCCTGGGGTAGGCTACTTGAAAGTCTAATATCTTTTGAACTAATGACTCAATAGTAATGAAACTTTACAAGTGTGTTGGTATATGACTCTTAATTATTTATGCAAAATTTCAGAAATGTAACTTGACCCAGTGACATTTTACAGACCGGAATGCACATTTTTTTACTTTTTTAAATGATTTTTGGGAAAAAATAACGAAAAAAAACTTCTCTTGAGGTAATGATTTGCTTTCTACCTTGACTTCTTTGTTTTTCTGATAGCCTTAGCACAGGGACAACAAGTCTGGATGCTTTAGTTTAAAGATACAAGCCTATTGGAGCTTATGTAATGGCTAGAAACCACTAGTTTGATTATTCGGACAACTTTTTAATCGTAAAAATAGTTATAAACTTATTCTAGAAAAAAACATGAAATATCAACTACATCAAAATTTAAGTGTTTGAATATTTCTATTCCTTATCGTCCTCATAATCGTCCTCATCTTCATCATCGAAGACGTCACCTTCAATATCGTCCTCGAAATCTTCCTCATCGTTATCATCATCTTCATACACAGCCACATAGTCATCGACATCGTCAGGGAACATATCATCCGTCCAAAATATGTCACCTTCTTCATTCCATCTATGCTGCGCTGGTGTGGGCAAATCAACCATTGCTGTGCCAGACGATTTCCAAATTTTGGCAACATAATTGGCTCTTTCCAAGTGTAAGACTAGGGTTCTCTGACAAGGAGGTAAAAGCGAAAGATCTGTCAGTTGTTTTGACTTCAGGTGCTTACTATCAAAGATTTTAAACCTTGCATCATTCACATTCGACTTTTTGGTGGAATACAGATGACAAACATACTTCCCGAAATGAATTCTGCGTCTCTGATAGACTCCATGTGTCTCCAAGTTCGGCAAAGAACTTAGTTGAGTCTTTTTCTTTGTCCATCGTTTTGTCCCAACATTTTTTTTGCCTTTCTGGAAGAAAGCTGAAATGTAATCGTTTCCGGAAAAGGCATGGAACCCGATTAGTGCCCTCTGTTGCTCTGCTGAAAGTTGGATGGAATCGAGCCAAACCTTCCTGTTGTCGCCATTTCCCGAGTCAACAAGAACACGAGGACTAGCGCCGCTCAAACCAATAACTATTACCAAGATGTCTGTATCTCCTGATGGTGAACGGATGCAGACATTGCCATTTTATTTCAGGGCATCTAGGGCGTGTACCACAACTTTGGTATCTGCTTCCTCTTGGTTAGATACCAGGTGATCCATTTGTGTTACATTTGATAGCGTCACCTTCTCGCAGTATTCGTCACTTGACATGATTATACTGCTGCTTTTAAGGATTTCGATTTCTTTTGGTGGGCTTTGATATAGTCAAAGGTCAGCTTTATCAGCTGCGTTTTGTTTTCACCATTGGAATAAAAGCTTTTCTTGTCTCTTGGTACCAATGTGCTAAACGATTTGATCAGAATCATCTCTGATCCTCCACGCTTTTCTCTTTCCCCAGCTTTAATGCTGAAGTCTCTGTAACAATCCGCTACCAAATCAACGCGGTCGTGGCCTTTTGGTAATGGTAATTGATTTTTCTTTGGGTGTTGTTCTATACTGTGCGATAAGATCAACGATCAAAGTGTTGCATGTTCGATCACCATACTCTGGGATGCTTTTTGGCAGAATGATATCGTGTAATTTACCTTTCGCTGTACTTCTTTTTGTTCCGTCAAGAAAAGCCAAGCTCAGTGGGACCGGACATAATGGATACGTTAAAACAATTTGGAAATCGATTGGACTTTGGAGCAATGTTGAGATGGATAAGAGTTTTCCAAGGATATCCCGATTGACTCTGATGACTTCTTTTGCGTGATCTTTCTTTCTAAGTTTCGTCTGTTGTTGTTTGAATAAAGTCGGAATTTGCTTACGGATTGGATCATGAAAAGGTGTTGTTGTAGATCGAATTCGTTCATTGATGAAAATATCCATCAGCAATTGTCCCTGGTTTTATATATCCAGCAGCTTCTGACTGTCACCTTCGTACACTTTTCCAGAGCTTAGTTTATGGACATCTTCATCTTCCAAGAAGACGCTAAAAGGACTCCAGTAATCATTTTTCAAGACGTTTATAACCTGCGTAACATGAATTTCTGATTTCTTTATTTCTTGATGGCGTAGTGGTTTGTAATCTTGCTTTCGAGATAATCCAGCCATGTCTAACAATTCCCTTGTGATGATAGCAAGATTTGGTCGATTTAAGCACCATTTTGTAATATTGTTGTGGTCACTCGAGTAACCTTTGACCCCATCTAAAATAAAAATTGACGAAATTTCTACATTCTACATATATTCCCTCCGAAAAGATTTTTCAACAAAAGAACCAGCAACTCTTTCATTTAGTTTTCTTAACGACGGTTTTGGTTGAAGAAAAAGGAAATTTTTTCATACCTGCAGTCTTAGCGTCTCTATTGATGGTTTGTTCTCCTCTTTGATCGCAGGCAGTAGTTAACGGATATTCTTTCTTGTCATTGAGATAATGGTCCAGAGTGAATTTCTGATAGCATGGCTGATGAACTTTGAACTAATTTTGCGATGAGATCCAAATTTTCGATTTCACGGTATAATGATTCATTTTTCGATTTAGCTGCAGACTTAATTGCAGATGCTGAATTATATGTAGTGATTGTGTAAGGAGTGTATCGTTTCTTGTTATGCTGCAGCCTGAGTCTTCCACATAATTGACAGGCATTTGAATACGTCGTGCTGGATTCTGGTGGAAGACTTGACAATCGAAGCGATTTACGTGTTGATGGTTCGTTAGCTTCTTCAGTTGAATATCGTTTGTCTCCAATTATGGATGTAAATCCAAAAACAAACAAAAAAATCAAAAAGACACAGATATTAGGCACTGATGGAGCTTACCAGGTTCGCGACATATAGAGTCTATAGTATATAGTAATGACACTAGAACTACACGGAAGAGCTTCTTGCCAAGTGAATTGCAGTAGTATTGAGTGGGAATGATGGATCTTCCGTTCGTCAGATAAGGACAACAAACACTACACTATAGCAAAAAACAGAAAAACAAATGTCGAATTGTTGAATGTGGAATTGCCGAAATATGAATTCTTCATTGCTTTCAAACTGTTACAATCAATGGAAAGAACTTACAGTTTATAGCATGGACGGGAATGAATACCATGTGTTTCGAAATTGAACTCTTCGGCGAGCTGTTGGATTTGATTTAAATGAAGGTGGTCACCGCCAAATTCTTCGCGTTTCTTTTTCGCCTCCATTAATCGGGAAACATTGCTTTCTGATAACTTATTGATTTTACCATAAAATGATTGGCCATCGTAGTGACAAACACAAATTAATTTATTAGTTTCACTCATTACTAAAAGCAAAAAAGAGGTATAGAAAGCAAATCATTACCTCAAGAGAAGCTTTTTTAGTTATTTTTTCCCAAGAGTCATTTAAAAAAGTTTAAAAATGTGCATTGCTTAAATAATTAAGAGTCATATACCAACACACTTGTAAAGTTTCATTACTATTGAGTCATTAGTTCAAAGAATATTAGACTTTCAAGTAGCCTACCCCAGGCTGAAAATATTTTTTCTAGCTATCAACTACCATTGAAAGACCCCTATAAAATCTTAAGGCAACCGATTTGGCCCGTAAACCCCATTGATTCATAAATACTATATATTAAAGTATTCAAAAATCTATAAGGAAATTTTTCTAATTAAAGGTGGCGCGATAATGATTTATCGCCTGGACTATCAGTGGAAAACTTTCGGACAAAATTCAAAAAAAAATTTTCGCCTATAAAAAAAACTGTCAGTCAAGGATATGTGAAGGCCGGTTTACAGTTCGCGCGAATGATGCGAACTGTAAACAATTCAAAAACATAATCAAAAATGGCGCAGTTAACACGAAGACAAATTATAATTTTGATTATATTAAGAAGGAAACAACGCTTAAACAAAAATTTATTTTTAAATTCAAAAAAAAAATAATACAAAGAAGGTTTTGGGTACGAAAGCTGTTCAAGGAGAGGAAGATGAAAGGAGAGTATCATTTACTTGTCAAGGATATGAGATTATTCGATAAAGAATTTTTTCAGGGAGGTTAGAATGACACCATCAAAGTTTGAAGAACTACTTGGCTATATTGCACCCTCAATTGTAAAATCGTCCTTAAGAAGAGAAGCAATAAGCCCTGAGGAACGGATGTGTGTGACGTTACGTTATCTCGTTACTGGAGATGCGCAAAGCACGATAGCTGATAGCTATAGAATGTCGAAAGCAACAGTCTGTAAAATAGTAAAAGAGACTGCAGATGTGTTATGGGACGTCCTGTTACAGAGAGGGTTTTTACGTGTACCTTCGACAAAAAACGAATGGACTAAAAAGGCACCACCCAACGATTTCCTTTTGTTTTTGTTGGGGATGAGGCATTTCCTTTAAATGAGTACCTTTATATCCTATTTTGAAAAACTTAAAATTTTCATATTTAAGGTATTGTGACGTCATTCGGAAAATGGGGTTTCCCATTATCCGATTAATGGGGATTTTTTGTTGAGTCATCTACATAGCATAGAAAAGCTCTGAACAAAATTTTCCCACAGAAAAGAAGTAAACAGCTGTGTTTGGATAGAACAATTCTACGTCCGAAAGTTTGTTGCGCCGAAACTGGGGATTAATGTAATATGGAAAGAGCTGTACAATTGAAGATATAAGAAAATACAGTGCACTCCCGATAACTCGAACCTACAAGGGACCAGGAAAATGGTTCGAGTTATTGAATGTTCCAGTTATCGGAGCATTCGCAAATTCGTCCCAGCGCTTCTTCTCTCGACAATAATTCTAGTCTGCCCGAATTAAGGCTCAACCTAAAATTACTTTGGACATTATCTTACTTGGTACCGTTGGATGCAGAATTTAATGTAGGTTAACATACTAAGAGCCTCAAACATGATTCCTCGTGCAAATATTTGGTGATCTCAAACCTACAAGGGGGGGGGGGATTTTTGAAAAAATGGTGTAAAATCACAGTGGACCTTTGGCAATATCACACGATGAAGTGATTGATATGTTCTTAGGTACCCTTAAACTACCGTTTTAATATTTTACTGTATATAATATTTTAAACCTGTTTGATATATTTAATTTATTGTTTATTTAATTTTATCTATTTATGGGTATGCATAGTTTAATACTATTAGAGGGTAGATGGGGCTCCTTAGCCGTAGTGAAGGCAACTCATCGGAGTAAACCGTAAACAAATCATTGATCCGAGGCTTAGAAATACTGGCTTAACACCCAGCGGGAACAGTCTGGTTTAATGGGGCGAGGAGAGCCTCTTTATGTTTTGGGTAACAAAGCTCCTAGTGACGGTGTCACGAAAAAAACACTGGTTTTTGGTGATCCTTAACCATACCGTACCTCGGGTAGTGGCTAGATAGATAATAGTATCTAGAATATCTAGAATGGAGAATTAAGACTACTCCTTCCCCCCACTAGTCTGAGGAGTGATAGCATCACAATAAACATATTCCTAGCTATGGGTAAATAGCATTTAACATGATTATGACGACTTCATTTTCCACATACCGCATCGATCGTCGCGCGGGTCAACAAGGGTCGCGTCCCTCAGTGCGCGGTCAGGCTGAGGTCGAAAAATCTGTTACTGACCATCATTATAGTGAAGTAACCTCTTCCGGGTGGTCGAAATCTAAAAGGCACCGAACTCAAAACAAACCTAAATTTCACCATAAACTTTGCATAGGTTCTATCAATACCAGAAGCATAAAAGATCCTATAAAATTAGCTCAATGCATATCGCAATGTAAATTCCTCAAAAATGAGATCACATTCATGCAGGAAACCCACATCACCGGACACCAAACTATCGTATTTGATGATGCCCAACTCAAAGGTTGGACGTTTATTAATTTTGATATGAAAATGAAAGCTAGCGCAGGTGTTGGAATAGCATTATCTCCAAATGTAAAAATCATAGACATAAATAACATTCTCGAAGGCAGAATATTATTAATAAGACTTATACTCCATGGCATAAAGTTGTCAGCTTTTTGTGCCTATGCTCCAACTGAGACCTATGCGGAGTCAAGTAAAATACCGTTCTTTAATATTCTTCAAAAATCCATCGTGAATGTAAAAAATCAACACCCTGGTTACAAAATAATAGTGGATATGAATGCTACTGTCGGTACTGATTCTAATGGCTCCTGGTCTTACTTAGGTACCAACAATGATGATCGTCAGACAAATGACAATGGAAGTAGACTTCTTTCTTTAATTGAGGAATGTAATCTATATGTCATGAACTCTTTGTATGACTCTAAACCAATACATCGTCAGACGTGGTATTCCCCAACAGGGTTACCTGAAAGAATTGATTATATTCTTGCTGAGTGGCATATAAAAAAACTTAGTTCTAACTGTCCTGTCTACCGTAAAGCCAGCATTCCATTTGAATCTGATCATTGCTTAGTTGTCATGTCCTGTTCTTTTCCTTCTACATTTGAACGGAAAAAAATCTTTCGAACAGTCAAAAAAGGAAACAAACCATTTATCAATATAAAATCGTTAAAAGATAATCCAACAATATGCAGTAATTTCTCAATGGAACTGAACAAACTTCTTAAAAATGAACCTATTATGCGTGATGTAAATAGCTTTGAAAAATTATTAACGAACTTAGCTTTCCAAGCCAGTGATAAAGAGATTCCAAAAGTAGGCAAAACTACAAATCTACCTCCTTGGACGAATGACATCCTATTGAAACTTCAAGAACAACGTCGAAAATGCAAAGATCCGAGTATTTTACGAGAACTAAATACGTCCATAAAACATATGAGAACCAAACTTACAAATGATTATTTCTCAGTCTTAGCCAATAATATAAATCTCGCCAACGAAGCTAGGAAAGTCGAAGAGGAGTTTAGGTTGTGCAAAAACTATTACATGATTGGAAAATCGCAACATAAGATAATATCGAATGAAGAACTATCAACATTCTTTGAAAATCACTTTAAGAAAAAGCAGGTTGAACTACAACCGGAGGTAATTAACCCTGGTAATTTTCCTCATGTTCTACCGCCAGATAATGTCATTCTAAACAGCAACACCTCAGAAGTCAATGAAGTTGTTTGGGAACTGACTTATTACATCCTAAACACCTAAAATACAACAAATCTGATAGATTTATGGTTTACTTGATGCTTTTGTTAACAACAATTTGGACTACCTTTATAATACCATCATCGTGGCTAATTTCTTCAATATCTTGTATCTATAAAAACAAAGGCTCAAGAAACGAAGCTGATAACTATAGGGGTATATCAATTATGTCAACCTGTTACAAAATATTAACATCCCTAATTATATCTAGAATTAGGAATGCATATGAGATCTTGATTATGAAGAATCAGTTTGGTTTTAGATCTAATAGGTCAACAACTGATGCCATCTTCATCCTACAAAATTCTATAAACTTGTCTTCTAAACCCCTTTTTTATGCTTCATCGATTTAAAAGCAGCGTACGGCTGGATAGATAGAGATATGCTTTTCAAAATTTTTGAAATACGACTGAATGGTTTTGAAATACGACCTTATTAATAAACATTCTCAAAGCTCTCTACACCGGAACATCGGCAGCAATCAAAGGATCAAAAAGATTTTTCAAGACCATAACGGGGTGTAGACAAGGTAATGTAGAATCTCCAATATTATTTAACATTTATTTGGACTTTGTATTAAGATGTGTTGAACATGAAGTACTCCTTAAATTTCCAAACACATGACTTCAGTATTCATACCTAATACCAGCGCACTGCTCGACACGTGAACATCGAAGTGTCCATGGCCTCACTGGAACCCAACGCCTCCGTATGATACTCTATGCTGATGACGTAGTACTTTTATGCAATAACATCAACGAACTATCAGTAATCGTAAACATTTATAATAAAACTTTCATCAGGTTTGGTTTAAAAATATCAACTGGTAAAACTGAAACGATGGCCTTTAATGTAGACGAGGAGATTAAAACTAAACCATCCCTTTTTTCCATTGGCAACGTACCATTAAACAACGTTCGTTCGTTAAAGTATCTGGGACACATGGTTATAAATACTAACCTAGACCCATCTCAATACCTCAATCACCGCATTTCATCTGCATTGCAAAAGTGGAATGACCTTAAACACGTCTTAACAGATAAAAAAAATAACAATGTCCACACGTACAAAAATGTTTGAAGCATGTGTGCGTAGCAGACTTTTATACAGTGTTCAGGCAAGAGAGTTATCAGCCAAAGAGTTAAGAAAAATTGAATCTGTATGGCATAGCTTTCTTAGAAAAATTATCACAAATGGTTTTAAGCGTAAAAATGTTCCACCGGCAAACTCTGAACACACCTCTGAACAGGAAAATATTGACTGGTCTTACATGTATTCAAACATCCAACTAAAACATATCACAAAAACATCAAGTATATCAAATTTTTGTAAAGTCCATCATCTATAATATATTGCAGATGTTACGAGGTTGACAAATGACTCACTGCAAAAACAAATGCTTTTTTCAACCGATCATAAGAGATATGCACGTAATCGCTGGGTAAAATTAGAAAAAGAGCTTAATATATCTAAAAACCAAATTCAAATGCAAAATAAAAAAGAGTTCACGTCCTTTCATAAAGAACTATATTCATAAGGACACTTTAAAAAGTACAAAGTACTTAATAAAGCAAACATGATGATGATGATGATGAAAATCTGTTTAAATAACTGGCAATAGTTAAGTGGGATTTAAAACTTAGTTTTGATGTATGTCACACGTTGGCATGACATTTTACAGACCAGAAAACTTAGAATTTGCAGACCCAAAAGAAGCTAAAGAAGAAGGCACCAAAGAAGCTTTCGTTCTGAAAGTCTCTACCTTTGTCGATAAGAAATCAATTGATTTTACTAGCTCATACTTGGTGTGGATGTGATATACCTTAGTGAAATTTCGCGAAAAAATTGGATTTTTGAAATTGGAACCGCGAAAAATTGGAACCGCGAAAATTAATACCCGTGAAATTTTCTTTATATAAAGTCGAATTTCTAGTAATTTTCCACTCGTGCGACAAACAGGCGGTTATAGAACAAAAAATTAATCGTAAATGACTAAATAAGCGCCCAGGGTGCTTATTAGAAATTTTAACTTTCAGAGGGGGCGCTTATTTAGCAGGGGCGCTTATTCATTTGAATCAAGAAATCGATAAACATATAAATAACATAGTATCTAATAAAAGTCAAAATAAAATTTCAAATACTACAAACTGATGAAAATGTTAGCTGCAAATATCTATATCGTCATCATCTTCGTCGTCAGAGTCAATTTGCAAAAAGTTTGGAGTAGCCTCGTTGACATCTTCTTCGTCGATTTCGTTGAAAGGATTTTCATCTTTTTCTGTCAAAATGGACAGTTGAGAGGCAAGTGTCTCCTTTCCCTTCTTGCATGGCTGATTTTCCTTAAAACGTATATTCTCGTCTTTTGAGCCATCAGTTGGCAGATTCAACGCACATGACTGGAACGAATTCCGTATCATTTCCGGGGATAATGAATTCCACGAATCAAGAACATATTCACATTTTGACATAGAATTTGACATAAATCAGCATGTAAGAAAAATGCCTATATTTAATAGTTAATAATATCATAATATCGTCTTAATATCAATTTTTGTCTTTTATACGTTTGTTTGAATAAGCGCGCCCTTACAACCCAGGGGGGGGGGGGGGGCGCTTATTCAGCAGGGGCGCTTATTAATATGTTTATTTCTATGGGGGGCGCTTATTTGGCAGGGGCGTTTATTCGGCAGAGGGCGCTTATTCAGTCATTTACGGTACTTCAATAAAGACACGCTTATTTTTCTTTTTTCATTAGAAATAGTTAATCTATTAATTACATCATCTCCTTTTCGTGAACACGACGGGCGTTTACAAACATATCGCGAATGTCTTTTGATTTTACCTCTTTTTTCTTGATGTTTTTAGTTTTTTTCGTCGGTCGGGCTCTTTGCAATACTTCGATATCCATCTCTTCGTGGTCTTCATCATCTTCATTAGTTTGTTCGTTTCTTATTGAAAGAAATGTTGCGATTATTGCCTCATCTTTTGTTTCGGTGTATCGCTCGACTCGTATCGCACTAGAGGTTTTTCTCCAATCGAGGTAACAGGCGAAGTTCTTAGAAATGCGTTTGATTTGTTTGAAGAATAAATTTAAATAGACCTTTTACGTAAATTATATCGTACTAAATATTCCCTTAAACTCACCCACCGCAAAATTCACATACAGTAGACTCCCGGTTACATCGAACTTCTCGCTTATTCAAACCGTTTTTCATTCCCCGTGGAAATTCCTTAACAAGTTCAACTAAAAATCCTTCAGTTATTCGAACTTTCAGTTGTTCTAACATTCGTTTATTCGAATTTTTTAACCCCTGTGACCAATAAAACTGTCAGTTATTCAAATTTTTAGCTGATATTCCTTAAAAAACGTATCTTACTTTGAGAAATTCAGCAAAAACTAAAGATACCATTACACTGTAAATCGTACACACGCATCAAAAAGCGCAATAAAGATACCACACATTGATACGCCATATCAAAAACAAAACAAAAATTCACACGAAAGTAGATCGTCTTGACCATTAAAGAAAAGTACACAGCTTTTAAAGATTTGGAGAAAGGTCTTAGTAAGAAAGCGATCGCCGAAAAGTTATTCGGAGGAGAAATGAGAAAATCTCTCAGCCTTATTTCAAAGAGATTTGATAAACACTCTTCCGAATCAAAAAAACAATCGAAAATATCTGACTTTTTAAAAACATTCTGATGTGACATGTTTAGTTTTGTTATATTTTGTAGAGTACACTTTTTTTTTATAAGAACCTAAGCAATGGGCTGAGCCTCGAGTTTCTTAAAATTTGGTCATTTTGAGGCTCAATTTTACCTTAAAACACGTTCGATCGACGCCATGTAAACAAAAACAATTTTCGCCCAAATTTTGTCATGACCAAATTTTTCGTTAAGAATAATTGAGGCTGAACTTTTGCAAAAGTTTCTTAACTCTAGAAAAGTTTCAGCCTGCCTAAGTTTCTTAAGGCTTTCTTAATTTTGGCAAACCTGAGCCTACGGTTTCTTATAGACTGGTTTCTTATAAATAAAAAAACGTGTGGCGTTATTAAAGACATGTTTCAACTGTATTCCGGATTTTTATTTCTTTTATTATGAAATTATATAGTCTCGTCTTGCCCTGTTTAATTGTCCTATAGAAAACTAGTTATTTACCAGAAATAGACCTCTTTAAAGCAGACTATCAGTTATTTGAACATTCGGTTATTCGAACTAAATTTCTATCCCCCGTGGAGGTTCAAATAACCGGAAGTCTACTGTATATTACTTTAATGGCAGAAAATTTTGCGAATTGGCCCTTCATTCGCGAAATTAAATTCCCGCGAAAAAATGTTTTTCCCTTCATTCGCGGAATTTAATTCCCGCGAAAAAACCTCTTCTTCGTTCGCGAAATTAAATTCTAGCACTTTTTATCGATTTTTCCGATCATCAATTTTTATTATGATCACCAAAAATATTGCTTTCGTTGTAAGTTTTCAAGAGTAGAATGGCAAATAAAGACTAGATTTAAGTTCAAAGCAAAGTGTTGTTTTATTTTCAAAAGAATGGTATCATCACGTAAAAAGCATACAATATTGGATTTTAGTCGTCTAAAACAATAACACTATCTTATTTGTACTAATTTTCGCGCGTATTAATTTTCACGCAACGGGCATAACGTGTAATTTCGCGGGTATTAATTTTCGTGTAAGGTCATTTTACAAGAAATGTTTCTCTATAATTTATTTGAAACAGCATGAAAAGGGAAGCTAGATTAAGATTAGTATGGTATTTGGAAACACAAATATTTCTTGAGAGACAAATAATTAAACACAAATATTAGTGTTACAAGGTAATATCAACGAGTTGTCACGAGTTAATGTCATTCTTTGAACATGTCAAAGGCGCTTCGACCATTATCGTTGTCCAATTCCCATTCAGAATCGGAGTCGTTGCTGGTATAGCGCATATCCCCTTATATACAGTAATAACTGTTCTAATTTTCGCCTATTTTTCAGATTTTTGCGCGAATGCGTGATATAAGGTATAAGTATCAAATAGTATCAAATAAGGTACAAGTACAGAAGACTATTTACATTAAAACCCAAAAAAGTCCTGCCGAAATTTTTGGGTTTTAATAACTTTTCATGATATACTTATTTTTGTCCAGGAAACCTAAAAATTATGCTTAACTGAATACAGTACAGTTTTCATCAAATCAAGATGACGATATAAATGCAGACATTTTAAATTTTGCTTCAATATTATTTTATGCCGAAGGAAATAGAAACTTATTGCCGAGTTTCACGGCATGTGGTTTTAAAGTATAGCCAAATTGAAAGCTAGTGGGAGGGCAAATTTCAAAGCAAGAAAACGAAATGTTTTTTAAACGGGTGAATTTTAACGGGATTTTATTGTAATCCAGCTATATACCTATTTTATTTAATATTTTTAAAATTATAGTGGCTATTTTTTAGGTAAATAATCCAAAATGGACAAAAATACATGTGTAAAATGGCTGGCTAACCATGGGTTACCAACAAGTGGAACCCTACAGGAGGTACAAATGAGGGTCAATACAAATAATCTTTATCCATCGCTTTGTAAAAAACTTGAACTAAAAGCGCAGAAAAACTACTGTTTTCAAACATTTTTAGACCCTACAGAGATCCCTCCTTTGACAGCCATGTGGATGAATGATGAAACTCTTTTTCCAAACGAAACTACAGATATTTTCAATCACTACTCTGCCAACAAACGTGAAGAGAGCCTTTGACAACAACATAAAGCCCATGCTCTATTAACTAGCAGAAAAATAGTGTCTGATAAAACCCTTCAAGACATTAATTCGGAAAATCTTTTTGTCAAGGCTATGATAAAAAAATCGTGTGGCCATGAAATGCGACCAGCCACGATTCTATTTGATTCTGGTTTCCAACAAAAATCGTACTGTGAGTGCCCAGTAGGGGTCAGCGGTCTATGTTGCCATGTACTGGCTTTGTTGTTATTTTTAAAACATTACAAGGATACAGGAGAGCAGATTTTATCTCTCACATGTACTGAACAGCTTCAAAAATGGCACAGAAAAACATCAAAAGGTTCAATCCCAATGATGCCATTGAATAAACTAAAGCCCACATCTGCGCGTTTGAAAACAATGGAAAAAAATCACCCCGGCAGACCCTGAAAATTCAAAAGGGACATACATAAAATGAAAAAGAACATTGCTTTGAAAATTCGGAAAACTGGGGTATCAGTTGATAAACACTGTTACAAAGTACTTTAAAACATGATGCTGAAATCACAACTTCTTTGCATGGTCATCTTCATTATAAATTTAACAAGGTTGCTGCAGATTCATTGAGTGATCATATGTATTGTAACATTAACTCTGTCGATTATGAATCTATTAAAATTGACCAAGAGAAAGAAAAGAGAATTGATAAGATATTTTTCTTTCATTAGAGCAAATAGAAAGTTGGGTATTCTGAATAATTTGAAACCATTTTTAATTTTCTACGGCTAGTCGTTAATGAGATATCGTGGTATCCCGGTCTTAGGGTCAAAGGTCAAAAATGGCATTTCGGGTAATTTTTCGTTAAACTTTTCCATTAAAGTGAATATAAATATAGGTCTTCTGAGTATTTTGACACCAAAATAATTGATTTAGACCCACCGGTTACCAAGATATGACAATTATCACTAAGATGGCGGCCATTTTGAAAAATGGCCTAAATGGGTGGAAGCACACGCGGGAAACCCGGGGACTTTTAGTATGTTGTTTCAGACAACATTAGGGACCTATCCTGAAAAATTCAGCTTTAGCATATTTATTTCTACCTCAAAGTCTAATACTCCTGGACTAATTGGCCACACAATGAAGACAAACAACTTGCACAACTAAAAGAAAAAAACCTGGGTCGCATTCCTGATTTTGAAAGTCTAAAACCTTTAAGAACATATATAAACAAAGAAATAAGGAATATTAAAATGGCAAAGTTCTAATAAATTATATATACTTTTATTAATAAAGAAAAATAATAACTCAAAAATAAATTAAAAATATCCAAAAAATTAAAGTTTCTACAATATAAATTCAAATTAAAGGTATATATATATTTAGAAAAAGTTTTATAGTTTGTTTATAAAAATGTTGACATTTGTAAGAAGTTTAAAACTTATATTTTTGTTATTCTTATTCTTATATTCTTCTTATTCCCCAATAATTTAACTATAAGTTCCACAGTTTTTACCAGAATTCTTTGTGAGCAGAAATATGTTTGAAAGAATAATTAAAAAAAGTAAATTGACATAAAATATAAATAAAATCATTCTTTTGGTTCTTTTCTATTGGTTTCATAGAAAAATTAACAATGTCACACAAAGATTGCCAAACTGAGGAGAGTAGGTCCATCCTTTGAAATGGCCATACAGAATTTAAAATAGACCAATCGCGTACTCGTCCTGTAAACTTTTTAACATGAATTCGAGTCGCCGCAATATTGAAGTTACTAAAGACGTGAACATGTGAAAATTGATTGGATGATTTTTGAGCTGGTCGATTTAGGAAAACGCCTTTTGATGTGCAATACTCTTGAATGTTAAACCCTCGATCGGCCATTACTTCGTGCTCCTTTTCGATCCAAGACAAGACTGAGCTTTTTTCAGTAATAACGCTGCCGGATATTCAACCTGGATAGATATCGCTGAACAGTAGGCCGCTGCCGTGTGGTGCAATTCCAATTAACGCCTTTCCCGTCTGAGTGTTTTTATAATTTAAAAACATCAAACTATTCAGGTCAAAATTAGAAGCTTGTTCAAATTTAAATTCTGTGCAATCAATGACTATGTCGGTATATCCGTGGCCGGTTTTAACAAATATTTCAGGCATCTTTTTTAATAAGAATCCATCATGAGGTTTTAAATCAAGCTTATTAAAAAGTGTATCTAAAAAAACTGCCCATGCAACAAAGTTTCTGTAAATTGTGCTCTCAGATACACACATCATATGACCCATTACACCAAGGTGCAATGCATGTCTACATAAAGAGAAAAGTTCACTCTTTTTGTCTAGGCTGCGTGTCCCAGTACCCGTGCAATCAGGGTATTCCATAGAGTCTAAAAACGGCTGCGTAAATTCAAATAACATGTTAAACTTTTCAACTGTCAAACCGCATAAATATGAAAAGATGGATGGGTTTTTTACAACATAGCTATAGTGTGAATTTAAGTGTAAAGTTTTACTTTTAGCTTGCCTTTTGAATTTTGCTTCAACTGACCTTAATGTCATATTTTTGGACTTTAGACTTTTGATTGTTAAATTTTTACTTTTAACCAAGTTTTTCAAATCACTAATTTCATTTTTAAGATCCTCATTTTGTTTTTCCAAACGTTCAATTTTTAGCCTCAATTCTCTTTTTGATAGACTTCGTGTTTTGGTTTTTGTGAAACTAATACAGGCTCGCGGTGTAGGTTCATTATGAGTTGCTTCTTCTGGTTGAGTTGAATATCGAATTGTGGCTTCATATTTTTGGTTTAATAGTTTGAGGTTTTCGCGGTCAGAGGTTGAAGGGTTGGCAATTTTCTCAAACCTTTTTCTCGCATTTGCATATTTTGTTTTATGTATTTCGAGTTGGGAAATTGGCACTGTGATAGTGGACAATTCATCAGGCTTGTGACGTACTCCGCCAATTCATTCATGGACCAGTTCATGCCTTCAGTTTTTAATATTGTCTTGTAATGACTTTGAAGGGCAGGATTTTTAGGCAGCTTAAAATATTTAATTACAGTTCCATCATTTCGTTTTGAGTTTCGATGATTATTAAAACATAAAGAACTTGCACAAAACCAATTAACCATTTTAAATAGGTTAAAACTAAACTTTAAAACAACAAGACCAACCTTTTTCAAGTATTTTCAAGTTTGTTTTGTTTACGTTTGAAAAATTTGTCCCTCTTGCTTACAAAACTAAAAGTCATACTTCAAAACCACGCGCTATGAAATTTGCTAATTTAAGGTGGTACTGTAGTATTAAATTTCAAAATTGATCGGTCTTTACGATCATTTTTGTAATAACAAAGAAATGGTAACGAAATCATTTGAGATGGCTGGAATTACTGAAGCAATGAACATAGAACTTCCACTTGAAAATTCCTTTGAAGATTTATTATAAACCTGTTTTATACGTAAGGAAAAGATATAACGTTGTGTTAGAAAAAATCACTTGTTTTTACTGTTTCCCTAATGATTTTTAAATAATGTTGAAAAATATGAAATTTGTCCGCCGAAGTATTTTCTCTGAAATTTTATCTGCCGAAATTTTTGGGATTTAATGCGTTGCGTTCGCAAGTAATGTTTTGTGTCAATAATTCAATCAAGATCAGCGAATGGGTCTTCCGATGGTAGTTCCATGGCCAAGGCATCTTTTATTCCCGCAATTTCGAATCCTTTGATAATTGTCTTAGAGCTATTTCTAAGGTGATCGTAAAGACCCAGCAGCCATCTGGCGTGAATCGGTTTGATAATCGAAAGCTTCAACGGCACACACGTCATAGACACTACTCCCACTATCGATTTGGTCGGTGACTTTTTGCGTGTACCAGCATTTGAATTTGCTCTTGAAAAACTCTTTAGCATGACCACTGACCATTGACGTTTACACCCAAAGGCTGAAAATGATCTGTCATATTATTAGGGACATGTGTACGTTCACGCAATCATTCTCCTCGATTAACTTGGTGACTTGTTCCGTGACTTGGCCTTTGAAGTTATCAAAAATCAGCATCGCCTTTTGTTCTTCCGGTAATTCTAAATTAGCCTTTCTTTTCTTGAAGTACGGGACAACCACTCTTTCCAAATGCTCGATTACCTTTTCTTCGTTGCTCCAATGGTTTGCAGTGGATGTGACATTCCAATCATCCGGAAACTTCACCCCTTTTGGAAGACAACGATCAGTGTTCCTTGGTAAATCAGTTGCATCGCTAGAAACTGACCTGACATGGTCATAGTGAAAGTTACCAGTTATTTGCTTTTTCTTTCCTTTACCAACAAGCGGAACGTTAGAATTGCCTTGTGTGTGATAGGTTCGCTTTCCTGTGAAAACATGGGGGAGAGGTGTTTGGTCAAAATTCACCATAAGATCTTCTGGAATGTCATGCCACGCTTGAAGTTCCTTTATTTTCCTTTGAAAATCTAGCTTTGTTTCGTTACGTAAAGCTGGATCAATGGGAATCTTTGCAGTAGTAGCCATACGACTTGTCATTTTTTGACCAAGTTTTTACCAATCAGTACTGAGGTCGATGTAACCACCATTTTCCAATAGCAATGACCTATCGTTTGCGATAATGACACCCCTTGCAACAGCACGAATGACAGCTGCAGAAGCAGGAGTCCCTCTCAATCGCAAATTTGCAACAGTTTCGATCACTTTTTTCAACAAATTTTCCGGTAACAATGTGGGACGGCAGGTCTTTTTTTGAAATTTCAGTGATGTCACGATCCTCTCCTCCTTTAGATTTTGTCAGTTTCGTGTAGGGCAATTTAAAGTCACTAACAGTTTGTCTTTTCCAGCCAGGATATTTCAAGCCAAGAAGTCTAATAGCAGATGCGTTTCCATCGTCAACAACGTGTTTACCGATCTCGGCTTTCTGAGCTGGTGTCCATACGCGATATTTGGATCGTTTTCCTTTGTTTTCTTCGACGTTACGTAATTCGTCGACAACACTATCCTTTTCTCTTTCGCTCAAAGTCGGGTTTTCTTCAGTAGATACGTTCTCACTTGGTTTGGATGGTTTAAAATACTTGAATAAAGCCATCGTTGTGACATCGACATTCAATTGTACATTTCCGACAAAAGTGAATATTTTTATTTTATAAAACAATAGACTGTACGGACTGTAGATTGATAGAAAAATTTAAACCCAACCTCCGTTTTTCTATGTCTGAAAAAATGAATGTAGAGAACAAAGAAAATTGTCTAGACAGATTTATGTATAGTCAAACAAAACAAAACAAATCACTTTTCAACAGCTTGAAGAAACAGGTCAGCGAAAGTTAACTTTCACTCGTTCCCTCGTGTATAAAGACACAAAAAGAACATTCCAAACTTGGCTACATAACAGCAGATAAGATGGAGTCTGTATTTAAGTCAAAATTTGCAAGCAGAGGATCACATTTGTACAGAAAAACAAAGTGGAAAAGTCCCAAAAAAGGACAAAGATTGCATGCAGAGAACGAAAAAGACAAGATTGTATTGATGCACGACCCTTACGCAGTGGTATGGAAGATGAAACGCAGAGGTAAACTGACTGCTGAGACCGTTGGACATATTCGGAAAGAATTGCCAAGGGTCGCCTGTTTTTTCCTGAAGAGAGGAGGGAAGATCTCCGGCATTGTTTTTGAAGAAAGATATCGACGTTCCCCGATACCTAAATGAGGATTAGAAATTATGCTAGAAGTCGAGTTGAAGATCGAAGATGGCAAGAGACCAGGCAGTTTTGAACCTGCAAGGTGAGAATTTCGGAGCAACTACGGAATCTTTAAAATTATTATAATTATTATATTTCATATTTAAACAGGTTGACCACGTCAGAAAAATTACAAATTTCTGTTATAAATGTAGGACCAAATAAACTAATGGAAAATAAAAATAGTAAAAACTAGATAAAATCCTTGTCGGCGCTTGCAAAGAGAGGGGAGTAAAAATGAGATGAAGTAATATAGTGTCGCTAAAAATCTGAAAATAGTAGAAAAAAGAAAAAGATTAAAATTCGTGGATTTTAATAAAACGTTTAAAATTAGTTAGGGAGATTTCACTTCTAGCATTCGCTGGCAGAGTATTGAAGATACTTGCACCTTGGTTCTAGTATGATAATTTTCTACCTGCTTCAGTTCTTATCTTTGGTAGACGAGTTAGATGAAGAAGGAGAAGATCGCCTAATTGATGACGAAGACGATGAAGTTATTTGTATAGATTCAATAATAATAAAGAGACTGAGTCAAATGAAAAAGATCGTTTTAATTTTATTTGGTTCTTTAAGGTTTTCAATATAAGTGGCAGTTTTTGAAAATTTGGAAACATTGACAGAAGCTATTTTGCACGTTGTGTAAAATTACTAAGGCATCTATCATATGCACTAAAAAAAACAACCATAAAATAGTTTTCATGCCAATTAAAGCTTGTAAAACAAAATTAGAAAAAAAATATTTTTCCAAAAGTTTCGGCGCGACAAACTTTCGGAAGTGTCCGAAAGTTTGTAAAACGCCAAAAATATCATTTTTTTTTTAAAGTTTATAACGCCGATTAGTTGGGGATTAATGTATATATAAATGATCTTCTAAATTGTATTTCTTCTCATTCTTCTCTCTTTGCTGATTACACAAAACCTCTTTCCTCTGCTGACACCTACATGTCACTACCACTTACAAAAGGAAATGAAATCCATTGTGAACTGAGCAACAAAATGAAGAATGCTATTCAATATTGAGAAATGCTGTTTTATGCACTTTGGAAATAGTAATCCGAAAAACACTTACAGTATGTACGATCCAACCCAATTAAAAGATATCGCATTAAAATCAATAAACTGTACGTGATCTTGTAGTGCGTATTGATAGCGACTTAAAGTTTTCTACACGTGCTGGTACTCAGGTCAATAAAGCAAATCGCATCTAAAGAGTGGTTATATGTCTAAACGTCTATTTGTCACACTTATAAAATCAGATCTTGAATATTGCAATTCTGATGGGAAGCGTCATACGAAGTCATCAAAAATGATCCTGAAGTTACGGAATATGTCATACAACGAACGGCTCTTACGTCTAAAACTACCATCAATCAAACTAGCGTTTTCTTCTTATTAATATTATTATTTGCGAATCAAGAATTAAAAAAGTCAGCGTATATAAATATAGCTTAATATAGCTATATGAATGTTAAACAATGGATTCCAGTTTCGGTGAATCGTCGTTTAAATGGTTATGATCATAATGTACTTACGTAATTACGCATTTTATCGTTTATAATGTTATTAATTTTGCAAATGCATCCAACCATGTCATAGTCACTAATCGAGGTTGAGATTAATTCAACGTCAGATATAGTCAGAGGATTATTAGATCCAATAAAGTCAATGAGGGTTGACGTGGATTCGGTCACGCATATGCGTCGTCTATATAGCTGATTTAACGAGCTGTGTAAATCCATTGATGTTAAGCATTCTTTTAAAGTCTTTAGTACCAGTTGTAAAGAAATTGATGTTGAAATCATCCATCGTAATAATCTCTTTGTTGTTTGTTTGTAGTGATCAAAAAATCATTAAAAACATTCATAAAATTAGCAATTAAGTATATCTATCTAGATGCTTTCTGTTACAGTGTTTTCTAAATATTAGCGTCTGGACCAACTAATTCCATTTTTGACATATATAGCAAAGCCCTCCTCCTCTACTTCCATCTTTCCACGTAACCTGGTATATCATACAAACCGGTATTCTCCATATATTCAGATTCAATGATATGTGTTTTTGACAAAGTCAAAACAGACATCATTATTTTGTTGTGAGTGTTAGAAAGTTCTTCAATATTTTGTATATTTATAAGGTATTGTAACTTGAATAGATGAAATATTCTTTTCTCGATAACCGCAAACTCTTATTGTCTGGTGAATTACCAGACTCTGGTTTTGCAAGATTTTGACTTGCGGTCGTTTTCGACCCAACTTCCTGAGATTCCGTTTTTTATCTGTTCTTTTTGCGCGGTTAGGATATAATGGATGCGCTTTTTTTCGTTAAGTCTTTTTAGGGAAAAGCATTCTTAGTAAATTAACGAAGTTAATGATTGTGTACAGCTACTAAATTGTATTTTTGAAAGCTTTCTACTTGACACCTTATTTATTTATTTTAAGATTGAGATCCAATTTAATATTCGATATGGGAAGGAAAAAGAAAACTGAAACTATATCTGGCTATGTAACCACTCTATCTCCGGTAAAATCAGCTAGAAACAACAAAAATGATCTTACTTCGACTTCGACTTTAAATTTTCTATCGAAAGATAATGATTATCTTTATTTATGTGCACAAGATGTTGGCAGTTGTCTTCCCTTGACAGATGAGGTCATGGAGCAGTTGAAACTTGTTACAATAAAAGGTGTTTATAATAATCAGAATAGCAAAAATCTTACAGAGTGCAGAGCAATGAAAAGTCAACTGCGCGTATACTACCTGATGCAGACACACATAACCTTCATTGTCAAAGAGTAAACTATCAGTGCAATATCTTTCTTAACTACAAAAACAAATTGGCTCCACCATCACCGAGCAATCATGGCTGGACAATGACAATGAGAAAATTGTTTCCCAATTCGAAGTACAAAAGTTGCTTTGCCGAAAAAAATTTCCGATCTATTAATGCAACACGTGTGGTTACCAATGCTACAGATAGCGATAGTGAAAATGACGACGATGGTAATGATGACGGACAGGAGATTCAAAATGGCACTGATGATGACGATAATGAAGATGTTGAATATGATAATTATTATTACGTATTTCTGTTAACAGTTGCGCAGTATTATAATTAGAAAGTTTCTGCTATATTTGTTACTTATGTCAGTAAAATCTAGCTCAAAAAACGGAAATAAAGTTTTTTGATCCCCTGAAACTATTGCTGATAACTTGATTTCTGTTGATTTTGAGATGCTAGTTCCTATTTGATTCTGAAGCAGCATAATATTAGCTTTCCAACCATGTGTCACATGACCGTTGTTTTAAAAATCACTTCACTAGTGAAAAATGGGCTTGACCCTTTTCTAATTTTGCACCTAAATTTTTTTACCATCAATTTTAAAAAAGGTACCTCCGCCATTTTTTCATTAAAATATATGTAATATCAAAATCTGACTTCAAACCAAGCACTCCGATAAGTGGTCCTACAAAAATTTCCTTTACTATTTAAGGCTTTCATTTGTTGCCAGTTCAAAACAAATTTTGGAATGCTTTGGTAGCTTCAAAGATAAACTCCAACTTGCAAAAGCTATTGTTCGTGCCCAGGTTGAAATACTAGCTATATGATGATTCACAAGAAGTTATTAACAGTAGTAAAGTATAAATTTATAAACTTTGTTGCTCTTCTGTTATGTTGTCTTTAAATGTATTTGGTTTTTTATGTAAAAAAAAGTTATGCACATAGAGCAATATTTTATGATTCTTGTATAACGATAGTTAACTCTTCTTTTCTATACATATATAATTCTCAAAATATTTAGTGGACACCTGTACGTCGGCTACAAAAATTGCTCATGCATTTGTTTTTAAAAAATATCTTTAAATTCAATCGCTACATTTGTTTCTTTATTGTTCTTCGTCCCGTGTTCAAAACGATCAAGCCACTTTTTGAATGCCTTCGAGCATTATCGTTTCGAAGAAAACTTCCCTTAGATATGATTTTTTTATCGCATTTCTATTTTTCATGTTCAACAGACCGCCCAGTTCTCTTGTTAACTATAACAACATACGCATACACGACCATCTTCGATACAGCCATTTTGTCTTAAGAGGAGACCTTATCGAAGTGTACAAATGGTTTCATGTAAACAAATGTGGAAGAAAGTTATTCGATGCAGCAGAAAGATCGATTACGCGTGGTCATTTCTTCAAACTGAAGAAACAGTTTTGTAGGGTCGACATCCGCAAAGAGTTTTTTTTTTACAATGCGTCTTGTAAATAAATGGAACTCCTTCCCAGATAAAATCGTCTGTTCAGAATCTTTTTCAGTTAGAAAATTAATTTTATTTATATATGTAATTTTCGATTGCGATCCACACAAAACTCCAATTTTTTTGAAAAATACAACATATTTCTCTTCATGTTTATATAAATTTATAACTTCACCTTCGTTATACTTTCTTTCACTATTCTCTTTTCGCTTTTGTTCAGTTTTTTCACCTTTTAAGTTGTTATAGGTTGACAGGCAAGATTTATGCCTACGCAATATTGTAAACCTTATTGTTTCTTTCAGCGAAACATGTAATATCAATGAGGGTCTGAATACAGCTAACGAGGAAGCTACCTAGGAAAGCATGAACAGAACTACCTTAAGGGAAGAAACATTCGGGGAATTTAATAAAAATGCCTTATCTGCGAAAATTTATTCCGCGAAATTCAATTTTTCTCTCGTTTTTTTAGTGTCACTTAACATGCAATTAAAAATATAAGAAAATGCAGTGCACTCCCAATAACCCGAACCTCCAAGAGACCAAGAAAATGGTTCGAGGCGAAGTTCTTAGAAATGCCTTTGACTTCTTTGAAGACTAAATTTAGATAGACCTTTACGTAAATTATATCGTACTAAATATTCCCCTAAACTCTGCCCACCGCGAAAATAAATTCCGCGAAATTCAGATATATTACCTTATCCGCGAAAATAAATTCTGAGAAATTCGCAGTTTTTAGACCTGTCAATCGTAACATTTTCTTCCGCGAAAATTTCTTCCCTTAAGGTACTAAAACTGTTCAAAGTGAATGCAGTGAGAACAACCAACACAACTATTGCAAGTGTCGTGTATCACTATAAGGTGTTTGGCAAAGGAAGGGGCACGCTTCATTCAATCGCGTGGTCACTGCCATTAGTGGTGGGAAAATTCTTGATCTCTACGTGTTAATGAAGCATTGCAAACATTGAAGAATTTGGGAAAGTTTCAAACGATTATGTCTGGATATCAGGACCTTCAAAAATTTCTTCTATATACATGGTGCATCAATATATTAGCCTATAATTAGCCTAAACATTGTCTATGAAATGTTATAAATAGATGGTAATTTATCATTACTTTTATGCAATAAACGCAAGTCAGTCAGTTTGTACAAAATCTTCATAATTAAGAATAACTATTCTTTTCGAATTAGTTTCATTTATCAAATACATTTTAAGGTTTTCTCTACAGATTGTCTGAAAAAGTTTAAAAAGTCTGAAAAGCATGTATAAGTGGACAAAAAGCTATTCTCTTTACCGATACTTACACATCTAAAAGCTGATGTGCATTGGTTATTCGTCTATTAGAAAAGTAAAATTATTTTTGAGACAATATACATGGTGTCACAAATTTCAATTCTCAAAGAAACAAAAAAAATTTTGGACCAAAAACGTAATCTAATGGACAAATCTACAACTGTAAAATTTTATATAAATGAGGAAACAGCACCTTTGCGAATAATGTCTTTTGATTGCTTTTGTTTATTGTTAAAAAAATGTTAATTACTATTTTGGCAAACTTATTGTTCCCATTCATTGTGATAATCGCAGCAAAACTCACTCGGACCATAATGTTTCAATATATACATTGCAGACTTAGTCACGGATTTTCCAACAGATAGAATGTCATCTTCAACAAAGTCTAAAATTGCTGCTAACAAAGTCAGCAAGTACTTTCGGTAGTACAAAAAATCCTTCTCTTGAAAGCAAAGTTAATATTGATTGTTTATAACATCATTATTACTGTCGGTAAGTTTGGACTTGCATTCAACACATTTTGATCTCTTAATGACCTTTTTAGCAACGTATCCGGAAATAGTAGTGGCAACCTCTGACCTGTCATCATCTAATACACTTTCAAAAATCTCCTCAAGACGACCACGTAAAAGGTCATTGATGGCTCTCATCCTCGACATTATCAGGTTTGAGGACCTCTTTCCAAAAGTTCACATCTTCCTTTATCAACGAACGGCACGATAAGATACGCTCTGTGTTTAACACATCTCTCAAACTGACTAAGAATCTACCACCATTCATCTAACGGTACTGCACAAAACGATGCTCAATCGGATTGCTTTGAAGGCGAGCTGTCAAAACAAAATTGTAACCACCACCTAACAATTCGTCAATTAGCATGGCTTGTAATATCGTAGCGTATTGATTAAAGCGGTTGAAATTTGCGCCGTTAGGGTAAACGTGGGTGAAAGGGACCAATCTTGAATCCAGAAAGCGAAGCAACGAAAAAGTCATCTTCTTGAAATATTCTTTTTCTCAGGGGAAGTCTTGGTGATTGAGTGGTGGGGAGACAGGAGAGTGCTTTCAGTAATTCTGCGGGATGAATGGTCGGCACCCACAGGATTCATATCTTTTATTAAATTACATTTCTTGCCTTTGTTCAGAAACCTTTCTTTGAAATGAAGTTCGCATATGACAAACTTTTCCGTTCGCTGCCAATCTCGACGATTGACAAAACGAATCCAAGCAATTTTATTGGCATTGTCTTTTGGAAAACGAAAGGAAGCAATCTTTTTGTCAGAAGTAACACTTGAGTACCCAGTTTTGCAACTGGGAATACAACATTTATTTTGGAACATCTAAAACAATAAATTCAATTTAAAAAAGGTACAATCATGCAGTATTTATACAAATTGGCAGCTGTGTAGTGGTTTCAGATGAAATCTTAATATCAAAGTAAACTAAGTTTTCAGTTTTGTCTGAAAATATTGTAAATTTTGTTTCTTAGTAAGACATGTCTTCGATATAATATTATATTGTAATATAAGAATATACATAACTAGAAACAAATTTACTACGCTGAATACGCTGTCTGTACCCTTTAATTTAACTACACATCCGCTTTGAAAACTGAAAATTGAAAACCGTAGGCCTCTTATTTCTGAGGCCGATTATGCGACATATAGGGCCGTAATACCACTCTAGCGAGTAACAATGAAGGAAATGAGATGGGAAATGTTTCTTTCTAGGAGTACATAAACAATAGTTAGCTACAAATGTCTGTTTTGTTGATAAAATATGTTTGTAAAAAGGATTGGATATCATAATGTTGAATATCAATATATATATAATTTTTATTTTTTTCAGTATTACTAACTGTCAGTATTATAAACACATAAAGGCGGCTTAGAAGTGATCATAAATCATCATCTGGTCGAGCTTGCTCGGACATGTAGTCTATCACGCCATTCTTCACGGTCCCGCATCAGAGCTGGTAGATCATCAGGTGTGCATTCCATGTTTCTCCAGAGTTGGTCTATGTAGGTGGTGGCTAGTCGGCCAGGTCTGTTCTTGCCATGCTGTGGCGACCATAGCAAAAGGTCGCTAGCAATTTTATGCTCCGTTCTCCAGCAGTGACCTGCAAAGCGCATTCTGCGTTCTCTCAAAATTGTTGTGATTGGAGGGATGTTTTCATACAGTTGCATTTTTGTAGGATGCTGTCTCCAGGATAAATTCAATGCAGCTCTAAGCATTCGCGTGTAGGTTCCATCGAGTCTGGATTCAAGAGTCTTAGTTAATGTCCATGTAATCGTTTCATACATCAAGACAGCCTCAACTGTAGCTCTAAAAAAGCTACGTTTAAGATGGTTTGATAGTCTGGATTTCCATACAGTTTGCATTCTATTCAAGGCTCCCCACGCTTTTCCAATGCGAATTTTCATATCTTGCTCTGTGGAGCTTATTTCACTGCCAATATATTTAAAACTTTTAACAGCTTTGATCTTTTCTCCGGATGTTGTTTGAATTGAGCCTTGTTGATTGAAGGTCAAAAACTCCGTTTTGGATGCATTCACATACAAACCCACATTTTTAGCAGCATTTTCAAGATGATGCAAAAGGGTCGATGCATCTGCGATGGTATCTGCAGTGAGAGCTAGGTCATCTGCTTAGTCTACATCAGTTTGCTTTTTGGGAGGATATCTACTCGACTTTCTTCTTAATAATGTAAAACCAAGGTCGTTGTGTTTGTCCAATGATGTCCTCAGTACATAATCAAGAGTGATTATGAAGAGGTACGGTGCAAGCGTGTCACCCTGTAGAACTCCTGCTGCGATTTCAAAATAGTCTATGTCGCCATCTGGTGATCGTACTAATGATTTTGTGTTCTTATACAACATCATTATGGCAGATACTGTCTCATCAGGTATTCCATAGGCTTTGAGTATCTTTTCTATTTTTCCTCTGTGAATTAAGTCAAAGGTTTTGGAGAAATCAACAAAGAGAAGACAAGGTGGTAGATTTTTGCTTTAACACCTTCCATGTGCCTACCGACTGTCAGAATTTTCCCAGTTGTTGATCTGCTTTTTCTGAAGCCGTTTTGAATTTTACGAAGAATTTTTTCTACTTGATTTTTTCTACTTGGCTCTACTCGGTTAAGAAGAAGGGAGTTATATATCTTTGCAGCCGTTGAAGTGAGTGTTATTCCCCTATAGTTCTTTGCTAAGCCAAGATTACCTTTTTTTGGGAAGGGTAATATGCTGCCCTCAGTCCATCGTTGGATTTCTTCTTTGTTATAGACGGAGTTACAAAACTTGAGAAGTATATCATTTAATTTCAGTGTGTTCTATGCTTTGGGGGGGGGGGATGTTATCCAATCAAGCTGCTTTCTTGTTTTTATAGATTTTTAAAACTGCATTTAGTTCCTCTTTTGTGAAGTTGACAAGTTTAATATTTAGTGGACTTTCAGCTATTTTTTCAATCTCAGTATCAGACACAATGGGTGCAGATCCAAGGAGTTGTTGAAAGTGATCTTTCCATTTACTCAGTCTTTCTTCCTGGCTAGTTGCCTTCAAGGTAGCTTTGTTGGATGACTTTCGACCACTGATCTCATTGGCAGGTTTCCATGCAGAGGCAGACTGCATATTTGCAGCTGCTTCTTGGATTGATTTAACTTTGCCCTGTACATATTTAGCTAGTTCATTCTCGAATGCTTGTTTTAGTTCATTCAATGCTTCGTTAAACTCTCTGATATTATCTCGTGGTGGATTTGAAATCTTTCTGGATGTTTTCTCCTTGAGTGTGGCCCTTTTCATCTTTATTTCGGATGACTCCCATGGAACTCTCTTTTTAAGTTTTGGCTTATGTGGGATACTCTCTTCAGCAGCTTTTTCATGGGCAATTACAAAGTTGTTGAAACTGGAGTTAGCAGAAGGAGCTTCTTCCTCGGCTTCCAGAGCAGCAAATCTGTTTCTAACAGAAATAGTAAACCGTGTTTTGATGGTTTCATCTGTAGTCAGAAGAGACCAGTCGTAAGGTGGAAAAGGCGAGGACTTTTTCACATTAGCACGGAGACTGAGACGGAAATTAGCTGATACAATTCTGTGATCAGAAGAAACACCGTAAAAGGGGATCCCGTTCATTTCGTCGCAGATCATTTCGTCGCATTCATTTCGTTGTAAATCATTTCGTCGCAGTTCATTTCGTCGTAGAAATCATTTCATCGCAGTTCATTTCGCCGCAGACTTCAAAGTGCTATATAAAGCGCTAATTAAAACGAGTGGCTTTGAGCAGTTCATTTCGTTGCGTTCATGTCGCGCATTTCGTTGTAATGCAAATAATGAAATACAAACTGCAAACAAATAAAGTAAATGTCGTTCTAATGCCAAAATTAAAATACAGTTTTAAGATTGATTGACTAAGTTTTTAAAATCAAAATCAAATGAGTTACTATGTTAAAGTTTATTTTAGTAAGGCAGTTGCGCAATGCAGGCAATAAATATAGCGGATTTATTTCATTTTCAAAATTCATATTCTGATATCATCATGGCAGCATCGAAAAGTACTGTGCAAGAAAACACATTCAAGAAATGGTCTTTTGTGAATGACTATTCGATTACAGTTGAAAGTGGAACTGTTGTAGAGGTGGTATGTAATTACTGTCCAAATATAGAATTGCATAAGTTTAAGCAACAACTAATGCTATGTGGCATGAAAGGTTCCGTCGCGACATCAGCTTTGAACTATCGTACTCCAGTAAAGTACATCCACCATAAAACGCTCAAAAGACATGTAGGCCTCAACACATCCGTGCAAAACTGGTGCAAGCAAGAAATTACTGGAAGCGGACCCACCAACGAATCTTCAGACGTACTTCAGCTATCGGATCCCGTTCATTTCGTCGTGACGAAATGAACTGCGACGAAATGATCTGCGACGAAATGAACGGTCACCGTAAAAGGTATTATAAACTTGACAGACTAGAGCGCTACTTTTACACTTTTTATTAATCATAATGTGGTCAAGTTGTGCTCTTGAGCTATTTGGGTAGGTGAATGTCCACAGTCTTGATTTTTCTTTTTGGAATTTTGTGCTCAAACAGACAAGATCGTTTTCTTGAATGAAATCTTCTAGAAGAAGTCCGTTTCTGTTAGAAGAATCGTGGAAAGCAAAACTTTGCCCTAGTTCTGCATTAAAGTCTCTAGCGATGATAAGAAAATTGTGTTTAGGAACTGCTTTAGATGACAGACTTTGATAGAACTTTTCAGCATCTTCTAAGCAACTGACGTTGGTTGGAGAGTAACATGATATAATTGTGGTGGTAGGGTTTCCATTCAAGTTGGCTATAACAGTTCTAGACTCTATTTCTTCAATATTATTGAGAGCTTTAAGAGCTCGTGGACTGAGTAGCATGCTTACTCCACCAATGGTTGCATTTATAGTGTTTTTGCATGCTGAAGCTGATACAAAAGTTCAACCTTTTCCAACATCCTAGTATTTGAGATCGATATCAGGATGGAGTAACCTATGTTCTTGAAAACATATCACATCAATTCATAGTTGATTGACTGTAATTATTGTGCGAACATTGAAGGTTAAAATTAAAATGTGTTTTTTGCAAGCAAAAGTTTTTGTTTTGGTTGATTTTGACTCTGAAGCTGATTTTTCGAACGCTGTGCAAGTGTCGTAACAACAGCAGAACGCGCTCCTTGGTGACCCACGTGACGAGTGATGTGGTATGGATTTGAAATTGTGAGTCATTATGTCTTTCAGTGGCTGGTTTCTGAACAATGGTGCGCCAGGCCTAAGGTCAGGGTTTGAAATCAGAGTTTTCCTTCTCCTATGCGAACTGCTAACCAAAGCTAACGAGGTCCACCTCCCCATTGGCTTGAAATCAGAGTTTTCCTTTTCCTAGGCAAATTGCTGACCAAAGCTAACGAGGTCCACCTCCCCATTGGTTTCAAATTAGAGTTTTCCTTCTCCTAGGCGAATTGCTGACCATAGCTAACGAAGTCCACCTCCCCATTGGTTTGAAATCAGAGTTTTCCTTCTCCTAGGCAAATGCTGACCAAAGCTAACGAAGTCCACCTCCCCATTGGTTTAAAATCAAAGTTTTTCTTCTCCTAGGCGAATTGCTGACCAAAGCTAACGAGGTCCACCTCCCCATTGGTTTGAAATCAGAGTTTTCCTTCTCCTAGGCGGACTGCTGACCAAAGCTAACGAGGTCCACCTCTCTTGTGTTTTATAGTTTCCACCAACTAGTGTTTCTATCGATGTATTGACATCATCGTTAGGAAGGTTTCCAGTCAAGGCTGAAGAGGCTCTCCTCCCCATGGTGTTTCCCCGCCGGAGGTCAACACGGTATTTAAATGCTGCGAGGTAAAAAGAAATTATAAACGAGGTATAAGTTAAAAGATAAGTTAGTTGTAATAAGAATAAAAGTTTAAAATTACAATATATGCAGGCAAGTTAGAAGTTTGAAATTAAAAGCTGAGTTCGAAATATCCTGATAAACACGCAATTTATTACATGAGGATAATTATATACAGGAAAATAGTAAAATCAATAGATTTTCCGAATGGAAACCAGTCCAATAATTGCAGTGACGATATGCAATTTAGAAAATTAAACAAAATTATGAACGGATGTTACGCTACAAAAGATTTTAATTGATTAATTGAACAAAATTTTGAAATAACAAGATAGTGTTTATGTGTTAGCAAAATGGTTCTTTGAGAAACAAGAAAATATTTAAATGAAATGCGAAGAAAGGCATGGTTTTCCGGACTCAAACCCTATTTTTTCAGGATATGGAGCAGTCCACTGGGGTTTCGAGCCAATCTCCCGAAGATCCCCAACAACCCGGAAAAGATGAGAGAGAGAATGGTATTTACTAAGTTGAACGATGATTGCACCTTTCCATAAGTTTCTCAAAACAAACAACTCACATGTGCTGTCGTTGCGTGTAAGATCGTTAAGAGCATTTAAGGGACTTTAAATGAGCATTGGGACTAAATAAGCACAAGGGACTTTCACAAAAAATGATATCGTTGTGTATTATTTGTTCAGTACGTTTCTTCTTCAATCATAATCATAATACGATTGTAGACGTAATCTAAGTGTTACCTGACCACCGTACTTAAGGACTTCATTCGTTTCGTTGAAATGGACACGAATCTCTTCAGTTGGTTTACCACTCAAATGCTAATGAGCCGTACACTTAATTTACTTATCCGACGACTCCGCTGATCACAGCAACTTTCGGTATATCTTTTGCGCCAGATAAAACAACATATGGATTGATGCTTTGCGCCATCTGTCTTAAGGCCCATTTCCACTTCAAACGCAAATCGCAAATTGCATGCGATCCTTTGTTTAAAATTCGCTTACGGTTGTTCGTAAATCGCATGCGGTTGTTCGCAATGCGATTTTTAACTGTTCGCAATGTTTGATTTTTTGCGAACATTCGGATGCGAACGAGAGTCACATGTTAAAGAGTAACCAATCATAACTCAGCTTTACCAAACACAACCGCCAAAATTTAAAGACTTTATTTCGAACTCAGTGACAGTTATTTCCAATAAAATGACGATGAGCGCGAAGATTGAGTGGACTACTGAACTTGTAGAATTATTAATTGAAAGTGTGCGTTCAAACGAAGTTGTTTGGGATACAAGCAGTGGAAATTATAAAAACAAAAATGCACAGGAATATTTCATAATCCTCCTGTGTTGTCTCCTCTGTATTAAAAGTCTTTAACAAAAGTCTTTAAAATTCAGCCATCTCGTTTTAAAATATTCTTTTCGTTTGGTGTCAATTTTTTAATATGTTTTTGTGCAGATAAATATGATTAAATTTGATTGGCTCATCAAACAATAGGAATTCGTGCGAACAAGGTTTCAATGTGTATTGAATTCGCAGGCGCTCGCAAGCGCAAGCAAGCGAATTGCGTTTGAAGTGGAAATGGGCCTTTACCAGCCATGCACATAGCGATACGTGTTCTTCGTGATCATTTGTTTTGTTGGGAGAGAATTTTTAACCTTTCCTTTCAAATGTTTTGGCACTGGACATATCCACTCACATGCGGATATGACTATGTTGACTATGTATGACTATGTAAGGTTAATCTTTGATGAATCTGACTGACTATCTTTGACAGATAATCTTTTGGCATCATCTGATCTGTGGTCTTCATTTCGAAAATCTGGACAACCATCCTCGAATTTCTTTAATGCGATGTTTTTCATCAATTTCTAAAAACGAGACAGTTATGAGATTGCAAGAAACAAGCAAATGTCTCTCCCGATCGTGGATTATTATCTCCAGCAAATAAATCTTCTTCAGATTTTGACTAACGCAGGTTTTTGCGTCCCCCAAAATTTTGTTTCCTTTTCGACAAAGTTGCGGGTGAATCACAGGTTTTCTCCCTCTCCGTACCGTACTTTCAGAACATTTCCTACCCGCTCTCTATTATTGTTTCTTCTGCATGCTTTGTCACAGCTTGCTTGATTTACAATCATAACATTTTCTCGTCCTCGTTTCTTCCATTGTGACAACACTGACACAAGAATGAAATTTTAATACACTTCACGCAGTTGCAAGCAAATTTGAATGCAATGGTCTTAAACGAGAATAGACACGGCCCACAAATAGAAGGCCACTTTTTGAAATAAATTATGTAGAGGAGCGATCTCTATTCGAAAAAATATGTTAAGTAGTATTCAATTTGTATTATTTTGATGATCAATGTTTGTAAAAGTTTCGTTTCTTACATTTTCTAATTTCTATTTAAAGATTTTTTTTAAGAACAACTCTAGAAAAAAGATTGAAAAACACATATAATCGACAGTAACATTTATATATATAACAAAATGTACATTTAAATTTTTGCGCATTCTTACTGTTCTTGTGATAAATTAGAGTCACAGTTTGATCCACTCATTTAACAAACAAGGGATTGTTGAATGAAGTAAACCTCATGATGGTATTTTGAGACTAAAAAGAAAAGCTAAAGAAAAACAGAAGGAGAAATTTGTCTCGTTTCAAACAAAGGTGACATTTCGTTCCTATTGTCTAGATTTAAATATAAGGTATTTATACATGTTAATGCAGCTATTTTATGATTAAACTCACGAATAAAACTTAAATAAATATCTTAAAAGGTGCAACGCGTCATGGAAACGATCTGCAAATCTACTGCTATACTTTATTCTATCATTTTACCAATTTAATCCAATTCTTTCAAGTACAGGCAGAACCTTTAATATTCCATTATTCTCTCTAATTTATACTTGGTTATGTTTATTTTGTTGCTTGGTTTCTATTATCCACTATAAAATTTAGCGCAATAAATGTTCATCTTGTTCCTATTCAACGTTGTTATAACTACACCATGTTATATTAGGGAGATTTTGTATTTTTGTAGACATTTTGATTCGACGATAAACAGATTTCAATTTAATAACCTTTACGCAACTAATCCCACAGCAGATGAATCATTGCGCCATACTAATCGAATCATTCCAGTAGATTACAGTCTAAAAGCGGAAAACAGACATTAAATGTCGTTTCTGCTAATACATTGCGTCATTCTGGACGTCCAATGTACAACTTGTTTATTTATCATAATTATCATATTTTTGAGTTGAGGTCCTTCTATTTCGAAAGAAATAATGTAAGAATTCCCGTGAATTGATGATTGATGCAAATAAATAGAACGATTTTCTTTATTCCTTTGATAGATTTTATTATCATTAATCGGTTTTATCAGGGATATATTGTAAACACATTAAACAGATGTGTGTGGGCGCACGTGGCGAGGATTTTCATGAGGAATGTAAGCCAATAAAATCTAAATCTGTGATTACATTCTAGACATCTCTATGGCAATTTCATAAATTGCTATAATACTTGCTATCATTAGTACCTACATGAATCTCTTTTATGTCATAGGTGGGCCCACCCATGAGAAAAAAAGGCAACAGCTACTTCATGTTTTAAAAAGACAACATCCTTACCTTTCGGTTACAGTTGTTCTGTATTAAAGATTCCTGGATAGGGTGCGTGGATGACACCCATTGTTGGAAAACAAAAATATGAAATTACTTTTTTCTAATATGAAACAAACAACATTCAGTCGTTAAATACACGTTTGCAAAGGAAAGCAGAGAAAGAGAACATTGAACGGAAACTTAATTCCAACATCAACCCCCAAGTAACAAAATCCCTATTCAAAGTTTCTTGTAACGAGTTGTTATGAGCTAAAGGAATTTGTTCCCGTGAAATTGTCGAAGATTAAATAGAACCGCTAATTGATATTTTTGTTGTAGAAAATGGACTTAACAATAGTCTCAAAGAAGACGACGATTCTTACATCTTCAGCCAACCATATATGAAAGATCTCACAAAAATAATACAAATAACATCAATAAAATCTCTTGGATCCTGACCCCAAGCGTTAACAAGATAACTTACTTGATTAGTGGAAAATATATCGGAGAAAAAAAAAAAAAATCATAGTAAGATTAATAGAGCATATCAACAAGATTCAACGAACCCCTGAGCCCCCCCCCAGAATTAAAAAGCTTGCTACGGGCCTGCTACCTCTCCCCTGATGTTACACACAAACATACATATATATATATTCTTGGCTTTGCTTACATATACTGTGGTCATACTTCTATGTGTGACATAATTAGTCAAGTTTATTGCAGTGCGAAAAGATTTAGCTTAAAAAACACTGCGTGAGTAAAAAACAAACAACACTGCTCTCTATTGAAATTGAACACAATCCGGTGTTACCTAATACAACGTTTTTATTGCAGGATTTTTTAAATTTGTACTTTTTAATGGAATTACTTTTTAATTTTTTTAGTTCGCTAATGACTTGATGTGCAAAAGTTAGTCGAAATATCGCGAACAAAAATCTTACAGAAAGGACGTCATTCATGTATTTTAATTAGTTAATCTGAAATATCGTTAAAGCCAATAGTGAAAGATTTTACTTAACACGGTCGTCAAGCATTTAACACGGTCGTCATGCATTTAACACGGTCGTCAAGCATTTTTTTCTGAATACGGATAAACCAATGATCGTTGTTATACAAAGAATGCACATAAAACATCCACATATCTAAAACTTGCTGACCAACGACTTGTGAACCATATAAGTCAAAAGTACATTTTCTATAGTTATTCGCAGGTACGTTGGAACACGAAAAAGAGTTTTTAGATTCCCTGTTAAGCCCTAAAATCCCGTCTAATAAGCTAAAATGTTAATAGGGGGTAGTAGAAATTATTTTATAGACTTTAAAATGGTTACACATATATCTTACTATATTTCTTATAAAATATTGCTTGCAAACAATAATAATAATTGTACGCAATATTTTTAAAATTTTATAGCGTGAATAAATTATGTTACATAACAATTCTAGAACGAATTAACAAAAATCCTCTCAAGATGCGTTCATGGCACAAACAGTTTCCCTTTAAAAAATATTTCCTAGCATATTTATAAGTTTTGTAATGAATTTATTACTGATATTATCAACTGCTTGAAGTTTTTTAACTTGAGGTATTTAATGATTTTGACAGATGAAAAGGAAGGTATTTGTATTATTCTTTGTTCTTTGTGATCGATGCTAACGATCTTTTAACAAGATTCACAAGAAAGTCTACCATTAATGTCATATAATCATTTGTAAAAGGATTACCCGAGCGAAGGATACGGCTTAATCGTTAATATCAGTCAGCCATTAGTAGAAAACAATTTCAAGAACGGTTATGTTCACGTGTCTTTGCTACTTGATGGTTTTTGCGCTAATCAGTGTAAAAGGCAGGAAATCAGATGACCTCGAAGTCCTTGAGCACTGTGAAACAGTTCCTGCAGCCGTCGAGCTGGTTAAAGCAAGAAAAGATTGTTTGATTCCTAAGCACCCGATAAACTATTGTGTTGGTGTTTGCGCTTCTAAGCAGTACTGGGTATCAGACGGAAAAGCTGAAAAAGACAGACATATTTGCAACTGCTGCGTACCAATCACTTTTAAAACGATTAGCTTTCGATTTCCCTGTAAAACACCTCTTGGCCTCGTAACCAGAGAAGAGCTAATCAAGGTTCCCATACAATGTGGCTGTCGATTGTGTAGATCTACATCCGTGACTTTGTAAGAGAACAAAAGGATGAAAAAGGGATACTGTCAATAATATCTTTCGCTTATTGCTTATTTAGTGAAGGGACACAAGTATTCATATACCATTGACATGTTTATTGCATTTTACTTATAAAATTTTCCTCTTCACTGTAAATGTCTATGTTCATGAAGACGAAAGGAAAATAGAGAGCAGTGTTGTTTGTTTTTTACTCACGCAGTGTTTTTTAAGCTAAATCTTTTCGCACTGCAATAAACTTGACTAATTATGTCACACATAGAAGTATGACCACAGTATATGTAAGCAAAGCCAAGAATATATATATATATGTATGTGTGTGTGTAACATCAGGGGAGAGGTAGCAGGCCCGTAGCAAGCTTTTTAATTCTGGGGGGGGGGGCTCAGGGGTTCGTTCACAAAACAGCTGGGGTGCGCTGTACGTGCTCCATTGGGGTCTAACTAGCGCTATTTGACCATTCTCTGATACCTAGAACAGCTAAAAACGACTTATTTGTATTCCTATTTATTGCAATTTACCGGCTTAAACTGAAACCTCCGATGATTACAAATTTTTACTTATATTAATGTTCCCACAACCTGCGTACCATCATGGTTGGGGCGCGAAGAAATTTTTAGATATTTCTACCTATAAAACTGATATTTCAACATTTATGAAACAAAAGAATTTACACGTAAAGTTTAAGAGGGATAGATTTAAACAGGAGAGGCATATTCTGGCAGTGGGATCTATGACGTTCAAAGAAAGAGTTTATTATTAAAATTCTTTCTGATATTATGGGCTTATTACTTACTTTTTTGTCAGTGTGAAAGACTAAGTATAATTAGTATGTGTTGTGTTTTCGGGATATTTCAAAAACAGAACTAATCCAAACCATCGAATTTACACAATAAAAAATGTTTAGAGTCATACAGAAAATTTTCCCAAAGTAGTGGCGCGGCTGTCTTTTTTACTAATAAATTCACTTCCGATCTCCTTCAAGTCCATATCATCTAATTTCTCTTTATGAACATGTAAAATCATGGCATGATTAAGACGATTAGAGTGCATTGTTGATCTAATATAAGTTTTTATCCGTTTTAATACCGAGAAACTTCTTTCCGATATGGCATTTGTTGCCGGAGCCACAATGATCAGTTTCGCCAACTTGTGAACTTCCGCTATGATGCTGCGTTTTTCTTGGTTAAGAATTTTCAGCTTGTCAATCACAGACATTATAGTTTTGACTCCTTCTTTCTCGAGCAATTTTGGTAGCAGCTCAAGTTGACCTTTAAGACTAAAAAGATCAAAATCTTCAAAATATAGATCTTGAATTACATCGAAATCGCTTTGAAAAAACTCATTTGATGCAGCTTTTAAAAGCACAGATTGTAGCGATGCGTATACTCTAAAATTAGGTTGATCAAATCTGCTTCTGAAGTTCCGAATTGTGTTATCATATGCTTCATAGCACTGCTTTCGATACATTGACTTTGGGGATTCATGCTGAAAAGGTTCTTGGCCGTTTGCATATTGAGCAGACAGCTTTCGTTTTCTAGGCAGAAATGGTTCATCAACTTCAAAATGTTGTTGCAACTCAATTGAGTTATCCCACAAGTGGTCAAAGGCAACATCATTTCGTTTTTCCTCTAATAACTCAACAACACTTTTTATTATTTCTTGCCCAGCCACGGCTGAGAGAGATGGATTTTGTAATGTTTGACTTAGATTATCCGTATGTCTCAGGATTTGCGTACCCAATAAGCATCCAAATAAAAATTTAAACTCTTTCAATGATGCTACTGCCCCATGAACTCTCGCCTTCATTTCTGTATTTTGTAATTTAGCCAAAGACTATTCCCAAAGTTCAATCAATTTGTTGTGATTATTTGTAACGGCTGCCAAAGTATCATCTCTTACAGTCTATCTAATGGGACAAAAAGCATGCACGCTTTTGGATTCATTCGATACAGATTTTCTCAATTCGTCTAGCTTCATACTTCTTTGTGGCGAATCTTTGACTAACTTATTGATTTCCCGCACCATTTCAAATGTTTCCTTAAAAGTATTTGTACCTTTGTACATGCGTCTTTCACTGCTAAGTTTAACGCATGTCCATAGCAATGTGTGTATAGCATTTTTGGATTCTGACGCTTCTCATTATGAGCTTGAATTGAACAGAAAAACCAGATTTTTTCCCCCCCCCCCCATAGAAGCTGCCCCATTGTAACATTGTCCCCGGCAGTCTGTAATTCGTAAGTTTAACCTCAGAAGTATATCCTTTATAACATTTACAAGAGTATTTGCTTCCGTATTGGGGATTGGTGAAGTCCAATAAACTCTTCAAACGCTTCCAAGTTATTGTTAACCCATCGAATGCAGAACACTAGTTGTTCGATTTTTGAGATATCTGCCGTTTCATCGAAATAAAACGAAATAAAGCGAAAAATGAATCAAAGGGATACCATTTTGAGAAAGTTCCGAAAGTCCCAAAAACAAGAACACTGGGATACGTATAAACAATTAAGAAACACTTGCACAAACAAAATAAGAAAGGCTCGGAACAGTTATCACAAAGCTATGCTAACTAAACATCAAAATAACCCGGGAAAATTCTGGAAAGTAATAAAAATAATTTTTCCAGGTAAGAAATCGAAATCTAGCGTGGATCCTGACAGCAATAAATCGAAAGCAAATAGTTTATGCCAGTTCTTTACATCAGTAGCCAAAACACTCAAAGAAAAATCTTTCCAGTTGAAAGAGTTCGTTTGGAAGACGAAATTTCCGCTACAAATACAGACCGACGTATCTTTTCAGTTTGGATATGTTTCAACGATCTTTGTAGAAAGAGAACTTAAAAAGCTAAAACGAAATAAATCTACTGGAATCGATAACTTTTCTCCAGGGATGTTAAAAGATGTGACATCTGAAATCGCTAAGCCGATATCGTACATTATAAATCTCTCTCTCCGCACCGGTCAAGTACCAAAAGAATGGAAAAACGCTCTAGTAATACCATTGCACAAGAGTGGATCAAAGGTAGATATGAACAATTACAGACCAATTTCGATTCTGCCAGTCATCTCGAAAATTCTGGAAAAATCGGTTCACCGTCAGTTGATTGACTATCTCGAAAACAACAAACTGCTATCGGAAAAGCAGCAGCGTTGGTTTACAGACTACTTATTTGAAAGATCGCAAATTGTAAAACTAGGTCAAAATCTATCGGACCCAAACTACTTGACATGTGGGGTTCCACAAGGTTCCATTTTGGGACCTCCTTTATTTTTGATATTTTTTAATGACTTCGAAAAATGTCTGCGTCACAGTGAAGTCATTCAATTTGCAGACGACACTGTTATCTACCTTCACGGAAAAACTGGACACGAAATCGAACAGATGCTAAATGAAGATATAAAATCGATATCCACATACCTATTTGAAAATGATCTCATTATAAATTTGAAAAAGGGGAAAACGGAGAGTATGCTGCTGGGTACATCGAAAAGACTGTCATTGATATCACCTGAATCGAGGAATCTCAGATTGTTTTGTAGTGGTACAGAAATTAACTGTACTACACCCTACACGTACCTCGGAACAGAATTAGATAACCATTTGAATCTCGCAAATGACTTTGATCGAAAATATAAAAAGGCATCGTCGAAAATTGGACTTTTGAGAAAGCTTAAACCAATGCTGACCATAAAAGCTGCATTTGCAATTTATCAGTGTATTATCGTTACCGCATTGAAGTACAATTGCATCGTTAATTTAATGCTAACAAAGACTCAACTCGCGAAATTGTCATCTATAGATTCACGAGCATCTTTGATATTGAAACAAAATTCTGGTAGCCTAAAGAATGAGTTCGACAAACATGCCGTTTTGCTGGTAAAGAAATGCCTTGATGGAAATATGTGTACTGTTTTCGAAAACTATTATAAAAATTTACCATTTTTTAATGTAGTATACATATAGCGATTTCTTTAAGATACATTCATTTACGTATTTTTTACAGCTTTGATTTTATAAATTTTGCTAGTGTTTCCACAGTGCTTTTGATATCATTTAACTCGCTTTTCAAGCTCGAAAGTTCTTCTTTTCTAACGTCCATCGGTCTTTCGTCTTTGAAATCTCTACAATGAACGAATCTCTTAACATATTTTGCTGTACGATCATAACTTTCGCTCGTTGTTTCACACATACTTCCCGACCGCGACGAACACTGGGAATATATACCCTGATCTGTGTCTAAGTGTCTGCACTGGTCATTATAGGAACAACTTTGGTTCTTAAGAGATTCCATGTTGTCTACTGTAATGATGGGCGTCCGATACTCCTCTAGACTTACATTTTGTTTGTACGTTTCGCTCTCCATAGAATCCAATGAGGTGTCAAAAGTTTTCTTTAAATTAGAACCGCAATTACGCTTGGTTTTGAACTTTCCCTTGCTGTAAATGCTTTGTATGGAAGGAGGTCGCCTTTTTCGTACAGGGGTTAGGGGTGAGTGTTTGGTCGCCGATTCATTTCCGTTGTCGATAGAGCAGCTTGTTATTCTCATAGATCTATTCAGTTTGTTACCCTGACTTGTCCTGTGTACTGCTGTACTATGTCTACTCACTGTTGCTATGACTTCAGGATTGTCGAATGTTCGTTTTTTACTGTCATTTGAACGTTCAATTAAAGCCTCCTTAATCTGAAGTTTCTGCTGCCACATAGGCAGGCGGTCATTCTCAGGAGACGACGGTTTCTTCCTTTGTAGTTTCCGCGGTGATTCACTATCTGTACTTGAAATATTTGTGGACGAATACAAATTTGAACACTCTTCCACGATGTTTTCCAAACTACTCGCTGAGACTATTTTCTAAACAGAAATAAAAGAGATGTAGGATAATGTAATATGATGGTGGTCAGCAATAAAGGGTATTGAATATTTTCAGTCTGTTTTATCGTAAACCATTTGCATAATCCCTTACTTCTTTGGCGGAAATGTCAACGGCTAAGGAAATATTTCTTGAGAAGGGTTCGGCAAAATCTGAGTAATATCTCAGCACATCTTTTATAATATCTCGAGTTAAGTACAGTATGTCACAATACATTAAAGCGCGAACATCCCCGTTCGATCTCTTTATGGGCTTAGGTTTTGAGATGTCCTCACCAAACAAATCACCAGTACCTAAATATGGGATAAACAAGGAACAATATTTTCAATCTATTGCTTGTTTAGTCATTATTGCATCATTGGAAAGCTGTTTAATTAAAACAAAAACAAAAAAAAAGTTTAATTTCAGTATTTACCTAAAATCGCCAGGATGTAGCCTCCCTGTAGCACTTCTAGCGTTCCCCGTTGTACAAAGTACAGACTGTTGATTGCGTCGCTTTCCTTGATGATCAACTCTCCGGGACTGAAATGACATTTGCGCACCTTAAGTGACAGCGATCTTAAGCATCCTCTGCTAGCGTGTTTAAAGCATGGCAGTGACAAGAAGCTCTTGTACAGGTGACAACAAATATCCGATTGTAACTCCGCGGGAAAGCTTTGAAGCATCTAAAAGTAAAATGAGAATTCACGGGTTCTCAGGGTTATTTTTTTATATAACAGAGGAAAGTCGTGAGAATTTTGATTCTCCATGTATATACTTTTCCGAACAAAAGGTTTCTTAATTTAAAGGAGCGGAGAAAGTCGAACAATTAAATGATATGATTTCAAAGTAAATTTAATACTTCATCTGTTTGGAACCCTCTGCTACTGGACCATTGCGATATGAACCAGTCCTCGATTCTCCTTCTGAGGTCTCCCTCGAGTTGATGATGACGTACAAAAAGCTTAATTTGTGAGGCCTTGGCGTAAAACTTGGCGCGTGCGCTGTACAGCTTCTGTATGATGGCCGTCATGTTGCCGAATATCGCCGATTGAACTATAGCTAAGATCGAAAGAGTATTTCAAAGTTTAATACCACTTCTTCTAATCTTGTAGAAAAAATACAGTTTTTAAAATTTTAAGTCTCGAATATGCTTTTTACAAATACTTGTCAATTTACAAAATATTGCTGCCCGAAATTATTAAAAACAAAAAAGCGAAAAAAATTAATATATATAATCAGTTTATCAAGCTAAAGATTGTGGGTAAAGCATCACCTCCCATCAAAAGAACAAAAACCGCAAAGATTTTTTCCGCAACTGTATTTGGTGAAATATTACCGAAACCAACAGTGGTCAAACTGGTAAAAATAAAATATAACGAGCTGACGTATTGTTCGCTAATGTTTATTTCTTGGTATGTGAGGTTCCCTGTCGAACAGAGATTTCGTCTGTTACCTATGAAAAACAAAAGGATTTTTTTCTTTGAAGAAAGTATTTAACTTGCTATGAATAACACTCTAAATAAAACTTTTTATAGTCCTGAAACAGTAATCGCTGTTTGAAAAATATCGCCTATTTTGCTATTATAACAAAAAAGTAGATTAACCCAGTTTATATAACCATCCTTCTGTGTAGTTTGATTCGAAGTCTTTCGTTCCGATGATGTACCAGACACAGGCGAGCCAGTGGGCCAGGAGAACAAACGAGCAAACCATTAGAAGAATCAACGTTGCAGTATACTCCACGTAGCGTATGACACGTCTACAAGCACGCAACAAACGGATCAAACGACCAGTCTTTATTAGTGATACCAACGATTCCTAAAATTGTGTTTTGAAATACTACTCTTTTATTTACATAGAAAATATGTTTTTATTGAATATATATTTATATAGACAATTTTTGCTCTAAATTTTAATTCTTATATTTATTATGACTCTTTTATGTTTAATTGCAAAAATATTTAAGCTAGTTTATAAAATAAAGACAAAGACAAAGTAAAATAATTGCTTGCTCTAAAAAAGCGCAGAAATGGAAGGCCTTCTTCACTACATGTAATTGTTTTTTTACGAGCATAAAGAAGCGATAAACGCAATAAATCTTTCAAATAAATTACAATACATCATTTTTTCAAATAAATCAAAACACCTGGAAGGTTTCAGTGGGTTCCCGCAACATTTGAAATTAGTTTCGGGAATTTATGTAATTTGAAGAAATCCGTGAACCCTACTATTTTTTTATTTTGTATCCTTAGGAGTTTTTTTTTTATTAAATTCTTCTTATATTCATAACCTTTTAAAGCTTTCCCCGCCCCCATTACAAAAGTGAAATTTATACCGTCTACAAAGATTTCTCAGAAAGTAACAGTTAGCGATTTTTAGCCAAAAAATATGCAATAAAAACCTACATGAAGAAACCTAGGTATAACAACGAGTTTTACATTCTCGTTTCTATTTTTAAATTTTGGAATGATATATATATATATATATATCAATATATATATATATATATATATATATATATATATATATATATATATTGAAAAATGTATATAAAATGGAAAAATTAATCGCAGATTTGGTATTAAGAATAAATTCTACGTTAGATGAGATGAACTACCAATGGATAAATTTTTATATTAAGGTATTTTTTACCATGAACCAGTAGGTTAATTGTTGTACCCATGAACGAACCGAGTATTTAATTGTATATTAAATAAGATATAAAAGATACAAATAAATATTAACCGCGTTTAATAACAAACCTAAAAAGAAACAATAGAATTCTCACCAAAGCTGGATTCACAAAGTACACAAGCTCAAATGGCAAAGCCAGTAAAACATCTAAAACGAACCACCCTTTGAGGTAGTTGATCGCAATAGTTTTTGAGTCGGTTATCAGTCGACCAGTTTGTGATTCGATAAATGTCGTACGAAAGTTGATAAAAATGTCGGCGATAAAAAACAATTCCAGGAACAAGTCGACCATGTAAACGATAAACGGGTCTTTAGTTTTAAAGGCGATATTAAACGGCACAGCAATCACGATGTAAGTGACAATGAACAATATTAACCAATCCCATGCAAGCTTTTGCGGCGAGAAGTGCAGTAGCATGAATTGTGGAACCTTAGAGTTCTCTTGTTTGTACTGTGGAATGAATTGAGATTCAGGCCCAACCTTAACAAAAATAAAACTTCATAAAACATTATTCGCGCAGTCGCTACAATGTTACAGCCGCTCTTATCTCCCTACCGTTAACTTTCTCGTGACGTTCATTTTTAGTACGTTGGCTTCATCCGCAGTTACACCACTAGGAACAGTAATAGGTAGCAAACATGTGGTCACAACTGATTTTTTCCTTTGAACATTCTTCAAAAAATCTGCAGTCTCTTTACTGGTTCCTATCTTTTTCACGTTATAAAAACTATAAACCTGTGCCATGAACGCCCCTTTCCTGTTCTTTGGTTTTTGATATAAAGACATGGTCAAACCGTGTTTGGTTTTTGTCACCGTATCATCTATATGACGACTCAGAATGTTGGTCAAGCTCTTGTATATTACTGACACCAAAGTTACAAAATAAATAAGAAAACCACACAATGCAAAATTATTGTAAAAACGCTCTATCTAAACTAAAGACAGTTCGAATTTTTTGAGAACCATGAAATTATTATTTGATTTTCATCCATTCTGCCCATTGTCTCTAACTTCTCGTAATAAGAAAATAAGGTGTAGAAATTTCTTTCTATTCCTAACCAGCTGTTTAATCGCGCTAGAGAGAAAAACAGGGTTGCAATTTCTTTTTTAAACACGCTTTTTTACAAGGACAATATAGCTAATGAAACAAAGGAAAAGTACAGACAGTGTTGTATTATCTATCTATCGGTCAGTGTCTCTACCATATTTTCATAGAATCAAAAGTATGGTTCGAAATATAACTCAACATTTTTTGAGGCATCTTTGATTCATTTCCAACTTGGTTACATGTTTGCAAAAAAAATTTCTAAGCGTTGAAATATTTATACGTTTAGAACATCACGAAAGGAAACTTCGCAAAAAATGTGAAAGCATCTGGTGTTTGTTTTTGCGGCCAAAAAAATATTTGCCATCTTTTAGCGATTTTTGTCTGATTTTTTTATGAGCGAGAAGAATTTTACGGATGTGACCGATTTACCGATTATCTTCTATGACATCATCATACAAATATAAATGTTTTTTATTTGTATGATTATAGTGTTTTCTGTTTTATTTATATGAATTATTAAAAGTCGAAAACACTCTTGTTGATCAATTTTTGGATTCTCCTAACTGATTGTCACTTAATTTCGAAACAAAAGTATGGAGAAGGTAAAGTCGTCGTCTAACTTCGTTAACAATGGTAAAAGTAATCTTTTCAAATTCATCTAAATAATAGTTCTCATATATTTGGCATTAATCGCAAGTGACAGATGATAGCATCTTAAACCAATCAATTTGCACAATACGTCGCGATATCAGACGATAACATGCCTAGAATGGTTGTCACAAGCAATATAGAGGTCATATCTTGTATCACAAGAATTGTAAGCAGCTCAGTTAATTCGAGCTCATCTATCATTTTAGTTATGCACTTGACATTTTTGGAGCTGTAGACATTTTATCTTCTGAGGATTGTTTATTAGAAGTCTTCGCATTTTCTTTAAATTTAGTTGATTTTGGATTATATTTAACCTGTAGTGTTATTAGGTTGGTTTAACATGCAGGGTACCTTTTTTTGTGCTTCATCCATGAGCGTTGTATTGATGGACGAATGATAGCGATTTTGCAAATGTAGGAGAACATCTGTGCTTATTTTTCGCAACTTGGAGGCCGTCTTCTGCTGCTTCACTTTGTTAAGCGGAGGAGCTGAAATCAGATATAATATATTCCTAACTAGTTTATGTTTCGTTAATTTAGTATTTTCTTTTAATAAATACTAATAAAAATACCACATAATGAGGCGATATTCAGCACTTCCTTCATTGATACCAAAAAAAGTACGATGTCATTTTTCTCGTTTCTGATTGGCCAGATATTGATGGAACAAAAGAATGGCGTTACTGGAATCATGAAAATATTCAATTTTAAGCATTTTTTGACATTAAATAACAAGCGATTAAATTAGTATCTTTTAATGACAAAGTAGAAGAGGAATAAAAAAAGGACAAACGCACACATGCGAAAAGGTTATTGATTGATTTGTTAGAGTACACCGTCGATATTAGAAGCTTACCATCTTTTTTATATAAAACCACTTCCGTTTTGTACTCTGTCATTTTATAGAAGGCATTGCGTAGTTTCGTTATTTCAATGAAATTCGTTTCCAATCCAAACAGAAAGGAACATATAGCACTCTTTCGCATCAGCTCTTTTTTACTGTAACCGGAGATTTGTGAGAAGCCATCGCTGCAGTAGACTATCGGGTAATTTCGATTTGCTTCCCCGTTTCCAAGAACAAAGTTGCTTACTATAAATATATTCCCATGTAACGAACAAGACATCGATAATATTTACCTTTCAGAAATTCTATTAAAATATTTATAAAAAATATATGTTTATTTTAGTGCGTGAAACCGCGCCTATTTGAGCATGCGCATCATTTAACAACTTTGTATTTAAATGTATATCTCCACCAAAAATTGTAAAAAATGGCAAATGAATAATAAAAAACTATGTAAAAATCTACCAACCTGTTCCGTAGTTCTCCACTAGTTTCTCCAGAAAAACATTTTCCGGGAAAGTTCCCCGTCTACCAAGCACCATATGTCCTTGAGACCCTAGTCACTGGTTGTCCCTAATAACAACAACGACTAAAATTCTTTGGTTTGTTAAACATTTTCAGGGCCCACGCTACGATTTTGAAAGTGGAGGGGCCCATGGCATATAGTGAAACTGATAGGTCTGAGTCGACCAGAAATATTTTGAGATTTTAAGGCTCTAGAAAGGCTAAAAACACTCTTTTTTGCCCTAAAGAATTTTTTTTGCCCATTTTACAAAGAAATCCTAAAAAATGTTAAAAACGAATTATATAAAACCAATGATACAATATAATATACATTGTTTAGAAGTCCCCTTCAACAAATTTACCAAAACATTCTTTCTAGATTTGAGGCAACGAACTCGTTAGATATTCCATTTGTATGTTCTTTGTAAATGATTAGCACAGCCAACAAATTGAAACGCTTTTGGGTCATAGTTGATCGAAGCAATGTTTTCAATCTGCGAGCAAGAGAAAAAGATCGTTTAGGTGTTGCACTTGTAGCTGCACCAATAAGAACTAGCTTCATTAACTTTAGAACGTTCCCGAAAAGGCTTCGTTATGCTTCGCTGGTTTGACGATCTTATCTTTTATCTCCTCAAAGTAAGAAACTTTTTGTTTTTAAAAACGGAGCGCAGAACTTGGATTTTCGCAGATCATGCTGACGTGTCGAGATCGTCTTTGCATTTTTCAAGAGCGTCCATTATTTCTGTCTAGTAGGAATCAGAGTTGATAGACGTTATAAGAAACTGCTCTATGTCGGAGAAGGATTGATAGCTGGGTTGCTCATAGCAATCTTTAATTGCCATGATTACGGTGTCGATAGTATCAAAGAAAATAATTCGGTAGTGATCGTCTGGTGTTTTTGGATGGCCTTGAAAATGGTGTAAGATCGAATATTTTGGTCGATGACGCTTTCTAGGCAGTGCTGATTCTTCCACATCAGGTTTTGCTGCTTTTTTCCTTACCGATTCAAAAAACAAGTCGAAGGCTTGACTTGTATTCATCCCCTGCAATATCTGAACTACGAGGCTCGCTAGCCTTTGTCCATTCAATGCACTCATTTTTTTCTGTAATGTTTTTGATAAGTTGCTGTAAGGCTGTAAAGATAAAAGGCCGAAGAAAAACGAGAAAGATGCCATTTGTGATTGGACATCCAATTATGCGAGCACGGACCTCCAATTCTAGCTCATCACGCAAGCAATCTTTCCATAAGTTCCGGAGAGAATCGTATCTTTCAAAGACTTTGTTGTAACATCGAGTAGTGCACAGCTTGTTCAGAGATACTGATTTGGCCTTTTCTGTTTCTCCTTCATTCGTTTCTCCCTCGATGATGTCATCCGATAATCCCAGGATCTTTTTTTCTCTTTTAGGGGAATGTTTGACCAGTACACAAATCTCTCCAACGGTACGCATGTTCGATAGAACATCACACAAAGAGGTCAAATCTATAACAGCTAGACTAAGTGAATGTCCGTGGCAATGGGTAAAATGGTTTTTAGTTTTTGTATTTGTGTAGCTACACCAGACTTCTTCCCCATCATATTGCTAGCGTCATCATGAATCTGACCACGACTATATTAGAGCGAGAGACCTGAGCGAGACAGGACATATTTAATTGAGTGTACTATCGTCTCACTCTTGATATTCGTCAATTCGTAGAAACCAAGAAAATCCTCTTGAATTTCTAAATCGTCCGTAAACACATTGACAATTGCTCCAGGTTACTGTCAGTGTACTCATCAGCCATTATCGTAATAAGTTGTTTTTATTGATTTCCGTTAACCTTTCATAAATAACATGCTGCACCACCAAATCCAAAAGTTCATCTTGAATATCATTGTAGGTGTACTTCAAACGAGCCCTTTCCAATTTCGAGTGAAACGAAGGATCTTTTGTTGCGAGAAGCAGAAGAAGCAGAAGAAGGTGAAGTTGTCATTTCTAGGATTCCCTTGGATTGCCATACCTTGCCTCGCCAAGAACCTCAGACATCTTCCATCTTCTTTCTTTCACTTTGTCGAGAATCCACAATGTTTTGATTGGTTAATTCTGTAACATCGGAGCATCTGGCTACAACAGTTTCTACTGAAGCAGCTGGTTTGTGACAATTTGTTTACTGATATGTTTCGAAGCACTTGGGTTGCTTTTTCCACGAATTGAAACCAACGTTTATGTTTGCTTGTTCCTGTTTCGTTCACTCAACAAACCGTCGTTCTTTTCATGTTTCATGCGATAGGCACATATAACGCAATCTGACCTACAAAAATACAAAAAAGTAATAATAAAAGTCAAAGTTTCGAATCATAAAACATCAAACAATCGAGACATGTGACTTAACGACTCAACACGAAAAGTAAACAGAATAAATGTCAATTAAGATTTTAAACTTACTTTGTATCATAAATCAATCAGGGAATCTGTTCAAACCATTGATGTTGACACGAACTTTAAATCTCCGATTTTTGTCTTTGTAAAAGGAAACGTTTTGGGTGACCGGAACAGTAATTCTTCAGTGACACTGTGAGAAACATCCACTGGAACAGCAGGCGGTTCAACCGATGAGTTTGTCGATTCAGTTGAATCGATGCCGATGAAGATTTTGTGTCCTTGTTTACTGATGAGAATATGTCTGTTATTGTTCGAATAGCCATCGTCGCATTGGAACCATACTCACACTGCTAGGCTGTATATTACTACTTTATATACTATTTTTCTTAAAAATCATCGTGTAAAATGGAGAATTGTGCGCACTGCAATTGTTCCTATTATTATAGCTATCACACCGATCACACTCTGCATGCTTTTTTACACATAAAAATATGGTTTTGTCCACAATGTATATTATTGCATGCATGTCACCATGTCACCACTGGACCCCCCCCTTGATTATTCAACCTCGATCATCGAAGCCCAGTCCACACAATTAGAAAATTTTATTTGACAAATGACATCTTACTTCAAAATTTAATAGGGAGTTACAAACGTATATGCCATAAAGCGGTAGTTGTGTGTTTGTATATAGTATTTCCCTCACCAGAGTTGTAACTTGTGGTAAAATTGATAAAATGTTGCTGTTGGAAGATATATATACCAGGAATCGAAGAAATTGCTCCTTCTATACGTGCCATAACATTAGCCGTCTATCGGGTTTGCGTTTTGACTAAACATTCTGTTTCTTAATATGTTGAACTACTCTTCTCCATTTGAAGTGATTAAACTTTTTTTTACAATTCTCCTTACTGTAAAAGACCGTGAATTAAATATTAATTTCGTCCTTACACAACTCCACAGCTAACAGGATGTGCTAAAACACTCTGAGAATTGTTAGTTCCGGCTGTGATAAAACTTCAAAGCCAAGGAAAAATTATCGAACGTGTCTTTTTATAGCGTATTGACGCAGGTTCCACATCAACAAACACTCGTATTTTTAACGAAATATAGGATGTTTTCTTGTCCTATAACCTTATAATATTACCTGCGACATCGGCATCAGCAATGCTGATAACATTAGACCAAATGTTAACGAATAAAAACGAATAATACTCCTTCGATGTGATGTTCCCAGTTGTTGCTTTTTTCGTTAACAAGTTAACTTAACAAAACTATTGGGTTGCTCTCTCTGATCTGTGGGTGGTAAGATGTAACACGATAGTCCGTCGGGAAGTGTTCCATCAGAAAGTCTACTATACTGCTGATGAATTCACGACCTCAATCACTGAACAAAAGATCAATGCATCCAAGACGACAGATAACAGAGTACAGAAATCTTACGGACTTAGCACTCTGGTCTGAGAACGCTGTGGTCTCGCTCCACTTCGACAAATAGTCTGTTGCGGCGACTATGTACATTAAAGTTAGAAATTGTTGCGGGAAGAAAAAATTGCGAGCACAATCTCGCACCTTTTGCATCTTTTTTTCAATTTGCATTACATAGGGTAGTTGGAAAATATGCATCTGAAGAGTACGTCAAAGAGAAAGAGTATTTGCTGCTACCGATGAAGATGATAATAACGGAGAATTTCTACGTGGGACCATTAGAAGCGATTGTTCAGCAGAAGAAGAAGAATAAGGAAGAGAAAGGATGAAGAGATTGAGGACAATTAAGTTTAATCTGATGTAATAAGCCCACTTTTTATATTCTTTTATGTCAAAAAAATTGACAAGATCAAAATCTGTATGGACTATATCAGTTATTTCCTGTGTTGTTATTGTTTTATGACTTCTAGAGCCGCGGATGTATAACAAGAAGGTGCGTAAGAGACTGAAACTAATTTTCGTCCTCATCAGGTTTGTTGCGATATTGATGATGCTTATATTTTGCTTTTCATCAATCATTGTGGATACACGTTAAACACCCCACATTCTAGACTTATTCTCCTAAAACATGTGAAAACAAATGGCGTGAAAGGTCCGTGTTCTATTTTTGTTACTCTTTCTTCGTATTTTCTTTTCTTTCTCGTGAGATCTATGAGCGGCCCGGAGAGTAATTTTAGAGTGAGAATTCGTTAATGGGTTAAAAACCCTTAAATCCATCTCCTTCTTCCTCCTCAGTCCTCGAATCCAATCTTGCCTCGTCTTCGACTGCCGTTGATTCCAAATTAAACTTCTCACCATTTAAACCAACAAGTTCAGGCTCAACATTGACCTCATGGCAAATCTCGGATAGAGCTTCAGCAGTCAAAGTAACATTTCATTGTGTTTGATCGACACGAATCCTCCCTTTTTGCAGGTCAACGCGTGGTCTATTGAGAGATGTATCCCACAAATAACATAGTATCAAGCTATAATGCTATAAACCTTATGATACTAACCTTAACATTATGCCATATTATAAATATAAAGCATCAAAGAATGACTGTCTACCCAGGTAAAAACCATAAGATTGTAATGGCCAGCAAGAAGCGCCTTTTTCAGAAATTGCATTAAGTAAACGGTGTTTCTGATAAGGTAACCAACCGATCACGTATTGTTTTTAAATCGTTCTTAATGGGCTGTTGTGTTCATGTTTGCTACGTCAATGTTTAGAACTTGCTCCTGATTTGTAACATGATTTTCAAACTTTCAGTTATAATAATGAGAATAATAATAATAATGTGAATTGTTTCCCTATAATCCATCAAGTAAACATTTCATGAACCTTATAATCATTGATAGTTTGTAGAAAGTGCGTATGCCGATGAACAAGACAAAACAGTTTAAATAGTGGCTATCCATACCTTGTATTAGGACGAGATCTTTTTCGGGTTTTGATGTAAACTTCTTCACTTTGATCACTCATTTTTTATTATTTGCTTGGAAACTTAAATAAATGTAGATGCCTTTGCCGCTTTTATTATTTTTTATTTGTTTGTGAGAGGAAGTTCAAATTTTGTTGTCGACTGTCATTGGTAGAAGTTTGGAAAAACCCGTCACCAACCCTCCGGCTAAAATATCTTAAAATGGAGTGGAAGAGGGGGAAACAAACCCAGATATATGAAATGAAAATGCTTTTCATCATTTATTAAATATTTCAAACTCAACTTCAAATTCCAGCATAGAAAATAATAGCCGAAAATATCTTTAAATCTGAGTCTGATAAATACCTACATTAAGCAGGTCGAAATATTACTAAAATAATAAAATCATGTGAACGACCATGCACAAGTCTATTAAATATTATACAAACGTTCGTATCAAGATGTCATTAAAAACAATATCTTTAAACAGTTTAAATTTTATATCGTGTTTTATTTTATATCGTGATTTTTCATGCAAAATCGTTAGACCGTTTGTGAAACTTTTTGATATTTCTTTAATATTGTTTTTATTTTGACAAAACTTTCTAAATTGTTTATTCGCATTGTAATTAAAAACGTACAAGGAACGTTTTATCAACGTGACACTTTGAAACGTTTTTATGGAACGTCAATTAAACGTTTTTGAAACATGTCACTTTGAAACGTTTTTTTAGAACGTCAATTAAACGTTTTTGAAACGTTCAACAGGCACTTGGACAGTGAAACCGAAAATAGACGTACAAAAAACGTTTTTTACACATGCTGTGTCCATTGGGTGTGGTCTGTACTCAATTACAGCATGCCACCACTAACGTAACTCGTTCAGTTGTCCTGCTCCTTTAGGATCGTATGAAAGCGGCATGCTTAAGCTTAACATCATTCACCATGATTGAAATAGGATGACATGGCAATTGGATATCCCTGAGTTGTACATTCTTCAAGAGTTCACTTCAATTCCACCAATCATAAATAACAAATAGCAGACTTGCCAAGTCCCACCGTATTGCCGTGGTACCCACGGTTTTGTCTCGAATCTCACGGTCTCACGGTTTGTCAAGTAATTCCCACGATTTTTCCCAAAAGAAACAACGTCAAATTTGATATCTACATATCTCCAGCACTTCCTCCAAATGATTATTTCCCCTCGATATGTAATGTATCGGCACTTCTCGATCCGTTTTTATTAAAGAGATACCCATCATGAACACCCGTCTTTGTGATTTTTATGATCTCCGTCATATTTCTGTCAAAGATAACGGAAAAAGGGAACAGTGCGCATGTGTGAATTTTGTAAACACAGAGCGTAAACATGAAGCGTCATGGAACTTAATTTCAACATTCTCCAGGTTTTTACCTCAATCTCAAGGTTTTTCAAGATTTTTTTTACAAATTTCCAGATTTTCAATAATATAAGGTTGGCAAGTCTGAAATAGGCGTGTTGGTTTCTGATAACAGTTTATGGAGAATAAAGCTAATTCAGGACACAAGATTTTGAATTTTGTGAAAGTACAGTCCGGTTTATGCAATTTACCCGCGTCGACGTGTACAAGCTCGTGTGTGTGTCTTTTCTTCGAATATTTCATTCATTGCATGAATTCCAGCTTTGCTGCCACCTGGTTGTCCTGCACATAGTTGACGTTCAACGGATAAAGATTTGATTCTCAATACCTTGGATATTGCTTTACTAACGATTCTGCGTTGTACTTCGCCCAAACCTATCGCCCAAACGCCGGGATCTTTGTTTAGTTTGCCTGCAAAAAATGTCATATGGCTTTTAGGATCTGATATAGGTTAACAAACATAACGATTGCTTCGTATACGTCCGTACACTCTGCTCCGAACTGTTGAAGCTAGCTATTTAACTCGTGAGGCAGCGAAATTGGCTGGATTCTGTATCTTTTAGCGCACAACTTCGTATAAATTTCCATTGATTTCATCGAAAATAACTGAATCAACATACTTAAATGTACCGAATAACATAATCTTATCGTTTAAAGGTTGACTAGCTGCATGTTTCTCCTCCAGTAAGGCTAGCACTCAAATATTTGTTTCTTCAAGAAGACGCAACGCTCTACTGATATGACCTTCTACCATGAGACTTTAAAAACGTTTTGAGTAATAACACTAAATTTTGCTGCTGTTGAGTAGCTGTTGCTGTTAAGTAGCAAAACCTTGTGTAGGAAATCTCTAAGTAATTAGTCTCTAAGTAAAGAATTTACGTCTCTCTTTACCCATAAATCTAGCCGGCGGTCAAGCTGACTTTGACGACGGAAACTGGACATGAGGATTAAAAGCTTACAAGCAACAGTTCCGCGTTCATCTTTTTAACAGAAAAATTGTCTCTGTTTAGTAATTTTATTAACAAATCGTTTCCCAGATTTGCCTTTTGAAACAGGAAAGTTATTCCAGTTTTCACTTAATGATGATTTTCTATGCGGAATGCATATTCTGGTGAAATTGATCAGTCTGTTCTATTAACTCATCGCGAGTCTCTAAATTCGAGGGTTCATTAGTTACCAGTTTTATTTTCTTCGTACATTTTGAAAGATGAATTGACGACCATGTGATGTTGCGAAAGATTGATCGCATGAATGGCATTTAAGTAAATTTTTAGAAGTATCGATATTTTCGACGATATCTAAGGGTTGATGCACCCTAGCATAGTAAATGTTTGTTCAGAAAAGTTGAAATGTTAACAAATCCTCCAACGGTAATAATGAAGTGACGTACAGTTTAAAGTGAGGGCTGTTAGCACAGTCATACATTACTTACATCGTCAACAGCTGCCCGAGAATGTCTTCGAGATACTATCTCCCACTAAGACATGACGTTGTGGCAAAACACGTCTACGAAAGTTTACGTAAAAAACATCAACTCGACACTAAAGTTCAGTATGCAGATCAGTTCATCGAAGAAAATTGCGAATACGAATACTGGTGGAATATGTCAATCAAAACACCTGCGAAAGTTCAACATAATCGTCCTGACCTCCTAGTTTGGAACTCCTCAGATAAAACGTGCTATGTTGTTGAGTTTAGCTGTCCTGCAGATGTGAATGTCGTCCGGAAAGTCGTAGAAAAAGAAAATGTATATGGGCCCTTGATGCGAATGTTGCAATTAATGTATGTTGACTATAAGTTTGTCTTCGTGCCTATTATTATTGGGGCACTTGGTGCTGTTCCAAAAAATCTTAAAATCAGTCTTGATAATCTAGGTTTTGATAAAAATGAGTCGAAAGAAATCATTTATAAACTCCAACAAAAAGCTATACTAGGCACTGTTAAAACATTTATGAATTTTAAAAAGTAGATTTTGAATTTACGATTTAAATTTGTTTTTCTGCGGACTAGTTTTAAATTTTATTTTAAGTAGAATTTTTCCTTTACTGTTTGAAGTATTTTTATAATCTTTGCTCTAGTGATTAGGGCCAGATTGTATAGTACATTTTAACTACATACATACATACATACATACATACATACATACATACATACATACATACATACATACATACATACATACATACATACATACATACATACATACATACATACATACATACATACATACATACATACATACATACATACATACATACATACATACATACATACATACATACATACATACATACATACATACATACATACATACATACATACATACATACATACATACATACATACATACATACATACATACATACATACATACATACATACATACATACATACATACATACATACATACATACATACATACATACATACATACATACATACATACATACATACATACATACATACATACATACATACATACATACATACATACATACATACATACATACATACATACATACATACATACATACATACATACATACATACATACATTCACACCCAAACAACAAAATATCCTTAAAAACCTAAAAAAGAAATTTGGTAATACAAAGAAACAAACTCTAACGTCACGCCATGCATCATTGAAAAACGAACTCAAAGCAACCGCTACAAATTTCTCGTACAAAAAGAAAGTACATGAACGTAAACGCATAAACAGTCAATTTGCAAACAACCCTAAAGCAGTTTATCGTGGATTCCGAGGAAATTTAACAACTGTTAAAGAAATACCATCTACAGAACAAGTGCAAAAGTATTGGCATGGCATCTGGGGAATCAAAGGAGATTTTAATGAGAATGCTGAGTGGTTAAAAACTCTCGATAATGAATATTGCACCAATCCTACCCCACTTAAGAACTGTTTAATATCATCCGATATATTATCAAATTGCATCAGTCGGTTACAAGACAAAAAGTCTCCTGGAAATGACCTAATCACAGGCTACTGGTATAAAAACATGGACTTTTATCGAGTTGAGCTTGCATACTTGTTTGAAGAAACATTCAATGGAAATATTGAAATACCACTATGGCTTTCGAAAGCAAAAACACAATTACTACCGAAAAACAACCAAACAACAATACCAAAGAATTATCGACCAATAGCGCTGCAGAATATAATGTTGAAATTATACACAGGCTGCATAAATCAATTGCTTCAGGAATACTGTAGCCTAAACAACATCGTTACAGTAGAACAAGCCGGTGGGAAAAAGAATGTTTGGGGGTGTTTTGAACAGCTGTTAATCAACAAAACTATACTCAATGAAGTCAAGAGGAGTCGAAGGTCATTAGTCACCATGTGGCTAGACTATCAAAAGGCCTTTGACAGCGTTCCACACCAATGGTTGATCAAAGCGTTAAAATTAGCTAAAGTTCCTGAAAAAATCATTACAGCTTTACAATCGCTAATGCGTAAATGGTCAACGAATGTCCACCTTGAAGGAAACCATCAATCATTAAGAACTGAAACAATCCAATATATTCGTGGTATATTTCAAGGAGACAGTTTATCGGTATTATTATTCATCCTAGCCGTTAACCCATTGTCGTTTTTACTGAATAGAATGAAAGGATATCAGATCGGTAACAATGAAAATCGTGACACTAACATCACCCATCTATTTTTTGTTGACGATCTCAAGCTCTATTCAACCAACTTGAATCAAATGAAGATGATGTTAGATTTGGTTACCCAGTTTTCAAACGATATTGGAATGCTGTTCGGTGAATCAAAATGTGCTTATATGATAATTGAAAAAGGAAAACTCGTAGCAAATAAAGAACCTCTAGTGATGAACAATGTCACCATAAAACCATTGAAAGGGGACGAGTCTTACAAATACCTCGGACAAGACGAAAACATCGAATATGCCGGACCATTGAACAAAGAAAGAGTCATCAGCGAGTACAAGAGAAGAGTGAAAAAGATATGGACTAGCGAGTTGTCAGCATACCGCAAACATATCGCACATAACGCTTTTGCCGTACCAGTATTAACCCCAACCTTCGGTGTACTAGACTGGACGATAGAGGAAATAGAGAACATTGATATTCAAACGAGAAAGATACTAAATATGACCAACAATTTTCACAGGAATTCAGACGTTGACCGTTTATATGTACAAAGAAGGAAAGGAGGCCGGGGGCTCAAGTCAATTCGCTTAGCATATGAAAGTAGAATAGTGACTGCCAGGCACCATCTTATTAATAATAGCAACAGAAACAAATACATCGAAAAAGTTAAACAACATGAAGATCAAAAATTACTAAGAGTAGGAAAAGAGTTGTTGCAATCTTTGGACATTACAGACAATCAAGAGCAGAAACCCAGGAATACCGGAAAAGCTTACGTGATCAAATACCTTGAAAGAAAATACCAATCGTTCATCGATAAAGCACTGCATGGGTACACACAAAAAGTAATTGCTGCAAACAACGAAATAGATATACAAACAACTCGTGAATGGATGACAAATAAATACATAAACTCACATTTCGAGGCATATGCGTGTGCAATTGAAGAGCAGGAAATCGGCACTAAAGATATTATCTACCGAAGAAAGCGACTTCATAACCAGCAGCCAACAACTGACAACAAATGTCGACTGTGTAAACATCAAGTTGAAGACATTACTCACATCGTCAGCAGCTGCCCGAGAATGTCTTCGAGATACTATCTCCCACTAAGACATGACGTTGTGGCAAAACACGTCTACGAAAGTTTACGTAAAAAACATCAACTCGACACTAAAGTTCAGTATGCAGATCAGTTCATCGAAGAAAATCGCGAATACGAATACTGGTGGAATATGTCAATCAAATCACCTGCGAAAGTTCAACATAATCGTCCTGACCTCCTAGTTTGGAACTCCTCAGATAAAACGTGCTATGTTGTCGAATTTAGCTGTCCTGCAGATGTGAATGTCGTCCGGAAAGTCGTAGAAAAAGAAAATGTGTATGGGCCCTTGATGCGAATGTTGCAATTAATGTATGTTGACTATAAGTTTGTCTTCGTGCCTATTATTATCGGGGCACTTGGTGCTGTTCCAAAAAGTCTTAAAATCAGTCTTGAAAATCTAGGTTTTGATAAAAATGAGTCAAAAGAAATCATTTATAAGCTCCAACAAAAAGCTATACTAGGCACTGTTAAAATTGTTAAAACCTTTATGAATTTTAAAAAGTAGATTTTGAAATTTGTTTTTCTGCGGATTAGTTTTAAATTTTATTTTAAGTAGAATTTTTACTTTACTGTTTGAAGTATTTTTATAATCTTTGCTCTAGTGATTAGGGCCAGATTTTAATTGTATAGTACATTTTAACTCATTTGAAATATATACCTTGTTCATACATACATACATACATACATACATACATACATACATACATACATACATACATACATATAATGACAATTATTACTGCCAAGGCCATATCGATTCGGAAGAATTTTGCGTACCAATCTTTAGTTAAAAGGGGTTAAAGGATTCGGTGACAAAAGAAACAGCAATGTATACTTTATAGAAGTTTTAAGCCTACCGCACACAAGCGATTTTGTCGTTGAGGAAGGCGGTTTTGTCGCTGATTCGCGCGTTCCTCCCAAACGTCTTTCTTTCTTGTTTTAAATTTTGGACTGTACACATTATTGCGCCCATACTGACAACAGAATTGCACTTTTTAATCCCTTAAGCCTTAAGGTAATATGTACAAAAATATATTAAATAGATAATGGTGGTAAAATCTTTTTTTAGACACGCTCCGGCAAAGAATAGAGGGGCGCACGCCCAGAAAGTATGGTACTATTACTTCGTATCGGCATGTAACTTAATTGATTTACATAAGGTATTCAAGTTTGCCGTTTTATAACACCAAATCGAGTCAAATGTTTGTAGTGTTAGCCGTTAGCAATTCTATCACCCCAAGTTGAATATTTATAACCAGTCTAAAACTATCATGTCGTTGTCCCCCTCTTCCGCTAAGGATTTTTAACTCAAAACATTTTATTCGCAACCCGCAACTTTTTATTTTTTTCTCGTTTATGGACCTTTTTTGTATAAGTAAAGTTATATGAAGTTTACACTTTTCTGTGTACATTGAGGTATGAAAGTATTAAAGTCTGGTCCGTAGAAACTGCTTATAAGAAAATCCGTCTCCGACTCCGATTGCAAAGTTTGCCAATGTTAAGATTCTCAGGTTCAATTGTCCAAAATAACCATCTACAGGAATTGGTGCTGCCAGTTGTAGTGTAGTTGCAATCATTGCTATTACGATATATTATCTGGTCAAGTCACACTTCCAACACCACAGTTTATGTGGAAGTTTAAAAGCATGAACGTTCACCGAATTGAATTACTTTACAAAATTGCTACCATGGCAATGTCACCTTAAAAATAAAATTTATATATATATATATGTTATGTATTTGGAGAGACCAACTTCATCTTGTTAATTGTTTTAACTTTTTGCTAAGAAATAGCTTAATTATTTTGTGATAATGATGCAAATAATGTAATCAAAATAAATGTGGATTCATTTGATTGACTTTGCAAGACGGATAAAAAATATTTCAACACATGTTTATGTCATAATAATTCTAAATTAACTATAATTCACTTACATTACAGACGGAAAAGCCTACCGTTTTTCCTACTCTTCAATCATTGTGCTTTACTGTGACTGTTTTCCCACCAACTAGGTAAAAAATAAATAATTCGCTCTGTTCTTTATTTTATTCTCTGTTCTTTTATGACGTCACTGTCACGAGCTTGTGTGTAGAAAGTATTTACTATTTTCGTATGTCGAGTCGACTGGATTCCTCCCGAAGTTGTGACCACTCATAAATCGAATGCTTCCCACATTAAAGAGGCGTTTTCACATTTATAGTGTGAGTTAAACCATTTGAAAACTTCTATCAGATCTCCTCGCATTCTTCTATATCCCCTACTAGGCATATTTAGACTCATCATCATCATCATCATCATCCATTTTTACGTGACCTTTTCTACTCAGAGTTGCACGTTTTCAAAAGATGATATTACCCACAATTGTGTGGGTTTAATTATCTGATGCTTTATTGGAGCAGATGATTTTACAGCAGGGCATCCCTTCCTAACGCCAACCCCAGTAAGAGGGAAAACAGTGGTGAATTAGCCCACGCAAGATACCAACTTGTATTTTTAACTCCGTGGCGGCCGTGCATAAAGGGCATGGGTGCTTATGTCCATGAGGTCAAAGATGTTACATGACCCGCACACCCCGAGACTCACTAGTCTTTATTCGTACAAAGCGTTTCTTAGGCCTGGAATCACTTTTGATGCTCCTCGTATAACCTTTTGGCGTTTGTCATGTAAAGGTTGTTGGTTGGATACTATTCCGCAGTATTCCAAAAGAGGGCGCACTAATGAGGTAAACAGCTTTTTAAAAATAAGGGGGTCCATATAGGTAAACATTCTGCGAATTAGCCCAGCTAAGCGGTTTGCCCTGTTAACTTGAGTATAGTTATTGGAGGCATAGATTGAGCAGAACGTCCTTTCTTTGTAAACAAACTACGATGACATTCATTAACATCCATTGATGTGCTCGCGTGATCATAAAGAAGAACAACGAAATGTTCAACAAACAACATGTCTTCTTCTGTTAATGTTGACATCCTGTAAAGATTAATAATAAATTATTGGGTTGTTCCTACGTTTAAAACTAGTAAAAGTCAGGTAGAAATATATAATGAGATGACATATATGTAAAAATTTGTAATTAAAACATGAAAAGAAAAGTCCTATCTGCATTAGTAGCTACTCCCACCTTACAAGCGCGGGCTTGAGACAGCGATGCAATGTTAACGTAATAAAATACGGAAGGCTTCTGAATCTCCTTCCTCACAAGTTTGTAATGGAAATGCTCAAGGCTACTGATCGGCTCTCTCCTACATCTTTGTATATAAGAACCATGAGTTTTCAAAAAATGGAAGTGGCGTTAGCGGATACCCCACTTAAGGATTATTCTAGAAGTTTGGTGAGGTTTAGACATGTTATTAATAATATCCTATTGTTAAATGTTAAGGTCTATTGGGATAATGCTTGACGATTTTTTTATTGCTAGTGTTCGACAGAGTAACATGCAATTTTATCAAATGAAACATCAATATGTTGGGCCTATTATAATTGTTATCTGAATTAGATGATCACATTGCATCTTAATTGCAGTGCCGATCCAATTAGATATGCTTAATTAGGTATAATCTGCATCTGTGACACTAATTACATAACATAATCACCTGCCTATATAAAGGCGCCTGAAACTGAGGAAATTCAGTATCACCTTTGGTGGCACATTATTACAAGATTCCGATTCGAGAAGAAGAATGATCTATATGTGATCAGCAAGACGGCGCTGGATCCAGAATCACAACCCGAAGATGTCACAACACTGAGAAGGTTTAACGTCACATATAAGAGAGAGCCAAATTACCAGAAACGAATATCATTGTTGGATGGTAGCTGTAACGTGGCGGTGGTAGAGTACATTGGGAAATACTCTAGCAACGTTTGTATCCATGCAACAACAAGAAATCACATGGGGGTACATAAGGACATCATAAGTGAGGAAGGAAAGAGTTAAGACTGCGATGCAATATCGTAAGCACCATCATCAATCTCATAAAGGGAACACCAAGATCTTCAACTACATTGTGCGCCTTCAAAGACATCGTCCCCAACTGTTATTGGACAGAACCTTCATTGTTGGACTATGCTTCGTTACCACCATTGTGTACAAGAATAAAAAGTTGCTGTGGAAGTCCGCGCAAGAATCTTTCATTGTTTTAGTATCAGTCTTCCTTCACTGGGACGCCGCATTTCTTCTATACCATAACTTCCTAACACACATCTAGGCAAGGCTTGATAACATCAGTGATGCTGACGTCGAATTAGGAGTGAAAGATATTATGATCGGTTCCGATGAGGAAAAGGCCTTGACAAAAGCAAAAAAAGAAAAGTTTCTCGCAAACATAATATTGTGCACACGTCACTGGGAAGAAAACGCCAGACGCCATATTGAGAACGAGACAACCGACCAGAAGGTGAAAAACGCATATTCGACGAGAAATTTGGGAAAAACGCAATACTGCAGTTGGATAATTCATATGACTTCCAGGAAAAAGCGCAAGAAATCAGTATTACGATCGAGTTTTCTTGTGTCTTTGACGAACTCAGCCATTGCGTGAAAACTAGACAAAGACACAAATTGAAGGTGTCAAATATACTGTCGTAGCAATTTACCTCTAAACATGGTACGAAAAAAGAAAGTAGTGGTTTAAAGCAATGATTTCTAGCAATTGAAAACTGGTTTATAGAAAGACACAAAATTTTTCAAAAAAATTGACGTGGAGCTTATATTCATAGGCATGAACAAAATATGTAACATTAAAAAAATCTGAGGATACCACTTCCGTGCATTGTCTAAATTGTCTGATCTTTACAGATAATAGCTCTTAGTCGCCTAATGGGGACCAAACTTTATAGGATGAAAAATTTGTAGCGACGATTTGTGATTCAGATGTACGACATACTAAGCGATTGTTTTGATGTGAATGAATGCAGAAGAAAGCTTTCACAAAGAAAGGAAGAGCTGTAGAAGAAATTCCACCGACAAGCGATGCTTTGACGAAATATATTCCAAGCAAGGAATAAAACTTATATAAGACGATTTTATAATTCAGTTACATTCTTCTATTATATACTCTAAATGTGTTTATCCATTTTTCAATTTTTTTTAATTTACAGTTCACACTGTAGTCACATGGTACCGCGATGTTCACACTGTAGTCACATGGTACCGTGCTGTTGATAAATATTTGAAATCTTTCAATTTGCCAGGTTTGGTTTTAATGAAAGTGATGAGACTGTTAAGTGCATTTGGATGATGATAGATGAAGTATTAAAAGTGGGTAAAGAGCAGATCAAATGTTTTTTTCAAAACGTGTTGTGAGACTAAAAGATGTTGATGATGTCGAAATCGAAAGATGTTGAAAAGTCAAAAGTCAACTGAGAGAATATTGGTCGAGGGTTATTGAATAATGATCTGCATTTTCAGAACTTATCACTAGAACGACCGATGGGGTCGAAGTCGACCTCTAGCCAAGTTTGTACAGCTATTATGCAAATACTTCAAATCGGTACAATTTCAAACTTTCAGTAGCTTCCTAAATATTTATGAGTTGCATACTAACGTAGATTTTTCTATAAAAAAGGTTTTTGTTTACCCACAATCACCAGATATACCTACAACGACCGAAAGGGTAAAAAACGACCCATATAGATATTTACCTACAAAGATTGCGTTATCCTCTTCAAACAGCGTTAGTACTTTATCCTTCATGTAATTAAAACAACACGGGAACTGTTCTTATTTAGATGTAGGTCATTTCACTTCGAGATAAAGCATTGTTTATTTGACATTTGTAAATTCTGGGTGATAATGAGAACGCAAGATTGCAATCAATGGTCAACAGAATTCAAAATGATTATAGCAGAATAAAGGTTTATCCACGTAGAACGTTCAGCAAGGCATCAGACATCACAATCAGGCGTAGAAGGAATGACAGTTATAGACAAAAAAACTACAATTATCTATAACTCTTTAGCTAAGACCAGGGGGAAAGACCGTACAGCCTTCTAATTATTGCCCACCAGGATACTTGATACCAACAATGATCTAGGCTCAGAATCACAATCAAACTTATGTTACTTGTCATTTTGTTAGGAATATTGTAGATGTTATATTTAGAAACAGGAAGATTAGCAAGTGTTTTTCAATGTGAACTCTGCAGATGCAAACATTTTTATGCATTACTTTTTCATTCACACAGAAAACACAGTGCTATTTTTTATCGAGATAACGTTTGTTGGTTGAATATACAGTAGGCCTACTCTTTTATATAGAGAAAATTCAGTAATGTCTACTCATCAATGCCTATCAAAATACAACCTAGATGAAGCCATGAGAATTCTCGAAGAAGATAATGCCGAGTTGGATGAAGACATCGACCAATCTGAAGATGTGCCAGTACAAAACGGCAATGCCAGAATTGATGAGGAACCTTCTGACACTGAACCGGACGGGCACAGCGGTTTATCGGAGGAAGAAAATTATGCTATCGACGATTTTTCACGCTGCAACGTATTCTAAAAATGGAGAGAGTTGGACTCCTTTATTATCAGCAAGCGCAGTACGGTCGAATGCTTCTAACCTGGTACGTGTGCAGCCAGGGGTTAATCCTAGTGCCCGCTTCAAAGCTAAGAGCAATCCTTATGAAAGTTGGAAACTCTTCATTAATAGTGCTATGCTGAAATCCATACAAACACATACAGTCAGAGAGGTTATAAAAACCAACCCTGATTTCTCCTTGCCCATAGAAAAATTAGAACCTTTCATTGCCATGCACTATGCAAGGAGAGTTTATGGAAATGCCCCTCCTGTTGAATTCTTGTAGAATAAAACTTATGGACCGGCTGGTTTCAGTCAAACAATGTCTAGAAAAGGTTTTGTAAAAGTGAAAAGTTTTATTAGGTTTGATAATAAAGACTATCAAAGTCAAAGATTGCTAACTGATAAGTTTGTTCACATTCGAGAAATCTCTGAATCTCTTTTATGCCGAACAAGCCTGAAAAATTTGGAATGAAATTTTGGATACTAGCAGAGGTGGATTCGAAGTATGTTTGCAATGGTATACCTTACCTGGGAGCTTTAGAAAAGGAGCAACGAAATGGTACTCTACTCTCGGAAGATTAGTAATGCGACTCACTTCTCATTTGCCAAATCTTGCCAGTTTGCTGCAGGAAAAAAACATCACGATTGTTGGAATTATTAGAGCTGGCAGTAAAGGATTACCTAAAGAGATCAAGGCGGAGAAGAAAGGTTCTGTAGCAAGTTTTTCTTCAATAAATCTAAAAATTGTACACTTGTAAACTATCAGTGTAAGCAGAAAGAAAATGTCCTATTGATATTTACAATGCACGCTAGCCCAACCACAGACACAACAGAAAAGAAGAAACCTGACATCATCCACTTTTACAACAAAAATAAAGTGGGAGTGGACGTGGTTGACCAAATGGCAAGACAGTACACAACTCACTGAGCAACACTGTAGGATCCTTTGTTTATTTGATTACTTTTTTATTACCTATTGATTTTATTTAATTGCTTTTGTCACAGTCATTTTATTTAATTGCTTTTGTCACAGCTCTAGACAATTGCTCCTTTAACGGCTCTAGGGAATTTCAGCCCTATATAACGTTTTTTTTTATACCACTTTTTACAACGCCCTTAAATGCGCTGCTACGTGTTCAAAGTTTCAATCAAGCTCCACATTCAATTCTACAAGTCGTCACATTTGTATTTTCAAGTTTTCACACACTCATTCGTTGAGCCATATGGTACGTTTATTTTTTATTATTTGTTTTCAATCAAATATATATTTATATTTTTTCCACTCAAGATTTCAATTTATATCAGTTCAGTTTATTTTTCCAAGTCTCAATTTGTATCTTTTATTATGTTATCTCAGTTTGAACAAATCAACAAAGTTCCAAACAAGGCTCACTCAATCCCCACAAACGCGAAGGTGGCCGTTGGCGATTTGGACCAACATTTTGGATATTGCCCTGATAAATTCCTGGATTGTATACAAGAAATGCACTCATAGTAGCATCAGTCGCCGACACTTTGTATTGGAGATGGTGGAAACTTTGAGAAAGAACTATGCACAAAAGCTACCACGAACCCGAGATCAGTACCAAGGTCGACCATTGGGGAGGAGATGTGGCGGCAGGGCCGTAACAACTTGAAAATGTTTGGGGGGGAGCAAAATATTTTCTAGTTGGAAACTTACGAAACCTTAGGAAAAATCTTTAGGATAAGGGAGTGGAAAAATTGTCGACCACGATGGTTGGCTGACGAGGAAAATTTTCTAATCTGAAAGCTCTAAAAACACATTATAAGGCTATTTTCATCCCTTGAGAAGAAAGTTAATTGTGAAATGTTTCACTTCCATGAAACTTAATAATATGTAAAGTATAATTAAATCAGATGAAAATGACTATTTATTAAATCCTCAAAATTTCGATTCAGAAGTTAGAGAACAACAAACAAATATATATATACTAATTTCAATTCGTTTGTTTAATCTGTTTGTGAATAGCCAGACTTTACATAATTTTGAACTCTTTTTTGTAAATCCGAATGTCTAAACACACCAAACTTATTCAGTCTTCGCGTTGACTGTTTTATAAAGTCATTATAAATCGCCATCATATTTAGTTCGTCCAAACGATCGTGATGAATTCGAAGCGTCATCAAACTTTTAAATCTATGTTGTCCCATGGTGAAACGCAAGTAAGATTTAATCAACTTCATGGTTGAAAAGCTTCTTTCGCTTTCTGCGTTTGTAGCTGGTGCAACCATTAAAAGATTTATCAAAGAAGTTACTTCATCTATGACCATTTTTGCACAAACTCTTGGATTGTGTAAAATCCAACGCTGTTGCAAAAAGTGCTGATAAGTTTAAAAAAGTAATTTTCAAAATAACTTTCCTTTGTACCACTACAACAGTATATGCAATTATTGCTGCTGATAACTATTTGTCTGTCTGGCAGTTTAACTCTTTTTTGTCTGTCTGAAAGTTAAACTTATGTATAATAATGTATAATAAAAACTGTCTATATAAACTAACAAAAGACCACCTTTTTATTATTATTATTATTATTATTATTATTATTTCGAATTTTTATACAGGATATTTACACTTCAGTATATAAAATACTGTTATCCATATGTGTCCTGTTGGTTAGTCTTGACGTAGTACTTTAGGACGCCCGTTTGCGCCTACGCGAAGATCGCTCAACCAGACAACTAACCTATGCTAACCTACGCTAGACATGCATTACGCAATGAGTTTCGCTCAGGAACTCAGATGTAACTCGGAAATAAAGATTTTCCGGAGATGGGATTCGAACCGGCGCGGTTCGGTTTCGTAAGCCGAAAAACTTATCTACGGAGCTACAGCGCCGAAACAAAGTTTAAACAATTTTTCTTTTTTGGCGGTGGAGTAACAGAAAAGTGCCAAAGAGCTTTTTTAAGCAGAAATTGTAGCTATATATACTATACAGTAATTATTTGGACATCCCCTCTTTTGCTTTGACCACCTTATCAAAAAAATTCTTAATCTTCTATATCTTAAAAAAAAATCGAAAAAATTTTTGGGCGGGCCATGGGCCCCCCGGTTGTTACGGCCATGGGCGGTAGTAGCTGCCAGAATAAGACAATTACACTTTGTCGACACTGCAAAACACCGACATGTGGAAAGTGCGGAAATGCGGAGTGTAAAGAGTGCATTTTGTAACTTTTGTGACAAATAATGCTCCGTAACACAGCAACGCACTGTGGTGTGCGTAAGGGCAGCACTGAGGCGCTATAGCAGTGATTGGCCAGCTACGTCCGACGCGAAGTTGCGCCCCATCGGACTACAGCTTTTCTATTCTGAACTCTTGGACAGAATATGTCTACGGCCCCTTGATGGGCTATGACACAACTCAACAACAACATTGCTGTTATTGTATGGCGTAGTTGACCAAGTGCAATTTATTGTAAACCCAAATTCCTACATTTGCATCAGAAAAAAAATCAGAAAATTGTTCGTTATTTGCTATATGATTGGAAACGTTTTTTAGCTGTTAAAATGTACAAAGTTAAAAATTATTGCACCTTAGGGTACCGTAAATGACCGATCTAACGCCCACTCCCCAACTGACGCCCTTCCCGAATAAACGCCCAGGGTTAAAGTTAAATTTTTTAACTAACACCCACTCCCAATTAAACGCCCATTCCCGAATAAACGCCCAGGTCCATAGAGAAAAATTAAAATAAACGCCCATGGGCTTTCATTTGATTCACAGCAAAATTAATACTACTCACTTTAATCTTTAAAGTGTGGATATTTTGAAACAGTTTCACTAATTTAAAAGTGTAAAATGTCCATACAAGTTACTCTTTTTATTCAGTTCGCTAAACAACACATCTGCGATCTTGCACAAAGGTGCACAAAGCATATTCAAGCCCCCGATGTTAGCTGGAATAAACCTTTCAAAGCCTACATTGCAGAAAAATTTGACCAGTGGTTAGCAGAGGGTTTACACGAATTTACTGAAGCTGGAAATATCAAAGCAGCACCACGGCGGAAAATTGTTCAGTGGATTCTCGAATCGTGGTCACATCTATCGAAAGAAATGATTGCCAAGTCGTTCAAGGTTTGCGCCCTAAATCTCCCAACAAATGGCTATGAAGATGACCAAATACATTGCTTTAAGGAGGGTACGACTTGTGAGGCAGGAGCAGAAAAGTTAAAAGCACAACTAGCTGTAATGACAAACGAGGAGATAGCTGATACCAATCCCTTTTCTTTCATTTATGAAGAAGATATGGAGGCTGCGACCCAGCCATTCCACCTCCTCGATGACGATGAAGAGAATGACAAGAAACTTGGTATCATGTAGTCGACGAACATCTTCTCGATTATATTACTTTTGTTAATGGACTTTGTTTATTAACGACCCGCCCTTACTAACGCCCCTCCCGAATAAACGCCCAGGGTAAAATTCGTTTGTTAAAATAAACGCCCAGGGCGTTTAATCGGTCATTTACGGTATGTAGCAACATTATAAAAAATAACTTAAATAAAAAAAAAGAACGGAAAGATTGAAAGGGTCGATTTCGACCACAGCGGTCGTTGGAGGTATACGTTTTTTCTGGTCGTTCTAGTGTTAAACGATCATTCAATCATCATGACGTCATCACGTCAAAGTACTCTTTATCCAACAATGTATAGCACGAGTATTTTGGACATTTTTACTCAAACCCTAAAAATGATGACGTTAGTGCTCATGTGACCTTTGGGCGTGGCTCCCTCAAAAAGGTTTTTTACTTCTATCATAATTAGAAGTGTCATATTCTTGTGCTAAAAGAGCCTCTACTATATACAATATAAAATTATATACAAGTATCATCCATTTTCGTATATTGTGTTTACACGCAATAGATCCCGGTTTTTTGTTAAGTTGAAACTTAAATTTGACTTTGACATATATATTACATTCATAAATCAACGTGCGTGTATAAGACATCGTGATATTGCATATGTCACCTATTTCATTATCAATATATTTATTAAATTGCGAAACTCAACTGCAAATATGGCTTTTTTTCTAGATATATGGCCACATAAAATATTGGTTGCATCTGTAAACATTTTGTCGGCCTCTAAAAGATGTTTTCGCCCGAAAGTGGATTTGCTAACAGCACGTTCGGAAACACTTCATCTTGTTTAAAAGCATAGCTGCTAATTAAATTAAATTGTTTGTTTAGAAAGCTCACGAACAGACAGTAAGTGGAAAGACGATGTGACACTAAAAGCTATTTGATAGGAATATTCAACACTTTTTACATTAAAAGTGTTTTTCGTTTGTTTAGTTCCAAAGGTTAACGGAAAATTTCGAACTGCTTTGAAATTTTTTAGAATATTTTTGCGAAACACTAGGACCAGCGCTTCGCATAGTTCGTCCTTATTAAAAGCCCGAATCCTTCAAAGAGTGCCTGCCAGTTGCGCGTTTGATGTATATTTTTGTAATGATTCAAGCTATTCAACTTGACTTGTATGAAAGTAGGCAAGCAATGACTTTGTTTTCTTGTTTTCAAACAGCGCTTGTGTAAAGTAAGATGCGGCGACATCTGTTTCTCTCCAATGAATTATTTGTTCTGAATGAGAGGGTGTGAATCAAACATAGTTATTATTTATATTTCAAGTACATGCCCTAATGTCCACTTTCATCATTAAGGATAAAAATAAAGCTATGCAATTACAAGGTTTCCGGGAATGTGGTATGACTTTTCGCAAGAGTTTAAATCGGTTTAAGAAATGATGTATGATATTGTATGATCATGAAAATATACGCAATTCTGTTAAGGTATTGTAGGCTGTAAATTATATTTAGAAAGGAGTTTCAAATAAAGATATAGAAAAATACACAGGACTATTTTGATTTTGTGTAAAGTTTGTATGCGAACATCTCTTCGACTCAACAACACGGTTGATGGTTCGATAAATCAATATTTGTAAGAAAGATGATAACAGAGAATAAAGAACGAAATAATAACAAACTTCTTTGTTGTCATGTATGTCATTAAAGAGATCTGCTATGTGATCTAATCTAAACACAAATAATTTATACAACGTGATTACAAGCATCCATGAACCTTATTATGACGATGACTACTATGCTTTTAACAGACGAAAACCTGCTGTTAATTGGAATTTACATGTTTTTTCGTTTTATTTATAAACCGTATCCGACAAACGTCAGAGTTAAATACAGAGAAAAGGATTCTTTTATTTTTCTTGCATTTATTCTCTTTCGAAACATTATAAACCATCGGTAATCTTCCCACTGTTTCCAGGCTTAGTAGAGACGAATATGTTTTTTAAATTTTAAATGTCATCACTTTTCGAATGTTGTTTGTTAAATTATCTCATCCATTTTCAATCGCAACTCTAAAGTAGCTATAATCTAAATATAAACTGTCAATGAAAACCTTCCTCACCTACTTATATGTGTTTGCTTAGTGCGAGACCCTATTTTTGTATTAAATTCCACAACTGTTTTAGTTTTGTTTTTGAATCAACATATATAGATAGCGATCGTCAAAGGATCGACACAAGAAGCAACCATACTCGAAGGGTAAGTAGTGTAGATTTTACAAGATGTCACGGTTTGACTTATGATTTTAAAATAGGATAATGGCGGAATTAATTGACAAATGTGTTGACATTTGTTTATCGGTAAGCTTTTAATAAGTTTCGTCCTTTTTGGGAGTTTTGTCTAAACACTCGAAAGCAGATAGGATAAGCGAGTAAATCAAAACAACGCAGAAAAAACGTACTTCAGTTTACGGAAACATATGCTGCTATGCATAATTTACCCGGCATCATATTGTAAAAATAAGAATCTAGCTAACTGTTTAGGTGCAAGGTGTATGTTTGTTGTTATCTATTTTTAATGCTTAACTAGCTATATTAATCCGGTGCAAAATGCACTCATCACTTAATAGAGAATAATTGTGTCAACTTTTCAATCTTTTTGGTTTATATAAATATATATATGCGTGTCTATACGTGACAATTTTGTATATATTCAAACCTTTAAAAAAAAATTCAGTTTTTGGTTTCAACCATTATGAAACGTTTAAATCTGCCTTTCTCAAAAGAATTGTGTAAAACGATTTTTCTCACAAGAATTTCCGTAGTCAACAATGCAAATTTCACGCATTATTTCTCAAGTAGAGAATGTTGCGCCATCCCGTTTGTGTGCGTTTAAGTGGAGATCTTTTTTAGTAACATGCCATTGTTGTTGTTTTCATTTTGTTTAAAAAACATATTTAAGACCACATGAACTTTAGCCATTTTTTATTATTTAAAACATATTTACAGCGTCGTATTAATTATGTTAATAATTTCAATCAACAAATCAAATCAGGAGAAACAAACCTTTCACCCATTCAACTCGCGATCTTGGACAGAGCTTTTTTTCTATTTTTTGCGTTTTTGCGTTTATTGCGTTTCGTTGCTTTTTTTCTTCTTATTTAACGCGACCTGTGTGTATTTATGCAAAACATTTCCCTAATATTAACTTGCTAGAGTGGTTGAAATTTCATTAATAATAGCCTAGAAAATGTTTGGCAAATTTGAAAGTTAATTTTCATCCAAAAAATAACTAGTTAGCTCACTAAATTTGTCAAATGTTGTTTTGTTTGTTTTGTTTTAACGAGACTTCCAGAACGCTCCTCATTAAGCATTACCATAAAGACTTCGATCCGGAGTTTTAGTGTATTTAATTGCTCCCATTGATGAAATACGGCGTTGTTTATTCATAACCGCTCATTAAACAACTTTGTAATAGCATGGTCTCGAACCCAGAACCTTTCAGTTAAGAGGCGAACGCCTTACCTATCGCGGGTAGATCACTTCTTAAGAGCCAATGTCTGTAAGAGTGGGACAGGGGCAGATAGTTTGAAAAATGTATTTTCTTCATTTTTACATATGTAGAATTATCCTATGGGGAAAGCAGTTTCCCAAAATTTTAAGGTCTAATTTTCACAATGACGGATATACAGCTATTTTAAGTTTGTCTGTTTCTAGCAGATGTGTATTTTGTAGATTTTTGCAACTTTGGAGCCTCATATCTTTTTAATGCTATCATTTTAAAATTCCCAATTAATTTCCCTGAAAATATGCCGGGTGAAGTGATAATTATCAAATATTTTAAATATTAACTTTGCCTTGCTTTCCCAAAAATTGCAAAAACTACGGATTTTCAAATACTTTTTTTCAATGTCCAAGGGTTGAACTTACATTTTAAAAAGAAAAGTTGATGTTATATACTATAGTATATGAAAAAAACCTTTCAAAAATGACAAAAATTGTCTAAGAATTTGTCCAATATTTACTGCTTATAAGATCATCTGACGCCCTTTTATTGTTCAAAGCATGAAAAGGAAGAAGTGATATATGCTTCAATCAGGTAAAAGTATGAATGGGTCTTCATATCATAAAGTTTTGGTGAAAAAATGTTGTTGAATTTGGAAATCCGTAGTTTACATATGATTGCGTGTTGATTGGCTAATCACGTGATAATATATATCATATTTTGGAGTGCAAAACTCAATATTTTTTTTGATTGGTTAAAGCAACTATTCCCGGGATTCCTATTGGTTAAAAACAGAGTGCAAAATATGACACGTGCGAATGTTAGAATGATGTAATCGTAAAATCAGTTGTGACGACGTTCATGTTCACGCTTTCAAAGATATAAGATATCATATAGACCTATTGATAAAGTAGTTATCGCGAAATACTCGATAAATATGGCATATTTTTCTCGTTTTTTATGTTTTTCTTAAATATTTTGAAAAACATAAAAAACTCAAAAAAATATTCATATTTTTCTGGTATCTCGCGATAACTACTACTTACAAATCTTACCGACATGAATAGTCACATTGTTATATAAATGGTTCTTTGATGATCATTGAAAATAATTACCATTGCTATTACCATTGCGCAATTTTTGTTTTCGTTTTATCATAAATGCCTCAAAAATCTATTTACTTTTTTAACTTTAGATAATGTTTTTTACATTATAGCTATTAGAAAAGACATAAATTTAATGAAATGTCACTTAGTGACATTTTTAATGTCGAGGAACATAAATGAACATTAAAATTTTTATACGACTATGAATTACCTACCCTTGAAATAAAATGTAATAATATTTAAAATATATTTAAAATAATAGGTTCCATGATCAGTAAATAGTAAACTACCAAATAATAATATTTTACTTATATATTTAATCATTTTACAGCCAGTTGATAAATGATGTCTGAATCAAATGGGTTCATTGATCATATGGTTGATTTTAAAGGTAATTATAACTAGTTTTCACCTAAATATATTTATAATTACATGATGGTTGTGATAAAAAATGGCGATAGATACATTTTCAGGATCAATTGAGGAAGAGGATACCTTAGAATATCGAGTTACTCACCTTGAAAGTAAACGCATCAATCAAGACCTTGAAATGCACATGCTCAAATGCACTTTGTCTGACACGTTGCGAAGGTTATCTACTTTAGAAAGAATTTTAGAAGAAAAAACAAAAATGGACAGTTTCCAAAAGAAAGCAGGTAACGTGCGATTAAGTGCGATTAAATGATATATATACATTTTGGAGTTTCAAAAAAATTTTGCCAATTTCAAATTTGCTTTCTCTGTTTCTTTGTTAGATGTTGAATCAATAAGTTTAAATGGAATTGATGGACAAGTTGTAAGTTTAGTTTATAAGTTTAATATAAATGTTTATTATTTTATTTATTCATTTATGTTTGTAATTATGTTTGTTATTCCACAATCCGCAGCCCAAAAGACCACTTTCAAAATCATTTTCTGAAGCAAACAAGAAAAAGCACATACTTTCTGCAAAATCTTCTCATATGCCCTCTCCAAAAGCATTGTTTAAAAATAAAGCGAGTGCTGGAAGTTGTGAATCAAAACCACAGAAGCAAGTCTACAAACGTTCCGCAAGTGTAGATATGAAAAAGAATTCCATCAAAGTCGGTGAAGATGGAAAACCAAAAATAATTTTGGCGTAAGTTAATGTTTCCATTCTCAGTCAATAGTTTTTAATTTCATTGAAGGCTTTTACAATACCTTTTTATGTTTATATATATATATTTATAACAACCCTGCTGAGAGTGTAATAGCTGTACTCCCTTCCCACCCATGGTTGCCAGATTCATTACCAAACATTGGTATTATCATACTATCTGTAGTATTGTTATAAATAACTAAAAATTTCTATTATCGGCCTATATTATTAAATTAAGTCTAAACCATTAACTAATTACTATTAATAAAGTAATTTAAGTTTATTTGTCTGCCCATGGCTTGAAAGATCATGTACACTAGTACTGGCTTACTTTTAAGTTTGATAAAAAGGTATATGCTACCGTACGCATTTGATGCTCAATTAAAGTACGTAAAATTAAAGTATACAGTATAATCTCTAATAGCGGACACCGCTTTGGGGAAAATGATTTTGTCTGTTGATTGGAAGTGTCCGCTTTTTGGAAAGCAAAGGCTCATTTACATAAATACCAGATGAGTCCCATTTTTTGTACCATGTATACAGGATTTCATTAATCACTTTGAATTTTTGGTGATTTTCTCTGTTCAAATGTTTGAAACCTTTCCCTTGAAATGTTTCAAATTTCTTACTAAGTTGAGATTCATTTTTCATAACATTGGCAGCTTGCGTTTTTCCAATGTCAAACCTTTCAGCAATTGCCCTCCAACTTAATTTTCTCTTCTTTGCTTCATCCAATACTTTTATCTTCTCATCCAATGTCAGACATCTCTTATTAAGTTTTCCAGCTTCTCGTTTTTTGGAATTAATGGAAGCCATTTTATAAATGTGCGACTTCACTTCTCGACACATACAATGTAACATAGCAACAATCTAAAATAATAATTGTAAATGTAAAAATATTGTCCGCTAATTCCAGTGTCCACCAATTGCTTGTCCGTTAATTAGAAACTTTTCTATAATAGTTTGACCAGAATTCCACTGGAGAATCTGTCCTCTAATTAGAGCTGTCCGCTTTTTAGAGTGCCCGTTAATTGGAGATTATACTGTAACTCTAATATGGCATACACAATTTTGTATTCGTTGTGCACTTCATATTTGTTTTTATATTGCAGATGAATACAAAAAGACGATAAAGCAAAATTTAAAGAGTTAAACAGCAAAACTAAAATACCATTTTCACAAGGAAAACTCACCTATTATTTTGTACCATCTAACTAACATCAAAGGAAAACCTTTTTGTATTGTTATTTCATGTTCCATTTTGTTGATGAAAACCGTTGGTTTAATGATGATCACGGATCATACGACCGTTGTCTGCATTACATGCGGAACAAGCATTACAATCTTTGACAAATTGATAAATTAAGAGTTTACTGAACCTTTATTGAAGAACTATTAATTTAAAAGAACAACTTTTTCATAATTTTAGGCATGCAAATTTTTATTTATTAATAATTCCGGTGTCTACCAACGTGTGTGATACATTGGCAAGCCTAAAATGTGTGTTATTTCTATGAAAGGAACAACGTTTGTAATGACGGCAGAAAGCTGTGGTGGACATAATATAGAAAATAAATCAATTGTTAGTTTGTTACTTGATCTTCAAAAGATAAAAATTTACAAAACTCTGGATTTATTACAAAGAAGGATAATATTTGTCGTACACAATACATTTGATTGCCACTAAATGAGGTACCCTACGCCAGATTTCTTTAAAAAATTACGTTACCATATGCTTACCAAATGCGTTGCCAAATATACGTTACCATATGCAGTTTTTTATTTTGTTTTTCACTACAGCACACTATAACTTATGAATTTTCCAATCCCCGCCATATGTCTGCTTGTTTGTAGCCGAACTACTCCTAGACCCATAGCAAAATTCAGTGGAATCTCTGAATAACATATATACCTCTGTTCCTCCAAATTTTCACTAAGCAATCTACCAATCCTTTGAGTTCTACGTGTGAGTCCTATGGAATCCAGGTTTTGAGAAGAAGAGAGAGAAGAAGAAGTTTAAAATTACATTTTGTAATCTGACTTTTTGAAATCTTTAAATAGAATGGTTAGCGATCCACGTGACCTTTACGCAAGTTTAAATCACCATTGTTTAAATCTTTGTTATATAAATCACCATTGTTTAAATCTTTGTTATATAAATCACCATTGTTTTTTACCAATAACTTGCATAACTTGTAATGAAACGAGGGCAATAAATGTCTTGGTTTGTAACCATAGGAACCGATCTGCATCAGTGAAGAAAAGAAGTTCTTTTGGGTAAATTTGTTTAACTACTTTTCATTGAATGTTCTATACTTTATTGGCACGGTTGTTTGGTTGCTTTAGTTGCAATTTAACATATGCTCAGGGAGGTCAAAAAGCACAGAATTTCTAAATTTCCATTCACTTGCAGCAAGGCAACTAATATGATGAGTACAGTTAAGTCCTCAATTTTCAAAATAAATGAACTTCTCCCTTCATTGTATAAGCTGAATTAGTAGATGTGTCTTCATGGCCTCCATTTCAACAAAACCTGCTTGTCTGATAAATGTTTGGATACAATAATGAGCAAGTCTTTCACTGATAAGTTAAAATTAACATGGCAGAAATTTCGATGTGATTTTCTGCCCTCCTTCACGATACTCTTGTATTGTCTGTTTCGTTTTCTAATTTCCTTGTCACTTTAAAACCGAGATTTTATTTACTGGAAACCAATATATTAACTTACAGACTATACTTAACTGGATAGTTAAACATACAAAAAAAAAAAAAAATACTTCGTGATTATTGAGAAATTTAAAATTAAATTTTGTTAATTTATTTGAAGTGAATGTTTTGTCAACAGAATTATTATTAATATAGCCAAAGTCAACCAAATTATAAACTTGCTACGAATTTGTTTTTTATTCTTGTCAATTACATTTTTTAAGGTTTGATGATCGAAGAAACTCTATGAAAGGTGGATGGATTTTTTCTATTATTTCGATAATTTGCACATTTATATATATACATGACTTAATTATTCACAACGAAAAAGTTTCATTGTTTTTTATCAATCATGAAATTTGATCATTAGTCGCAAAGTTAATTGCACTCATTTTATTTTGTCAAATTCAAATAAATACTAATGCCACAAACCTTGGTAATTGTAGACAACACAATGGTATAAAAATAATTGTCCGCTTCTCTTTTGAATATTAAGGGTTTGTACCACAGGCACTGGTAGACATTTCAACCAATCCTCCTCCTGTATAATGAAATCAAATGGTATAGAGAGTGGTATAGTGACGTTGATGTTGTCACGTGTATTTTAGGTGTATTGAGTTGGTAACCTCAGTTCTTTTAGCTCTATGTCTTAGGTTATGTTATTCTTTCCCTGGCACTCTTTTACTAGCTTGGCGTTAGATTAATTGCAGCAAACCTAGACCAATACGTGTTAACAGAGGCATCAAGGTTTAAACAAGTCATTTACATTGCGTTACATTTAACAAAGGCATAGCAGCGCTAAACAAAAGTATTTTGAATTCATTGAACTTCGATATTGACAAATGTAATTCTCAGTAATTTGATTATTATATAATTAAACTATAGTCTAAATTAATAACACAAACAAATTAAATCTTTATATCGCACTTATATATATCTTATATATATTATATATATCACTTATATCGCCTGTACAGGTAAACGACTTTCCGCGATTGCATCTTATATGTAAGTTTCAATTGCGCTGTGGGAACGCTTGAGAACTGAAAATACAAAGTCTTTGATGGCAAGAAAACACAAATCTATTTATAGATATAGATCTTTAGAAATCTTACCAATCAAATTCTCATTCAAAGCCTCTTGTGACTTGAAATTATCCGACATGGTGCTAGAAAGAACGATGGCAGAGAAGCGAAGCTTATTGGTCAGTCATTATTTTTGCTGAACGGAACCAAACTCCTCACCACTTATTCATACTATTTGCACTCTATAAAGTTAAAAACTGGAAACTAGATGGGTTCAATGAGGCGAAATATTTTTTTCACCTTATTTAAACTATAGATAGTTTAGTCCCAGTACACCAACGAAATACAATAATCGTATTGTGTTAAACGGCTAGGAACTAGGTAGCGTATATGCGGCGAAAGAAATTATATGAAGTAGCCGTAAGTCTAGATTTTTTGGCATGTCAGCATCGAATTTCGTCCCAAATCCATTAATAATAAAAAAATTTTGAAAATAACTTAAAAATAAGGCGGAAATACTACGCTGAAAATAAATTTGAGACGTGAAAAGTGTGCAAAGAGGTTAAAGGGCATAAATGCGAGCGTGTTTAACGATACGCCCTAGGAGTTTTTTATTTATCCTTTGGTAGCCGACCTTTTTGTCGTACTATGAATCCGCTACTGGAAAGAAATCATAGCCACAACCAAACGAGTTTCACCAAGAATTTGCTTGGTCTATTGACTCCACCCTGTCTGAAATATATATATATAGTTGGTCTGTCGATTGTACCACTTTAGTTGAAAAATATAAAATAAACAACACAAATGAAGAGACATGAAAAACCGTATAAACGAATGAGTGTATACGAACTGGCGAATGCGTGGCTGAATTTTAAAACTGAGAAGGTGAGTTGGAGAGGCAACCAACTATGCGAGATGATGAAGAAGAATGTCCAGCGGAAAAATGAAGGCCATCCATAGAAAACGCCCCTACGGCAAAAGAGAGAACCGTTTTTAGACAGTTAGAGCTTTAATTATATATTGTTGAAAATAAAATTGCAATATTTTCCAGTATATATTATATATTTTAGATTGGTTATCATTAATTGATTTTTCGTTGTTAATGAGATATGTATTACCTTCTCAACCAATATACATAGTTAGTGGTTTGATTGCCGATAAATTGCACTTAACCCTATTCGGACCGGGAGGGGCTTTTTTGCCCGCGGCTCAGTTTTTCGTTAATATCTTTCAAACCAATAATGATATGAACCTGGAATTTGGTGACTTTTCCTAACTTTTATTTGACAACATTTTAGTTAAAAAAAATTTCAAAAATTTTTCTACTTCGCGGGGGGTCCCGCCCTTCTTGAACCTTAGTAAATGTATATTTTCAATTATACTCAAAAAACGTATATTAGTGAGGGCTGTTAGCACAAAAAAACACCTCCATACTTCAGTTTTTGACAAAAGCTTGAAACTTGGTACAGATGTTCAGAACATAATTACAATTCAAAATTTTGAGGGAGACACGTCAGAGAGTCACGTGATTGCTGACATCACCACTTTTTGTGTCAGAATATTTATTTATTCAAACCTAGATAATCTATACACCGTTTGAACGAAACTTTTATGCCGATAATAAGTACTAAAAGACCACAGATGTCTTAAAATCTATCGATTTTGAGATATTAAGGTTCAAAGGCGACAATGTTGACGTCAGCATTTTTCAAATTTTTTTACACTGACTATTACATACCGTTGAAACAACAATTTTAAGCTTAGTCAAAGTAGTATAAGAACTATTGTCTCAAAATGAAGTTGTTAGAAGATAGAAGCTATAGACCATAGTACCTGTTATATATTGATTTTGGTATGTTTTCATTATATAATTTCAGAAATAAAACTGTCAATAATAAATTATTTATCAAGTAAGATATACTATGTTTGCCGTTTGTTTTTAAAAGACATATATAAGAAAACAAACGACTCATGGCTATTTTTACTATTTTGGATGAAAATCGGGATTCAATGGGTTGGAATTTCGATATGGATCAAAGTGCATGTAAAATTGCTTTTGATAAATAAAATAAGTTGATGATCATATCTTTGATTTTTATTCTTTTGTAAAAACTCTCTATAGGTTTCACAGTTCGTAAATTCATTTATTTTCTTATCCAAAACCTAGCCTCATCATGACCTTTATATTCTTGTGTTTTGTCAATTTACAAAGAAATCATCCTTTTTTCTTTATCCATTCTTTATTCAACTGAATTGTACTGTTCCAACATAGTTTCAAAAAAATCCCTAAGGCACATAAAATACGGAAAGAGCATGATTATCACAATATGATTGTGTAAGAAGCACATAAACAAAACGGGAAACTTCTCTTTTTTGCTTTTGCCAAGGCTTTTGTTAGGAGGCTTTTTCCTTATCGGAACCGATTATAATATTTTTCACTCCTAGTTCGACGTCAACATCACTGATAAATAAAGATAACTGATAATGTTATCAAGCCTTGCCTGGATGTGTGTTAGGAAATTATAGTATGTAAGAAATGCGGCATCCAAGTGAAGGAAGACCAATTCTAAAACAATGGGCGATTCTTTCGTGGACTTCCGCAGCAATTTTTTTATTTTTGTACACAAGAGTTGTAACAAAGCATAGTCCAACATTAAAGGTCCTGTCGATCCCAATAACAGCAAAATGTAGTTGAAGATCTTGAAGTTGGTGTTCCCTTCATAAGATTATTATGGTGCTTGCCACATTGCATCGCAGTCTTAACTCTCTCCTTCCCCACTTATTTCTTGCTGTTGCCATGGATACAAATGTTGCTAGAGTATTTCCCAATGTACTTTACCACCGTCACGTTACTGCTACCATCCAACCATGATATTCGTTTCTGGTAATTCGGCTCTCTCGTAAGAGTGACATTAAACCTTCTCAGTGTTATGACATCTTCGGGTTGTGACTGTGGATCCAGCGCTGTATTGCTGATCACGTATACCTCTTTCTTCTTCTCGAATCGGAATCTTGTGATAAGGTGCTACTGAATTTCCTCAGTTTCAGGCGCCTTTATATAGTAGAACAATTTAATGGACGAATTAGTATGAGCTTCGTCACTCCACACATTTAAAGCACTACTTGATAAACATTTGTGCAAGGAAAAATTTATTATTGATCAATTTTAATTTCTACTCAATTCTTACACTTTTTTCCGACACCCAACACTACGCTAGCCAACTTCTAGTGACTGTTTTATTAAATCTCACAGTGTGTGTTATGTTTTGTGAAATATATTTGTTGTCATTTCTGTGAGAATAACTGTTAACTGTTTATTTCAATTTTCTTTTTTAGATTGACAGGCAACTTAACCTGAATAGTAATAATAATAACAACATATTCGGTAGAAAGTACTGGTATTTTCTAAGGACTATGGTAACACCATATAGAATAAAATATCATAAAGCTTTAAAATCTTTGAAAGAACCTTTTACACAGTGCTTCCATCTGGGGCTCTTCTATCTTCTAACAACTTCATTTTGAGACAATAGTTCTTATACTACTTTGACTCAGCATAAAATTGTCGTTTCAACGGTATATAATAGTCAATGTAAAAAAATCTGAAAAATGATGACGTCAACATTGACGCCTTTGAACCTTAATATCTCAAAATCGATAGATTTTAAGACCATAGTTCTTTTGGTAGTTATTATCAGAATAAATTTCCGTTCCAACGGTGTATAGATTATCTAGGTTTGAATAAATAAATATTCTGACACAAAAAGTGCTGAGGTCAGCAATCACGTGACTCTCTGACGTGTCTCCCTCAAAAATTTGAATTGTAATTATGTTCTGAACATCTGTACCAAGTTTCATGCTTTTGTCAAACACTGAAGTATGAATGTGCTAACAGCCCTGACTATACATTGTACGTATATTTCAAAATACTATACAGACATGGATTACAGAGATGAGATTAAACATGGCGGTGAAGAAGGTTGTATGCTTGATGTTGTATATTTTATTGTTATTGTTAAATGGCGTTGTTGTTGTTGAAAATAGTTTTTTATCAAACAAAAGCAGTTACATTACAAGATTCGATTTATTTATAAAGAGTTTAACCGAAACAACAATATTGATATACTAGCATTATCGGAAACTCATATCAATGAAAATGGCTTTGACGATAATAACAACCTCTATGATATAGAAGGATACAAGTTTATTCAACGATGCCGAAGACAAAACAAAGGAGGAAGTGTAGGAATATATTTAAAGGATAACCTGAATTTTCAAAGAAGGTTTGATTTAGAGAACGAAACGACGGAAAGTTTATAGATCGAGATTAACAACAACAAATCGAAAAATGTTCTTGTAGCGGTTTATTATCGCCCACCAAACACTTTTTACCAAAAACTTTCAATAAAACATTCAATGACACATTAATAACTGCAACTAAAGAACAAAAAGAAGTCATACTCATGGGAGATTTTAATGTCAATTACAAAAAACGGAAGGACAATAAAGAAATCAAAGACTTAATAGCTCTCTATGGTTTCAAGCAAATAATAAAAGAACCAACGCGGATAACGAAAGACTCACAAACAGTAATTGACATAATCATCACCAACAATCCTTCTGCAATTTCTGACACAGGAGTTTTTCCCATGAGTATAGGAGACCAGGACATGATAAGGTGTATACGGAAAATCAACAGCGAAAAATTTACACCAAAAACTGTTACTTGTCGTAATTATTCAAAATATAACCCTGCTACAATGAACGAGGAATTACAGCACGTGCACAAACAAAAAATATTGCTTCATCAAATCAGAGGTACCGGTAACTTTTTTATACACAGCAGCACATTTGTTATATATAATAAAAATGATTATATGGTAAATGTTTGAATGCAAAAATATTATCTTTAGGTTTTGCCTAGCCAGCGACAAGGTGAAAAGACAGCTTTGTACAAAGTGTGGGTCATTTTAACAAAGGCAGAAGGCTACATATTAACAGGCAACTGCAGCTGTCCTGCTGGGTAAGAGTACTGTTACTACTAGTATACATATATTAAAAGTTAATTAAATAAGTTGTTTCGATGTACCGGTATATGTATTTGAAATTGATGACTTTAGTATCATAAGTAATTTATCAGTAATGAACATTCATTTAAATAATACAACGTATGTTGTCATATTTTAGTCTTTGTGCTGCTTGTAGTCATATTGCTGCATTAATGTTCAAACTGGAAGCCTGCACTAAACTGAAATTAAATAAAACGGTGTGTACCAGTGTTCTTTGTCAATGGAAAAAATCAAGGAAAAGAGCAGTACCAGCGCCATTAAAATGCATATCGTTCAAGAGAACTAAGAAAGGCAATACTATACCAACTGTTGATGATGACAAAACAAAAATATCTCCCACAATTTCAGTTTCAAAGATCCTACAAAGAAGAGTGAAAAGTGGAAACAAAAATTGAAAGAATTACAAGTTTTGGAAAAAAGATCAAAAAAATCTCCCATTCTTAGGACAATTAATATTTCTAGTGATGAAAGTAATGATAGTACTGGTACAGATACAGCTGATGAAAATGAAGCAACAACTCTTCCAGAACCATTAACATCGTTATTTTGTCCAGGTGCCATTAATTTACCAAAAGAAGAGTGTAATATGCAGGCTAAAGAACGTTACATGTGCTTTGAACAACAACACAGTAAGCAACACTATGTAAACTTAGAAAATGTCACTCGAAACCAAAAAAATAACCCAGCATGGAAACTACACAGAGTTGGGAGACTTACTGCGTCGAATTCTAAGCTAGCATTCAATACAAAATTGAAAGAAAAATTCCCAAAGACTCTTGTCAGTAACATTATGAATTATACCCCAGAATTGAACATACCAGCATTTCAATATGGTAAAAAATGGAGAATTCTGCTCTAGAATCATTAAAAGAAATAATTACCCCATTGCATGCAAATGTATCAATAACAGAAAGTGGGCTGCATGTTATGAGTGACTGTCAATTCATTGGTGCATCACCTGATGGATTAATATCATGTGATTGTCATGGTACAGGCACAATTGAAATCAAATGCCCATATAAATATAAAGCAGGTCTAGATGGGGCAAACGATGACCCAAACTTTCCAATCAATCTCAAGAATATGGAAATGAAAACGAAGCATTCGTACTATTTTCAAGTACAGCATCAATTGATGGTCACTGAAAGAAATTATTGCCTATTTTTTGTTTGGACTACTGGAAAAAATCAGACAGATAAACTCTTGATAACTGTTAAACAAGATACCGACTTTTGCTCATTGTTAAAATCAAAACTACAAGAAATATTTTACAATGTGATTCTAAATGAAATTGTCACTCGAGAAAATGATAAAGCTAATGTCATTTCAGAAAAATATTACTGCATATGTAACCGGCCAAGTTTTTCTCCTATGATTGCCTGCGACAGTGGTTCATGCACCATTGAATGGTTTCATTATGGTTGTGTTGGTGTAATAAGAGCACAAAAAGGCAAATGGTATTGTCCAGAATGTAAAAGAAAGCCTTCATAATTTTATTTGCAAATAGTTTATAATGTATTTTTTACTTATTTTCGTGTCATTTATGAAATGGATAGATTATATATACAATAGTTTATTTAGTTTATTGTTTTCTTTTCTTGTGTATTCGCTCTGTTACTACATCAAGCACTTTATGAAGGAAGGAGTATCGCCTTCAAAAATATATATATATATATATATAATCTCCTACATACAACAGTACAAAATAACGAATCCTTTAAAAATTTGAATGATATAAATATTGAGTATCCAATCTTTCTTATTCTTATGTGCTTTATTGTGGTAGGGTTCATTTTGCAAGACCTACCCCTCGTCATTTTATTATTAACTTCCATACTAAGCTTTTTAAAAATTCATGGTCTATATTAAAATGTCTAGGTGTTAAAAAATTAAGGTATAATTAATAGAAGGAATAACAATGCATTTGATTCTTACTGTATACAATTGTTTACGTTTTTAAATCTCGCACCTGCAGTGTAATTGTTCTTTATTACTAAAAATCTAGAAAAATGACCACCCCCTACAATTAAGCACATAAGAGTAAGTGATACACCTTTAGAATAAAAATAAAATAATAGTAAAAACTCATTTCATAGGAACAACATTATTATTCACATTTATTATTGATGATATTATGACCATCATTTCATCCAGTATGTCAATTTGAGTTATTGGTATGATGGTTTGAAGAATACGAAACTTTCGTAACCGCCCAATAACTCTTTCAACATGTATTCTGACATTTGAGATTTGTCTTGAAATATCAACATCACGAGGAGACAATTGTGTTTTTCCTTTCAAGAGTCTTGGAATTCTGAGGTATACTTCTCGTGTTGCCATCTCTTCTTCGACCATAAATCCTCTGTCACAATCACTGTGTTGAAGTTTTCCAAGAAAACCTGACTCAATCGTTATTTTCTTATCTGAGGCTCTACCACCCCATCCAGCAGACAAAAACTTACTGAACCACATGGAGTAACAGCAATTAAATATTTTCCAGTATGGTGATGCTTATAATTTGACCATGCTTTTGCGCGTGCATTAAGGTTGAAGGGTCGTTCAAGAAAGATTTCTGTGCAGTCAATTATAACGATGCAGTTCAAAAAACTTTTTAAAAAACATTCTGATGAGTATGGGTAATGGGTATGCGGGTCATGTAACATCTTTGACCTCATGGATATAAGCACTCATGCCCTTTATGCACGGCTGCCACGGAATTTAAAATACAAAGTTGGTATTTTGCGTGGGTTAACTCACCACTGTTTTCCCTCTCATGGGGTTGGCGTTAGGAAGGGCATCCAGCCATAAAAACATCTGCTTCAATAAACCATCAGATGATTAAACCTACACAATTGTGGGGAATATCATCTTTTGAAAACGTGCAACCCACTCTGAGTGGAAAAGGTCACGTAAAAACGGATGATGATGATGATGATGATTCTGGGAGATTTTTCCGTGCTACTTCCCTTTCTGGCCATACAATTGTTTCACGATATCAGCTATTTCCTTTACGCAGTTTCTGAAAATTCTACATACTGTTGTGCTGCTGATTGAAAATCGTACTGCCAAGTCATCACCAAGCAAACCTAACTTCAATTTCATCAATACCATCAGGAGACAATCCTCTTTACATAGTTTTCCTTTCGGTATTCTTTCAGAAAATAAAGACAAATACCATTCAAAATAATTGCAATGTGGCAAACCAGTATACAAATTCAACAGATGAACATTGTTCTTTATTTTCTGATAAGAAAATTTGTTCGAGATATTTGTGGGCAAAATTCTTTTATTCAATCTTAACAGCAGTTTAGCATTTGCACTCGTCAGTTGTTTGTTTTCAATCTTCAGCTTGTTCAATTCCTCATTGTTGCTCTCAGTCTGGGAGCCTAAATAAGGTAAAATCAAAAAGAAATATACCAGTACCGTATAATAAATATTAGTCAAGATTATCAGTATATCTTTTAACAGACAAATATATTATCATGGTCATTTAACGGCATGTAAAGATTTGATTATTGAAGAACATATTTTATACCTTTATCTTCATGATGTGATGAGTAAAATGATTCAATGACTGTTTCACTAGATTCATAGCATGTACCGGTACCACTGCTAGTAGATTCAGTAGTAGTGGTAGTAACTGTTCCTCTTCTCTTTGCTGCTCTCTCATACCTTTCTATGTTTCTATGAGAAGATCTTTTATTTGATTTGTGAGGAAATATTGAAGGTATATAGTCTGGATGACTTGGATCATCACTTTTTTTTACCTAAAATAGAACTACTATAAGTAATTTGAAGAGAAAATCATTAATCCGCTAGCTATAAGGGAGCTAAGATAGCTAATGATGTTTATAAGAAAGCCGCATTGCATACCAGAGATAAAATGTTCACTACATATCCTGCTGTTATCAATCATATCATCAGTCCATTTGTCACGTTTAACAGCATTAACCCACAAGTCTCGTTTCTTTTCACTTTCTTCGCTTGTTCCAAATGGAATTCTATAAATACTCAAACTACCACCTTTCTTTCATTTGTACATCCAACAACATAACAAAAATCTGGCATGATGACTCTGTTTGCCAGGTGAACACAAAGTCAATGTTTTGGTTTGTGGTCTGCCAAATACTGCGCATGTGCGAAAATCCGTCTCAAAACGTAAACACGGGAAGCATTTATAGACTATGCATATATATATATATAGATAGACATTTTTATTTTATTTATATTTATATATATAATTTTACTAATTTAAGAGGACACATATTGATAGCAGTGTTTTTTATATTTAACGACTGAAGTGTACATCCTCTATCAAGCTCTCTTTATCAAATCTGACTCTTGTTTCTCTGCCCCTTTCAACGGCCACCCTGTCCGCTCTAACTGCAATATCAATTCATTCAATTCAGTTACTAAAAGACTTTTAGTTTTTTTAGTTTAGTACAATTACAGAGATACAAGTTTCATAGAGAAAAACTACGTAGGAAACAATATAACTATTTATAATCAACTGTGATCATTTTCTCCTAACCTTTCTCAGCTGTGCAATAGCTAACTGTACTTATTTTTACTTTTGTATAGACACTAGTTTACTTTATTTAGATGCACATATATTCAATTGATAAAAGATTTCCAAGTCTCCAAAAAAATTAAGGATTTGAGAGGTTTTTCATGAAAAAAGAGTCAACATGTCATGTTATGATGTCATACAGAAATTTTTGAAGGTAAAATTTTGATAGAAATAATTTGAAGTCACTTTGCTGAATATATTATGGGTACAGCTTTCTCGAATGGTCGAATGCAAAGTTATTCATGGAAACAGTTTATTCGTTTTTTTATAAAAACTGATCATTTTTTACTTTCTCCTAACATATATTTTAGGTCATATTTCGGTTCTTTATCACTTTTGTTATGTGTTTCTAGTTTACATATTATATTTATCTGAAATTCCCATACAGGGAATTATACTGTATGGTTCAAGCAATTATTTGGTTATTGTCAAAAATACGTCATCATGTGACCTGGTGACGTCATATATGATATTTTTTTGAAAATATCTCCCCCTACACCCCCCCCCCCCCCCCCCAAGGTTCGAAAAAGCCTGGTCTTAATAGGGTTAAGAGAACTTTATTATGCTTTCAGGGAAAATCCTTTCTCTAAAATTTTTTAAAATTAAAACCCCTTTATATGGTATAATGTACTATGGTACTCATAGGGTTTGTTAACAATTTCCACAATGTTGCGTAATCGTAATGGAAATTTTGAATGTAGGGAATGTGTGAAGTGTAGGTTGTGGAATGAATGGGACTGGTGATAAAGGAATGTCTAACGAAGTTATACAGAAATAGTGTAGTGGTTGAGTTGAGCGATAAGGTTAGGTTTTTTCAATTAATGTGTAAGACTTATATATTATATTTTTAAGAGCGGACGAGTCAATACTAGCAAAGCAATTTTTAGAAAATAAATCAAAACAATTTTGATTGGAATGAAGCTGTCTGTAAATATGAGAGTTTCATCGCTTTGAATGTGTTCGTAGATTCTATCTTTAAGGGACAGGTTTTCTCTCGTCAATATTGCTGGGAGAACAATATTGGCAATGAATTAGTTGAATAAGTTGTGATTTTGATAATCAATCGGTCTAATGTATGCATGTACAGATGTAATTTGTGTCATAAACATATTCTGGTCGTTCCATATTTCATAAGTGCCATTTTTTCCAGATTCTCACAGTGCCATTTTTCTCGTACCAATTTTACATATATTTAACCGTATTTTATCACCAGATAACATTCCCTATGGTCAACATTTTCAGATGAAGCCATTAAATTTTACATTCGCGGTCGATGTATAACGGTATATGCTCCAAATGATTACCAGGAAGAAAAACAAAATGGTACAGCGCCTGATAAGCATCTAAAAATTGAGTGGATGTATCTTTTCGATTACCTGAATTGTAAAATTTGAAAGTCCTTTACCCATCCTGGAGAGTGGTCAGTTATACAGCTGGAGTTACTATGGTCCATTTAACATCTTTTTTAAAACTTAAGACATTAGATTTTTGATGGAATTTCGACATAGCTCGTGGTTTACAAATAATTTCTGAGTAATATATTGGAATGATATATTTATTTATATTGGTTTTTACCTTATTATACTTGACTTAACATACTAGTCATGGTTACAGAGGAAGAGATTGTCGCGACAATTTAGTTTTGGTATCCACAGGTGAACTTGTATACAATATGGCTGGTGTTGTTGTTGTTTACAATATCATGAAAAACACGCAAAGACATTACATTCAGCATACAGATACTGTAAAATGGTGCGCAATGTTTGATAATCAGAATGTACTTGTGAAAATCATTTTAAACTAAAGATTGGATTTGGTAATTTTTCAAATGCATCACGTAGAATGACAATAACGCTTTGAGGTGTGTGTGTCCATTATTATGTTTAGTTTAGCCACTCATCCACATAAGAACTTGATTGCGTCAGGTCAAACTTCGGGACATGGCGACGAAGCAAAAGTGAGTACTTAATGAATAGAAATCTTTTGTTATGAGTTATCTCAAAAGAAGAGCCTCTTAAGTCTGTTATGAGTTCATAGTTGCGAACTTGGCTGATACAAGATTTGTTTACATCTTTCACACAACATATTTACCGTAAAGCTTCGATTAGGCGCCCCTCCTCGAATAAGCGCCCTTCCTAAAAGCCAAAATATTAAATAAGCGCCCCCTCCCCCTAATCATAACAAATACTTTTTTTGTATTTTTTTTGTATCTAGGAAACCTTTTCAAAACGTTTTCAATAACAAATTCCTTTTTTTTCTTCAAGCTTGCGTTTTAAGATTTCGGCAAATCTTCTATCGTATTATTTTTGTTTTGATTTGAAAGAAATATAAAAATATTAAATAAGCGCCCCCCTCGAATAAGCGCCCTTCCTAAAAACCAAAATATTAAATAAGCGCCCGGGCGCTTAATCAAAGCTTTACGGTACTTGTATGGTTTCTTTTTGATCTCTGGTACAAAACGTTTTCAGGCAGTGAACAGATAATACACCAAATTAATACAAAAGTTGTTCCTTGTTTCAATGAGATTCTCTTTCTGCAGACTGCCAATTGAATAAAATCTAAATACTAAAAAAGTCACCCAAAAATCATACCTGATAGTGCATACTTTGTTCAGTGCTTTTCTATGCTATGTCGATGACTCAACAAAAAATCCCCATCAATCGGATAATGGGAAACCCCATTTTGTGCCCATTTTCCGAATGACATCACAATCCCTTAAATATGAAAATATGAAAAGTTTTTCAAAATAAGACATACTGTATATCGTTCTTTAGCATTTTTTATGGGGAACAACACTTTCTATTGCCAAAAACAATGAAAATGTACCTCTGAACAAAGTTTCAGCTTGATAAATTATTTTTTTAAATTTAAATTTTTAAATAAAACAATACCATGTAATTGTGGAAGTGATATACTGCAATGTTTTTAATTTTATTATAGGCTCACGTCTTGGTGTGGGACTTAAAATCTTTAGAAACAGTTGGTAGCTTTGGTCACAGTACATTTGAAAGAGGATTGTGCGGAGTGACATTTCTTAATGGGGTGACTAACTTTTTATGTGATTTTACACAAACCACTCCTCTGCCCTCATATAGTGTTTTGCAATGCAAATATTCTCTCAATGAAAAGAAGGAAATATTCTATGTTGTTTATCTATTTCATACAAAAGAATGCAAAATATATTTTCTTTTCAGTTTCGAATGTGTAATAACTTCTGCAAGAGAACATAATGAAAATATATCATCTTTATTTTATTATATTAGGACGAAGGTCGTTATATTGTGTGTATAGATGAAGCAAATGAACACATTGTGTCAGTATGGGATTGGGAGAAGTCGCTGAAAATTACAGAAACAAAAGTGAGAACCGGAATTTCATTAACAGTTACTAAAGGATAAATGTAGAAAAGTTTTTTTAATTGTGTGTTTGTTTTTAGGGATCAAAAGAAACCATATTTGGAATACAACGACACCCAACATTTGACTACATGTTTATAAGTTACGGTAAATCACATCTAGGCTTCTGGACTCTGCAAAGTGATCGCAACTTTCATTTGTCAAAGAAAATGGGGGTTTATGAAGTAAGTTCTTAATGTAGTTGTTATCTGTAAAATATGTGAACCGCGATATTTTAGTTACTTTAGTTATATTGATGAATATTTTCTGGAAATATATTTATTCATGTAGCTTTCTTACTTTTTGTTGTTAATTAACAGATTACATGACGTTTTATATTTTCGTTTTGTTGCCTGTTGTGTAAGAAATGGAAGCTGCAATACATTCAAACTTTGTAGCTTCCATTTCCTACGCAACAGGCAATCTGTAATCCTTCCCCAACAAGAAATAAATATTAACTAATATGAATAACACAAGAATAATTTCTGTGACGTTCAAAAAGTGTTTCTATCAGTTCATTACATAGTTTTGAAATTGCCTTGGAAGTTTTCTCTCTTTCTTCGCGAGAATGAAGAAATATGCTTCTTCGATATCGCTCAGAATACTCTTGATCTTGGTCATTGGAAGGAATGGTGTGGCAGGAATTTTCACGTCAAACTGCAGGCATAGGTATGATGTAGAAGTCATCATCTGAACTTCTCTTTGATGGGTATTGTTGCCGTTATACAGGATGATCTTTTTCTGAAATGTGGCATTGTTTGGCTTTCAAAATTTACCTCTGTGACGCATACCATGATTTTTAGTGGTTTTGCGGAGTTTTTAAGAAAACTCATAGATGGAATTTTCCCACGAATTTTGCGTCTAAATATTAATTCTGCTAATGTTTTACCGGTTGTTAAATAAGGTGTTGTTCGATATGTTAGTAAGAAATTTTCGCCACTCCAGTTCTTTCCTTCAGCAATTCAGGATCCTTTTCTTCAGATTTTATTGAAGCTTTTCACTTCGCCATTTTAAAATTAAGTCGGATTTGTTCAATAGTAAATATTACTACAATACGTCATCGTTCTTCCTGCCGCACACCTTGGAATGTTGGCCCAAATCGGTGATTTCTTTTCTGCATCAATGACACCAAGGTCTAAGAGTTTATCCAGTTCTGTGTTTACCTGCTGTTTCATGAAAATAAACCATCTGCGTGCTCTTTGAGCAACAGGAAAAACCTCTTTCTTAGTGAGAATCTTCAAAGGGTGTATACCCTTTAGCAATCCCAGAAATCAGTTTTTTCTGTTTTTTACCTTACTTCATCGAAATGACAAGTTTTTCAATTGGAATGTCCACTTACTTGTTCGAAATAACAAGCTTCTTGATTGCATCTTTCTAAAGGAAATATCAAATGTTGTTTAATGTAGTAAATGGTGCTTAATCTTGATGTACTTGTTTCGATTAATGGCCAATGTTTTAGAAAATCGAGAAGCCAAAATATGTATTATGTGCGACATTTACATCGGAAGGGGATTTGTTTACAGGAGATTCTACTGGGAACATTCTACTGTTCAAGAAAAGTTAGCAGCATTTATAACATAAAAATTATGTTTTGAGAAGCCTTTTCATATATATATATATAGAGATAGGAATATGAAAAGAATATGTCTATATATGTGTTCACTGGATGGACCATTAAAATAATCTCTTTCTGCTTTTTAGATACAAACAAAGTCTTTAAAAGTGCAGTGTCAGCACACAGGGTAACAATATAATTACTCCTTTAGGTAGGGTTCTATCATCTTGAATTTATATGACAAAAACCGTGTTATTTCAAAAGAAATCTTTTACGGAGAACAAGCTGAATTCTCTTTATTATATGCCAAACAAATTCATCCAAATTTATAGTATATTTTACAATTGCAAATCAACATAATTGTCAGAAACGCATTCAATATGTCCATGTTTGATGATATTTCGTGCTTAGGGTGGAGTGTTTAGTTTGGCTCTTGTCAATGACGAAAAAGCTTTGGTCTCCTGTGGTAAAAATGGACAGATTACAAGATTGACGATAGACCTGCAAACAATTGAAGAACTAGGAAATGTAATTTGCTTCTTTTTGTCCTGTTTGGAGGAGTAACAAATAAAAACTAAAAAAAGAGTTAAAAAAGATTGTTGAGAGGATTTGATTGCAGTTGAAACATTGTTTTTCCAATTGGCCAACTTACATTTATAGGATAGACATTCAAAAAACTTTTTTGAAGTAAATTTTACCCTGAAAGTGGTCAATTAGAACTGTTTCGCTACCAGGGCTCTATGCTTTCTTGACTATTAGTCATTGATAAGAATTTTTTTCAGTCGTTATAACTAGTGTTATGTTCGTTATGTAAGGTCAACGAGCAATTTGGTACTGCACGATGTATTGTCCCCTGCGAATTATCGTTTATCATTGGAACAACTAAAAACTGCCTACTTCGATACAACAGCGGATGGTCATATGCAGAAACCTTAACTCAGGTTCTTTAATCTTTGTGATCAAGATTGCTGTTGAAAAATAATTAAAAGGAAGAACTTTATGTTTAAAAGCTTTTCTCTTTAGGGACATGCTGATGAAATGTGGGGTTTAGCTTCACATCCTACGAAGCAAATATTTGCAACATGCTCTCAAGAGAATCTAGTGTGTTTGTGGGACGGACAAGCGAAGAGGAATATATGGGCCTCAAACATTGAGGTAATTTTAGTTACATATATATCTAGATTAGAAATATTACATAAGCAACTTACTTTAAGGAGTTTTGTTTGTAGGTGCTTGTTGAAAGATTTTCGGTTGCTGCAATCGTAAAAAACAACTTGCTAAAATCATTCTATAATATACATAGCGCAAGTGCTAAATATTCTCCGATAAAAAAATATTTTGAAAATTTCAGGAGCATGCGCAATGTGCTGAATTCCATCCCACTCAAGAATGTCTTCTTGTTGGAACCAGAGTTGGATCGTAAGACTATGTTTTAAAGTAATTACTGTTACTGTTTTGCAGTAGGACAGTCGTATCTCACGATCTTCGAATTCGACAAACACACACTTTCTAACTTTAATAAGGATTTTCAACTTTGATTGGTTGAATTCAACATACGTAACTTTGTTTTGGTGCCATAAGTTTGGTGTTTAATTCAAAATCTATATTTATGAAAAAAGACGGCGAAAATTCATGTGAATTTAAATATTGTTTTTTTAGGATTTCAGTAAGAATTCTTTATGATTTAGAAGTGATTCATGCAATTTAGCAAGTTAGCTTTTTTAGATAAAAAATAATTAACGGTTAAAATATGAAGAAATATTGCTTAACAACGATATAAATAATAACCAGCAAGTAATTTATGATTAGTTGATGTTACATATTAGTAAAAAAAACTGGATATATATTTTGGTCATAGTTGAAAAACAAATGATCTTTTTGTATTCTTTTAACTGTATTTGGTTGGTTAAGGTGGTTAAGGTGAAATGAAGTGTCTCAGAAGCCTCTCTTCCACCAGCCGACGCCTTCCAACGTTTGTGATGTTTGTCACGGAATTTAAAATTCAAAGTTGGTATATTGCGTTAAACCCCGATGATAACGTCTGAATTCATCAAAAATAGGAAATAGGAAACGAATACAACCCAAAACTATTCGATTAGTGAAGAAAAGACTATATCTAGAACTCGCAGCCCCACATCCATAAGTTTTAACAACATTAATAATAGACACTATCTTCTTGTATTACTAAAAAAGAACGTAATTGACACTAGCCTTTCGTATTATGGAAAGAGAATTCACAAATGAATTTGTAGACAAATTCTTACCAGAAGTTACTTTATGAAGACCATAGAAAAATCCAATGGAATTAAAGGGATAACGGAAGACACATGAAAAGCGTTTTTAACTAATAATTATCTCACCTTTTTCAAAAGGTTTTGAAACCTGTTGCCGATTAATATCAAAATCTTTTAAATAAGATTGTTTGAACAGAAGTTATGAATTGGGGATGAAATAAAGGAATCAGAAATGGTTTTGCAAATACGCTAGTGGCACTTGTACTGCATTCAGATGAATGGGGTTTACTAAAAGATGAAACTCTATAGAGAGTTGAATGATATGGTTTAGATATTACAGTACCAGGCTTCGTAATTTTTAACAAACAAAATAATAAATTGAGAGTAAAAGGAGTGTCTACAGAACCCGTTTAAGGATAACAAAGATGACAAAAAATAAATAAACATATTGTCTTCAAACTCGTATAGCCATCCTTCAAGACTTGAGAGTTAACAAGACTTAACAGTTAAATTTAGACGATTGAATGACAATGAATGCAAATACGTCACCTTTAAGTAGCCACTACTGTACTATGTCTAGAGGGAGACTTGGAAGGTACAATGGTTTTTTAATATTAATTAATAATTTAAATTTAATTTACACGGGTCTTAAACGTGATTTGATACCTATCAAAATACTTAAAACTCAGTTGTATATAACGCTCTAGCTAGCAACCATTCAAAAAATATACCTTAAGGGAAGAAATTTTCGCGAGAAGAACCTTTCGCGGAAGAAATTTGAATTTAATGAAAATACCTTATCCGCGAAAATTTATTCCGCAAAATTCAATTTTTTTCTCGTATTTTTAGTGTCGCTTAACATGCAAAGAGCTGTACAATTAAAAACATAAGAAAATACAGTACACTCCGGATAACTCGAACCTACAAGGGGACCAAGAAAATGGTTCGAGTTATTGAATGTTCGAGTTATCGGATCATTCGATAATTTGCAAACTCGTCTCCTGCGCTTCCTTTCTCTCGACAATAATTCGAACTTTGGCAGATAAGTGAACTGGAGGTTTTCCTCCAATCGAGGTAACTGGGGAAGTTTTTAGAAATGCGTTTGGTTTGTTTGAAGAATAAATTTAGATAGACCTTACCCTTTTTTGTAGAGAGAACGCCAACGGAGATAGCAAGAACAGTAGTGATGTTTTTATTTTTGAATTAATGGTTCAAACCCGCGAAGCCGTTGAACTATTAAAGTGGTGACCTCGACGTGATCATTTCACGTTCATTCTACCTCCGTTAATTTCGCTAACGATGATCTCTCCCGCTGATCTCCTCTTCTTGGGTTTATTGTAAATCTATCGCCGTTATGATTGACTCAGAATCAGCCGCGTCTCCATCCAAGCCTTGGACAGCCGCAGGAAATACTCCTCCTATTCATGCCGTCGCAGCCGTCTCTCTCAAGCTTCCTCCATTTTGGCCTAACGACCCCGCGGTCTGGTTCGCTCATGTCGAAGCGCAATTCCTGACCAGAAATATTACATCCCAAACAACGAAGTTCCCACACTCACGCCAGATATTGCCCAAGAAGTCAGGAATCTATTAATTTCACTTCCAACCGAAAATCCGTACAACGAATTGAAAACGGAATTGATAAAACATACTTCCGCCTCCGAACAAAAGCGTTTGCACCAATTGCCAATTTTAGAGGAACTCGGTGATCGGAATCCTTCACAATTGCTTCGTAAAATGCGACAGCTTCTTGGTGAAGATCGACTAGAAGATGGTATCCTCCGCCAACTGTTTCTGCAACGCCTTCCAACAAATGCCCAACTAATCCTTGCTTCCACTGCTGACAAAGTCACACTTGATGAACTCGCAGTACTGGCAGACCGAATTTTGGAAGTCGCTCCTTCGCAGCCATTCGTTGCAGCAGTTGCAACTCCTCCTTTGCCCTCCTCAACAGCGAAAGAAATTGGCGCTCTTCGCAGTCAAGTCGACAGTCTCACGAATCAACTTTCGACTTTGATAAACAAACTGAGCATCCACCCACGTTCACGTTCACGTTCCCGCCCGTGGTAAAAGTCCGGCACAATTCCGTCCACAAAGAAATTATATCGCATTCAACCAAAACGGTAATCACACATATTGTTGGTACCACGGCAAGTTTGGTTCGAATGCACAACGATGTAAGCCACCATGCTCTTTCAGCTCTCCTGTCATATCTCAAGCAGTCGGAAAACTACAAAGCCACCAACTAGCGACGACAAGTCCAGCCGGCTCATCATCCACCAGTCGTCTCTTTTATATCACGGACCGTCCTACGGATACACGTTTCCTCTTTGATACAGGCGCTCGACAGCTGCCTCACTCGACAGCCGCCTAACTCAGCAGTTGCCTCACTTGACAGCCGCCTCACTCGACAGTTGCCTCGCTCGACAGCCGCCTAACAGCAAACTTCAGCCGTCTGCATTATTGACGCCGCTCCGCCGAACATTCTCATTCTCATCTCAGAGACATTTTTGCTTTGTGTATATATATATATATGTATATATGTGTGTGTGTGTGTGTGTGTGTGTGTGTGTGTATACATATATATTTTATTATTATCGTATGCTTCTTTATCACTCGCATTCTAGGGAGGGGAGCTATTGTAGCATCTCTCTACATATCATTTCATGCCATTCTACATCTTGTTTTCCTACCATGGCAACCCATTCCATTACATCATTCACAAACTCATACGTGTCACATAATCAGCGTCTCACAGGTCTCATTATCACCTTATTAACCTTTTGTTTACACGTTTACATTTGTATATATATTGAATGACAAAAACTTCCTCTCTCTATTTTTGTAAAGAGAACGCCAACGGAGATAGAGCGAGAACAGTAGTGATGTTTTTATTTCTGAATTAATGGTTCAAACCCGCGAAACCTTTGAACTATTAAAAAATAACCCCTAGGAGACTTTATAAAGAATATCTACGGTTTTAGAAACTTTTTCACAAATGTAAGAAATGTGAGGCTTCCAGGTAAATTCTCGTCAATAAGAACTCCCAAAAACTTAGTGACACAGTCTCTCAGAATTATCACGCCATTTATTTTTAGAATCGGTAATTGTTTAGGAATAAAACTTTTTTGATAAAGGGTGAAAAAGGGAATACTTTGTTTTTTGAGTGTTAAGGGTTAAATTATTTGCGTTGAGCCAATTAGAAACATTTTCCAATTCCTTGTTCATTTTTAAGAACTGTCCATCTATGTTTCTATCAGAAATAAATATATTGGATTCGTCTGCAAACATACCGTAAATGACCGATTAAACGCCCTGAGCGTTTATTTTAACAAACTAATTTTACCCTGAGCGTTTATTCGGGAGGGGCGTTAGTAAGGGAGGGGCGTTAATAAACAAAGTCCATCAACAAAAGTAATATAATCGAGAAGATGATTGAAGATGTAATTATCCATAAAGTAAGTATGGCGAGGAGTGCTCCTTGTGAAAGTTTTGTAATGATTTATCGTGTTTCCTTTGAATCTGTTGTGAGAGGACATCATATCTATAAGGCAAAGTGGACTCCAGAAAAGAGAGAAATCCTAGTTTGCCGCAAAGACGAACGAGAAGAAGCGAGAGAACATGACAAGCATGCCATCGGTGTTTACAAAAAAGATGAGACAAAGATGAACAGTGAAGTAGGCCATGTTTCGATAGAGTTATCGAAGTTATTGGTGCAATTCTTAGAATCAAACTTACAAAACATGGTCGAAGTTCGAGTCACTGGGAAAAGATACAGAGAAGTTGGACTAGTTGTGCCTGGAACGTACTTGTGCTACACCAAGAGCAAGAAGATCGCAGATGTTTTGTTTAGCGAACTGAATAGAAAGAGTAACTTGTATGAACATTTTACGCTTAAAATTAGTGAAACTGTTTCAAAATATCCACACTTTAAAGATTAAAGAAAATAGTATTAATTTTGCTGTGAATCAAATGAAAAGGTAATATTGAGATGGGTCGGTAGTTGCTTAGGAAAGAGCTGTCTCCGGATTTATAAATAGGGTAAACTCTCGCAACTTTAAGCATATCTGGAAAGATGCCGTCAGTTAACGATCTCTTAAATACAATGTAGAGAGGTTATTTTACTTCTTCATAGCTGTCAATTAACACATTGCAATTTATATCACCAACTCCACTGCCTTTATTTCTCTTGATAGATATATATCAGTTTCAAACTCTTCAAAAGTTAAGTCGTCATCTAACATGGCATCATTCACTCTCGTTAAATATGTATTAAAATCAGTTCTAATTTTCGGAATTTTATTACAAAGATTTTTTCCAATAGTTGTGAAAAAGTTATTTAAATAGATGGCGATTTGTTTTTTATTTGTTACTCTTTTATGTTTAACGTATTAGGAAGGCTGTCTGAAATGACTTTTTTTCTCGCAATAATTTCTTTCATCGCATGTCTTTTGTCACAATTATATATGTTTATTAGATTTTTGTAGTAATTTTGTTTACTTTTCTTTCGTAGTTTCTCAAATAAGTTTTTGAAGTCTTTGTATTTTCTTTCTGTATCGTTTTGATTTTAATACGCTTAAGTGTCCAGAAATATTCGTGGGATTCTATTTCATCTCAATGATTTCTAAGATTAAATTGTAATTAAAATACAGTGATGGTATTACCATGCTGGTACTGAGAGTAGCAAATAACTTTATAATAATTTCTTAATCAAATTTCAATCGACATGTTTTAAAGGGTTGCAATTTTGAACGTCACAACATCCGAAGAAATGATGACGCTGGCAGTTTCCAGAGATTCAATTGACGACGTGAAGTTTTCTCCCGGTAATCATGAAGTTAATTTTGTTTATGAAGGAGAAATTACAAACTGCTTTCATTACGGGCTATATATTAGAGGTAACGTTTGAGCCATTGTACAATATTAAACTTCCATTGCAGCTGTTCTAAACTTTCAGGGACACTGCGAAGAGCTATTTATGGGCTACTTTCGGTTGTTGCTAGTCCCATTTTTAATCCAAGCCTTTTACGTTGACCCTTGTAACTCTTGTAACGCTTGTAACTCGTTTCAGCCGCAATTTCTATTAATTCAAAAAATCGAACATCCAAAGTAAATATGTTAATTGTCGTAAAGTTAAAAGAATCACCAAACCAACTAAAAGGTTGTAAAGAGACGTACCTAAAAGTAGTTCGGGAAGATTTCACGTTTTTTTTTATAACAATCAGGCATCCAACGATAAACAGATCTATATACCTATCTATCTTATCAATAAGATGCGATCTTTGCTGAAGTTTAATAATTGGTTTTCATTCATTAAAATCACACATGTACATACATATATGTAAACCTTATGATGAACTGAATATTATGTTATTTCACAGATGGCAGATATTTCGCAGTTGCATGCAGGGACTGCTGTATTTACTTCTATTCTTGGCCAAGTGATGGTCTGTCGTTTGAAAGACCCAAAATTTTAAAGGTTCATCTTTTTCGGTGTTACTTTATCTCTAAAAATGTTTTATACATTTATAAAAGATGAAACATTTTAAAAAGCTAAAAGACAACACTATTGACCGCAAATGTTTTATTTAACGACTCTTTCCACTACATTTACACGCGAAAAATGTTTGTAAACACAGGTGTTTTAACATTAGCGATAACTTTTGATGCTTACGATGTCGAAATTGTTGCCTTGGTGACCGTGGTTGTATTACTTTTTCATTTTTCATTGATTTACTGAAACAATTTATTTGCACTTATATTCTTACTTTGATTTTTGCATTGGAAAAATGGTCCACCGTAGTTCATTTTCTGAACCCACATCAAATAACATATAAATATATCTTTGAACTTTCTCCTTTTAGGGCCACTCCAGTCGTGTGTTGCATCTTGATTGGACGGTTGATACAGAATTTCTACAAAGTTCATCGGGTGATTACGAAGTTCTGTACTGTAAGTATAAAAAGAAGATCTTTTCATACGATATATCCTCTTAATGCCAGGGGATTGAATTTTGAAGGTTTTAGGAGACGTATATTTGAGGGGGTGCTTGTAACAATTCTGCAATTATTCATAAAAAATATACATCAGGGACTATATAACGATTTATAATAATAATTCAATAGTTTAAGCAGTGAACTCTCTTAACCATCAGGGCATTCAGAGTCAGCTTCTCAAGTTCTCTCCCCTGCAGCGTTGCGGGATTTGCAATGGGCCTCTTGGACCAGTCCTTTTGGTTTTCCGGTGATGGGTTAGTTAACACATAGACGTATTATTTCATTCCAGTTACACGATGACGCTGACCATCTTGCACTTTTCTTGAAATGTCTTTTCCTTGAAATCACTGGTCAAATGTCTGTCTGCATTTTCGTGAAGTAATTCAAAATAATAATATTAGATATATTAAAGATTTCCATTCAGTATTTTTACCATTATTCCACGCTTCGCTAAAATGTGTCTATCGATTTGTGAAATGTTCTTTTCTGTTAAGGCATTTGGCCTGAGGGAGCTGATGGCACTGATATAAATGCATGCAGTCGATCCCATGACAACAGTCTCGTTGCTACTGGTGATGACTTTGGTCAAGTGAAGTTATTTAGATTTCCCTGTGTTAAGTTAAAGGTATGGGAAACTTGTGGAAAAGAAGCTGTACCATTGGGTTACAATGTTTCTGCAAGTTTTTTTTATATTTGTAAGATTTTAAAGAGCTAACACAAATAATTAAGCAAGGTAAAGTATTATTACATCAGGACATATATAGATTGATATTTAAAAAAAGAAGGAAGTCGGAAAAATATGCAACAGTCTTGGAGCCAAAAATCCTGTGACCTTTCTATAGAGTACGTTTTTTTCAGTCTGAAAGTCGCATCGGTGTGGGTCACAGCTCCCACGTGACATGTGTTCGGTTTTTAGCCAATGATTTTGGTTTGGTGACAGTTGGTGGGAAAGACACATCTGTTATCCAATGGAAACTCGTTGAAGATACCATGTTGTGATTGCTGGATATCATATGTAATGCCTTTTCACTCCTACATTCCTACAAATGTAAAGTTGCTACTTTCTAAATAAATCAATAGAGTAATTTATATCGCTAAGAGTTTTATATTTTCAAAAATCGCATATATTGTCATATAAATTAAAATACGTGAATATTTAATTAAATAGTTTTAAAAAGTTTTTTGATCTTCATAAGTATTATTTCTTTTAGTGGAAAAGGTTTGCCAAAGTATTAGAAATATTGCGTAAATGTTTGCGAAAGTTGACATACGTGCTTTTAGCTAATTCAATTTCAGAAAGCGTGTCTGGATAGCAAACAACTAATTATTGTCCAGTAGATCTTCAAAACATTGCAATTCTCCAAACTCTGTTTCCAGCTTCTTTCAAAAGTGCGCCTTGGTTGATTCATTGATTTCTTCAAGACACAGAGATCGCATAAATGACAATAGAGCATTAATTCAGTCATCTTGACTAAACTGGATAGGATATCAAATCTAATATCATGTTAAAGGAGGCCATAAGCTTCATTTTTAAGTCGAGCAAATTTTTCTTCTGGAGATTCCAGCTAATCTATATTAATGCTATTTGGTGCTTTTTCCCTAGTGTAATCTCTAACACACCATTTGAGACAACAAGCCTCTGAGGAACTAATGCTCTTGCAACAGGAGTAACAATTTTCGTGTAAGGTTTGTTAATTGCAATCTTTCTTATAGCGCTGTCTGATCTCAGACCAGTGCATTGAATCAATGACTCTCTCGCGACCTTTCATTTCATTTGACCTATCTTTTCATATATTTGTTTATATTTTTACAAAATATGCAGACTTGGTCATTTTGACTTGCAATTGGTACCTTTGATCTTGTTTGTGATCGGATAGATGACTTTTGGCCATCTCTCTCCAGTTCATCTTCATAACATTCAACTTCTTTTTTTCTAAATCTCTTTTTACTTTCGGCCGATAAGGACGATAATTGTTGTAAATTAATCAGCTATATTGAAAGGAAATGTGGCTATAGCCCCCTCAGCCCGCCCCCCCCCGTGTCGTAGGACCTGGAAAGGGTTTCAAAGATTGACCTGGTGGTCTATGGACAGTGGTTATAGGAATATTATAATTATTTTTTTGCAGAAAATATTCGTCAAAATAATCGTACAGTATCGTATTAAAAGATAAATTTAGGTAACATTGTAGACCAACATCTGAATTTCAACAAAAACTTTGACAATGTTTACAAGAAGGCAAGTGGTAAACTGAAACTTCTTCGAAGGCTACGTTCTTACCTAACTGAAGAATCCGCGTACAGTATATACTCTATGATGATACTACCACTACTAACATACTGCAGTACTATAAAATTGTGTCACAGTGAGACTCAGAAGAAAATATTGAATTCTCTAGAACGTAGAGCAACAACTATTACTGGAGTCAAAGTACCGGCTGTCCTTAGTTCGATCAACAAGGAAGCTTGCTGCTTGGTGAAGAAATGTTTAAGTGGTAACGTATGTTCAAACTTTAACGACTACTTTATTGTTAACAACCATCGACAGAACACTCGAAATGGCGCTTTTCTTTTGAAAGTACCTAAGTAAGTCAGACTCGAGCTCGGGAAAACTACTTTCAAATTTTCTGGTACTAGACTTTATAACGAACTTCCTTTGAAATTAAGAAAGATCGAAAATTATGACATTTTTTATCATGAAATTAAAAAGTTTTTAACATCTTAGTTTTTCAAGGTTTTAACTTTGCTAACTTAGCAATTTTTATTTGTATATATTGTATTCAATTTTATTCATATTTTATATTTATCAAACTAACTTACTAACTTATGCAGGTCTGACATTGATAGCAGTTATTTATAAATATTTTATATTTTGAACTGAAGTTTTGTACCTGAATAAATATTCAAATAATAATAAATAATAATTCGAACCAAATTGTCTGTTTTAAATGTGATACATTTGTTCATATACATACATATCTGTCCACACACAAAAAACATTCTGTACAGAAATAATGAGTGCAATTTGCCTAGTGGTTTTAGCTAATAACTATTTATTAATTTAAGTGGTATAGATGTGCATACAGGACCGTCAGTATAACACAGCCTCACGCTCCAGCCTCATTACGTCGTGAAGCTGCAGTCCTCGCCCTGGCTCGCAAGGCCGAACGTGACATCAACCATCTATTGCACGCCACAGTCGCTGAGCCTCCTACACGCATACGGTTAAAATCACGGCACGCCTTCGCCGGACATGCGCACAAACTCTTGCGTGACACACCGCCAGACATCAATAAACAGACCTGGACCAGGAACCGTTGGCGGGAGGAATGGCGGGGAGCATCAGAGCAATCGCGAATCCACAAGTTCATCGAGACGCCAGACACCATCCTCGGATCCGAGCTCCCCCGCCGTCAGTGGACAACGCTCAACCGCCTGAGATCCGGTGTTGGCCGTTTCGCCGCCTCCATGAAGGAATGGGGACTAAGTGACTCGGCCGAGTGCGAATGCGGTCACCAAGACCAGAACGTAGACCACATAATTGGTGAATGTCCGCTGTTCCGACCTCCTAACGGGGAGCAGGGCCTGGCGCTGCTGGACGCCGACACGAGAGAGTGGCTGTCTTTGACCAGGCTGGAAATATGAGACAGCACGCATACGCCAGAAGAAGTATAACACATATGCAGCAGGGTTACTGAAGTCCATCAGTACAAATGGCAGACTGACTATGATTTAAGAGAATAAATATAGAAATATGTATTAACTATATAATTGCATATATACATACAACACAATTGTGCTGGTATACTAATAAATGCCCGATAAGAGTAGGTTTAATAATAGTGCAACATATTGCAGTTCAGCGTGTTTTCCTTTGGCATTATGACATCGAAAATTTATTTATATATTTACCAAACTGTAGATAACGGTTTTGCAAACACCTTAAACAACAATTTGAGAATTTTATAAGCGCGGCGCAAAGTATAAAACCTTAACTTTATTTCACGCGGCGCTTTGCGTCGCGCTTTTAAAATTCTCGAATTTTATACCAGAAAATCTTTTAAGATTATATGGTTTGACCATGGTCCAAAATTGGCCTAAGTAGGCCGAGTTTGGCCATTACCTTCCTTGTTCAAAGCTTTAACTTATTCCAGCATAATTTTCTGAACTGTCACAGACTCAAATGAAATTGGCTTATTATAAAATCTTTGCCATGTTGGACTATTGTTCCAATTGCCACAGGCTATTATTTCCTTAATTGAGGCCCCCATTGTATGTGCTTTAGAAGACGAAGCCGATCTTACAGAATGAGCTGTAAACCTTGAAACGTCTATCCCTGTTGTATGTAATACAGTCTTAAGCCACCTGCCGATGGTACTTGTTGTAACTTGTTTGTGAGGGTTGATAAAACTAAGAAAGAATTTTGACGTTTTGTTTATTTCTCGCCAATGTTTTGTTCTCTTTTCGTAAGCCTTGATTGTAGATACTGGACATAAGCTTTCGCCTGAAGCTAGAAAAATGATTGGGTCCGGTTTTCTCCCTTGTTTTTTGAAATTTTTGGGCTTACTTGCCAGTTGGAATATGACCTTGTTTTCTCCCAATGCCATATATTTTGTATCTAGCCGCTAGAATCTTTCCATTAGATGTTTTGTCCCTGTTTAAAACCATTGTTGCTTATTGAATTTTCAGGAATATATTGGGCAGTATTGTCAGAGGTAACTAACAACATCCTGTGCTTATCATCAGCACTATATAGTTCCTTGGTCACATTATTGTAGCCAACAACATACTTCATGGCCTTTGGAAGTTCTGTAACAAAATCTGTGTTAGTCATAAAGAATTATGGTATTATATTATATATGGTATATGGTATACCACATATTATATTAATCTTATAGTTTATCATATCACAAAATTTGAGTCGTTATTTGCCAAATTCTTTGGTATATTCAAACACGTAACTAAGAAAAAACAGGTCTCGAATGCGCATAAATTCCAAATTTTTAACTTTTTTCGAAATTTTATTCCAGAATATCTTACCAAAATTGACATTGCATCTTTGTGCACAATTTTAGATTCCCATCATAAGTATCTCGAGAATTCGGTTTTGCGCATGCGCAGCTAAAAGATTTTTTGACGATGATTTTTTGTCCTTAAGTTATCATTCACAACCGTCATGCGCATGCGTAAACCTCTGTAATCTAATCTATATAGGTTATATGAGTTTAAACGCAACCGTTCGTTCTAAGATAAACTACCACTTGATTGATTCACGAATTTAAAAAACCTTAATAGAATTTTAAAAATTAAAAACGAAAAACAAAATTATTTCGAAAATTAATAAAAGTTTAAAAAATGTAAAACAATATTGTTTCAAACCGTCATTTTTGAATCGTCAATTTCGAAACTTCTGTACACCGGATTACATATATATGGTCACGTAAATGCTAATTAGTAACTAGATTTATATACACATTGTATATGTCATTTTGCAAAGCAAACGCAAAATTTTAAACTTTGGGCCCAAATTTTCCCAAATAAGGTAATAAGGGAAATATTTCGTTATTATTATTATTATAATTTATGAAATATTTCGTTAAGACAATATGATATCTATTTATTTATTTTATTTATTTACGAATATTTATACAGGAGAAAAATACTTCAGTTCTATATACGTGTCAATATATATATATAGAAATCTGTTATCAGTGTATGTCCTGTTATAAATAGAATAAAATGAAAAGAATAAAACTTCGGAGACAGAATAAAGGTTACAAGGTTAAAAGGATTAAGGCTCTAAACACAGTGCGAGAATAGAGTAGACTCAAGAAACAAGAAAAACTGATGTAAGGGATTGATCGAGTGAAGCCAGAATATAAAAACGGACTACGATTTCACCCATAAAAATTATTGATCACGTCAAAATCGATTTCACATCTCTCTGTAAACCTTTTGTGGAAAATGATGCTTATATGATGACTTTAGCTTATAGTATAATTATATTTTAAAAAGTTGTGAATTCAGGGAATTAAGCGCATGCGTATTAAATTTTTTAATTATTTTTTGGTTGCCGTAACTTTTTCCAAATTTTTTTATCCATCCAGTTAACCCAATCATTGGGTTATTCATATGCAAAGTCTCGTTTGATATGACCTTCGGTAGGGCTCTATATATCGAATTTACCTTTACGCATGCGCACACCACTATATCCAAATTTTAAAGATAATTGTCATATATTTCAGATTAATGCTATTATTTTTAATTTCCGTTGAAAATTTCAACTTAATATCTTGTTTATTCATCGAGTTATGCATTTACGAAGTTGAAACCTAAGTCATGGGTAAAAGTCTATATAATGGATATGAATGTACTCTCAAAAAAATTTACTTTCAAAATGGTCGAATCGCGCTAAAATTTTGGCCATAGTTAGGGGACTATATAAGACCAATAATAGTCTTTAAAAAATCAAAAAAAATCTTGTGGTCAGCGTACCACGTGACTTTTAAGTCCAGTTTTAGTTTTTAATAGCCATCACTTGATAACTCCGTCATTCCTTACCTTGAAAACCATTTTCATACTGTAGATACCTTAGATTAAGCCACATGTGGGACAGTAAAGACATTTTAAAAATATTTTTATTTTTGAGGTTAGGGCTGCATAAGTAAAAAGATTCTAACTTTTTAAACGATATCAAGTCGATTTTTTATATGGCTTTTAGCTAAATACAGAAGACCTCAAAAGTGCTAATAGTTTCCTGGTTTAGGTTATGGGGTCGGAGGTAATGACGGTTATATGTAAAAAGTGGGTTGCCGTGTGGAACAATAAACCCGTAATCATTACGAATTAGAATTCGCGCTTCTTATATCATGCCGATGATGGCTTCTTCTTTTACATAAAAATTCACGAAGTTTTAATGGTCAAAATTACGGAAGTTATTCGCCTTTGCATTTGCGACTTTTTTGAAAAAAATTTCTTTTCCGCAGGTTCGAGCCAAAATGAGCAATCTAGTGCCATACCCCGAAAAAATAAAAATTATGATAGTGATAATCTTCATTATTTACCGATATATTGCTAATATGCTAGAATTAGCAGCATTCCTTATACTTACAAAATGGAACTTTGGGCCCAAATTTGCCCAAAAAAAGAATTAGGGGTGAAAATATCCAAATTCTGGTACTTGCTCTAAAATCAGCATCATTTAATTAGTAAACTTACCAATTTTCAAAGCAAACGGAAAACAAAACTACTTTTATGTCTGATACAAATAACATGATGAACACTCAATTCTTTTGAATTCAAAGAGCATGTGAAGAAGATATTTAAATCTTGTTTTCTGTAATACAAGCAACTAAAGTTTCCATTCCATTCCATCTTTTTTAAGGAACATAACTCCATGGTTATTAAGATAACACCCATCTTTAGCAATAGACCTTTTCGCAGTTAGCCGCAAATATATTGCGCGAAATGCATTCAGGTATATCAAAAAAAAAAAAAACCTTTTACGAACATTAAAATCAGTCATATTAGTATCGTAGGAGGCGAAAAATTTATAAAACTGAAACTGAAAAATATTGTATAGTTCAGAATAGTTATATTAAAATGGGACGATGAATGCGTGGTATATGGTTGTGATAACAATAGGAAAAGATTAAATGAGTAACTATATCTTTTTGTGTGTGTTTGTTTATAAATAAGATTTGTTTGCTTATAAATAAGACCCCTGTCGGACCATTTGCCACAACCAAATAAATAAGTATGTCCTACATACTTTGCAATTATCTACAGGATTTAAAACTATTTTTCATAAATATCACTAGATATTGAGACAAAATCTTTTCAGGATGATGTACATTTATGTTATCTGCATGTTTATCATTCAGGTTGGTTGTTAAAGATCGTGTTGGACTGATGAGATGGTATACTCGTGGAATAAAAGTGGTCGGATTTTGATCTTCACCCAAGGCCTTGCCCAAGAGAACTTTCCGTCGGCATAAGCATGTCTATCGCGTGTTTGTTTGTTTGTCCATAATGGTAGCTAAAAACTTTGGTTATCAAGGTGTATATGGATAAAACTTCAGGTTCTATGCTAGCTAGCTATATTTATTAGGAAATGACAGTATATATCTATTAGCTATATAATATATGCTATAACTTGTAGAAGTTCCTTGACCATCATGTGCAAGAAGAGGCTTCCTATATATCTAGATAGCTATCTTCTCATTCTTCAATCCTTTTTTTATAACACAACAGTATCAGCTATATAACTTCTGAAAAAACTTTTATTCAATACCAGCCCATCAGCAGCTTGAATTTTTTATTGATCTTAATATTGTTTCTGCTTTTCTGCATCATAAAGAAAACTGAAATCATCATAAAAGTTCTCATAGAACCTGAAGTTTTATCCATATACCACCTTGATAACCAAAGTTTTTAGCTACCATTATGGACAAACAAACAAACACGCGATAGGCATGCTTATGCCGACGGAAAGTTCTCTTGAGCAAGGCCTTGGATGAAGATCAAAATCCGACCACTTTTATTCCACACAATACTGAAGTTATGCTTATGGTCACGTCTGCGCAGTATTGAAGTTGCTTATGGCCAATCTGCACAGTACTGAAATTGCTTATGGGCACGCTGCGCAGTACTGAAGTTGCTTAATAATTTGTCCAATCGAGTTCAGTTGATTATAAACGAGTGGCTAATAAATAAAAAATCGTGTACATTGTTGATTTGTCAAACTCAAAGCGTTTGCAGTCGATCGTTTTAACCCTTTTCGTTAAAATGGCTTTCACAGCAAGGGCGGCAGAGCGAATCTTAAAGTAACTGCTGAAGACTACAACCTTCCTCCAGGTCTATTTCTGTGAAAAAGGCATGACATGTAACGATGCACGAAATGTGAACTGACACATACCGTATATATATACATAAGATTCAGTATAAAACTCTTCAAAGACTGTTGTAACCATATAGAAAAAAGGAAACCCGTGTACAGCTACTTTAATGTGATAAATTTTCGCGGGGATTTGATTAAATTTCGCGTTTGAGATCATCCGCGAAATTTAAACATTTCGCAGGGATTTATTTTCGCGGATGAGCCATTTCAAAAATTTCGCGGGGACTTATTTTCGCGTTTCGACGTTTTTGAATATTTTCTTAAACCGGCAAAATTGGCTCTCGATTCGTTTTCACAACAAAAAGCCATATTTATTGTCGAAAAATCTCCAAAAAATAAACTTTTAGATAGCCAAGGAAAAACTCTTAGACTCTTATGGTGTTGCCTTTAGTATCGTTGGAAAGCTCTTATCCTCAGATACAAAAAATTATTAATTTATGAAACTCACAAGTGGTCAGTACAGTCAATGGTAAGGAGGTAAAATGTCCTTTTGAAGAGCAGGGCTCTGAAGGGCTAAAGTATCAAGTAAAAACAGGGAAATTGAGTACGAAGTACATCCGGCATATAGCGCAATGGTAATGGCGTTCGGCTCTTAACCGAAAGGTTCAGGGTTTGAGACCATGCTATCACAAAGTTGTTTAGTGAGCGGTTATAAATAAACAACGCCGTATTTCATCAAAAATAACCGTAGCACAAATGGGAGCATTTAAATATACTAAAACTCCGGGTCGAGGTCTTTATGATAATGCTTAATGAGCGTTCTGGAAACCTCGTTAAAAATAAACAAAACATACAAAACATATAAAGTAGTGGAGATTTTGACTGGAAAAATATCGGAAATTTTCTTATAAAAATTTCGCGGATCAGACATTTATTCAAAAATTTCGCGGATGGCTACTTTCCAGATTTATGCGGGACTAAATTTCGCGGATTAGGCCAATATCCGCAAAAACTTATCACATTAAAGTTCATCAGTGATGAAGAAAATCCTGCGAGTTTATATAATGCTATGTATAAAGTTAGCATGGCGTTGAAAAATAAAATTTAACTCCAGTGCCTCTTACATTGATATAGGTTACATATAAAATATTTCACTTATTCATCTACTTCCTTTCTAAAGAAATTTACAATATGCTTAAATTTTTCGTCTGACTAAACTATTCTACGGCCCAAAGTAACGAAAATTAGGGGCCGGCAATATTTTGTTGTTCGAATAAGGTAGTCTATGAAATTGAGGAGTATAAAAGAGTACTCACGAAACTTCCGCAACAATGTTCAATCTATCAAATACAATAACTAATAATAAATAATTTCATGGATGGATGATTCCTACTTACTGTTGTTAGTAAGAACATTCAACCTTTTGTTACTACTTATGGATTGTAGGCGGGATATTCCTTTTCAGGGAACAATGCCAAGCAATGGTTTTGAACGCTACTTCGATTTTTTCAACAAAAGTAAAATGATTGTGAAACAATTGCTACATGTACGCGAAACATGCAAGATATATCCTTTGAATTCTAATCCTAAAACTAAAAAAAGCCTACCATGTTGGAAATAGTTTGTCACTTGCATATACCTATAACAACATACATACAGTAGTACATTTTCATTAAATTCACAATTCGTAAAAAAAATTCATTCGAAGAAATAATTACATATCTCGTTGGCAGACAATAAGTTATAAATAACTATATAGTTGTGCAGGCTAGAGGGGGTGATTGCACCGAATGAAGTTACTGAAAATCCTCGAAACAACTATGTCGGTGGTATCAAAGAGTAAAATAAGTAACAAAAGAGTGTTTGATACCTAGGTAGTCGTATTGCAGACGTTTTTAATATCAACTAAAGATCTACGTTTTCGAAAGTTAAAGATGGCAATATTATAAAATTAATAGATCATATAAATATATCTAACTAAAGATAAACGCCGTTCTCAGTGCCTCAAAACAAGCCCACTTTTTTCTTGAGGTCGTCCCTCTTCCACTGCGGCAGCTGCTCGTACTGACTAAACGTGATCTCAAACACTGACTGGAATTCTTCGGGCGTTAAGTAGTACTAAAGGGAGAAACACAGAACAGAAAATCAGACGTCGTACGAATAGTCCTTTTCACTGAAATGAAAGGAATTTGAATTTCTCAAAAGTATGCCAGTAGTGTATATAATAAAAATACTCAAAGTTAAGTTAGCGTTTGCCCAGAAATCCTTTTATTTTTCTGGAGAAAAACTGTATAATGATCTTCCTCTAACAATCAGAAAAACTAAAGATAATTTATTATATAGAAAGTTTTTAAATGAGTATTTTACTTAGTTTCCTACATTAAAATAACATACTGCAAACTTTCATAACCTTATAGGCAGTGGTTATTCCAACGTTGGATTTTTATTTATTTTTATTTTAATTACATTATAATTTATTTATTTTACATATTCTGTTCGATTTATTACTTAATGTAGTTCACTAATTTTTAATTTTTATAACAGGACAAACGTTGATAGCAGTGCTTACTTATTTTGCACTGAAGTTTTTATATTTTGTATAAATATTCTGCAATAAGTAAATAAATGACGTAATGTCATTTAATTCAAAACTGACAAATCCAGTGAAAATTTTACTTCTTTTCTTGTGGGATCAACGCCATTCGGTAAATTATCACTTTTGAGCAAGTCCATAGGATATTTTCGATCAAAAGTAAAATCGCGGATTTCTTCCTGCACCATCTTCAGACCGGCGTTCTCATCGTTCATTTCCTTTTTCAACATTTCGTACGACTTGCCGTGCTAAGATAATATACACAGTAGCCATTTATTTATACAAGTCAAAATATTTCATATAATTTTGTTAATTAGCATTGCTAAATTATCAATAATAATTCTAACTAATTTTACTTGTAATTATAATTATAAGTATATATAATTGTAACCTGTTTTGTAATTTGTAAATGTAATTCTTACATTATGAACTTTATAATGGTAGCATTACAACAAATTTTCTTGAAAGTTTTATTTATCACGAGATTGTATACAATACCCGAACCAACTTAATCTAGCTAATACAAGCAATTCACAAAACAAGTGATAACACTGGTCAACAAAGATAAGACGGGTTTGGGGGGGGGGGTTTCGCGGGTGCTGATTCCGAAGATGAAGTCCGTCTTCCCGTATCAAATTTGTATTTTTCACAGTAGCCAACACACATTAACCCTTTGAGGACCAGTGGCACACTTATGTACCATAGATATATTGCAACTCAGTGCCTTTTCTTTGAACTTGTCCCCATGTTTTTGATAAATATGTAGGGCAATTGCAGAAAAAAATAGAAACCTTATTGAAAATTTTGGCGGGGTTTCGATTAGCTGAAGATAGCAAACTGGTGAGAGTACAGGTAGGTTTTTGTGGGGGTTTAGGGTAGAGTTTCCGCTACTAACTGCAATACTGTTAAAAAGCATGTCTTAAAATAAAGAAAACAACACGATCTCTGATTTGCTTCAGTAGGCTGTTTTAATACTTCCTAGAATTGCTGGGTTTGGTAGGGAGTACACCAGACTTCTTGTTAGTCAGGTTTCTGCATTATACTAGGCGAAAAGCAAAAGTTTTGTAGCAAGAGAATTTTATAATATTACAACCTTTTCAGAGGTTAAAGCAACGAAAAGGTTAAGCCTATTAACAAGTGCTAGCAGCCTAGCAAGGCTTTCACCAAGATATAAAGACAATGGAATGAAGATATCAAGGCCGATGGGACATGAGCATGGTGCCTCAAGAGACTGCAGCAGTAAGTCAATTTTCGCGTCAAACAAAACGGAGGAAGGTTACACCCTGAAGCTTTTATGCTAGTTAGTGTTTTCGTGTATAACGTTTTGATTTTTCTCCTTTACGCAGTAGTAACATTGTATTAGTATATATAGGTTCTTTCTATTTTCATCCAGATTGTATTTGTGTCGTGAATTGTGTTGTTTCTTAGCGCTGCAATATCTTATGACATTAAAGTTTGCATGACAGATTAAGCCAAAAATGTCGTGTTAGCGTATACCATATAATACTGTGTAAGCCTTAAATTTAAAAATATTTCATGAATTTGTGAAGAAATGAGATTTGATGCGCAAATTTGGACCACATTTTCAAACTCAGTGAGCCAAATTTACCCTAAAAACAATCTTGTTGTCCAGTGTAATTCTTAGTGTAGCAGGCTACGTAGAGCCATCTTACATAGAGGGCCAGGCATCTGAAGCTAATTAGATCGACTCACAGCGAAAACTGAGCTGTCCCAGGCGGGAAAAAATCCTGTCATCATAAGCGGTTCGAAACCTTGTTTTACCACCCAAATCTTCACTTTTTCGGGATCGCGTCGAGAGGGATCAGTTTTGACATATTCCTGTTCAAAGAAAACATGAAAAAGCCAAATCGACAAGTTTACATCAATTACTTAATTGATATTTACCACTGCAGTGACCGAGGCCTCCCTCCTCTCCACAGCGTTCGCATCTCTTCCCACCCAAACAAAAACAGTGTCGTGCGTATCCAATATCATAACGTCATCTTCTTCCATGTCTACCTGAGTGAAATTGAATATTTCTTCGACTTCAAAACGACCGCTAGCATTCGAGCAGAGGAACAAACGAGGAGGGAACGCCGGTATCTCCTCCTGCAAATATTTTAACATTGCGTTCAGTAAACAGAAAGGAACCCAAGAAAACAACTCTAAAGTGTTTTCAATTACAGTGTACCTCGAATATACTTCCGCTGGCGTACTCTCCTTCTCCTCCAAGCGCCTCCCAAAACTCTTTCGGTTCTTTGTTCTCAACGACAGCCAAGAAGTCGTCTTTGAAATTAGGCGCCACTCGCGTAGAAAGATCCTTACCAAGCTCCCGCTCGTCGCCAATGCACCCCTTGCCGTACCACAAAAACCCAGCATTTTTGGTTGTCAGTACGAAAACGTCGTTGGAGTTGAGAGAAGCAGCAACAGGTTCCACCTGTAAACGGAATTATACCTCAAGTCACCACCACTTATCCAGCCTTGACAACGAAACGTACTAACGAATAACCACTGTAACTTAAATTATAATACATTTTTTACTCATATACAGTACAGTTTTTGTACTCGATATGAAGTTAGTTACTTCTACGAATCAGACTTCTTTGAGGTAAATAAACTAATATAAGGTTATAAAATAAATGGTAAAAAATATACAGTTGACTCTCTCTATTTCGAATCCCAAGGGGAAAATATTTTGTTCGAATTATAGAGAGATTCGAATAGTAGAAAGTCTCTCTTATTCGAATTTTCAGGTTTAAAGGGTGAAAATTCGAGTTAGAGAAATCGGAATTTTTAAAAAATTGAGAAAAATCATAAAGGTGAAAAATAAAAAAAATGATCGAGTTTTCTTTTGATAGCTACTTTTTTTCCAGGTCGAAAGCGTATAGGCGGGATACCAAACGATTGTGTCACTTCTTTATTGGACGTCCCTTTCTCTAACTCGAATAAAGCTTTATATTTTGTCTCAAGCTTTCGAACTATATGGAGTCGTTTAGCCATTTTGAACAAGAAATAAGACGCGGTTCATCAAACCATATAAAGTCACAAGAAAATATGATCAAACTTTATACAAAAGACGTGTATTTATAAAAAAATCAAAACATTCGAACAGAAATGAATTTTGAAAAAAACATTCGAAAGTGTTAACGGTTAGTTTACACTCCGAAAATTTGAATTACAGAGAGGATTTTGCTGAGGGGACCTGAAAAAGTTTTCGAATTATAGAGGTTTTCGAATTACAGAGATTCGAATAATAGAAAGTAAATTATAAGAGTTTCTTAAGGAAAATTGACGGTGACTTAGAATTCGTTCGAATTATAGAAAGTTTGAACAATAGAGAATCGAATTAGAGAGAGTCGACTGTATACATATATTATCCAGTTTAAAAATTGAGCAAAATATTATTTGGATAAAAATGGATATGTTATACTAAGAAGTCTGGTGAAACCAGATTTTGATTGAGTTTCTCTCTTTGATTGTATTAATGATATATCCCCGAGGAGTTTAGAAATCTTGATCCACGGGTCCCGATAATATTAGGCTTTTGGTATCATAAATATGTTTTTCTTAGTAATACTAATGTTCGGACGTCTGCATATATGTGCAATATACCTCAAATACGTAACATTTACAAGTCTCTTAAAGGTGGCGTTTTAACTAGACGTTCTTGGTTTCTCGGTCGTGGTTTCTTTGTATAGAAAAAAGCAAATGTCTCATCTCCTTCCGGTCTTTTCTTTCTTCTATACCACCCACGAACCATGTTACGTAGAAAGTTATACCAGCAGCTTTCAAGTTTTCTTAATTCTGCTTCACATGGGTACTAGCTTTGGGTAGCATATATGAGACAAGGACGAACACATGACTCTATGAATTTTCTTCGTGTGCACATTTCAATGTGACCATCCTTGAGTACATCCTAGTTCGTTAAATTTCGCCAATGCCCTAAATATACGGAGGTCCGTATAACTGTAGTTTTTGTTGTTAAAGATAGTGTGTCTTAGATATTAAAATATGTGACGTCCACTAGAGAGCAGGTGGCTCTATTATGTTTCATTATATTGCGCATGAGAATGTTTTCTCGTTTCTGTTTTGTTCTGTATATTTCTTCGTATAAGAAAGAAAGTGTTCTGTGAGTAAAGTCGCTCTGTGTGTCTGTTTTTATTAGGTTATGGGCCCAGACACTTTTTAATATTATCGAGTATTGATTTTTTTGATTGATTTGAAATTGTTTTAAAATGGCGAGTGAGGATATTACTTTCAAGATTGAAAAGCTTACTGCGAACAATTATCATGCGTGGAAATTTAATATGAAGATGTACCTGATTGGTAAAGATCTCTGGGAGATTGTAACAGATACTGAAGTTATGGAGGATGATATGTCTAACGTAGAGAAACGGAGTTTTAGAAAACGTAAAAACCAAGCGCTCGCTGCTATTTGTCTGGGGATATCAACAAATTTACAAATTTACGTTCGCTCGTCGAAAACTGCTAACGAAGCATGAGAAAACCTTGAGAAACATTTTCAACAAAAAACATTGTCAAAGAAAATTTTCTCCCGAAGGAAACTGTATTCTGCCCGGATGGAGAAAGGTCAAAACATGACGGAACATATCAATTACATTAAGACTTTGTCTGAACATTTGGAAGCGATCGATGATAGCATAGCTGAAAAAGATCTCGTGATTCTTTTGATAAGCAGTTTACCTGACGAATACAACTACTTAATAACTGCTTTAGAAACTATCGCTGAAGACCACCTCACATGGGATTATGTTCGAGATAGACTTATCCACGAAAGTGAAAAGAAGAAGCCCGCAGAAGCTGAAAAACCTGACGGTGCCCTCTTCACATCAAAGCCCGACAAAAGGATAAAATGTTATTACTGTAAGAAACCAGGACATTATGCTCGTGACTGCTACCAAAAGAAAAATAACCAGAAGCGGAGAGAATCCAATAACTTGGCTGACAGTGATCATGAGAGTAGTAATCTGGCAAACCATGATAATGAAAGTGCCGAATTAGCTCTGAAATCCTCCGACGCAGTCGAGGATAATGATTGGTGGATAGATTCTGCAGCTTCATCTCACATGACATACGATATGAAAAGCCTTAAGAACTATTCCAGTTTTGAAACCCCTTCAAAGGTGAAACTTGGCGATGATTACGAGCTCCATTCTTTTGGTAAAGGAAAAGTGCATTTGACTATTCAAAGCAAAACTGAAAAGGTCAAAGTTGTGTTGCATGATGTACTTTATGTACCGAAACTTCAAAACAAACTAGTGTCAGTTCCTAAATTAACGGAAATGGGAATCGATGTGCTATTCAAAGCCAAAGATTGCGATATCAATATGGAAGGAAAGCTGTATACCATTGGACATAAGTACGGTAAACTCTACAGACTTAACACTGTTAAATGAGAGAACCACGAAGCTTGCTGTATCGGTAAAGCAAACAAACAAGAACCAATGGAATTATGGCACCAACGATATGGCCATCTCGGTTACGACAATTTAAAACTTTTGAAGGATAAAGAGATGGTGGAAGGCCTTAATTTTGACACAAAGGAAACTGCTGATCGAACGAATTGTGAAGGCTGTTCAATGGGAAAACAACACCGACAACCGTTTCCAAAGAAGTCGCAAAGTACCACTTCAAGACTGCTTGAACTTGTTCATAGCGATGTTTGCGGACCAATGGATGTACCTTCAATGGGAGGTTCCAGATATTTTGTGACATTTATAGACGATTTCTCGAGGTATGTTACTGTTTATATGATAAAGCAAAAGTCTCAAGTATTTCAGAAATTCAAAGAGTTTACTAATCTCGAAGAGAATCGAACTGGTTTAAAGTTGAAACGCTTACGCTCTGACAATGGTGGTGAATACATATCAAAAGAATTCGAGCAATTTTGCAATGATCGGGGAATTCAACGCGAACCAACTATCCCTTATTCTCCACAACAAAACGGAGTTGCTGAACGTATGAACCGCACCCTGCTGGAAACCGCTCGATCCATGCTGCATCATGCCAAGAAACACCTCAATCTATGGGCTGAAGCTGTTTCTACCGCATCTTACACACGGAACCGAAGTCCTACCACTGCATTGAAAAAAGTCACGCCTTATGAACAATGGTATGATAAAAAAACCTGACATTGGTAGCCTTAAAGTATTTGGCTGTAAAGCGTACGTTTGTGTTCCTGATGCAAAACGGAACGGGAAACTTCAGAAGAAGTCGATGCCATGCATCTTTGTGGGATACCCTACCAACGAGAACGGGTTTAAACTGTACAACCCCGAAACGAGACAGATGTTTCGAAGTCGTGACGTCATTTTTGCAGAAAGCGTATTCGATATTGAAAAATCGGATGGGAAAAGTTACGAATTCTTCACTGGTACGCTTGGAGAAGCTGAGGCCGACGTTGAGGCTCAGCAGCCAGAAAACAATGTCCAAGAACCACGAAATATTGTGGAAGGGAATGCAAGGCCGCAACGAGCAAGGAGGCCACCCGACAGACTGAACGTCTTGACTGGCGACTGGTGGAATTTGGTTGACACTGCATCGGTGGCAGTTGTTGACACTGAAGAGCCCAAAACATTAGAAGAAGCTTTGACCGGTGTTAACTCAAAGCTTTGGCTAAAGGCTACACAAAGTGAAATTGATTCACTGAAACAAAATCACACCTGGGACTTGATGGACTTACCTCCAGGTAAAAATCTTGTGGGAAGCAAATGGGTATTCAAGCACAGGCGAGATTCAGACGGACAAATTGAACGGTGTAAGGCTCGTCTGGTTGCACAAGGATACTCGCAAAAGTCTGGTGTTGACTACGATGATGTCTTTGCACCTGTGGCGAAATATAGCTCAATTCGGTCCGTGCTTGCGATCGCCAATGAACTTGATTTAGAACTTCATCAAATGGATGTTAAGACTGCATTTTTGAATGGCGATCTTGAAGAGGAGATATATCTGAAGCAACCAGAAAGCTTCATTGATGAAGACCACCCGAACATGGTCTGTAAGCTGCGAAAAACCTTTATGGCTTGAAACAATCAGCCCGATGCTGGAATGAAAAGATCGACGAGTTCCTTAAAGAATCGGGATATACACAAAACAATGCTGACCCATGCATATACTATAACCGATTTATGACGGGTGACAAAGAATCTATCATTCTTATAGCAGTGTATGTTGACGATCTGCTTATTGCTTCAAACAACGCCGATGCCCTCCTGAACGAGAAACGGCGACTGGGGGAACGTTTCGATAATTCTCATTATGGTTTGGTATACAAAGCGAATAATGCTTACACGACGATGAACTGTCTGTATGGTTTCGCTGATGCCGATTGGGCGGGAGATGTGACAACGCGAAAGTCGACTTCGGGTTACGTTTTCCGGATTGGGAATTCTACCGTGTCGTGGAAGTCAAAGCGTCAATCGATTGTCGCTCTCTCCTCGACCGACGCCGAATACGTGTCACTGTGCAGTGCAACGCAAGAAGCAGTGTGGTTACGAACTTTACTAAAAGGTATGGGATTTGTGCAAGATAACGCAACTAAGATAACCAAGGTGCGATAGCTCTTGCTAAAAATCCTGCGCACCATTCACGAACAAAACATATTGACATTAGATATCACTATGTGCGTGATGCCGTTACTGCAAGAAAGGTTAACTTGGAATATTGTCCTACATCAGAAATGATCGCTGATTTATTGACAAAAGGAATCGGTAGAACACAATTCGAGAAATTGCGTCTTGAAATTGGTGTTATGTTATGTTAAGACTGTGCAGGACGACGTTTATGACGAATGGCCGTCAAGTGGGAGTATTAAAATATGTGACGTCCACTAGAGAGCAGGTGGCTCTATTATGTTTCATTATATTGCGCATGAGAATGTTTTCTCGTTTCTGTTTTGTTCTGTATATTTCTTCGTATAAGAAAGAAAGTGTTCTGTGAGTGAAGTCGCTCTGTGTGTCTGTTTTTATTACTAGATAACAGAACTCATTTACGTTTTCAATATCAAAATCACCTACACTAAGTAGTGATCTTTTATTGGTACCACCTCCAAAAAACATAGTCTTGGTTTTATTAAAAGATATGTTCAAACCGAAACGCTTGCATGTTGTATTAATAATTGATAGGACTTTGCTGGCCTCATCAACTGTCAAACTGAACAAAACAAGGTCAGCGTACAACAACAGTTGCATTAGTTCTTTCACATTTCACATTTCAACAACGCAGGGCTTTCTAGACCACCCTGGCGACAACCAATAAGGATGTCAAACTTTGATTTTGTATCTGCTATATATGTAGTGTCTAGTATATGTAGCTATATTCGTACATTTTTTGAAGTAGCTGAATTAAAAGATTGGCTCCCGTCCTAAAACGTATAGTCCTGTAGAATTTTTGGTCGACCTAGAAAAAATTTAGATAGGTAAAGACATGTTATTATACCGTTGGAAAGCTTATTTTATGTAGATTAAGAAAATCCACAGGGTCAATTCTACAAGTTTGGGGAATTTTTTTTACAACATAAACTCTGACAGGGTAAAAAAAATAAAAAATCTTGTAAACTTTTATGAAAAGGAAGGTGAATGCATGGTGATTAACTGTAATTTTAAGATGTTTTAGTTGATTTTTACCAAGGCCTTAGGACATGAGAGACTTAAGAGTTAGTTTTAATACTTTAAAGGAAGAAATTGTTGCGAAAGTTGCGATTTTATTTTCGCAACTTTAAAACAAAAAGTTGCGTACATAAAATGTTGCGAGACAGGACATTCATAAAAAGTTGCGTACATAAAATGTTGCGAGTGAAGTTGAACTTACGATAATTTTTCTTGTCGTTCCATGCAATTTAACGTAAATAGCCAAAATTACTACAGCCTACTACGGATTATTTGAAAAATCGGATTTTCTTAAGCAGTTTCTACGGACCAGACATTAATATTTTCATACCTCAATGTACACAGAAAGGTGTAAACTTCATATAACTTTACTTAGATTATAAAGGACACTGCACTAATCGAGCCGAAAACACTAGACAACGTCATGTAGGCTTCAATAGGCTTAGAAGAAAGAAAAACAATGTTACTACAAAAAGCAAGTACAATGCAAATGTCCTAAGACTCATCATCTTCTGCATCAGCATCAACGTTGACCCCAGGAGGAAATCAAAAAAGACCAAGACATAATAACAACGATAATTATTGATTAGAATCTACATCAAAAATATTTATAGACGAATATTCTCGCACATTGGGTTTGTTGTTGTTCCAAGGAAATAACTTTTTAATCAGAAAAACAATATCAGACATTTTCATCATTGTAATTTGGCCACTTTTGTCCCACATTGCTTTTTTCTGATAATTTTTTGCAAAAAACGACAATTGGACCAGCCAAACTCAGGGTTATTTTTGTTCGGATGCTTTTATAAATAACGAGAAAAAAAGAAAGAGCCGAGAATTTAAAAAAAAATTAATTGTTGCGAGAAGAAAAAGTTGCGAAAATTTGCTCGCATCACTTTCTTCCCGCAATATTTTCTTCCTTTAAAGTAATATTTTTTGCTGTTTCCATGGTAACTATGGATATTAGGGGGTAAAATTGAAAAATTGCACCATAAATTATATTTAAGTCATTTTAAAACCAAACATTGACTTTAAAGTCAATAAATGAACAATGCCTTCCTAATCTCACTTATGTTTCACCGTTTATATATATTTCCTGCATTTATCTATTGTTTCCTCTTTAATTATGTTTTAAACATGTATTTAGTTTAACTAATGAATTGATTGATGAAATGCAATTTGGATTTGTTCCTGGAAGAGATACCACTGACGCGATCTTTATTGCCCGTCAGATTCAGGAAAAATTCATTGCTGCTAAAAGCCTTTTTATTTTGCCTTGTGTTGTCTGCCGAAAAGGTGACGGAGCTAACTCAATTCAATGTTCCTTATGTGAATTCTGGGTACACAAAAAGTGCAGTAGTATCCTTGGTAAACTTGTTGCTGACCCTAATTTTATTTGTACAAGGTGCCGTTGTTTAGCTCGTGGCTTAGATGGACGACCTAACACACATGTAGATATTGATGGCACTCACGTTGATGTTGAGAGTTCTTTTTGTTATCTTGGTGACATGATCTCTGCTGGTGGTGGTTGTGAGAGTGCTGTTGCTGCACGTTGTTGTATTGGTTGCAGAGTATGAGACATCCGCAGCACCATAAAGACTAAAACTGGATAGTCAGTCAGTCAGTCAATCGAGAAACTGTAAACTTTGCAGCAGATCAGGAATTCGAATTTCCTTACTTATAAAGCTTAGTGTTTTGCTATAAAACAGTTTTAGAAGACTAACTTTTTCAGCAACTATAGTGTTTTACTTTTTTAGACAACATGTAAAAGGAACAAAGTTTGAGATGTACAAAGTTTAAGATGTAGAAAACGTCCACATGAGAAGAAAGTTTAGATCAAGTTGGAGCACGATGGAAATATATTGATGGGAAGCACTCTATAAAGACGTTGAATACATATGCATATAAACTAGAATTGCAGACATTAGCTGATAAGTTAAAAACCAATCTGAAAGATGGAGAACCTACATTTATTAACAATAGCCGCAGAACTGAACTCAGAAATTCATCATGACGTATAAAGCCAGCCAAAGTATCCGAGAAGAATGTGTCAGTAAGGTCTCAGCATAATAGTTTTGACTTCAAAACCCTGGTTTTTTATTGCTGTGTGCAACTGGGTAAAAATCAATTGCAGATGGTAGTGTTGTTGGGGTGTTGCGATTGGAGAAGAAATTAATTATTTGGAGACATGTTCAAAAAATATGTAAATTTTTTTATCTATCTCAAAATTGATACCGTTGATTTTTACGTACTGTTAATCACACATTATCGCACGCCATAAAAACACATTGAACTGCTAATTTTTACAAAATTTTAAACTTTAATCTCTACTCGTCAAATCAGCTATTAAAATGGCGGTAGAGATTGCCGTTATCATGAAATGTTCGCTATGAATTACCTCAAAAAGTCACTCAGCCGACCTGGGGTTTTAATTGGCAATGTATACTAAAGTTTTAAATCCTTTTAAATGGCATATTTTGGGTGGATAATAACTGGTATGTAATTAGAAATTACTTTGCAAATATAAATTTTGACACAAAGTTAACGTTACCAATCATTTATTTAACATTTCAAAAAGTTTGTTATGCAACGTAAAATACAAAAGAATGAAGAAAACATTTAGGTTTACAAACATTTAGGCCCAAAGTTTAAAAATTCCGTTTGTTTTGAAAATTGGTAGGTTTACTAATTAATTGATGCTGATTTCAAATCAAGTACCAGAATTTGGATATTTTCACCCCTAATACCTTTTTTGGGCAAATTTGATATAAGAAGCTCGGGACTTAAAATCTTTTGCCATTTTTTGAGTATATGAGTATTTTTTGTGCAAAGGCAAATAACTTAATTTTGAGCATTAAAACTTCGTGAAGTTTTATGTGAAAGAAGAAGCCATCCTCGGCATGATATAAGAAGCCCGAATTCTAATTCGTAATAATTACGGGGTTATTGCCCCACACGGTAACCCTACTTTTTACATGTAACCGTCACTACCCCTGACCCCATAATCTAAATCCGAAAACTAATAGCACTTTTGAGGTCTTCTATATGTAGCTAAAAAGCCATATGAAAAATCCACTTGATATCGTTAAAATCCGCTTAAGGTATGCTGCAATTGATGGAAGAAAAAAAATCAAAACACAAAACATTCAGTTTTGTTTACAATATTCAATCACATAAAAGTCGTTGCCAGTTTCAACTTGCCACTTTCCGTTGAAAATTGTATTTTTTAACTTAGCAACTAAGTCTACTTTTACCACTTAAACAAAGGGAACATGGCTGCCACTATTGGGAAAACTCAAAGAGGAAATGACATGCTAAGTTTGAATGGGTATGAATAACAGTTGCATTCCAAGAACAAAAACGGAACCAAGTTTTACTGGCGGTGTGTGCAAAAATGGACTTGTAACGCAAGAACAACCACAAAGGAACGACATACAGGTCATAACAGATGGGATGGAACAGCATCTGCACGAAGCGAATGAGGCCCAAGTTAGAGTGAGAGCAATAATAAACAACGTAAAAAGGCATGCCGAAGAACATCCTAATGCCCCACCAGCACAGATAATGAGAGCACAGAGAACATACAGCTACTGTCGCAGAGCGATACACTATTTTGCGATGGGACGTTTAAAACAGTCCCTAATCAGTTTTTACAGATGTATTCCTTTCACGGCCTGTACCACAATTTTGTCTTTCCATTTCTGTTTGCTTTGACAGTTCGCAAAATAGAAGATACGTACCGTCGCATCATCACTGAACTGAAAAATATCTGCACCGAAAATAGGGTGTTGCTGAATCCGCAGGTCATTATGTTGGATTTTGAAGTGTCTGCCATCAATGCAGCTCGAGAGTCAGACAGGGAATACAGGAGCTTATGGCCCTGCCGTTTGTCCCACTCGAAGACCTAAAAGCCGCTCTCGACGAAGTGGTTGAAAACATTGGCGGGCCCTGCCGCCTCGCTTCGCACCTGAAATATGGAACTTGTTCGAACATGTTCTCAACGACTCGCACCGCACCACGATTCTTGTGGAAGGGTTTCACGGCAAGGCCATAATGACCCACTACTCGAACATATGGAAGTTCATTCAGTATCTTCAACTGGAAGAACAGGAAGGAAGAAACATCAGAACCCAAATAAGAGCAGGCCACCAACAAATTCGGCAGCCAGTTAACAAAGCATATAAGACGCAACAGGAACGCATAAAGAACATAGTGGAACGACACGGAGAGTACAAAGAAAGGAACGAATTTATCAGTATATTTGAGAAGTATTTCCTATAACCTGAAGCTGTATAAGGAGAACGTCCAAGATGAGGGAGAGGAAAAAGAACAATGTGTGTGATTTGTGGGAGTAATAAAAGTGGTGTATGAAACTGTATTTGCGTTTTCGTTTATGTATCCATAGTAATGATTCATGTGCACACGATATCTGAAAAAAAAGAAATACCGAATTTGGACTTTTTTTGTTCGAAGGGACAAAAATTTCGTGGACGATTTCGAAAAAGGCCGTAATGGTCATGTGGCCATTTTGGACCGCGGACGAAATCGTCGCGACCAACTTCTCCTGTAAGCGTAAGAAGTTGTGTGATAAAAGATGTTCGTGCAGGAAAGCTTGTTTGACGTGCTCGGCTTCGTGTAAATTTTGTTTCGAAAGCTCTTGTTCCAATGTTGAAGAAATCAGCGATGATGATGTAAATGAAAACGATCCCTTAGAGAGGCACTTTCTAAATGCATTTTTGGACTAAATTTTATCATTGTTTCACATGTAAATATCATTGTTCTTCTAAAAGTTTGTTATTCGTTATTGAATTTGGTTATGACAACCCAAATTTCTAACCCCTTAGTTCTTATTTTGTGTCAGTGACAAGATTCTATTGCCCATATCTTGATAGAAAACAACGCCTGAAAATTAACCCGTTTTATAGAATTAGTGTTGAGTCTTAAACTAAGCTAATGAAATTAGTCACATATGGTTAAAGTATCTATTTTGGCCGCAATTTTCTTCAACTTACCCCTGATAGCCGTAGTTGCCATGGAAACAGTAAAAATTATTAAAATTAACTTTCAAGTGTGAAAAATCAACTAAAACATCTCCCTCTTCATTAAGGATCGCAGTATTTTTTAATTTTTTTTGGTATTGTCAGAGTTTGGGCTGTAAAAAATTTTCCCCAAACTTGTAGAATTGACCCTGTGGATTTTCTTAATCTACATAAAATAAGCTTTCCAACGGTTATGTCTTTATCTAAATTTTTTCTAGGTTAGGCCTACTTTTAGGCCAATTCTACAGGACTAGTAACACACGGAATAAAAAATCTCTAGGAATATGATCATAAGATGGCCATCATGTTTTTCTAAGATAGTTTTACAAAAAAAATAGCATCACACGTAGATCTACCTCTACGGAATCCAAATTGAGAATCAGAGATGTTTTCTTCGTATGATGTACTTATACGATTTAAAATAATACAAGGAAGAAGTTTACTTAGATTAGATTCGACAGATAAGGCCCGGTAGTTTTGAGGAAGATGTTTTTCACCCTTTTTGTACAAACAAGTTATACTCGACTCCAGCCATTTAGAAGGTACTGCAATTATATCCCAAATTATGGTTAACATCAATAAGGAAGATATTAAGTTTTTACTGTTATGGTATTTTAAACCCTCTGTGGGTATTTTATCAGTACCTGTAGATTTGTTGTTTTTAAAAGATTTTATTGCTGCGAGTATCTCTTCCTTGTTAGGTATTAATTCATTAACATTAACTTTTTTGTCATTTAGATACAAGTAATTTTCAGGCGACTCTATTTCAGGTGGCAATGGCAATGATCTAGCGGAGAAATGTTTTTAAAGCGTGTTGTTAGTTTTTCTTTGGATATTGATATTTTATTGGAGCTAGAAAACATGGAATTCTTTTTCAACATGCTGAGCATGGGCAGCAGTGTTGATTTCGTTTGCTTTTTCTTAAAAAAGTAGTTTTTTACAGCTTTGCGTCTGGCTCGAATACGTTTATGTAATATTTTTAAATCAGTATTTGTTGATGAAAGTTGTTTAACTAAGGGTTGAAGCTCAGCATCCTTCCACGGTTCCCGTTTTCTGGTAGCTGGTTTGGATGGGCATGTTATCTTTAAGCTGGTTTTAATTGGCTGAACAATGGAATCTGCTAAATCATCAACATTACCAGGTAATGATACAGGATCTATGGCCTGATCAAGTTCTCTAGTATATTTAGCTATTAGATTATCATTATTATGAAGAGTTGTTATGTCAATTAAGATCAACAAAGACATTAATCATCCTCGCTTGAATCACAATTTTAAAAAACACCACAAACACCACAAACCTCTAGAGCCTTTTTCCCCATTTCTCTGGTACCACGTATTTGGAACAAACGGGAACAACCAGCTTTCTGTAATTCTTGCTCGTGACTTCTAAACCCACTAGCCGTCCCACCCTGTGTAATGAAACAAAATACACATATATCGACAACAATATTACTAAATCTAAAGCTAAACAAAGCTAAACAGATGTAGGGGGGGTGGGGGGTGTCATAATAAAATGACCAAAGGGGGTATTCTGAAATTAAATTTTCTGTAAAATGAGGGGGTGAAAATAAAATGGAGTCGTGGGTTTTCGTTTTTTGTCTTACTCAAACCCTATTTATCCCTATTGTGTTTGGGCTTTTTGATGGACGTTAGATAACTTTTGAACGACAAACGCTATGAAGATGAATTTTGGCTAGAATACTCTCCTGAATATCTAGTTTCGAAAAACCAATTGAAAGAAAAATTTAAAGAATATTTTTTGCTGACGTCAAAAATGAAAAAATGACTTCAAACTTCCTCAAAGGATTAAAATCTTCCAAGAATTAGTTTTAGGCTGTTCTACCCGTTATTTGAAAGGTAATATAATGTAGTTTGATTAAGTAGGTCTAATTATGCACATTTAAAAATAATTTTGCTGCCGTCCGCACTACATTGAGCTCTTTCTTCTAATTTCACTGCAAATTTGTTGACGTTATAACTTTTCAACCATTTATATTATTTGATTAAAAATTGATAATGTTATAGTTATTTATGAGGTGTATACAAAAGCAATATTAGTTTCCAAATTTACATCATGATTTTGTGTTGCTGATGTCAGCAAAAATTTATTGCATAGAAACATATGTTCTTTTTGGTCCGGTAGCCATTCTCACAACTGCAGCTATACTTGTCAAAAATGAAGAAACATTAACGGAACATAGAAATATGAATATGGACAAAATTTGGTAAAGGAACAATCAATACAATTGATCTTATGCAAAAAACGAAGAAAGCGATATACATTCAAAACACTGACGTCAATCACATAAGACAAAAGTGCAATATATAAAAAAAGTAATCAGGCATTTCAAATGAAATTTTCAGAAAACTTTGGAAACTAAATTTTATGCAATGAAAATAAAAGCCAGCCCTGCGGAATAAATCTCTTTTGGTAATCCACACTTTTCAGCAGGCATTATAAAATGATTTTGGGGTTGACCCCCCCCCCCGCCCCCTACAATTAAGCACAAAGGAAGAAAGAAACTGTAAATACACAACATAAAAGGATATAACAAAATGAACCTTACGCTGTAAACTATCATCTTATTTTTAAACATCAACATGAAGTGCTCGGGCTCTTTTCCTTGTACAACTCTCGTCTGAAGATAAGATGAAAGCAAACATAGCTTCGGTATTGATAGCATGTGAATGATGATACCTGGACTGCAGCACCATTCAACGAGTCGTCCATTTTTACTGTCATAGCAGCGGCCGTACCTTTCTCGTCCGCTGTACTTTTTAAACCCTTAAGCATCAAACAATGACTTTTAACAGCGAAAACTTTGGATTTCGTATCAAATTCTTAACACACTAATTATAATAAAACATACTTCATAATTGAGTTTGAAGATATACATTACTTACCAACCAGTAGTAGATCACATAGCATTCTTTTTTATTCATCAAGTAAGTGTATAGTATGACGTAACAGTCACCACCGAAGAATGTGCCAAATGCCGCAAGATCTTGAGGTATCAATTTGAAATGGTCCACTCTCCACACCTCAGCCTTCCCAGTACCATCGTCGATAGTCGTTGGAGCTCTAGAAGGTGCAGGTACGTGCATTGATCCAACATCGAACTTCCTATCCACGATTTTAACTGAAGACAAAAATGCACAAAGAACTCTTTTGATAGAAAACATAAAAACCGTTATTTTGAAAAGTTATCTAACCAATTCCTCTTCCAGTTGTGTAGGTCTTTTGGTTGAGGATATTCACTTGTTTCGGCCTTGGCCAATCAACAAACAAGTTTTGGAACAGGAACGTCTCTGAACCTTCCTTCACCATGACAACCTGCGTGTAGTCCGGATATTTCTTACTGCGAAGGTAGTTCACTGCCACCTTCATTGCGCTGAGCTTCTCTTCCTTTGATGTCTGTTTGCCCACCCACACCCACAAACAGAGACCGCCCTGATCGAGCAGGAAGAAGTCCTTAGTGTTGAGCAATTGATGAGAGAGGAACTTAGCAGCAATTTCCGTTACTTTCAGATAACCACTCGCATCCGAAACACTAAAAGTCAATCACAGAGATATTCTTAAAAAATTTTAATTGACATTTTGCTGAGTATGTTTTCCTTTTCCACCGTAGAGATGTATATTCAATATTTCCCACCAACAATAATATGGCGTAAATATTACCAATGTAAAGAAGTGTTGGCCATGATCTCAACATCAACCATTTCATCTGAACCACCTTCCTGTGCACCTTTTATGCACCCATGGGAACCCAATTCTGTGTAAAACACAGACAAATCATCCTTGCTGTCTTTCTTTGGACGTACGCTAGGATCATCATCTGAAAAATAAAAGAGAGTTTTTTATATACACGCAGGCATGTGTAACAGAAAACAAAGGTTTCCGGATCATTTTACTATCAAGATAGAATATATGATTTTTTAAAATATTATAAAAGATAGCATTTCATGTTAAATATTACTTACCGACAATCACAATCAGAGATTTTCCACCGCGATCGTTGTCTCGTATAGCTCTAGCCACTTCCATTCCCTAGACCCAAACAGTGTCAACATTTAACCAGTTAATAGTAAGTTAACAGAATAATAATTATTACAATGTCAAATGATAGTTTATATATATAGTGAAACAATAACAAACACTACAAGCAAATAAATGAACACCTTTCGTTTCTCGCTAGTTGAACTTTCGGAACCAGCCCACACGTGAATTTTGGCGCCGTTATCAAGAATGAAAACATCACCACGGTTGAGGGACTCAAATGTAAGAGGCACCTGGGAAATAATTAACTTTGTATTATACATGCATGAATTCAAGAAGACCAACAAATACAACTTAAATTTGAAATAAAAATAAATTTAAAGCAAAAATAAATCTCAAATTAACTAAAGTAAATTATTTATTACCTGTAATACCATAAATGTGGCATCAATATATGGTCTATTACCTCGAAAACTCTTGGTCTTCTTCTACCTTTGACCTTCAGTAACTTCTTCCTCTCTGCAACGCCTTTCACCTCCTTGAATCCACTTCGAATACCTCCCTCTTTGTAACTGAAACATCAATGTGAAAGTAGAAGAAGGAGAAAATATATCTAAGTCTGCCAAGTACCGTATGCCCTTTGGGAAATAAGACATAAACCTTTTGCTTTCGTGCTGTTGAATCTAAATTGGAAAATGTTTCTAGTGAAAAACGTTGCATGCATCCTTAACATGATTAGCAGAAGCAATAGACAATACAACATGCAATACAATCAGATTTTCAAAATAAATATTCTGTTATTCTCATAATAAATATATGAAATATAATTAAGCCTTCAGATACTCAAATATATATATAAAGATAGAAAATTTAGATTGTCTTTATTAAAATAACCATAAAGAAGATATGGTTACTAAAATCAGTTGTTATTGGAAACAATGGCTCACTTCTCGGTATTGAGTTGGCGATCCTCCAAGAACATCATCAAGTTCTATTGCTTTCAGTGCTGCTGTACCTGCCTCATCCTGGGTAGAAAAATATGAGATGCAATCAAAACAAGCGTGGAGAGAAATGCATAACAAACCCTCTTTTCTAAAATGGAAATTGAAAAAAGAATATCTTTGATGCAGATTCCAGTAGGAAAGCATTTTAAGAGTATAAGACCCATCTTCTATATCAAAATTTGAAGAAAAACCCAGGGAGCACCTTTCACTTCTCTAAATATCATGAGCCGAAACCCCGCAAAACTGCTCCTAAAACACCTTTCAACGCTATATTACTTCAAAAGCAGAAGGTGCTCCATAGGTATCTTGTACTTTCTGAAAGAAGAGCAGAATCCTTTTTGAATAATGAAGAGAAACCCATTGGGTACCTTTTACCATTTAACCTGGTCCTTAAAGTTTGAGAACAATTAAAAAGGTTCAGTCTTAAATTCATTATAACGACATTGGTAAAAGGTTTGACACCATTTTTAAATTAATTTTGTTTGGTACTGAGACCCCTTAAACAAATAAAAAAGAAAACCCATCTCAAACTCTTCTAATACACCATTTCTCTATCTGAAAATAGGAAGTGTGCTGTCATAAAAATCTAGTTTTCAGATCAAATCATCAAACAAGATTCCTGAAATATCAGATTATCAGATGAGGTAAGAATCGTTGAAACTCTATGTAGGAAACCTTGAACAAACATGTTATTTAAGAACTTTATTCTTAAGTCTTGTTCACAGAAATTTGACAATCTATGTTTGAGCAAAGTAATTTTTCTAGAGTTTGGAAAATCAGTTCAACCAATTTATTTATTACGAAGGAACAACTTATTACTATTTGATATGACATAATAGTGAATTAAGAGTATAAAGTATAAAAGTGATATGGCAAGTGTGGCGTGAAGACTGCACTAGGTCCATATCCAGCTACATATACAAGATTACACAAACATAAACATATCTCATTAACCATTCCATCAGAGAGCAATTTTGCATAAACACCAAAATAAGGTTACCTGACTAGTTTTCTTTCCCAACCAAAAATGCACGTGTGAGCTGAAGTTAGGTGATGTACCTTCATTCTAAAATGACAAATAAACAATAAATATATCAAATTCTACTTTTCGAACTTCACAAACGAAAACTGACAACAGAAATGTAATTTTTTCCATACCTTTAAAACTAAGTAGGAATCGCCTTCATAAAACTCATTTGTTTGAGGTAGCTTCTTCAAACCAAAGTTCTGTTTGAGGAAAGAAAATTTTGTGAATGGAAACATCCAAATTGGAAGTTCCCTTGCTTTAATGCTACGGTAGTATGGAATTAAAATAGTTTCCAAAAATTTCCCTGATAAAACATGGTATACAATATTTATTTCTGCAAGTAAATATACAAAACATTTCAAAGCCCTTTCCATAATGTTTATACCACAGAAGAGAATCATTTCACATTCTGATAAAAAGAAAATCCTATACGAATGAAAATACGTATTCAAAGTAATAAAACATGAAGATAAAAATAGTCAAATCATTGTATTTACTTTCCTCAAACTTACCTCAACCCGCCATACTGTACATCCAGCTGTTTTGTCACAACCAACAAAGGCTTTATCAAAAGATTTCGCTCTGCTATCTCGCTCGTTGTTCTGGTTGTGTCTGAACAAAATGAAACATTGAACTATGTTTTATAACATAAAAACAATACCTTTTGAAAACTAAAGTTGTTTTTTTATTTAATCTAAAAACAATCCACTTTTTGTTTGAAAAAATAAGTCAATTTCAAAGAGATTTTTGTTCTATGAGAACTTTTATATTGGATTTGTTCCATAGTTTAAAAACTACAAGTGGAACTAAAATGTAAATGATCAAATGGTAATATTTATGCCAAACAGTCAACATTTGAATAAGTTCCTATTTTTAAAAAAGAATAATGAATAATTAAATACTGATACAAATGTGGTTTAGAAATATTGCAATAGTTATGTTAGTAAAATGACTCAGTGCAATGGAACTTGTATTGAATCATGCTTTGGACAAAAATGTACCAAAATTCAAATATTATAGAGATATGTTATGTTGAATATATATATTAGAAAATGATGCACAAATAAGACAACTGCATGAATAGATGCTTTTAAATACTTAATCTGGCATTCAATTATTCATTTGAAAGAATAAACCAGAGCGATTATTCATCTACTAAAATATAACACTGACCACTATTATCAGCTGAAAAAACTTGAACAAAATAATGTAAAACAAAAAAATTACAATCATACAAACATTAAATTACCACTTAGATCAAACAAGAAGCTAAAACTGAGAAGCACATTTTAAAAACATGTTAATGGAAAACATTTTTAAGAATAATTTCCCATTGATAGAAAACCTCTAAGATTAACACGCCCACAGCAATTGCATTTGGTTTTTTTTAATAAAATCAATCGGCAATAAAGCTTTTTAACGGAAATAGATACAAAAATATTTCAAATATTGTTAAAACTTTACACAAGTAAAAAAAACAAAGAAAAACGTAACAAAAAACCTACTCTTACATAAAAGTTTGGTTGAACATATTTGCTTGGCAACTAAAGCATGGTATTAAATAACTGATTGCTGTCAAGAAAAGTACTTAACTCATGCAAATAAACAAAAACATTGTAATAGGAGATTATTAGCAGCTTTTTAAATGTGTTTAATAGGAAACAATAAAACAACTTTTTTAGATCCTTTACAGTCAAATCTTCTCGGCACATTGGAACAATAAAAAAGGTATTTTGAATATTTCAGTAGAAACATTGAGAAAGGCAAAGAAGTTGGCATGGGAAATTTTATTCAATAATACCACAATGAACAAAAATTTGACTATTCGTGAGTAAATAATGGTGTATTTAAGTATTGCTTTTACCTAGCTGTGTTTATATAAAAGAACAAAGATTTTCAACAAGTTTGAATAAAAAATTAAGTGATCGAAATCAAAGCTCAAGTTTGAATGAAAAAATGTATAAACATATAGTTTACATCATATTTCAGACAGTGAAATAAATAAATTAAAGTTAAAAAGTCTTATGAATTGAGAGAGTTACTCACCCGGCCAATATCATGTTGGTGTTCTTTCAAAAACTTGGGTTTAATTATAAAGAATACAGCACAGGAATTCTGAGATTTTCCAACACTCATTCAAACAAGCAGAGCTCTATTTAAAATAAAACTCTTTTCCATTCTCAACATTTCTCTATGACATTATTAATTAATTAAGTGAACTACAAAGAATATCTTAATGAATTATTGATAGACTACACACTGCCGCTTGATACTTCCAACTTGTCAACTTTCGATTCATTTGTGCTTTTGAAAGAGAATGTATTACAGCAAAAAAGCAGCATTTGAAAATCTTTGGAACTTTCCATTGTTGTAGTTGCAAGCTAGATGAAAGTTTTTTTTATACAGATTGTGGGCAAATGTTGTTCCCCATTTATACACTGTAGAAAAGTTCTCCAACCTTTATCGAACTTAAGACCTAATCGTAGAGTAGTATATAGCATTTATGGGGTTTTTTTTTATCGACGAGAGAACATATTACAGTTAGACTCGCTTCAATAAATTATATTACAAGTATTTCTCTTGTACCAGAGTTGCCATATTTTGTTTCACTGATGGAGTAATTAGTACACCAGAAAAAGAACAATTAATTTTAATTATTGATAAAGTTCTGTTGTATAGATAAATTAATTTCCCTGGGGAACATAGTTAATATAAAAGAGTTGACTGAACTTTCCTGTTTGTTTCGTAAAGGCAATTATAAATCTATTGCTAGTTTAAAACATAACATTAACAAATGTGAAATGGCTTTAAGAAAATACCAGTTACACTAGCCAGCCTCGAAGATAACATATCCAATACGGAGGAGCTTTGTACAGTAAACCTAAAAGCTACACCATTAAAAAGAAGGCTTTTTGAAGAAGGACTTTGGAGACATGGTGTGGGTGCTGAAGCACCTGTCCATGCCATGAAAAAAGTATTTAAAAATGAATCCACCAACATTATCTTGCTAATTGATGCGACAAATGCTTTTAACTGTATGAATCATGCAGTTGCATTACATAACATACAAATCTTGTGCCCTATAACAGCAAGGTATCTTGTTAACACCTATTAGAGTCCTTCAAGATGGTTTGTTTGTCCCTGGCAGTGGTGTATACTTAGTTTTTCACCACTCGTCCCGTCGGACAGTTCGTAACATGTCTATTAAGTTTTTCACTTGTCCGCAAAAAATATTGACTGTCCGACGCAACAAAATATTGCTAACAATTTTTCGAAGTTTTAACGCGATATTCAATTAATCCATTCACCATTTATGGGGTCTAAAAAAATTTTCAATTATAATTACTCTATTTTATATATATCTCTTATTATCCTTTCGCTAACTAAGATGGTCTAATGGCCATGCACAGTGGATTCAGAAAAATGGATTGCGTAAGATGGAGTCTAAAAATACTTTATTTTATCAAATTACCCACGCGGGAAATAGTTGCAATAAAAAAATATTGAATAAAAATATAATATGACAATTGACACATTCATTGGCATCAAAGTCATTGCGTTGTATTTCTTCCTTGTTTGATTCTTTGACAGTCGTAAGATTAAAAATCCTTATGATGCTGGCCCAAGGGTTGGCGGCCCAATGAAATTATCCCATCCATCAAAAAAACAAATAGTAATCAACTAAGTTTAAGTTGTTTGTTCCTGCGCCACTCTGCAAACAGACACACAAGAAAACTGTATCTCACTGATAAAATTAAAAACTTATATACAGTGTAATCAAGCTTTAGTTAACAACGTTCGAAAAAGTATTGGTTCGAACGTTTTTGTTTCGAATGGTTTTCATGTTGTTGAGAATTTGTTAAAATAACTTTTATATACTTCTTATATATACAGAATAGGTATACTTGCAAAAAAGTGCTTACTAAAGATTACTAATTGATACTCATATACGTAACATGATGTCAGATTGGACGTTTTCAAGAACTGACCAAGGTAAATATACACTTGAAGAAAAAGATGCTTTAGGCAAACTTTGTAAAAGTTACAAAAGAAGTGATGAAGAGGAGCACCGCAATGATGATGAACTCAATTAGGAACACTTTTTAGGATTTGTTTCAATAAATGGACCACGTTTATATTTTGTTTTTAAAGTTGATAAGAAAACTTGTTTTTAACAAATTATATCATCATCATCATCATCCAGATTTAACGTCTGTTTTCCCCATACATGAGGCTTGGACGTTTTCAAAAGATGATATTCCCCACAATTGTGTAGATTTAATCATCTGATGGTTTTTTGAAGCATCTGGATGCCCTTCCTAACGCCAACCCCAGTTAGAGGGAAAAATACCATTATACATATAGTTCATTTTCTTCTGGTAAATCCTGTTTGGATGTCTGGGGAATTCATCCCTCTCTGAGAGCACTTTATATAAAAAATCTTTGTTATATAAGATATAAAATCGGAGAGGGACTGCTGAGTCAATGAGCCATTCCCATATATAAAATCATGAATACAACTACCAGAATCCTTTGCGTTAAATCTTTGAATAGAACAAATTATAATTTGAAAACACATTAAATATAATCATATTCATAGTTAAAATAATTTGTGCTTAGAAACGAATCTTTGTCGTTAGTAGTTCAAATTATTTAGAGGATTTAAAAGTTAAAACACAAGGAATTCTGGTAGTTGTATTCACGAATTTACAATTATAGGAAAGGCCCATTACAGTTCTAACCCCAGAAGGTGAGGCAGAGCCCTTTTCAATCAATAATAGTGTACTCCAGGATGACACTCTAGCTCCATGTTTGTTCATAGCATATGACTACGCCCTAAGAATGTTGATTGGTCTGAAAGAAAGGTCTCACTTTATCTCGTAGAAGAAGTAGATATCCCTCCCACCATCTTGCTAATTTAGACTTTGTAAATGATATTGGACAATACTCTCAAAGATGCTGAATTTATTTTACATAAAGTTGAAGAAGCTTAATGTCAGTTGGGCTATTAATGCTAACAAGACCAAAGTAAAATTCACATTAATTCACCAACATCTAACGATATCCATTGCACAACGGTTAGCAGACGAAATCATCCACCAAAATGAGGCGGCCGGGAATCGTAAAATATGACGTCATAGCATTCTGAAATCGGTTCCGTGAAAATTAATCAATATGTTTGAGTTGGTTGCAAGATAAAATCATACTTCAAAAGAAGGAAAAAAGATTACGTGATCTCGTAATACCGGCGAAATATAATTTCATGATGGGGCATTTGAGGCGAGAACAAAAAATATAGCAAACAATCTTACACACACAACACCGACTTGTCGTTGTATAAGGATTTTAATTTTGGTGGATATAACAATGTAGGTATATTTATCTTTTCTTTCAGATGCTTTTTAAGTATATACATGTGTATGCAAGTATTATTCTCAGCAAGTATTATTCTCTCCGGTCAATACATTTCCGACAAAACCATTTTTCTCTGAAGTTTTCCAAAACTGTTGCAGGAATTTTTTCACACATTTGGTGAAACCATTTGAAGCACTTTTCACATTCGACTATGTGTCTAAAGTAAAAATATCCTCGTGATTGAGTCGTGTTGAAAGCGAAATAATTTGTCTAGAATTTAAAGCCGGTAATAAAAAACATATACCTTCCAAAAACGCTCTTGTCTGAAGGTGTCCATATCATTCTACATGTACAAAATATTGGTAATTTAAATTCCTTTCCATGACATCTTGAAGTAGCTTTATTAGATAAAGGAAAATGTGTTAATTTTTTGTTCCTCAAGCATTCAAGGGCATGATTCCTCATCTTGCCCTGATCAAACCATACATTGGAAGTAGGGTTCTTTCCCGTCACTGTAATGTATTGTATAAAAGCTAATGCAAACAGTCCACAATCCACGCCACCTTCAGGGGCGGATACAGACATTGTGAAAGTTGTGATTTCACAAGGTCAGATTTACCCCAAAACTTGTATGTAGCGCTAAAATAATTTCTACAACAATAGACTTTGGGTTTAAGTTATGACCGTTCTTCCTATATTTGACTTTGCGTGTTCATTTTTTGTCACTGCGCATTTGCGAACATAACATCCCGTAAAAACGGCACATTCAATTTTTCACAAGGTGTTTTCGTGCAAATTAAGTCATGAGATCATTTTCGTAAAAAAATACTCGCTTACTCAGGTTGCTTGAGAAGAACAAAAATGCATGTCTCTACTAAGCGAGAAACAGACTTTGTGAAACTGTGTGAAAAAAAAAGTTGTGAAAAAAATACTCGCTTACTCAGGTTGTCTGAGTAGAACATAAATGGAATGCCCCAACTAAGCGAGATAATGACTTTGTGAAACTAAATTAAAGTTGTGAAAAAAATTCTCGCTTACTCAGGTTGCCTGAGTAGAACATAAAAAGCATGCCTCTACTAAGCGAGAAACAGATCTTGCGTGTGAAAATGTGGTAAAACAGATCGACGAAGGCACACAACGAAGGAATGATGAGATTATTGAAGAAGGCTAAAGAAGCAGCAATTTATACCAAGTCTAGCCAACACTGGAGCAGATCTTCATTCCCTTCGTGTTTTGTTCCAAGGACAAACTGTTTCGTCAGTTTCTGGTATTGAGAGGATACAAAAGAAATATGAAAACGCAAACCAAAAGTCTTGTCGTCGTCGTGGTACCATATCATCATTCTCTGTTGATGAAAGGGCTGTGGATATCATTAAACATGATTCGTTGCAGGATGAATTCATGCCAAATTCGTTGAAGCCTCTAAGGTAAATTATATTTGTTTTGGGTGTATTGCTTGCTGCTAGCTAATATATAGCTAGTTGGGTATAGCTACTTTATAGACCTAGCCTAGCTAGTTTCCTCCCAAGCCAGAAAGCAGACATTTCTATAATAACAACAATAATAACTTAGGTATTTCCAGGAAAAATCGTGTCTCATCATGGGGACCCTCCCAGTTGGCAATTCATGTGAACACTCTAGTCTAAGCTTCGTCAGTTAGAAGACATATAGCAGATCAACAATGTCTGACAACCGGTTGTCCAGTCTCGCTGTTGTCAACATTCATAGAGATATCAAACTTGACCTAGAAGCTGTCATAGATATATTCGCCCGTGATTATTTACACCGACTGGAATTTGTTGATATTCTTTCTACTGACCCAAAATAGTGGATTACTTATTATAGCTTTTTTTATTATTTGTAGTGTGCTTCATTGGTTATCGCTACGCAGTATTTTATGTTTGAAGAAAATCGCTAATCTTCCTGAAACTTGAATTTGCATTATTTTTCAGTGTTGTGGCACTCCATTCATCAAGACGTTGAAAGACCTACCTGCAGCACTATCTGCTCTGCTTTGAAGTGGCTTCCTTGTTAAGGGCTCCTTTGAAAATATAATTTGAAACAGTTCTTTCTAATGATAACTATACTTTTGTATTGGAACTTTTTACCATGACTGGGTTGTTGTCTTATTGATGTGGTTATAGCTACAATTTGTAAGCGATCTTTAATTGTGAAATTAGAGCATTTACTTTCCGTGAAATGTTTCTGTTTGGTTTTGTAACGTGATTCTTAACACCAGATTTATCACACAGAGAGTTGGTGGCTGTTCTTTTCGTTGTGTATTTTTTGCAATCTTTTATATAGAATGATAAATAAATTACAGTTTGAGTGCAAAAGTATATGACATAGTCATCATTCAAATTATTCTGTTTTTCTTGTCTAGTCTGTGGAGCTGTATCAACTGCAGTAATATTTTTACTGAAATGGTCTGAATGTTACAGATATAATTTTCAGCTAGAATAGACCTTTATTATGAAAAAAAGATAGAATTGTTTATGTGGACATCTGATTCCGCATTTGGATTTTCAGCTAAAAATTATATATAGAAATCAAATTTGACTTTTGCACAATTAATAGAACATGGCATTTTTGGCACCAATTCTTACTGTCTTTCTAGTTACCAATAAGATTCAAAAATTCATTATGTCATAATTATTCAATTCAGGAAAGGTCTATTAAACTGAATGAATCTATTTGGCTTAGGTTCACGCCTTAGTACTTATTGTAAAGCATTTAAGAGAGAATGATTAAACGGTTGTAAAGCACCTAGATATCCCCAGAAATATTTTTTGAAATTCAAACTTTCTTTTGTATTTTTGGTAGACTTGAGAATTTGTAATTATACCAAATAACTACTCATAGTTTATTCTTAAATGTCTCCCAACCAGCCTAGGGCGTGTCACAAGTTTTGAGAGCGTTAAATATCTTTGAAAGGGTTCAGGAAGTCACGTTTTCACAAGGTCAAATGAATCCCTGTATCCGCCCCTGACCTTTTTGTTGTTGAACTTCGAGAGCAGTTACAGTGATCTCTGGAAGATCACATTTCAATAAATTGCAAATTTGTCTTTTTGTATTTAATGTCAAACTGTTCTTAAACATACTGTCTAAAACATTTATCTCTCCAACTTTGCAGCCATATGTGCTTAAAGCAACCCAGTGATGGTATCCATTATATATAATTTGTGCAAATGGTTCACTGCTAATAGCTTTAAAAGAATAATTTTGTCCCAACACAGGATCTTGCAAGCCATATGCTGATTCACATTGTTTTTTCAAAAGATTTTGGAAGCAGTGGATAACGGTATCAGATAGCATGTTTTGTTCAGTTATGTCTTTGACATCACTCTCCCCTAACAGGTTTTCTAATATTTTGTGACAGTATTGATCTTTCTCAATTACCTTCTCCTTTTGACGCAAATTTTCTTCCTGCTTTGGACATATGAAGTATGGAGTGCCAGTTATCTGGTAATCAGTCACAATTGTTTCTTCAATTACATCTTCTTTGCTTTCAATTTTTTGTTCAATTTTTATTTTAGATGCCTCTAACATTTTATCTCTCTTTGCACCTACTCTTCTCAAATTTAATTTCCTTCTTTTATTTAAAGGAATGTCAATAATATTAAATTTATGGTGTATCTTTGCATCCCTTTTGAGTGGAATACCCCGTTCTTTCACTGTATTTTCCTGCAGCTTTCTTATTGCGTCTTGCAGATGTTTGTGCAATTCAGCCATCTCCTGACTTGATTCATCAACATTATAGGTTAGGTTTCGAATTTGTGTTAGCATTTCCCGTATCTCATATCCAACTGATAGCCTTTTTCTCTTTCGATCTTTGTTCCCATTTTTAATTTCTGTTTGTGGGACACCATTCTTGTCATCAGTATTACTCTCTTCAACAGAATTAACATCTTCCTCGTCATTTACACCAATTATTTCTGTTTCTTTCAGGTCGTGTGGGACTGATGTTTTCGTTCCATTGTCAATATTTAAAAATGGCGAGTTGACATAAAGCGTGGATAAAGAATCCCATGACCATGTCTGGGGGTATTTTCTGAAAATGCCAAAGAAGTGTTTACACAAATATCCTGTTTCCAACCAGTCATTACAAGTGCATTTTGGCATTTCATGATCGTTTCCGAAGGTAACCGTGTAAAACTTTCTTTCGCCAGAAAACGTCTTCACTGTGAATTCCCTATGGTTGATCATTGCAACTCCTGTTAAATCAGCATCCTTTGCAAGTTGCATTTTCATCAAACAATTTCGAACAAACTCTGATGGACGATTATACAGGTATTGTGGTACTTCGGTTCTGTATCTCCTGTAGCTGGCATCCATCCTGAAATTTGATTCTGTGTAACTAAAAATAATAGCATTTTAATGTTACCACTTGAAAAAGTTTAAAAGATTTTAAAGTGTACAAACTATAAGAACTATAAGATGTAAATCCGTAATATAGAAACGTCTCCAACCTTTCTAGTTTATCGGTAAAGAATTCCTCTATCAATATTGTTAACATCCCTGTTATTGATGAGTTTCTGTAACGTTGAAGGTATGCATACTTGAAAGTTTCGTTTTGCCGCTCCACTCCATTATTTGTATTGCAATTTATGAGCATTTGTGCCATTCTATATGCCCAAATCCATCTCTAAGATGACATTCATAAGAACTTATTACTAATTGACGAAACAACAAAAAAATCCAAAATAGAACTTACCTCTTTTATAATCAGCCAATACTTTAAAATATACTCTTTAAATTTATTGAATGCTGTTTTTTTCCAGAACTCTGAATCATAGAGTGAATTCAGAGCTGCATTCATTGCTTCAATGTTATTTGACCTAGCAATTCTTCTTAACTTTGGCAGAATATCACCCTTCACATGACTGCATCCGTTACTTGTCTTTGATAGTCATCTATCCCAAGCTTGCTCTCGATGGAAATCGCACACTAAAACACGGCAACCTATAATAACAGAGCATATGTAAGTTATTTATCTAACTCATATGTTTTTAACTTAAACATCACGTTTATTCATTACCTGGAAATACCGTCTCAACTGAGTCAATTTCTTCGTTGCAGTAGTCTGTCATGCAATAGGTTGGAGTAAAGTTTTGCTTCCAGGATTTGATTATTTCTAACGCTTCGGTTATCGATTTTTTTGTTTCATTTTCAGTGACAAAAGTAGCTACTGTCTGATAGTCGACCTTAGTTTTGACTGTGAGAAAGAAGAGAGGAAGAGCATATCTCATGGTTCTGTACGTAGCATCCAGAAGTATCAGTTCTAGACCGTACTTATGCATAAGATCTTGCTGTCATTTCGACTGGTATACAAATAAAAATGAGGGTGGTTTATTGTCTCCTGTTTCTTCGCACGTAGGTCGAAAGAAGATTTTCACAGATGGATCTGATTTTTTCCAGTCATCAATTTTTTTTAATAGGCATTCCTGATCAATCATTGAATACCTGAAAATTGAGAGTTCATTATTTATTAACGTGACCATGAAGTTTAAATACAATATTACTCTAGGTCACTGTAGCTTAGTGGTTAGTGCATTCAACCCACAAAATCAAAATCAAACGGTGCTGGGTTCGGAACCCAGCTCGGACATACTTTGATTTCTGAGTTACAGTTGAGTTTCTGATCAAAACTCATTGCGTAATGCAAGCCTAGCTCAAATGGTGGGTTGTCTGGTGAAGCGACTTCGTAGGCGCAAATTGGTGCCCTAAGTACGCCGGGACCTAAACCTTGGGATAAGAATAGCCACTGTTATATGTGGAGAGTCCCGTAAAAACTCCATTATTATTATTATTACTCTGAAAATTCATGTAACCTTAATTTTTGTTGCGCCTTTTCCATGTGTGATCTGATGGTGCTGTTTCTTGGAAAGAACCTTCTGTTGGTCTTCAATGGAAGATGTTCTTTCCCAAACATGTCATTAACCGTCATACGTAGCAACCTTTTCCTTTCACGGGTGTTTGATATCCCCTCGCGTTCATACCCTTCAATTTTTTTCGAAATTTCTGTATCGATCATTTGAGAAACCAGTTCCCCCTAGGAAAAGTTGGCGCATTGCCAATAACAATTGTTCACTTTAAGTTATTTTATTAATATTACTACATGTTGTTTATAATTTTATAATGTTTTTATGATGTTAAAGAAAAGAAGAAAAAGACGAGTTGATACGAGTTTGAAAAGGAATATTATACCGTTCCAATTAGATGATTTTGATGTGATCCTAAACCATCAATAGAAACGCAAAATATCCGTATAAAGTCTTTTTCGGTTAAGCCTTTTTCTGCGATTCTCGCTCTTAAAGTTTGTGACGTTTTTTTTCTCCCGCCATTCCGATCGTTCTTCAATCTAAAATTTAAAAGTTAACTCTTAATTAGGTATTTGTTACTAACAAGAAATTTGCATTATTAAATTACTATCTGTCATTAATATATAAATATAAACAGTACCTTAAAGTTCGGGAATTGTAGAATTTCCCGGATGATGACTTGTGCTGGGCACTGAAACTTTTTACTATCTTGGATTGTGATGTAATTCTTTCGACAGTAATGATCATATTTCACCTGAAATAAAACATTGAGTCAGGTGTGAATATGTATTCAATTGGTTTTCACTTTTAAAACACCCATATCATTTATTTACCTTCTGTTTCATGTCGCGATTTTTCTTTTTAGCGTTGCTATTACGATCTGTTCCGTGATGACAATCAAATATTTTCTTCGACACAATAACATAAGGAATACCACAGTATTCAAAAATGTTATCACTCCAATATATTTTGTGTTTCTTTTCGAACAAACCTGTAACAAGCAACAGATGTTACAAGAATGGGAGAAGCAAATAATATAATACATAATGAATTTGAATCCCTTCAACTTAATTACCTGTTTTACCAAAGTTCTTCGGTGACATATAAGCAGAGTATCTGGTCGTGGTCTTTAGTTCATACTGCCTTTTATATGAATGAGCTTCTTCCAAGGAATAGCAGTTGAAAACAATTATTTTCTCAGAATCTAAACCAATCGTCATTTGTGGTTTGCATTTTTAGGGTATGGTATATGTTAATGTGTAGGACTATCATACCTGTATTTACTACTTTGCCCTTTAAAGTCCCAAATGTATAGTCATCCGTTAATTCATCTTCTAAAGAACATAATTATATATATACTATAAATTGCTTCTTGATAAGCGTATTTTCCGATAATTTTTCATATTCTTGCAGGCCGTCATAAAGATCAGATGACTCTCTAAAAAGAAAGATTACGTCAGATTGTGAAAGGTTCACAATCTCAGTACCTGTCAATTAATTAGATTTATTCATATTTGTTGATTACATGCTTTTTTCATAAGAGTGGTGTTTTTTCGTTTCAACAAGGATATTCTTAACGTTTGGCTAATTATCATCCTAATTTATTCTTAGCTCAGAGGCAAATTTAAGGGAATATAAGATCAATGAAACTGGTGTAAATGTAGCCAGGGTTGATGTCGCAAAACCATATGTATTTTTATACAGAAGTCCGTTTATAAGAAACTCTAGCCGCTGTCTGGTGGTAACGCCACCTGACTTGTAGATCTGAAATATTGCTAAGAAACTTTCTATTTGTCATGGCCCTCTCAATTAATTTTACTATATACACCTCTTTACCTTTTTTATTACAATTTTAACCACAAATCACGAAACTTAATCCAAATGCCTTATCCGCGAAATTCAATTTTTCTCTCGTTTTTTTACTGTTGCTTAACATGCAAAGTGCTGTACAATTAAAAATATAAGAAAAGTACAGTGCACTCCCGATAACTCGAACCTCCAAGGGACCAAGAAAATGGTTCGAGTTATTGAATGTTCCAGTTATCGGAGCATTCGATAATTCGCAACTCGTCTCCAGCGCTTCTTCTCTCTCGACAATAATTCGAACTTTGGCAGATAAGTAAACTGGAGGTTTTCCTCCAATCGAGGAAACAGGCGAAGTTCTTAGAAATGCCTTTGATTTGTTTGAAATTCTAAATTCCCCTAAACTCTACCCACCGCGAAAATAAATTCCGTGAAATTCACATATATTGCCTCATCCGCGATTATTCCACGAAATTTTGTTTCATGAAAATTTCTTCTCTTCAAGAAAACCGAACACAATCTTCCTATATCTTCATAAAACTCGCAAATAGTCCGGTTTCTTATAAAAACAAACAAAAAAATGTGTAGTTTTGTAAATGAACTTCTATTTTAACAGGGTCCAATTTTTTTGAAGAATGTTTGAAGAATGTTATGAGCTTCCCAAATACATGCTGGTTCATATGTATTTCTTATAATTGAGAAAGTTTAAGAAGCCATTTTAAAAATCATAATAAATGAATGGGTTTAAATCTTACTTTACATATTTAATGAGCTTGTCCACTTCTACAGTCTATTTAGTTTCATCAAAACAAACAAAAAAACACTAAATTTTTTACCAGCATCAAGCTGTATTTGTTCACTATCATCTTCACTGCTACTCTCGTCAAATTCTTCGTTCTTAATTTCACCTTGACCTTTCATCATGAAAATTATTCACGTGCATGTAGAACGAAAATGAAAGCGATAACATTTATTAAAAACGACGGCGACCGAAAATATTCAATATCGCTGTCCTCCTTTTGAAGTATGATTTTATCTTGCAACCGATTTTTATCTTGCAACCGTTTGAGTTGGTGATGCTAGATTTCTTTCCGAACATAGAGTCAAATACCTATCTGGCAGACCATCTCTACTCTACTTTTTTTACTTTTCTTTCTTCCAGAGAGATGATTGAATGTGAAAGTTGCTTAAACTGGTTTCACAAGATGTGTTCCAACAGAGGTTTGAAACGATGAAAACGAAAAATGGCAGTGTAATGATTGTTCATATTATATATATATATATATATATATATCATCCTCTCACCCCCGCGGTATCAGACCTGCATTTTAGCGTTTGAAAATAAACGTGAGTAATTTTGGTTAGCCATTTTTCAATTATTTTTTGTATCTAGCTAGCTAAAACTAAACAAAAATTATTATCTTGAATTGAATAATAATACATAGATAACATTGTTGGAAAAAACATATTTGGCCTCTCATTTCTAGTCGTATTATATATTATTTAAAGCGTTATTGTGAAATACTCTCATGTTTGGTCTTAAATGTCCAGTAGCGCAGCGGTGTTCAATGGTATGCTGAAGTGTATAATAACAAAATATGTGAAATTATTATGACTGTTTTATTTTCAGAAAATCTCCAACATGTCTGTGTCTCCTCTTGTAACTGTTTTGACGAGCTTTCAACATTGGCAAAAATGTATTTATGGCCAGCAACTCTTAAAAGACCAAATGCTGCTTTTTCAAAAAAAAATACTTCACATGTTTGTGTCACTACAGTTTGAAGGAAAGATTTCCCTTATGTCTTTCTGTGATGCTTTGATGTCCTGGAAGAATGGATATTTAGATAGAGATCTAGTAAGTTTAAGTTTTAAATTTTTAAATTTGATTAATTTAAATATATATATATACAGTTCAAGGTGTTTGTTAATATTAATATTAATTGATATTGCTATATGTTATATCATATAACTCATGTAGTTTTTCCTTGGTTTCATCACTATATATATATATAATAAATATTTTCAAACTAAGGCATGCAATATATAACTTTTTGCTCTATAGTTTCTTGTTACTTAACTGTTTAATTTATTTTACTCAACACCCATATATTTGTTGTTATTTTAATTTAGAAACTGTGCTTTAACAGATTTCTTAAAACTGATTCAATTGACCAGTTCAGAATGTTTCGTTGATGGCTAATAAACTTACAAACTGTTTATCCTACATATAAAGGATTTGATGAATGTGCTGCATGTTCAAAGGTATTTGACTTGCATAACAATGTATATAATATAAATTCAAAAAAGCATCTAACTACAACATATATTTGTTTTCAACACAAACTTCTACATCGTGTTTATTTTTCAGGTGAAGAATCAAATTTGACTTTTGGTAGAACGATTCGTTGTAAGTAGGATAGTGACACAATGTTCGAGCTTCAATGCTGTTGAAATCTTTCACAACTACTTCGTGGACACCAAATGCATGTCTTTTCATGTTGTCTTTTCTTGTAAATTGTAGACCACATAGATCACATAACAATTTGCTAAAGAAGAAAAAAACGCTCAATATAAATATCCATGCTGAGTTGTTCTTTGAAATTCTAATTTTGACATTACAAACTACCTATATAGGAACTAATACCGTTTTTCGAAAAGGAGTTTGCTAGAAAAAATAGAATATTCTGATGAGAAACAAGACAGTCTATAAGACATTACAGAAAGTCTGTTGGTGCATAAAATTGAATTTCAATAATAATTAATTAATTTAATTTTGGCGGTTCTCATAAAAGATTAATTCAACCGAATTGTTATATAAATATATATATATATATATGACGGTAGTTAACTACTTGGACGTCACACTCGACTTGACCACTGGGACATTTAAACCTTATCACAAACCAGGCAACGAAGTTAACTATATCCACGTTCATTCCAACCACCCGATAAATACCATCAAGCAGATTCCTGTATCAATACAAAACCGTTTATCAAACCTGTCATCAAATGAAAAAATATTCAACCAAGCAACCCCGTTCTACGCTGCAGCACTCCGGAGATCCGGATACGACCACAAATTCGAATACACACCAACGGTTACAAACCAACGACCGAAAAACCGTAAAAGGAAATGAGAATGAGATGAGAATTTAAGTTCTGGAAAATAAATTATTGAATCTTTTCTTTATCAACTAATTCGCTCTTTCTGCAACGCGCAGTTTATCGAGCACTATATCCTGAGTAAAAGAAGATTTCACAACATAACCGCTCCTGTAGAAAGTAGAGCACTATCCTTCAATTCAACTATGGAAAAGATAAACTTACATTACTCCGAGAAAAATATACCAACGGCATCATATAATAACTACAAGATGCAATTAATTAACAAGATCGAAGCTGTCATAAAAAGGATGAGATGGAAGGCATTATTCCTCGATAGCAACATCGAAAGCGAGAACAGCGGAAAAGAGGAATATCCTGAAACGTATGGTTTAAAGACCACAAACACACCTATATATATATATATATATATATATATATATAAGAGAAAGTACTTTCAAGAAGCGGTTTGCAAACCATAAATCGTCATTTTTCAATGAAAGATACAGAAACAGCACTTCACTCTCTGTTGAAATGTGGAAAATAAAAGAATTAAACGGCACTCCCACTGTCACCTGGAGAATCGTTAAAAAAGCGAAACCTTACAGCCCAGAATCGAAATATTGCTCACTGTGTTTAAAAGAAAAATTTGAAATAGTCAATTATCCTGGGAGAAATCTTCTCAATAAAAGAACTGAGATAATTGCTAAATGCCGCCATCGACGAAAACAACTCCTAATGCTCCACAATCCTGACGATAACACGTAAACGATTGTGACGCAAATAATGAAAACATGCTAGTGTCGTATTTATATTTTTAACGGTTTTTTGTATTGACAAAATATATATATATATATATATGTTGTGAAATCTTCTTTTATTCAGGATATAGTGCTCGATAAACTGCGCGTTGCAGAAAGAGCGAATTAGTTGATAAAGAAAAGATTCAATAATTTATTTTCCAGAACTTAAAGTTTCATGCCCGTTCTGGACAATCTTCAGCTAGAAATAAATTGTCAATACAAAAAACCGTTAAAAATATAAATACGACACTAGCATGTTTTCATTATTTGCGTCACAATCGTTTACGTGTTATCGTCAGGATTGTGGAGCATTAGGAGATGTTTTCGTCGATGGCGGCATTTAGCAATTATCTCAGTTCTTTTATTGAGAAGATTTCTCCCAGGATAATTGACTATTTCAAATTTTTCTTTTAAACACAGTGAGCAATATTTCGATTCTGGGCTGTAAGGTTTCGCTTTTTTAACGATTCTCCAGGTGACAGTGGGAGTGCCGTTTAATTCTTTTATTTTCCACATTTCAACAGAGAGTGAAGTGCTGTTTCTGTATCTTTCATTGAAAAATGACGATTTATGGTTTGCAAACCGCTTCTTGAAAGTACTTTCGCACAGTCCAATGTATTTCTTCTCCTTATAATTTGGCAAATTGGATGTAATTGTGGCTTCATATATGATGTTCTTCACCAGACAGTTTTGGTTTAGTGGGCAGCTGCCTTTTTTCATACAATTGCATGTTCTGTTAGGGTTTACGGGTGGTGGTGTTAAAATCTTTTTGTTGTGTCCGTTTATAACCGCTTTCATGTTTGGCATACAGCTGTAGCTGACTTTAACGTTGTTTTTGTTAAATATCTTGTAGAACTTATGTTGTCGTGGGAAGTGCCTCTGAACCAAGTTGAGGAAAAATTTACCGATGTTGGTGGAGATGTTGTTGTTAAATGGTGGATTGAACCATATTATATTCCTTTTACGGTTTTTCGGTCGTTGGTTTGTAACCGTTGGTGTGTATTCGAATTTGTGGTCGTATCCGGATCTCCGGAGTGAATATTTTTTTATTTGATGACAGGTTTGATAAACGGTTTTGTATTGATACAGGAATCTGCTTGATGGTATTTATCGGGTGGTTGGAATGAACGTGGATATAGTTAACTTCGTTGCCTGGTTTATGATAAGGTTTAAATGTCCCAGTGGTCAAGTCGAGTGTGACGTCCAAGTAGTTAACTACCGTCATATTGCATTCAACCACTATCTCCAAGTCATTCTCTTTAAACAGCTTTTGAAATTCCTTTTTAATTTTTTCACTCTGTGGACCAAAGATGTTCTTGAAGACTGCAAGACCGTCATCCCGGTACAACCCAATATTCTTCTTTCTGTATTTTGCCGGTATACTCGAAAGTAAGAGGCAACCAACAAGTTCGCATACTTCTGCACCGTCGAACGCACCCATTGTCACGTCAAAGATTTTGTCTCCTATATATATATATATATATATGTTATTGTTATGCATACAAGAAATATATGATATACAAATAAAAATTCTTCAAAAACAAACAAACAGAACAAAAAAATAACAAAAGATAATTTAAAAATATTTATATATATCATTATCCAGTAAAATTGAAATACTTTTAACAAGGGTTTTAAAACTGGAAAAAGAAATATTTGTTTTGATTAGATTTAAAACAATTAAATTATTCCAAAGATTTGCAAGTTTCCAATTCAGATTTACAAACTGATGAGTTATTTGTTGATATTGCCACTGAAACTGTGGATGTAAAATGTGAACAAGCAACTCAAACCGAAGTCCAACCCAGATTGTTATGCTTCCACATCCACAATAACATTGGTGAACTTCACAACTGACTGTGTTTCATGTCAGACTAATATCGTCCGTAAAAAAGCCAAAGTCAGCAGTTTCCATCACATAAAAAGAAACTGAGTCTATCTAAATGTAAACTTGAAAGTTTTCGTTATGCACCAACCAATCAAACTTTCATAGAATATTTTTTTAAGCATACAGGTCTGAAATCTTCCAGTTCCACGCAGCTTGCAGCTATAATATAAAATAAAAACTTAATCCAGTTAAATAATTGTATGAGCAAATTTGAACCTAGCTACAAAGAAACAGGAAATAGCAAAGAATAAAACTAACCTTCTGAAGTTGAATGCGAACCTGATTAAGTTCTACACAACACAAACACTCTCTGCTCATTTCAATCGTTTGACACATTCCACACTTACACCAACCACTCAGTCACTCGCTCGCTTGTCCTTTGACCAACCATCTTTTCCTCGCATTCGCCTTGCATGCTCACTATTAAACAAACATTTTAGCTTTTCCTTGGAGAATTTCTTTTTCGGTTCAAACAAGTGTGGTTTACAAGAGATCTTTACTGTGAAACGTCTTCAAAAAGAGTTATTTCGCGATGTAAACCAGGATTTTGTAAAAAAATTCATTACAATCAATTTGTTGTTACTCCATAACTACGTCACAGTTTAAAAAGGTCTGAACACTAATTTGAAAATTGGGCCGCAAACAACATTTGAGAACAGTTAGAAAAATGTCGAAAATTTGTTTTTAAAAAGCTGTTTGCCAACGAATGGTTTGGCATTGCAAAAAAATGAAAAAGCAATTAGTTTTCCTTTTTTGTGTTTAACAAAATAAGTTCGCATGTTTTTAGATCTCGGAATTACTTTAAACGACACCGGCTGATTGCTGATTTAGCTAGGCTAGCGAAGAAAAACAGAAAGGTGCTCCTAAGCATTTATTGTCAACACGATTCAATTCTTAAGTTTTCATAAACTACATATATATAACAAATATTATTTTGGGTAAAATCGTATTTCAGCGGCCTAAACAAAATCGTAAAAATTATAAAAATGTAAAAAAAATTATGTTTTCCGTTTGCTTTGAAAATTGGATTGTTAACTAATTAAATGATGCTGATTTCCAATCAAGTACCAGAATTGGGATATTTTCACTCCTAATCCCATATTTGGCCAAATTTGGGCCCAAAGTTTATTGTATATTTTCTTTGAAAATTGGTAGGCTTACTAATTAAATGATGTTGACGAAGTACCAGAAATGGGATATTTAAAAATCGGGTTTAATTATTTTACAGAAGATTTAACTATCCATATGTCCTAAACCGCTCATCCAAATACCGTTATATTTTACATATAACATCAACCATTATAACCATAATATTTCGACAAAAAGTCCAAATTAATTTTCATATCATTGTCAGATATTGCACACGCATGCGCAGTATAATTTCGCGCATATTTTGTTAAGACACAATGATACCTGTAAACCTTTGTGGAAAATGTGCTTATATGATGGCTTTAGCTAATAGTATAATTATGTTAAAAAAAGTTTGGGAATTCTGGGAATTAAGCGCATGCGTATTAAATATTTTAATTTTATTTTTGGTTGCCGTATCCTTTTCCAAATCCTTCTTATCTATCCAGTTAGCCACATCATTTGGCCATTCACATGCAAAGTTTCGTTTCATATAACCTTTGGTAGAGCTCTATATATTTAATTTACGTTTACGCATGCGCAAACCACTATATCCAAATTTTAAAGATAATTGTTATATATTTCAGATTGATACTATTATTTCCAATCTCTGTTGTAAATTTCAACTCAATATCTTGATTATTCATCGAGTTATGCATTTATGAGGTCGAAACCTCAGTCAGTGGTAAAACTCAATATAGATTACCTTCGAATGAATATCAGATGTACTCTCAAAAAGAATTATTATTATTATTATTATTATTATTATTATTATTATTATTATTATTATTATTATTATTATTATTATTATTATTATTCAGAATATTTATACAGGTACATACAACTTCAGCTCATAAAATATTTTACATATATACAGCTGTTATCAACGTCAGACCTGATTTTGATATGAAATAAAAATAAAACTTTATTAATATAAATTAAAGATTAAGTTAGTAGGTTAAAAATTAAAAACATTTTATACAATATACATTTATCATTAATCATTATAAAATTAATTAAAATATCTTTTGATTTCGTTAATAAAAACATTAGAATCTTCTAATTTTCCAATTTCTATAGGAAGATTGTTGGAAGATCGAAGAGCGTTTAAAAAATCAAAAAAAATCTTGTGGTTAGCGTACCACGTGACCTTTAAATCCAGTTTTGGTTATAAATAGTCATTACTTGATAACTCCGTCATTCCTAACCCCTGGAAAAATATTTTGATACAAAAGATACCTTACGTTAAGTCAGATGTGGGGCTGTAAAGACATTTTAAAAATAATTTTTATTTTTGGGGTTAGGGCTGCATAAGTAAAAAAAATTCTAACACTTTTAACGATATCAAGTCGATTTTTATATGGCTTTTAGCTACATATAGAAGACCTCAAAAATGCTATAAGTTTTCGGAATTAGGGTATGGGGTTGGGGGTAGTAACGATTATTTGTAAAAAGTGGGCTTTATGTATGGGACAATAACACTGTAATTATTATGAATTGGAATTCGCACTTCTTATATCATGTCGAGGATGGCTTCTTCTTTCAGGTAAAACTTCACGACGTTATAATGGGCAAAATTACAGAAGTTATTCCCTTTGCATTTGCTACTTTTTTGAATTTTTTTTTTTTCTTTATGGGATTATCGCGGGTTCGAGCCAAAATGAGTAATCTAGTGCCAAACCCCGAAAAAAATAAAAATTATCGAAGTTATAGCCATTTAAATATTGTTTTTGAATATTTTTCCCGGTTGACGTAGTTTTTTCGACAATTTTTTTGAGCAAATTTCAATCAAATTTTGAGCCCAAATAAGGAATTAGGAGTATCCCAATTCCGGTACTAGATTTGAAATCAGCATCATTTAATTAGTTAACATACCAATTTTCAAAGCAAACGGAATATTTTAAACTTTGGGCCCAAATTTGCCCAAAAGAGGGATTAGGAGTGAAAATATCCCAATTCTGGTACTAGATTTGAAATCAGCATCATTTAATTAGTTATATAACATACCAATTTTCAAAGCAAACGGAATATTTTAAACTTTGGGCCTAAATTTGCCCAAAAAAGGGATTAGGAGTGAAAATATCTCAATTCTGGTACTAGATTTGAAATCAGCATCATTTAATTAGTTAACATACTAATTTTTAAAGCAAACGAAAAACATAAAATTTTTTACATATATAATAATATTTACGATTTTGTTTAGGCCACTAAACTACGGTTTGGTTTTACCTTATTTTGACCAAGCATTTACAACTATGTAGTTATTATTGTAACAAAAACATTAAGAAGCAAACTTTTGCAAATTAAAGTCAGATAACATTTTAAATAATATTTTATACATCTTATCTTCCATTATCAAACAGTATAAGTTATAACAGTATAATAGAAAAACATTAATTGACAGAGTTATGGGTATGCGGGTCATGTAACATCTTTGACCTCATGGATATAAGCACCCATGCCCTTTATGCATGGCTGCCACGGAATTTAAAATACAAAGTTGGTATCTTGCGTGGGTTAACTCACCACTGTTTTCCCTCTCATGGGGTTGGCGTTAGGAAAAGCATCCAGCTGTAAAAAACATCTGCTTCAATAAACCATCAGATGATTAAACCTACACAATTGTGGGGAATATCATCTTTTGAAAACGTGCAACCCACTCTGAGTGGAAAAGGTCACGTAAAAACGGATGATGATGATGATGATATTATTATATGTATCATTGGTTGCACCTGTTTGTTATTAATCATTGTTATAAACAACTTTATTTTTGCTTATTCGGTAAAAAAGTGATCATTTAGAGTATAAACTATTTTCCAACATTATTATTATGTGAAGTCAAAATCAAAACAATAGAATTTACATCAACAGAAAAAGGAAAACGTAAATTAATCCATAACAGCTACATGTATGTATTTCAGAAAAACTTAGTTAATGATATTACATCTTGGGAGTGTGTTCTACGAAGAAAGTATCAATGTAAAGCCAGAGTTAAACTTACTATTTTGGAAATAAACGAAAATACACACCCCCATGTCAGACAAAAGTAGAGATAGCGAAAGTAAAAGCCAGCATCAAAAGATAGGCCGAAATGACACAAGACACATGTCAATAAATATTGGCGGCCGAACTTCAAAATATCAAAGTGCAGCGGTTAACCTTCCTCAACTAAACAGTATTCGGAGAAATGTACGTTCGCACAGACAAGATCGCAATGTTCTACCTAATCCACTCCAAAGGGAAGATATACCTGAGCTACCTCAACAATATCGTTTTACAGCTGCCGGTGAGCTATTCTTGGCGTATGATAGTGGAGTTGGAGATGCAGAACGAATTTTTATATTTGCAACGCAACAGGGATTACGTCTTTTGGCAAATTTGGAGCACTGGTTTATGCATGGGACATTTAAACTGTGTCCGGAGATATTCTATCAAATATACTCGATTCACGCACTGCTAAACGATCAAGTTTTACCATGTGTTTTTGGACTTCTGCCTAACAAGACTGAAAATTCATATAATCGCTTATTTGCAATAGTATGTAATATTGTTAGAAATTATGGAAATGATCCTGTCGATGTATTATTAGACTTTGAGAGAGCTGCTATAAACTCTATTCAAACTCAAATACCAGCAGTACAGGTATATGGTTGCTTTTATCACTTATGTTCAAATGTGTGGAAGCATATCCAAAACTTTGGTCTCCAACGAAGGTATGTATACAACTGATATGGAATTTGCTTTGCACCTCCGAATGATTCCAGCATTGACTTTTATACCACCCGACTATGTTAGAAGGTTTGTTTGAAGAACTTGCTGATGAAATACGAAACCACTACAACACAGAAGCGGACAATGTTCTCGATTATTTCGATCTCATATGCTAAAGTGAAATATTTGGCTATATTTGGAACCATTAGCAGGATTTATTTCTCTCGAAATCATAGCTAATGTAAGCACGCCTGAGTTAGTTTCCTTGTTTGAGAATGAGAATCTTGAGATTTTAAAAAAATTGAATGAGAATTTGTTATGTGAGGTTGATTCTGTCAAGAGACTAGATGACATTCATACCATCTTGGAACTCCTTGTCGAGATTATCTGTTGAGTGATGCATAGCTGAAGATCTGTCAAGGGATTATATTGCTTTGAGGTAAGTTTACTTTGGATTTTAACTACATATATTTTTTTATTTTTGTTTTAAATAATACATGTATTGATAAAAGAACAGCAATAAAGTTTTGACAGTTTAGATGGTCATATTGTTAACTCAATAAATGTCAACACAATAGCTATCTAGCTACCATTTCAGACAAAATAATGTTTCAAGGTAGAACTTTTTTCTTTTCTATGCTTGCAACCCCCTCTCCTCCAGTGTCAGTGTTGTTGTGTTTAGTGTGCTAGCTTTTAAGAAATTATTGTCATTGGGGATTGTTTTGTATTTCATTATTTAGGTATGATAGCATGCGATTGTTTTTCATTTAGGTACGATAGCAAGCGATTTTAGGGGCTGTGCAGCTCTCTCCACGTTGTCATGTGTTTGATTGCTGTTAATTCTTTGTAATTATTATGATGTGCATTTAAGGACAAATCTGTTTTCATGTGTTCGTTTTTAAACAGTTGTTAATATATCCATATGATTGATGTTTGTAAGCAGAGTTTACTGTAAAGAATAGTGAACATATATATATTTGAATGCAAAAGTGTGTTTCGTAGTCCCCAAGTGACAATGTTGCTAAGAAACGACTCTTTATATGAGCAGATATTTATTTTCCGACCATTTTCTCTAGAAGCTTTAAATATAATAAAAATATGCTCTATGATGGAGTCGTTTAGAAATGATGAATATGAGCAGATATCTTTCTTAAAATTCCTTTATTAAATCCATTAATTTAATACCTGTTAGGTAAAATTTCTTGTAAATATGTACAAGTGAACATATTTCACCAGCGACATAATATCAAATGAATAGATTTGTAAATGTATAAATGAAATTTTGACGTTGATAAAAAAGAGATAAACTTACGAGACGTCAGGACATCATTTTTAGGATTAATCGATGATGATAAGATTTTTACTAGTAGTAATGGTTGGGAAAAGAAATCACAAAATGACACACCAGGTTATGTGAAAGTGATCCATACTCTTAAACCTAGACCTGTCCCCCAGGATTTCTGTAAACTTGATTGATTATACCTAATTTTCCTGACTGAATAATTTCACTGACATCAATGATTGTTTAATAAAAACTATTTCCTGATTGCTCCGACAGTTTAGACATGAAAATGAGAAAGCAACAAATCTCTCTTTAGGTTGAGTTTCTTTTGTTAAGATTTTGTTAGCAAATACCATTAGAAAATTAAGTTTCAATTTTTATTTTCGAATTTCTTTTATTGGTTATAATTCTACAAATTTTGTTTGGTAGTTATGAAAACATAGACGTATAAATTAAGAATCCAATTCCGTGACAATGACCAGAGCACACAAGTCTCCTCAGTAAACCTGCCCCCCCCCCCCAAAAAAAAAAAAATAATCTGGTGTATTAACTAACGTATTTATCCGGCGATAGCGCAATTGGAATGGCGTTCGGCTCTTAACCGAGGTTCTGGGTTCGAGACCATGCTATCACAAAGTTGTTTAGTGGGCGGTTATAAATAAAAAAACGGCGTATTTGATCAAAAATAACCGTATCACAAATGGGAGCAATTAAATACACTAAAACTCCGGGTCGAAGTCTTCATGATAATGCTTTAATGAGCGTTCTGGCTGCCTCTTTAAAAAAACAACTCTGCCGATATTCGTCTTTTTATATTTCCTTCTGTGTTGTATTGTCCTTGTCTAGTTTTTAATCATAGACATGCTGATGAGCCCTCACATTGGGCAGTTTCAAAAGATAGGAAACACTTTCTTTAATGAAAAATGATGAATCCTCGGAGTGGATTAAATGAGTGTTCTTGACTGGTGTACTAATTTTTATCTTTCCGGAATTATCAGAATATAGGTTTATCTTTTCAACTTTTTAAAGTCCAAATAGGCTTAAAATCGCTTTCAACTTTTCAAACACCAATTCAATTTTTGCTCGCTTCACACGTATGTTGCATGGGGTTGTTTGAAACCTTACATCCTCGCCTGGCTAGATACTTGTTGATCGCTCCTCCTTCTACAGAGTCTATTTAAAGATGTTACTAAATGGTCTAAAGCCCACAATCAGTTCTTGATCCAAAGAAACAAATCATGAAACTCGTATCACCTCATTAAAGCACGAACTGAGCACTTTAAGGGATGACCTCAAGAGAGATTGCTTAAAGCTGACTGGGTTTAATGCTTAAAGATCTGGAAATGTGAGGCTAAAAATGTTTTTTCCAACAATGTTATCTAGATGTATTATTATTCAATTCAAGATAATAATTTTTGTTTAGTTTTTAGCTAGCTACATACAAAAAAGGAAAATATGATTCATGCACAGTTTATTCTTTATATAAGTTTGTTTATTATATATATACCGGTGTGAATATTTGAAAAATGGCTAACCAAAATTACTCACGTTTATTCCCAAACACTGATGAAAAGCAATTTTTGTATGCAGACTGCTAACGCAAGTTAAACAGAATGTTGTGTATGGACCATAATCACTGCAATGATAACACTCCTCCAGTTTGGCACCACATTCATCGCAGGCACTTTTGTTCAGAATCAAGTCGTATTTTGGGTAATAATTCCCAACAACAACCACATTCACAACTTCCCATCCTTCCATTTCTTTTTCCTTTATATGCGAGTAATGTTTTTCTTTTAGAATCTCCACACATCACTGTGGTCATTAGTTGTGTTGAAGAGTCTTCATCATAAAATTGGGCATCACATTTAACCGACCGACAAGATGTTGAAGGTTCAGAATCTTTGAAACCAACATTTACACTTTTGCCACATTTTAAGTGCGAACTAAATATTTTCCCAGCTTTTCTGTTTTTAGCTTTAAGTCTCGGCATTATGTGTGCTCCTGGTTCCTGGCATGAATGGAATATTAGGATGTGACATTCTAGTATATACAGTATATTCCCAGTAACTCAAACTCGCGTTAACTCGAATTGCTTTGTAATCTCCTTCCCTAATACGAACGATTAGTTATCATAAACGGCGGTCTATATAGACCTAACGATCATCGCCGTAAGACGATATATTATCAGGGTTTTCGATTGCCCGTTTACCGATACCTAAATCAGAAAACTATAGGACTAGTGTCAAGTTATACATAGACAGTTTAGCTATAACTAAAGGTATAACGTAATATCAATGAGTATAACAAAATTTATTTAGTTACATCTAGTTATTTCTTACGCCGCGGATATTGTTCCGTCACATTGGAATGTAAAGGAACCCTATCCCGCTATAGTTCTGTCACATTTAGTATGATGAATAATACCCTAACCCTACCCCTAATAACAATAACAATCCAATGTGACAAAACAATATCTACGTATTTGTACTTCTTACTGTCTCTCATATTTATTGTACTTATCAACACGCTGTTAGATTTCTGTTGGTTTGTTGTATGATATGTATGAATAAACTAAATGGTGATTAATATATCACATCAGCAGAAAGCTCGCCATCCTTTCCTATATTCCTTCTCCAGTTTGGTTGGCATGGTTGACTCGGTACAAGAAAAACGCTGCTTCATTTGGGTTGTCTTGCTCTTTGCCTCGCTTGTTCAGTATTCGCCGGATATGATTTTCATTCTCAGTACGGGTAATGTCCTATCTCGCTCTTTTAAAAAATATATGGTATGACGTAATGTTTTATAAATATGCAATTTAATTGGCTTTTCGATAGATCACGTGTGTAAACAATACTGTGCGCACAATGTAATTTTTTTGGTTTCTTGATTTTTCTAGAGTAATAAGAATGATCATTGGTTCGGTTTGGTTTGGTGGGCGAAGTGAAGAGATCGTCAAGCTGCTAATAATAGTTGATGTTTTGTAAATGCAGGCTTTAATATAGTATTTATTCGGTTTCTAGTGTTAGTATTTTCAAGACTCCCCGTTAATTGTTGATTGGAGGAAAGTAAGCTAGTAGCTTATGTTTGAGAATTGTTGATTTAATTAGCATTATTCTTCACTCAGATGTAATGAAATCATTGTTGCATCATTTGTTATAAATTTTGTTTTAAAAGTGACGCATTTGATTATGCATTTATTGCCTTTATCAAAGAAGTAATGGGTGCATTTTACAGCATTTTATATAGCTATAGTGATGTAATATTGTCGTGAGTTTTATAGTCAGGGAGCTAGTGGGCAAAAAAGGTTGGCAGAGGGGGAACCAAAAATTTATAGTTGGAATTGGTAGGTTATAACCCTCTGAGTACAAAATCACTTGTTGGCCAATTTTAAATTAGCAAAATAGTCGTCCAAGGCCCTAATTGTGCCTTGATGACGTCACCATACGCGGTTTTGGAGGCAAAAAACGTAAACAAACACTGCAAATGTATTAGAAACACAACAAACCCTCCCTTGTACACGCCTCGAGGCATTTCAATTCTTCGAAAAACACGTTCTTCCTTTTTGATATCAGCATGGCGTTGGCGAATTATTCTCTATATTATGAAAATCTACAAGCTAACGACAAAGAGCGTTATGTTAACGTTAGCGTTAAGCGTTATTCTTCCTGATCCCTATAACATTTCACAAGGCTGGGTTGCTGATGGCACACGCCTTCCAAATGTTGCCTGGCCAGATACTTACAACTATCCTATCGATGCACCAAGCGAATTTACCAAGGACATGTTAAAGGCGTATAAATCATTAGAGGCTTCGCTTATGATTGTTTTGTTTCTGGTCATGTCCAAGATGTCTACTTATATGACACAAACCAAGAAAAATTATGTTGCATCAAGACTTCTGTATTGCCAAGTCAAAGACAAGGACAAACGGAATCCCTTTATGATGTTTGGGTTATCATGTATATGAATGGGTGGATATTAAGTGGTCACTGCACTTGCCGCGTTATTGTTCAAACTTCAAGCATGCACTCTACTTGATTTAAACAAAGTGGCTTGTACAAGCAAATTGTGCGCGTGGAAAAAGTCAAAACAATGTGCATACCCAGCTCCCACTAAAGAACATATGCTATAATTTGTGCGCTATTTTAACCCCCATATTTCCGGTCAAATTTATTCACCCCAATATTTAGGCTTTCTTATGTGGAGATGAGATTTCAATACTAATTGGGATTAATTCGATTAATTCCCTGAGCTCTTGAAAGAAAAAAAAAGACTTCTTTATATGAATTGACCATATATATAAGTAATTTTTTTATACACCAAGGAAATATATTATAAATGTAAAAAGATAAAAACTAGGAAACAATTCTGGGGCATAAATTTACTAGCCCTGATGTCTCAGTAAAAATTATTTTTTCTTGTCTCTTGTGCCTCTCCAGCTTCTGATGAATAGTCCTTTCCATAGTCTTCTTGTTGTGCGAAAAAATTAAAGGCACGTAATCTGGATTACTTGGCTCATCACACTTCTTTGTAATGTGTAAAACAATAAGTTGACTCCCTAAGCAATATGTATATATAGCTATATACACGTTTGTTTTGTTTTAAATAAACCTAGCAAAGGGTCTAGTTCTAAAAGTTTCTTATTTATAGTCTGAAATATACCATGTTTTTAGTTCTAAATGTTTCATATTTTGTTTCTTATATCAATATAAATATTCTGATTTGTAGATAACACAGTCGATTGTCAAAACAGAAATAAACATTCAATAACAACAAACAACAATAAACACAAAAATTAATGTTCGATGTTCGATTAATGTTATTTTGGAACTAGTCATAACAATACTAATAATGTACTAAAAGTTTCTACTTCTCCATCCAAAAATAATACTCATAACTCATACAGTAAAATATATTTAAAATATTCAAACTTACCTGAAATAAAGTGTTCACTACAAATACGAGCATTGTCGATTAGCTTTTCAGATCACTGATCTCTCTTCTCTTGATTGCATTTAACCACAATTGTCTTTTTTCTGTTCTTTTTTTGTGTCGGAAGTATGTAATATTCCAAGTCAGGTCTTTTTGAGCTTCTGTTCTGGCAATTAACAGCACAGCAATAGCTTGGCGTCTTTCTTAAACAATTAACAAGGCAGGTATACATCCAAACTCTTCATGAACCACTATAAAATGGCGTCTCCGCTCGCAATGTTTTGCCTTCAAGTTTCCACGCATGCGTATTACTGATGCGAAAATGTAAACAATGCAATCTATCTATGCGCAAGCGAGAAGCAAAAGAACCTTTATTACAGGGCCGTAACAACTTGAAAATCATTTGGGAGGCCAAACTTAAAAAAGATCTTTAGGATAAGGGAGTGGAAAAATTTTCTAATCTGAAAGCTTTAAAACATATTATGAGGCTAGTTTCATCCCTTGAGAAGAAAATTAATTGTAAAATGTTTCACTTCCATGAAACTAAATAATATGTAAAGTATAATCGAAAAGATGTTACGGCCATGTATTTATTAGTCATTGTAATCTTTCTAAACAGTTTCGAATTGTTTGCAGAACGAACCTCTAATATTAGAAAAACCTTGCCGTAAACAGTGTTATTGATTTCGGTACAAAGAGTCTCACAAGACGGTTTACGCTATCGACAATGTTATTTATTTAGTATCATCACGCTTTTTCTTCAATAATTCTTTTTTCATCCAACAACAAAATTACACGAATTTAGTATTAACTTTAACAATAGACAGGTAAATTAACCACCTTTTTGACTTTCAATGCGATGACTCTGCACTGCTAGAATATCCCAGTCATTAAAGATATTGATAATGAAACATTCTTCAATATGTTGTGCCAAAACCAAATCCTCGAATGAAACACCCCAGTTGGTTTTAAAAAATCCATGGTATATGCCACTTTCAAAACAACTAAAATAAAACAATATATTCGTTATTTGTTGTTACTTTTATTAATCAAAGATACGCTATACCTTATATGAACTTAGATTTTCCAAGGCTACAACGCGTAAAATATTTTGAGATATTCCCGCACGTTTTAACATTGTTAAGATCACAAGTGTTCCGTAAAATTGGATTCTACGATTCGAGTGCAGTAGACTTTAGCTTCAGCTTTGGGAAATTTAAAGTGAAGGGCAAAAGTACACTACACAACAAACATAAGATTACTGGGCGTTAACACACAATATTTAAATAGCCATTTGTCTCATAAATATTTTTTCGAGACCTTTAGCTCAAAAACGTTTAACCTCGCACGAAATATATTTTTACAGAGAAAAGTGAAATTGTAGTATTCTATACTGACATAATCTTTTGACATGTTCACAGCCGCAATTTTTTTACGTTTTTTTGTTTATTGAGTGTGTATTACTTGAATGTGTAAATATAGAATATGCGCCACTAATAAGTTTCATTATATCACCTTCTTAAATATAATAACTTTCTTCCATTATTTTCTAAGAGTATCGCTATGCCATATACAATTCCGTCAACACAGTTCGGATAAGTTGAAAGCAGGAGCAATTGTTTTTCAGTAATAAAAAGGCAAGGGCTACCGGGATGCCTGTAAATCTTAAGAACCGCGATGTAACGCTCTATTCAATATTCTACAATACCACTATCCTATAGAATTCAGGTTGGAAATGGTAAAGAAAACCACAAATTCAATCAACGTTAATATTTCATAAATATGATACATACTATTATATACTATTAAGACAATTACATCTTTGATCACAAAGAAAAATAGCTCCCATATAAGTCCAAACGAATCTATGTTTGTTTTTTACTTTTTAGAAATACTGTCATTCGAATTAATACGAAGAAAGGACGTAAAAAATGTTTTACCTGATTATTTACTGTTAATATATAAATTATATGATTTATAAATATATTTAAAGGGATCCCAATTTATGTTTTAAGCTATATTAAAACACGACTTGGACTATGCTATACAATGAAACTTTGAACATTGAGCTTTTTTAACGAAATAAAATGTATGCATTTGTGAATACAATATCACATACAATATCACAATATTATACTCTGATGACAAATACACAAATAAGATCAAGCAATTTCTCAATTGGAAGCTTTAGATAAATTACATTCTGCATAGGTATACAATCAAGATTCTCTCCAATTGATTCCGTGTGGCTCGACGAAACACTCAACATATCCATCTAAAAAAGAACAAATAATACATTTGTATTAAATATAAATATTATATGAATAACCAAATAATGTGCATATAATTATATAACAACAATGCAATTAGACGAGAATAGTATGAGAAAATTATTTTTAACTTAATTTCTAGAAATTGTTTTCAATGACCATTCTATAATGATTTTCAAATTCTATTAGACAGTAAAATCTGTTAACGATTTCTAATTGACTGTCAAAATTATTATATACATAAAAATAAATATGGACACGTTTTATGTTCATTTAAATTCCTTATGCACGCACACCAGTGTATAAAAACACAACAAAAACAAAATTGTGTAATTGCTGTATAAGAAAAAGCGGGGTGGAATTCCACAGAGGATAAATACTTTTACAATAGAATTCCTGAAAGGGGCTTCCCAAAGGTTGCAGAATTACATAAGTTATATACTGCATATTGTATCTTGTATACAGCCATGCTTTTGTTTCCGATACAGAAATTGTCTAATTATATCTGGTTAACGATTGAAACAAAAATGCTATAGCTCTTGCTCTTCGTTCGCGTTTTCGGGGGTTAGCTATTTTTTCCATCCGTCAAAATGCGAAAATTAAAATCATGGCGGAGGAGTGTTGTAACTTATAATTTACTATCATACTCACCAACGCAGTGCTTTATTTTGTTTTCCATGTTCTTAAAGCCCTGCATAATAACAATAATTTATTTTTATAAGCAAGACAGCTATAAAGCCCGGGGCAAACCGTTCATACATGTCATGTAACATGTTATACAACATGTCACATAACATGTTTGGACGGTTTGAACAGCTTTACAAACAAGACGCAAACAACAAACAACAACTTGTCGCAAACAACAAAATGGCGGACAAGCGAGTGGCTGCTATAATAATTTCTTACATTCTACTGGATGATGATGAAGTTAAAGTAAGGGGTAAAACACGATCTTGGATAAAAAGACGGAAACAGAAAGGTGCATTTTCAAATATTATCCAAGAATTACGCATGGAGGACACTGCTAGTTTCAAAGAAATGTTAAGAATGGATTATGACACTTTTTTGAATTTGTTGACTGTCATTGAACCAGGTATTTCTCCACAAGAAAGCTATCATGGAGTTGCCACAATCAAAGCTAATGAAAGGCTGACAATCACGCTACGCTTTTTAGCAACAGGTGAAACCTTCAGATGCTAGGATTTCAGTTTCGAATATCGTGTTCAGCTATTTCCTATATTGTTATCTCAGTATGTGAAGCTTTGAACAATCAACTTGGAAATGTGTACTTGAAAACACCGCCTACAGCTAAGGAATGGAAAGCCATAGCTCGTGATTTTGAAGAAAAATGGCAATTTCCGAATGTTATAGGAGCAATTGATGGGAAACATATTGTAATCATTCCTCCGCCTAACAGTGGGTCTAATTATTACAACTACAAACATACTAATTCAATTGTGTTGTTAGCCATCGCTGGTCCCAATTACGAATGCCTTTTTGCGAATGTTGGCAGTAATGGAAGAATGAACGACTCTGGGATATGGAACAAATCAAGATTACGCCGTGCTATAGAGAATAGGGAGATGGAAATTCCGGAAGCAAGAGCCTTGCCCTATCGGTTAGAGAAAATTCCGTTCGTGATTGTTGGTGATGACGCTTTTGCCCTGAAAAACTCTATGATGAAACCTTTCTCCCAACGCCACTTAACGCTTGAGAAAAGAATTTACAATTACCGACACAGTCGTGCAAGACGTATCTCGGAAAACCTGTTTGGTATTCTTGCAAGTCGCTGGAGAGTATTTCAAACAACAATGCATTTGGGCTCTGAACGTGCCACTTCAGTAACACTGAGTGTGTTAATTTTGCACAATTATTTGTTGAAGTCTCTATCAAAAGGTATCTACTGTGCTCCAGGTTTAATTGATCAAGAAGACGAACAAGGCAATGTCGTTGCTGGTAGCTGGCGTATCGAACTTCCGACGGAAGAATTTAGGACACTCGTTCCTCAATGTTATGGAAATAACATTACAAAGTCTTCAAAATGCATTAGAGAGGTTTTTATGGACTATTTCATGAATGAAGGAGCTGTTATTTGGCAATGGGACAAATGTTAACATTAATTATAATAATAATGTTGTATTTACCTATTTTGGAGTCGTTATCTCAAAATATATAACTTTTACAAACAAGATGTTATTATAACAAGTTTACATTATTGTTTGTCAATGTAGACATATATCCTTGAAAAACACTAGGATTTGCTGTCACATTATTAAAGGTACTGTTGGAAGAAGACAGCTGAAACTCTCCCATTTCTATCTCAAATATTATGTCGTTTATTCTCTTTTCAGCTAATATTCTCTGCTGTCTTGACATTGATTTAAGTTTTTCGGCAATAAGAAAAGCGAAGTGGTCTATTTCTTCTTATGGTTCAGCAGCAGTAGCAATTGGGGGCTCCTTTAACACGTTGATGCAAGATGTAAGCAATTCAGTTTTCACCTCTTCTAATTTTCTTTTCTTAACTTTAGATGTTGTTTCCTTCGCTGGTTTATTTCCTGTGCTACTCTCAGTGACTTCTTCATCTGATGACAAAGCCGCATTCTGAAAACTATTATTGCCAATCGAGAGTGTATCTCGGCTTTTTGCTGTCTTCATCACAGATTGTAGGAACTGAAGCTTGTCCCAAAACATCCATTGACTTACATACAGCTTGTCAGTACTCTGCCCGCTTTTACTAGATTTCACTTTGTTCAGTTCCCTTCCAAACTGGCCTCGTAAGGCATTCCATTTTGCTTTAATATCTGCAATTTGAACATCAAATTCCTCAGCAATAGTAGCCAATGCCTTTTCCTTCACGTCTCATTTTTGGTAGCTCTTATCAAATATATCCCATAAACAAGAGTTTTCCTCGTACAAGTCTATAAGTTTTTCTATCTCTACATCCTCCCATTTTTTATTGAATTTTTTAGCCGCCATTTTGTGGAATTTTTTTTGCAATGAAATCGACATCGCACATTTTTAAAATTCGAGAAAAAGCATTCGAATATTCGAAAGTCAATTAAAATGTTTTATAACATGTTAAAAGTCAGTGCAATCCGTTCAAACATGAAAAATTTCATCTAACATGTTAAAAAGACCATCCAACATTTTTGAACATGTTCAAAAACATCTAACATGTTTTAACATGTTATATAGACGTTATATAACAGAATATAGCAATGTTATACGCAGTGCAAACCGTCCCAACATTTACTGTTTAACATGTTTTATAGAATGTTATATCACATGTTTGAACGGTTTGCCCCGGGCTTAAGCATCGTAGCATCGTACGAACAAAAATTCCCAATTATTTAGAAATGCCTGGTTTTGAAGTTAGCTTAATGTAGTTTATTCAGAGACAGAGGGTAAAATGGGCTTAGTAAGACAATATTAAACGATCAAAAGATATGAGTAAATTTAAAACAAAGCTCAAAATTATACAAGAAAAAGATTTTTATATACTGTATATAATTTACCTTTCAAGGGAAATTACCGGCATATGCATATAAACATAGTTTTTACCCCTGCTTTCCATATACATAGCATAGCTATAATCATATCTTTACGGTAAAAATTGTAAAATTGCATAGCATAGCTACCGTAAAGGTCATTTCACAGTCTTGCTTATAAATAAAATTAGTGTATTATAGGTGTAGAAACATTCGCGCGAAGAGAAATGCTTACTTAAGCAATGTATATAAATGTAGTGTAAAAAAAAAATTCAAAACAAAAATTCAATTCAAAGCAAAAATTATGATTGCCGCGTCAAAACACGTGAGTTTATTTTTGAAAATTCTTTTTACGCATAATTATTATGTTTGTTGTAACATAAATTAACATGTTTTAACTTAAAAATGTGTTCGCATTTTGAGGGATGGAAAAAATAGCTAACCGTTTTCGGGGTTTCGGGGGAAAAAAATATGCCCGCAAACAAGGTTGATTTTTCTTACGTGTTTTGAGTGCATGGCAAAACATCAAACGTGCTAGCAAAACAGATAAGATTTTTCATGATTGATAATACTTTTTTACTAAAGTAGTATAGACAATATTGATTGGTCTAAAGTAAAACTATTGCAGAATATTTGCTTTGTAAAATCTCCTTCAAAGAAACAACTGAACCGAAGATCTCAATGTTAAAAGTTAGCGTTGTTCCTCGTCAATATTCGAAGCTAATGTAATGATATTTGTAGTTAATGATATATTTTATTAAGTCAAGATTTTTTTAATCCTTGTTTCCACAAATGAATTCACAATGAACACTTTTTCTCCTAGTCCTTCTTCTTTTTGAGCGGCTAAATATATTTTTTCACTGTTAAGAGCCATTGCATATAAGGGCATCCCCAGATGGAGTGAATTGGACTATTTATTTATGAATCTTTATACAGGATAAAAAACGTCAGTTTATATGCAGAGTAAAACTTACAAGCAAAAAATATATCAATTATCTGTTATCAATGTTATCATGAAGGTCTTTAATTTTCTCCATTTTTACATGTTATTAAGAACCATGAGTGGGATAAAGTCCAAAATTTTAACCTCATACCTTCAACGGTTACCGAGTAATTGCAATTTGAAAATTCAATAAAATACAGACCCAGAATTTACAGACCAGAAATTAAAATGGCTGTAACTTATGTATTACTAGTCTAAATCACCCCAAATCTGGTACAGAGATAGGTATCCATGAAATGTTTCAGAAAATAATATTTTTGAATCCTTTCATTTTCTAAGGTTTATACTAACACATACCAGAAAATGCCAGCAACCATATTGCAAGAACTGTTTAAATTGCCACTCACGTTGATCACAGCATACACTAATTTTCCTTAGCAACGCCTTAGCAACAGCAATATTATAACTGCTTTTTGTGAATGCATGTATGTATTTCAAAATCTATTTCAGAACATTTACAATATATAATTTGGAAAAATTATTTGAGTATCCATATCCAGTGATCATCTGTATCATCTGTTCATCAAAACCTAAAGATAAAGATATTGTGTTTTATGTAAGTCTAAAGTATTTCTGATAGTAACAAAGGAAAGGAAATTACTAGTGTTCAGACTGAATTTTTAACCAACATATAGCATGTGTTTGTGCAATTTACCTGGTTATATTACTTTTTTCTATCTCTTGTACTCGTTTTCCACTTCCTTTAGTTCACAATGATTAAAGAGAATTACATTCCTTTTCCCATGTGTTGGATTGAAGAGCCTGTACAAAACCGTATCTAGAAAAAAGAAAGCGTATTATCTAGAATCTCTGATGCAGACCGATGTGTACTAGTCTGATGTTTGATGGAAAAGAACTTTAATGATCAGTTTTCACAGTATTTGAAGCATTGATAAAAATAAAATAAAAAGAAGAAAGACCATTACAGCAAAAGTACAATAAAGGGTTTTTAGTGAATTCCTCATATTGTTTGACTTTCTTTTCTGCAATTCTGCAATATCATTAAAATAATTATTTCACAAAATATGTAAAAATAAAGAACATCCAAGACCTTGATGATCCCACCTAAGGATTTCCTTAGGTGCAATGGCTCTTAAGCATTGTTTTGTTTGTATTTTTAAGAAACAGTAACTTAACATCTAAAAAGCGTTTAATAATAGTGTTTCGGAAAGTGATAAAAAGCAGAAAAACAAAGTAAATGTAACGGTCCAAATGGCCAAGAAGAAATATTTTACAAATCTACTTAGAGCAACTACTCGTGATCCAAGTAGGTTCTGGAAGACATCTTCCCGACGAAAAATAGTCCAGTGAAAATTGTGTCCAGCATGTGTCAATCTTGTCAAGCAGAAATCTATCTAACTGAAGAATTTGTCTGGTCTAGCTCGATTCGTTCAACAGCAAAAACTTATTCAACGTTTCAATTGAAAGACATTCTTGTTTCTGAGGTGTTTCACCTTCAAAATTTTACTATATATATAATTCAGCAATAAAATCAAAATTTCATCTTCAAGAATTCAAGCGCCACTTAATCTCTCTAGAGATTCTACTTTTATTTGTTTCTGTATTAATAAAGATGAGTCTTACCAGTAGAATCTAATTATCTTTTTGCCATTCTGTGTGAAGCAAAGTCGTGCACGTTTTCTTCGAATTCATTTTTTTCGCGCGACAGGGTAGACTCAACTTATAGCTATTAATAGCGAAACTTGAATCCAGCTTACCTTGTTTTCGGGCATGTTTTTTTTTCAACTACCGCGTTTTCGGTTGTCTGGAATTCCCCATAGCTGAAGGTACCATTTCCCATACTTTCCGTACCATACGGAACCCAATCACCAATAACCAATCAAAACACAGTATTCTGAAAAAGCGAGGCCGTGTTGCATCAGCATCTAACGACGACTTGACAATTTTGGTGACGTAGTTCACCCTTTTGCAATGGCGCAATAGCGCATCGCTTGTTGGCGGAAGCAGGTGGTGGGGCTTCGGTGCTCGTTTAGAGAGGCAAAACTTTTTATACCGTGCTTCATCTGTTGGTGTCAGGAAATAAATCCCCCGGAAAATTACCCTCCGGAAATATACTCCCCGGAGAATTACCCCCTGGAAATATATCCCCCGTACAATAAACCCCCCGGAAATATACCCCCGTACAATAAACCCCCCGGAAATATACCCCCGTACAATAAACCCCCCGGAAATATACCCCCGTACAATAAACCCCCCGGAAACCCCCCCCCCCCCGGAAAAATACCCCCGTACAATAAACTCCCATGAAAAATTCAGCTGTTGAAAATCTGTTGATACACGTTTGTTTTTTAGAAACCTTGCGAATGCGCTAGTATCAAAAATTTCTTATTTTTTTTGAAATTTTAGTCCTAAAAGTTTCTTAACTAGTTTCTTATTCTAAAGTTTGGTTTACAAAGAAAATAACAAATTCGTTCGATTACACTGGGGAAAACACTGGAAGAAAATGGTCATAGTGTGAAATATAGTACCAATGAAGCAGACACCGTCAAAACAGCAATCGATATTGCGACAAATAGAAAAACAGTAACAGTGGTAAGTGATGGCACGGCTGTTCTAGTACTGCTTATCTACCATTGGAATACAAATTTGAGAGACATTGTTTTTCGCTCGGAAGTAAAAAGAGCCAATAAAATTCAAAAGATATGGAAAATTTCCGATATTCGACAATCCTTAGCTGACGATATCCTAGATGATGTATTCTTTCATGCGTGGAGCGGATGCGACACAACCTCTGTTATTTACGGTCACGGGAAAGTCAGTTTTATAAAGAAAGTTCTTAAATCGTCGTGAAAGTTTTGGCAATGTTTATGCTACTCCAGAATCGATAGGAAAACTTGGAACTGAGCTATTTAAGTTAATGTATAGTGGAAAAGTGTCGGAAAATCTCAATGAACTACGATACCAAAAGTTTATCGAAATAGCAGCCACTAACAACAAAATAGATCCCGAGAAACTCCCTCCGACTGAACGCGCTGCTGTCTTCCATTCGTTTAGGGTTCACTTACAAGTCATGCAATGGAAGTATCTATCTACAGAGATAGAAGTATCGGCAATGAATTGGGGATGGAAGGTCGAAAATGATTTGTTTCAACCGATTATGACCAATCAACCACCAGCACCCGATGCTATCCTGAAGTTCATACGCTGTAAATGTAAATCAACAACTAATAATCCTTGTAACTCCAATATTTGCAGTTGAAAAAAACATGGGTTAAAGTGCGTTAAAACATGCGCATACTGCCACAGCGAGAGTTGCAAAAATTCGATAGGTTTACAAGTTATATACGAAGATGATGATGAAGAGCGAGCTGACACCATGTACCCCTATGCGTTTCCCCTTTTGAAATGATAATGGCATGGTCCTGAAATTTTGTGACTTTTAATAAAAAATATACTTTTACATCAGATTTGAGTTACGGAGGGCCTTAATTTGGGGCCGTCAAAATGAAAGAAAAATTTTTATTTTTTATTTTTGTCTAAAATTCATTTAAAAAATTTGGGGGTGACGACATTTTATTCACTTTGAGAAAATGATGACGTCATCGATATGGTCAACATTTTGACTAAATTATTTTTGTCATTCTTTAAGGTTCATTGCCACAATGTATCCAGTGGAACATCACATTCCTTGGGGGGGGGGGGGGGTAACGCGTCCCCCGCCCTTTGTAAATTTCAAAATACCTCGCACAAGATAGATTTAAATAGCTAAAATAACCCTTTTTTACTATGAACTTTAAAGAAATTCCCAAACAGTGAGGGATGAGGACTTTGTTTATTTTATTCGACTTTAAATTATCTTTCCGATGAAACTAAATACGTTTGTGTACCATTTTTTCTTGGTTGATAATTTAAACAGCTCGAACCTTGGATGATGAATCATTCAGTAAATTTTGTTTTCTTCTTAACAGGAGATAAGCCAAGTTTTAATGGTTTCTTTTCCATCAGTTCTTCATTTCATTTTCAATTTACGTTTCAATATAATCTTTTTAAGAATGTTTGTTTCCCTCGAGAAAGAATCGAATGCTTTGTTACATTATCTCCATTGTTGAAATCAACGCTATTCAGGGGGTCAACAAAGATACAAAAAATCTAAAACCGTGACTCTTGAAAAGAATAAATAAAGTGTTATTAATCATTTTTAAATAATATTGTTATACAAATAATGATATTAAAAATTTTAAATTTTGCTAACGTTAAAGTTTTTTTAATTTATTAAGGAATATCTTCATACATAACCCCCGGTTTTGTATATATATTTCAAAAGACTCCCGACTCATGAAAGAGTGTAATTGTTTTTTAAAGTAAGAAGGAGCAAGTAGAAAGAACATGGCGTTCCAAGACATAAGAGTGTAAAGAAAAATACAAAGTAAACAATCAAGTTTTTCTACGCGTTTTAAGAAAATATACAGTGGCCAGTGAATAAATTTGGTATTTAAACACATAGGACAACACCTTACATACAATTTTGACAGTTCACTAAACTATCATGATTTTTTTTTTTGCCCACAGCGCCCTGACTATCACGTTGACTAGAAGGTTACAGGCCAACTCAGCCAAATGCCAGCTCGGCCTACAAACTCGGACTAGATTTCCGATTTACGTACAAAGTGCGGACTCGACTGTTTGGGTCATGACGGTTGCGTTTCTTGTACAAACTAAGTTTTAATCAAGTTTTTTGTGGTTTCTAGATCAAGATCAGCGGAATTAATAAAGAATAAAGTCCCGATTGGTCAGATATATCGGAATTTTATTTCCGGAAATAATTGGCCTTCTTGATCTTTATTGGTCTCCATTGATTGATTGATTCATTGATTGATTCATTCATTGATGAGACAAATATGAAATAAAGAAAGCAAGTTAATTTTCTTGTTCGTTATATTTTTCCAACATTAGGACCTATGTATGCAGCTGTACTCCGGCGCAATCGTCAATCACGGGAGCCCAATAGATAACGAGAGTTAAGCCATCGGTTGAAGTAGATTAGACTACTTCTTATCGGCAGAAAATTTTGCCAAGCAGGTATGCCGATTCCAACTCTTGGCTATATTGAGATTAGCTGTCGAAAGACATTACCAGGGATCACCACGTGGAGGTTCTCAATACTTATTCCCAAACCTAGGTCTACTAGATAGATTTTTTTGTCTATTATATGACAAAAAACACTGTTATCGGTGATCCTGACAACGAAGTTGGCACACGCAGTTCGAAGTATGCTTTCGTTTCGTCAAGCAACAACCAGACGAGTCCTCATTTTGTACGTAACTGCCACAGCCAACTCAATATGGCTGCCGGCGTTCGGAAATCTTGCTAATATACCGACAAAAAGTCTTCTAAAGATATCATTAGCCGGCCAAATGTATCGATATTCACATGATGGATTGAACAATAATATATAAACATATAGAGGTAAAAATATATAAAGAATATAGTAAAGGAAACGTCAAATTCATAGTTAGGCCGCGTTTGTTGGCCGAGCTGGCATTTGGCCGAGTTGTCCATTCACCAAAGCCAGGTTTCTGGTAAAGCTGATAAATGAATACAATATGCTGATTTTCTTTTAGGAGGTTGGGAACAAATGGAACGGACGGAATTGTCTTTTGGTGTAGTCCGTGGATGTTTGAGAAGGAAAATTGATTTAGAACACTTTTACTTGAGGTTGGTAATCTTAATTGGTTTTTTTATATGTCGACGGGTTTTTTTGATGTTTCCTCTTGATAATAGATGTATGGTAGGAGTTTGGTAGTTCACAGTCTTTGATAGATGTCGAACTTCTGTTGGGTGAGTAAAGCTTGAACAATGTGGATGATGGTGAGCAGCAAAGGACTTGATAATTCAGTGGCTAGCTTCAGGTGTCCATTGCCAACATATTTCTGCTTTTAGTTGGTGGACTATTTCCACAAAATTGCTTTGATTAGGGTTGAATATTTGTGGTGATGGTTTGACTGAAATAGAGGAAGTTCTGTAAGAACTGTTGTTGTCGTCAGATCAGCAATTATATATATCTGCTGCTACCTATCAAACTGTAAATTCGTACAACATGTGTCAGGCTCTGCGGTGGATGGGAATCCTTAGCTGTAATGAAAGCAATCCATCTAGGAGTTAGTTGCCTATGATATAAAAGAACTACTACTGCCTAGTAGCTGAAGTCTTGGTTGATCATAGGCTAGTGAGGAAAACATTACTCAAAACTGAGGGTTATGTCAGTTTGGTCATCTCAATTTTCTGACTCATCAAATCCCACTTTCAATTTCTGAAATGTCTCTCTGGTTCTGTGCAAGCTTTACTTACCGCATGGTTTAACGTCTTCTGTTCCCAGCTGCTGGGGTTCGACTTGGCTGGGGACTGTAAAATACCTTATATTTCTAAAGGTATTTACTTACTTTACTTTGTTTCATACCAGTTTGTTAAATTGTTTATCATATTTATTTACATCTTTAACGGGTTATGGTTGGCAGTAACCTTAAAATGTGTCTTATTTATGTAAAAGTATGCCTTATTATAGTGGTAGCCTGGACCCAGCCATCATCATGCTACTGTGGTACATAAGCATAAACACTATCATTCCAAACTGATTCTAATTACCACCTGCTGGAATGTACGGACAATTTTTGACCATGAAAACACTGATAGGCCAGCTAGATGTACTGCTCTTATATCAAAAGAAATTAAAAAAAATCATCTCATATATACTCAATCATTTTAATGAGATTTCTTCTGTTTTTTTCTGAATGATTAATGTCTTGCTGACTAAATCTCATTCCAAGAATACACTAATAAGTTTATAATGCTCCTACTATGTTGCATTCACCAGAGGAAATTGGTCTGATTATGTGAATTATGCTGATCTGAGTCATATCATTAGAAATATACCAGTTACCAGATAAAATTACCATCTTGGGAGACTTTAATGCTTGTGTAGGGCCTGACTATAACACCTGGGCTGTTTTAGGAAGGCATGGAATAAGGAACAGCAACACAAAAGGTCTAGCTCTTGTTTATTTAATTAATAAATACAAAACAAAATGGATCCACCCTAGATCAAAACATTGATTTTCTACTGGTTTGTTGTCGTCATGTTAAAGATGTTATTAGGGTTTGCACTTTAAGAGATGCCGAATGCTGGACTGACCACCGTTTGGTACACGGTAAGCTACATATCGTAGTCATATCATAATACATCATAATCGATCTTCACCAATTCCGAAACGTCTCAATGTTTTTCATTTCGTCAGATTCTTGCCACTGCTAAGCTTTTTCATGATGCAGTAGAAAATATTCCGCCCCTTTTTAATAATATGAAACCGTGGTCTAACTGTCGTGACTTCTGTGCTTGGTTTTACCTTGAGAAAAAGTCCAGACTGGTTTACTGATAATGAACAAGTCATCTCTCATCTGTTAGATAATAAACATAAGTTGCACAACGATCTTTATCATCATGCATTGAGCCATTTACTAGTCACATTTCAAGTCATTGAAAGCTGAGATACAACTAAAAATACAAAACTTTTAAAAGAGAATTGGTAGCATTAGAAAGCATCAGAGGCACAACATGCAGCTGATAGAAAAGATACTAAAGCTTTCTACATATATATATAATTCGTGAAGTTTTTGGACCTTCACGAGCTATAGTTACCCTGGTTCGCTCAAAGGAATTACTCAGAAACCGTTTGTTGACTTACTAGATGAATATCCTTCCATTGCTGAAGTCAGTTCTATAACACTGGTCAAAACGATTTTTCTTGCACGGAGTTTTTCAATGGATTTTGGGTAATTTGGGGGCGCTGAATCAGAACCTGGTGTTAGATTTTGCTGTTCAGATCAAATTTTTGAGATATGAAAACAGATTGTTTTTAAAAAATGGATATTTTTGCCGAAAGTTAAAAAAAATTGTTGTGTTTTTAAGCACCCAAACATGGAATCACCTGAGCAATGCAAGGCAGCTATTCCCCTAAGAATGCATTGCCAAAACTACTTATGCTTGCACCTGTTTTGATCATAATCAATCGCAGTATACAAACACTAAAAAACAAAGTATATTTGAAGAAATGCAGTTTGGAGTACTGTGCTCATCACAGGTAAGGCACCACTGAAAAATTAACCTTTTCTTAGATATGTCTGTTTCTTACAGAAATGCAAGAAAAGTAATATTGTCACTAAAACGATATGTAGTTCTGTTAAAATCCAAAGCATATCTTGGTACCAACTCAATCACTTTAAGACTTCATAAATTTTCTTTTAAATTTTCTTAGTAACGATCTTCTATCACTGTGATGTCAGAAACGCTCGCCCTGCTTCTCATTTACGTCTCCAAGGTTCTCTGGAAACTTGCTTAGATGGCTGTGCAAATAGTGCACTTTAATGCTTGTTGGTGCAGACTGAGGAGAAGCTCAGGCAAAGGAAAAGCCACCTGTTTTAGTCAATGGAGGTATTTCAATAAAAAGTATCAAAATTCGAAAAATTTGTAGTTTTTTAAGATGCTTGTTGATCTTGATGAAAATTTGCATACAGACTATATCAAAAAGCTGAAAAAAACAAACATGAAAATTTGAAAAAATGCATACTTTAGTCATAACAAGGCAATAAATATCATGTCTTTTTCTTTTTCTTGGTTCATCCGATTCCGTCAGGAGTCAGTGAAGCAAACTAAAAATTGCTATATTGCTAAAAAAAGCAATATCATGACCAAATATGGCAATTTTTTAAAAGTTGTCATATTTGAATGAAAATTTGTATATAGACTGGTTATTAGATGATAAAAACGAATATAAAGTAAATAAAGTCATCTTTAAGACCTTAAACTTAATGACACCAAATAGGGTATATTTTTAACTTTTTGACTCTGAAACACCCACATATGTGTTTACGCAAGTTCTGAATCCCAGATACGTGCGTTTTGAGACATAGTCTGGTCAATAAATCATAAGATATCTGATCCGATGCATCTTTATTTGGTGTCATAAATTCCACTGCTAGCGAGATTGGAAAGTCTGATATACAAATCTTCATCAAAAGGTGATATTAGATTTTATGTTTAACTGACTGACTAATAACCGACTTAGTTTATTTGTATATACACGATATGTGTACAATTTTGATAAGTTTAAGATGGGAAGTGATCAATTACAATTCTATAAGCAGAAAATGGTTCTCTAGAATTATATTAATATTTTATGTAGTTTTGTGTGTGTAATTCACTTTGTTTTAGTTACCAAGGAAAAGAAACAGTTACACTTAGCAAACTACGCTATGCTAAATATATGGAGATGGCTGCAAATGCAACATCTATTGATCCTGGAAAACTACCTCCAACAGAAAGAACATCTCACTTCCATGCTCTTCGTGTGCATTTGCAGGTAACGCAATGGAAAACCTTGGACATAAAATGTCTGAAACATGGCGAATGGGGTTGGAAGGAAATATATAACAACATTCTGTACGCGATAATGTTACCTTGTCGAGTTGTGGCCGACTCCTGGTGATGTCCATGATCGTCTTTCTCGATTTGCCTCGATCGGTTGCCATTTTGCATAGTTCTCTCAGCGGTTGTTCTGTTACGTTCTTTATAGCGTCCATCCACCATGCTCATGGTCATCCTCGCCATCTCTTCCCATTTCCGATTCTCAACATAATAGAGTTTTCAATTCCATCATTATTTCGTATAGTATGGCCAAAGTATGAGAGTTTTTGTTTCATAACTAAAGCCTCTAAGGGATAGACTGGCTTGACTACCTTGAGTACTGACACATTCGTTTTTCTCGATGTCCACGGAATCTTCAACATTCTCCTCCAACACCATAATTCAACTGTGTCTACTCGTTTTCTCTCTGCTTTGTTCATCGTCCTTGATTCACATCTGTACATGACTATGGGGAAGACCAATGTATTTACTATCTTTGTTTTTGTGGGTATTTATATGTCTTAGGGGTGTCCTGACGGACGGCCTAACTAACTAACTAGTTTTCCAAACTTTTTGGAGTCCTGCCATTGTTGATCTTCCTAATGCCAAGCATCTTCAAACAGTCCATTGCCATCAATTTTTGATCCTAAAAAGATAAAACTATGAACAACTTCTATGGTATCAGCTCCCAATTTGAATTCATCAATGTGTTCAGTAGACAATACTTTGGGGCAATTCCATGGTAACGGAATTACATTTGCAGGCTTTTACAGCTCTGAATCTTAGAAAACCAATGATAATTTTGACAGCTGAGGATTGAACTTATGTTTTAAACTCATCTACCTAATCAACAGATTCAGAATAACAGCTTCATTTTGCCCTAATGAGTCCGATGAAAATAATATTTACATTCAAACCCTTGGTAACGGAATTACAAAAAATGGACATGGTGTTTGACCTAACATTAAAACTCTTTGATTTCCTCCGTTGTTTTAGTATTGAGATTACCAAAAACTATTTTATGATGAAGCTCTATGATAAAGGGTGTCAGAAACATAAAAAGAAAACATCTGTATAACTTTTGTATGTTTCAACATTAATAATAAACGTGGTAACGGAATTACATTGAAAGGTAACGGAATTACATTCTGAAAATTTGACCATGAAAAGTCATCCAGTAAGTCAATTATGTTCATGTTATGTTATGTTCAATCAATAAATGTATTTCCAACATCTCTTGACTTGGATCAGGTGTGGGTTTACAGGAGCAGTGTACATTTGAGGGAGGTCATACCAAGCTGAAATTCGCTCCTTCTCCAAATCCTGTGGTTCTAAAACTCTGTATGGCATTTCCAGACACCGAACATGAGCACTTTTGGTTTTGGAAGAGAGCTGATGAAGAATAATATTGGACCTTTGTTTCAACTACATAAGGTGCCAAAACTTGAACGCAGTGAATACCAGGCTTCCTAAGACCAGTTATGCCAGTACAATCTATTGTGTCTTTGTCAATTTGATTGACAAAAGACTCCACATGTTTTTTGTGCACTTTAGAACAGTGATGTTTTCTGAGCACTCTTCAGCAACCTGGATAAAGTCATCAAGATTTTGAATGACAGCACCTTTTGCTAAAGACACTCAATTAATGATGGCGTTGAGTACAGACGTGCGTGTTGTTGTGCTAATGTTATGCTTGTTATTTTGTGGAAATATTGAAACTTGTCCTGATGGAACATACAGAAATGAGATTTTTAGTTTTTGTAAACAACGAGGTTTGAAGATAGTCCACCACAATATCCGTGGATTGCAATCAAACTTTAACTTGTTACATGAGTTAACCCAGAGCAACGATTTTGATATTATAACATTATCAGAGACTCATTTAGCAAATTCTGGCTTCAACGACATTAATAATCTTTACGAACTTCCGAACTATACTTTTATAAAAAGGAATCGAGACCGTGGTCACGAAGGAGGAGTCGTTGTCTACATAAAGAACAACTTAAAGTGGGAGCATCGACATGATTTTGAAAATAACGCTGTCGAAAGTATTTGTTTACAAATCTTTGAGAAAAATGCAAAAAGCTTTCTCATAACAACTTTCTATCGTCCACTGTCGGAATCGAATTATCTTTCGGAAACGTTTAATGACTCTTTCAATCAACTTTTAACTGCCATTGATTCTACAAGTATGGAGTCAATCCTCTTGGGTGATGCCAATGTAAATTATGCAAAGAAGTCCGATAATAAGGACTTTAAAACGTCGTTATCCAGTAATGGTTATAAACAGCTCGTTACCGAACCAACTCGTATAACTAAAGAATCATCGTCGATAATTGACATTATTGCAACAACGCGTCCTGAGGTAATTAAGGAGACAAAGGTTTTTACAACCTCTATTTCTGATCATGAAATGGTAGGCTGTATTCGAAAGCTTAATCACATGAGATTTCCAGCAAGAACAATTCGAGTCCGTGATTACACAAATTATAACCCCATTACCATAAATAATGAACTTCGCAACGCAAACTGGTCTGGTGTTTTTAACGCTAATGGAATTAACGACGCAGTTTCACGTTTTAATACGAACTTAAATGACACTTTCATAAAACATGCACCATTCATCAACAAACGAGTGAAAGGAAGACCATGTCCATGGCTCGATAAAGACACCAAATCCCAGATGAATAAACGTGACAAAGCTCTTCGTAAAGCACGTCATTCAAAAGACGAAAAGAACTGGAAGATCTACAAAACACTACGCAACCATTGCAACAATTTGTTGAGATATGCTAAAAGCAAATACAACAAAACGTTATTAAATGATAACTGTGAAAACCCAAGGCGTTTCTGGAGTGCAATAAAAATGATCTTCCCCACCAAATATGCAGCCAACCCTTCAGCTTCAACGCATAACAGTGAAAGCCGCGTCAAACGTTTTTCTGAACATCTCGCAAAGGCTATAACATCATTGAAAGCAAAGTTTATACACTGCTGTAACTTTGTGTGGCAGACTCCTAGGCACATCTTACCGCGCACGCTGAAATCGTTTCACTTTAAACCAGTTTCTGAACAGTTCATCCTAAAACAACTTAAACGACTCAAGCGCAACAAGTCAACCGGATTGGATGAACTACCCCCTAACATGCTAAAGGACTGCGCTGAAGTCATCTGCACACCACTAACGCATGTAATTAATATGTTGTTACACCAATGTGAAGTTCCTGCGATGTGGAAAAAAGCCAAAGTAACGCCAATATTCAAAGCCGGTGATGCAAACGATCCTGATAATTATCGACCTATATCTGTACTGCCGATACTTTCAAAAATTCTTGAAAGAACAGTTCATTTGCAGCTTATGGAACACCTTGAAACTGAAAACCTGCTATCCGAATTTCAGTTTGGCTTTCGAGCTAAAAGGTCAACTGAACTTGCTACAACTATGTTCGTTGATAACATTAGACGAGAGGTTAACAATGGAAATCTTGTCGGATCCGTGTTTATGGATCTTTCCCGAGCTTTTGATACGATCAGCCATACTCAGTTACTTGCTAAACTTTCTTCATATGGTATTCGTGGTCATGAGCTTCATTGGTTCACAAGTTATCTCTTTCATCGAACCCAACTCGTAGAAATTGATGGTAGCCAGTCAACCGAGCAACCTGTATTCAATGGTGTCCCTCAAGGTTCGATCTTGGGACCGTTGCTGTTTGTGGTATTTTTCAATGACATTGTCGACTCGATCCGGCATGCACGTATCACCATGTATGCAGATGATGCTGTCATTTACTACGCCCACAAGGATGTCAATGAAATTGAAAAATGTCTTAATGATGAATTTGAGCGCATCGCTGAGTACTTGAACACAAACGAACTCATTATAAACCTTAAGAAAGGGAAAACTGAATCACTACTCTTTGGAACTGCAAAACGGCTGAGCAGTATCAAAAAGCCTTTCGAAGTCAATTTCCAGTCGAATGTCATTAACAACGTCGAGGAATACAAATACTTAGGAAATGTTGTCGACGCCACCTTAACGCTTAGCAATGACTTTGACACGAAATATCGTAAGGCTTCAAACAGAGTACAGTTGTTACAAAAACTTCGACCCTACCTAACAAAATCCGCATCAATGATGATTTACAACTCAATGATTGTTCCTTTGCTTACATACTGTGGAATTATCAACTTAAATACAAACAGAACGCAGCGAGCAAAGTTCAACTCTATTGAAAGAAGATCTGCTCGAATCGTTGGTACAAAAAGAGTACCCTCGATTAAAAACAGAATCGATAAAAGAGCAAACATTATTGTGTGGAATGCATTAAACGGGATGTTATGCAGCAACTTCAATGAGTATTTTACAATAAACACCCACGGAAAAATGACAAGAAATGGGAATTTTCTAGTCAAATTACCCAAAGTTAAGCTAGAATTCGCTAGGAATTCTTTTTATTATTTTGGTGCTCATTTGTACAATTCACTTCCTTTAGAAATTAGAAAGGAAGTCTCAATTTTACTTTTCAAAAATAAATTACGTAAATTTTATTACCATTAACTTGTTTCTAAATTAACCTCACTTCGCATTCTACACCAACCAGTCATCAGTAAAGTTAACATTTTAGTATGTATGTATATAATAAACGTTTTTATCCAGTCAGTTTTATTTTAATTTATTTATTTTTATACAGGACACATGTTAATAGCAGTATATAATTTTAATACTGAAATGTATATATCCTGTCGAAATATTCATAATAATAATAATAATAATAATAGTTGCAGTGTGAACATCACGCTTTAATCTCCCTCCAATCCCATCAATAGTTCCCTTTCCATGGGAGGTGGCCAAAATATTCCAGCTAATGGACTTTTCTAACAGTGTGATCCTACTTAAAGTGAACCTCTGCTTGAATTGGGAAGCAGCGCCATCAGAAAATATCACATAGTTGCTAAACTCTCTGATACTTTCCAGATGACCAGTTAGTATAGTGAGGAAGGTCAGTACAGCATACTTGTCGTGTGACAAGTAATCATACGCAATGACAAATGAGTGACATTTATTATTCTCCCATGCACAGACAGTAAATAGAGTAAACTGCTTTTGAAAAATCTTTATTGTAACCATACTTTCCAATATGTAACAAAACAATTTTCATTTTACATGGGGTTCTCGCACAATGACCATTTTGAATATAATAAAATATAAAACATACAAGAATCAACATCCAGTCGAAATATTTGTTACACTTTCACCTAAGCAATGACTTTTAAAATCAAGTCAACCATTTTTGACATGTTTTATGCAATTCTGTATTATAGTTTGTAATTCCGTTACCGATATATAATTCCGTTACCAAGTTTTCTGGTACATAGGAAGGTTTTTTGAAAATATTTCTTGTGTCTTAATGTATCATTTATTAACATAGTTAGAAAAATGTAAATGATTTTTGATGCAAGCAAGCCAATTACTCTGCAGGTAAACAAAAGGTACTATTTTGGTAACGGAATTACAACACACAGGCCCAAAATCTTTTGCTTAATATTTCCAGCCAAAATTATCTCAAGAGTGCATATTTAATTGAAAATGGCAAGGCACAGAATATAGATTAGATTATCATAGGTCATCACTCTCTAAGATTGTTTTTTGTTATTTTTTCATGTAGTTAGAACCTGTGTAAATATGCCTTTAACAGATTTTTAGATTAATGAAGTAGTTATAATCTGTGATTTGGGCCGCCCCCAAGAGATAACATTTTTTATAAAATTATATGGTTCAACCTGTTTACTAACCAATGAGAGTGATCAAATCTTGCAAAATACAAGTTTAAAAATGCCCTTTTTCATGTTCTCATGTGGAATTGACCATTGGTCTTTTTCAGGTTAAGGTATAGTCCGCCCTTGGCGCTTGCATTTTTCACACTTTGTAGAATTTCCTGCAGGTCACCTACACTGCCAGCTAACAATGTAGTATCATCCGCATATCTCATGTTGTTAATTTGGCGTCCTGCCATTTTGATACCAATGTCAATTTCATCCAAATTAACTTGTCGCATGATATATTCACTGTACAAGTTTAAACAAGTTGCTCTGGTATGCCCATTTCTCTCATCATGTTCCACAACAGTTGATGATCTACACAGTCAAATCTCTTCCTTTTCAAAATCCAGCTTATTCGACAGCCATTTCTCATTACATATGTGGTTTTAGTAGATGTTGTATCACCTTGAACATTATTTTGCTGACATGCGATATTAGGGCAATGGCATTTATTCATTTCTTAAATAAAAATAGTCTGACTGCAATTATCCATTCGGATATAACATCATTTTTAAAATTATATCATATGTAAATTTTCATTTGATTATGACAATTTTTTAGAAATTACCATATTTGGTCATGATATTTATTGCTGTATAATGACTAAAATATGCAATTTTGCAAATTTTCAGTTTCATATTCGTTTTTTTCAGCTATTTGATAGAAGTCGGTATGCAAATTTTTATCAAGATCCAAGCATCTTAAAATAACTTCAAATTTTCGAATTGTGATACTTTTTATTGAAATGCCTCCATTGACTAAACAGGTGGCATTTCTTTTGCCCAAAAGAGGGCAAGGGAGGATAAAAGTATGTTAATGTACATAAAATTGCGCTTCTAATGGTATATACCAAACATGCTTACCTGCTAATTTATTCTAGGTATAGCATATATTTGGCCTAATTCTCCCTGTCTATATACAGTCCGAACTGTAGTTGTGGGAGCCCGAGCACACTGGGATGCAATAACATTTTTTTCTTTCAGTTACTGTTTCAATAACAAGCAGTATAAGAAGTATAAGTTTGTATAGAAACCAGGTTTTATAAGACAACTTTATGAATTATGCCAAATTGCAGACGTTTGTTGGCAATGTAAAGGTTTAATTGGACAATCGGAAATATGTGATAATTACTAAATTTTGTTTTATAGGAAAGAAACTCTCAAACAAAGATAAAAACATATGTATTCCAAAATGATTTAAGTTACTTGATACTCCATTCATCTGATTATCAAAGTACAATGTGTATTTCACATAGATTCTCTTTTTAAAATTTGTGATGCGTGTCATGGCGGGTATGCGGGTCATGTAACATCTTTAACCTCATGGATATAAGCACCCATGCCCTTTATGCACTGCTGCCACGGAGTTTAAAATGCAAAGTTGGTATCTTGTGTGGGTTAACTCACCACTGTTTTTCCTCTTCCTGAGGTTGGCGTTAGGAAGGGCATCCAGTTGTAAAAAACATCTGCTCCAATGAATCATCAAATGATTAAACCTACAAAATTGTGGGGAATATCATCTGTTGAAACCCCATCTAACCCATGCTAGCATGGAAAATAGACGCGAAAAATGTAAATGATGATGATGATGATGATGTGAAATACAATAATATAACATTTATAAAAATTTGAAAATAAGAATTGTACTGTGACATATTTTTCAAACCACATCACTATTCTCTCATTCTTAGATTTTAGAAGCAACGGTTATGTCATTCATCTATTCATTCAAATTGATATTTTTTTAAAACAACATGCACAGTTGTTTTGTTGAACATATTTTAAGTGATTTTTTTATGTTACATGTTTTATTTTTATTGTTTTTATCATTGTGAACTAATGCCAAAGACATTTGAATGTTTTTAGCTTTAGGGTTTTTAAGCAAATCAGATTGCTGTTATCAATAGACAGGTGTTGTGTTATGTTTACCTTTCTTTATATGTACAAGCCTAACCCTTCAACTAATATTTCTCTATATATATATTTAATATTCTTATCTTTATTTTTATTTTTGAAATAATTTTTGTTTAGATATTTTTAATCTGTCATTTTGAATCCTTTGGAATTTTTTTGTATTTGTTTTTATTTAAGGGAAATAATTATGTCATCAACGATTTTCATAATGAAAGATAATTGGACTTATTTATCCTGTTATGCAATTTAAGATGCATTTTTCCAGGATGCGCATGTTTATAGTTTTTGTGGCAGCTGTTTCAGGAATGTACACTCTAATGCAGCTTTATAAGACTCATTCAAGTAACAGTTTAATCCAGGCAACTTTCGAAAAATCGAAGGGAAATATCCAAGATATTAATTTTTCATTTCGACAGCACCAAAATGAACCCAACTTTGCGAATATTAATGTGGAAAAAGACAGTATTGGAAAAAAGAAAGACATAAACTTTGTAAATAATAAAAGTAAAATTGTGAAAGAGAACAAAGAAACACTCCATGTTGAACAAAGTAATACAAATCCTGATCTTAGTCATCAAAAGACAATAACTGGTTACTCAAGAGAGTCTGAAGAAGTCTCTTCTGGAAAGGTTCATGAAAAGGAGATGAACTTAGATGAAAAAGAAAAGGCTGAAGCCACTAAAAGTATTGATAAATCTGTTGTGGCGCAACAAAATGATTTACAAAGGCAAATAGATGCTAGAGTGAGTACTAAACCTACTAAAAAGTGCAGCTCTCTCGGCAGTAAACTAGGTAATTATATATAATTATAATGATTGTTGACTAATCTTCATTGAGCTGTTCCTAATATATATAGTTGTTATTATTAATTTTAAGGAATATTTTCTTATTATTATTTTTAAATATATAATTGAATGGTTCTTCTCTCTTGCTTATCCAAAGGAATCATTTCTTGAATGCATTTCTAATTGCTAATCATTTTTCAAAAATCATATATTCACATTTTATCTCCATTGAAATTAACTCTCTAATGATCTTAAAACAATAATCCATTGAAATTAACTTTCTTTAGCCAAACAGTCAAGTCAAATAAGAAAATACTTTTCAATATATAATTAAAACTTTTTGATCTACCGGTTATTTTTTATTTTGTTACATTAATTAGTTTCATATTTGTATTTTTCACATTGTTTCAGTTGGTCCTTTATTTGTTGATCAATCAATTCCTGGAGCAGGAGAATTGGAGCGTATATTGAGCGTGAAGTCTGGTGGGCTAGTTGAAAATGGTGGCTGGTGGCAACCAATTTATTGCAAACCTAGAATCAAGGTGGTTTTCTATTTTATATTAACTAAAAGATTATTTTATTACACTTTTTCACCATTTTCACTTGGATAAAATTAATTACTAAAGAATTTAAGATTATACAGGCCTATGCCATTGATAGTACAGTAGACTCTCGATATAACGAACACCTCGATTTAACGGACCAAGTCCTTTCCTCTTGGATTTAGCCTTAAGAAACTCTTATAAATCCCCTCTATATAACGAACCCCCGATATAACGAACTCTCGATTTAGCGAACCAAATTTTCCGTCCCCTGAACCGATAAAACCTCGATATAATGAACTCAAAGTATAAAATGCTACAGAAAATGACAAACAAAACAAAAATAAAGCACAATATTTTAATTATTTTTTGCATCGTGTAGATTGAACTTTATTTATGATTCAGAAAAAGGAAACAATGCAATGTCATCTAAATTGAGCAATTCGAATCATAACATTTGAGGTTCGAATCTAAACATAGAAACAAAATGATAATTTGAAATCTATTGTGGTAAAGGCAAGCGCGAAGTGCAACAGTGTGAATGAAAATGAAGCGAGTAAAATAAATATCTCTATAACTAAAAAATAAAATTGAACATAAATAAAAGGCGGTTTTTAATAGAAACACTTTTTTTTCTTTCACAAAACATCTATTTCCACATCTTCGTCACCCTCCTTGTCTTCGTCGACAAGTAACATCTCTGGACTCGCGTCAGTGATATCACTCGTCGGCTTGAAACGGGTGAACTTGTTTTAGTAGGTCACGTGCCTGTTGAGTTGTCCCGACTTTTAACTTATTTTCTCACAGCAACTGATAGCGAGAAAAGAAAAGACTTGAAGGCAGACGTTGTTGGTAAAAGAAAACGAGAAATTGGTCTGGTGGTTCCAGCCAAATACACAGCAATGACGAACGATATAAAGTTTGCAGAAGTTTTGCTAGAAAGGCTTTTTTTATCTTTTGATATAACGAACTCTCGATATAACGAACTTTTTTCCATTCCTCCTGGAGGTTCGTTATATCGAGAGTCTACTGTATACATAAACCAAGATTCAATTCGAATTGAATGTAGCGAATAATCAACTGAGTGAATAGATCAACGAAAATGCATCATTTCTGTTTATCCCGGCAAGGATAGATTTTTGCAGATTCTTTCTGGTTGAAGTTGTTTATGTTTGTTGTTCGTACTCTTTGTGGTGTGATTGCAGGGAAATTGAACAAGATCAACTCAACATTTAAAATTTGGGGGTTTGTACTGAGGTTGGATTGTAGTAAATATGATGGAGGTGGTTGCGTTATTTATATTCACACTGAAATTGATTGATAAGGAGACCTTAGGGTTGCACTTTATACTTGTTTTCGCAGGTTTTCTGATCATTTTAAAGTACTATTAAAAAGAAAGCTTTCTACTGACTTAATTTGTTTCGAGACTTAAAGCAGAAAATAGTTTCGAGAAACATTGGTTTACTCTCAGAAACTGACAAGGTGGTCAAATATCTTAAGTTAAAAAAACATGTGCATTTGGATTGAGTGAGTTTCCAGCTTCACATTTTAAGGATAATGCTTTTGTAGTCCTAAATACCATATAGTATACCAATAGTTTTTCACCCAAATAACCCATTTTTGGGGTTGTTTTTGGCCGTTCTCAAATTGTTATGAAGTTAATGTGCTTCAAAGTTGCTAAATATTGCAATTTTTTTTTTTTTTTGGGGGGGGGGGGTCTTTTCAAACTTTGACGTGCTAAAGCTCCACAACTACAGGCAAACTGTTACAAACCTTTGTTACTTTTGTTTACTTGGGGTAACCACTTGTGGTAAAAATAAAAAATAAGCATTTAAAGTGACTTAAATACTTGCAGCAGCCTGTTCAAGTTTTACCAATTTTAACAAATATACAAACCCTTTCTCTGTTCTACAGATGTTCAGTGTAGATATAGTACATAGTGTGTCAATCATACTACTGTCCTGTTGTATAAATATTCGTCAATAATAATAACACATGCCTCTGTTTCAGGTGGCTATTATTATTCCTTACCGAAACCGTCAGAGCCAATTGATTGTGTTTTTGCGGCACATGCATCAGATGTTGATGAGACAACTGTTATATTATAGGATCTTTGTTATTGAACAGGTATTGCGTTCTTTACAAAGTGTATTAGATGGTTTAAATTTGTTTTGTTGCATTGTTAAATTGTCTATGTAATGCAGTTCTAAGCATAATTCTGGCCGTCTTACTTTACGGGGAGAAAGTTTTGCGTTTTCGTGTTTTTGGCCATTTTCGCGAAAGTAAATTCTCGCGAAAAGAACTGACATGCGGATTCGCGAAAGTTTATCCCACACGAAATGGCCTAGGAAGCCGATTAGCGAAATTTAAATTGAATAAAAAACCCTCAAATTTCATGTTTACAAGACATGTACATTAGACATGTATATCAGTCTAATAACTCATTATCTGCGAATGTTCTGCGCCACCGCTTTGAACATATCACGAATATCATGATTTGGTTGATTCTTCTTTTTCTTGGGAGCTGACTGCTTCTTTTCTTCATTTTTTTTGTACCGGAAGTACAAAGTTCCGGAAGCGCTTCAGTGATGTAAGATCCAAGTATCTTCTTGTCCTTAGGTTCTGTATAACAATCCTTAACCAATTGAAGGTAGCATTCTGAAGCTGTGTATGCCACCTTGGAGCAATGGTGATCATCGGTAATGGCGTGAAGATAGTTTAACATTTTTTTAAACAAGTTTTTGTTTTTTGTTTTTTTACAACGGAGAATATATAACAAAATATTTAGCGCTGTTTCTATACCGGAAGACTGCCGGTTCACAAGTGCTAAAAGACAAACAGAAAGAATTGTTGTCACTTAATTAATTCGACTAGTTGCTTCCGCAATTTCAATGTTCGCTGTATCTGCTTCTATTTTTGATCGTCTATTTCTAGAACCGCGAATACAAAGGATTGCGGTGCGAAGAAGTGCGAAGGACAACTTTGTACGAATCCAATTCGTTACTGTTGAAGTTGGAAGGTCGCGTTTCTCTGATATATGTGTAGATAACACTGATAAAGTTTAACATACATTGAAGCTCCTCTATCCAAGAAATATTTTGTTACCCTCGAAAGTTCTCGTGGTACATAATTTTCTTATTAGAAAGAAAAATTTATGTTTGATGTAAACAAATCTCTGTTTTATTTGACAAAATTCCAATGTTTAGGGGCCATACATTTATGACGTCCACAAAAAAGTGCAGAAAATTTGAATTTCTTCCGACTGTTTCATGCTATCTTCTTCTTAACTGTCAGTGTATTTCCAGCGCACCATCACCTTTGGTGTGACGTGTAACAGCAGCCATGCTAAGAAAATAAACGTGACAATCCTTGCAGATTTGTTTGCCTAGATCCTTTTGCACACTTGGAAAATACAAATCGTATGGCATGTGTAGATGATCACATTCCGAGACCAGTCTTTCGAGTGGCGTTATTTTCCAAAGATCTGGAAACTTGTCAGAAGATTTGACGTTTTTAGGGTTAGGTATACATGATCGTTACGTGTACGCTACTTCGCTCCGGAATACGGACCAACAAATTCAATAGCCCTTCTTTATTTTCCTTCTCTGGCATCAGGACTAATCAATGTCGTCGCTGACTCATTCCCTCCATTAACTTTGAATGTGAGTTGTTTATTTGTAGGCGGCGTATAAAGAGGAAATACGATAATTGTCTTAGAACAATGAACTTGGAAGCTTATTGCGCAGATCTGGTACAGGCTATAAAGTGAAGATTGTGTGTTGTGTATTTTTTCTGTGTATTAAAGATATCTACCAAAGTTATTTTTTGCAGACGTCTTCCCATAAAAGGATTTGCACGAAAGTAAATCACTTTTTGCGTTTTTTTCCTCACGAAACTTTCTCTCCGTAAAGTATCTAGACAAGCAGAAGCAGAAAAATCAATCTAAACAAACGGTGAAATACTGATTTTGGTCAAGGTGTTTGGGATCTTTATTTGCATGTTGAGTTTTTAAATGTTCATTAATATGTTGCGAAGTATAGTATAGTAAGTTAATTCTATATCACAAACTTGCAAGTTTTGTACAGTAAATATATAAAAAATATTTGATATGTCTGATAATTCTTGAAAGTTATGGAAACTGATTGTTAGTGACTAAAAATGTTTACTTTGTGACGAATACTGTTTTAAATTCATATATACAAACTTATTGTTTCTAGCTGGAACAGGATCCATTTAACAGAGCCGGATTGTTTAATATTGGCTTTACAGAATCTAAAAATTTTGCTAATTTCGACTGCTACATATTTACGGATGTCGACCTTCTACCTGAAGATGACAGGAACTACTACGGGTGTCCGACGTCTCCACGTCACATGTCTGTGGCTGTTGACAAATTCAATTACATGTATGCAAATTCGCTAACATTGATCAGATGATTGTTTAAAGGGTCATTTATGACTTCCCCTAAAAATCTCATAATGTTTACCCCCTCACCTTTTGTCAATATGCATCTTAAGACTCAGACTGATGAGACCATCTACCAGCAACTATCCACCCCCAAAGACTCTTATCGTATAAGTAGTCTTATCATATCTTATAAGGGAAATCGACAAATGACTTTCTTGTGTCATCCTTAACACGACTTCGCGTAATCTCAGGAATTACTCGAAATCTTGCCATCAAACTTTAATATCTTTTTTTAAGCAATATCCGTGTGCAAAACAAACCCCGCTAATATGACTAGGTTTTTCGATGTTTCCTTTTTAATTTTAATTACTTCAATATGTATTACCGTGTATTCGGTTTCAATTTCATTAAATTTCCCGCTTTGCTATTTGGAGTCTTACACATACTCTTACAGGCTGCCGTACCAAACGATCTTTGGTGGCGTTGAAGCATTTACGAAAGATCATTTCGAAGCGATTAACGGAATGTCTAACTTGTTTTGGGGTTGGGGAGGAGAAGATGATGACCTATATAATAGGTGAGTAGTTTCCTACATCACTCACCCTGTTATTTGTTCTTCTCCGATGTTCCTATGGATTTCCTCTGGTGGATTTTGATATTTTGTCTGTGTGCTAAACTGTTCTATGTAGAACTTCCATTTTCATAATATTTCTTTGTGTTCGTTTAGAATAAAAACAGTAGGATATAAATTGACCAGACCGTCACTGTTAATCGGTAGATACACCATGCTGAAAAAAAACCACTTTCAAAGTTCGAAGGCTGATCCCAACAGGTAACATTTAACCTCCGACGCAAATAAGTGTTTCGTTCGCATCCGTTCCTCACGATTTACCATTTCGCAAGTAAAAGTTGTAATTTATACTTTTTCGCAAAATGAATAGAATGAAAAAATATGTGATGAATAGTTGTGAAAAATTATCTCGGCCGATGTTTGAGTGTAAAGTTAAAAGTACTCTCCTAATGTCGATGGCCTTAAACTCTCCCTTTGCGAATGTTAATGAAAATGGTTATTACCTTACGTGGATATACTTTTGCGGAATAATACATCTTCCACAAATGTAATTTCTATGAAATCCACGCGAAACTTGTTTCTTCAGGTTTTTGTTCTTTCTGAGACACACTACACTGTGCATTGTGGATTATCGTGCGTGTTTTATAGGATGCATTTGCTGCATAACTCTGATGAACGAATGACAGTGGACGGGCTCAATACTCTCAAATATACTCTGACGGAGATCGAAGAACAACCTTTGGCAACCTTCGTGAAGGTAATTATGAAAAAATCCATGTATAATGTATAAGTTATTAACGGTGAATAGACGATACATTGTACTTATATGTATCTACTTAAAGCTGCTTGTGTTGCTAGTATAAAGCATTTTTTAGTGTTGTTGTTGTTGTTTTTTGTAAATCCTATTATTTTATATTTGTTTTGTGTTAATAATTACGGATATGTTTCTATTTTGGTTATTTTTTCCATTCCTCAAATTTTCAATTTTGGAATCTTCTTTTCACTTCATTTCTTCATCTTTCGGCCATTCAAGATTAGTATTAACGAAATTGCAATGTTCTTGTCTATAATGATGTGCGATTTATATTTCGCTTATAAGATGTCTATTTTATTTATGAGTGAATTATATGTAGAGATGATGTAAATTTGACTGGAGAACAAACTATGAACTTCAAGTGTTTAAAATGTTTATGTTGCTTTGTTTAACGATGCTCCCGGAACGCCCATTAACCCTATGAAAATTGTTAATTTATTTCAAAAATGACTTCAAACTTCCTCAAAGGATTAAAATCTCTCTAGAATTAGTTCTACCCGTTATTTGAAAGGCAATAGGCAATGTAATGGTATGGAGTTTGATTCTAAGTAGCGGAAGGTCTAGAAGTCACAAAACTTGTATTTCTTGTCTCCTAGACCAGTCACGTCATAATTTAAAAAACTTTTCCAGATCAAAATGTTCAATAACAGCTCAAGTAATAACAAGAGCAGGTAATATTCCATGTAACTATGTTTATTACCAAATATTTACAATTTCAGTGTTCACTATCAAGTGAGACTTTTTACCCCAGCTGGTGTAAATTGTCACAGTGTATGGGGTAAATTGTCTCACTCCATTCAGGGGCGGGTACAGACTTTTTGATTGACCGACCCCTGCTGTAAATTCCATGTAATGGAGTAGTACATAGGTCAGTGTCACCCAAAGCGCCCACATGGGGGGCGAAAATTTCGAATTCCCAAAAGTTATAGTTACCCGGAAAATGCATCGGGAAAGTACAATTAGGCAAATGTTAAAGCCATCAAAAGGAATCTGCCCTTTGTTTTAGAGGCTCTTTGCCGCTAAACTAAAGTGATATTTCTGGAATTTTCATCAATATAAGTACTTACATACTTCAATAAATTTAAATTGAATACAGTAGAAAATGATGTATGTTGTATCTCAAATAAATAGACAAATGTGAGTTAAATATGTGTCTTCTTAAATAAAATGTTCTCTCCGGTCCGCATCCTCGTGACACGTTGACTTAACAGTGTCATGCAGCGCACGATCTCGGCAACCGGCACTCTAACAAAAACTAACATGACTGTGCAGTCAAATGAAGATGTAACAGTGTAAATTAAGGCTGTTTCGCTCAATATCAGAGCTCATCAGCATGTCTAGGATAAAAAATCCAGGCATGGACAGCCAAAAAGAAAAGCCATCGCAAAAGAAGGAAAGAACAAGATAATTAATTGACAATTGCGTAACCCCACAGTACCCTGTTAGGATGAGTAAAATATGTTAAAATAGACTTATTCTCTATTTGAGATGACATTTTTGCTTTCTTCTTGGTAAGGTATCATTTTCAGAATTCGAACTATGGTAGAGCGAATTTCACTTTTAAAAAACAAATATACAAAATGTTTCGGGTTGAAAGGAAAAGATGGTGAACCAAGAGCACAAAACAAAATGTGTAAAGAAAAGGAGGAATTTACTGAGCCTTGTGGGTAAATCTCCAGATTAAATGAAAGTTTGTACTTTTCAAGGCCACAGTTTGGGTAATAATTAAAAATTCTCAATCCAACAGAAGATAGGGCAAGAATAGACATAAAACTAGACATTTACTTGTGTTACTTAACATATCCTGGCTTCAAATTTCACAAAATTTTCTTTCTTCAAACCACTATCAATTGAAGACTCAGACAAAGAAAAAAATAAAACACTAACAAAAGTATCAGTAAACTTACCAAAAACAGGGTGTTAATAATAATAGTGTGCATTCAAGAATAACTCTAAAGTGGTTAGTACTCAAAGACTAAAAGTTAAATCATTATTACCAACTAGAGACATTGATGCAGCACTGTATGCACCATTGATTGGTCCAGGTCCTAGAAAAAAAAAATACTATAATCAAGTTTCCTATATATACATCTTTATTTACTTTACATAAAACATGACTTACCAACAACAATCAGTTAAGTATATTAGCTAGATGACTTTAGTATTGTTAGTGTATTCACAACACATGATTGATGTTTGAAAATCATTTACGGCACAGCTCTAACCACAAAAATCATGAGTCATATGTATATATACTACAATGATACTTCACAGCCATCATAGGAGTCTTGTTGTTAGAAGACAATAAATAAGATGGCAAATAACTTTCCAAACTCTCATCTCTCAAAAAACAATTCCTTAAAAAGACATTTCTTCTTCCGAACTAAAAAAACATTACTTTCCAACTTCCTACACAAGAACTGTTCAGAAATAACTTCCAGTTTTCCCATCATAACATTCCAAAATCTCTTTCACGTGTTTCTCGCTACCCATTTTGAAATCTCGAAAGGGAAGAAGCAAATATCTGGACTTTGATGAAAATATAACTAAAAAATTTTCCACAAAAAGCAAACCAATCAATATTGTTTCTGAAAATAGGCAAGCCAATCACTGTGATCTTCTGAAATAAGGCAAACCAATTAGAGACCTATCTAAAACAATAGTAATCCGTTGAAGTAAGGCAAACCAATCACGATCTTACTTTGTACCCCGCAAGCCAATCAAGATATTTCTTCACCAAGATAACGTTATGCGAAAATGGAAAATACAGGGGAAAGTTCAATTTAAATTGTTTTTAACAAGAAGTCAAACTGGTTTACTCCATCAGTTGTTCACACGGCCCGTAAACGCAAATATGCAAAGAATACCGTTCCGTTGATTTCAATTCTTTTGTTACGATATTCTCGCTTTTATTTTTACAATATAAAAAACCGTTTGATTTATTATTTTGGATTTAAAAAATTTGACTTAGGCTCCAGCCTATTTTGCAGGGGTTTAAATCCGCGCCTGCCATTTGTACACAATCCACGACATTTGAACACGATCCACGCCATTTGTAAATGATCCACAACATTTTTACACGATCTTTCACAATTGAAATAATACGACACTATCCTAAACATTACAGAAAAAACATTCATTTCGCAAAGTTTGGTATGTTTGGTACTGCACATTGTAGGCCGAGAGCCAAGGGCAACAAAAGTTATACAATTTTGATGATCGTTTTGTTTGTTCATAACTTGGATTTGGCAACTTAAAGACAACATCTTCTAGTGAGTGAAGGCAAGTATCGCAGTTTTCAGGAAAACAAGACTGCAAATTTCCAAATGTGTCACAACACTTCTTCCGCATGAAAGTAGATCTTATCTCCTTTTCAGTGATTGCAAAACTCTCCCAACATAATATTGGGTGGTTCTTTCATTTTCAAATTCCACAAGAATGTGATCATCGATGTTAATGTCATCAATATCGAGTGACGTTTGTTCACGATCTTCAACGTCAGAGATTTCATCGCTGCCGTCATCACACAAGGTTGTTTCATCCAGGTCCACATCATCATCACTTGAAGATTCCGGTTTTGGGGTGTTCTTTTTCTTTTGAAACTTTATATGCCTTTTAGGGATTGTTTTTTTCTCTTTTTTGTACCGTTTCTTTCCATCTCAATTCTCTTTTTTATTGGCGTATCCATGTCTCGGATTTTCTCTTTATTCTTCTTTTGCAATCCCTTTTCCTTGCTTCAAGGTGCCCAAATGGTCGTACAGTTTCTGGATAAACCAAGTTTGATGTAGATGCAACTGATGCTGAAGAAGATGACGTAGCAGCAAGAGGGCGGTTCGGTTGGTGCACTTCTTCAAATGGTGAGTCTGTTGCATCAGCAGCAATGAATGGAACGTCACCTTGTTGAACGTCTTCAGTTGGTCGATCAGTTACATATGCTGACATTAACTCATCAGGAGTAAATATGTTTCTGTAAAAAAGGATAAATGCCTGTTACCCTGAAGCCAGATCTGATGTTTTCTGGTGTCATTACTTTTGGAAAAACATAGGAAACAAGCTTGGGAATGATATGAATCGTCATCTACTTCCCTGCATTTTCCTTCTCACGCATCCAATTGTCTGATGGTAGTAAGTTTTAAAAAGTCCGTAAACGGTCCTATACAGCGGCTGAAACTTATGGGAGCAGTGGGGGGGAGAGCTTAGAAGAGTGATATTATTTTCTTTAGCAAATATTATGCACTCCAGAGATATGTGCGATGCATGATTATGTTCATGTTTCAGATGGGGTTGAAGTGTTTCATGTATTTTAAGAAAGTATCTTTAGTCATCCAACCGCTTGCTTTAGGATGACCACTTGCATCACTTCCTGGTGGTGCAGTAAGTAGCCAGTAATCTTGAATATTGACTCTGGGGAACACAAAAAATGGCGGTATTGAATTTCCAAGTGCATTAACAGATTAACAGCACAGAATAATGCCACTAACGAACCACGTTCTTGGCTCACTACTAAACCAACTTGTTCGGTTCCCTTTTCTGCAAGAACTCTTGATGGCCGTTGGACAGTCGTTACACCAGTTCCATCTAAATTATATATTTGATCTGGTCCATAAGTAGGGTTTCTTTTCACCACATTTTCAAGATTGTCCATAAACAGATTGGCATTGTGTTGGTTAAAGTTTGCCATTCTCTGGATTGAAGTTGCTTCTGCTGTTCTCGATCATATGGTTTTATTTCTATCAAGAAAACCTCTTGCCCAGTCAGATCCAGCCATCTCGTATTCGATCCAGGGTGGTGGCATATTGGTAACCTTGTCAGTGCCATTTGATATGCCAGCTTTGTTAAATCCGTAATTGTAATTCCATGGAATATTTTTGAAGCTTTTTTTACATACTCTACCAAACTATCCTCTATCGTTTTAGTCAGCACTTGGCAGTGAGATGTGTAACCCAGTTGAACGTCATTCAGACTGTTGTTATTGGCTTTGTAAACTTTAAGTTAACGACCTAAGGTTTTATAGTTTACGTCATTGATGCTGGCTGATTTTCTGATGCTTAGACCGCCTTTAACAACAGCTTCAACAGCAGCCTCCATCGCATCTTTCAAAAACCGTCCACGTTCTGTTTTTCGTTTGTAGTCCCGCATCTGCAAAGAAATATTATTTTAGGTTGTACAAATAGACTCAGCATAGCCGAAACATAACAGAAATGTACAATTATTCCAGTAAAATGATGGAGACATGTTATTCTCGACTCTTGGGGTAAGTTGTCACACAGTTTGACAACTTACCCCAAGGCAACTTCTGGTTCAAATCGTCATATTCGGGTCGACACGCTTTACATATCTAAACTAGAAGTTATTCCATCCATTACTTATGTTTTTCACTATTTATTGCAACAAAATGATTACGTTTATGATTACAAACATTAGTGTAACATCAAAATTCCTACCTTGAGCAAATCGTCTTCATTAGAAGGTAAAAATCACTGTATATAACTGTTTTCTGATTCTGCTGTTAGAAACAAGATGGCTGACACTCAAGCTTAAACAGAAGTATGTTTCCCGGATGTTACGAATTTAACAGGTTGCTCCCTTGTGACAACTTACCCCTGTGACTTTTAGCCCCACCTTCCCCTACCTTATTTGTACTAATTTCGCGCGTATTTATTTTCGCACTTCATGAATTTAGTAGGCCATTTTACAAGAATTTTTTTCTCTATAATTTATTTGAAACAAGATGAAAAGGGAAGCTAGATTTAATAGATTTAAGGAGTATGGTATTTGACAAATAATTAAACACAAAATAATAGTGTTACAAGGAAATATCGTAAATCCTCGAATTGGCCCCCTGGGGGCTAATTAATTTATGATTTTTTTAAGTGGGGGTTTATTCGAGGGGGGGGGGGCTAATAAAAAAATGTGGTATGACTAACCCAGAAAAAAGATATATGCATATGTTCATCAATACTTCATACGTGTTCAGTTCAAAATATCAATGTCCTCGGAATCATCGATTGCTTCATCGAGGATCAAGTAAGGAGGACAAGCCTCTTGTATATCTGTCTCATCAGGAACGAACAAATTTTCCTCTGTGCCGTCGAGCAATTGTAACTGGGCCTTTAGCATTTCTTGTCCCTAGCTGCATGGGGGCGGGAAAAAATGGGACCAGACCAAAAAATTGACACCAGCAAAGACATTGTGAAATTGCCTCTTTTATATTAGCTGTACTCTGGTTGCTTATATTCTTACTTGTGTTTTATTTTACAAATTTATTAAAGTTATAAGATTCATAATACAGCCCAGAACTGTCTATTCTTCTGTAATTCATAGCAAAAGATTATGGTTGTTTATAATGAACCATAAATTCATGATATAATATGTTCCCGATTTAGCCCCTATGAGGGTTTAAGTAAACACGATAAAAAAAATAAATTAGATTCAATGATGGGGGCTTATTCGAAGGGATGGCTTATTCGAGGGAGGGTCAATTCGAGGATTTACGGTATCAACGATCTGTCACGAGTCAATCTCATTCTACGAACATGTCAAAGGCGCTTCGACCATTATCGTTGTCCAATTCCCATTCAGGATCGGAGTCATCGCTGATATAATCGAAAGTACCGAATTACTTAAAAAAGTACCTTGAACTTTTTGAGGAACGGTACGAGGAACCTCATGAAATTGTAAATTAAAACACAGAACTAGACCCTGAAGCAGAGAATGACAATGTACATAGTGTAGTTTTGATTCATTAGGATAATTAAAGTGAAATTTTTTATTATTATGTTATTTATCCTTTAATACAATAATACAATAATAATTACAGTAACACCCATATACATATTTACAAAATCAAAATTTTAATTTTCGCGCATACCCTCTTTGCGCGTAATAACTACTAATTTTCGCGCATTTTTCAGATTTTTTCGCGAAAATTTGTACAAATAAGGTAGGTCTAATTATCCACATTTAAAAATAATTTTGCTGACGTCAGCACTCCATTTAGCTCTTTCTAATTTTGCTGCAACTTTTTTGACTTAACTTTTCAACCATTTATGTTATTAGATTGAAAATTGATAATGTTATAGTTATTTTATGTGGTGTATACAAAAGTATAGTTTCGAAATTTACATCATGATTTTGCGTTGCTGATTTCAGCAAAATTTCTCGCATAGAAGCATATGTTCATTTTGGTCTGGTAGCAATATTTAAGAAAAAGAACCTATGAAAAGAAAGTTAGGGCCATACAACTGAACCAACAAACAAACAAATAGATCAATCAGTAGCCACATTTCAGAAAAGGTAGGTACAGCAGCAGTCAGTCAGTACAGTTTGTTTTTAGGAGAGTTCATTGAAGAACAATTTTCCACGTCGCTGCATTTGAGGCGGTTCCAACTTTGCTCTGATTACTTCTCTGCCAAACTCAGCAACATCTTCATATTGTGGATATATGTAGCATCCATCACTAACGCATCGCAGGAAAGTAACTTTCAAACTACCATCTTCCTTAATTTCGGTAACGCATCCAACAAAGTTTCTTTCTCCGAACAACACTTCTAAATAGTCACCGACAATTACTTCAGCCAGGGCCGCCAAGAGAAACAAAAGCATGGGGAACAGAAGTGTAGTTGGGCCCTAGAACGACACAAACATTTTTTTATGGGGGGAGGCTATTGAAATGGGCCTATGTCATTATTGGGGGGGGGGGCTTATAGGCCTATTGCCTGTTTAGTCTGTGGTATTAGACCAATAAAACTTACTACATTAATTTGAAAAAAATCAACTTAAAGTAATATGATTTAATTAGTGATAAAGCACAAAAGGTACCATAATAGTAATTACATTGTAAGAAATAATAAAATGAATTTGATGACATTTGTGTTCTTCTCTGTATGGCTGCTTAACTCAAATTAGTCATTAAGTGCAGTAAGCATCCCCAGTTGGCACAAGAACGTTTTAAAAACGTTTTTACACGGTGCTTTTGAAACGTGTTTTTTCGGTTGATATTTCGTCTCAGTGAAACGGGCAAGCAGGGTTCAGTTGCGACAATTATAAAATGTTTCTTAAACCTCTTTTGTGACGTTTTTTTCCGTTCATACTTTGTCTCAGTGAAACGGGCAAGCACGGTTCCGTTGCGACGATTATAAAACGTTCCTTAAACCTCTTTTGTAACGTTTTTTTTCGGTTCATATTTCGTCTCAGTGAAACGGGCAAGCACGGTTCAGTTGCGACGATTATAAAACGTTCCTTAAACCTCTTTTGTAACGTTTTTTTTTCGGTTCATATTTCGTCTCAGTAAAACGGGCAAGCACGGTTGCGTTGCGACGATTATAAAACGTTCCTTAAAAACCCCTTTTGAAACGTTTTTTTTTCGATTCATATTTCGTCCCAGTGAAACAGGTAAGGCACGGTTCCATTGCAACGATTATAAAACGGTCCTTAAAAACGTTCATCAAAGACCTCAAACAAAAAAGCCTTATATTAAAAAGGAAAAAAAAACAACAAACAAAATCTGAGTATAAAATTTATCATATTTAAGCATTAAATGCATACAATATCGTTAAGCATTTGGTCTTGATCGCTTTCTTCTCTTTGATTCAGTTTTAAACTTCTCGGGGCTCGACCAACTTCTTTTTTAGAAGAATTATCTGACACTAATGCCTCGAGGACGTGAATTATCTTTCCTTTCTTGTAGATGAGATTTAACTGCAGATTTAGCCGATCAGATAGGACAATATTTTGTTCCAAATTCATTACTTACAAGTCACTTTCGGAGCAATGCTTTATACAATAACGTTGGGCTTAAAGCTTTTTCCCTATTTTTTCCAACTTCACTGAAGCTTGGACCTCTTTGCTTGTGGTTTCGTTCAAGGCTCAATTTACAGCAGAAGCTACAGAGTTGCCACCAGTCTGTTGAAGCTGCTGACCCTACAAAATTGGATTAAGATAACTGTTTACATGAATTTAACAATTGCTTACGTAGTAATTTAACTGTTTTTTCCATTTTGGTGGCCAGTATACAACCTTTTCTGTTTCATCCACTCAGTGAACAACAACTTTTAAAACAGTCGTTTAACAGGGCTAAAAAACAAACAATCATGGATTCAGAGTGACATATCCTTCACACACAGACTGCTCAATGACAGCAAAAGAATGCAACACAAACCCCTTAACAACATGTAAATAAATGCAATTCTTTAATGTAAAGTTACAAACCAAAATTTTTATCAAAAGGTAATGTTGCTATACCGCGTAAGTAAGTATGCGTGGGGCATAATACACTAAAACATTTTATTACTAAATAGATATTTGACAAAATATTTTTAATGACGTTAAAATGTTGTACTTATTTCCTTGTTAGTTTGTAATGAAGATTAGTAAAGAACATTTAAAACCGTAGGTAAAGCAAAAACAGAACTTATAACAAGATTTCTTTGATTCGTGATTTCAATAAAAAAAGAACACAACTTAATTCATTTAAAGCGTTAAGTTTGATTTGTAAATTGAAGCCCTGAACATCCCCTAAAACTCTATTATATACTATATTCATCATAAAGTATTACAGTTTAAACAACCAAATACATATACAATTTAAAAAATATTTAAAAGTGATATAGAAGTTTTATAATAACCATGTTAGTACCAGAGCGAATCAAACACATTTGCTCCGATACAAACAACATGATAAACACTCAATTCTTTTGAATTCAAAGAGCATGGGAAGAAGATATTTAAATCTTGTTTTCTGTAATACAAGCAACTAAAGTCTCCATCCTGCAAATCTTTTTTAAGGAACACAACTCCATGGTTATTAAGATAACACCCATCTTTAGCAATAGACCTTTTCGCAGTTAGCCGCAAATATATTGCACGAAATGCATTCTGGTATACCAAAAGAAAAACAATGCTTTTACGAACATTAAAATCAGTCATATTAATATCGCAGGAGGTGAAAACTTTATAAAAACTGAAAAACATTATGTATATAGTTTAGAACAGTTATATTAAAATGGGAAACGATGAATGCGTGGTATATGGTTGTGATAACAATAGGAAAAGATTAGACGAGTAAGTATAGCTAGCTGTTGCATTTTTTGTGTGTTTGTTTATAAATAAGATTTGTTTGCTTATAAATAAGACCCCTGTCGGACCATTTGCCACAACCAAATAAATAAGTCCTGCACACTTTACAATGAATCTACAGGATTTAAAACTATTTTTCATGAATATCACTAGATATTGAGACGAAATCAAGGATGATGATATACATTTATGTTGTCTGCATATTTTTATCATTCAGGTTGGTTGTTAAAAATCGTGTTGGACTGATGAGATGGTATACTTCAAGAACAGAAAAGAATTGAGAGAATGGGAAAAGGCAATAAACCGTGCCGCATTTAAAATGTCAATGAATGTTATTGTATGTTCTAATCATTTCGCTGCTGGCTATCGCTCTAATTAATGTTTCCAGAACACCAAAACTTTATATGAAAGGATATGATATAGTTCAGAGGATAAGGATAACCACCGTGTAAACGAACTAATCCTTTTAAACCAAATCGCATGCCCTGGGCGTTAATGTCTTGAATAATCAATATTATATTTTCAGCCATAGTAAAAAAGTGCTTGTAATGAAGTGTTTGTCTTTTGTAAACCTGTAAAAAATCCTGCTGCATCCCAAAATGCTTTGCGGTAAATGAATTACAGCTAATTGCGAAAAGGTCTGTTACTGACATTTAGGATCCAAAATTCCTGACAATTTTGTAAAAGTGAAAGGGAGTTTCTGAGATTATGCAGCCATCATAGTGTGAGACTTATTTTACAGTTTTTTAAAATACACACATGACATCAGCAATGGACAAAATTAACAATAAAGGCTTAAAACAATAATGAATCTTAAGCATATATAATTGGAAATGAACCTCAAAAGGTGAAAGCAAAATTGTTTTTAAAAGATCTAATAAGTTTTTTTAGGGACAGAAAATGCTAGAGGAAGATGTAGCTATAACGAATTAATATCAAAAAAGCAAAAATAACATTTATAATGTAGCTAAATAGGAAAGATTACACAAAACAGTTTAAATAGTGGCTATCCAAACCTTGTATTAGGACGAGATCTTTTTCGGGTTTTGATGTAAGCTTCTTCTTATTTGCTTGGAAACTCAAATAGATGTAGTTGTCTTTGCCGCTATTTAGGAATTATTATTTTGCCGCTTATTTTTTGTTTGTTTGTGATAGGTAGTTCACATTTTGTTGTCGACTGTCATTGGTAGAAGTCTGGAAAATACCCGTCACCAACCCTCCGGCTAAAATATCTTAAAATGGAGCTGAAGAGGGGGATACTAACCCAGATATGTACTGAAATTTCCAGCATAGAAAATAATAGCCGAGAATATCTTTAAATAGTTCCCACAAAATTTTATATCGTGATTTTTCATGCAAAATCGTTAGAACGTTTTTGAAACATTTTTGATATTTGTTTAATATTGTTTTTATTTTGACAAAACGTTCTAAATTGTTTATTCGCATCGTAATTAAAAACGTACCAGGAACGTTTTATCAACGTGACCTTTGAAACGTTTTTTGGAACGTCAATCAAACGTTTTTGAAACGTGACACTTTGAAACGTTTTTTTGGAACGTCAATTAAACGTTTTTGAAACGTTCAACAGGCACTTGGACGGTGAAACTGAAAATAGACGTATAAAAAACGTTTTTTAAACGTGCTGTGCCCACTGGGTCATCCCTAATTTTTATTACATTGCAATAGGCAAAAACAGCTGCTATTGATGACAGATTATGTAAGCTGTTATTTGCATTGCACTTTAGGCCTACTAACTCATCAGACCAAATCATTATTTTTACTTCTTAATTTTAAAGCATTTAATCCCTTTAATCCCTAAACAAAATAAAAATTGTTTCAAATATTTATGGGCCCCTGTTTAGTATGGCCCCGGGTACTTTGCCCCCCCCCCGCTTGCCCCCTCTCTCGGTGGGCCTGACTTCTGCATCTCGCCTGTTCATCACAACTCCGTTCGTTTGTTCTAACACTTCAGCATCATTAATTTCAGCAACTTCATCACAAAATTATTCTTCTATGACTTCGACTTGATCCTCTTGTCGAGCCTTATTTTTAGAGTTTTTTTCGTTTTTCCTGTTCGTTGTAAAGCCTTTGTACACTCTCTGGTTCCGTTAAAATTTCTGCATGTTTTGCGGCAACCAAAGTATCTTCGCTGGGTTCTGGGCATAATAGAAGAAGTGATTGCTCTATGCAGATACTGCACTGTTGGGTCAGAGGGTTGTTCATCGCCATCCTGATCTTGTGGTCTGGTGACTAGTTTTGAAATAGATCTTAATCTATCAATGGGATATAACCCACTCCCCCGGAAACCTCCCTGTATGTGCTCCTTCTTTATAGTTGTCATCAGCTTTTTCAGCAAGGTTGGGAAAATGGATTTATCAACTTTTTCTGACGTGTTTCTCTCATCCAAGACTTCAATAACTGTTTTTCAACTTGATTTTAAAGGTTTAAAAAAGCCAAAAACCAATGGCTGAAGGGCGTGACTAGTATTTGGTGGAAGGCACATTAAAATGATATCATTATCCTTGACCATTTTTACTGTTTTGTATGTTAGGTGACTGTTATGCCCGTCGAAAATTAACAGCAATGGTTTTTCCTTTGATTGGGTGATCTCCACAAATTTGGATATCCAGTTCTCGAATACAAAATCCTCCATCCATCCTGATCCAGTAACGGCAAACATGCAATCCGGCGGTCCATTCATGCACCATACATACATACATACATATGAAGGGCCTTGTAAACTACGAAAGGCGGCATAATTTCTCCATTAGCAGACCCACAAAAAAGGACACTAACATAGTTTTGCCTGCAGTTGGATTGACATAGTAAGATGTTTTGGAGGAGCACAATGTGAACACCTTGCTTGATGTTGGATCGGTTCGCATCCCAGTTTCGTTTAGGTTGAAAATTGCATCTGGTCGGTCAAGCAGATCATTTTCCCTCAGTGTCTTTTCATACATGTCAACAAATAACAATTCAAATCAGCAGCACGTAACATGTAACATTATTTTAAGATGTGACTATGTGAGCAGGAGTAATGATAATGGCAATATGCAACCCCAGAAAACACAGGAAATACAACATCAAACACTTTAATATTAAACCCAATCTTAGATAACATGTACGAATACACTGTCCATTTTACCCCACACGTAAAAGTAATGTATATTCAAATTCCCCCAATTTTTATATTTTAATATTTTTAAATTAATATTTATTTCATATGTTTTTTATGATGTAATATCATATTATATGGTTATAACCTATGTTCATTGAAAAAAAAAATTAATTTGGTAGGACCAAAAAAAATCTGCAAAAAAGTTTGTTTCACGGTAAAAATTTCATCGTTTATAAAAAAAAACAACGTTTTTTCGCATAAAATGTTAAAAAATAAATAAATAAACTTAAATTTGGTCATTACTTAGCCAATAACCAAACAAATAAGTGGACCAAGTAATATTTTTATTTATTTTTTAATATTAATATTATTAGCTTAAATATATGGTATAACCAAATTACCCCACTTATCCAAATTACCCCACGTTACCCTAATGCTGACGACTTTAATGAAATTAAAGTTAATTATAATACTCAGTCATTTTTTCATCTTAATATAAACTCTCTCCCATGTCATATAAATGATTTACATTCTCTATTGTCTGAATTAAAGATCAAATCTGATATTGTTGCTATAACTGAATCAAGGCTACATCATGATCGTTTAAATATCACTGATGTGCAAATCATTGATTATAATATTGAACACACACCCACTGAGTCAAAATGTGGTGGTGTATTTTTGTATATCAAGTCTGGTATAAATTACAAAATCAGAAAAGATCTGTTTATTTACAAAAAAGGTGAGTTGGAATCTATTTTTATAGAGGTTCTGTCACGTTCTCAAAAAAACACTATTGTAGGTTGCATCTACAAACATCCTAGTCTATCTACTCTAGAATTCACAAACTGATTTTAGCACCTCTATTAGAAAAATTGTCTTTTGAAAACAAAAATATTTCTATATTAGGCGATTTTAATATAAATCTCCTTTATTATGAAAGTAACCTTGATGTTTCAAATTTCTTAGATACGTTTTGCTCCAATTTATTTTATTATTTTATCACTCAGCCTACACGCATAACAACTACTACTCAGACATTAATCAATAATATATATATTTTTAAATTATCAATCTAATAATTTTTATTCTGGCAATCTCACTGTTGATGTATCTGACCATCTTGCCCAATTTGTCATTATTGAATCTGCTGATAATAGTAAAACTAAGGGCCCTCTCAAATTACAAAGAGATTAGAATCAATTCAATATTGATAAATTTGTATCTGATATGTTTGATATTAGTGGGATCTAATAATAAAAAAAGGAGATGATGTTAATGTTTCCTTTGGACTCTTTTTAAAGATTAACAAGTTAAAATCGCTCAGCAGAAGAATCACCAGTCTATCGAGCACCACAATCATTGACTTTGATAAGGAGATTGGAAAGCATGCAGCCAAAATTGTACGTAAATGCATTGACAAAAGTGTGTGTAAAAATTTCATAATTACTTTAAATTGAGAACACATAACATGAACACAAGAAATAATACCATTTCTATAGAACTCCCAAGATGCAAACTTGAATTTTCGAAACGTAGTTTTTACTACATGGGAGCCAAAATTTATAACGAACTACCACGGGAAATAAGAGAATCAGAAGGTGAAATTTTTTATAAAATCTTAAAAAGTTTCTAATTTTTTTTAAAGTGTTTTTTAATGTTTTTGTTTTTGCTGTGTTGTACATGTAGCATATTTTCATTTTTATTCCTGTTTTTATTGCACAGGACACATATTTATAGCAGTATTTAATACTGAAATGTAAATCCTGTATAAAGATTCATAATAAATAAATAAATAAATACAATTAAAAAAGTTCTTGACAAACATGCTCCTTTTAAAAAGGTCACTCATAAGCAGGCTAAAGTACAATCTAAACCATGGATAACTAAAGGCATTTTGAAATCAATTTGTGTTAAAGATAAGACATACAAAAAATATATCATCTGCAAAAATCAGGAAAATAAAATTTTATTATTTCAGAAATTCAAATCATATATATAGAAATAAAATATCTAATTTAATCCGTATTAGTAAGTCTAGCTATTATAATCGCTATTTTAATAATATTAAAAAGACATGGAAAGGCATTAAAGAGATAATAAACATCACTTATTTGTTAATAATAACCTTGTAAATCAACCTGAAGACATTGCTAATCATTTTAATAACTTCTTCTCTACCATATCAGATAGGCTTGCTAGCAAAATTCCTCGCACAAATAAGGTATTTTCTGACTATTTAACTAATCCTAACAAAAATAACCTTTTTCTTAACCCAGTGACAGAGGAAGAATTGTTTCTTTTATTAATTATGAAATGAAAACCGGAAAAAGCACAGGTCCTAATAGTTTTCCAACTAAAATATTAAAAAAGGTTAGTGGAATTGTCATCCTTCCTCTTAGTATTATAATCAATGAATCTTTCCAAACAGGTGTTTTTCCTGATATGTTCGAGGTGGCTGAAGTGATTCCAGTCTACAAAAAAGGTTCTAGAATGGAGTGCTCAAATTATAGACCTATCTCACTATTATCTAACTTAAGCAAGATGTTTGAAAATTTTATGCACAAAAGACTTTATAATTTTCTTGAAAATTTAACTGTATCTATGATTTACAATTTGGCTTTAGATCAAAACACTCCACTAATCATACTCTCATTGATAATACTGAAAGTATTAGGCACGCTCTAGAAACTAAACAATTTGCCTGTGGTATTTTTGTTGACCTCCAGAAAGCATTCGACACTGTCAATCACAAACTGCTCTTGCATAAATTAAAATACTATGGTGTAAGAGGAATTCCCCTAAAATGGTTTCAGTCCTATCTATCATATCGTTGTCAATTTTGAAGTGAAACCAAACATTTGCCTAATTAAGACTTTATTCTTGTATAAACTAAAACAATAATAACACAATTATTACTACAATCGTCGAACCCCAGCAGCTGGGAACAGAAGACGTTAAACCGTGCAGTAAGTAAGTAAGTAAGTATTACAATACAATACTAACACAATTATTATTACAATCTTCCCTCCTAAAAATCGAATAAAACGTAACACAACTTCAAGGAGATTTCTAGCACTTCATCCTTCTTTAGAACACCACATTCTTGTAACCCAGCATTCACAAAACAAAGTCACTAAACTTTTCTGGAGCTCGTGTTACTCTTGTTGATCGACGTAAAGTAATAGGGACGTTTTCTGCGGGGGTGTTTTCAGTTACCACTTCTGGTGTATTGACTGACTGTTCTTTTGATTGTTCCTCTAAGCTGGGAATGCTTTCATCTTGGTGTACTTGAGGCGGTGTGACTGATTGATTTCCTAGGCAAGGTGCTAAGTCTTGTAACGAGACTATCGATTGTCAACCATCGGGGTAACGTATACTCGCATTAGTTGGATTAACATCAGCTAACTCTACTTTATCGACTAGGTTGTCATTTTTGCTTGACCGAACAAATCGACGTAGGAACACCGTACCTGGTTTCATCCATGAGGGAAGGGAAGTTGTACCTGAGGAGCGACGCGGGAAATTAAAGAAACGTTCGCGTGGTGTACAGTTATTTGCGGTAGAGAGAAGTGATCGAATTGAATGAAGCACTTGAGGTAAAACGATTTCCCAATTCTTCACGTTTGAGTCGTTACTACGAAGAGCTAACCTTACACCTTTCCAAATTATACCATTAAACCTTTCTACCTGTCCATTGCCGATTGGAGGATAAGGTGTGGAAGTACTAGTAGCGATTCCTTTGTCAGTTAGATACGATTTTAACTCATGAGATACAAATGCTGTACTGCGATCAGAATGTATGTAAGCAGTAAAACCACAAAACGAAAACAATTGTTCTAAGCATTTAATCACTGTAGATGCACTAACGTCGGAATACCCCTTTCAGTTTCTCGTTTAAGATAATAATCTCTGACTCAAAAACTTCTTTTGCAACGCTTTACTTTCTTCTATTTATCCTGCTCACTACGTATTTGTGGAGGTATATGTTACTTCTCAATAGAAGATATTTTAGCATATCACTGTCGCCGCCCTCCATTTTTTATTTTGTTTAAATAATTGCAGTTTCGCGCCCTTTTTTCTTTTTTGCCGTGGAGATAACAGTCACGTCGCGGCGCTAAAAATTATTATTTGCGCCCCGTGGAGATCCGGCTTGAGACCATTGAATGTTGTTGTTCGGTTACATTCCGTCAGTCACTGATGAAAGCAAATCTCGTCCTCTGAGAAAACATGTTTGTTGAAAGGCCAGATATCTGTGAATGTGAACCCTGAGAATTTGTTGGATGGAGAGACAACTTTGACCGCATGAATGTGTTGCCCCATTCATATATTGTTATTGTTTTTCCTGGATTTCTCATGATCCACTTATTTGCTTCATCGTTGAAGAATGTTTTAGTTGTTTGTTTTTATGTACAGATCCATACACAGATCTGTCTAATGGTTGGGTCTTGTGACTTGTATGTGATTGTAAGGTCATTATCTTGACACTATTGTCTTTCACATACTCAAGGGTATTTACTGAAAGATGACTTTCGTGTTTTGCCCATTACAAGGATGATTGGACTTTCCTTTGAAGCATTCATTGTTTTAACAATGTGCTCCATTACTTTAAGGAATAGTTCAGAACTAATCTAGTCAGATTCTGCTGCTAAGCCAAGGTTACCTTCAGTGGGGAATATGCCCCTGAAGTTTTCCTAGGAAATACCATAACTGGCGGTAGAGCTATTCCACTAGCAGGCAGAAACAATTTATATATTTATATTTATATTCCACAAATTATCACAAGTTCACCACGTTCAGGAAAAGTTGAGGTTGGTACCTTCTGCTCTGTCGTAAACCAGATTCGTTGAGGTTGAATATTTTTGCCCTATTCACTTGTATCTCTAAGATGGGTTCTTCAAGTAGATTGTAGAATTCATAAACCGTATACATAGTATAGCAGTAATCTAAAAATATATAAAAAAACATTTAGTAAAATTTGCAAGATTATCAAATGCAAAAAATATTGACGCTTTTCCTGATGAGGAAATGTGGCACATTACTGCTGGGGAGAAGTAGGACACACTGTCCATCTCTAACTTACTAACGAAAACATTACATTGCTTGAAATTAGTTGAATTTTTTTAAGAGGACAAAGTACTTAAGGATACTCTATGAGAACAAAGTACGTAAGTATACTCTAAGGGCACAAAGTACGTAAGAATACTCTAAAGGCACAAAGTACGCAAGGATACTCCAAGAGCACAAAGTACGTAAAGATACTGTAAGAGCACAAAGAATACTTGTTACATTGCAGCTCGTAGTCGGCTGCCGTGAAATTATATGCTGACGTGTATTGTATATGACAGCCCTTAATATTGACGAACTTGAAACGAACAGTCGCATTTATTCACCACTCGATTTGATTTGTAATACTGGCGACGAGGATGAACAAGATTAAAGAATTGATTCCGACGAAGATTGGAACAATTATATTGAACGTATTGGATTTTACTTCCTTGCAAACGACAGTACGAATGATGAAAAGAAACGTGCAATATTGTTGAGTGCGTGTGGGCCAAAAACTTATAAATTGTTCCGAGGTCTGAGAAGCGAGGGAATCACACATATAATGAACTCGTTGAGATAATGCAGGGCCACCAAAACCCTACCCCTAACACGATATCGGAGAGATTCAAGTTCAACACGCGTGATAGAAAACCTGATGAGACAATATCAACATACATGGCAGAGCTTCGCAGAGTTTTGCAAATATGGCACCGTCTTAGCGGACATGTTACGAGATCGGTTAGTTTGTGGAGTGAACCACAGACGGATCCAGCAGAGACTTCTTGGTCAGGGAGCAAACTTGACCCTTGAAAAAGCAATAACGATTGCTATCAGCGTGGAAGCCGCAGAAAAACCGTCGGGTGAAATCGAAACGATGGGCACATCAGCAGCCGACAGGATTCAATACGTTTTAAACAAACAGAAGCCCAATGCGAGACCTTCTACACCACAGACAGAGTGTTATCGATGCGGAGGGAAACACACTCCAGACTCTTGTTTCTATAAAAACAAGGAATGCTTCCACTGCCACAACAGAGGACACACGAAACTAAAATGCAGGAAATATAGAGGACAAGGTAAAGTACACCTGCTGCACAGCAGTGAGGAGAAGAAAAGGTGTCCGTTGAACGACAGCGACACGGACGATGTGTATCACATGTACCAATACGAAGAAGCAAAATCAAAGCCATTGACGATAGACATATCCATCAACAAACAAGTGGTCAAAATGGAGATAGATACCGGGGCCTTGCTAACTGTTATGAGCGAGAAAACATGGAGGCAAATTAGGAACAAAGAACGACTCCAAACGACGAAAGCGAAATTGAAGACATTCAGCGGTGAAACCATTATACTGGTAGTAGTCGTTGAAGTGGACGTCGAACACAATGGTCAACGGAAGTGCATGAATCTCCTGATCACGCCCGGACGAGGACCTACTTTATTAGGAAGGAATTGGTTGCTGACTCTGAAACTAGATTGGACGAAACATCACAATGTTATTATATTGAGTGCTAATGATGATTTAGATAAACTGATTCTAAAGTGCCATCAGTTGATGGGGTGCCATCAACTCCCTAGACAAAGTATGGAAGTCATACGTTAAAAAGCAGACAAAAACAAAGGTGTTCAGAGCCACAGTTAAAACCATCTTATTGTATGGTTCCGAATCCTAGTCACTCACCAGTCAACTGAAGAAGAAGCTTGATGGCACATACACGAAAATGCTGAGAAGGATTTACATCTCTTGGAGAACACACCCAACAAACAAGTCTCTATACGGCAAACTCCATAAAGTCTCATAAGTTGTCAAACGTAAACGTCTTGCACTGGTGGGTCGCATCCATCGTCAAAATGAACCTTCTTCAAGATTACTGTTGTGGTTGCCGAACATGAAGAGGCGTGTTGGTCGACCAACTTATACGCAGAATAAACAACTACAAGAGGACACGGGATTGACAGTAGACGAATACACCTATCCGCGCTCACACTGCCGGCAGCCGAAAGGCGCGGATAAAAGAGTCTGGGCGCTAACTATGGGGGTCGAAACAAAATCGAAATCACAATAAACAGCAAATTAAGCCTACTTCAGGCAAATGAAACCATGTTACAAGTTTCAGTCGTCATAAAGCAATAAATCTTTTCATTTAAAATTCTGTACATTTTTAAATACTTTCTTTAGCTAATTCTTTTCACTACAATGAGATGATTTTTTATTTGTAATTTTAATGGTCTAAAAAGAAATTTATCAAAACCAATAAACTTTTTTTTATTATAAGAAACCCAGTTTCTTCTGGTTGAAGCGTAAAATTGGGCAAAATAATAAGAAACTTACTTCTCTTCTTTTCAAGGGCAAAAGAAACTAGAGACAGATAAAGTTAAGATTTTGACAATGTTTTTACTCGCCAGTTTTAAAAAATAATAAAGTGGAGTGGTCGCCACTTATGTAGTACACATACCATATCATTATCATAAAAACTAATAAAATTTTAGTTATATGTATACTATAGCATATGAAGAAGATTTTCTTCCGAAACGATCAAGTTTCAAGAGAGGACAGTAGTTCAAAATGTCAAAAAACCTTCAAATAATTACGAACTTACTATATTAATGATGGAATCTATTATTTGACTTTAAAAAACAACAAATCAAATTTAGGTTATCATCCGTCACATGTAAAAAATCATTATCATTTATGACAAATCGGTCTGAGCATCATCCTGGGTAAGCATCCGATAAAAATGTTATAAATCAATTTGGCGAAATTCCAATAAAAAATTTGAAGGTGTTGTGATGCTTGTAATCACTCCATGTTGCAGCCTGGAAATACAAAGACTTTGGTTTCTCGATAAACACCTCATAACAGTCAATTATCACTCTGCATTTTGAGCGACCTAACTTTTTAAAATGTTCAGGCATATGCTGATAGAGATGGGTTCGCGTGGGAGCCAAACAACTAATGCTCCACCCAGAACTGTTGATAACAGTCTGATTATTGTGATAAAAGTGTTTGAGCAGACGGTTGTAAATATTCCAAATTGAAATTTTGGAAATTCCAAAGATTCAGATGGGAGGCAGGCTCCCATTTAGTCTTTCAAGATGTTTCCCTTCTCAAAAATTGCCCCATTTACGTCTATCTCTACAGTTCCTAAATGTGTGAGGAAAACAAAACAGCTTGAAAGGTACTTCACAACCACAGTTCTTTTGTAAAATTCCAACATGTTTCTCACATAATTCTGCTTTCCACTTGTTGAGTTTGTAGGTACTGTTGGAACATCCAATAACAGCACAATTATCTTTTGGCATTTTTTCTTGTTATTGTAATTAAATAACTTTTCTTGTCAACTTGTGAATCTTCTCAATATAATTTTGACTAAGGTTTGTGAAATCGCTAGTTGCTTTACCCCTATGATAACAGTGCCGAGTCTTGGATGTGCACAAAATTAAAAATGGTAGCGCGCGAGCTCGGATAGGTGTATTGAAAACAGCCATGAAAGACAGGGTGTTGTGGAAAAACTTCTTCGTGAATGCTTCACTGACTCCTGACGGAATCGGATGAACCAAGAAGAAGAAAATTCTAAAGTATGACAAGTTGTTTTCTCTGAAACTAAGAAGCACCTTGAACAACTTTCAAGCCCACATTAAATTAAAAGAAGGAGTGCTACCAAAATTTTGTAAAGCAAGACCGGTGCCGTACGCGCTTCGAAACAAAATTGAGTTAGTGTTAGAACGATTGGTAAGAGAGGGTGTATACACACGCGTCAACTATTCCCAATGGGCAACACCGATAGTGCCTGTAGTAAAAAGTGATGGGGAATTCGGATATGCGGTGATTACAAACAAACTGTGAGTCAAGCCGCCTATTGTGACAATTATCCCTTACCAAAGACAGAGTTAGCCTGTTAACTCGGCCTGTTAGCAGAGTTAATCAATGGGGAAAATTTACGAAACTCGATTTGAGCCACGCATACAATTAGTTTAAGACGATGAATCCAGAGAATGTCTTACAGTGAACACGCATAAAGGTTGTTATCAACTCAGTCGCCTACAATTCGGCGTACACTCCGCTTCAGGGATTTTCCAGAGGGTCATAGAAGAAAAGTTACGACATGTTCCAATGATCGTGGTTCGAGTAGACGATATCCTGACCACTGATCACAACGACGGTGAACATTTAAAGAACTTAAAGGCGATACTTGAGTCATTATCAGAATGTGGCGTGGCATTGAAGAGGTCGAAGTGTACATTCATGTCCCCCGAAGTGGTATACCTGGGGTTTAAGGTAAACAAACACGCATCTCGCCCACCGACGAAAAAACCAAAGGAGTTCAGGAGGCGCTGGCCCCCGAGAACATAACACAATTGAAGTTGTTCTTGGGAGTCATTAACTACTACCATAGACATTTGCCAAACCTTGCTCACACATCAGAACCGCTACATAAGTTGTTACCGAAAAACCAAGCATGGGAATGGGAAAAAGCGCAGCGTGAAGCATTTAAAAAGATCAAAGAACTGCTGTGTTCTCCCAAATTACTGGTACATTATGACCAGAAGAAAGAGCCAGTGTTAGCGTGTGACGCGTCTCCTTACGGACTAGGTGCAGTGTTGGCACATTTCATGGAAGATGGATCCGAACGACCCGTAGCCTACGCCTCCAGAACACTCTCAAGCGCAGAGCGAAACTACGCTCAAATGGAAAAAGAAGCTTTAGCCATAGTTTATGCGGTGAAGAAATTCATTGACTATCTATACGGGCGTCACTTCAAGATCCAGACTGATCATAAGCCTTTATTAGGACCCGTTGAGCGAAGATAAACCGATAACGAAAATGACAGCAGAAAGAGTGCAGCGATGGGCACTTTTGTTTCGAATGGAAATGCAGACGGTTTGAACACATTACCAATATATGGAATAGAACATTCGATCACACACGATCGAATCAACATGATGGATGTAGCCAGCTCACCGATCACCTCAGTTGAAGTTAAGAGCACACACGTCGAGATCCAGTTTTGAGTCGAGTATTCACGTGTACGCTTTCCGGATGGCCCAAATACTTCAATGAACCAGGTTTTGAACCATATACAACACGTTCCACAGAGTTATGTCTTGTAGAAGAATGTTTGCTATGGGGTGGAAGAGTTGTTCAGAAGTAGAATATTGATAGATTTGCACGAAACTCATCCAGGAGTGACACGGATGAAAGCGCTCACCCGCAGTTTTGGTATTAACCAGGAATGGATCGAGAAATCGAAGAGACATCGAAGAGATGCATCACTTGTAAACAACATCAGAAATCGCCTGCTAAGGTACCACTTCATCCAAGGGAAAACCAGGTAAACCGTGGAGCAGATTGCACATGGACTATGCAGGGCCGTTCATAGGGAAAATGTTTCTGATAGTCAGTGACAGTCAGTATACCAAGTGGCTGGAAGTCTTTCCCCTCAATAAATTCTACAGGTGAGACGACCATAAGCAAACTAAGATCGATATTTGCAATTCATGGTCTACCAGACATATGCGTTTCAGATAATGGAACATCGTTTACAAGTGAGGAATTCAAAGTATTCATGAAGAGAAACAGTATTTAACATGTGAGAAGCGCCTCATATCACCCGTCCACAAACGGTTTGGCGGAGCGGAACGTCCAAACCGTTAAGAACGCGCTGAAGAAAATGAGCAAAACCTCCACCGGGACGATTGAAACCACGATCCTCCGATTCTTGTTCAAGTATCGGCTGACACCACACAGTGTTACAGGTTGTAGTCCGGCAGAAATGTTAATGAACCGTCGGCCAAAATCATGTTTCGATCTCTTGAAACTGGACATCGGTAGAAGGATCGCAACAAACCAGGAGATGATGATCGAGGGAAGGAAAGTGAGTAACTACACTGGTTTCAATGAAGGAGACAACGCGTGGTATCGATCATTCACCGGCGAAAAATGGAAACAAGGGGGGGGGGGGTGGTTCGACGGAACCGGTGTCGTATGAGGTTCAGAGAAGCGACGGAACAATTGCTAGACGGCATCAGGACCAATTGAGAAAAAGTCGAAATAAAGGCACCGTCAGTACATCACCGCTGGTCGAACAACCGAATGCAGGCGACCCGGCACCCACAGTCGAAACCTCAGTTCCGACGATTGAAGTCGTGGACCGAACAGCATAAGTTACCAAGGAAGCCATCGACATGCCTCCCAGATCAATACAGGTGCGGACCAAACTAGAACACCTTCAAAATACCACACTAATGAATAGGAGGGAGGGGTGTTACATGGCAGCTTGTTTTTTTTTACGAACGGCAGTTTCGGCTGCCGTGAAATTATATGCTGACGTGTATTGTATATGACAGCTCTTAATATTGACCAACTTGAAACGAACAGTCGCATTTATTCACCACTCAATTTGATTTGTAATAATACTCTAAGGGCACAAAGTACGTAAGGATACTCTAAGTAAGGGTTCGTGAGAATCTTGATGATTATTATTATTTATTATTTAAGCTCACAAAAAATGCAATGTTACAATGTTAAAATACAATGATATTAATTTCGGCAAATAATTAAGTTGCACTTTTGATAAGTTGCACAACAATAAATTGACGTAGAGTCATAATTCGTGCATATTAAAATGTCTGTTTGTTAAATAAACACTAAAAGTACAATTCAATTAGTTACTTGTAGTATCTCTGCTACTATTCTGTTATTGCTGATTCTAGGTTACCATCTTTGTTATTATATTTTATGTTTAGTCAGCAAGTTTGTATATATATATATATATATATATATATATATATATATATATATATATATATATATATATATATATGCAAATTGAATTCTATCTTGTTCTATCTAAGTAATCCAGATTACAAGAATACTTCTTCTTCTTCTTGCCGTGCTTTCATCGATACGGTGTTTGACGGACTACTTGACGCCATGTCTCTCGTTGCCGAGCGTTGTCCCAGAGACATCTTAGGTGATCCAATGTTAAAATTGTTGAGAAACGTTGTCCTCTGTCCTCCTCGACTTCGTTTTCCTTCAAATCTACCACTCAGGCTAAGGTCTTCTAATGAGCTCTTGCGAATTGTATGGCCTAGGAATTCAAGCTGTCTTTTCTGAATGGCGCATAGAAGTTCGCGTTCCTGTCCAACCCGTCTTAGGATTTTTTCATTGCTTACTCGATCCACATATGAGATGCGTAACATCCGCCGGTAAAACCACATCTCTGCAGCCTCCACGTTGCGTCTAGTTTCAGCCGTGAAAGTCCACGACTCGCAGCTATAGAGAAGAGTCGACCAAACATAGGTTTTGATAAGTCGGATTTTGATTTGGATCGAGAGCTTCCGATCTATGAAGATGTTTTGAAGCTTAGAGAATGCATGTTTTGCAAGTCCAATTCTGCGCCTAATTTCCAGTTTGCAACGAGCATCTGAGCAGACAAGCACTCCTAGGTAGTTGAACGAGGAGACTTGTTCGATCTCAACTTCTCCATGTTTTAAGAGACAGGTTGGCGGGACTTCTGATTTTGTTCGCTGGCAGACACAGTAGAGTCAAATAGCTTTTGAAGATCCTCTGTAGATGTGGCCAGGAGGACGGTATCATCAGCATATCGGAGATTGTTGATCTTGACACCATTGATGACTATTCCTTCTGGTTGTTCTTCGAGATTTCGCAAGATCACTTCTGAGTACAAGTTGAAGAGGTCTGGTGACATTACACAACCCTGTCGTACTCCTCTCTTAATTCGAAACCAGTTAGTCATTCCGTTGGGTAGGCGAACTGCTGCAAGCTGATCACAGTATAGTGATCGAATTATTCGCAGATCTTTGTCATCAATTCAAATTTTAGACATAATTTTGAGCAGTTCCGCATGTCGGACCTTATCGAATCCTTTTTTATAGTCTATAAACACCAGATAGATGTCTTGTTGGTGTTGGATGGCTCTTTCGGCTAGCATTCTCAAAACAAAAATAGCGTTCCTTGTGCCTCTGTCCTTCATAAACCCAAACTGCGAATCAGGGATTTCAGGTAGAATTTGTCTCCTGATTCTCTGCAAGATAATTTTTAGTAGAATCCTGAGTAAATGTGACATTAGGCTGATCGTACGATGTTGTGAGCATTTGAGTGTTCCTGTGATTTTGGGCATTAACAATATTCCAAACAAGGTCTGTCCCTTCTTCGTCTAGGGCCCTGAGCATTTTGATGTACATTCCGTCAGGGCCTGCTGCTTTCCCAGGTTTCATTTTCTGCATGGACCAGCGCACTTCTGATTTTAAAATTTGCGGAGCAGATTCAGCAGACTCTGGGGTTATGTTTTCTAGCCCTTGGTCATCATCAAAGAGTTCTTTAATATATTCTTCCCACCGAGCAGAGACGTTCTGGGTATCCAGAAGAACACGGCCATCCGCGGCCTTGATGCATTTCGATTGTGAGAAGCCTCGTGTACCTGAGATCTCTCTGATTTTCTGGAACATCATTTTGGCATTGTAGCAAAGATTTTAACTTCCTTACACTTCTCCTCTAACCATTGTTCTTTAGCTTTTTTGCATTCATTTTTGTATTGGGTGTTGATTAAATAGTACTGCACAGAATTTGATTTGAAGGCAAGACGTTTCTGCAATAGTTCTTTGAGTTTTGGGGAAAACCAACTTGACGATGGTTTTATCCGATTTATTGGTGGGATGGTCTTCTCTGCAGCTGTTTGGATGATCTTGCTTAAGGTTCCATAGTGTTGGTCAATCTCTTGTCCAGGAGCCTGCGGTAGATTTTCCATTACCTCTTTTTGGAAGTTTTGGCGCAAGGTTAGTCTGCAACGACGTGAGATCATATTTGGGCATGGCCTTAGAATTCTCTAGTCGTTTTAAGGAGCGTTGAAATTATGCGATCACTGGGTTGTGATCCGAGTTCACATCTGCACCTGGATAAGCACGTGAGTTCTTTTATTGCATTCCGAAATCTAGAGCTGATCATGATGTAATCGATTTGGTTCCTGGCTCTATCTCCAGGACTGGTCCATGTATACCGACGTCTGGAATGAACGTCAAACCAAGAATACTACAATAATGTCTGTAGATTTTCAATGACGTTTAAAATCCCTTGATGCTCATTTCATTAAAATATATCTACTCTTTCGTGCATTTCTGACAGAGAAACATTTTAATCCTCCTCGAAATGTTTTTTCACAGAATTTCACAACTTTCGACTATCGTGTGTTATAAAGGAAATAAGAACAATTTATGCCCAGTGTTTGTGTGCTGCTTCTGAAAATGGTACCTGCAATAGACTTACCTATTGCGCGTTTATATCTTTGTAACGAAAAGCGTCCCGCCGTTTCCAAATTGTTGAAACTAGCGTGTTGTAGCTGGGTACTTTAAGTACAAATAAAGTAAAACATAAATTCCAATTCTCAACGTTTCGATGTAATAAAAATACAAGGGTTATATTACAGCAGGTATTAATGGTTTCTTGGGGTTGTCTTATGTAAATAATAATGAAGTTGTTAGTATCATTCAAAAAATTCTGTTTATTTTAAAGATAAGTTATGTGACAAACAAACATTCCGTAGCATTTGGTATTTCAACATTCCAATCTACTTTTTACAAATCCTTGACGTCATAACCTCGTCGCATTCATTTAAATTCCTCGATAAGCAATTAATTATTTTTTAATATATTTACAGAAAAAATTCAACCGGGAACAAATGAAATATACTTTCATTTAAAATGTTTAGCATCGTCACTTATATTACATTTACCTTTAAAACCTCATGTTCTATGGATTGTATTTCGAAGGAATTAAATTAGAAAATTAACATCCTGACGAAAATAGAATAACTTGATCTCCAGATTACTAGACCGTCCAAATTCGAGATTCGATGTTTTTTAACATTATGTTGACGAATTTGACTATTTCCGTGCATTCGGTACCTTATTTAACTTAGCAAAACAATATCTATCATTAAAAGTCCACAATAACGAATAAGGACTTGCAAATGGATATTCGCTGAAACGATCAACATTTGGAAATGTAATAATCTCATGAAAGTGAGATGATCATGGTGATAAGAATGAACGTTGCATTGAAATATTTGACAGTCTTGTAATTGCTTTTTTAGATTGTAATAATCTGTCTTTCATGAAATCGCCATTTCTTATCGGCGAGTTAAGCTCCCTATTGATGGAGATAATTACCCATATACAATTCAAAGTATGCAACAACATCACAGCAAGAACGAAGAAAGAGGTATGAACATTTTTAATTTAATCGCGTATATTCTCAAAGAAATTTTATTACATCTTTGTATTCTCCTTAACATAAGTAATTGTATCGCTGCGTTCAACGATGTTTTAAACATTAAATCCGATATAAACGTTTGTTGATAAATGAATTTTAGAGGTCAGATTTGTTGACATTTGAAAAAGTGCGTTAAAAGTTTCAGCTGTCAATTCACATAGAGTTTTGGGGTAAATTTCAAATTTAGCACTGTTTCTTTTGTTTCGTTTTATTTTTCTAAAAAATGACTATATTTTTCAATAAGGTTTTTGGCAATAAACAAACTGTTTTAAAACAAATTTGATTTTATTGGATGAATTGTCGAAAAAATGTTTTTAATTAAATTTAAAATGTAAAAGGGATAGTTGATCGCGCAAAGTCCTCTGGAGCCAAAGAAACCTTTCGTAAACAATATTCATATAAAGCCTTCAACAATTGAATTCTACTTATTTAATGATAAATTATCGACGACTGCTAAGGACAAAAGGAGATTTGAAAGCATATACGTGAGAAAGGCATTCTCTTATAGTTTTATTTCAGGATGTGCTTAATATCGATTGTCTTCATCGCCAGCGCTGTCGCAGCACGTATACCACCGAAGGGAATTCTAACTTCTCTCTCAACAGAGTCACCGGACGTTAAACTATTGGACAGTAGCGTGTACAAACCGCCCAGCGAGGTGGAAAACTGTAAAGTTTATAAAAAGATCAAAACCGGTGTCTATGTGCCCGGGTGTCTTCGGCAGGATATGGAAGAAGCTATGTGCATGGGATACTGCAGTTCTTATTTTATACCCCAGCCAAACAATCAATTTTTCTCCAACTGCAAAGCTTGCATCGTTGCCGAATGGATTCACACCTACGTTAACTTAACGTGTAAGGACGAAAATAAATGGGTTAACAGACTTCACTCTATTTCCCTGATAGGCAGCTGCGCTTGTAAGGAGGTTTCCTGCACTAAAAGGTGAACTCTTCCAAAAGCATTGAAAAGATTAGGATGACACCACAAGAGTACGAAGAAATGGGGATTGATTTAGGTTGTTAAAGGAAATCTGACGGGCGGATGTATAAAGACGCTTGTGCTTAAAATCTACGCATTTCCATTTATATATATATATATTTTTTTAGATTGTATATTTACTTAATCCAAATAGCATAGTCAAAAATATTGAGTGATTTCATTAGTTTGGGTTTCCATTTAAAAAGGGTTTCTTAGTCGTACAATCCCATATTTTAATGATCGAATTACGCTAAGGGATGTCATAGGGGATGCCATAAGGGATGTAAAAGAGGATAGATACCTTTCGTTGTTTGTGTATATTACAATCAATTGAAAAGTGTCGGAAAGGCGATGCGTGACGAATCTGTTAATAAAAACTTCAAGCATTTCTTTTAAAAAGAACACCGATGTTTACTTATATGTAAATGCACTGGTTTCTTTGCCACGAAATTGTCAATTAATCCTATCCTCAATTGCCCTTGACCTACAAAAACAAGATATTAAATGCCGTGTAAACAAGTAGAAATTTCTGAAATGCGTTATAGATACTTCCATTATGGTATAACATTAATTTTCATGATATTTTTCTGTTCTTTCAGCTTTATCTATTAACGACATCGATTTCCCCTTCAACTGGGCCAATTATACCTCACAAAACCGTGAAATGGTTTTTAATGTGTTTTAACTTGAAACGTATTTGGTTTTATAAAATCCATCATAGAAAAGCATTCAGTTTAAAACACTTGCGTTTTGACATTATACTTCCAAGGATTGTCAGGCATATAGAACGAACACTTTTACGATAGATTTATTTATATAATATTAAAAATATATACACGAAGTTTTATCTCTGCAATTACTTTTCCGTGTAACAAGCTTGACAGGTACAGTCTTCAAAAATTTGATGCTCCTTTATCTTTTTTTGTAATGTGGATTTTTTTGAGTCCATACTCCAGCATTCTAATTCAACATCTACCATGCGAAATATGGGCATGCACAGCCGACATATGTTTACTTGATGTTTTGTATTCAAATCGTTGACGAATATAGAGGTACAGTAGCCTTGGCAAATGTTGTTGTCAATTGTCACCTCCTTACAACCTGGCTCCCTTATGACATCTTTATAGGGGACCTTTAAACATCCTGGGCTGTTTTTGATATCGGTAGGTAAAGGTAGCTGTGCGCTTTTTGAAAGAAGTCGATTGATGACGGAGAGAATGATAATGCAGCGAAAGAAATGGTATATCTGTTGGCAATGCATCTGAAAGATAAAGTTCTTTTTGTTGAATAATGTAACATAGAGCATGCAATCAAGATTTCTTACGCAGTTAAAATGGAAAAAAATCTTTCTTACCTTTCGTAATAGTTCCGCGTTTGCGCTAATGTGCTGTTCCTTCATTCGTATCATTTTATAGGAAGTTGCCATTGTTTATCCGCGAAGCATCTCTTACAGATGTCAACCGAAAACCCTCTCATGGTTAGAGGCCCTTTGAGATAAGGTGGTTAGCGTTTGATTAATTCTGACAACTTTGACATCATTCTCTCAATAATGATGAGCGGCTAACAGGTCCATCAAGGACCCTTGATTTTATCATGCCCACACTTACGAGCAAAAAATGCCCTTTTTGCTCGTGAAGGTAACGTTTCCGACTGCCAAAATAGGAAACGCTTAAATGGACTGAAACAACACTGCGTAAAATGCGTTCAAGTGGCAATTCCTAAGTAGTGTTTTATTTGAGGTTGCAAAAACATCTTTGCACTTCAGTTGTATTTGACACTTAAGTATTCGAAAAAACAATTTAAACATATTCCAAGTCTTTGTTTGCTCTTAGGAGAAAACATCAAAAGTGATTCCAATTTCAAAATATTTTTAGTGGAAAACAACCGGATTAAGAAGGATGGACATATTTATACTATTGTTGCACTAGGTGTCTGTGGTAGATTAACTTAAATTCTTTGATTGTCAATCTATAAGCAGGCCTTTTTTAAGTTTGAGATGATAAAATTTAAATCGTTAAATCATTTGAAAACTAGTTTGGAATAACTGGTTGCAATAACGGAGGACTATTGCAATATTTCTACATTGTTATTTTATGTTATGTTTGCGATTTGTATCTAGGTTTATTTTCTATAGTTTATGTAATTATTATAAGCATTTATAAAAAAAGTAAAAGAAACGAAAATTGTTGGTCACTTCTACCGAGATTTGAAGTTTTGAATTCTTTCCCAATTTGGATATAGACCAACTGCTTTGAATCTAATCACATAAATGTTATCAACTGCGAAAACTGGATTTGGAGGCGTATTTATGTAATTTGTTAGTTGTGCCAAAAATTGTCCAGACATATTTCGATTCGAATAAAGCAGGGTTAAAAGGCCACTTCGCGATGCTTGACACGAGATAAATTAGGTAATCTGCGTTTGTATAAATTGTACACATTTACTCTTAATAAATATATCCAACAAAATCTAACTATCTAATTTTAATCTATAACTTAGTTAGCTAGTTTATAATAGTTGGTTACTCGTACCATCAAAACATCTCAATTGTCTTCATCTCTATGCGTGTAGAGCGATCATCCATGCTCAACAACAGTCACTTGTGCTCAACTCTCAACGATAGCTAAATTCTAATAAATATTTTCTTTTTCATGAACTACAATTTTCTTCTTTGCCTTTAATGCCTTTAACACCATTCGACGTGACCACATACTCGAAACATGCAGACGCAGAACCCCATCACTTTACAGTCTCGCGCGCCCATTCGGCCTATTCCCCACCGAGCGATTGGCGTTCGGTGGATACATAATCGCGTCCAGCAGCGGGCGGCCCACTTGGTCCCTTGTTATTCGCACTTGGAGTTGATGATATAGCGAGGTCTATTGAAACGCCACTTAACATTTGGTATCTAGATTATGCAATTTTAGGCGGCTCACTTGCCAACGTTTACAAGAATCTCTGCCACGTCGTTCCGGCCCTCGCTAAAATCGGTTTGGTTGTTACCCCCTCAAAGTCGGAAATCGTCAACATCAATTGCAAAGATTCATTCTTCTTAGATGCCGTTGTGATGGTCAACCGCATTCTCGCTGGTGTGATTGTGACGAGTCAAGACATGTTGTCGATACTTGGATCATCAAGCCACCTTTTCCTCCTCCGAAATTGTTTTGCTTTGTCTCGATTAGTATTTTCCCTCCGAAGTTCACCTTGTTACCGGTCAACCACCAGCCTCCAAGGACGTGACAAGCTAATAAAGAAATCGGCTTCCAAGATCTGCAATATTGATTTTGATGGCACCGGATGGCGACAAGCAACCCTCCCGTTGAGTCTCGGGGGCCTATGCATCCGTTCCTCAAAGGATATTGCTGTTCCGGCATACAACGCATCCTTCTATTCGTGTCATCCACTGGTTGAGAGTGTTCTATCCATAATATCTGAATTTCCTCTCAGCCCAGTTCTCTCCAACATTGATGCCAGGTGGATTGGAGATGATTTGCAACGTCCGGCCGAACCGAAGAATCAAAGACTCTGGAATCGCGTTTCTGCAAGCCAAACACTGTCAGATCTAAATATGAAAGTGGGCCAACGCCGCCTTACTTGTTTACAGGCTGCTTCTCAGCCCTACAGCTGTGCTGAACTCACGGTTCTTCCCTCCAGCGCAACCGACATTTTACTGGATGAGGACTGCCTCCGCTTTGCCGTCGCCATGAGAATTGGTGCTAAGGCATGCGAATCCCACCTCCGTCGATGCGGCCGTCTAATCAATGTCCATGGTCTTCACCCTCTCTCTTGTCTAAGGAGTGCCGGCAGACATCCACGTCATTCAGCCATCAACGACATCGTTCGTCGAGCTCTTGACGTCGCTGGATACAATTCAATCCTCGAGCCAGTCGGTTTGGACAGAGGGGATAGCAGGCGCTCTGATGGTATGACCGTATATCCATTTATGGAAAGAAAGTCGCTGGTCTGGGACGGTACTTGTTCTGACACTTTCTCACCATCGATTGTCAACAAGTCGGCAGTCGAACCCGGATGTGCAGCCAAAGCAGCAGAGGAAAGAAAAGTTGCAAAATACACCGAACTCTCCAAGCGCTTTATTTTTAGGCCCGTTGCCGTGGAGACCACTGGTGTCTTCGGTCCAGCCTCGCTGGCTTTTCTGAAGAACCTCTATCGAAAATTGACGCGGAGAACTGGCGATCCACGCGAACTGAGCAACGCGATGGCTATTCCAGAGAATATCAATTATGCCTCTTCTCGATAATTTTTTATCATTTGAATTGCTAGTGTATTTTCGGTTACATGTTAATAGTTGTATATTACTTATTATTTGATTTTCATCCAATTTGAACTAATTTTCTTCTTAATATTGGTATATATCACAAGAAATAATATTTAAAAAAATAAATAGCGTATGCGGGGCAAAACAAGACAGAAAAATATCTATTTCGTTTATGATCGTACGGCAATTTCTACAGCAATTAAAAATCGTAGATGTTCGATTACATCATCTTTTCGTCATTTGTATATGTTTACATTTGCAAATAGCGGTTCTCAAGAGAAAAAAAGGAAAGTACAGCGAGGTGTACACACCATAACATAACATAACATAACATAATTTTTTTATTTTCCAATCACACAAAAAGTACAATAATACGCAAGATAAAAAAAATTATGAATATAAAATACCACTGATAAATACATAAAATCTTTTATTATATTATTGGCAAAAACAATATGCATGGATTATTATGGAAATAAAAAGGAATTTCAATTATCCATTAGTTATCGTGTGATTGGAGGGTGTCAACCAATAGAGAACTAAGGAATACAAAATTAATTCTGAAAATATTAAAACGTATAATTTCTTACTAATGAAAATTCTTTATCTGTAACACTACAAAAATACTATATATTTCAGACAAGCTTCAGTTGAAACAAATAAATTAATTACGACGAAAATATCATGAATTCTAAATAATCTCAGATCTGAACAATTCCGATTAGAACAAAATTCAACAGGGCTAACAATAGGTAAGATATGGAAACTGAAAGATCCTTTTCATTAGCTACGTTAGACACTCAAAGCTTCTATTAATGTGACAAAAAACAATGGAATGTGTCTAAAGATGTAAATGAGATGTGGAGATGTACCACCACTATATGTCGCAAACTCAACACTATATGTCGCAACACTATTTGTCACAAACAAATCGAAAATCAACGCTATTTGTCACAATTTGAAAAAACACTTTGAACTTCAATACCCAGGACGTAATTTTGGTAAATTTAGCGTGTAAAAATGTAAACATATTCAATGAATTTTTGCCCAAGTGAAATTCTACAGTAATTTATACCCTATAGTTTGAATACTAAAAAAGGTATTCCTTCCATTTATCAGATCTAGGAAAAACTGACCCAAGTATTGAGACAATCGCTGTACTCTTTTACTGGTTAATCTGGTAAGAGCAAATTCTTCGTTTGTAATCATCGTCAACTGACGAACAAATGTAACGCGTTTTTAGTTATCTAATTTTTTGTACTTTGTGACATATAGTGTTAAATTTTGAAACTTTTGTGACATAAGTGGCATTTTTGAAAAAATATGATTCTTCTTTCGTTGCGACATATAGTGTTGAGTTTGCGACATATAGTGTTGGTTTTCGACATATAGTGGTGGTACAGCAGTTAGTAAGACGGTTAATACAAAATGAATCCTTTTTTACATTTGCTAATAACAAACAAGTAACCAAAAGTTACAAATTTCTTTTTCGAATGGTTTCGGAACACAATATATTCAGTTCCATGCGGAACATAAACAAGAGGTAGGCGTAGCGTACACCAACAAGCACGGTTTATTTACAGGATACTATTCAGAGGACACTATTCTCCTTTAATTTCAAACAAAAATCCTAGATCATAAAGTCACTTTATATATTGTCACTTCCTGGTGGTCGCCTTTCCTGTACTGGATTGGGCGACATATGCTCTGGGGGTGTGATTACTTGATCATTGGCTATTTCTGAGGTTGCTGTATCACTTGTCGTTGGTTCTATCGTTGATTTTATTAGTGGCTCAAATGATTCTATAGGCGTCTCATTTAAATGCAGCTCATTTATCCTTTTTTATTCGTGCTATGTAGTTGTGCTGTGTCGTTGCGTGTAGTGATTTCGAAAGAAAATGGATCAGTTGATTTTGCCTTCTGTGCTCTTTTCTTGTTTGCTGTGTGAACGTATCCATACGTGTTTCCTTTGTTAAAGCTCTGACTTAAAAGTGTGTACTGATCTCTCGACTGTTCCGTTTGTCAATGGGTGATACTGTGCATTTGTCTGGTTCTACTTCGTGTTGTAAATGTTTTGAATTCGTCGCTAGAACAACATGTTGTATTGTACGATACAATTAATTTCTGGTTAAAACATTTTACTCATACGGATAGACATAGTCTATGTGTAGTCGTGTCTACAGTCGGTTGATCGGAAATATATTTATAATAATACCTTAAACAAAATATATATTATCCGATCTTGGAGCACAATTTGCTGATGTTTACTATTTGAAGAGTAGAAGATGAATGGACACAAATAATGATATTTATATAAGGTGTCAAGAGTTATGAGGTGTCAAAACTTTCTTATAGAAAACAGTTAAGAAAGACGGGATTAAAAACGTCGAGGGAAGTTAGATTTTGAATAAGATTTTGAGATATATATTTTATACTTGAGTGAAGAAATCAAATTCGGAAAATCGGATTTTTTTCCCTAAAAAAACTGTTCTTTTCTTGGGTGTTTTCCTTAAAAGTGCATACTTATAGAAAAATGTCTGAAAGAAAACACACTCTCCAGAAAGATATTGTATTGAAGGCAGGTACGTTCATAAAATCCTTTGTGGGTGTTAACTGTAAGGAATGAACATAATTAATCATCTAGCACTAGCTGTTGATATGCATGGCTGGGGTCCAGTTTTGTAAAATTTTGTCTTCCAATCAATTTTGTAAGACTTGCAAATAATTGTCGCATACGGCTGCTGGGTTTATTATTTGCTTGTAATCCCTGCATATACGTATCCTTTCATCCGACTTTACAACCGGTACAATTTGGGCGACCTTCTCGCTTATATGTCTGTAATATACCCTATTCTACTAATCGAACAAGTTCTTTTCGATTTCGACTTTAATCGCGTACGGTACAGATCCTTGAGGAAATGTGGTTTCATTTGGATGTGTACTTTATGGTTTTTTAGTTCTCCTAATTTTCTATCGAATACATTTGAAAAGTTTTAAACTACGGTTTGAAATATTCGTGTGCCCTTTCAGCTGCATCATGTTAAATATACTTGTCCTGTCTAGCTTTATGAACTGAAGCCAATTTCTGTCCAGTAGCACAGGACTGGACTCCGTTGGGATTATCAACGGGTACTATTTATGTTGTTGATGTGAACACTTTATTTCCACGGTTGCTGACCAATCGGTTTATTCTTTCGCCGCTAAATGTACTCAATATTGCTTTAAATGCTTCGATGCTTATTGATGGAAAAGAACTTTCAATTCCTTGAATTCCTCTTCACTGATTGGTCAAAGATGCCCATATATCTAAAAACATATCAGTCAAATATATACTGCTTTTGAAAGGTTGTCTGTCGTTCAAACTGTGTAGTTGGTTCCGTTTTCTAAGCAATGTACAAAATATTTTAAATACATCAAGAACAAAAGATGCTCTAATATTGATCCTTCTATTTAAGATGCACGATTATGCTCCACCCTAAAGGACCTGTTCTCAATTGCAAAGGTATCCCGTAAACCATTCTAAACGCAGTTTCTAATATGCCAAGAGAAGTTAACTTTGAAATAAGGATCAAATGACAGAATGTGTGGAATGCTGTTGAAAATCAGCACCTACTAACTTTCCATGGTCCATTTGATTTTTAATGTCGTCGAACAATAAGCTGCTGAAGCAAATTCTCCTAATCTCTTCTTTCTAAAATCAAATTGTTTGTCGAACAATAAATTATTACTCTCTAAGTATTCTAATACCTGAATACTGGTATTGATCTCTCAAGTATTTTAGGGGAAGACTTTTGTCATGTTTCCGGTTTTGCGAATTGGTGAAACTGTCGACATTTTCCCCTCTACAACAACAACAACAACAACAATAAAGTTTTATTTTCCAAAAACAACAAATGTACACATTTTCTCCCTTAAATATAATACAATGTTTTTAAATATAAAGAATTGATTTTTCAAAGAAAGAAAATATAAATATTTATCATTTGGATGGTGTCATTCAATAGACTAACTAGGCAAAGGAATGACACCTTTTTAAAATAAAGGATTAGGCGAGTAAGCATGTTTTCAAAAGCAATTCGAGTAAAAAAATCCATTAGAAAATTAATCTAATTTATTAATTAAACTAGCAGAAATAATATAGCAAAAAATATCCACAACTATAAATATATTAAAATAAATTAAAACTGAGATGTATGTTCGAAGAGGACAATAATGATTAATAAGGTGTTACTTGTACGATGATATTATATTTTGGGAAAGACACGTTTTAAGTTTATGTCGAGAAATTTCATTAATTTTTACCATTTTAATATTATCGGTGTTCTTGAAAGCCGTGTCAATGTTTTTATCATATTATTCCAGTCTTTAACACAATGGTAAATAGTTGAAGACTTTCCGTACCTTACAGTATTGAACGTCTCGATGGCTAGTTTTGAATTTACTGTACTTCTTGTGGCATAAGAATGAGTATTTGATGTGTTATTAAAAAGATGCGATATGGCTGTTGATAAGCAATAATTAATAAAGTCATGAATTAATAAACAATTGTTGAGTTTAATCAGGTTTTTGAATTTAAGAATTGAAAGGTCTTTAAATATCTCTGTCAAGGGTTGTTTACGCGAAGAAAAATTCATTATTCTTAATGCGATTTTTTGAAGGGTAGTTACCTTTTTTAAATTTGGATTTCTTGTCTGTCCCCAGACAAGAGATCCATATGAGAGATGTGAGAAGAATATTCCATAGAAAATTGAGAATAATGTTTTTCTGTTTACGTAGTGACGTATGATACTCAACATGCCCTTCACTCTTCGTAGCTTATTGGTAAAGGTATTTACATGATTTTTCCAGGACAGGTGTTTATTAGAGGTTATGCTTAAGGTATTTAATTTCGACTGAAGGATGAATTATTTGACCTTTTAAATTTAATTCTAAAATTCAAATCTATTGTTTTATTTGGAGAATGAAATAAAATGTATTCCGTTTTATTTAGATTCAGCGAGATTCGATTTGCATTTAACCATTCCGTTATTTTTTTTAGATCCCAATTAATTTTATATGGTACTTTCATATATGATTTATCGCAGTAAAGTAAGTTTTCATCGTCTGCAAAATGATGTACAGATGAGAACTTTACAGAGACATGAAAATCATTTATGTAAATTAAAAATAAAAGAGGACCAAGTACTGAGCCTTGAGGTACGCCATAGTTAATTTGTTTATGATGCGAGTAAAAACCATTTATCGTTACAAGTTGTTTGCGGTTTGCAAGATATGATTTAAACCAAGATAAGACTACACCCCTCGTTTTTTATATATTTTCTAATCCCAGGAGTTATTCATGCTGGTTATCCATCCTTGCTGTCTATATCTCCTGTTATTGATTACTGTTACTACTTAATTCTCTTACTCTGATGGGATTTCGCTATTTTTGAAAGATATGTTTATAATATAATGATAAAAGACCAGGAAATTTTTGCATATATGCTCATGTCATTTTCTTTAAAATTTTAATTATAGTTTAAATGTGTTTATCTACGTTCTACGGTTTATTAATTCGAAACTGTAACTCTGTTAGCCTTTTAACGTTCCTACGGCCTGCAGAGTCCAAAAATAACTTTTACAACTACCATACTTAAGCGTATTAATTAATGTTGGATTAATTTTTGCGATTCGATGGTAAAAAAAGTTGTGTTTTGCGGTATTTATTTTTGTGAATTGGTTCCTGGACGAAATTTTGCGATATTTATTTTTATTGAAAGATTATTTTCATATTTTGATTTTGATTTTGACTCCAAACTATTGACCCGTACGCGTACATTAGATGTGAGGAGAATATTGCATTGCTTTAAGAGTATTCTTATCGACGAAGTGGCAAATCTTTGCAAGCATACTATTGGATCTAGAAAGTTTTATACATAAATATCTCAAATGATTTTTCCAACTTAGATGCTCATCAAATATTATTCCAAGGTATTTAATTTCGTTTGATTGATATATTTTTTTGCCATTTAATTTTAGCTTTACCTCGTAATTGATAGTTTTGTTTGGATGATGAAACATAATGTATTCGGTTTTATTAATATATAGGGATATTTTATTAGCATTAAGCCAATGAGTTAAACATTTCAGGTCATAATTCATTTTATAGCCAATTTTTTTTAAAGACCTATTCACATATAACAAATTAGTGTCGTCAGCAAAGTGATGCACTACGGAGTATTTAACAGAAGAGTTAAGGTCATTGATATACAGTAAAAAATGTAGTGGACTTAAAACTGATCCTTGTGGTACTCCGTACGTAGTTATTTTGTGTTCAGAGTTGAATCCGTTAACGGATACATATTGTGATCTTCTACAAAGATATGTAGAGATTCATGTCGATGGTATACCTCTCATTCCATAATGATGTAATTTCTTAATTAATATGGTGTGATCAACCGTATCAAAAGCACTTTGAAGGTCGATAAATATACCACAAGCAAAATTTCCAGCGTCCAGTTCTTTTTGGATTCTGCGTGTTAGTGAAACTAATGCTCTTGTAATCCACGGTTTAAATTAGCGTTTATAATCGTTGTTGCTTAACTTTCTAAATGGTGCATGTTCGTCAATTAGTGAATTAAATTTTTGGATAAATAAATGGTTAGTGTCATTTTTCTTCAGTGCAATTGTTGTGTCCCAATTAACCTCCAAGAAATCGTTATGAAACTTATTAATGTCAATATTTTTAACATTTCTTCTATAAATGTTGTGCAATGTAGATAAAGAATTGGAACAATGGGATAAATCAACAATAAATTGAGGCAAATGATCCGAGATTGATGCTGTTAAGTTCCCAGAAACAAGATTTGATGATGTAGAGTTAGAAAAATATTATCAATAATTGTGCTTGATTTACTTGTTATTCTAGTTGGTAGATTAATATAGGGGAGAAGGTTAGTAAGTTGAAATATTCAGAAACTGCATTACTGACATTGCATTGCAGGAGATTAATCTTGAAATCACCTAGAAAATATATGTATTTATTTCCATTTATTAATTTATGAAGCAACAGCTTTATAAAATTATCGTTAAATTCACTAATATCCATATTTGGATGTTTATATATACAAACCACAATTATATTTGACTTTTTTTTCTTTGTTAATTTCAATAAAAACTCTAGAGATTTACTTTTATACAATATTCAAGTCAGGACGTAGATTATATATAAGATTATTAGATATGTATAAAAGGGCTCCCCACACGTAGATTCAGTCGATGTATATTCTGTTATATTTCCATCAATATCAATATTACTTATAGGTGCAACATTATTTCTGATTCTGGGCTCTGTGTTCCCGATTATGTCAAACTCAATCTTTATACTAGTTAGTAGTACGTTTTAATTCATCAAAATGTGCTGCAAGGGAAGCAATATTCAAATGCATTAAGTAAAGCAATTTTATACTTTGTGAAACTAATGAATAAAATTCATCAATGTCATAATATTTGCAATTAGTTAAACGATAATTATTGGTTGACTCATCATTAATTTTGGATTGAGATGAAACAAAATGATTTATATCTTTAAATAATTGTGATTTTTTAGTTTTCAGGGTATCATTTGAATTAGAATGACAACACTCACAATCGTTATTTCTATCATCAGATAAATGAAATTTAAGCTGCTGATTATTGAGAGTACCAAATGGGAAAATGTCTCTGGTACATACAATGCAATACCATGGAAATTTTGAGGACTGTAACTGTTTAAATTTAAAATCATTATATTTGGTACACTTTATATGGACCCATAATTCACATATAACACACTGTATAGCATGATTTCGAACGCTAATCCGCCTATAACATACTCCACATTCAGAAGGATACATTAGAAAATTCAAGAAGTGAAATCTATTAGCTACATTTCCTGTAGTGTGGGGAAGTTTGTACCTTAATACCTACCTATTATAGGATGGTCGTGTGCATTTTTTATTACAAGCAATTTTTATGCTTTTTCTGATAGTATGGGGTAGAACTTCACAAAAAAATATATTCCAATTTTTTTGTTTTTTGAATAATTTAGAGACCAGACCAGAATGACGTTATTTTTCTGAGAAAATGTGACATTTTCGTTCTTTTTATCATAATTAGAGATAATTTTGTCAACAATACCATGTGATGGAGAGTTGCTAATAGTTTAAAATTAAAAGTACTGCTTTTGGTAGTGTTAAAAAAATTGTGTGTATTTTACTGACCAAATAAGTATTATTGGGTTCTAGTTCTACCTTAGGGAAGCATCTTATTTTGTATAATTGATATCATAACTATTACTGCAATCGTCGCAATTTGATATCATAACTATTACTGCAATCGTAGCAATTTGCTATCTATTTTAAAGGTTCATAGTTAGATCTACAACGGTTATTTATTGGAAGGTCTGCAAAGTGTCACGTTCGATTTATTTTCGGATGAACTGTTCGATTATTATACTCTAGAAGCTCTCAGTTTGTGAACAGGGATGATTTGCTTCTGTGATGCCTTCTTTGCACTTATTATCGACAGCTCTTTAATATCAGAAAATATCTAAATGGAAAAATGATGTATAACATTGGCAAAGACATCTGTGTCTGGCGATGCAATTATAATCTTGCATGGAACAGTATTCTGTCATCGGCTTCTTTATGATCACACCTCAAAATTTGTTGAAAACTGACTTTCATTCGAAATCATTACACAGGACGTAATGTCACCTTTATCAGCACCCCCGAGAAACTATGGGATTGAGCCTTTGTATGACGTCATAATCTATTAAAAATTTGTTTAAGTTGCATTTTGTTGCTTGCTGAACCCCAAAACTTATCCATCTCAATGATTCAATTGTTTGATTGTCGTCTCTACAAAACCGTCTTGATTTCTTTTGTTTGGCTCTCTTTCTTTTATGCTCTGATCCAGGTATATGTCAAAGATGATATCTTTTCTTTGAGATGAAGTTGATAGATGTTGGAAAGTGCCCCAAAGATGGCTTGAAAAATCCGCATAGGTTTTTAGTTGGAGTTTTTTCACGGGAACCTTTCTGCAATATGCCATGAAATCTATTTTTGGAGCAGATGGGATTTCAGCACCTAAACCTTCAGACGGAAAATTAATAGTAAGAATAATTAATCAGTTCATGTGGTACCAGTTAAAAGCAATAAAGATAGCAGAAATACCTTTTTTGTACTAATTTTCGCGCGTACTAATTTTCGCGCATTCGCGCAATCCTAATCAATCAAAACTACACTAAATGTACATTCTTTGCTTCAGCCTGTTGTTCTGCATTTTTACATGCAATTTTCTTGAACATGGCCCGAATATCTTTTGATTTATTTTTGCTACTATAGAAGTAGAGGTTTTAGATGGTCCTGGTTTTCTTGCAGTTGCTGAACTTCGGTTGGTGAGTGTCGTCGTTGTTGTGTCCAGTTGCTTTGGCAATGATACATGGAAAGTTCCCAAAGTCAAAGCACCGTTCCTCAAAAGGTTCAAGGCACTTTTTAAGTAATTCGGTACTTTTGATTATAGCAGTAACGACTCTGATTCTGAATGGGAATTGGACAACAATAATGGTCGAAGCGCCTTTTACATGTTTGAAGAATGACATTAACTCGTGACAACTCGTGGATATTAGCTTGTGACACTATTATTTGTGTTTAATTATTTTCCAAAGACAATACTCCTTAAATCTAGATTGCCTTTACATCCTGTTTCAAATAAATTATAGAGAAAATACTTTTTGTAAAATGGCCTTGCGCGAAAATTAATACGCGCAAAATTATACTGAATTCATAATGCGCGAAAATAAATACGCGCGAAATTACACGTAAGGCCTGTTGCGTGAAAATTAATACGCGCGAAAATTAGTACAAATAAGGCTGTTAATGATTTCATGCATACTCTCATGATTTTATTAATTTCAAGTAAAAACACGCTTACGTCTTAAAAATTGACTTGTTATTGCCATTCACTTTTTGTTGTGTAACTTTTTTAAAGTTTCATTTTCGACGGATTTGACTTAACAAATTCTGCATCAGTTTTAAATTTCGGATCGAATGCTGATTCAGCTGATTTTTGCCATAATGGCGGCCATGAACCAAAAAGGGAAAGTAGATTTTTTTGAAAGCCTAGGACCAATGTTGATCAAATTTGAAGTCAAACCTTCTATACAAAAAATGCATACGGGACGGCAGTTAGCTTCTAGAGTATAATAATCGAACAGTTCATTCGAAAATAAATCGAACGTGACACTTTGCAGATCTTCCAATAAATAACCGTTGTAGATCTAACTATGAACCTTTAAAATAGATAGCAAATTGCTACGATTGCAGTAATAGTTATGATATCAAATTGCGACGATTGCAGTAATAGTTATGATATCTATTATACAAAATAAGATGCTTCCTTAAGGTAGAACTAGAACCCAATAATACTTATTTGGTCAGTAAAATACACACAATTTTTTTAACACTACCAAAAACAGTACTTTTGATTTTAAAAGATTAGCAACTCTCCAACACATGGTATTGTTGACAAAATTATCTCTAATTATGATAAAAAGAACGAAAATGTCCAATTTTCTCAGACAAATAACGTCATTCTTGTCTGGTCTGTAAATTATTCAAAAAACAAAAAAATGGAATACATTTTTTTGTGAAGTTCTACCCCCATACTATCAGAAAGCATAAAAATGCCCAGGGGCCCCGACCAAAAGTGGGGCCCGGCGTTTTTTATTTATTTTTTGGAATTGATTTGACATGGCCTAACCTAGAGATCCAGTTCAAGAGTGCTTGCCTCCTACCCCACGACTGCACAGGTAAATTTTTAAACAGTATAGAGGGATTTCTCGTAAGCTTGTAAGTGTAAAAGCCTTAAAAACGTCACTCATATCCAACTGGTGAGAGTAAAACAATTTTATTGTTAAATTTCGATCAACATATGAATCGGTTTGGGTTTATTTTTTATGTGCATAGCTCAATATTATTTTCTAAACAGTTAATTTAAAACACACGTCAGCAAATCGCTAAAACATTACAATCTCATATATATTTTGTGTGTTTATTTTGTGTCATCCAAGAGGGTTTTCCGACCTTATTGATATGGTTTTTCAAGCTTATTGATAATCCTTTTCAACTTTATTGAACATAGCATTACCATATGCTTAAAGATCTAAATAAAATAAAATAAAGATCAGATAGAGAATTTAAATATGTTTATAATATCATACAAATACATTTCTATAAAACCAGGGCCCGGAAACAGCCGGGAGCCAGGAGGGCTGGAATTTTGTGGGCACCCGCTGGAAAGATCGTGTTGATAATAATAAAACTATTAACAATAAACACATTTAAAAATGATTAGGAAAAAAGCTTTAGGATTATTCGTGCTACTATCTAGAATTCAAAACAAGGAAGGTCTCCGCTCATAAAAACTGCTGAATTTCTGTCACGATTGTTTGGCTGCTTAACCAGCGTTGCTCCGATTAGTCTTTCCAGCAACTGCGAGCACTACAGAAGTTTAGAGTAATTTTAACTGATCTGCAGAGCAGAAGTGAGGTCGTGGAAGTCTTAATCATACTTTTGTATTCGGTTATGTACTTAATCACAATTAAACAAAGATTAAGTAAATAAGTTAGGCCTAATCAGTTGTTAAATGTGAACTAAGTACCTAATTATGGGGTAGAATTGTTCACCTGGAGCCATGGACTAATTAAAAAGCTTAGCCTACATGTTATTTCGGTGACTAAGGTTAAACGAAAACTACTATACTTTAAACAGCCAATTTATTACATCTAACGTTTGCAGATCAGTAGGCCACAACCAACGTCCTAACATACTAAACTGTTCAGATATAAGGCAGTGTTTTATCATAAACCAAATCAACGATATTGTTCTTTCAAATAATAGCACTTAAACCAAGTAGCCTAGTGGCTTGGACACTTAAATTGGATGAAATGTGTCAAAACATATTCAAAACACCTTCTTTACAACCAAAATAAAGCGTTGCTATAGGCGTTGCTATGGGAAAAAATCCAACCCTCAAGGAAAAGACCTAATTCAGGGGTATTTGTTCGCTCTTAGTGAATGTATGTATATATTTTTGGAATCTACAATGTTCAAGCTTTAATAATATGTAACATTCAAAATTTCGATTTTTTTGCATTTTTTTAGTAGTCTAGCTCCTTAACTACTGGTCCAAATCACTTCATATTTGCCCTATAACTTAAGGACAAAATTCGATCGACAAAAAATTTTTTTTGACCTGCGCGTGCGCAAAACCGAAATCGCGAGATACTTATTATGAGAATCTAAAATTTTGCACCAAGAAGCATTATCAATTTTCGTAAGATATTCCGGAATAAAATTTCGAAAAAAGTTAAAAATGTGGAAGTTATACGCATTAAGGACATGTTTTTTCTTAGTTACGTGTCATTTCCCTTGGTTTCCGTAGTATTTTCGGTATTTTTTTTATGGACCGGTGACACAATAGCATAGCTGTACAGACACAAGAATTCGTTTGATATAACCTTCGGTAGGGCTCTATATGTTTAATTTACGTATACGCATGCGGAAGCCACTATATCCAAATTTTAAAGATAATTGTCATATATTTTAGATTGATATTATATTTCCAATCTTCGTTGAAAATTTCAATTCAATATCTTGATTATTCATCGAGTTATGCATTTATGAGTTCGAAAGTCAGGGGCAAAACTCAATATAGATTACCCTCGAAAGGATATCGGATGTACTCTCAAAAAAAATTCTTTCAAAATGTTCGTATCGCGCTAAATTTTTGGGGATAATTAGAAGACAATGTAACACCAATAATAGCGTTTAAAAAATCAAAAACAATTTTGTGGTTAGCGTACCACGTGACTTTTACGTCCAGTTTTAGTTAAATATTCATCACTTGATAACTCCGTCATTCCTCACCTCTGGAAAACCATTTTCATACTGAAGATACCTTACATGCGTTTCTTTTAATTATTTTAGACTGCGATTACCGATTTTATTTAATGTTTTATTGCAGTAGCGTTGATATAAATATTGATACTTTTTACTTAATCACCCACTGTTTTGGATTTTATAGCAGGATTTTACTAAATTGTAGTGAGAAAGTTGTTTTCTGTTGAAAAGGGACACGAACACTGATATTATCTTCTTTCTTCTTGAATCATGTTGAAACATTGACAATGTCTGAGCTCCAGAGCTTTCGATCACTCATTGCAGACCGCAGGTCGGTTCCTGTTAGACCGGTTTCCTCTTCATTGATTGTCTTCAGTGTTACATACGGACAGCCAGCTCTTCTTTTGGCATCCGGACACCAGAGTAGGAGTTTACCTACTTCGTTATGACAGGTCACATGTCTAGCAAGGGCTAGTAAGTCGTCAGCTTCTCACAACCTCCGACACGTGAGGTATGAATTCATACAATGAATTGTTCGTAGGACGACTTTTCCATGTTGTGTTGCTGAACGTAGCATTCTGGTATAAGTACAACCGAGTCGCTTTCGACGCACCACGTTTAGTGTCCATGATTCGTAGCCGTATATAGAAGAATTGTCTCTGTTTCCTTCTTGATCGGAGACTTCCAAATTTTCTGTAGCGAATGTAGTGCGCTCCATGACTGTGCAATCCTAACATTCATATCGTGTTCAGTGTCACAGTAACCACCCAGGTATTTCAAATCGTCAACACATTCGATTTCAGAGCCGCCTGAAGAAAATAATTTAGTGTCAGTAGATGGATTCAGATGCATATATTTGTTTTTGGTGCTTTCAGAAAAAGACCCACATCTTGACCAGCTTTTTCAACTCGGATGAGAAGACTTTGAGCAGATTTATTGCAGTCTTCAAGCAATGCGATGTTATCAGCGTAGTCCAGGTCTGACAGAACCTCAGCAGGGTATCTGCTGCTGCGACGACGTTTGAGGATTAAACCATCACAACTGGAAATTGGGGCGTAATCACTACAGCAGAAGTGTTTTTATACATCACATGGATTGCGTTCACTACATTAAGAGGGATTCCGTAGGCCAGTAGTACTTGGATCATTCTATTGCGATTGATGGAGTCAAAGGCCTTCCGGAAGTCGATCAATGATATGACAGCCTCTATCTTATAGTTCTTCAGTTCCTCGACAATTCGACGAAGAGCAAGGATATGAGATGTGGTTGATCGTCCCTTACGGAAACCGTCCTGGTTTGGACGCAAAATATTATCAATTATCGGACGAATCCTATTCAGTAGGCAACGATTATAAATTTTGGCTGCTACTTGTGAAAGTCCTATTTGTAGGAATAGAATTGCTTCCTCGAAAACCCCCAAGACCTACAAAAACAGTTGACATTGAATCAGTTGTAGCCGCTCATAAGGCTACTCTTCGTGCATCAACTCAGAACATTCAACATACTCAAAAACACCTCCAAAAACATTTGATAGGTATGAGGATATGAGAATTATTAAAATTTTACGCTCATTGAAAACTGCAGCAACACCTTTTGTGATAAAGAATGCTTGGAATCTAGTGAAAAAGGTGTCAGGAAAGAAGACGCGGAACATATTCATTGAAAGTGATGACCGGCTTAAAACTTGGGAGAACCACTTTAATAATCTGTTGATCTAGATAGACAATCAGACGCTCAACCCATTGAGAATGTTTTTGATCTTCTTACCTCAATAGAAAGTGGTGATCTGGCTCAGGAAGATGCCTCACGAAAACCGACAACTACCGACGTATTGCACTTTCTCAAGTCGCAATTGAAACAAAGGATGACTAGTTTTGTTTTGCTCCGGCAAGATTGTTAGAACCTATGGAGATTGTGTTGTCAATACGAGTAGCAAGCTTTTTGCCATTCGAAAGTGCGTGCCACAAAAGCTTTTCACAGCTGGGTGTGCAGCGCGTCGTAGACTGAGCTTAACAGTTGCGGTTACCATTCGATGATCGCCACCAACAGGGTTAGAGGATGAGAAGGCCTGGCAATCTCTGATACTGTTACGCCAGCGCTTTCGATAGAGGACGAAATCGATTTGAGAAAGAGTACCCAATGGTGACATACAGTCCACAGTTTCGTTTGAGGTTTCTGAAATGACGTGTTCCCAATGACAAGGTTGTGCTGTTCGATAAAGTCGCGAAGGAGCAAACCGTTTCTATTAGATGCAGTGTGACAAGAGAAGCCTAGATTCATTTGACCATTCAGATCATCTCCTCCGTTAGAAAGCACATTCAATTTCGAGTAGAAATCGGTAGCGATTTCATGTGCAAGACCGTTATGTGGAGAATAACAGGCGTTTACAGTGGTCTTAGGATTAATTTAGAATGTAGCAACAATAATGCGCTCGAATCGAAGCTCTTTGGATGTTTCGTATAGCCGATGAAGTAAATAATGTTGTTGACCTTAGATTGCGGTTGACAATTTCAGGATCGGTGTCTTTATGTACAAAACGGTGTTCTTGTATACATGTGATATTGATTTTGATGTGATAGTTATTCAACAGTTTGGTAAAGCTCTGGTTGTCAAGAAAGCGGTTTGAGAGTTCTACAGTCGAATGCTGCTATTTTGTATGTTTTACTTGATCTGGATAGGCCGTTCTTCGGTTTGGCACCACCAAAGCCTTTCCGCCCCGCTTTAGCAAGGTTGAGGATAGGCTCATCATTGAATGCAGGAACTGCATTGCCTGACCGCATGAATGGCCGCCGAATATCAAGGGCTTAAACCTTGGTGCTGTGATTAGACTTTGTCATGTTTTTTCTAATGGCTAGATACGGTTACCGCTTGCCACACTTGTATAACTTTTACCGTTCTCCTTTTACTGGAGCGAAGCACTTTCCCGTTTTCATACTGGATTATCATCCGCGCAGCTTCACTGTTCATCTGCCGAAACATGAATTTGTCAATGATCGCCACAGGAACTACAACTACCCGTAAAAAAGTAGAGAAACGGTTTACACTATCTTCGTCTAATTTCTTCCCTTTGACCCGACTGGCATAGGTGGCCCTACCAGGAGCAAAGCTCCCGCCAGTAAAGCTCTCCGGATCGAAAAACATTCAAGCTACTCTTCGACGACAACGTGTAGTGTATAGTAGAATACTGATATTATAATAATTGTATTTATCATTTCATTTCATACATTTTCCTACACAGCAATTTACAACAAACGTTATAAAATAAAATACATACTATTATGCATATAATATAAACAACAGCACCAAAGATATATCTTGCTACACACGTTAAAAAGCGAGTTGATTTCAAGGAGTGTTGGAAATTAGTGAGTAGTAGGGACTTTAAGAAAACTGATTTAGTTTTATCACAAAGCCCTATTTTTAAAGATTATAAATGCTATCGATAACACTGGTCAACACTAATTTTTTTAATTTTTTTAGACTAATTTGGGGTCGCTGATTTCAAAAATGGCATCCGTTTTTCTCAATTGGCTCTATTTTTTATGATAATTAAATTTTTCATTCTCGGAACTATCACTCATGTCACACATATTCAATTACAATGTTTGGGACCTTAACAAAATGTTTTGTACTTGCACAATAGTCAATAATATAGCCAAATAGATGAATAACACAATACCCAATCAACCAATGCATAATAACTCGGCTTTTATATCTAGTTGAATCGTTTTTTGTATGATTTTATTTTATGGAGTACGCCAGGACAATCACGTTGAAGACTCCAGCAGTAGTCCGCTATCATGTTTTTGTCCTATCCACCTTGGTATCTTTCTTCCATCACTTTTATGTATTGATGGAATCTTTCTCCTTGTTCTTATTGACAGGAAATTTTTCCAAATGGCTGTGGAGATAATGCGCTTTAATGCTCATATATTTCCCCCCACCTTTTAGTAAGCTTATCTGCTCCGCATAATGTTCTACTTTTGCTGTTTCCCAAAAAGTTCTTTACAACAGACAGAAAACAAGACCAAGCTTGTAATTCCACACAGTTCATACTTGTTCCGAAATTTGAATCTTTCATTAATTTACGAATTTGAGGCCCTTCAAAAATGCCCGCTTTTAATTTTTTTTAATCTGTTGTCAGTCCTGGAAAACTTCTATAAATATATTTAAAACAATCACCCTCTTTATCTAATGCCTTTAAAAATTGCTTCATCGGCCCTAGCTTAATGTGGAGGGGTGGCAAAATGATCTTCTTTCGTTCTACCAACTCGTTTTTCTATCAAAGAATCTTTGATCACGTTAGCTTTGCCAACTTCCAGAGCTTCTCTTGTGGGCGATGCCTTTTTACCCAGTGCTGTGTCTTTGCCCAACTGTCCCACAAGCACATAAAGCAAGGATACTTAGTGTATGACACTTTGCTGTCCAAGCAAAAAGTTTATCATCTTTAGGTCAACACAAATGGACCACTGGTGCTCAGCATAGCAGATCTTCTGTAAAACTAATTTGATGTTTCCATACTCCTCTTTGAGCTTTGTTGAATGAGGAATAGGTAGAGATGCAAAGCGGTTGCCATTATGCAACAGAACACATTTCAAACTTCTGCTAGAGCTGTCTATAAACAATCGTCAGTCTTCCGGTTTATAGTCAAGGACTTTCATTTTGAGGAGAAGTCCAGTTATATCGTTACAATATACAAGGTCTTCTGGTAACCACAGCTTTTCATTTGACCAAGTCAAAGAAATTTTATCTATGAACGAGAAAACCTTAATGAACTTTTTTAACTCCTCCATGGAAAGATTGGAGAATAAAATTGACATTGTCGTGAAAGAAAATTTTAAAGCGCGAAATTAATGACTTGCAAGAATCATTACAATTTCACGGTGATCTAGTGGAAGATAAATTAAAGGTAGTTGATTCAAAGTTGAAGGAATCGTCTTCAAACGCTACTATATCAACTATTGAATCTAAGTTGACTGAGCTTGAAGACCGATCAAGACGGAATAATCTAAGAGTGAATGGTGTAGAGGAAGAAGAAGGTGAATCATAGGCAGACTCCGAAGAGAAGTTAAGGAAAATTTTTAAGGGAACTCTTGGTATAAGATCAGCTATACCTATTGAACGAGCGCACAGATGTGGTTCTTTTTTTATAATAGAGAACGCAGGAAAAAAGGACAATAATCGTAAAATTTTTAAGTTTTAAGGATAAACAATTAGTCCTGAGCAAAATTTGAGAGAAAAAACTCTGGGAAAATGGAATTTTCATAAATGAAGATTTCTCTGATGCTACAATTAATCATCGGAAACGACTTTTTCAAGAAGAAAAATTACTTAGAGAAAAGGGCAGTTACGCTAAAGTCGTATATAATAAATTACTTACAAATAAATCAATCAACATTAATATGATACCAAAGTAGATATGTGTGTTGTGTTTTGTATAATTTTTAATTCTTTCAATAATTATACTTAATTTCGAAAACTTAATGTTTCGTCCTTTTTCTTCCATCAATTTAATCAATAAAAACATAGATTCTGATGCTAATTATCTTCATGAATTTAATATTCACGCTCAATATTTTTCACCATTTAAAATATCGAAATTTTCTAACAAAGTTGATATAAAAAATACTTTTCTATATTCGTAGTATTTCTAGAAATTTTAATAATTTCAAGCATTTGTTAAACAATTTTTTAAAGTTTTTTAAGTGTAATTTGTTTGACTGAAACATGGTGAAATGATGACAAGAACTCCTCTTTAGAACTTGAAAATTATGACAAAGTTGAGTCGCACAGGGGTGGAAGGGGTGGTGGTGTTTGTGTCTTTTTGCACAAGACCTTATCTTTTGTGATTAGACCAGATCTTACAGTAAACAATAAACATCACGAATCCTTAACTGTTGAAATAATCAACAAAGATTCCAAAAATATTTTAATTACTTGTTCGTATCGGCCACCTGTTAACACTATAAAAGAATTTGAGTCATAGCTCAGTGAATATCAAGAAATTATAATGAATGAAAAGAAGGAAATATACATGTTAGTTGATTATAACATAAACGTGTTAAATTTTAACACAAACAATAACGTAAAAAATGTTATAAATATTTTCATGCAAAGCAGTTTTTATCCCATAATCAATAGACCTAATCGTGTTAATAAGGACACTGCAACTGCCATTGATACCATCTTTATTAATTCATTTGATTTGAAACTTGAAACAGGTATTATAAAAACTGATAACAGCAATCATTTCCCTATATTTGTTATAAAACCATTAAATTGTAAATCTGAAATAAATTCTACAAAGTTTATTTTAAAACGAATATTTACTGGGACGTGTTTGATATCAAAGATCCCAATGTTGCTTATAACAAATTTATAAAACTTTTTCTTTCAAAATATAATTTTCATTTCCCAAAAACTAAAATTAAAATTAAAACAAAAATCTTAAATAATCCTTGGATGACTAAAGGTTTAATAAAATTTTCCAAGTTTAAACAAAAATTATATAATAAATTCCTTAAAAAAACGTACAAGAAATAAAGAAAACTCATACAAGAAATATAAAAATTTATTTGAAAAGATCAAACGTAAATTGAAGAATAATTATTACCATAAATTACTTAAATTAAACCAGAGAAATTCTAAGAAAACATGGAACATAATTAGGAAGGTTTTGGGTAAGCGTAATACCTCACCATCCTTTCCTAAGAGAATATCTATTGAAAATAAGGACTGTTTTGATAAATACTTTGTTAACGTGGGAAGCAAGCTTGCTGATGGAATTCCAATTGTAGACAAACACTTTTCGGATTATTTAAATACCTCGACTTGTTCCATGACTAACATTGAAATTACTACTAATGAATTAAATAATGTTGTTAATCAAATAGATAATAATAAATCTCCTGGTTATGATGAAATAAGACCAAATATCGTAAAGATTTCCCTTCCTGAAATTTGTAATCCATTAAAACATATTTTTAATCAATCACTTACCTCAGGAATATTTCCAGAAAAAATGAAAATAGCAAAAATCATCCCTTTATTTAAATCAGATGACGGTTCTTTAGTCAATAATTATAGACCAATATCAATCTTGCCGATTTTCTCTAAATTATTTGAGCGCATTTTATATAACCGACTATATAAATATATATCTGAGAATAAGTTACTGTACCAGAGACAATATGGATTTCAAAGAAATCACTCAACTGATCACGCGATCATAGATATTGTTAATGAAATCACAGAGGAATTTGAAAATAATGAATTTGTTTTAGGTGTATTTATTGATTTTTCTAAAGCATTTGATACCGTAAATCTTGATATTTTATGGGGAAAATTAAACCATTATTCAAAGTTATCTATCTAACAGAAAACAATTTATAAGCTACAATAACAAACAAACAACCCTATTTAATATAACTATAGGACTTCCTCAGGGTTCAATACTGGGTCCTCTCCTATTCTTATTATACATTAACGACTTAGTCTCTGTTTGTCCGAAGCTCTGTACAATATTATTTGTTGATGATACAAATATATTTAACTCCCATAAAAATTTAGATCAGTTATTCCGGATAATGAATAATGAACTATCATATTTAAACCAATGGTTCTCTAGTAATAAATTATCAGTCAATACAAAAAAAAACTAAATATAATTTGTTCCATCCGTTTCGTAGAAAAAAATTAATACCGTTTGATCTTTCTTTACTGTCTTTAAACTCGGTTGCAATAAGTCGAGAAACTTCAATTAAATTCTTAGGTGTATATTTAGATGAAAACTTAACTTGGAGAAATCATATTTCCATGATTGAAAATATAATTGCCAAAAGTATAGGGATTTTATATAGAGCTAGGTTTTATTTGGATAAACGGTGTTTAAAGGACGTGTATTTTTCTTTTGTTCATAGTCATTTAAGTTTTGCAAATATTGCATGGGCAAGCACACATAAATCAAAATTAATGTATTTGTATCGTCAGCAAAAACGAGCATCGAGAATAATTTTTAATTGTGAAAGGTTTGCGCATGCCAAACCATTACTAAGTCAACTTAATGCTTTAAATATCTTTCAACTCAATATTTACCATAATCTAATATTTGTCTTCAAACTAACTAAAGGTTTGGTGCCAGAAGTCTTTATAAACAAATGTAACTTACGGGATTTCCATTACAACTTGCGCTCATCAAAAAGCTTGTTATATAGTACAAGTCTAAGGAAGAGTAAACTTGGCTTATTTTCTTTTTTATACAGAGCTCCCTTTCTATGGAATAATGAGGGAAATTACTACTCTTTTGCAGTTTAAGAAGACTATAAGTCTCTTCTTCTTGAACATGATAATGAACAAGAATTTTTTTAAATTCTTTTAATTTTTTAATTCTTTTTGTTGTTTTTCTCACTCTCCTTTTCTTTTTTCTTTTTGTTTTTACTGTTATATATCATACAACGCTGACATTATATCAGAAAATGTAAAAAAATATTTGCGTTTATACTTTTGAAATTGCTGTAGTACGTACATACACATATATAATTTTCGTAAATCTTTGCATAACTTGAAATAAGGTACTCTTAAACTTCTTAAAGTTTTCTTTGAGTTTCCTGCCGACTTAATACATTCAAAGAACATTTAATAAATGTGTATAAATTTGCTGTATAAATTTGGATAAGTTTCCATTGTAACTTTTGTTGTTTTGGCGAAATGATTAAATAAATAAATTAAATAAATAAATAAAAGTCAGGGGCGGATCCAGATGGGTGCTCAGGGTGCTTGAGCACCTATAACATTTTAAAAGAAATATCCCAATAAATATGAATGAATTTATTTAAAACAACAGAAACCGGCTCAATCCCTGAAACTTTTCTGGGGGCTTCGCACACAGGCCCCCTCATCCCGCACCCATAAAATATTTTTCTGGATCCGCCCCTGAAAGTTTCAAAATTCAACACTATATGTCGCAATCATACTTTTTCAAAAATGCCACTATACTTAACATTACAAACAACTCAGATGATGAAGTTACAAATTAGCATTTACATGACCATATATATGTAAATGGTGTACAGACGTTTCGAAATTGACGATTCGAAAATGACGGTTCGAAACAACATTTAAAGTTTTCTTTAAAACAATATATTTATTTTTTCAATTAAAATAGCTTAAAGCTTTTCGTACGTCTGTACATCATCAGGTGCATAAAAAATATGTACACTAAAAACTAAAACGTTGCATAAATAGTATGTAGATCGTAAAAGAAATCATAATTAAAAACATTATTTACACAAAATCTCATGGGAGCTATGTTACACCATTTCTAAAAAGTCGTAAAAATCTAATATCCAGTTGGTCATTAATGCTGGGTCTTTGTTTTACAACATAAAAAGCTTCTAATATTTTTCTTTTACGAGAATCTCCTGGTGCATTAGAAATAACTTTCCAATTAAAAGTATGACCAGTGTTACTCAAAACATGCTTTGACGGCTCTGATTTTCCAGATAGCTGATCATGTTCACGCCAGCGTATTTGTGCGTTTCTTTTTGTCTCGCCAATGTACACCTCATCGCATGAACACTTTCCTTCATAAATGACATTCGACTTGTGGGAAACTTTATCTTTCAACGGAAAAAGTGTCTTTAATTTTCTCGTTTTAAATATTACCTCTAACTTTACTTTACCGTTCGTAAACATTTCAATGCGGGATTTTAATTTGTATACCGATTGTTCGTTTTTTGGATAAAACGGGATTTGTATTCTTGTTGTGACTTTCTTTTCCACTTCAAACAACCAACTGGGGATAAGAGGCTCACCGCCATTGTTGTCAAAGGATCTCATCACAGAGTTGATGAACGCCACTGGATATCCTGCGGATTTGTATTTCTTGAAGATCCTTTCCTTTTCGTTTAGGAAGTTTGAACTGATCCTTTTTGCTCTAAATAAATCTCCGTTGATGATATTTCTTTTGTATTTCTTAGGTACAGAAGAAGACCAATGAAATGGCAACTTTGCATCCATAGCCGCAATAGCAAATGACAGATTCTTGTCGTGACGTAAAATTTTTGTGTCCAGAAACTTCATTGGGTTGTATTCAATGGTGAAGCGAAGGTTTGGATGGTAGGAATTAAGAGCTTCAAACAGATCATCTGAACAGTCTTTCTTTCTCCGAACGTAGATGTCAGCAACGTATCGTTTGTAGAATTTTGGGTTCTTTGGTGTAACTATCTCACTTTCTACCTTGTTCATAAAACATCCTGCAAATGTAACCGACGCAGGGCCGCCCATAGATACTCCGTCAATCTGCTTGAACAATTTACCATTAGCTGTGAATGTACACTCTTTTGTTAGTTTGGTGAGCAGTTTTTTAAAAATGGATCTCTTGCATAAAGGTTCAAGTTTATTGTTGATGTAGATTTCGTCACATATGAACTTGATTGCCTTGTCAATCGGGATGCCGGTGAAGAGGGAGTCCACGTCGTAGCTGACATCTTTTTCATCTTCAAGCAACGGAATCTCTTTTAGCAAACTGGGAAATTGTTGGATGTCAGTTATAACAAAGTCATTTTTAGTGAGAGGCTGAAGATAAGCAGCGATAACTTTGCCTGCTTTATAGTAGCATGTACCTGTCTGGTCAATAATTGGTCTCAGAGTTAGTTTATCAAGCTCAATATCTTTGATGTTTTCAAATTTGTGGGTTTTTGTTGTAGCAAAGAATCTGGCTGGTTGATTACTGCTCGGCTTCATGGATTCATACTCAGGTCTGTCTTTAAAGTGTCTGTAAAGGAATGACTGGAACAATTGTAACTCTTTCAGTATGTTGTCAGAACATTTGATGTATTTCCCTTGTTGTATTCCTTCATCAATCATCCTCTGGACTTTGTTGATATAGTCGACTTTGTTAAGGATAATAACGCCGCTGTCCTTATCTCCTGATAAGAAGGTTAAATTATCATTGTCCCGTAGTTGTTTCGTTTTCTTAAACATAGAATCACTGGTATGAAAAACGTTTTGTGAAAGTCTATTGGTTTCTTTTCGTAAATACTTATGGAAGCATGTCAAAGCATGTTTTGAGTAACACTGGTCATACTTTTAATTGGAAAGTTATTTCTAATGCACCAGGAGATTCTCGTAAAAGAAAAATATTAGAAGCTTTTTATGTTGTAAAACAAAGACCCAGCATTAATGACCAACTGGATATTAGATTTTTACGACTTTTTAGAAATGGTGCAACATAGCTCCCATGAGATTTTGTGTAAATAATGTTTTTAATTATGATTTCTTTTACGATCTACATACTATTTATGCAACGTTTTAGTTTTTAGTGTACATATTTTTTATGCACCTGATGATGTACAGACGTACGAAAAGCTTTGTGCTATTTTAATTGAAAAAATAAATATATTGTTTTAAAGAAAACTTTAAATCATTAAACTGCATCTTATATTTAAATGAAACAATATTGTTTTACATTTTTTTATGCGAAATAATTTTGTTTCTCGTTTTTTAAAATTCTATTAACGTTTTTTAAATTTGCGAATCAATCACGTGGTGGTTTATCTTAGAACGTTATTACGGTTGCGTTTAAACTCATATAACATATAGTAGATTTGATTACAGAGGTAAATGTTTTACGCATGCGTACGACGGCTGTGAATGATAACTTTTAAGGACAAAAATTCATCGTCAAAAGAAAATTTGAGCTGCGCATGCGCAAAACCGAATTCGTGAGATACTTATGATGGGAATCTGAAATTTTGCACCAAGAAGCATTGTAAATTTTGGTAAGATATTCTGGAATAAAATTTTGAATAAAGTTAAAAATGTAGAATTTATACGCATTCGAGGCCTGTTTTTCCTTAGTTACGTGTTATTTCCCTTAGATATCGTAGTATTTTCGGAATTTTGTGTTCATTAACCGGTGACACAATAGCATAGCTGTACATCCACAAAAATTTGTTTTAAATAATCTTAATTATAACGATCTATGGACGATATAAAGTTACGCATGCGCAAGTGGTCGCGCTAAGTTTTGAGATTTGGAACCAGGTTATTTTGTTAGATATGATAATTTTCGATCACCATTCAAAATTTGGAGTGATAATCTTCATTATTTAACGAGAGATTGCTAATATACTAGGGTTGGCAGTATTCCTTATAGTAAAAAAATGGAAAAAAGTGTCGAGCCCTCTTATATCTCCTTAACTACTGCTCAGATCCCTTCACATTCTGCCCAAAACTTAATGATTCATCGACAAAAAGTCCAAATTAATTTTCACTTGGTCTGAAATTAGCATCATATAATTAGTAAACGTACCAATTTTCAAAGCAAACAGAATATTTTAAGCTTTGGGCCCAAATTGCCCAACTAAGGTATTAGGGGTGAAAATATCCAAATTCTGGTACTTGATTCTTTAATTAGTAAACCTACCAATTTTTAAAGCAAACGCAATATTATGAGTTGTTTGTAATGTTGAAGAGATTATGGGGGGTTTTGTCCTAGGGGGTTTTGTCCTAGAGGAGTTTTGTCCTAGGGGGGGAGGGGGTTTGCCCTAGGGGGTTTTGTTCTAGGGGGGTTTTGTCCGTATACCGTAATACCTTAGGGTCTGTTCAGGGCTTCAATTCACAAATCAAACTTAACGATTTAAATGAATCAAGTTGTGTTCTTTTTTATTGAAATCACGAATCAAAGAAATCTTGTTATAAGTTCAGTTTTTGCTTTACCTACGGTTTTAAATGTTCTTTACTAATCTTCATTATGAACTAACAAGAAAATAAGCACAACATTTTAACGTTATTAAAAATAGTTTTTCAAATATCTATTTATTAATAAAATGTTTTAGTGTATTATGCCCCACGCATACTTACGCGGTATAGCAACATTACCTTTCGATAAAAATTTTGGTTTGTAACTTTACATTAAAGAATTGCATTTATTTACATGTTGTTAAGAGGTTCGTAATGGATTCTGGTGGCTGTCATTGAGCAGTCCGTGTGTAAAAGATATGTCACTCTGAATCCATGTTTGTTTGTATTTTACCCCTGTTAAACGACTATTTTAAAAGTTGTTGTTCCTGTTCACTGAGTGGATGAAACAAAAAAGGTTGTATACTGGCCACCAAAATAGAAAAAAAACAGTTAAATTACTACGTAAGCAATTGTTAAATTCATGTAAACAGTTATCTTAATCCAATTTTGTAGGTTCAGCAACTTCAAAAGACTGGTGGACACTCTGTAGCTTCTGCTGTAAATCGAACCTTGAACAAAACCACAAGCAAAGAGGTCCAAGCTTCAGTGAAGTTGGAAAAAATAGGGAAAAAGCTTTAAGCCCAACGTTATTGTATAAAGCATTGCTCCGAAAGTGACTTGTAAGTAACGAATTTGTAACAAAATATTTTCCTATCTGATCGGTTAAATCTGCAGTTAAATCTCATCTAAAAGAAAGGAAAGATAATTCACGTCCTCATTGAAATTTCGCTTGTCCTTATAGATATTTATTCGTCTCATACTGTCAGGCTAGCGTTGTCGCACTACCTAATGAGGGTATACTTTAAGCTTGTATCTACTAGAAGGGCTGCTGCTTTACTAAATACAAATGTTAGCTGGATGAGGCGATTATGTGTTTCCAAAACAATACCAGTAATGATCTTATGAACACTAATTTTTTTTTCAGAGACATTAGTGTAAGATAATTCTTCTAAAAAAGAAGGTTGATAGGGACCACTTAAAGCCATCCCCAAGAAGTTTAAAACTCAATCAAAGAGAAGAAAGCAATCAAGACCAAATGCTTAACGTTATTGTATGCATTAATGTTTAAAAAATGATATATAACTCAGATTTTGTTTGTTGTTTTTTTCCTTTTTATTATAAGGCTTTTTTGTTTGATGTCTTTGATGAACGTTTTTAAGAAACGTTTTATAATCGTTGCAACTGAACCGTGCCTTTCCCGTTTTACTGGGACGAAATATGAACCGAAACAGAACGTTTGAAAAGAGGTTTTTAAGGGACTTTTTATAATCGTCGCAACGGAACCGTGCCTTACCCGTTTCACTGAAACGAAATATGAACCGAAAAGAAAAAACGTTTCAAAAGTGGTTTTTAAGAAATGTTTTATAATCGTTACAACTGAACCGTGCCTTTTCCGTTTCACTGGGACGAAATATGAACCGAAACAGAACGTTTGAAAAGAGGCTTTTAAGGGACTTTTTATAATCGTCGCAACGGAACCGTGCTTTACCCGTTTCACTGAGACGAAATATGAACCAAAAAAAAAACGTTTCAAAAGTGGTTTTTAAGGAACGTTTTATAATCGTCGCAGCGGAACCGTGCCTTCCCTGTTTCACTGAGACGAAATATGAACCGAAAAACAAAACGTTTCAAAAGAGGTTTTTAAGGGACGTTTTATAATCCTCGCAACGGAACGTTTTACCCTTTTTTGCATAACTTTTTTACATTGAATTAAACTAATGAATCTAGAAGCATTCTATGGGCAAAGGTCAAAAAAAAATTTTTTTTTCAAAAAAAGCTATTTTTAGGTAAACAAATTGCAAGATATCTATTTGTATCATATTTGATACATCATGCAGTAGTTGGACTTTTTGAAGAAGTGATAAATTATTGTTTGTTGTTAAACAGAGAGTTTTTCTTGGAATATGAACTTAATAGTTACATCATCCACTCAATAAAGACATCATTATAAATAAAATATTTATAGATGGAAGGCTTTAAAACAGTTGCGGTCCTTATTCAGACATAGCGCAGTGTCACACTTTTCACAAAATGAAAATGTCAAGGCGGAGCACTTGTCATATTTGCAACGAGCCCGCTTTTGATTGAATATGGGGCAATGTCCAACTTGATCAGAACGAATTGTTTCATGGGGAATGTTAATTTTTGGACCGGCACGTGGTGTGATGTCAGCAAGTAGTGGGCGACCCGCTTTCCGTTTACGCGACACCTGCTACTTTGACAACAAATCTGCCACCGCCAATTTAAATCTCACTAGTGGAGTTGATGGATAACGCTTCCGCCACAGAATCCAGGCATTAACAATTGGACATATCGATCAAGTGGAAAAAGATCAAGTGATACCACTTTTGATATCAGCTACATGAGAAATTCCGATGGAAGACAATCAATAATCTCTTTTGCTTGGGAGTTTGACAATGGACATGTACAAAACACATGCGACAAAACTGATAATGTCATCCTCTTTCACGGCAACCGGTTTTTCAGGATTGACTTGCGTGGAATACAACGTTGTCTGATAGGCAATCTCCTGAAAAACCGATTTAGGAAAAAGCCGATAAAAGTATGACAGTTCTGAACCAAGACTATCCAATAACTCGTCCATTTGTTGTTCATAGTTAGCTTTAAATTTGTGGTCCTCTTCTTTATTTGGAAGTCTTTCTTCTTTCCACAATGACTGAGAGTTCTTAGCAGCATTTTCCATTAGCATTAGCTTTCTTGGTAGCTGGCACTGCTGTCGCACCATGTTTTTGACCCGTGCCACCAGCTGCTCTTCTCAAGATTGAAAACGGTTGATCGTCATCGGTGTTATCACTCTCATCACTGCCATCAACTTCATCACTGGAAGAAGATGGTGGGAAAAATAAGTCACAATCAGCTGCTATATCTTCCTCATCGCTGCAATCTCCATCTGAGGAGCGGAGATCTGTGTTGCCGTCGTCAACAAATTTTCAAGACAGGCGGCTGCGCTCTGTTGATACCAGAAGGCTTTCTTCCATAGAAAGAAGTTGGATTGATTGCTAAAGATAAGAAGAAATAATAAAATGAATAAAGGTTTTATAAGAAAAAAAATAATAAAACAAAATTAATAATCTGTATATAAAAACTCAATTTTTTTCCTTGCTTAGATGCATCATTAATTATTTTTGATAGTTAGAAAAAGAGTTGTTGAGAAATGAAAGTTCAAGAAAATGGGTGAATAAATACACTAGAGGACTACCAATATATATAAGAAACTTTGTGAATTTTAGTGAGTGTAAAGTTGAAAGAATTCTTGCTCAACAAAATGATGTACTTACAAAAATTAGTTGATCTGACTTGCGCTTAATTCCTGTAAAGTCTCCCAAATCTCATTGGCCAAAAAATTGGGTTCCTACACGTTCGGAATTATAAAAAGTTGGTTGTAATGTTATACTTTGTATCTTCAGACATTATTGAACTACTAAATTTCATACGGCCTTGTTTCCCCAGTGCGGATTTATATTATTCCGAAATCAAACCGCTCCCGTGTTATATGCTCACTCATATTATCATAGACGGAATGTTGTTTACAGTGTCAACTACACACCAGTTTGCTTATAAAAAAAATTATACAATTTTTTGAAAGTTAAGATTTTTGATATTTTGCTCTGTTGTCGAAAATTAGCAAGATTCAATTTAGTTTCCGAAGCTAAACAGCTTACACGTACAACTAAGATGCTAATTTATCAGAGCTAATCTGCTAATTTTAGTTATTTCTAGATCTCATCGAACATAAAGAAAATGATATTGTCTTCGCAAATCTACACTTCAAGCGCAAAGATTGACTCAGTTCGACCGACCATAACGTCCTTGACTCGACCAAATTAGTTACTGCAACAACAACATGTAATGGAAGAATACATAAGTAATGCGCATGCAAGAGCTTTTTAATATGACTTCTATTCATCGATTTTTTAACAATTATTGGAAAGTTATGGTGCTTACATATTTTGGTATAACAACCTGGAATAATAAGTTCCTTTTAAACACCTTTTGGCAGGGCCGTAGCAACAAAGAACGTGGGCCCCTCCGAACATAAGCTTCATGGGGTCTTTCAAAGTGGTGGTGTTGATAGACCCAATGCAAATGTTATGATGGTGTTTAGTGTTATGAGTTTGTAACCTTTTGTGTCTAGACCACCCGGAAGAGGCTACTTCACTATAATGATGGCCAGTAACATATTTTTCGACCCCAGCCTGGAGTCTCACTGGGGGACGCGACCCTTGGTAATCCGCGCGAAGATCGATGCGGCATGAAGTTTGTGAAATCGGCATTGAAATCGAAAGTGAAAGTCAAATCGGTTGAGGATTACCAAAAACCAGTAATTTTATCGAGACACTGTCTCTAAGATGGTTTTCTAGCCAAAGAGTAAAGAGGCACATCTCACCCCGTTCGGTATGTCTAAGGATCACAAAAAACAGTGTTTTTTTAGTGACACCGTCACTAAGGAGCTTTGTTACCCAAAACATAAAGAGGCTCTCCTCGCCCCATTAAACCAGACTGTTCCCGCTGGGTGTTAAGCCAGTATTTCTAAGCCTCGGATTAATGATTTGTTTACGGTTTACTCCGATGAGTTGCCTTCACTACGGCTAAGGAGCTCCATCTACCCTCTGATAGTATTAAACTATGCATACCCATAAATAGATCAAATTAAATAAACAATAAATTAAATATATAAAACAGGTTTTAAATATTATATACAGTAAAATATTAAAACGGTAGAGTTTTGAATGGAGACCAGTCCAATAATTGCAGTAACGATATGCAATTTAGCAAATTAAACAAAATTATTAATGGATGTTTCCACAAAGATTTTAATTGATTAATTGAGCACAATTTGACTTAATAAAATTGTGTTTTTGTGCCAGCAAAATGGTTCTTTGAGAAAAAAAGAAATATTTAAATGAAATGCGTAAAAAGGCAAGGTTTTCCAGACTCAAACCCTATTTATTCAGGATATGGGGCAGTCCACTGGGGTTACGACCCAATCTCCCGAAGATCCCCAACAACCCGGAAAAAGTTGAGAGAGAGAATGGAATTTACAAGTTGCATGATGGTTGTGCCTTTCCACAAATTTCCCAAAATAAACAAACAACTCACAGGTGCTGTCGTTGCGTGTAAGATTGCGAGAAATGCGCCACAAAATAGCAATAAAATAAACCAGTTCAATCAATTTCTTTCACCAACTCAGGAGCATAAAAAAAACACGTCTGCTCTTCGCAGAAACCAGCCAATTTCAAAAATTCCGATTTCTCTCTCTAATTCGAATTTTCACCCTTTAAACCTAAAAATTCGAATAAAAGAGACTTTCTACTATTCGAATCTCTCTATAATTCGAATAAAAAATTTTCCCCTTGGGATTGGAATTAGAGAGAGTCAACTGTATTTTAACTATTACGCTGGACTTCTTTATCGTTTAGGTTCTTCAACTGAAGAAGCTCCGGAAATAACTCCCTGGACACCAGATGATGAACTGCTGGAACCATCTGAACGTGATTGTAATATACGATATTGTAGATGAATATTTGTTAGGTCTTTGAATATAACTTTGGATATTCTTGTTGTGTTGTTTTATCGGGAAAGTTTGGGCGTTTTTTTCTTAGAATCTTCTGTTTTTACTTAAGTTTATTCTTATTTCTTATTGTCGTTTATCATGTTGTTGGTTGTATTAAAAGAAAGCTTGCTATTGTTGATTTAAAATGCTTACTCTATATTCCATTGCAAGGTTTAAGGCTGGGAATATGCTTAGCATTTGCTTAATTTTAAAGCAAATCTCAGCCTTCATATGCTTATAAGCGTTATGCTTATAAAAAAACGTGTATATCTTTGGACACTTAAAAATTATTTTTTTTGCCGCAGTGAGATCTGATTTTCCATTTTGCTGGAAAATACTTTAGGTTAAGTATATAATATTTAATATGACAAGAAAAAGAACTAAAGAGGATATTGCTAATGAAGAAAGTTTAAGTGGCATGTATGGTTAACTTAGTTTACTGTTTGATTGATATATAATGTTAATTTGCTAAAAATTGTCACCTAAACTTGAATGGAAACGAAAATGTGGGGTGGTATCATTTATTTAAAATTTCTACATACTTAATTGTATATTTGTATGGTGGATGTATTTGAGTTATATATTAATCTAATTTATATTTCATTACATTTATAAATATTCTATATATATATATATATATATATATATATATATATATATATATATATATATATATATATATATATATATATATATATATATATATATATATATATATATATATATATCTGTATAAAAGTGTATTTGTGTTTAAAATTCTGGAATAAAACTAACTATAAACACCAGAAACTGGTAATTTATTTCAACTAGGAAAGTTATTACTGTAAATTTGAGTGAAGCATATTTATATTTTTGAAAAAAGGAAACATTTGAGAAAAAAGTATTTATTATTACCAGTTTCTATGGTGCAATTTTTGTAGATTACAAAAGATTTTGATACAGTTGATCATCATCATATTACCAAGTAAACTAAAACATAGCATATGTGAGCTAGTCAATCCCTAGGTTAAATTATACCTAAACTTAGAAGTTTTATACGTATGTAATCTCAGGCAGGAGTTAAATGCTTTCATTTGATATTTGTGCTTGATTTTCAGGAAAGAACTAAGCCCTTGGAACTCATAGAGAATGACACGACTGGCTCCTACGTTAACCTCTTCATCAGTATGGGTGAGGTGCATGGAAACCTAGATGTCGCATCAGAGTTTGTGTGCCGCATATACAAACAAAGCAAGACTCGAGTTGTCAATGGAGCACGCTACAGCAAACTGTTGCAAATGACTGCCAAAGTCAATCAGATAGTTTAAGGCTCAAGAATCTTTACTATGATGAAATTAAAGTATCTTACAACTGTTATAACTGTGCCTTTTATTGACTTTTAGGAGAATCCACTAGCAAATGTAAGACGTATTGACTGTGCCTTTCTGCCACCTTGACCAGGTAGCATTGAGATGAAGATGGCGATCTTCAGCACAGTATGTCACAATACTGTGGACGCATGCCGTGACAGCATCTCCTGGGGACTGCTTGTCACCAACCGATTGCGGATGCCATCTGAATAACAATCTCCTGAAGCCAACCTGGTTTGAAGGACCAGTCATACCAGACTTTATTCATAACTGCCAGTAACAACGTATAGGAGATGGAGGTTGAAGATGATACCAGCAATGAATCTGAGTTAGAAATAAAAAGTAGTGATTCAGATGGTGAAGCATGGAGCGAAGACGACTCAGGGGAGGAATTAAGCCCAGCTTGCAGACGACAAGAAATGTATTTTTGCATTGCATTGAATTGTGTCATTTTATTGTTTTTCATAGTACCTTCGCCTATAACTTTTTATGTGTTCAATTTCTACTGCTTCCTTTTGCCAGTCTCCAACGAGCTACAGTTGAACGCATATGAAAATGTGTAAAAAGAATGGCTTAAAACTTATATTTTTGGTGTTATTATTACTAATATTATTATTACATTCATTATATCTTATTATTAATACTGTTTTGAAGGTCGCTGAGGAGACTAGCTAATACACTGTTAACAGCAGGCCTGTTAAAAAACTACAAAGGCATTTTACGCCGAAACTATGGCAGATTGGTCTTATCCCTATATTGTCATTTCAAGGACACTTTTAGGCCTATCAATCACCGCTATTTTAACATTATTAAAAATGACAATACACACGATGATATATCACATTTCAGACAGTTTAGTGTTAATTATATGCAATTACCTGGTCTACAATAATGATAAGACATAATATTTAACAATGATAAACAAAATAGAAAGTAGGGTTAACATTCTACATAAGCCGAGATAGTGCCTAGCATAGGCCTATACCACTGGGGGTGGGAGCGTCTGGTGGGCACAACCCACCACTTAAACAGTCTGGTAGTGGCCATTCAGGATACACCTGACCATGCCGAACATTTTCCACTTGGTTTCATTGGGTTACTTTTCCAACTTAGCTATCTCAATTTCAGGGTGCGGTTTATACCCATCTGGCGGTTGTTAGATAGCTTGTTAGACCGTTCCTGAAAGTGTATACATATATTATACAATAATGTATACAATTATTTCGTTATCAACCAGTTGAAATAATTCAAAAGAAATAAGGCGTCTGGTGCTGACAATAATTTACCATCCGGTCTATTGAAAGGTTGTCGTTATTACATTGCTGAACCGTTTGTGTTCATTTTGAACCTATCAATCGAAACAAACACCATTCCGCAAATCTGGAAGATAGCAACGATGACTCCTATTCATAAAAAAGGGTCACTCCAAAAACCATCAAATTATCGACCAATTTCGGTACTTCCGGTATTATCAAAATTATTAGAACGTGCCATTCATTCACAACTGTCATCGTACCCGGAAAACCACAACCTTATTACCACCTACCAGTTTGGTTACAGAAAGAACCGCTCCACCAATATAGCTTCAACAATACTTGTAGATCACATAAGAGAAATGGTAGACAAAGAACAAATGGTTGGTTCTGTATTTGTTGATCTCAGTAAAGCATTTGACACGCGAGTCATAACGTTTTACTGAAAAAATTATCTTCTTTTGGTATACGTAATAGTGAACTGTTATGGGTTACAGACTATTTGTTTGGCAGACAGCAGTATGTACAAGTCAATGGTGATACCTCAACCTTAACTTACGTCCTTACAGGTGTTCCTCAAGGATCAATTCTTGGTCCGTTGCTATTCATTCTCTATTTCAACGATGTCGTAGACCAACTTTACGAATGTCAAATATTGATGTATGCAGATGATACTGTCTTATATTATGGAAATAAACATGACTTGTATCGAGAATGTGCTAACAAAGAACTGCTGAACTGATTTTGCTGAATACTTTACTCAAAATGAATTAATTATCAATTTGAATAAAGGAAAAACAGAGGTGATGCTATTCGGTACCAACAAGAAGTTCTACACAACACAATCTAGCTGTTTATTTTGGAGAACACCTTGTAACAAATACAACCTCCTACGTGTACTTAGGTCACACTTTTGATCAAAGTCTCCATCTAAACCACAGTTTCCAGTCGTCCTACAAAAAAGCTTCGAGTTGTGTGTAGCTGTTGACGTCGCTGAACAATCACCTTACTGCAGATATTGCACTGAAGATTTACATGACCACAATTGTCCCGATTCTCGTCTATATGAATTGACTAAAGCTTCAATTCACAGCAACACAACAACAGAGATTAAAGTCCATGGAAAAGAGAGTTTCGAACGTCGCGAGAAAGCAGGTACTATCAATCGAAAATTTAATCAAAAAACATTGTTGCCTAACTATACAGAAATGTTTAGAAAATGACACCTGTTACAATTTCTCGAATTATTTCCAGCTTAATCAACACAGGATCAACACACGGAACGACGGCTACTCAGTAAAACTACCTCGTTATAAACTGGAATTTGGCAAATTTAAATACGTCGGTAGGAAATGGTACAATGAACTTCCACACGAAATTCGCAAAAAATGCGGTAAAGAATTCAGTAAAGAATTGAAAGATCGTTTTAATTAATTTTAAGTCTTGATTTATAAGGTACATGCAGAGCATAAACAAATCAGTTGTAACCTGCCCTTTCTTATCTTACTAGTTGGTTATATCGATTGTTTACTTTCTACATGGTATCCTTTATTTTTAACTTATATACTAATTGTCAATAAATAATATTTTTAGAATCATTCACCTTTTCTCATGCACAACATATATGAGGACGCATATCGATAACAATGTATTTTTCACTCAAATGATTATCCTCATTATAAATATTCGTTAATAATAATAATAATAATAATAATAATAATAATAATAATAATAATAATAATAATAATAATAATAATAATAATAATAATAATAATAATAATAATAATAATAATAATAATAATAATAATAATAATAATAATAATAATAATAATAATAATAATAATAATAATAATAATAATAATAATAATAATAATAATAATAATAATAATAATAATAATAATAATAATAATAATAATAATAATAATAATAATAATAATAATAATAATAATAATAATAATAATAATAATAATAATAATAATAATAATAATAATAATAATAATAATAATAATAATATGTATCTGCGTTTTTGCTACTCATAATCTGCGCTTTTGCTACCCATTTGCGCTTTTGCTACCTATTTGCGATTTTGCTACATGCGATTTTGCTACCTATTTGCGCTTTTGCTACATTTTGCGATTTTGCTACATGTTAAATTCAAAAATGGTATCGTTTTGTTTGATTGCCGAGCTGAATTGAACTGTGTTTGAAATTGAACCTACAATCGAAGAAATATCAAATATTTGGATTTGGAATTGAATTTTCTTTGATGCAACAAACTAATATTTCTTGTTTCTTTGTTTAGCTAGCTACGGATATAAATATTTAGCTAGCTAGCTGTGGATATAAGTATTTAGCTAGCTAGCTACAGATATAAGTATTTAGCTAGGCAGCTGTGGATATAAGTATTTCCTAGCTAGCTAGCTGTGGATATAAGTATTTAGCTAGCTAGCTACAGATATAAGTATTTAGATAGCTAGCTACAGATATAAGTATTTAGCTAGGCAGCTGTGGATATAAGTATTTCCTAGCTAGCTAGCAGCTACAATTTTCAACAACAATCTGTTCCAACATCGGTTTTATTTTAAAACTAAGAAACTAAATTTTCTTATGATAATTATTTATAACAAAACAATATTCTAATTAGTGTGATTCAATCAACTTACTAAAATGAGGTTCAGGTACTGCCATGTAACTAAATTTATTTACTCCAAAACATTTATAAAATTAAATATAGTTGATTTAATTGTCATTTATGCAGTGGATATTTGCCCAGGAACAGGCTATTGATTATTATGGCTATTTTGCCAGAAGATTTTTGACATTTTGTTTTGTACTTTATTTTATAAAGTTTATAAATTTTTCATTTATATGGAATGATGAGGTCTCAAAGTCATCAAAGTGAAAAGGCGCCTCTGGAAAGATTGTCGAAAAGGTACAGTATTGACAAAGAGCTCTATACCTCTAAACAAAAAATAAGATCTAAGTCTAATTAGCAAAGACACAAGAACTTCAAAGAAGCTCTCAGGATGAAAGATGAAAAGCAAGACATAGTTTGGGATAAATGCATTAGAAATGATGATGGCAACATAGCTTTCTCTAAGTTACATTCTTACAAGTGTCACTATGATAAACTCCTAAATGTTGAATTTCTATAAAAATTACTCCTAAAATGGTATCAAAAGTTCTCTCAAAAATGAACGCAAAGGAAGCTACTGGCACCTCAGGCATCAGTATTGAATTGACGGTGTCCGGTGGAGAAGATATGCTTCATGCAATCACTCATCTCATGAATTGTGTTGTGACAGAAAGTAGAATCTCAAATGATTGGAGCTTATCGCTCATCTTTAATTTCTTTAAAGACAAAGGTGATGCATATATATAACAAGGGAACTAGCATTGCCTTAAACTCCTCAATCAAATTTTGAAGGTTATGGAACGGTTTCTTGAAACAATCAACTCAAGTTTTTATCGACTCCATGCAGTTTGGCTTCATGCCCAGACACTGCCAAAAAGTTTCTTGGTAAACATAAAGATCTCTATCCTATTTTTGTCGACCTTGAGAAAGTGTTTGATTGTGTTTCCCGGAGGGTTCTTTGGTGGGCTAGGAGAAAGCTTGGAATAGAAGAATGGCTAATCAAAACTGTTGAAGCCTGGCTTCATGCCATGTATTCAAACACCAGATCCAGTGTTCAAGTCAACAGAAGTATAGCCCAAGGTGGATAAGTTCTGCAAGAATGTTTAAAAAAATACCTTCTAACAAACTGACTTGGACAGATTATGTTGTTTCGGGAAGCTACAACACATGAACGCAGAACAACTAGAAATGGTGGTTGTTATGTGTTATTTAATCTGAGCAATGCAGTTTGGGTAATAGACTTACGATAATCAAGGATAAGACTTCAACTAGTTTTTCCTTCTTGTAAGGAAACTATTTTTCCAAGAACACTGAATGTTTTACGAGTTTTCAAGTCATTTGACTACATATATATATATATAATATATATAATTTCTATATATATTAATTATATATAATTTCTAGAATGTAAATTTCCTCTTTTCATTTATTTCTTGTGCATGATATGTACCATGACACATCATGTGCACTACTATAACAGGCCAGTGTATACTGTATAGTGCACCCATAAAAAACTTGACATAGCATACACCAATTTTCTCAACATAAAATCAGATGTTACAATAATATATGTCAATCATTTTACTGAAAATGAAATGAGATACACTTTCATTGTTGTCAGATAATAAATAAATCTATTAAATGACATGAGGTTAATGATGTAAACAAGAAGAAAATCCCATTTAGTTTCATTATTTACTTTCGAATTTTGTTTCATTTTTATGTAATTATTTCAGCGTTAGCAGATCAACAAAAAGCAACCCCGTAAAAGCTGTTTTATGTCAAGACGAGACTAGTCATTTATAAAAAATGTTTATGGATTAAACTATTAATAAGAAAGATGATTATCTATCTAAAACTAACTAAAAAATTAAGTACAGTACAATTAAGTGAGTACAATGATGAGTACAACTTTTACATACTTTTTTCAAGTTATGTATGTTGAATTCATTTTTATTTTTTATTAAGGGTTTGACATTTTTTCTGCTTTAAAGGGAACTTTAAAGCAGCTTATTTGTTCTTGGAATACAAAGGTGAGGTTATGCCAAGAAAGACTGGAAATCAACAGCAAATTCATTTTGCTGCAAACGATATTGGATGTTTTATCTATGATATTGAATTGAGGATGGTTTCAGTTATTCACCTTTGGAGCCATTACTTTGCTTATTTTCATACTTCACTTTTTGAAGAAGTCTCATTTTTGGAATGTAAATTGTTTTGTTGTTCATATTACAAATTTTGTCTCGGGAGAATTATATGAAACCGTTCAACCTGAAGGATGTGGGAAATGTATATAGAGGCAAGGTATGTGTCCACTGGTTATTTTCCGCAAACATATTGTATTGCATCTTCGTCATCTTCTCTTCTCTCTTGCAACAATAACATTTAATGAGAAGTACCATGATAACTCATGCCAGATGCTAAACTTTGTATTTTACTGTGGAATAAGGGTACTTAGCCAATGAGGTCAAAGATGTTACATAACTTGCATAGCATACATTACTTCTAAGTGTTATGTTTAGGTGTTATGTTGGGTAGTGAATGGGCGAATAGGAGCGCTGTCTGTAGTTTAGGTTCTGCTTAGAGAAAATTAATATCTTTGTTTCTTATATAGAGTTATGCAGATTCAGGAATATATGAAGTCTTTTTACGTTGTTTTTGTAGAATTTAGACATACATATAGCGTGATAAAAGATTGATTGTTGTCAATTCAACCATACAAACAAATGCGAACAACTATTGCCTTGTTTTCTATTTGCTATTTTGAAATATAATTGTTATGCCAACAATACTTCTTCATGTGAGATGGAAGGAACCTTGTCGTGGTTCACATGCTTAATTTAAGTGCAGTGCCATTTATTCATGGACTGACTTAAAAACAAATACCTTCCTTTTTTGAAAAAATAAAACTTCAAGCATGAAATATTGTTTTTAATTTTTACATCTCAAATCCTAGGTCCCTAAAATCCCGTTCACCATGTATCCTCAATGCCTTTGAGAAATTTCTTCAAAACGCAATTGTTAAACTTTAGTTTTCATTGTTATTACATATTAGAATAAAATGAAATTTTCCATTTTTTTTTTAATTATGACGTCATCAAAGAAAATCGTTTACAAAAGTTTGTTGTTTGAATTTTACATGATCGAGTTACAAGTCATGAAGATGGTAGTGATATCGACTTCGTTATTGAAGAAATATCTCATGATGTAAGCTGAAACTTAGACAAATTTTATAAATATCTGGTTGGTGCAAAGAAGGTACGGTCAGAAGATTCTTCGAAACGCACAGTTGGTGATGTAAAACGCATTTTGGTTGCAGTTGGTGCTACCGACAGCTTCACGACCTTTTTTGACATTTTTTAATCTCTTTAAGCAGAGATTATATTGAATCTGTGAAAAAGCAAGATTTAAAAGCAAATCACACTAATGCAACCGTCACTAACGTAGTATGTGATCCAGTCACACTATTGGGACCGTCACTGACGTAAGTGACTCAGACACACTATTTGGACCGTCACTCGCGTAAATAACTCAGTCACACTATTGGGGCCGTCACTATTACGTTAGTTATGGTCTCAATATTGCGTTTAAGACACTTACCCGAAAGACGGTCTCAATAGTGTGACTGAGTCACTAACGTTACATAAGGTCACAATAGTGTGATTGAGTCACTTACGTTAGTTAAGGTCACAATAGTGTGTTTGAGTCACTAACGTTACGTAAGGTCACAATAGTGCGACTGAGTGACTAACGTTACTTAAGGTCTCAATAGTGCGACTGAGTGACTTACGTTAGTTAAGGTCACAATAGTGCGACTGAATCACTTACGTTAGTTAAGGTCACAATAGTGTGACTGAGTCACTAACGTTACTTAAGGTCACAATAGTGTGATTGAGTGACTTACGTTAGTTAAGGTCACAATAGTGTGACTGAGTCAGTTACGTTACTTAAGGTAACAATAGTGCGACTGAGTGACTTACGTTAGTTAAGGTCACAATAGTGTGACTGAGTCACTTACGTTAGTAACGGTCACAATAGTGTGACTGAGTCAGTTACGTTACTTAAGGTCACAATAGTATAATTGAGTCACTTACGTTAGTTAAGGTCACAATAGTGTGACTGAGTCACTTACGTTAGTTACGGTCCACAATAGTGTGACTGAGTGACTTACGTTAGTTAAGGTCACAATAGTGTGACTGAGTCACTAACGTTCCTTAAGGTCACAATAGTGTGATTGAGTCACTTACGTTAGTTAAGGTCACAATAGTGTGTTTGAGTCACTAACGTTACTTAAGGTCACAATAGTGCGACTGAGTGACTAACGTTACTTAAGGTCACAATCGTGTATTTGAGTCACTTACGTTAGTTACGGTCACAATAGTGTGACTGAGTCACTCACGTTAGTTAAGGTCACAATAGTGTGACTGAGTCAGTTACGTTACTTAAGGTCACAATAGTATAATTGAGTCACTTACGTTAGTTAAGGTCACAATAGTGTGACTGAGTCACTTACGTTAGTTACGGTCCACAATAGTGTGACTGAGTGACTTACGTTAGTTAAGGTCACAATAGTGTGACTGAGTCACTAACGTTCCTTAAGGTCAAAATAGTGTGACTGAGTGACTTACGTTAGTTAAGGTCACAATAGTGTGATTGAGTCACATACGTGGGTGACGGTCCCAATAGTGTGACTAAGTCACCTATGTTAGTTACGGTCTCAATAGTGTGATTGAGTCACTTACGTTAGTTAACGCCACAATAGTGCGACTGAATCACTTACGTTAGTTAAGGTCACAATAGTGTGACTGAGTCACTAACGTTACTTAAGGTCACAATAGTGCGACTGAGTGACTAACGTTACTTAAGGTCTCAATAGTGCTACTGAGTGACTTACGTTAGTTAAGGTCACAATAGTGTGACTGAGTCACTAACGTTACTTAAGGTCACAATAGTGCGACCGAATCACTTACGTTAGTTAAGGTCACAATAGTGTGACTGAATCACTTACGTTAGTTAAGGTCACAATAGTGTGACTGAGTCACTAACGTTACTTAAGGTCACAATAGTGCGACTGAGTCACTTACGTTAGTTAAGGTCTCAATAGTGCGACTGAGTGACTTACGTTAGTTAAGGTCACAATAGTGTGACTGAGTCACTAACGTTCTTTAAGGTCAAAATAGTGTGACTGCGTCACGAACGTTAGTTAAGGTCACAATAGTGTGTTTGAGTCACATACGTGAGTGACGGTCGCAATAGTGTGATTGAGTCACATACGTGAGTGACGGTCACAATAGTGTGTTTGAGTCACTTACGTTAGTTAATATCGCAATAGTGTGTTTGAGTCACTTACGTGAGTGACGGTCACAATAGTGTTACTGAGTCAGTTACGTTACTTAAGGTCACAATAGTATAATTGAGTCACTTACGTTAGTTAAGGTCACAATAGTGCGACTGAGTCACTTACGTTAGTTACGGTCCACAATAGTGTGACTGAGTCATTAACGTCACTGAAGGTCACAATAGTGTGATTGAGTCACATACGTGGGTGACGGTCCCAATAGTGTGACTAAGTCACCTATGTTAGTTACGGTCTCAATAGTGCGACTGAGTCATTTACGCTAGTTAAGGTCTCAATAGTGCGACTGAGTGACTTACGTTAGTTACGGTCCACAATAGTGTGATTGAGTCACTTACGTGAGTGACGGTCAAAATAGTGTGACTGCGTCACGAACGTTAGTTAAGGTCACAATAGTGTGATTGAGTCACATTCGTGAGTGACGGTCACAATAGTGTGTTTGAGTCACTTACCTGAGTGACGGTCTCAATAGTGTTGCGGAGTCAGTTACGTTTGTTACGGTCACAATAGTGTGAGTGAGTCACTAACGTTGCTTAAGGTCACAATAGTGTGACTGAGTCACTTACGTTAGTTAAGTTCACAATAGTGTGACTGAGTCACTCACGTTAGTTAAGGTCACAATAGTGTGATTGGGTCACTTACGTTAGTTAAGGTCACAATAGTGTGACTGAGTCACTAACGTTCCTTAAGGTCAAAATAGTGTGACTGCGTCCCGAACGTTAGTTAAGGTCACAATAGTGTGATTGAGTCACCTACGTGGGTGACGGTCCCAATAGTGTGACTAAGTCACCTATGTTAGTTACGGTCTCAATAGTGTGATTGAGTCACTTACGTTAGTTAACGCCACAATAGTGCGAATGAGTCACTTTCGTTAGTTCAGGTCACAAAAGTGTGACTGAGTCACTAACGTTACTAAAGGTCACAATAGTGCGACTGAGTCACTTACGTTAGTTAAGGTCTCAATAGTGCGACTGAGTGACTTACGTTAGTTAAGGTCACAATAGTGTGACTGAGTCACTAACGTTCCTTAAGGTCAAAATAGTGTGACTGCGTCACGAACATTAGTTAAGGTCACAATAGTGTGATTGAGTCACATACGTGGGTGACGGTCCCAATAGTTTGACTGAGTCACTTACATTAGTTAACACCACGATAGTGTGATTGAGTCAGTTACGTTAGTTAAGGTCTCAATAGTGCAACTGATTGACTTACGTTAGTTACGGCCACAATAGTGTGACTGAGTCACTAACGTTACTTAAGGTCACAATAGTGCGACTGAGTCACTTACGTTAGTTAAGGTCTCAATAGTGCGACTGAGTGACTTACGTTAGTTACGGTCACAATAGTGTGATTGAGTCATTTTTGTTAGTTAAGGTCACAATAGTGTGATTTTGTCACATATGTGGGTGACGGTCCCAATAGTGTGACTAAGTCATCTATGTTCGTTACGGTCTCAATAGTGTGATTGAGTCACTTACGTTAGTTAACGCCACAATAGTGTGACTGAGTCACTAACGTTACTTAAGATCACAATAGTGCGACTGATTGACTTACGTTAGTTACGGTCACAATAGTGCGACTGAGTGACTTACGTTAGTTAAGGTCACAATAGTGTGACTGAGTCACTAACGTTCCTTAAGGTCAAAATAGTGTGACTGCGTCACGAACATTAGTTAAGGTCACAATAGTGTGATTGAGTCACATACGTGGGTGACGGTCCCAATAGTTTGACTGAGTCACTTACATTAGTTAACACCACGATAGTGTGATTGAGTCAGTTACGTTAGTTAAGGTCTCAATAGTGCAACTGATTGACTTACGTTAGTTACGGCCACAATAGTGTGACTGAGTCACTAACGTTACTTAAGGTCACAATAGTGCGACTGAGTCACTTACGTTAGTTAAGGTCTCAATAGTGCGACTGAGTGACTTACGTTAGTTACGGTCACAATAGTGTGATTGAGTCATTTTTGTTAGTTAAGGTCACAATAGTGTGATTTTGTCACATATGTGGGTGACGGTCCCAATAGTGTGACTAAGTCATCTATGTTAGTTACGGTCTCAATAGTGTGATTGAGTCACTTACGTTAGTTAACGCCACAATAGTGTGACTGAGTCACTAACGTTACTTAAGATCACAATAGTGCGACTGATTGACTTACGTTAGTTACGGTCACAATAGTGTGACTGAGTCACTTTTGTTAGTTAAGGTCGCAATAGTGTGATTGAGTCACTCACGTTAGTTACGGTCTCAATAGTGTGACTGAGTCACTCACGTTAGTTAAGGTCTCAATAGTGTGACTGGGTCACTTACGTGAGTGACGGTCCCAATAGTGTGACTGAGTCACTTGTACGTTAGTTACAGTCTCAATAGTGTGTTTGAGTCACTCACGTTAGTTAAGGTCACAATAGTGTGACTGAGTCGGTTACGTTAGTTACGGTCTCACAATAGTGTGACTGAGTCACTTGTACGTTAGTTAAGGTCACAATAGTGGGTCTAAGTCACTCACGTAATTGACTCAATCACACTATTGTGACCTTTACTAACGTAAGTGACTCAATCACACTATAAAAAAAAGTAAAGTCTGCAACCGCAGTCGAAGGAGACCCGAAAGGTTTCTTTTTCTAATGGTTACTACCAATAAGGGTAGGGGAGGGCGCCACTCTTTCCCAATCTTTAGCCCAGTAAACTGGTACTCATTTTACTGACCTTTTGAATGGATGGAAAGCTGAGTCAACTTTCACGCCATGACCTGGTATTGAATCCTGGGTTGCTGGAATGCGAACACTTACAGTAACTACTATGCCATGGCGTTGGTTAGTCCTGGCGTACTTAGGACGCCCGTTTGCGCCTACGAAAATTGCTCAACCAGACAACTAACCTATTTAAGCTAGACTTGCATTACGCAATGAGTTTCGCTCAAGAACTCACTGTAACTCGGAAATAAAGATTTTGCCGGAGATTCGAACCGGCGGGTTTGGTTTCGTGAGCCGAAAAATTTATCCACTGAGTTACAGCGCTTGAGCTACAGCGCCAATCACACTATTGTGACCTTAACTAACGTGAGTGACTCAGTCACACTATTGAGACCGTAACTAACGTAAGTGACTCAATAACACTATTGAGACCTTAACTAACGTGAGTGACTCAAAAGACACTATTGTGAACTTAACTAATGTGAGTGACACTATTGTGACCAAAACTAACGTAAATCACAATAGTGGGACTAAGTCACACTTTCACATACATTCGCACTATTGGGTATAGATCGGTTATAAATAAAACGCTATTTTTCATCATAATAGCCGTAGCACAAATGGCCCAAATGCGGTAGTGCTTTTATACCATTGATCAAGGTATCCATGATAATGCTTAATTCCCCTTTTGGGAGCTTCGTTAAAAACGCAACAAAATCTTGTTGATCTTTCGGACTATAAAACTTCGGAAGATTGAATAACTTACTTGATAATGTTGTTTACCTTGTCTGCATCCACAAGCACTACTGTTTCAAATAATCGGGACATCCGAGAAATGCTTGCAGCTCCAAAGAAGAAAAAAACACTAAGTGTTATTGTATTTTACGACGATTAAAATAGAAAAAAATCATTATTTTTGAAAATTGTCCCGTTTTTATGATTTTTTTAAGGTTAAAAATATCCATGTTTTCGCGTAAAAAGACTTTCGCGTTTTGATGATTTAGAATTTCCAAAGACATAAACTTTCGCGAAAATGACCAAAAATCGCGAAAAACGCGAAAGTTGATGCCCGCGAAAGATTCTGCCCCTAAAGTATTACCTGAGATTAATTTTTTCCTTTTTTCGAAGTTCTGCCTAGATAGCCAAATTTTGATTTTTCACATATAAATGTAGAGAAAATCAAAAAAACAACTGAAAAAACTCATCCGTCTTTCGGATTTTTAAAATAGCGCGCGTTTAAAAAAAATCTTAATAACAAAAAAATAATAAATGACCACTTATTCTTATGTTGGCAATTTATTATTTCGGAACCGATCCATTTTTTTCAAGTACTTTCCACACTAAAATTTTTGAGAATAAGTGGCCGCTTATTATCAAGATACTTTTCCTAATAATAATAATAATAATAATAATAATAATAATAATAATAATAATAATAATAATAATAATAATAATAATAATAATAATAATAATAATAATAATAATAATAATAATAATAATAATAATAATAATAATAATAATAATAATAATAATAATAATAATAATAATAATAATAATAATAATAATAATAATAATAATAATAATAATAATAATAATAATAATAATAATAATAATAATAATAATAATAATAATAATAATAATAATAATAATAATAATAATAATAATAATAATAATAATAATAATAATAATAATAATAATAATAATAATAATAATAATAATAATAATAATAATAATAATAATAATAATAATAATAATAATAATAATAATAATAATAATAATAATAATAATAATAATAATAATAATAATAATAATAATAATAATAATAATAATAATAATGCCATGACATCTGAAAGTTTGCAGAGAAAAAATTTCAGCACGAAACCTAATGTGGGCTATATTGTTCAATATAGTTAAAATAGTTTATTACTGTTTTAACATAAAACTGTTTATAGATCAAAAACCTTCTAATTTTAATTATAAAAGGAAGTGTGCATATTGATGGAAAGATTATCTAAAGCAGACTGCCTTCAACTGCCTGCCTTTTTAATGAGAACTGCCTTCTTTTATCACATATGCTTGCAGTGGTTGCGATACAACTTCTGCAATTCATCAGAAAGGTAAAAAGTTCCAAAACTTAAATTCAATTTATGAAATTTCGAAAACGTGTGATTCTATCAATTAATATATGGATAGTAATGCAAATATGTTAAATGTGCTTGGCTTTCTTCCTGGAAAGATCAAAGTTTTAAGTATTCAACAAGAAGAAAAGTTTAGAGATATGGTGAACTAGATACCACCCAGAGTTACTTAGCTAGTGATGCAAGCAGGATATTGATCAAGCTGTAAGAGATGTTTCTAGTTAGGGGACATACATTTTAGACGTAGAGTAGCCATATTCCGGACCATATATACAGTGGTACCCATAATGTTCGACATTAGGGCTTTTAGCACGAGGTTATGTTTTGCTAGAATATATTATGTTACTCATCACTGTGTCGACCGTATATGGCGCTTCGAGTAGGATTGTGAGTGTTTAATCAAATAATTCATTCATTTCGAATACCGACACAAGTGAATAATTCATTCACCTCGAATACCGACACAAGTGAAAACCCTTAACGCAAACTCTCTCGCCTGAAATTCACCATCTTGTATTTTGGCAGCTGCACAGAGCTATGCATCGATGTAAACAAGGACACTCCACGGTTGAAGGCCAGAACGTGTGTGAATACGGCCATGAAATGACCGCCCATGACACGGGATCGCGCCCGCCGACCACCACGTCAAATAACCTAGAAGCAGCTATCGCATCACGAACTGAAAGTGCTACATCGAAGGAGGACGCATTTCTGCTCAAAGCACTTATGGAACAGATGATCGAACTTCAGAAAGAGAACATCGCTTTGAAACGAGAAGGCACGAACGTCAACAACTCTCCATCGACTAAGAAACCTGAATGACCTACCATCCAGCTGGAGTCCTCAGACACCGATTGGGCCCTGTTCATCGATGAATGGATCCGCTACAAAGCCATGACATACCTTACCCGACGGGAGAACATCCGAAACGAACTGAAACTTTCATGCCCCCAAGAGGTAGGAAAGCTTTTATTCGACCTATATGGGGCTGAGAAACTCAATAGTTGTACTGAGGAGCAGCTCCTGACATGTATCAGATCAGTCACTGTTGGTGTCTACACAAGGAGTTTCATCACCAAAATTTCCAGAACATCAAGCAATCTGAGGATGAACCATTAACACGTTACGTGGCTCTTGTCCGCTCCCAAGCTATTATGTGTAATTTCACTATCACTTGCTCCAAACCCCAATGCCGGTCCCATGAATCATATATGGAGGACATGATCTCAACACATATGATTGCTGGATTATACAACAAGGAGCATCAGCGAAAGGTGTTAATCGCTGCCCCAACATGTAAAACAATTCGAGAGTAGTTCGACATGTTAAGCGGCCTAGAAACAACCAAAAAATCCACATCCAATTTTGAGGGTAGTGCCACCGCTCATGCAGCGATTCGCTCGCAATACCGGCAGAGGAAGAAGATCAGGGATACCAAGGCCGAGTCTGGCCAACCAGGAGATGGACAGCTGCCCAAACCCTGCCAAGGCTGTGGAAGGTCTTCACACCCTGACAATAAACCCTTAGGCCGTTGTTTCTGCCCAGCAAGAGCTACAATTTGCAACAGTTGTGTTATCACGGGCCACCTGAAAGCTGTATGCCGTAAGACAGTCGCTGCCACCTCAGCTTCCAAGCCGCAGTCGTGACTACGGAAGAGGAACAGGGCACCTCTACCATCTTTAGTTGTCACACACCCCAGCTAGTGGGACACATGGAGTGGTGCGATGGAGGGTTTAAAGAGAGGCCACCGAGCTGACCACCCAAGGTGACGATAACGGTGACAGTCCTCCATGAATCGCATGAGAAGATGGGAAAACGAATTCAACCATCATCAAAGAGGCCCCCAACAAGGACAACCGCCTACACCGACACCGGAGCACAGACCTGCACCAGCGGCATTGAGATTTTAGAACAACTGAAGTTACCCAGGAGTGCACTCATCGCCACACGTCACAGAATTCGCGGTGTCACGCATGCCTATCTGGATATCATTGGGGCCGCCCTTTTGTCCATGGAACTGAATGGCAAGAGGACTCGTCAAGTCATGTACGTTGCAGAAAATGCAGATGGACTATATCTCTCGGAATCCGCCTTCAAGAACTTGCAACTAATACCTCGCGACTTCCCAAACAGTGACGTAGGTCACCGCAACATTGCCTCTGAGGATACTGGATTAATTAATGGTCGGGCACAGTGTGGCTGCCCCAAACGGATCACTATCCCTGAGCGCCCCTTCTAAAATTCCAATCACACCAACGAACAATAATCGTGAACGCCTGGGGAGGTGGATATTGCAGCAATATCGATCTAGTGCATTCAATACCTGCCCACACCAGCCACTGCAAAGCATGACGGGTTAGCTTCTGCAAATTTGTTTCAAAGAAGGTACAACGTCCCACGCGTCCTTCACACATATACCAGTCCCATACCATTAGAAGACCAGAGTGAAAGAGGACAACGACAGGGATGTTGAGCTTGGTATCAACAAACCGGTGCCACAGGGCACCCAAACAACCTGGTGCTCAAGAATGGTGGTCACAGCCAAGAAAGACGGGTCACCAAAACGCACTGTGGATCTACAGAAACTGAACCAGGCCACCCTAAGGAACCATACCGCCACGCCCTTCCAACACGTATCTTGCATCCCACCGAACACCAAGAGGACCACGTTTGACGCATGGAACGGATACCATAGTCTACAACATTCATCACGGAGTGGGGCAGATACCGCTATTGCAGGGCGCCTATGGGATTCCACGGCTCCGGTGACGCTTATACCCGACGCTTTGATGACATCACCACGGACTTCCCCAGGAAGACCAGATGCGTGAATGGCACCCTTCTATGGGACCTGGACATCGAGCAGTCATTTTGGCATACGTTAGACTACCTAGACCTCTGCGTGGGAAACGGTGTGGTGTTTAATCCGAAGAAGTTCCACTTTGCAGAAGATACAGTCAAATTCGCCGGATTCACCATCACACCGAGTGGCTTTCGTCCGACTGATAAAATGCTCTCCGCTATAGCCGACTTCCCAACTCCACGTGACATAACCGGTATGAGGTCCTGGTTCGGACCAGGTAGCTTATGCGTTTTCCCAATCGGAGGTCATGTCCCATTCCTGGAGCTTCTAAAGGGACAACTGAAACAATTTTACTGGGACGATCACTTAAACCGCCTATTCAATGAATCCAAGTCGAAAATCATATCAATGGTCAGGGAAGGTGTCCGCCAATTCGATACATCCCGTCCTGTCTGCCTATCCACTGACTGGAGCCGGTCTTTGGTGGGATTTATCCCGCAACAGAAGTACTGTGACTGCACTTCGACCACGAACCCTAGATGCGGTCCAGAGCATTGGAAACTGGTGCTGGCTGGTTCGAGGTTCCTGTAGGAAGCCGAGTGCAGGTATTCGCCGGTTGAGGGAGAGGAACTGGCCTTGGTCTATGGGCTGGAGTCATGCAGAATGTTTGTTCTCGGATGCAAACAACTCGCAGTGACTGTAGACAACAAGCCTTTGGTACCGATCTTCTCAGACAAGTCCCTTGACAAGATCAAAAACCCATATTTACTCCGGTTCAAGGAGAGAACACTTATGTACTCTTTCACGGTCCAGCACGTACCCGGGAAGAACCACCCCGGCGCAGATGCAGCATCGAGATATCCGACAAGGAACCCCATCAGTCCAACGTCGAATGATAGTCCCGAGGACGCAATTCTTAACGCCAATTTCAATTCAATTGTTGTTTATTCACCATATAATAAAAAAAATACAAAATTACATAGAAAAAACAAATTACAAAAATATATGGTTGGTGTCACTCGATAGCATAAAAGCTGAACAATGTAGTGACACCACAGTAGAAATATACCTAAAAAATATCTAGAAAAATAAATATTTTAAAATTGGCCAAGATACACACAACATAAAAAACAAACTACCAAGCAAAATATATATTTGTTTAATAACACTGAGCTAAACAACTGATTTACCCCTGATGCTAAGTTTGACTAAATTAGAAAATTGTTTACTGTTTAAGTCAAAAATAGAATTTAACCAATGCATGTTTTTGTAATTTACATCAAAAATATTTGTAATGTCTCTGATTGAATTGTTCCATTTAATGATGCATCGGTACTTAATTGAGTATTTACCATAAAAATCTGAATTATATGAAAAGATTTTAAGTTCATTAGCTAGGGCATTGCGAGATTGATAAGAATGAAAATGGCAAAGTTTTGTAAAGAAATTGCCAATCAAAGGGGGATATTTTGGTTTAAAAAATCAAAAACAAACATAATGTTGAGGACTTTGATAGTTGACGAAAATGGAAGGATGTTAAATTTAGTAAATGCAGCAGTTACATTTGATCTAAAAGGTTGAAAATTTATAATTCTTAGTGCTGATCGTTGAATAGAACATAATTTATTTAAATTTAAGCTTCCTTTTTGGCCCCAAATTTGACAACAATATGTTAAATGCGACGAAAAAATACAAACTTTTTAAAAATTTTATATTAACGTGGTATCTAATTTCTGAAAGCATGCTATTTGATCGGTTTAATTTTTTACAAAGTTCATTTTAGTGAGGTTTCCAAGTCAAATTTTCATCAATTAAAACTCCCAAATAATTAATGTAGGTTGATTGTTTTAAACGTGAACCATTTAACATGATTTTAATTTCAGAATTGTTTTTTTATGACGTTTCTTAAAAATGATAATTCGGTTTTGTTCGCATTTAAAGCGATAAGATTTGCATTGAGCCAATCATTCAATCTTCGCAGATCATAATTTACTTTTTTACATAAGGTTTTTACGGACTTGTTGATGTATAACAAATTAGTGTCATCTGCAAAATGATGCACGGTTGAAAACTTTATACAGTTATGAAAATCATTAATATAAACTAAAAATAGAAACGGGCCCAACATAGAACCTGGAAGTACGCCACAACTGGTTGACTTTAAAGATGAGGAAAATTCGTTAACCGTTACAAATTGCTGCCGATCTTGTAGATACGAGGCAAACCAATCATTAATAATGCCTCTTGCACCGATGTGATCAAGTTTTTTGAGTAGGATTTCGTAATGGACAGTATCAAATGCTTTCTTCAGATCAACAAAAATACCACACGCTAAAATATCAGAGTCAATAGCTTAATGAGGCATGAGCTGTTGAATACTTTGATCGAAACCCAAATTGAAATTCATTAAGGCAATTAAATTTGTGTACGAAATTGTAAATTCGAGAATACATAAGTTTCTCCAAGAGTTTACTGACGTTAGAAAACAAAGATATTGGTCTATAATTAAAACATTCTAATTTAGAACCTTTTTTAAAAAGCGGCAAAACTGACGATGTTTTGATATGTTTTTGATATTTGGAAAAACACCATTAGTAAAAGATAGGTTAAATAACTTTGAAAGAACTGCAGAAATTGAATTACCTAATTCTTTTAGGACCACTACAGGTATGCTATTTGGTCCAGTAGCTTTTCTATTACTTAGGTTAGATATTAATGAAGAAATCTCTAAATCATCTGTTGGAGATATGAAAATACATTTGGGGTTCAGATTGTTTAGGTATTTTTTAAAACTTGTATGAGATGAATGAATTTTAGATTGGATGTTTTGTGCAACTGACGTAAAATAGGAGTTAAATTTGTCAGCAATTTTCACTGGGTCGATCAATGAAACACCATTATCATCCAGAATAATAGTTGGAACAGAATGTATTTTACTTTTCATATTTATCAAACTTTTTATACCAATCCAAATTTTCCGAAGGTTCATTGAGTTATCAATAAAGTATTTCTTAAAATGGGTTTGCTCGCTGCATCTTAATAAGTTAATAGAGATTTTAACCTGATTTTGTTATTAATATTTTTGGATCGAAGATATTTACGATAAATCTTATTCCTGATTTTTATAGATGTTAGAATACCTTTTGTTATTTACGGTTTGAGAGAGAGCTTGAAGCTTTTAATACTGACCTTTTTAAGTGGCAAATACTTGTTTAATAAACCGTTAAAAACCTCAAAAAATAAATTAAAACAGTTGTCGGTATTAACTTTATCAAATTCAAGAATTTCATTCCAATTTACGTTATTAAATTCAGAAAGAAAACCTTTTTTTTATCAAAATAAGCGGTATTTCTAAGGAGGATATTGTGTTTACGAGGAACAAATGTGACATAAAAGTTAGGTTGAATAAAGAACTGAGGTAAGTGATCAGAAATTGTTGACGTTAAATTACCATATACAACATATTTTAATCACAACAGTTAGAATAAATATTATCAATAATCGTTTTAGATTTCTCAGTTATTCTCGTTAGTAACGTAATATGAGGAAGAAAGTTATTTGAAGTTATAAAGTTGAAAAAATCAAGTTTCATTTTCAGAATTAACTTTAATTAAATCTATATTAAAATCTCCAAGTAAAAAAATACTTTTGTTTTCAGAATTTAACTTCGAAAAAAGAGGAAGAATAAAATCGTTTGTAAATTTATTAATTGACATACATGGATGACGATAGATACACCCAACAACAATGTTAAATTTTTTTGGACGAATTATTTCAATAAAAATCGATTCTAAGTGTAATTTTTTATACATCAACAAGTCATTTCTCAGTTTATAATTTAATTTTTTAGAGACATACAGAAGTGCACCACCACAAGATGATTCAGTAGGAGTGTGTTCAATGTTATATCCTTCTAATGATATTGGAAACGGTGGCGGAGCCCGTTTTAATTTGGTTTCGGTTAAACCAATGATACCAAAATCAAAGTTAAGTAAACGTAACATGATACACAATTCATCAAAATGTTTGTTGAGCGAAGATATATTTAAATGAAAAATCGAAAAAGAGTTATTGCTGTCAAATTTTGAGGAAACAAAATCATCAATATTGAAATACTTACACTTTATAACATCATAATATAAGTCATTTTCTTCTTTTGAATTATCAATGCAATTTGTGGTAAAAAAGTTATTAAACATAGAAAAGAGTTCGTTACGATCATGAGAAGGAAAAATTTTCATATTACCAGGAATTTTGTTTGTGTTTATAATAATATCAGAGTTGAAAACTTGGAAAAGTTTATTATCCGATACTTGACTGAATGGAAAAACTTTACTTATGCACAAAATACAAAACCAATCAGAGATGTTTGATTGTAATAAACGGTAATCAATGTCATTTAATCCATTGCATTTTTTATGTATCCAAGAGTTACAAATATCACATTGTATTCTATTGCATGGTGGTTGTTTTTAACAATTCTATTGCACACTTTGCAAAAACATCTTTCCATGGAAAGAGAAGAACTATATATAAAAGAAAGGAAAAAAAAGAAAAAAATTTTTTACGATAATATTACTTTTAGTTATTCAATTATTTGCTGGTTTTGTTTCAAGCAGAAGTTTTCAATCAAGGAATTAAATCATACACAAAAATTGAAATCAGGATATAGATTGACCAAAGTGTTACAATGGCCTATCATAATATTTTTCTCATTAATGGTGCGTTTAATAAAAACCTTTCCATTAAGACAGAAAGTGTCGTTGATTAGGTTAGCCCTTTTTAATAAACGGCAATAATAAGAGAGTTTTTCAAAATAGGGACAAAGATTTTCTCTTATAAAAATCTTCGTCACTTTATGGCCAAGACTAGGTGATTTGAAGTCCTTATGTTTCCTCCGGTTTTGAAAAGCTCTCATACAGAGCTTGCTATTTACAAACCGAACAATCGATTTCTTGGGTGACGATCTCCCGATGCGGTGACACGCCTCTACGTCACGCTCGTCGATCGTAATGTCCATCGCCTCAAAAATCTTGATCACCGCCCCCTCTAGATGTTCGTCCTTCACGGAGTCAGGAATTCCGTCGACCACGATGTTGTTTCTGCGGCTGTAGCTATCCAGATTGTAAATTTCTTTTTCTTGGTCTTCCTCCAAGTTAACAACTTTCTGTCTTAAACGTCTGTTCTCTTCGACCAGATTTTTTATAACAACCTCTTTTATATGGGAGACGCTTTCATTAATTTCTCCAAGTTTGTCAGACATAAAAATCTCGATGTTGCTGACTCTAGATGAAATGTCTAAGAGATGTTTCTCGCATTTTATCAACTGATCCTTATAGTCATTCATCCTGGTCATTGATGCAAAGTTAAGCCGCGATTAAAGAGAATGGAAAATCAACAATGTGTGAAAAACTGTATCTGCAACAAAACCAGCTTTCCAGGAATTACATCATTACCCCGTTATCAGAATTTTGTATAATATGCAATAAAAAATTTCTTTAAAGGAAGATCCGCCCGGTGGCAAGCAGTCGGGCGTTATAATCCAAAAAAAGTAAAAAAAGCACTGCAAAGGAGATACAAGTAGGGAGTTAATGAGTTTAACACCAATTACTATTTAATTAATAGTAAGGGAGTGATTAAAAGTTGTTGTGAACGTCGGGTTAGGAGAATTCAAATCTTAATCTGTTAGAAATAAGATAAATATCCAACCCAAATCATGAGATAATCCACAAATACTGGTAAAAACACACAGTAAACGGCAAAAAGAACTTCCAATGTATTAATACCAAATCTGTGTGAACCTCCGAAAAATTTCCCTTTAAAAAATCACACTTAAGTTAACCACACTTAACTTAACCACACACAAAAAACGCGTCTTGCTCTTAATGCGTCTTGAATAATGATGATCCATCCAGGCCAATCACGACACCAACGGCCATCTCCGTGCGGTGACGTGGAGTAGGTTACAAGAAGCAGCCGCGAGCAATGCAATCAACTGACGCAGACCATCCACAAGGGATTCCCACCGTCCAGAAAGGATGTCCCTGAGAGCATCCGAGAATTTTGGCCGATGACAGACGCACTTTACCAGGTCAACGGCGTGCCGTTCAGAGATCAACGCATGCTGATACCAGCACAGCTGAGGGCCGAAATCCTGGAGGGCCTGTATGGGGCACACCAAGGAATCAACGGGATGCTTCACAACGCACGGCAACGTTTCTTTTGGCCAGGACTTGACTCACAGCTTCGGTTGTTCAAATCACAATGCCTTACTTGCAACCGGTCGCACCTTCCCTCGCTAGGGAACCACTTTTGGAGTAGACACCGGTTCCTGAGCTGACATTTCAACTAACTGTAGCAGATTTCTTTGAGTACGTGGGTAATAATTACCTCATCTATACGGATCGTTACTCAGGTTGGATTGAGGTCGCTCTGATGTCCAAATCGACCGCCATCGCTGTCCTGTCACTCCTGCAGAGATGGTTCTGCACATACGGTGTGCTGAGGAACTGGCAACGGATGGAGGACCACCATTCATCAGTTTCAACTACACCACGTTTCTTGCCAACTGGGGGGTTAATCAACGTTTGTCCTCCGCGCACTTCCCTCAGAGTAACGGAAGGACTGAGGCCGCCGTTAAGACAGCGAAACAGATTCTGACGGACAACACGGATACATTCGGACGCCTGGACACTGACGGCGTAACGCGAGCACTGTTACTACATCGCAACACCCCGACACTCGACGCCGGAATCTCACCAGCCGTAATGCTCTTCGGTCACCCGATTCGTGACAATCTGCCGTTTCTTCTTTTGAAAGAAACCATCAGGGGAGAATGGGCTGCCATCAGAGACTTACGAGAGGAAGCTATGGCAAGACGAGACCAACGGAACGCCTCGTCTTTTAACGAACATACAAGAACGTTCTCAAAACGCAATAAACCAATAAACGGTTTCATCGTTGGCGCTTCTTTCTATTGTATCTACAGTATGCTGCAATAGTGAAGTGGAGCTTAGATTTGGGGGAAAATAATAGATGGATTTATCAAAGATAAATACCGTTGAGAGGATTTTAAACAAGTAGTTATTTGTTAGTTTATGCACGTTTAAAAAATATCATCAATACATTTTATACATTCTCTTTTATTTCAATTTACAGGACTCACGAAAAAGACTCTCTTTTTCTCATTAAGAATCTGTCTCATTTTACGCCACGAGAAAATTATAGAAATGGGTTTGTATTACTCGCTACATTTTGCTTGCAGATTGATATTAGCCAAGGGCCGAGCATCCTGAAACCGCCGCTGTTCGCATATCTTAAATGGACTTTTAAACGCCACCTTCTACGTCCTGCTTAAAAACTCGATAATTTATTAGGAAGGTAGGGGTGAGTAATATTTTTGCGTAAGGAGAAAAAAATTCCTATATTCCCTTGCAGCCTATAAAAACAGATAACGAACCAGCTCCGGAAGAACTGTTGAAATTTATTAGTTGCAAGTGCAACCCAGACACAGAAACCCAGGTAGAAAACATGGGTTGCCGCGCATGGCTGCGTGTGGAAATTGTAGAGAAGAGTTCTGTACCAACAAGGCAGAAGAAAACACAAATGAAGTTTTAGATGAAGAACTTGAAGATTTTGACATCAAAAAGACTTTTGATTTTTTAAGTGAAATATAACTTGTCTTTTCTGAAATATTTTGTGCCACTAAAATGTTCTGTTCTGCTTTAGATAATCTTTCAATCGATGCATAACACCAGTTTCTAAATCAGAATTAGATGATTTTTAATTCACAACACAAATTTTAATAGATTTCAAAGATTGAATTTTAATACATTTCAAAGATAAAAACTATAAATAAATATTAATATTTATTTTATTTAACTTATGTCACTGTTTATATTTGCCAGTTTGTCAGCTCGGATTGTTCTGCTTCCCCTGATGCATAATAGTGCTGAACGAAGAACCAAAAACGACAACTTGCATCTGATGAAAGTGAAGACTTTGGCGTATTGTTCCGAAGTTTTAGTAGCGATTAATTCGGCTAGATAAGCGTGATAGGCAGAACATTCAGTACCAGTACCCCCGAGAAGTGTGAAAATTAATGGGTTAAAGGTACCAAGTTTAATGTCCATGACACGCTGGTTATAGTTAGATTTTTTCTCTTGCTCATGTTTTCGTAGGACGTTTTCGATAGCAACATCTTTAGCAGACTCGCAACGAATGACCCGAACGTAAAATTAAGCATTTTGGCCACGTCTCCACAACCCTCTAGCCCTTATGTGCAGCCTTGCTTTGTCACCTTTAATAATCGTGCTTTTCGAGAAATCTTCACCTGTTATTGGTTGCAGCGGCGGCTCTAACTCAACGTCGGTGCACACTTTTGTAAGTAGATTCGCTTCAAAATCTCGAATTTCGTTGTGTCTGCTTATTACAAATCCCCATCGCTTGCAATTCAAAGCATGATTTACGTTGAACTTTTCTCCGCAAGGACATTGAGAAGGCCCTGCGCTCATGGTTCGATTAAAACGAAGGCAGAGTGCATCTCGGAACTCCCCCTTGTTTAGCTTGAGACCGTGTTGGGCAAGAGGAAGAACACTTAGCCAATTGGAAGCCCCTTGTCGCTTTGTTTGTTGAACGACTCTCAATGTTTCGGCTGAAAGTGTGTTCTCCACGTCTTTAACTTTCATTTTAACTGTTACTTCCTTGGTTTTATTGATATCGCGTTTCTTTAATTTCATTTCTTCTGCGTCTGGTAAAGAGTTACCCTGTAATGCCATAATCGATATAAGTAGTAGCAGTGACTGATCTCGAGTAACCGTATTCGATAGGTGCTTTTTCTGTAAAGTTTGGAATACCTCAACCGCCATGTTTTATCGGTAATCTAAATAGTTTCATATCTTGTTCTGTTATTGTAGAACCAAATATTGATGGAAAAAGTTTTGAAAATATTGCGTCATAAATTTCTCCATTCCATCAATTGTTCGTAAAAAGTAGGTCATGCGGTGTTGTTCGCCATGGATGAAGGCCGAAAATGCGGCATGTGGTTGAGTTTGCGCGAATTCAGAGAATCTTTCGATCTCCTTACACCACTCAAACTACTTAATCAATTACTGGAAAGACGTGTTCTAAAAAGCACAGTAAATCAGTCGTTGAAATCCGTTTTAAAGCCTATAAAATTGTGGAAGTGAGGAATAGTTTGACTAGTATTTACCATAATTGAAGATTGCTGGATGTTATTTGCTTGGTGTTATTGATTTAAATTAAGAATTGGTTTAATTTAAATAAAAGTCGGAAAATATTTAAAAAAAGTCGGAAAAATATTTTGTTTTCTCTGATCAACCGTTACATTCTCTCAACCATATACATTAACACCACCATTGCTTTTCTTTTCAATTATTTCCTGTTTTTTAACTCATCACTATTATAATTGCAACTTGTTAATTGACTTCTTTCATTTGACCACTCATTATTAACTGATCAATTAATTGATCATTTCAATTGGTTAGCAACATAATGTTACAGGCTTGTCCAGTGTTTAACGGTATATAAATGTTTTCTCTTGTTTTAAAACCAAGCCCGATCCCTTTTTTTACTACTAATCATCTTTTAATAGCTAACGGTCACAGCCATTACGTGAAATGACTAAAAGTTTTAGTCATTACGCGTAATGAGGGTTGTTGGACGGTCGAGGTGGTTTTTTCTAGGTGAAGAATATCGTTCTCAGAATACCTTCAATCGATTATTTAGACCTTTATTTTTACTTTTTCCGGACACTTCTATAAGAAAAATACAGTTTAAACATGGCGGTGACAGACGTGCTCTTGCTTTGTGGATTTTATTTTTGCTTTTGATAACTCTTTTTGTTTGTAAAAATTGACTTGCTACCCTTGTTCATGCAAAAGCATCATTTTGATATATTGGTATTACAGAGACTATATTGAATGAGTCGATGCCAACACCTCTTATTGAAATTAAGGGATATAATTTCGAAAGGAAAGATCGTGGAAAAGCAGGTGGGGGTGTCGGATAATAATTATCGGTGACATTAACTGTAACTATCTGGACAATGGTTATGAAAAGTCATTTTAAAGAATTGTTAACATTGAACGGGTTTATTAAAAAAATACAACAGCTAACACGCACATCTAGCAGCTCACAAACTTTACTTGATGTCATCTTATCAAACAATCCTGAACTGATATCAAATAATGAAGTCATTCCGTGCACGTTAAGCGACCATGATGCGGTTCGTTGTGTAAGAAAACTGAAAAGGGCAAAGGAACCATCTCAAACAATCAAGTGTCGTGACTACTCAAAATATGTTCCTGAAGCAATGCAAAACGATCTGAGTGCTATTAATTTTTGATCTGTGTATGCTGAAAAAAATTCAAACAAGGCCTGGAACTCTCTGAAATCAATTCTCACAGACGCTTCGATAACAATGCCCTTATGATTTTGAAGCGGGTGAAGGGCAAAATCTCACCATGACTCAACCGTCAAATAAAAACAGAAATGAACAATCGTGACAAGCTTTACCGAACATTCCGTAAATTAAGATTATATTAAAGTTATAAAAAGCAAAAGAACAAGGTAAATGCAATGGTCCGAAAGGCCAAGAAAGAATATTTTCGAAATCTACTTGGAAAAACTACTCATGATCCAAGTAGGTTCTGGAAGACCTTGAAAAAAATCTTCCCTACGAAAAGTGTTGTTTCCAATGCAAAATCCAAAAATTGACGGTTCGTTAACTCAATGTTCAGAGAAAATTGCCTCCAGCTTCTGTCAATATTTTACCAAAAGTGGCCAATCTTGTCAAAGAGAAATCTATGAAACTGAAAGATTTTGTCTGGTCCCGCCCGATTTGTCCAACAGCAAAAGCCTATTCAAAGTTTCAATTGAAAGACGTTCTTGTTTCTGAGGAGTTCAATTATCTTAAAAAACATTCGCGAAATAAAGCTACTGGCCATGATAATCTACCTCCAGGAATGTTAAAAGATTCCGCTCAGTTTATTGCAGGGCTACTCACGTATAGTGAGGCAGCATACCAAACCTATTGTGCATTTTTTGATCAAAGCACCAACATTAGATGGGGTACACATGTAGAATAATACCTAAAGAACTTTTTTGGATATGGAGGCGGTCGTAAATGTACCCACGGTAGCCATGGTAATAGTTTTAAAATAGCCGCCATGTTAACTTGTTTAACCATACAAACATTAACAATGCAGCCTCAAATAATTATCATGCATTATCATGTAAGCCTCTTCGTGATTGCACGGGGCAATTAAGTGGGTTTCCTGTTGAGGTGGTAAGCAAAGAACCTGCTCCCCATCTGTAAACACCAGTTATTTTTTTTCTGCTTGAATGATCGAACAAGTGCCTTCGAAACTGAAAAGTTCTTTCTTATTGATATTATTAGTCATCATCATCATCATTTTTACCTATAGGAGAACTCAGTTCTAATCAGGTGCTCCCACTTTCTTAGATGACATGAAAAAGCAGTTGCTGAAATTTTTTCCTGAATTCTTTTTTCAAGCATGGTGCGTCTAAGCTCAGTTTCATCGACGCCATGATTTTTGATAATTTACTCCAACGATTGGATGGATTGTCGGAGTTACAGAATAATAGCTGTTTTTTCAAATTTTCATTATCAAGCCGAGTGATGTGTGCAATATATTTTAGATGCTGTATTGAACAAAAGTGTTTAATTACAGTTGTTTTTGTAATTTTCTAAATTTTTTAATTTGAACGACCGATCAATTTCTTCCGCAGGGATTGAGATGTCTTTTTTGTTATTTGGTACGTTCTTTCTTTTAAATCCACCTTTGACTATGCGCCGTAAAAAGCCAATCTTCAATCTTCTGCAACTCTCTGGCACTCAATTGCTATGCCTGAACTGAGAAGAGCAGACAATTATGGACAGAGGCTTCAAGAAACTTTACTCGTGTAGGTAAATATATTTGTTTGTCGAGCAGTAATGACTTTAATTCTTTCCATTTGGAATATGCCCTTGCTATTTGATGGTGAATGAAAGCTGATGCAGTGGACAGGATTTGCCAACATATGCCAGAGGTATTTGAATTGTCTGACATTTTCAATCGGTTCACCTTTGAGGTTTATTAATGAATTGGTTGCCATGACAATCTCAGGAACATTGAAAAAAATTGTTTTCGTTTTATCAGTGGCAATGGTAAGCCCAAAACAAAGGGTGTATCATCGTAGATCTTAAGGATAGATTGTAGTTCACTATATCTTCACCAAATAAAACGATGTCATCTGCATATAACAACATTCGCAACGGATCTTCATCCGCGAGCTTGTCTATACACCTTTGTTCTCTGGTTGATGACTTATGCGATATGAATATTTAAGAACAGTATTAGAGAAATTAAGTAGAACATCATGTTTGGCACAACAAAACCATATAAATGTTAACGAGAACAGGGGACTCAATGCCACCTTGTCTACAACCAGTTTGCACTTGGAAATAGTCGGTCGTATGTTTGATTGCGGCAATTTTACCAGTGTACAAAGCCTTTAAAATTGATGTTAAATTGGGAGACTTGGTTGGAACTTTTATGACATAAAAAAAGAATATCTCTATCAACATGATCGTATGCCGCTCTTAAATCAATCATACAAAGATGTAATGTATTTTTGGTTGATCTTATTGCGTCCTAAACAATAAACATGGCATCGGTGGTCGATCTATTTTTTCGAAAGACAAATTGATTTTTCATGATGATTTTCTTGTAAATGTTTCGCAAACGTTCTATTATTATTCTTGGAAAAAGCCGAGATAGTGTACTCATAATAAAAATAGACCGATAGTTCCTTGCAACACTTTTCAGTCCTTTTTTGTGCAAGCAAGTTATAGATGCAGAAAGCCAATATTTCGGAACAACTACGACAGTCCATATTATGGTCATAAGCACAAAAATGACAGACGTTAGCTTGGTGGATGAAGCATACTTAAAATGTTCATCATAAGTATAATCTATGCCCTGACATTTATTATCCTTTTGTGATTTAATTGTTGAATTTATTTCGTCTTCATTGGGAATGGCCTCATTTACGCTGTTATTATCAGGTGGTAAAATATAGGGTAAAAGATGGGGATTTTCTATCTCAGGCTGACATTCTTCATTTCGAACATCAATATGTTTAGCAAAATGGTCTTTTAACATAAACTATTGAGTTTAAACAGGTTAACATGGCGGCCATTTTAAAACTGTTGCCATAGCTACCGTGGGTACATTTACGACTGCCTCCATATCCAAAAAGGTTTTTAGGTATTATTCTACATGTGTATTAATTTTGGTACTTTTATCATAAAATGCACAATAGGTTTGTACTTAGTATAGCAGAAAATTTCGTCGGAAGAAAATTTCGCAAATTTCACGAAGTGGCCCTTCATTCGCGAAATTAAATTCCTGCGAAAAAAGTTTTTCCCTTCATTCGCCAAATTTAATTTCCGCGAAAAAAATCTTTTTTTTGATTTTTCCGATCATTTTCAATTTTTTTATGAGAGCAATTAGCGACAATGATGAAGATATTTATGCGCCGGAAGATGATCATCGTAACGTTTTCGATATTTTTGGAGACATTGAACATTAGATATCATGAAAAATATAGTTAGTATTTCTTTAGAGTTATGTTACTGTTATATACAACATGTTTTAAAAGTGTGAAGAACAAAAAATATGGTTAGTAAACATACTAAAATGTTTAATTTTGATTGTCTTTTCCAAAAAAGAAACAAAAAAAGATATCGATTTTGGCAATTCGCGAAATTAAATTCCCGCAAATACATAATATTCCTTGATTGGCGAAATTAAATTCCACGAAATCAAAATTTTCTTCCCGCGAAATTTTCTGACAATAAAGTATTAGACATGGAGAATGAAAATGTAAAAGAAGCACCGGTATATAGAAGCATGGAAGAAGATAGGTGGTTGTGCCCCCCCCCCCCAAAAAAAAAAAAACAAACAATTTTTGGCTCATACGCCGATGTCCTTCTTCTCTTAATTGGTCTATTTTTCCAGTATCCCAAAGGTCTAATCGTTCCACTAGCTTTTGTATGTGGTCTTTTGATTTACTCATCCTGGATGGCTTTTGGAGTAACAGGCTAGGAAGTAACATGAAAGCTTTTAGAGAAATACTTTGCAGGTTTGTATTCCTGTTTAATTGTTCCAGCCAAAAAGATAATAGTTTTATAAATCTCTTTCCTTGTTGACCAGTTGGAACCAGAAACACATTTTCTCTCCAAGTTAATATGCGCGAGTAAGCTTTGTCGATAAGACTAACAAATTCGTTTAAACCATTATGTGATGAGGTCACATTACCTACTGATTCAAAATCTGGTAAGTTAGGTGAATGAAGATGAGCAGTTGTTACATCTTTAAGAATTGGCGTTGGTGGTAGAATTTGAGGTGTTTTTGGAGTGTTGGCTAATGTAGGAAAGGATTGAGTAATGTTATCTGGTGTATTTGGTTGATGTGTGTAATTTGGTATCGGTATTTTTGGGCACGTTTGCATATGCTGCAGTTTGTAGTTCATATTTGCAATATGGGCATGCATGCATTTTTACTAATGTTTCAATAAACTGACCAGAAGAAGTCCGCCCGGTGGCAAGCAGTCGGGCGTTAAAACCAGGACATCTTAAAAACAGTAATAAGATGTACTCAAAGAGTCAGATTGTTGACATTGATCTAGGGTAAAGTAGGTTTTTGTTATAAGGTATGGTGTATTAAATACAAATATATACGACGGTGGAATAGTTTGATAATTAATCGGGTGCAATAAGGATGGAGAGCCACAAAACAATCTTCCGATTAGAGATAATTATGAACCGTAAAAAGGAGTAGTAAGGGAAAATATATTGATAAATGAATTATGTTATAATAATGATATGGAAAAGTATAGGTTTCCCACACCCAAAAATCCTATTTATTCGTTATATGAGGCAGTCCCCTGGGGTTACAATCCAAGCTTCCGAAAATCCTCAAAAACCTGGAAAATGATTGATGTTGAACTTGTAGATTTGAGGGATGTGAAAAACCGCAACAAGGAACAAACGGTAGAAACCTGCAATGTGAAGAAAGAAACGGTAGAAACGGTAGAAAGAATGTGCCTGCAATGTGAAGCGTCTGATGTCAAATGTTTAATCTAAAAGATAAAGATAGAAAACGCAAATTATTACTCACAAAATCCTCAATAACCTGAACCACAAATCACGTCCTTCGCATCAGCAATGAAGATTCAATTTTTATATCAATTCATATACAGTTTTTCGAGTAGGGTAATTTAGGTTTAAAAAAAAATCAACTTTTTAGATGTCAGGCATGTCAAATATGTGTTCTACGTAAGATTTCCATCGAATGATACCAAAATTATTTTTGGATATTTTTCTTCACGGTTGAAACCTAAGGTTACTAGACTAAACTGTCAATCCAAAAGATTTGAGTATGGGTGATCAGCAACTATTATTAAAGAACAGAAGTACCTCTGATATAAATAACCATGACTGAGCAAATTAAGATGACGTAACTTATAGTGGCTTATTCTTGGTTACCATCAAGGTCGTTAGATTAGAGATCCAGAACACTAAACAGAAATGGTTTCCAAACGTTGTCTGAACTTATGATTTGATGAAAGTATGGGTCATGAAGCAAATATCAGGAGGGTATAATATAAAATGAAACTTTGGTCTGTATAATTAACCATAAGTGCATACTGCATCACTTTTATATGACTGGACAAGTGCGAGTTTAGGATCAACTAATATTATTCTATAAAAGAAGAACAGAGGTGTTCTGTGTAGGTGCCAATGAATGAGAAATGGTTATGAGAACAAGCACAAAGTTTTTAAGTTTCAGATTCAAAAATATTTCTCAATTCCATACGACGAGCGTTGGAAGATGAAAATGTGTCTATTATATAATTGATGTCAATATTAACATCACGGTGTATATCAGGCCCTACGACACATAAATGTAAGTGGGGGGGGGGGGGGGGGGAGGGGGGGCTAAGATACCGAGCACATATATTTAGTATCACCCGCCGCCCCAACATGGTTGGCGCCAAGGGGCCAGAAAACTTTTGAGCTTTTGACTCTCCTACATTAACTTAAAATGGTTTGAAATTTGTTTAACTAGGCCATATGACTAAGGTGTATTTTACAAACCGGAAAATCATTTTGTGTTGAAAATATACCTGAACTTTTCAATTTTCAATTAATTAGTGTTTCATCTAAGCTTGTTACAGCTAACGTTGTGTTTTTCAACTTTCTTGTAATGATTTTGTTAAAATCGTGTATTTTACAGAGCAAAATGTCTAAATTTCATAAATTCTATGAAATAAATATGCAGTTTGAAAACAGTTTTCTAACAGTTTAAACAAAATAACAACCAACTATTATTACCTTCAGTCCGTAGCGGTATTTCGTTAACGAGATTTACATAACCGGTATATAGAAAAGTTTTATTTACAAAATTTGTTACGATGTTTTCCCATCTGCGCGCATCTGTTATCGCAATACGAGTTGCTTCGTTGAAAGTGATTTCTAGACCAAGAAAATCGTTTTTGATAACTGTTAACCATGTCGTTGGAGGTCTTCCAGGTGGTCTTTTGAAAGATTAGCGTATTATTAAAGCGTATTGTAGTGCTTGATTCACCGGAGTGCTTTCGTCCATTCTGGAAACTTTTCCGAACCGTTTAAGCCTTCTTTTTTGGATTTCTTTACTCCATTTTATAGCCTTTTTTTTCGTAAAGTTTTTCATTTTTGATGACTTCTGGCCATTTGATGTTAATAACGTATGTTCTCATTAATCTCCTCTGAAACCCGTCAATCTTCTCCGCTTGGGTAGATATTAAAGCCCATAATTCAGAGTTATATAAAAATATAGACGAAACATACGTTGTGAAAGCAGTTAATTTTGATGCAATGGTTAGTCGTTTGTTATAGAATATGTTTATGATTTTGTTTGCAGTTTAATGTCAGAAATTTTTCGCGTCCAGAAATTTTCGCTAATCGGTACACTCGCGAAATTTTTATATTTCGTGGGAATTAATTTTCGCGTATCGGTCAAAATGGAATATTTTGCGGCCATTTAATTTTGCGAATTCTTCAAAGTTTCAGGACAGGGGTGCAGAAGTTGAGGCTACATTAGCACCAGAAAAGAGTGCAATTATGGGTTCTTTCGTTTTTGATGACATCGTCAAGCCCAGTCTCATTGAACCAAAACCGAAAAAGAAGAAAAAAGAGCGTACTCGAGAAACAGCCTCGCGTGATATTAAAACGATGTTTTGCCAAGTAACAAAAACGTACCAAACCGGCGAAGACTGTCATAGTACTGGATTAGTTTGTAAATATTTATTCAATGTTGATAAAAGAAAATAACTGTTCAATTTTGTTTGTGAAGAATTTTTCACTTTAATATTTTTTCCTCTTTCTGGGGTTGGCGTTAGGAATCCAGCCGTAAAAACATCTGCACCAATAAACCATCAGATGATTAAACCTCCATAATTGGAGAAAATCATCTTTTGAAACCGTCCAACCCATGCAAGCTTGGAAAAGCAATGTTAAAAGGATGATGATGATGATGATGATGATGATGATGATGATGATGATGTTGATGATGATGATGTTGATGATGATGATGATGATGATGATGATGATGATGATGATGATGATGATGATGATGATGATGATGATGATGATGATGATGATGATGATGATGATGATGATGATGATGATGATGATGATGATGATGATGATGATGATGATGATGATGATGATGATGATGTTGATGATGATGATGTTGATGATGATGATGATGATGATGATGATGATGATGATGATGATGATGATGATGATGATGATGATGATGATGATGATGATGATGAAATTCTGCAAAAAAAAAATTTTTCGCGGGAATTTATTTTTGGGAATTTATTGGAGGCCCATTCGCAAACTTCGCGAAAATTTCTGGACGCGAAAATTTCTGACATTAAAGTAGTATCTAATAGGCTTCCAAGAAATATACATTTATTCCATGCTGAGTTTTTTCTGTTTATTGTGAATTCTTCTGTTTTTCCTTCGTTTGTGGTGAGGTCACGTAATTTAGGTAGAGCAGGGATATTGTCTTAGAATTTTTGGATGTTGTTGCATTCACTTGACAGTTTACTGATGTCGTCAGCGTATTGCATTTTAATGTCTATGCGTGGTGTTTTCGGTAAACAAGTTACATGATGATGTTGTATATGTATGCGGGGTGGTTGTGCTAGTTGAAGTCCTTTAGCGAGGTAGAAAGTGAATTCGTTTGCACTTGCACAATCTCCTTGTGGAGCACCAGTGTCTGTTGAAAATTCAGCACTTAGACAATTTCCGCATTTTACCGAAAGTGTTACGTTTAGCAGCATAATGTGTAGTTCATCCAACTCGATGATTTGGTGTAGGTCTTTAATTAATGTTTTTCTGTTGATGCTGTCAAAAGCTTTACTCATATCGAGAAGTAAAAAATGCATAGTCTCATCTTTTGATGATATAGTTCTTTTGATGATCGGTTTAGACGCGAAAACATGTTCAGTGGTCGATCTTTTTGCTCGATTTTTGCTTTTTGCTGCTTGTCAGGATGGTATTTCGTTATTCATTTGATCTTTTATTCTGTTCATTATACAAGCTGCTAGTATCTTCCGTATTTTTGAGAGGAGAATGATTGGTCTTAAGTTAGAAGACGGTCCTTTCGGTTTTCCTGGTTTTTGAAGTGGTTTAAGTAGTCCATGGGTAATTTCTTTTGAAACCTGATCTGTTTCTGCCATATTGTTATATGTGTTTGCGATGGTTTGATAAATGATTTCCGGTGCGTACTTTATAAACTCAGCTGGGACCTCATCACATCCCGGGCTGTTATTTGTTTTCATTTTTTAGACACTTTTATATATCTCGTTTGAACTAAATAATGTTCTCATTTTCATTGGAGCTATTTTGGACATTGGTTCAGCACTTTTGAAAAACGTTTGTTTGAAGTGTTTTGCAATGATGTTGACCTGCTCTTCAGGGTTTGCTGTAAGTCCCATTTCTCCTTCAACCAGTAGATGTTGTCTTGGTTTTAGTTTGTTAAGGTTTTTTACCGCTTCGAACATTTTTGTGTTATCATCTGGCAATCTTTCGATGTCTTCCAACCATTATTACATTATTAATTATTATTATTACCTTAAGGGCTTAATTTTTTCTGGCCAAAGATTAAGATCATCACAAATAATATCATTCATCACACTGACAGGTTTAGGAGAAGTATTAGCATCCGCATCTACCACAGGTTTTGAATTAAATGCGATGACAGTCTTCAGTTCAGTAACCGTTTTTGATGCTCCACATCTTCTGTGGTACAACTTGTTGTTGGTTTGAAGAATGCTTTAAGTTTAGGAGTCCTCTCAGCAATCTCAGTCTCCTTTTTTTCGTTTCCAAAGCAGTTGCAATTGCCTCTGTGCTCCATCTGTTCGCACTAACTGAACTGCCCAAAAATGTCCACGCTAGTATGGCCAGTCTAGATTGCTCCAAGTCCCGTTGTCTAGGAGACGTCTCTTACTTGCTTATTCACATCACTCGCGTCCTTGCATCACTATTCACTCGCTATACCGCATCACTTTGATGTTATATGCTTCTTGCATTAAAAATATTAAAATAGAAACAGACAACTTAGAATTCTCTACCTTGCGATCTTGCCTTTTCCCCCTCGCGTGTCAGTGTCAACAATGAATTAGCATTCGAATAGCATAAAAATGAACAGTCTTTCTCTGTGATAAACTTCAAAACTCCTGCTTTAAACTTTGTAGAGAACGACCTTCTCGTAGGAACCATTATTACTAAATATTTATTTTCAAACAATTCGCGAATGTCAGACTCAAAGATGCAACATTCGAATGTAGACTTGTTCTTTTATCTATTCATTCCGTCTCGGCTTATTTTCGAATCCGGTTTATTTTCCTAGGCGGGCTATTTTCGAGGAAATGCGCTATATAGTAAATTACAGTAATAATTATGTAACTTTTAAAAATTATTCCAAGTAGCAGTAAGAATAAGCAATTGCAGCTATAACGTTCAATTATGCTTATAATTAATAGGGAACAAGTTACAAAAGAAACCCATGGTCCGAAGGTAAACACATACAACGTTAACTTAGTATCCCTAAATTAGCCGTTATGTTGAGCCAATCTGTGAAAAAATTTAAAAGAAGCTACTTTCAACTGATTTTGGTAGGTATGGGTATGGACAACTACCAAAAAAAGATGGGGAGCTAGCGAAACTTTTTTATCGGAGGTCAAAGGTCATTGACTGTTGCCAAAATAGCTATTATTTTTGTATGAATCATATTTCATCACCAAAATATAGTATATAGGTAAAATTGGTGTCAAAATGCGCAGGATCAAAAATGGAAGACCACTTAAAATAGAAGTCAAGCCTTTGGATCAAATCTTGACCTCTAAAAATGAGGTCAAAGGTCAAAAAATTAATTTTTCCACATAAAATGGCATATGATTGATATTTCAGCAACATATAATGGTATATTGATGTTAAAATGTGCAGAATTAAAAATGGAAGAAAACTTAGAATAAAAACAAACAACCTTGGACCAAGTCCTGACCTTAGATAATGAGATCAATTAAAGGTCAAAAGTATTCATTCTATCATGAACATGCTATATTAGTGATTTTAATTATTTTTTTTAAATGAAAATCTTCAAAACATTGAAGATGTTAATTTTGACTAATTGAGGGCGGTAAGGAGTTATTATTTATCACAATGATAGAACCTAAGTTGGAAGGGTCAAAGTTCACTGACCCAGGACAAAAATATATGGTGTATGGCAAGCATCGTTCTGACTAAAGAAAATGATGTTGTCTCTAATTAACAACAACAGGGGCGGATCCAGGGTGACGCATTGAAGCAAGTGCTTCACCCTAATAACAATAAAAAATATCTAATTCATGAATTACACGATAAGAAAAAACTAACTGTAGATTATTTTGATGGAACTTTAATGCTTCTTGTTAGTTCTTCGCGTGATATTGGTCTTGTTAATACTGTTAACTGTCAGAAAAATAAACTGCAAATAAGAGCAATTTTTAATTTTGCTTCATGTCTCACTCTCAAGTGGATGTTTTGCATAATGACTTTATTTTTTACGGACACGAACCGAAAAAGTAACATTTATTTTCAAAAAGGATAATTGCCGTTAACCGTAAATCAAGGAGGCATGATGCACGTTTGATCTTTTGCATCAGTGGTCCTGATTTTACGTAACCGACATTATGGTTTGTATAGGTGTAGCCAATTGTAGCCAATTATACCCAATTAATGATTGGCAGTGGCTTTGTTTATTGACTTCGTTTTATCGTAAAATTGGGATGGGTGATACAATTGTTCTCGGGAATTTGATTGATGGAGAGAAATTTGATTGGTTAATGAAAATAATATAAGGTTTAACGCATAGTCCAAAACTTCTTTTTCAATAAAAGTCTGAGGTAATAGATCTCTTAGTTGCAGAAATAATAAAATCACGCCATCTACTAAATATTCAGTCATACAAAAATAAATTGTTGGCTGAACTATTTGAAATCAATGAGGATTATCCTTAAGAGAATATGACCTCTTCAGTCTTTATCAGAGACGAAAACATGGATGTTTTCATTCCTCCACTGCAAAGAAAAAACTTTGTTGCTTTAAGGTAAGAACTCATCTTATCTTTTATGTACATAAGAAAATGTGATGAAAAAATCAAATGCTTTCAGCTCAGTTTCATTAGTATGTTTATTTTTAGTTCTTCAGGAGATGGAAACTGTCTCTACAATTCCATCGCACTGCAATTAAATGGATGTGGAAAAACACCCAATATTCTTTGGTTACTAACGTTACTGGAGTTGTTTGTAAGCGCACATTTTTATTCAAGGTACCCATTATTTCTTAAAGGAAATTGAAAGCAAAAATTTTACTTGTCTTGAAAAGTGTTTGTGTATCATTTCCTGAATATCGTATCTGATCTAATAAAAATGGAAGCTTTACTTAATTGCAAGGACACAACATTTTCTTCCTTTTTATGCGCTTTCATCAGTTAAAAGTTAAGTTGAGAGTGTTACAGAAACACGTCTCAGCACAGAGTGTTAAGTTGGGGTGAGTTTTGGCAACCTTCACGTGGTCCACCCTGTAAGTATCGAGTAAGTCTCGGGAAACTAATGCCAAATCCAGAACAGAAAAATCAATCTGATAATTCAAAGCTACACGAACCATCTGGTCCTGCTATCCTTCAACTGAATGTTGAAGGCCTTACGAGACCGAAGTGTGAAGTTATCCAGAAAATTGCTACAGAAAATTCAATATCTGTTATTCTTCTACAAGAAACTCATGCAACCAGTAACGAGAAAATAAAGATCTGCGGCTACATTCTTATTGACTCTATTAACCACGCCAAACACGGAATTGCTACACTTGTTCGTAACGATCTGCCTGCTACTCCGATTGGCCGAAGCAGAGATGGAAGTGAGACTGAATGGATAACTACTTCGATAAACAGTGAGATTTCCATTACAAACTTTTACAAACCGCCAAACGCTCCTTTTGAACCACCTCCTCGATATGAACACCCAGCTATATACTCGGGAGATTTCAACTGACATCACACAACCTGGGGCTACGCTCGAAATAACCCTAATGGCGAAGCTCTTCACGAATGGTCCAGCACAATTGACATCAAGATGCTCTACGACCCAAATCAACCAAAAACATTTCACTATGCAGCATGGAACACGTTTACGAACCCAAACTTAACGTTTTATACGCATGATGTTAACAGCTCCTTACCACACCCGGTACACAACGTTATTGGGAACTTTCCAAAGTCTCAACACCGACCTACGGTTATATACCATCCTACTCTAGTCGAATTCACTCCAACGACACCGATTCCTCGCTGGAACTTCAACAAAGCCAACTGGGAACAGTTTCGTACTGCAACAAGGAACATATGTGATGATCTTCCTTCACCTGAACCTGAAATCAACGCTTGCTTTGCAGCATTCCAAAAGAAACTTTTGAAGGCAGCAAAAGAAACAATACCGAGAGGCTTTCGAAAGAAATACATACCGAAATGGGACGCAACATGTGACGAGTTTTCCTCCCAGTTGGAAGAAGCACAGACGCCAGAGGAAAAACGTCTATCATCAAATCGTTTTTTTTTTTTTTTTTTTTTTTTTTTTCATCGTTTGATTGAACACTTAAACTCCAAGCGAAAAGAACAATGTATCGCCACTGTTGAAAACGTCGACATGAAACGTTAGAGTCGGAAAGCTTTGTCAACTTTAAACAAACTTACCGGCCGTAAGAATATTTCTCCAAACCCTAACATCATAAGCCCTAACGCAGTCGCATCTTGCTTACTTAGTAACGGTAAACTTAAAAACCCTAACAAACCGTTTACAAGGGAAGTAAATCGCCAACTTTGCGAATCTAACCTAAATGCTGGTATATCTTCTTATAATTTCCTTGTTCCTAGATACGTACCACTGTTTAGATTGGACTCCTCTATTCATATGCATGGTCTAGCAGTTTATGTCAAGGAAACTTTACCAATATTTCGTGAAATTGACCTGGAAGACCCCAATCATCCTTTCATGTGTTTTCGTTTGTCTCTTCTACATTCAACTAGTTTTTTGTTCTTTCTCTATCGCTCTCCATCTTCTCAAGACTGTTCTGTTATCAAATCAGTTTCAAAGTCTGCTGACTTAGCTCTTCTTAATCATCGCTCAACCAACATCTTTGTATTTGGTGACTTTAAGATTCACCATAAACAATGGCTAAGATTTTCGAATGGAACAAGTAGCTCTGGTGTTGAAACCTATAACTTTGCAGTATCTCAGTCTCTCTCGCAATTGGTTGATTTTCCAACCCGCATTCCTGATCACTCAAGTCAATCGCCCTCCTTGTTGGATTTATTTTTGACCTCTAACCCTGAAATTTGTAAGATATCTCATAGCGCTCTACTGGGTCGTTCTGACCATGTTGTTTTGGAGGTCAAAATTAATTTCAATAGGCAAGTTTTCCATGAACATCCCATGCATAGATCCTTTTTTAGATATGATCTTGCGGATTGGCTAAAATTTCAAGAATACATTCAGTCTGTCCCTTGGGAAAAAATTCTTTCCAACTCAGTTGATGATTGTGTTAATGTAACTACTTCAATAATATTTGAAGCAATACAATTATTTGTTCCGTCAGGGAAATATCAGTTAAAACTTCATTCTTTGTAATGGTTTTCTCCAGCTTGTGCTGCAGCCATAGCTCATCGCAATCATTTCTTTCATCGCTACCGTCGTGATGCGACTGATTATAACAGACAACTGTTTATTGCCTCGCGCAAAAATTGTAAATATGTTGTTTGTAAAGCTAAAACTGTTTTTGCTGAAAGGACTAAAGATCTTATCAAATCCAAAGAAATAGGTTCTTGCAAATTTTGGCGTATTATCAAAAACGTCCGGGGTAGTTCTAAAACATCTGTACCTCCACTTTTCAATGGTCCTGAAATCATTAGTCTATCTAAGAATAAAGTTGAACTATTCGCTAAACTCTTCAGTTCTCATTCCACCCTCGATGATTCTGGTCATGATCTCCCTTATTTCTCCTCCAAAACTGTCCAGACTTTACATGATTGCTTTATATCTCCTGATAAGGTTTCTAAGATTATTAACAAAATGGATTCTAATAAGGCTATTGGACCAGATGGCATTCCTGTAATTGTACTTCAAAGGTGTTCTACTGAGTTATCTCCCGTTTTGTGTGCTCTTTTCAAAAAGTGTTTGGATGAATCCTGTTTCCCTTCATCTTGGAAGTTTGCCTCTGTTGTTCCAATTTTTAAAAATTGTGGTGAGCGATCTAATCCTTCTAATTATAGACCAATCAGCCTCATTTCCATCTTAAGCAAAGTTTTCGAGACTTTAATTAACCTGAACTTAGTTGAATTTATTGAAAAAAATAATTTGTTTTACAACTCCCAGTATGGGTTTCGTTCTGGGCGTTCCACTGCTGACGTTTTGACAGTTATAAGTGAACGTTTTTATCGTGCCCTTGATGTCTCTGGTGAAGCGCGAGCAGTTGCCCTTGAGATCTCCAAGGCATTTGATAAAGTCTGGCATCGGGGGCTACTGCACAAACTTAAGGCATATGGTTTAAAAGGTCCATTTTTAAATATTATCTCCTCCTTCCTTTCCAATCGTAAACTCAAGGTGGTTCTTAACGGTCATTCTTCTTCCATTTTTTCCATCAATGCTGGTGTTCCTCAAGGTTCAGTTCTCGGTCCGACTCTGTTCCTACTGTACATTAACGATCTCCCAGACAATTTATCATCTAAAACCGTTATTTATGCTGATGATTCAACATTGTATTCTTGCCTTAATAAATCAGATGATTGTGATAAAGTTAGAATGGCCTCTGATCTGGAAAAAAATCTCAATACAGTAGTTGAATGGGGTAAGAATTGGCTTGTTAATTTTAATCCATCTAAAACTAATCTTCTTTCTATTAATCATCTCAATCATGCTTACTTACCTCGAATTTTGATGAATGGTTCTCATTTGCCTGAAAGCAATTCATTTCGTCTTCTTGGTCTTATATTTTCCAGCGACCTCTCATGGAGATCTTATATTGAAAAAAAAGACTGAAAGAGACATGGAACGCTCCATCGGTGGATCAGAACTTGTGCAGTGACTTTACGTTAGAAGAAATTGCTTTTGCAATAAAAACACTCAAAGCCGGGAAAGCCCCCGGTGTCGACAATTTACACCCTGAATTCTATTTACATATGGACAAATCATGTACCGATTGGCTTCGAAAATTCTTCAACATCTGCCTAAAGACTGTGAATGTTCCAAAAACCTGGAAGCTTGCAAAAGTTGTGGCAGTACTCAAGCCGAAGAAACCAGCAAATGTTGCAAGCAGCTACAGACCCATCAGCCTGCTCTGTGTCCCGTATAAACTTTACGAACGTTTAATTTACAATCGCATTCAACCGATTGTGGAGACAGTTTTACCTAAAGAACAAGCCGGTTTACGTCCAGGGCGATCATCTCAAGACCAAGTTGTACGACTGACCGAAGACATCGAATGATGCTTTGACAAAAAGCTTAAGGCCGGAGTTGTACTTGTTGATCTCTCTGCTGCATACGACACTGTCTGGCATCGTGGTCTTACCTTAAAACTTTTTAAGACACTATAGACTAGACTTAAGGACTAAAGTCCTATCACAAGATATAGACATTCTGAGATTACCTTACCGACTGGAGGCTGAAGCTCAACACAACAAAAACTGTTTCAACTGTGTTTCACCTTGCTAATCGAAAGGCAGATTACGAGCTGAACGTCTTAACTTATGGTCAGTTTGAACGCATACCAAAGTATCTTGGGGTTACCCTTGATCGCACCCTGTCATACAAGAAGCATTTGATAGATGTTTCCTCTAAAGCATCGAAGAGAAACAACCTACTGAAAGCACTTGCCAGTAACAAATGGGGTGCAGACGTTCTCAGCGTTGAATAGTCTTTAGCCCTATGTCACTCTGTTGCAGAATATTGCTCCCCCGTTTGGAGCCAAAGTCATCACTGCAACAAAATTAACACCTCGTTGAACGAATGTCTGAGACTTGTTAGTGGATGCATAAAAGGCCACACCGATGGATCTTCTGCCAGTTATATGCGGTATCATACCTGCAGATATTAGAAGAGACCGAAACATTTTGGAGCTCCACAAGCGTTTGCTTTCTGATGAACATATGCTACTGAATAACAGACTGAAAAGTAGAGTGCCAGTTTCTTCTCGAATGTACTCACTTGCTAATGAGAACAATTCTCATGGGCTGATATAACATGGAAAAAACGATGGGACGAATCAAATTATCGGCTGAAAGAGTACATCCCTCGGCCTTCTGATAAACCTCCTGGTCACGATCTTAGCCGTTGAAACTGGGTGTTGCTAAATCGAATTCGCTCTGGATATGGTCGATATGCCAGTTTCATGTATAGAGCTGGACTTAGTGATAGCCCGAATTGTCTGTGTGGTGAAATCCAAACCCCACAACATATACTGATTTGCCCAAGGATTGGTATCAAGGGTAATATCAAAACTGTTGATGATGAATTCCGATTGTGGCTCAATGAAAATATCATTTTAGATATATAGTTTTATATACTTAAAATATTATTATTATTAGATTTGTATTTTCTGTTCATACACATATATATATCAGTTAAAAATAAACCAATTATTTCTTTGTACCCTAAATGTGGTTTATTAAAATATAGGAATCTTTTTAATGTCAAAATAAAGATTCGAAAGTTGTTAAATAATTCGACTCCAACTAAATATTATATGTTATGGTGTGATTCAGACAATTCTTCAATCAATAAAAAGAATTGGACACCAAATCACTTTGCACCGGTTGTTAAAAAAACAATTTTTCTTTCTTGTAAACAAACAATTCACAAAAATTTAAAAAGAAAGCATGTTTCGGTTAGCTCAACTAATCGATTGAGTAAATATTTCCTACTGTTAAATGTTTCTCCTGATAATATTTTGGACAATAATGTTTCTTTAGAACCAAAAATAAAATGTGAAAAGAAAGAAGTGAAGAACACAGTAGGAATGATATCCGGAGTGAGCATCGTCAGATCTGTTACCCAGCTATCACATCACAATGAGTAATAAGGACAGATTTACCACTGAGAAATTTGAGTTTAGATCTGGCACAGAGTCTAGATCATATTGGAAGACAGTCATTAATATACTCCCCCCCCCCCAACCCATGCTACCATGGAAAACGGACGTTCAGCTGATAGTTAGATTTAATGGATTAGTAGTGCTTTTTACACATGGATCACTTTCTTTACTGAAACTATAGGGTATGAGCAGTAGCATGTTAGTTTTGTATTTTACTGTGGAATAAAGGATATGGATGCTTATCCAATAAGGTCAAATATGTTACATAACTTGCATAGCATACATTGCTTCTAAGTGTTATGTTTAGGTGTTATGTTGGGTAGTAAAGGGGTGAAAAAGAGTGCTCTCTTCTGTAGTTTAGGTTCTGCTTAGGGAAAATTAATTTCTTTGTTACTTACAGTAGAGTTTTGTAGATTCATTAGGTAGACTTTTTATGTTGTTTATGTGGAATTTAGACATGGACATATATAACGTTGATTGTTGACAACTAAACCCAACAAACAAATGATAACAATACTTTTTCATGTGAGATGGAAGGAACCTTGTCGTGGTTCACATGCTTAATTTAAGTACAGTGCCATTTACATGGGCTGTCTTAAACCTTTTTTGAAAAAAATAAAACTTCAAGCATCAAATATTGTTGTTTTTAATTTTTGCACCTCAACTCCTAGGTCCCTAAAACTCCGTTCACCAGGACCACGTATCTGAATACCCTTGAGCAATTTCTCCAGAATGCGTTTTCAGACGTTAACGTTTATTGTTTTTAAACTTTACTGTTGATTGGTATTATAGACTGAAATTGAAAATAGCACTTTTTCAAAAAATTTGTTAAATATGACATCATTAATGAAAACAAAGTAAATTGTTTTAATTTTACGTTTTTTGCATCACCCTAAAAAAATCCTAGATCCGCCCCTGAACAAGTATTGTTGTTAGCGCGATTGACAACGATTGAGATCATGGTCTTCTTCTTCGTATGAGCAGGATGTTGTCTTCCAGTATAGATCTCCGGGCAGGTAGTCATCAGGCAATCGACTGTCTCGTCGTCCAGGGTTGGTTTCACTAGAGTGATTAGAACTGATTTTATTGCATCTTTTGTCTTAAAGTCCTATTAGTAGATTTCAGCCTATAAAAAGTTCATTACATACCTCACTTTTAGGCCAACATAAAGCTATTGCCACCTAGATAGCCCAAAAACCACTCCGATTAATGTTACATAGGTACTTACGATCTCAATAAACCATATGAGAATTTGTACCTTTAAAGGTGGGTTAACCCTCTCTATTTGCCTGGACTATAGGCATGCTGATGAGCCCTGAAAGGGCGAAACAATCACAGATTCTTCTACTAGGCTTCCTCCCTCACCTGGCCCTTAACACAAATCACGTTTTAACAAAAATCGTATGTACGTACTTTAACTGTGCGTAAGTGTGTAAGCGTGCAAATGACAGACTGTCGTTCGCCTATGTAATAAGATACATATACATTCCCATACACATATTATTATTATTATTAACGAATATTTACAATGAGGATAAACATATCAGTGAAAAATACATTGTTATCAATATGCCTCATATATGTAAGTGCATGAAAAAAGGTGAATGATCCTAAAAATATATTATTTATTGACAATTAGTATATAAGTTAAAAACAAAGGATACCATGTAGAGAGTAAACAATCGATATGACCAACTAGTAAGATAAGATAATCGTAGCGTTATACCTTCAGTTAAAAAGTAGCCAGAACTTTGAGAAAATTTGAGCAATACATAAAAATAAATTTGCGCAATGATTTATTCATGGTGAGGGATACCAGTTTTGCGCATTCTGATCATGACAACTGATCTATAATTCGTGCCAGTACAATATCAGCAATTTTGTAGTTAGTGATCTTATATGATGACATTGACTGCTTAGATGGTGTAACTTTACCTGTGTAAAACAGTACGTGGTTAACATTTTCATCACCGGTCACAACCACATATGTTATTTTCATGGAACTGCTTATCCGACTTTCGCTATCAATATTTTCAAAAGTATTTACAGGTTTTCATATCTTTTGACCGCAATTTTCTTCGAAATTTTTTAATTTTTAGGCATTTCCCGTTAGTTTTTCTTTTCTTTCTGCTCGCAGTAATTGCGTTTGAGTTTTATTTATTTTATCATCTTCTAATCTTGTCCCTTCCTCCTGTATTTCTTCCGTCATTTGCAGTTTTTCCTTCAAAATATTGTTTTCCTTCGAAGGTTTCTCCAGGTTTTTGTCAACTTGTAAAAACGTTCATTATAAATTTATATTTTTCTAATTATGAACTCCATGAAAGACTACTTTCGATGTTTTAGAAATATTTGGTTTCCTCGCATCTTGTGTTCTTTAAACTCGAAGATAATGTCGCTAGAACATTTATTCGATTCCGCCGGAAAAACACGTCCTCCCGAATGTCACATAGATATTTCATGGTTTCAGAGTATTTTTTTAAAAAAATCTTTCTGCAAAACAAGTTTTTTTCACACCGGCATCCAGCTATACTTTCTTTATAAATCTACATTTTTCAACAATTTAATTTTTATAAATCAATTTTTTTATAATTTTACTTTCCTTGTGCCCATTTCACGTAAAGGTGTCTAGGTTTTCTTAATGAGGACGCTACCTCAATATATCTATTCATCACCCAATCCATAGTTATAAAAACTTTCGATTCAATCAGAGAGATTCACAAGATCAGAGAAGAAATACTCAAGAAACAAATAACGCACAATTAAAAACTATGAACATGTTTGTTAATGGAGAATATTGGAATAATATTGTGTTAATTAATTGATAGTGTGTAATTTGTTCAATTTGACATTTCGGTCAGTGTGTGCCATTGTGCCACAGGTTTCCGAGGGGCAGTCAACATCGCTTCCCAATGCTTTCGTCCAAGGTTATGGTCAGATTCGGGTCCGATGATAATTTTACCCAGCATTTTCGGTGTAGTTTTGTTCGGGTCATACGTCATCACAGAGATGATCATGTCCGTGTCTTTGAAGCGTTCCAAGGGTGTGTGGAAGACGAACGCCTCGTTGTATACCGGACTTGATGATCTGCGCACGCTCGAGGTTTGCACAGTTTTCATTGTTTTACCGGAAACAAGAAGCGACACACGCAAGTAAGTAGCTAGAAAACAAATACTTGAAACTTGAAAGATGAGCAAATCGAATATTTATGCACATAATATGATTTGAAAACTTAATAGAATTAGTTGAATACAAGCACAAATGAGAAAATATTGGCTTAAAGAAATAATGCGCCTAAACGTTGATCACCAAGTGGTGCTGTTCCTTCATCGCATAAATCTCTTCCTTTCAATGCAACGAATGTTAATCGACCAGATGTTGGCATGTAACAAAGCGAAAACAATACTTCACCGACGCGACGTTTCTTGTCGGCAACCTAAACATTATCAACACCAAATTCCTGTTCTATTATCATACGAAATCGTTCAGTAGTAGTATATGTACAGAGAAATGATTCCTGCTTAAGAACTCTTTGGTTTGACTTTGGTTTTATGATATGAGGCGATCAGTGTTTAGGGTTTCCATCCGCAAACAAAACTGGACAGGTTTCAATCCTAGCTCTGTCATATAATTTTCTCGCTCATAACCGTTATTTTTTTTGTAAAAGCCATACATATAATACATCAAGGTTAGTTGTTTGGTTGAATGGTTTTGGAGCCCTCCAATTTTACTAGGATTCAAAGTATGCTAGGCCTTTTTAAAATACTTTTTATAAGGTAAATATAATTTTAAAAATACCTCGTTATCTTCACTTCTTGATGTCTGTGTTAAACTCACAGAAACAATGCTCGCTTCTTTTGTGCTTTCATTGTCGTGTACCGTTAACGCGTAGGTGAATTCATTTACCAAACGATGCTGTGAGAAGCGGTCGCAAGCGTACACAGAGATCTTCATCTTTCTACTCTCTATCTCGCGATGGCTCGCCTCAAATTCGCAGGTCTCTTCAAAATAATTTTCCTCCGCGCAAGGTCGCAGTTCGGACTCGAAGAAAGCCGACTTGTCGGGCAACAAATGCACGATCCAATAAATATAGGCGTTTTGCACGAGCTTAGCGTTGACCTCCGCGATGACCAACCTTCGGACATTCACATGCAGACGGTTTCTATGCGGATAGAAGTTTGAACTCAACTCTATATTTTCAACTTTAAGCTTTCTTAGTTCATCTTCATCGAATACCGGTTTCTCTGGTAGAGTCATGTTCGATGACAGCTTTGGTTTGTTTGAAGAGAACTGCGGTAGATTAGGTTGACCTTTCGATAAGTCTAAGATAAGATAAGTCTATAACATTAAAGTACAAATAAATATTTAAAAGAATACAAGTACAAAATGTTGACCAGCATTTTCTTAAAAACACATTGTAATATATGCTGATCATAAAAGGTACAATCGATAAAGTTATATTACATGTTATTCTCCCACCTCTTAAAGTACTTTCGTCACATGCCAAATCAGCTTTGTCTTCGGTGTCCAGTTTTGAATACTTCGAACCCTTTCTATCGCGCACTTTACCACACGCCCACAAAGCGCTTGCAATAAGACAGGTTAACAATGCCACCGTCAGCAGAAAGATGGAAACTACCAAGATTATGTGTTTTGTAGCCTCTGTCACTAAAATAAGAAGACGCCAGCTCTACAATACCAGGATGAATATTTGTACTGCTTTTATAATAGGCAAAATCCTTTTTCATGTTGATTACGCCACTAATGTGTTCAATAGACTCTCTGTAATTCAAAGGCCCGAAGGACCCATTCTCTTTTTGAATATATTACGGACATTTTAAAGGCATGTTTGATAAAAAAAACTTCCCAAAAAACGTTCGAATAGCAGAGTGCATAATAAAATTATTGTAATACACAATATCGGATTTATTTGTTAATTCTGGAAATATATGCAAACCTATCCGACTTTTCGGTTATTCGCACTTGCTAATAATATTAGACATAACGCTGGATTTCGTTTTACCTACAAATGCGGGTTCTTTTTCGTTTAGAAAATAAACAAACTCATCATGGCTGACACCAAACAATACGGCGGCATACTCGGACATTTTTTCTTGGTTCTCGTTATATCAGACGAAAGATCAAACGTATACACAGCTCCCTTTTAAAGTTGATTCTTGTAACGTAAATGTTTTAGCAGTATTTTGATCACTCCTCTTATGAATTCATAAATGCATCTATTGTTTAAAAGGCTTTACTGATGGAGTCTCTGCGCAGGAGAGTTGATATAACAAGCTTTCTATGCGAGCTATACTGCACGAATTGCTTTTTAATTGCCTTAGTTTAACAGCTCAATCACGCTTTTTTAACACTAATCTTTTAGATTTTGAATTGAATTGATATTTGCGAGAAAAGAGAACACTTCACAATCCATTTACCGACAATTTAATCAACGTTTTTACCAAGTACATCATCAATATTAAGGTAGAAACACCCTCAAAAACTGAAAGCCTGAAATATTGTTTTTTTGTTTTTATTTCATTATATATTGAAAGTATATTGAAAATTATGAAAAATTACCAAATTTTAAAATATTTTGTTTCCATGGCAACCGGTTACCATGACTCATGATATTCTCTACTTAAAGAAACGATGAGTGATATTTGCACGTGCATATGCATTCTTGATGATGGAAATTGCATGAGAAATCTGCTTTAACCCTATTTCAACCGGGTGATTTGATACGTGCTATTTCCGGTGTCAGGAAATAAACCCTCCGGATATATACCCCGGAGAATTACCCCCTGGAAAGATACCCCCGGCTTTTTCTAGAGAAACTATAATTTTATAGTACATCTAGGTAATCACAGCGCTATGACAGATTAGACTAGATAAAATGAAGCTAAGCAGAATAAATTAAAATTTAATAAACAACAGTCACAAATTATCAGGATGATGCTGAACGTCTCCTAGATTATTTTGAAGATAACTACATAGGGAGGTTCCGACGAAATGCACCACGCGCTGTGCCACTTTTTCCCACCCCAGAGATGGAACATGTTCCATCAAACACAGCAAAAGATGCCGCAAACAAACAACCATATTGAAGGATGGCACCGGCGCTTTCAAACCCTTTGCTCGTCTTTGCATTCTACATTATGGAAATTCTTGGGATTGCCAAAGAAGGAAAAATCTATAAACCGTACTGAGATATTACAAGCGGAAGGTGGACATCCTCCTCCAGCACAGCGTCGTCGATACATGGATTACAACGAGCGAATCCTTGCAATACTAGATGATTATCCAAATCGTGAAAACATGCGTTATCTTCAAAGCATCGCTCATAATCTTGGATTTTAAAAACATGTAACAATAATTCTTTTGATTTTCCTACAATCATTCAATCTTATGAGAAATATAACACTTTCGGGAGTTAAATTTCTTGCACTTTTTTATTATTCCAGGGCTATATTTCTGGGGTTCATTTTACGGGGGTATTTTTCCAGGGGGTTTATTTCCGGGGGGTTTATTTTACAGGGGGTATATTTCCGGAGGGTAAATTTCCAGGGGGTAATTCTCCGGGGGTATATTTCTGGGGGTATTTTTCCGGGGGGTTTATTTCCTAGAACCCAATTTCCGGGCCCCCTTCATATCTTATTACCGGATAAGTCATGAAAATTTGCATGAAAGTAGAACAATATATTCTGCACACATTGGTATTCAAATAATCTTTATGACGTCATTACTTTTTTGATGACGTCATCATTTCTGAACGATGTTTGAAAAAAAGGAGAAATAACATGCCTTACTAAAACTATTGTCAAAATAGAACTAAAAGAGTTTTTTAAATTCTGTTTCTAGATTCTTGTAGGTAATTAGATACCATATTAACTTCTATAATTAAATATTACTATTAGTGAGGGCTGTTAGCACAAAAAAACACCTCCATACTTCAGTTTTTGACAAAAGCATGAAACTTGGTACAAATGTTCAGAACATAATACGATTCAATTTTTTGAGGGAGACACGTCTGAAAGTCACGTGATTGCTGACATCACCACTTTTTGTGTCAGAATATTTATTTATTCAAACCTAGATAATCTATACACCGTTGGAACAACAATTTTATTCTGATAATAACTACCAAAAGAAGTATCTGGATGTGTGTTAGGAATTTACAGTATGTAAGAAATGCGGCATCCCAGTGAAGGAACAATGATCCTAAAACAATGGGTGATTCTTGCGTGGACTTCCGCAGCAATTTTTTATTCTTCACACAAGGGTGGTAACGAAACATAGTCCAACATTGAAGGTCCTGTCGATTCCAATAACAGTTTGGGACGATGTCTTTGAAGGCGCACAATGTAGTTGAAGATCTTGAAATTGGTGTTTCCTTAATAAGATTAATGATGGTGCTTGCCACATTGCATCGCAGTCTTTTAACTTTCTCCTTCCCCACTTATGATGTTCCTATGAACACCCATGCGATTTCTTGCTGTTGCCATGGATACAAATGTTGCTAGGGTATTTCCCAATGTACTCTACCACCGCCACGTTACTGCTACCATCCAACCATGATATTCGTTTCTGGTAATTCGGCTCTCTTTTAAAAGTGATATTAAAATAAATATAAATTCATATAAATATTTATAGAGATCCATAAAGGCGGCTAACAGAGACAATTTGCACAGGTTATATAGCTAGTTTAATAATATTCTCAAATTCTCCTCCTCCCGTCAACTCTTTTTTGTGTTGTCCTATCTTCCCCAAAACCACTTCAATCCGGTCGGTTGGGTTGCTACATCGAGACTGTTATATTGCATGACTAGCAAAAAGGTAGACAACAGATTATATATTTCCCTCGTTTGTCTGGAACAATTGTCTTTTGAAGGCGGGAATGATGACGTTGAGTACAAACGTGCGTGTTGTTGTGCTAATGTTGCGCTTGTTATTTTGCGGAAATATTAAAACTTGTCCTGATGGAACATACAGAAATGAGATTTTTAGTTTTTGTAAACAACGAGGTTTGAAGATAGTCCACCACAATATCCGTGGATTGCAATCAAACTTTAACTTGTTACATGAGTTAACCCAGAATAAACGATTTTTATATTGTAACATTATCAGAGACTCATTTAGCAAATTCTGGCTTCAACGACATTAATAATCTTTACGAACTTCCGAACTATACTTTTATAAAAAGGAATCGAGATCGTGGTCAAGGAGGAGGAGTCGCTGTCTACATAAAGAACAACTTAAAGTGGGAGCGTCGACATGATTTTGAAAATAACGCTGTCAAAAGCATTTGTTTACAAATCTTTGAGAAAAGTGCAAAAAGCTTTCTCATAACAACTTTCTATCGTCCACCGTCGGGATCGAATTATCTTTCGGAAACGTTTAATGACTCTTTCAATCAACTTTTAACTGCCATTGATTCTACAAGTATGGAGTCAATCCTCTTGGGTGATGCCAATGTTAATTACGCAAAGAAGTCCGATAATAAGGACTTTAAAACGTCGTTATCCAGTAATGGTTATAAACAGCTCGTTACCGACCCAACTCGTATAACTAAAAAATCATCGTCAATAATTGACATTATTGCAACAACGCGTCCTGAGGTAATTAAGGAGACAAAGGTTTTTACAACCTCTATTACTGATCATGAAATGGTAGGCTGTATTCGAAAGCGTAATCACATGAGATTTCCAGCAAGAACAATTCGAGTCCGTGATTACACAAATTATAACCCCATTACCGTAAATAATGAGCTTCGCAACGCAAACTGGTCTGGTGTCTTTAACGCTAATGGAATTAACGACGCAGTTTCACGTTTTAATACGAACTTAAATGACACTTTCAAAAAACATGCACCATTCATCAACAAACGAGTGAAAGGAAGACCATGTCCATGGCTCGATAAAGACACCAAATCCCAGATGAATAAACGTGACAAAGCTCTTCGTAAAGCACGTCATTCAAAAGACGAAAAGAACTGGAAGATCTACAAAACACTACGCAACCATTGCAACAATTTGCTGAGATATGCTAAAAGCAAATACAACAAAACGTTATTAAATGATAACTGTGAAAACCCAAGGCGTTTCTGGAGTGCAATAAAAATAATCTTCCCCACCAAATATGCAGCCAACCCTTAAGCTTCAACGCATAACAGTGAAAGCCGCGTCAAAGGTTTTTCTGAACACCTCGCAAAGGCTATAACATCATTGAAAGCAAAGTTTATACACTGCTGTAACTTTCTGTGGCAAACTCCTAGACACATCTTACCACGCACGCTGAAATCGTTTCACTTTAAACCAGTTTCTGAACAGTTTATCCTCAAACAACTTAAACGACTAAAGCGCAACAAATCAACCGGATTGGATAAACTACCCCCTAACATGCTAAAGGACTGCGCTGAAGTCATCTGCACACCACTAACGCATGTAATTAATATGTCGTTACACCAATGTGAAGTTCCTGCGATGTGGAAAAAAGCCAAAGTAACGCCAATATTCAAAGCCGGTGATGCAAACGATCCTGATAATTATCGACCTATATCTGTACTGCCGATACTTTCAAAAATTCCTGAAAGAACAGTTCATTCGCAGCTTATGGAACACCTTGAAACTGAAGACCTGTTATCCGAATTTCAGTTTGGCTTTCGAGCTAAAAGGTCAACTGAACTTGCTACAACTATGTTCGTTGATAACATTAGATGAGAGGTTAACAATGGAAATCTCGTCGGATCCGTGTTTATGAATCTTTCCCGAGCTTTCGATACGATCAGCCATAGTCAGTTACTTGCTAAACTTTCTTCATATGGTATTCGTGGTCATGAGCTTCATTGGTTCACAAGTTATCTCTTTCATCGAACCCAACTCGTAGAAATTGATGGTAGCCAGTTAACCGAGCAACCTGTATTCAATGGTGTCCCTCAAGATTCGATCTTGGGACCGTCGCTGTTTGTGGTATTTTTCAATGACATTGTCGACTCGATCCGGCATGCACGTATCACCATGTATGCAGATGATGCTGTCATTTACTACGCCCACAAGGATGTCAATGAAATTGAAAAATGTCTTAATGATGAATTTGAGCGCATCGCTGAGTACTTGAACACGAACAAACTCATTATAAACCTTAAAAAAGGGAAAACTGAATCACTACTCTTTGGAACTGCAAAACGGCTGAGCAGTATCAAAAAGCCTTTCGAAGTCAATTTCCAGTCGAATGTCATTAACAACGTCGAGGAATACAAATACTTAGGAAATGTTGTCGACGCCACTTTAACGCTTAGCAATGACTTTGAGAAGAAATATCGTAAGGCTTCAAACAGAGTACAGTTGTTACAAAAACTTTGACCCTACCTAACAAAATCCGCATCAATGATGATTTACAACTCAATGATTGTTCCTTTGCTTACATACTGTGGAATTATCAATTTAAATACAAACAGAACGCAGCGAGCAAAGTTTAACTCTATTGAAAGAAGATATGCTCGAATCGTTGGTACAAAAAGAGTACCCTCGATTAAAAACAGAATCGATAAAAGAGCAAACATTATTGTGAGGAATGCATTAAACGGGATGTTATGCAGCAACTTCAATGAGTATTTTACAATAAACACCCACGGAAAAATGACAAGAAATGGGAATTTTCTAGTCAAATTACCCAAAGTTAAGCTAGAATTTGCTAGGAATTCTTTTTATTATTTTGGTGCTCATTTGTACAATTCACTTCCTTTAGAAATTAGAAAGGACGTCTCAATTTTACTTTTCAAAAATAAATTACGTAAATTTTATGACCATTAACTTGTTTCTAAATTAACCTCACTTCGCATTCTACACCAACCAGTCATCAGTAAAGTTAACATTTTAGTATGTATGTATATAATAAACGTTTTATCCGTCATAAAATTATAATAATAATAATAAACCTTCTCGGTGGTGTGATGACATCTTCGGGTTGTGATTGTGGATCCAGCGCCGTCTTGCTAATCACGTATACATATTTCTTCTTCTCTAATCGGAATCTTGTGATAATGTGCAACCGAAGGTGAAACTGAATTTCCTCAGTTTCAGGCCCCTTTATATAGGCAGGTGATTATGTTATGTAATTAGTGTCACAGATGCAGATTATACCTAATTAAGCATATCTAGTTGGACCGGCACTGCAATTAAGATGCAATGAAATCATCTAATTCAGATAACAATTATAATAGGCCCAACATATTGATGTTTCATTTGATTAAATTGCATGTTACTCTGTCGAACACTAGCAATAAAAATATTACAAATTACAAAGAAAGGACGTTCTGCTCAATCTATGCCTCCAATAAATTATACTCAAGTCAACAAGGCAAACCGCTTAGCTAGGCTGGCTAATTTGCAGAATGTTTATGGATCATTGTAAATGGCGTTCAAACATATGACAACCAATTTCGTGTTTACGCGTTTGCAAAGTTTATCTTCAGTACATCAAACGGTTAAAAGTAATAAAATACAAAACTAAATGAATAAATACCCTTAGAATAAACTAGAACTAAACCTGACAACCCAACGAGAAAAAAACCAAAAACACAGAAAAGCAAAATAAATAACGTTGACAAACAAAAGTATAATTTAATAAACAAACAAATGCTTACTAAATGGATAGTGTATAAAGGCTAGGAAGCCTGTCCAAAGAAGTGTTCCACAAGAAAATCCAACAAATGGGTAATACATAACTACAACAATTTAGCTGCATCGACTGTATCAGTAAAACTGCTTTCAATCAAGAAAAGAGGAACACTTTACAATTTTCTAACACTTTATACACTTTCAACAGAAGGAAAATATATATAAAAGAAACCAATTAAATCTAAATAAAAGAAATACGTGAACTATTTACACAAATTAATATTATTGCCGTCTTAAGAGGAACAAAACTCGGAAAGCTATGCCTCAGCCTGAAACATACCTATATGGACCCCATCATTTTTAAAAAGCTGTTTGCACCCTCTTCTGGAATACTGCGGAACAGTATGCAACCCATAACTTTTATATGACAAACACCAAAAAGTTCTACGAGGAGCATCAAAAATGATTTCAGACCTAGGAAATGCTTCGTACGAACAAAGAATAGTGAGTCTAAATATGCCTAGTATACACCTATCCGCGCTCACACTGCCGGCAACCGAAAGGCGCGGATAAAAGAGTCTAGGCGCTATGGGGGTCGAAACAAAATCGAAATCACAATAAACAGTAAATGAAGCCTACTTCAGGCAAAGAAATGAAAGCATGTTACAAGTTTCAGTCGTCATAAAGCAATAAATCTTTTCATTTAAGATTCTGTACATTTTTAAATACTTTCTTTAGCTAATTCTTTTCACTACAATGAGATGATTTTTTATTTGTAATTTTAATGGTCTAAAAAGAAATTTATCAAAACCAATAAACTTTTTTTATTATAAGAAACCCAGTTTCTTCTGGTTGAAGCGTAAAATTGGGCAAAATAATATGAAACTTACTTTTCAAGGGCAAAAGAAACTAGAGACAGATAAAGTTAAGATTTTGACAATGTCTTTACTCGCCAGTTTTAAAAAATAATATAGTGGAGTGGTCACCACTTATGTAGTACACATACCATATCATTATCATAAAAACTAATAAAATTTTAGTTATATGTATACTATGGCATATGAAGAAGATTTTCTTCCAAAACGATCAAGTTTCAAGAGAGGACAGTAGCTCAAAATGTCAAAAAACCTTCAAATAATTACGAACTTACTATATTAATGATGGAATCTATTATTTGACTTTAAAAAACAACAAATCAAATTTAGGTTATCATCCATCACATATAAAAAATCACTATCATTTATGACAAATCGGTCTGAGCATCATCCTGGGTAAGCATCCGATACAAATGTTATAAAATCAATTTGGCGAAATTCCAATAAAAAATTTGAAGGTGTTGTGATGCTTTTAATCACTCCATGTTGCAGCCTGGCAATACAAGAACTTTGGTCTCTCGATAAACACTTCAGAACAGTCAATTATCACTCTGCATTTTGAGCGACCTGACTTTTTAAAATGTTCAGGCATATGCTGATAGAAATAGGTTCGCGTGGGAGCCAAACAACTAATGCTCCACCCAGAACTGTTGATAGCAGTCTGATTATTGTGATAAAGGTGTTTGAGCAGACGGTTGTAAATATTCCAAATTGAAATTTTGGAAATTCCAAAGATTCAGATGGGAGGCAGGCTCCCATTTAGTCTTTCAAGATGTTTCCCTTCTCAAAAATTGCACCCATTTACGTCTATCTCTACAGTTCCTAAGTGTGCGAGGAAAACAAAACAGCTTGAAAGGTACTTCACAACCACAGTTCTTTTGTAAAATTCCAACACGTTTCTCACATAATTCAGCTTTCCACTTGTTGAGTTTGTAGGTACTGTTGGAACATCCAATAACAGCACAATTATCTTTTGGCATTTTTTCTTGTTATCGTAATTAAATAACTTTTCTTGTCAACTTGTGAGTCTTCTCAATATAATTTTGACTGAGGTTTGTGAAATCGCTTGTTGTTTTACCCCTATAGTTAGTGCCGAGTCTTCGACGTGCACAAAATTAAAATTGGTAGCGCGCGAGCTCGGATAGGTGTATTGGATATAGAAGAATGCGAGGAGATCTGATAAAAGTTCAACTCAATGGTTCAACTCACACTATAAATGTGAAAATACCTCTTCAATATCGAAAGCAGACGATTTATGAGTAGTCACAACTGTTTTTTTTAGCTACGTACAGTTATAAAAATAAACATTCGAACATCAGATTGCATAATTTAAATTCGAATTTTGTGACCTTCTTTCGGGTATAAATTCTTAAATATGCATTTTTGGACCATAGTTCTAAAGGCAAAGTTGATCAGCATAAGAAATGCTAAAAATGATATATAATATGCCTATATTTCATTAAGTTGAATTTGCCCATATTTTTCGCATGCGTCACTATGAAAAAGGGCCTGAAAAGGAGGTTTTCTCACTTGGGAATGATGGGGAATTTTTTGTGCGAGATCTAGACACCATAGAGGTCCTCTAGACAAAGTATCAGCTTTAGTATATTTTTTCCCCACAAAATATCTTATACACCTGGACTATAAGGCACGGTTCCGTTGCAACGATTATAAAACGTTTCTTAAAAACATCTTTTGAAACGTTTTTTTTGTTTCATATTTCGTCTCAGTGAAACGAGTAAGGCACGGTTCAGTTGCGAGGTTGGCAGAAAAAATCATAAGCCGAATTGAGGTCACATTTTATAATTGTTTCCGGCTCCCGTACAAACATGTTTTAACTTAAATGTTTTCTCATTTTGAGTGATTTCGCTGGAATTTCAACATGTGTTTTTGTAGAAGTAAAAGTAAAATCTTTTCATGTAATAGTAACTTTGGGAAAGATGAATGAAGGTAGAAACAGTAATTTTGATGTGGCCTAGAAAGTATAGGGATTCCCTATAGAAGCGTTGACTTAGTTGGTTTGGACATGCTGAGATGACGGATGACAACAATTGTCTTGAGGTCAACATGGAAAAACAGATCTAAAACTGAATAAGAAGAAGAACAAGACTCTGTCGAAGGCAAATATTTCGCTAAAATTATGTTCCTGTCTTTTGTTATGTTTGCTGGTAAATTAAATTTCCTATCTTATTTTTATTAATAACGTTGCTGTATGTACGGTCTATAGTATCACTGATTCTTTTTATTTTATTGTTTAGACAAGAAGAAGAATCCGTCAATTGAAGCAACTCCAAAAAATAAAGGAGAATATATTATTTAGCTACACTGAGAAATATTTGCCTATTTATTTTTACGCATTTTTGTTCATATTTTCTTAATATTTTCTTTGCCTAGGTCCTTCACAATGGTTGATTATAATGAGATTATATTAATACATAAGTTTGAACTTTGTAAAGAAAAGGTAATTTAAAATAACAAAAGTATGCAGTGTTGTATTGTAATATACCCTGAGACGAAATTTTAAAGCAAGATTCTTGCACTTAAAAAGAATAAAACAGGAATTGTGCTTAGAGACAAACAGATTCAGGGAACAACAGTGATACTAAAAATGAGATTGTTTCAAGGCATAACAATAAATATCGCTGAACACCCCCAAATATATTGTATGAATCTCTTTTAAGAGAAATATTTCGCCCGTCCAATAACAGCTTAGTGGTGTTGACTGTGGGATGTATGTGGCATAGTCCTAACATCCTTATGCATGGCAGAGATCTGGCCGATTTTAAGTTTGAGCAAAGTCAAATGCGTAATCATTTGCTTGGCTGTCTAAAAGACGATGATCTCCAACTATTTCCACTTAAGTACACATCCAATTAGTCAATATAAATCACAATTAATAGAACTGGAATGTTTTGTACGTGCAAGATGATATGGACCTTTTCGGACAACGCCATCTTTGAAAAGTAGGTTCGCAAAATTGTATTTACAAATTCCAACGTTTACAAAACTACTATTACAAAAGTAATTCAAAAGCTATGAAGCCTATTACGGGGCTTCCTTTATTTATAAAGCATTTTTTTATGTGTTTCTTTTACTTTTATTATATTTAGGCAAATGATGGAATGCGAAAACTGCCATGAATGATATCATCGAATGTGTAAAAACGTGTCTGCTTCCGCCATTACAAGATACCAGAGAAAAATGGTTTTGTATGAAATACACGGAAGAAATGAAACTCATCTCATGTCCTTTTTTCTTGTTAAACGTTATAATTATACAAAATAAAAATTCTCTCGTAAATACAATCTTCACTTAGCCGAAGTAGTTTACGGACATCATATATGTTTTGAGTTTTTGATACATATGGTATGAAATAAATCTGAAAACGATACCCTATTCCCCGCATATAAGCCTATGGGTTTATAACTGAATTTTAGATGTTTGCTGTTTTCTAGATTTTCTAAGTGTACATTCTGTAGGGCCCCGGTGCAGCATCAAAATACTCCTATTACATACAATACAGATTCTTACTAGTTCTTTGTAATTATTTGTCAACGGAAAGAGAAACCAAACTTCTAATCGGTTCACAACTCTAGGTAGATGGCTAGGTAGCTAGGAGCTGTAGCTACAGTCAGTTATATTTTGCAAGGCAAATATATGAGTGTAGCATTATGTGCATCATATAGTCATACTATTATATCTTCTGTTTACGCTATATGCTTTATTTGTGTTATATATTTAGATTTCACATTCTTTAACTAAATAATATATAGAGAAAGACATAATTGTTTATGTGGAATCTTCGTGATCAAGATGCCAATCATTCGATGCCCGATACCCGAATATCAATATCCCACGGACGATGTGGATGCAGGAATTGCAGCTGCACTTCTAATAGTGCATAACAATGTCCACATCAATAGCAGTATGACCTGTATCCGAAAAATTAACTTTACTGACATCATTGTCAAGCATGTACTGATCAACGGTCTGGTTGACGATGAAATCCAGAGAGACATCCTTGGCTGGGAAGAACTGGATGACAGAAATGTCAAGGCCGCTGTGAACTTCATCGAGGCCAAAGAAATGGCACGTGACGCACTCATGAGACAGACCACCGCAGCAGGAATTTCCACAAGAAAGCTTGATATGAAACCCCAATCTAAAGTTCCTTGCAAAAACTGCAAGTCAGAGATTGATAGACTCACTTGGAATAGACGACGTCAGCGCATGATCGAATGCACACTCTGCATCGACTGCTGGCGCAAATCTAACCTTCAGGAAAACGGGGAGAAGAATGCCAGAAGATCAGGACATGGGAACAATCGGTCAACCGATTAAGCTGGAGTGCCAACCATAGCCGGCATATCCCCCGCGACTTCTACCAAGCAACAATTTGCGACAAAGAACGCTCCACTACAGGCGAGTAAATCAATCGTGCCAGACCACTATATCTTCACAGGCGAGGGAGGGTGGAAATTTGCCGAATCTATGCGCCACCCTACCCTACGACTTCGGCTTACCATTGATGAAGCCGACTACATCCACGCCAACACCGCTTGCCCCATGATAGCGCCATCCAACGTCACTGTCGTTACTGATACTGGAGCTCAATCTTACCTTTGGAGTCGAGCGGACTTCCGTTGTTGCGGCTTCAAACAATCGGACTTACTTCCGGTAAGACGTGTTCTCCTAGCTGCAAACAAGGAGGAAATTCAAATTGATGGGGCAGTCTTCGTACGCATTTCTAATCTGGATAAAAATGGTCACACTCACACTGCCCCGATCATGGCATACATCAGCCCGGACACTGAATGTTTTTATATATCCCGGGAAGCTCTAATTCAGCTGAATGTTATATCAAAAAACTTTCCCGAGGTTGGAACTGCACAAGAAATCTCGATGATGGAACATCAGAAGAGTTCATGCGGCTGCCCTACGAGAAAACTCCCTCCAGAACGTCCGAAGAAACTCCCGTTCGAGTGTATCCCTGAAAATAACTTGAAGACGAGAGAATGGCTTGTCTCACGTTACGGAGGCGCGCGTGGTCTAGTGGTCGAAGCTAATGCTTCTTACCGCAACGGCCCAGGGTTGATTCTCGCTAAATGCAAAAAAAATTATTCAAGACGAGAATTACCTGAGCGCGCGGCACCTTTGGAAAGTTCCTAAGAAACCTACCACGGACTAACCAAAGCAAGCCTTGTGAGGGAAGTTTGGTAGACGAATTGTCGAAAGGGTATATTTTATCCCTCAGTGGAAGTAGCGATTCGCTGAGTATATATATAGCTATTAGAAAACATGATGTATATTATGTAACCACAGTGAACTAAGGATGAATTAAAAAAAAAATAAAAAAAAAATAAAAAAGGTTACGGAGCCTCAACTTTCAACAAATGCCCCCATCAACCGCTTCCAGGGATGACAGGCCCTGCTATACGACTCCACGTTGATCCCACCGCCACCCCAGTGGCTGTACGCACTCCGGCGACTGTCCCCTTGCACTGGCAGGATGACGTGGAGCAGCAACTTCACGACGATATAGCACTTGGAGTGCTGGAGAAAGTACCCATATGTGAACCCTCACTCTGGTGCCACTGAATGGTCCTGGCCCGCAAAGCAGATGGGACACCAAGACGGACTGTGGACATGTCACCACTCAATCGTCACTGCCTGCGAGAGACACACCACGTCAAACCGCCGCATCAACAAGCCCGTGCGATACCTCCCGGTACATGGAAATCCGTCACCAACGTTTGGAACGGATACTATTCAGTCCCAATCCACAAGGATGATCGCCCCCTTACCACATTTATAACTCCTTGGGGCCGATTCCGCTACAAAGTCGCCCCCAAGGGTTCTTAGCAAGTGGAGATGGATACACCAGACGCTATGATGAGATCATCCAGGACGTCCCCAGGAAAACCAAGTGCGTAGACGATTCCGCCTTATGGGACGAGAGTTTGGAGGAACATTGGTGGCGAATGATCGATTTCATAGACCTCCTTGGACGTCACAAGATTGTCTTAAATGAGCAGAAACTTCAATTTGCTCAGAAGGAAATACAATTCGCTGGATTCAAGACCATTTCTGACAGGGGAGTCCTCCCACTCGAAAAGTTCCTGGCTTCTATTCGCGACTTCCCAACACCGTCTAGCGTCTTGAGCGACATACGATCATGGTTTGGTCTGGTCAACCAGGTAGCATCCTACAACCAATTGTGAGACATCATGGCGCCGTTTAAGAAGCTCCTCAGTTCAAAGGCAAAGTTCGCCTGGTCGGAGGAGATGGACAAGGCATTTGCAGAATCCAAGGACGCTATAATTGCTGCCATAGAGAAAGGGTGGAGATATTCGACGTTACCCGACAAACGTGCTTCAGACCAGATTGGTCAAAGACTGGCATTGGCTTCTTCCTCTCACAGAAACACTGCAACTGTCAATCATTACTACCGGGCTGCTGCGATCACGGTTGGCGCATCATCTTGTCAGGGTCTCGCTTCCTCAGACCAGCTGAGACGAGATATGCACCTGTGGAAGGAGAGGCACTCGCCATTGCTTGGTCACTCGAGCAAACCAAGTACTTCACCATGGGGTGTGACAACTTGGTGGTTGTCACCAATCACAAGCCTTTGACCAAGCTCTTTGGAGATCGCACCCTCGACGAAGTCACGAACCCGAGACTCCTCCGCCTCAAGCAACGAGCACTACTATGGCGATTCACTATTGAGCACATGTCTGGCAGTGGAAATCACTTCTCAAATGCAACTTATCGACACCCAGCTAGCCTACCAGTCAAGGAAGAAGATGACAGCACCATTGACAACGTTCTAGCTAAAATCCATAAACCTGCTATCGCCAATCTTAGGTCAATCACCTGGGATGTGGTCAGAGACCACACTGCAAAGGACATCACCATGGTTGAACTCATTGGACGCATCCAAAGGGGATTCCCAGTCCATCGCCAAAAGCTTGAAGCCAAACTGCAACAATACTGGGACCACAGGGACAGCCTGCTTGCCATTGATGATGTCGTTTTGTTCAACAACCGATTCGTTATCCCTCCCTCCCTACGGGAGGAAGCTACAAAGTCTCTACATGCAGCACACCCAGACACTACCAGCATGACAGAACGAGCCAAAGCAAGGGTCTTCTAGTCTGGCATCACATCCGATATCCAACACACTCCCCAACACTGTTCTTCGTGTAACAGGACCGCACCGTCTCAAACCAAGACTCCACTCCCTGGATACCATCCACACCCTTCGAAGCCATTGTGTGTGTTTTCTTTCATTTCCGAGATTGGTACTATTTTGTAGCAGCAGATCGGTTAACGGGATGGACGGAACAAAGTCAGGTCAAGTCGAGAACCAACGACACTGGCTCGAGAGGCTTGTGCAAAGCCTTGCGAAACATATTCTCCACATTTGGTGTTCCGGTTGAGGTGTCGAGCGACGGTTGACCCGAGTTTATTGTGAAAGAAACAGAAAATTTTCTTCACCGTTGGGGAGTGCGCCATCGAATCTCATCCGCACATTTTCCCTCATCAAACGGAAGTGCCGAACTGGCAGTGAAGTCCAGGAAACGTCTTCTCATGGACAACATCGGGGCAGACGGTGACTTGAACGTTGACAGTATAGTCCGATCTCTACTTACTCAACGTAACACCCTGGACCCCGGAAGCAAGCTCTCGCCTGCACAGATCTTGTTTGGAAAACCATTAAAGGACACTTTACCATACTTCAACAAGAGCCTGGTCGCCTTCACGAACCCTTAGGTCAACGATCAATGGCAAAACATATGGCGCCTAAAAGAGGAGGCGATGAGGACGCGCTACGTGAATACAATGGAAACGCTCAAGGAACACTCTAGGGACTTTCGTCAACTCGATGTCGGTGATAACGTCTTCGTACAAAACCAGTCGGGAAACTCCCCTGGTAAATGGGACCGCAGTGGCGTTGTCGTCGAATCAAAGGGCCACGACCAATACGTTATCAAAATCCTCGGCACAGGCAGGTTGACACTGAAGAACCGCCGCTACCTTCGTCTCTTCACACTTCGTTTCCCACAAGGCCCGGTATGGCAGTTCGAGCGCCCAAACTTATCCAGGGACAATCATGCTCTTACCATGAATACTTTAGTGACAGTACCTCCGACAAACCCACCGGCTCATCAACAGATACCATCTGAGTCCGCTGATCCAACTCCAGTCATCCCAGCACCGAGGCCTGAAAGCCACACCCGAGATTCACGAGGATGCGTCACCACCTCCACCAGTTGCTGCAAGCTCGTCCTGATAAAGCGTCAGGACGAGCAGCCCCTTCGACGTTCAACTCGTGCTCGAAAGCCTCGGCAATTCGACGACACTGGCGGCTACGCAGAGCGAAACAGCTGACTCGACCGAGGTTTGCAAACAATCTTTTGAATAGACACTGTTACAAGAGACTCGTAGATCATTGACTACTGACTACTGAAAGACACTTCTCTTTTTGCTCGATTTAACCATTATGATAATCTCACGTTCAATGCTTTAGTCTGGGGGGAGATGTACCATTATGTGCATCATATAGTCATATTCTTATATCTTCTGTTTACGCTATATGCTTTATTTGTGTTATATATTTAGATTCCACATTCTTTAACTAATTAATATATAGAGAAAGGCATAATATCAATTGAAAAAACAATTCTGCAGACTCGACTTCAGAAGGCAATTCTTTACGATGAGAGTTGTAGACAGCTGGAACAGCCTTCCTAACGAAGTTGTTACTGCAGAGTCACTGAACATTTTCAAAAATCGATTGGATTTGTTCTTGAGAAACAAAAGATATTTGTATGTTTGATTATTTATTTACGATTATTTGTTTGATTATGTCTTTCTATGAAGCGTTACCAGCGATTTTTCGATTTATTTTTATTTTCTACTATTATCAATTTTTTATTCTCTTCGCATTTTTATGCTTTTGCATGACTTTGCTTTGTTATAGGTTGACAGGCACAGTTTTATGCCTATACATTGAATTTTTGATGTAAACCTTATTTTATAATAATAATAATTGTTTAATGAGAATGCCATGAATTTACCATATTGCCTTATATTAAGTATATATTGACTAATAAAGTGTTTTTTCCAACCACACAAAATCTGCATCTTTAAATTATATATTTGCTATATGTTTTAGGGCAATAAAATAAGTCGATCTAGTGTATTTTTTTCCTGAAGGCGATATAAAGATATACAAAAACCTTGAGGCAACACCAATATTGTTATCGAAACCTTATGATGGTAGACCATCTCGTGTTGTGTTGTCTATATCCCACGTGGTTTAATGATTGTCCCCCTAACGTGTATTTTTTAGCTAGTTAAATATCTAACGCAAAGTAAAGACCGAAATTTGTACGGAAGCCGGAAATAAATTTAAAAATGAAACCTCAATTCGGCTTATGACCTTTCCTGCTAACCCAGTTGCGACGATTATAAAACGTTCCTTAAAACCGTTCAGCAAAGACCTTCAAAGAAAATGTATGCGACACTAATCAAACACAACCCTCGTTTTACTGCTCTTTTAGGTCACTTTCCCTAGCTCAAACAAAACTATTTCAACAACAAAAAAGTCTTATAATAAAATGGTAAAAACAACAAACAAAATCTCAGTTATATATCATTTTTTAAACATTAATGCATACAATATCGTTAAGCATTTGGTCTTGATCGCTTTCTTCTCTTTGGCTGAGCTTTAAACTTCTTGGGGCTTGCTTTAAATGGTCCATATCAACCGATCAACTTCTTCTTTAGAAGAATCTTGCAGGCCTTCTAGTAGATACAAGCTTAAAGTATACCCCTTGAAGGCCGGTTTACAGTTCGCGCGAATGATGCGAATTGGTTGGTCGCTCTGAGCATGCGTGAAAGTTATTTATAGAAAATTACATCAAATTCTCTTGCTGCAGCGACTGAATTTATTTAGAAGAATTTATTAGCCAATCAAAAGCGAGGATTTAAAAAACAACAACAACTTTTAAAGCAACAGCAAGGTTCTGAAGAAAGCCAAAATACAGAAGTTTCACTAGAAGTCCCCAAAGAAACCCAAGATTTCGACGAGGAGATATTTGTAGAAGAGGTGAGGAAGTATCTGTGCTTGTGGGACACACGGTGTAGAGCCTATAAGGACTTAACAAAGAGAAACAATGCATGGCAAGCTCTCAGTCTTTTATTTGGTAAAGAAGGTAAGGCTGATACTATTATATATAAGTATATAATACTCTTGTTAACTTTGTGTTGTTATATATAACAGCTTATTTCTGATACCCACAGAATATTAGAATCATAGTTTGAAAACATATATAAGCCTTGCTATATCTCCCTTATAGTGCACCATAGGAAGACTGCCTTGTACATATTGGCAATGTGTACTATTGCTCAAATGATGCAATATATACAAATTATGATATAAAAATAAGTACCTAGTACATACCTTAACATTTTTGGTATGTCTATCCAAAAATGTATTCCTACGTACTCATTGCACATAATGAACAATAATTAATGTTTCTTTTCTTTTTTAGTTGACTTTCTGAAAAAGACTTGGAAGAACATGAAGGATAATTTCTCAAAGTGTGTGTTCTCTAAGAGAAGGGAAAAATTGCCACGGTCTGGGGCAGCGGCACAAAATTTGCCAAAGTGCAAATTATTTGAACAACTTTCTTTCATTCAAGATACCGTTGCAAACAGACCCACTGTAAGCAATATTGCTTCAACGCAAGAGTCCATAGATACTGAGCTATTTACACCACCAGACAGCCCTTGTCCACTTCTATCATCAACTTCAATTGCAAGTGCAAAATCACCAGCACCAGAAACATCAAAAAAAGAAAGAAAAGGTGGTGCTACTTGTAATTCCATAGAGCAAAGAAGCAAACTCCAGAGGCATGAGGTTAATCCAGTGGACCAGGTTTTACTGAATGCCGGTTCAAAGTCGTCAGCAATAACGCTTAAACAAAATTTAGTTTTAAATTCAAAAAAAAAAAAATACAAAGAAGGTTTTGGGTACGAAAGCTGTTCAAGGAGAGGAAGATGAAAGGAGAGTATCATTTACTTGTCAAGGATATGAGATTATTCGATAAAGAATTTTTTTTCAGGCAGTTTAGAATGACACCATCAAAGTTTGAAGAACTTCTTGGCTACATTGCACCCTCAATTGTAAAATCGTCCTTAAGAAGAGAAGCAATAAGCCCTGATGAACGGATGTGTGTGACGTTACGTTATCTCGTTACTGGAGATGCGCAAAGCACGATAGCTGATAGCTATAGAATGTCGAAAGCAACAGTCTGTAAAATAGTAAAAGAGACTGCAGATGTGTTATGGGACGTTCTGTTACAGAGAGGGCTTTTACGTGTACCTTCGACAAAAAACGAATGAACTAAAATTGCTGACGACTTTGAATCCAAGTGGAATTTTGGAAATTGCCTTGGAGCCATTGATGGGAAGCACATTGTAATGCAAGCACCAGCTTGTTCAGGCTCATCATATTTTAATTATAAAAAAACTTTGAAAATTTTCAACTTCTTCGCCAGTCGCTGCAGCAAGAGAATTTTGATGTAATTTCCTCTTAAGGATTGCCAACCCAGCAAGAGACAAGGACAATGAATAAAAACGTCTCTGAAAGATAATTTAGAAATATTTTAACTTTGTTTGGGATTGATAAAGACAGTGATTAAAATCTTGTGTATACTGACGCTACTCATAAGTACATGGAGATTTTAATTTAATACAACCTCATTTATTTCCAAAAATATCCAGTGACTTTTACTAACTTGGTTAAAAGTAAAAGTTGAAAGTAGATATAGACGCTACAGTTTATTTAGTAGTAACAATTATTTGAATGTTTATTAATAGTGTTTAATGTAGTCCCAAAGAAGTGTTCGTACTTGTGTCTCTATTCTAGAGGTTATTTTACAGGTGACTCGCCTACCTTGCAAAACATATTTGATGATAAAGATAACATTTATAAAACAAATATAAAGAATTTAGGGTTATGTTTCATCACAGAATAAATACACACCAATGATGAATTATTCACATTATTAAATTGTTGCAAATAATACAAAATAATAATTAAATCATGTTGACAGGTACTTCTACACCCAGATTTCCCAGTTTGTTTGCAAACACAATCATATCGTCAAGGTACTGACGATAGGTCAAGTAACGAATCTATATGCCGTATAGTCAAACAATATATCTTTTCGCCGTTTCAACTCTTCTTCCTCAACAGATTCACCACCATCGTTCAATATATCATGAGACAATTTAATTTTGGTCTGAATGACCTCATCCTTTGTACTCACAATCACAGGCCTTCCTTTGAAACTGTCAATATTTTTTTGAAGCCAGTTTTCTGCAACAACATGGGCTGGACACAACTACTTGCACAAATCAGTAATGGTGTCCCCACAGAATACTAAAGCAAAAAAGGTTTAATTTATATAGAAAAATAGTTGAGACTGATTTTTCTTAAAATATTCTTTCTATTCCTGTTTTTGATTCTTTCAAAATTTTGTGTTTGTATACTACAATAGAATCAGGAACATACACATGTTTATGGATACAAAGTCAGAAATTTGCCTCTAAGAAATGCCTAACATTGTGTGAACTATGTGAATGCTGTTTCCTCTTCGTCATAAATAAGTAATTATACAATGAAAATTGTTGAAAATTTTATATCAATATGAAATTTATTTCATGCACTCTTGAAAATTAACAAGACGACTTACCATTACTCTTCGGAATGACAGATTCTAAATTAGTACCAGTAACAAGTTCAACATAAGGTTTAAGGTAAGAAATATTGACTTTCCTTGCTAACAAACTTCCATTCCTTGACAAAGACACCTGGAAATCATAATAAATAAACAATCTTGATTTGACAAATACATACCAATTCAACAAAATTGAACATTGATTTGCCAAATTGTTTTGTAATATTAAAAATATTATTCAATAACATTTAAGAAAACTATTTAACAACCTGCCCCTTGGGAAACATTTCAACTATTTTGTATGGACTAAGCCATAATTATCTTTACGACTTCCCTTTCTGCTCAGTTTTTTTAAATTTTTCATCAATACTATATCGTTTATGGCTAATGAAATCTGAGGACCATTTCTTCGCTTGCGATTCATAAATTCTTTTTTTTGTTTTTCTGGGCTTGCCTCGATATTATTTTTGATCTAAAACACAATTAAATCAAACAAAACTTATGAAAATTGCACACACTTCATAAACACAAAACCATAGGTATATACAGCATTAAATCAAAAATGTCAGGAGTTGAACCTGCTTTTTTATTCAAACAGCTCCCTTTTCAGCAAAATGATTAATTAATTATAATACATTAATGAAAATTTCACAAAAGAAACCCTGTATACCTCTTTGTTGAGTTTAGAAGCTTTTGCCAGGGTGACTTCAACACTATCATCTCCATCCATATCTTCGGAAACGTTATTGTTATCACCTTTCTCTTCATTTAAAAATGTAATTGCATTGTGTTTTCGAGCAAACAAAATCTGAAAAAATAACCATTCATATCACACATTTATAATATAAATACAATAACACGTCATAACACAAATAAAAAAAACATGGACCACACAAGTATATAGTCAAAGTTATTTCACTTATGCTGCCTCGAAAGGAACTGATAAATTTATACACTGAGGAGGCTATTAATTTGCACTTAGAGTATATAGGTTGTAGAGGTAGTACCTCATATTGTGTGTGCTTAGCTTAGTGGATTTTTGAAATGATGTATTGATACTAAACACAACAGGCTTCAGATATTGATCCCAATCTGTTTGCTCCCTAAATAAAACACTGCAGTTGTGATAAATTTGAAAAAAACACAAAAACTTAAAACGAAACACAAACCCCTAAAAATTATCTCCAAAACCTGCAGACGTATGCAGTAATGACATCATCAACACTTTTCCCTGTCAGGTTGTTTTAACCCATAAGGCGCCTAAGAACTGCTTACAATGAAGCAGTTTGCATAATTGTCTGATGTCATTTTCCCTATGTGGAGAACAGGAAAAACTGCAACACTGTTTTGGACAAAAAATCAACATCTACAACGCGTCATCTGGAAACTATTTATCATGCTAACGACATTTCACAAATCCTGAGATATGAGTTTGATTGACAAATCCTTTTATTTATGACAACATGACAATGTATGAAATACCTACTTAATCGTTAGTATATTTGATTAGTCCTTTTTTTAAGGACTGGTTTAGTCCAGACTATTTTAAGATGAAATCATTCCTGATCATTCCATTAAACATTGGCTTTAATATGAAAGTCTAAGAAGCCTTTCAAGGAAATGAAAACCAATTCACGGAATTGATTTTCATAGGGACGATGAACGTATTTCTTTGAGAGTAAACGCCACATTTTATTAAAAACAGTCTAATTTGGAACCATACATTTATGACGTCCACAAAAAAGTGCTGCAATGAGACAATACCAATCGTATGACATGTATACATAATCACATTCTGCTGTGACCAGTTTGTCGTGTGTCATTCTTTTCCAAAGATTTGACGTTTTTAGAGTTTGGTATACATAATCCAAAAAAAATTGCTTGTGGCGGGCATCAGAAATTTTTTTAGTCATCGGACTTGTTTACGTTTCTTCGCTCCCGAATACGGACCAACAAATTCAATGGCCCTTTTTATTCTCCTTCTCTGGTATCATATTAGAACTAATCATGTTGTCGCTGACTCATTCGCTCCACTAACTTCGAAGAAGTGGTGTTTATTGTGGGCGGTGTATAAAAGAGGAAATACGATAATTGTTTTAGCACAATGAACTTGGAAGTTTATTGCGCACATCTGGTACAGGCTGTAAAGTGAAGATTGTGTGCTGTGAATTTTTTCTGTGTATATCCACCAAAATTATTTGTGTTCCAATGAAAGGATTTGACTCCCTCCGTATAGCATCCATCCACATTTTCGCTATAGAAATGCAACTCATGAGATTTCCCCCCTTTACAGTTATTAAGGTAACAAGAACACCACTCTGGTGGACTCTAAGTATAAATTTATAACGATTTTAGTGTCGCATGTCAAACTGCGCTGAAAAAATAACGCTGAAAAGGGATTGGGAACTAGTGTCTATAGCTCAGGAACCGTAAGGAGTTACGGGCTAAAATTTTGTACACTTCTTAGTGGCATGAATCTAGACTTACATACCAAATTTCAGCCAAATCTGAGATGGCGGGTGTCAAAATTAATTTTTTGAGCTGCTTTGATATGGATTGACACTTTTGTAACAAACTGAACAAATATAAAACTTCTAGATTGCGATTGCCAGGAAGAAACTGATTTCTGTCTTAAAGCAAATTTTGGCAAGCTTGCTGAACAATTGTTCTAGGGCACCAGTTCTTGGTGTGACTGATAGTCGGATTCGTATTAAATCACATATATTTGGATGGCTAAGATCGGAACAGATATGACTAAAAAATTTAGTGTGTTGAACTAATCTTTTAACTTGAGACCAGATCTCGGTCAGATATTACGATATTCTTGGATTAGTTTATCTTCTGAACAATTGAATTTCCGCTTATAAGTTATTGTGATACTGAATTTGTCCCAATCATCACTTTTCTCCGGAACCTTATACGCATAATCAGTGCCATACAATGTGTGCAATCTGCGAACCAAATCCTCCAGACTGACTCGGCTTGTCATGTCAAAAACAGATGTGTATTCCATCAATGTGTCTTATTGGGTTTGGTCTGCAACATCTGCTGTTATGTTACTGATTATGGCTTTCTTTAATGTACCAGGACGGATTACCTGGATTCTGCTTATTCTTGATGTCCTTGATAAGCGATGGGTACTGTTGCGTTGGATGAAATGATTTGTGCCGTTCAAAGACAAGTTGAGTAAGTATGTTGCCATTTTCATCTTCTATGATGTTTTCGAGGAACGAATTCAGATTTTCGGTTTTGAATTTCACACGTAAATAAGTCTCAAAGGTTTGTGTCACACGAAAAGCTGCCATTATAAGGCTATCATCTTTATCCAAGACTCTTAAGTAGTGCTTCAAGAAGACAGATTCCAAATCTACGAAAATGTGAAGTATAACCATCCCTTGTTGTGACATAAATTGATAACACTCTTCTGGCTTATAATGTTAGCTGTCACTAATATGTCACATGAAGGAATCAATAGATTTACTGCTTGGTTGCTTGCAAAAAGTATGTATGACATTCTGGTTGTTGGGCAGAAGCTCATCATGTGTAGTGGTTTCATTTCAAGCATTTCCAGGGCAACATTCAGGAAAGAAATGCTTTGTCCACTCAACTGGAATTGTCGTAAAACAGCCTTTAAGGGAGGAAGGCTTTTACGAACACAGTCCAACACATTGTTCCATTCCACTAGTGTATGTATACACTTTCAGGAACGGTTACTCTTCAGCACGTTACACCGGCAGCTTTATTTTTCTCGTTTCGGCATTCCGACAAATCCGCAAAAGTTTATTCTCAAAATTTGTTTTCACATCTGCAAAATATTTCAATTCTTTTTTGCGTAAAAAATAGTGATTATATTTTTCATTGGAAGACCTAAAATTATAACAAAGAACAGACACGGGAGGGGTGGGAGGAGAACAAGAAAATCCCCTCGTTTTGTAAGTGTTTTTGGACCATTTTCTTATTTCCTTTCCTTTTAACTTTAAACAAATCCAGGGCAACAGCTTCAGACTCTTCATCTAATCTCTTCACAGATCGTAAATGGGAACAAGCAGCCTAAAAATATCAATTTAGAATACAGTTCTGTATATGGCTGTATATCACTAAATAAAAATATTGTATTTATTTAAGGGACAGATCTAGGGTTTGGCAATCTTATCTTTAAATATGTTACTAGCCTATATCTGTACTTTTTGTACCTTTATATACCTTATGCTTGTCTCTGTACAATGTCTTTTCTTTTTATTGACTGCCCATGCCTGGATCTTGTGGTCCCAGTCATGAGGACAAGCATTGATGTTATGCAAAACATTCATTCATTCATACTTTATTTGATAACGTAGGTTATAAATTACAGTTAAACTGATGTGGACCTACAACATAAATACAAAACTTGAAATAAAAATCGTTTAAGTTAAAAACCGTAAGGACATGCAAAAATGGAGATGATTTGACTGTAGAAATAGGTTTGGATACTGATTGCATATATATCTTACAGTGGTGTGAGAAATGCGTATAAATTAGCTTTAATTATGTATTATAAATTAAATGTATATAATTATAATACAGTAAGTTTAAAATGTTAGATTAAAATATATATACATATTCAAAAGTATTTCTAGCTTTGCTTTATATTAAAAAAGGAATTAAAATGTTCTCAATATTTAAATATTTTAATAATAAATAAAATCATTATTTCTTTGCCACATACCACCTTCAGCAAAAGACAACAGAGCAATGTCTTTATTTAATTTCTGCTTGAAGGAGTTCATAGAATCTTGATCGACAGTTTCATATGATAGCTGGTTCCATATGATAGCTGACCTGTAAGCAAAAGACTTCTTGTAGGTCTTTCTGCTGAATGTTGGTAACATCACACGATGGTTGTTGCACAGAACACGACGCGTCTTCTTTTGAGCTTGCCATTTAGTCAGACTCACCGGAAGCTCGTTTTTGTACAGCTTGTAAGACAGACACGCTAGCTTACTCTTGTACATTAAATCGAAAGATTCCCATTTTGCCAGTTTTAACACCTCCAAATTTGATAAGCTGTTGCCAGTTCGAAAAATCATTCTTGCAACTCTACAGTGTAGATCGTTTAAGTGATCCAGTTGGTTGTTGCATCCATTCCCCCATACTGGTAGAGCATACGTGACACTTGGAAGAATTCCTTGGAGGTAAATTGATTTGAGTGTTTCCGGAGACATGTCCCTCATTTTGAATAGTTTTGTGATTTTGACAGCAAACCGTTTTGTCGCTGTTGAGATGTGGTCTTTCCAAGACAGTTTGTTGTCTATTTTAATGCCCAAACATGTAGCATTTGTTTTGGCGGTGAGTGGAACACCACCTAGAGTGATTACTGGCAGGGGGCAGTAAATGGCTTCGGTAGCATGATCATCAATGTTGATTTCAGTGTGTGTATGGACAGGCAGTTTCCTTCACTCTACAAAGACAGTTCGTTAGACATATGTTGAAGTTTTGAAAACATTTTGTCGATGTTTGTGTCGGAGCATGATGATGTGTTGTCGTCGGCAAACAAGTCAGAGTCAAAATCATCAGAGATGTCTGGGCAATCATTGATGGTTATGGAAAATGCCTTGGGACCAATTAAAGACCCCTGGAGTACGCCAGTATCGACAGGTTCTTTGTCTGATGCGCTGCCATTGACAACTGCTTTCTGAAGCCCCACTGGCTTTCATTTAGAAGGTTATGGTGTTCAAGATGATTGTCAAGGTTGCTACATATAATGCTCTCCATTAACTTGCTTGGGATACTGAGTAGTGAAATTGGACGGTAATTTTCACAGTCTAATTTAGATCCTTTCTTGTGAAGACATCGCACTTTTGATTTTTTCCAGATGGATGGGATTTTCAAGGTGTTGATACTTTTCTTAAAAATTGTCATTAAAGAGTCAATAACTGGTTCTCCAATGGAATGCAATTCTCTTGCATTAATGTTATCAATGCCTGATGCTTTGGATGGGTGTGTGGATTAGTATAGTATAGTACTATATATATATATATATATATATATATATATATATATATATATATATATATATATATATATATATATATATATATATATATACTATATATATATTATACTTCAACAGTATTCAGTTGTGGTTTTGGGAGAAGATCGGACATCTTCTTGCCAATTGTAGCGAAGTATTTATTTAAGGTGTTTGCTTTGTCAAATTCACATGTTAAGATATTACCCTCATCATCTTTGATAGAGCCAATCTTTGCTTTCACCTGTTTACCTTGAAAAGATTTGACAAGTGGCCAGAACTCTTTTGCAAAGTTAAAATTGTCAAATTTACTTTTCCAATAGTCACTTTTTCTTTTCCGTAGCAAAGCTGTACTCTTGTTACGTGCTTGCTTGTAAAGTGTCCATTCCTGTGAGCCTTTATTGTTTTTTTGAGCTAATACTAAGAGTTTGTATCAATGATTCATTTGTTTACGGATTTCACTGTTCATCCAGGGATTACTTCCAGTTCGAACTTTGACCTTCCTTTTTTGACATGGGTGGCAATAATTTGGTTGTAGAGTGATTGCCAAGCCCAATAAGAGTCATTTACATCATCAAACAATGATGTTACCCACCAAGGTGTTTCTAACATCTCGGTTTTCACTTTTTTCTAGTCTACGTCTTTGTAGTTCTTGATGGTTTTGAATGTTGGTGATTTCCGACATCTTTTGAGTTTCAGAACAGCAAAAATGAGTCTATGATCAGATAGACATGCCTCATATGTCCCTGATGACGATATCTTAGAGAGGTCTGAAACTAATGCATGGTCAATCAGTGATTTAGAATTGTCAGTAACTCTGGTATATTCCATTGTGATATTTTTCAGTTTGTTGGCAAGTAAGATGGATTTGTATGAGAAAACTATTGCAGGTTCAGGCTTTGTGGCTGATTTGGAAATGTCAATGTTGAAATCTCCAAATGTAATAATGTTGGAACGATGTGATATGTCACTAAGTGCTCGAATGAATTTTGGAAGGAAAACGTTATCTTTTGGGGGGCGGTAAACTGACCCAACCAGAGGTTTTTGTCCTTTTACTGTAATGTCAATCCAAGTAGCTTCAATATCATGACCAGAAGTAAATTCATAGGCCGATAGTGATTCCCTGAAATAGATGGCAGATCCGCCCCATGGGGTGCATCCGTTGTTTCGGTCTTTCCTCAGAATATTGTAGTTTTTACCATAATTTCCTCATTGTGTACTTCATTTGACAGATGAGTCTCTGTCAGGGCCAAAACATCAAGGTCTGTACGGGAAAGCAAAAGTTTCAGCTTGTCCAGCTTATGTTGCAACTTTCACATTTCACTTTCAAACAGTCATGGGCAATGTATCCTTAGTTTAATTTGTGTCTTTTCTTATTAGCACTTTAAATAGAACTTATTATCATGCTATTTTAGATACACCTAATAGTTTTTAAAGCTTTGCATTTTGGTTTTTGAAATAACGTCAATTCTTGATAAACCTAAACAAGTTCTTGATCCGCCCCTTGAGTTTTAATGTCTTTTGTACTGAGTCCCTTTTACCTGACTTATTAGATGGTTGTAATTTTCTATGATCTTTGTTACTTCCAATGTATTGCCATCCTATTTGATGCATTGATTACGATCTCTATTTCACAATCCTGTTTAACAGTTGAAATATAAGAAATTGTGTAACATCATAAACAGCTAGGTATATATTTTAAAAAAATCAAGATTATTCAGGAAGAATTTTGACAGGAAAAAAATGAGAATGCAAAAAAGAAATTCTAAATATATACTTCTGATCTTTGCCAGTCCATTTTGATTTGAACTTCTTACCACCATGTCCATGTCTAGCTACAGGCATAAGAAATGTTTGCATACTTAAGTTTTTCAGAGACAACTCGTTTTGGACATCCTTTTTAAGCGCGTTAATAGATCGAGAATCTCTCTTTCGAGTTTCACACAATTATTATTTTCATAACACTGTATAATAGCATTTTCAAATTCTTCGTATGATATAAATTTGTCTTCCAGGTTCATCTTTTCTGCCGTGTGTAGAATTTAGAACGCGAAAACGGAATATTATTGAGTTGGTCAGAAACACGCATGCGCCAGAAACTGCCGGATCAGAATACAATTCGCGATCGTTTACACCTTTCAGCACGGTTACTCATCAGCACGCTACACCGGAATCGAATACACTGCGTAAAAATAAAACTGCAAGAAAGAACAGAGCGAATTAATTTTTTTAGCTAGTTGGTGGGAAAACAATAACAGTAAATGACAATGATTGAAGATTAGGAAAAACGGCAGGCTTTTCCGCCTGTAATGTAAGTGAATTATAGTTAATTTAGGATTATTATGACATACATGTGTTGAAATGTTTTTTATCCGTTTTGCAAAGTCAATCAAATGAACAACATTTTTTATGACTACATTATTTGCATTAATCACAAAGTAATTAAGCTATTTCTTAGCCAAAAGTTAAAATAATTGACAAGAGAAGTTAAGTTGGTCTCTCCAAACACATAACATATATAGCTATATATATAAAATTACATTCGACAAGAACAACTATACTATAATATTACCCTAGCAGAATAAAATAAACTTCTCTAATATATATATTTACATAAATTTTATTTTTAAGGTGACATTTCCATGGTGGCAATGTTGTAAAGTAATTCAATTCGATGAACGTTCATGTTTTTAAACTTCCACATAAACTATGGTGTTGGAAGTGTGACCTTACCAGATAATATATCCGTAATAGCAAGGATTGCAGCTACACTACAACTGGCAGCAACAATTCCTGTAGATGGTTGTTTTGGAAAATTGAACCTGAGAATCTTAACATTGGCAAACTTTGCAATGGGAAAATCAGGTACAAGTTCATTGATTGTATATCAAACTTTTTAAATTTTAGATACAATATATATATATACTTTGATTTAATTTTAGCTTAATCCCTTCGTCAAAATTGACAACACCATTAATGCTATCAATCACGACGACCCCCTAATGATTATTGTTTAAATGAATTGAATAAACTTAAACTTTGGTCTCTGTGTTAACATATTACTTGATGTTGTTTGTCATATGCAACATATAGTAATGTTGGTAAATATGACATGAATTTACCTTTTGGAAATTTTCTAATAACGAGTTATTATTATCAAAATATCTTTCTTGAAAAAGTGTAGAGAGTGAATCTGGATCTACTCCATTGGATTCTGTATTATTACAGTTTTTAATCCCATGTTTCAAAGGTAAAGCAAAATAAGGTCACGGTCTCTTTCTGTTATGTTTTGGTTATTTAACCAATGTTTAACCATCTTCACCTTGTTTCTTTATTATAGCAGCTTAATTGAATTTTCTTAAATCATCCAAACCTGTTTTAGAGAACAGATGCCAATGCTCTCAGTATACCTTTTGACATATCCGGAGTGATTTCCGCCTAAATATTAAAATATTTTGAATAAAATATTTATAATTTGTTAAGCGAATTATATTACCCTACATATATATGCAATTTATGTGTTATAAAACGATGAATAAAACCCAACCCCAGTAAAATATGATCTTACCGTGAAATTTCTGTAGATTAAAATCACCTTGATAAGCAATTTTGCATCACACCCTTGTTTTTTTGTTTGTATGTGTGGTTTGCTTGTACCTTTGCTATATCCAACTTGGTTCTCGAATGGTAGTTGAATATCATCTAAATATAATATATATATTTAAATTTGTAGAAAAGCAGTACATGGTAAGCTGTCAGATAAAAATCGTTAAGAGAATGATGAATAAAGTTGCAGGAAATGTAAATGTTTGTTGATTTAGAAATATTGTAAAGAAATATATTTGTACGCAGAAGCCTTTTATCTGAGTGTTTTGAAATATCCCATCGGGTATGCGGGTCATGTGGCATCTTTGACCTCATGGACATAAGCACCCATGCCCTTTATGCACAGCTGCCACAGAGTTTAAGAGAGTTTAGAGTTTACCGATGCTGTTGTTTATTTTGATAGTTTTTTGCAACAAAAATGAATATAGTAAGTTTAATAGTTTGGTAAAGTAATAAATTAAAATATCCAACAACACTTTCTTAGTACCAATATTTCCTGCAGATTTTCTGTTCAGTCCAATTTTGGTATTCGTAGCAATGGTCAACTTCGAAGGAACAACATAAATATAAAATGCTTATGAAGTAAAGTCTTGCTTTAGTTGACACAATAGCCTTTATATAATAAAAAGTTAGAAGAACGAATAAAATAACCATACTCATTAAAACCTACAAACCCAACCTAATGTCCACGAAAAAGCGCGAATCTTAAACTTTTTAATTAACCTTCGACACCTCAACGCGTCATTTTCTCACAATTAACCTCTCTCGTTATTTTACGACACTTTTAAACACAATTTAATTTATCTATGTAACCACTCTGAAGATGCCCTACTACACAGATGTAGGTCAAAATATCAGCATCGAATAAATAAAATTGCTTTCGAAATGATTAAAAGTTTCTTAGGCCTCTTTCATTATCAAACTCTACGCCCGACCTAATATCTTCAACCTTCTCTGAATTCAAAATTCTTAAGCAATTATAATATTGCAATTTATGAAATAAGTTAGTTAATTTTCGGTAAGAATAATTTTCACGAGGAAAAGAAGTATTTCTCGATGATTATGTCTACGAATCATTCATCGTTCATTATAAAATATTTCACAAAAAAAGCTTTTTTCGCAAATGGGTCAAGAAGTTAAAATGAAGTTTGAATTTGAGTTAAAATGTAAAAAATCCTTAGCGGGAAGAGGGAAACAACGATATGATAATTTTAGACTGATTATAATTATTCAACTTGGGGTGATAGAATTGCTAACGGCTAACACAACGATACAATACGATAACGGCTAATACAAACATTTGACAAGATTCAGGGTCATAAAACGGCAAACTCGAAGATCCCTATGTAAATCAATTAAGTTGCATGCTGATGTGAAGTACCAATAGTACCATACTTTCTGGGTGTACGCTTCCCTCTTTATTCACTTCCGGAGCGTGTCTAAAAAAGATTTTACCACCATTATCTATTTAATATATTTTCGTACATATAATCTTAAGGGAATTAAAAAGTGCAATTCTGTTGTCAGTATGGGCGCAATAATGTTTACCGCCCAAAATTTAAAACGCGAAGGGAAGATGTTTGGGAGGAACGTTTGAGTCAGCGGCAAAAATCGCTTGTGTGTGGTAGGCTTAAAACTCCTTTTATAAAGTATACCCTGCTGTTTCTTTTGTCACCGAATCTTTTAACCTCTTGTAACAAAAGATTGCTTCGCGAAATTCTTCTAAAAATGTCTTCAAACATTCAACCGAATCGATATGGCCTTGGCAATAATAATTGATATCTTCAAGCTGTCGTGATATTATGACAAACAGAGGATTTTTGTTAACATCGGCGCCTTTCATCTTTTTTTCTTTCTACAATTTTGTTGTCGCATGTTTGTATGATTCTAGTGTTTCTGCTTGATGATGCTTGATTTTCTATTTACAAAACTCGAAATTTGAGTTTTACTCGCCAAAGTAGAACGAGCTAGTGTGTAGAAAGTATTTACCAATGCGAAATGCATGCTCTGCGAGCTTTATTCAATATTTTATATGGCGGAGATTAACATTATAGTAGAGATAAATATATAAGTGTTAATGCCTTTTCTGAATATATTGGGAGTCTAGCGAACAGCTTTAGGAATAGCGTAATTGGCACAAATGTAAGGGGGATGTTTGGAGACGGTTTACAGATCAGAGAATAGACAGTGATTCAAATCCCCTGTTTGGTAACAAATGCGACAAGAACATACAATTCAAAACTGAAATAAATAAACAAATTCCTATTTTATACTACGTAAATAAACCATAGAAAACGCAAACTAACTATTGTTAATAGTTAATAGTTAATATAGCCAATATAGCAAGCTTAACAAAATATAGCAAGCTTAACAAAATGCGAAGTCGCGATGCGAAACCCAAAGCGCTGAAGTATCACTACAAACGGTAAGCAGTGTATGCACTAAAGCGCACGATGTACGCACGATGTAATATATAAAATTCCGATTAATTCGGTTATTTTCGGTTTATTTCCAAAACGCTTATCGTAACGCGGCTTTATCATAAAAGTTTTTTTCTTTCTATCAAATAAACACAAATAAAAGTTTCTCTTCCGTTGGTGCTCTGTTCTCTCGATCCGTAAACAATAAGTACATATGGAAGTATGAAAACTTTTATGAGATGAGCAATAAAGAATAGAGGTTGAAGAATTTAGTAACAAAAAAGTATAGCTATAGAATTAGCTTAAAAGTTTTTTCATGGTCAAATGACCATGTTGACCACGTCTAGATCCGCGCCTGCTTCATCCCCAAATTACTTTTATCAAATAATGGTCCAATTAGATCCATGCCTAAAACATCCCAACATCGATCTGTTACAATTGGATGTAGCTCAGGGCTAACAGTGTTGACATGTTGCATCCGTTGACATCTATCACATCTTTCTATCTGAAAATGTAAGTTGCTGTAATATTGTGTTTTTATGATATCTTGTGTGATACTTTACGGGGAGAAAATTTCGCGAGGAAAAAATTTTAGGGATTTACTTTCGCGAATCACTCGATTAAATCTATTTCGCGTAAAATAATCTTTCGCGTTCAACTGGAAAAAATGGATTTTGCGTGGGATAAACTTTCGCGATTTTTAGTTTTAGTGATTTTTCAGCAGTTTTTTTCTCTAAACATTGGAATTTTGACAAATAAAACAGAGATTTGTTTACATCAAACATAAATTTTTCTTTCTAATAAGAAAATTATTTAAGTAGAAAAAATATCAAGACTGTTGGGCATTTATCACGAGAACTTTCGAGGGTAGCAAAACACTTAAAAATGCACAGCTTGCAGAAAGCTACCTTCAATCAGTTTAGGATCGTTGTACAGAACCAAAGGACGAGAAGATACTTGGATCTTTCATCACTGAAGCGCTTCCGGAACTTGTACAAACAAATAAAGCAAAGAGGCAGTCAGCTACCAAGAAAAAGAAGATTCGTCCAAATCATGATATTCGTGATATGTTCAAAGCGGTGGCGCAGCAAAAATTTGCAGATGATGATTTACATGTATGTATTACATGTAATGTGTTGTTGAAAGAAAAAACGTGAAAAACATGAAATTTGAGGGGTTTTTTTTCTTCAATTTAAAATTCGCTAATCGGCTTCCTAGGCCATTTCGCGTGAGATAAACTTTCGCGAATCCACATGTCAGTTCTTTTCGCGAGGATTTACTTTCGCGAAAATGGCCAAAAAACGCGAAAACGCGAAACTTTCTCCCCGTAAAATAAGACCGCCAGAATTCGCAGATGATGATTTATTAGACTGATGATATACATGTCTGATATACATGTCTTGGAAACATGAAATTTGAAAGTTCTTTCTTCAATTTAACTTTCGCTAATAGGCTTCCTAGGCCATTTCGCGTGGGATAAACTTTCGCGAATCCGCGTGTCAGTTCTTTTCGCAAGGATTTACTTTCGCAAAAATGACCAAAAAACGCGAAAACGCAAAACTTTCTCCCCTTAAAGTATGCAGCATATCAATTAGTTGCTGTAATCGCCGAAGGCGCAAACAACTGTTTAGTAGGGGGGGACATCAGGAACATAAGAACAAAAATTTTGAGAAAAAACCTTTCTTTGTAAAAGCAAATAAATGATATATACTATGTTTTTACAATTAAAATACATAATCGAGATACTACTCCAGGAAAGTTTAGATTCACCACCTTTGCCTACACACAAATAAACCTGGCACTTTGAGCAAATAGACATTGTCCGGGAACTGCAACCTTCCATCTTGCACCGATTGATTGTAGATTTAAGTGGCCAGTGACTAATGTTATCATTCTGAACTGACTCTGGAACCATTGATGCTTTCAGTGATCTAACTTTCTTGGCAGGAGGAATATCTTCTTCATCACTGTCAATATTATTCACTCTCTGAAGTAGGCTTCTACAAATATTGATGTGGAATTGAACAAGAAGCAAACCAATATGACCGCAAGAAACGCAAAGAAGTGAAAGTACCACGTCCTGCAAGTATTGAGATTTACAAGCGCTTCATGGGTGAGGTGGATAAAGCTGACATGCTGCTTTCATTTTATCGAACAAAAATGCGCACAAGGAAATGGTATCACAGGATTGTATTTCATTTGATTTCCTGTTGTCAACTCATTTGTTGTCTACCGCCAACTCGGAGGTACCAGTACAGAAATTACTTTCTGAATCATCATCAACATTACTAACATCACCATTCGGAATGATGACAGCTTGTAGTTTATGTTTTGTTTTGGCTGTAAAAGGACCTGAAAATGTAAAAAATAAAGATACCTTTTATACCATTCAACGAAAGGTGCCAATGAAAATATCAGCCAACCCTTAGAAATAGCCTATATGCAAAGCTACATTGTTGTTTTGTCTAGATATATTTATTAAAACATCATACAATTGCAAACAAAAAATGTAAACATTGATATGTTGTAATGTCTTATGTTCCTGCTGTACATTTGAGTGTATAAAAACCTTCTAAAAGACAATATACAATTAGATATCAAAGAAAAACAAAACAAACAACTGAATTAGAAAGAATGATTATATCTGAACATAATCTAACAAAATAAAGAAAAAAGTAAGTTTTCACAGCCCAGTATTTGAGGAAAGACTGCTCCAATGACAAGTTACTCACCTCACAGCTATTCCTGATGAGGATGTCACCTTGAATGAATTTCACGGGTATCTCACAATGCACTTGATAATAAACAACAAACCTCTGAGGGTTCCTTGAAGTAGGTCAGTAGAAATTACAACCTATATGGGACCTGCTCAAAGTCAACAAGGTATTTTAATTTTGTACACTTGAGTGTGCGCCAGGCCTTAAAAGGTTAATAAACTATAACATAAATAAGCATAAAGTCACACGAGCTACTACTGCAATTCGTTTTACTAAGAGAAATCAGTAGTATCAACAAAACCACATTTAGCTAGTATGTAGTTGCAGATATGCTGGTCATGTAACATCTTTGACCTCATGGACATAAGCATCCATGCTCCTGATGCATAGCTAGTTACGAAAATGTACTTTTAAAATGATATTACAACTGTTAAAGCTCAAATTTCAGTATCATCATCTATTTTGTTGAAATCTTGTGCAGCATCTTCCTCGTCGGAACTCGTGATAAAAGGATTAGTGAGATCTGCTTCGCCTGATAACAAAGACATTTGCGACTTCAATTTATCTTTCCTTGAAACGCAGGGTTCACGCTCCTGGAAACAATAAATAACATGCATGATCTTCAGTGCCATCGGTTTGAATATTCAATCTACAATCTTGAATGAATTAACAATACTTTCCTTCGAAAGATTAGATCACGCTTCTAACTTCCAAGAAAGACGACCGATCAGAAGCTTTGGAACTCGATAAACACGCTGTTGGTGTTTACAAAAATGAACTTTTAGTGGGACATTCAATTCCTTGCAGCTGCCGAAACAAACGTTGTCAACGTAACGTTGAAGTAAGTCGAAAGAGAAAACGGAAAATTGGCTTGGTGGTACATGGAAAATATGTCGCTCTGTGCAAGTATGGAAAAATGGCGGGAGTGTTATGCGACAAGCTGCAAGAAGTCAAAGAAAAATACAGCCATTTTGAATCGAGTTTTGAAAAGAACGAAGCTCAAACTTGTAAGTTTCCGGTGAAAATAAATATAGCATTTTTCAAACAATAAACATTACTTTTTTCTATTCTATGGCTATTACGTGAGGGACAATTATTATTTTACGCGATACTTATTTTATGCCACACCGTCACTATCGTACGTAACACAATCACACAATTGAAACGGTCACTATCTTTCGTAACACAATCACACTATTGAGACCGTTACTATCGTGCGTAACACAATCACACAATTGAAACGGTCACTATCTTACGTAACACAATCGCACTATTGAGACCGTTACTATCTCACGTAACTCAATGACACTATTGAGACCGTCACTATCGTACGTAACTCAATGACACTATTGAAACCGCCACTATCGTACGTAACACAATCACACTATTGAACCGGTCACTATTGTACGTAACACAATCACACTATTGAAACGGTCACTATCTTACGCAACTTAATAACACTATTGAAACGGTCACTAACTATCTTACGTAACACAATCACACTATTGAAACCGTCACTAATTGTACGTAACTCAATCACACTATTGAAACGGTCACTATCTTACGTAACTCAATCACACTATTGAAACCGTCACTATCTTACGTAACACAATCACACTATTGAAACGGTCACTAATTGTACGTAACTCAATCGCACTATTGAAACGGTCACTATCTTACGTAACACAATCACACTATTGAAACCGTCACTAATTGTACGTAACTCAATCACACTATTGAAACCGTCACTATCATATATGCTTATAAAACATATATCATTTTACGGAGCCAATCATTTGCTAAGTCATGTTAAATGTTAGTTATCCAGTTATAGCGCAGTTGGTAAAGCGTTCAACTGTCAACACAACGGTTCTGGGTTCGATACTTATGATAGTCGTCTAATCAGGGGCGTACCGTGTGTGGGGGGGGGGGGAGGTCAATGGGTGCGGACGACCCCCCTTTTGAAACTAGGTGCCCTTTTTGACAAAAAAATATTAATACCGCATACTCCCGATAAGTGGAACACTGAGGGGACCGACAAGCCACTTTAGCGAATGTCCCACTTAAGCGAATGTCTATATTAGGTTAGGAAGTTCAAGGGACCGAGAAAAACCGTCCCACTTAGTAAAAGTCCAACTTAACGGGAGTATACTGTAGCATAATTTACGATCAACAAGAACAAAGAGGTAATTTCAGATGCAATACTCCTGACATCAAAATTTACACCATATGTCTATGGTTGACAACTGGTTTCACTTTCCAGCGAGAAAAAGATAACATTCCATTGAACGATTGGAAAGGTAAAAACGGTCGCCGTGCAATAACAGTCCGGTGCTTTGCTTCATCGTCGGAGCCCAAATTAATAAAAGTTAAAAAAAAATTGTGCCCTTTTCATTCTTAAGTCCACCCCCCCTCCCCCCCTTAATCTTCACGGTACACCCCTGCTAATGAATCGTTACTAAGGAATACGCGGGCGTATTAACGCTTAATTTGCGTCTTGGGAGCTTCAAACAAAAACAAAAAAATAATCATATTGCTCCTTTGGACTACATGCTTTTTTTTATAAGAAAACCTCTTTATAAGAAACCTACATGTAGAGTCTTCAAAAATTAAGAAACCTTTCATACTATATAGTCCAGCTAATATGGGACCCAAGTATCACCTGGAGCTAGACAAATTTTAACCTGGATATTATTGTAGGGGTACTATTGTAGTTTCAGAAAGGTTTTGGTAAACGCCTTGGGGCGGGTTACTTTACTCTCCAGCGTACCTCATCTTTGAAGACTTAAGGCTTTTCTTTGCAAAAATGACAGTCAATTCAGGCATTATATTTTTCATTAAAAACCCAAATTTCTTATTTTAGGTATTAATTAACATTTCTTACATATGTACAAATATTTCGAATACTCTATTGTTCGTAAATGCTCACTCTTCCTCAAAGGGGCTAAAATTCGCAAAAATAGCCTGCTTTTCTTGTTTTTAATGGTAAAAAGTAACGTTTTTTCAGTATTTTTAGTGAAATATTGTTACAAAACTTGTCAATAACTTTCGTGTCAATAAATCACAGTCACAGTCACTTCAAACAATAAATCAAGTTGATAAAACTCGTTGGAAGGGTGTACTGCTTTGTTCTCCCACGTAGTACAAAAACCAAAAAATTGCCTTGAAAATCAAAAAAGCAGGTTTTGAAGTTTAGAAGTTAGTACCACTTTGATTGTCTTTAGAAAAAAAGTAACTTTAACTGTAACATGTAGAATATTGGCATTTGTAGTATAATTTGGCAAAGCAATGATGACTGCTTTTACAATTATTTGAGTAGTTTTACATAATTTTAAAAATATTATTCCTCGTTGTTTTTTTAGGGTAGAAATTGAAAATATGAGCAAAAAATGTATAGCGCACTATGCTATCGGGAATATTAAAAACTCCAGCTAGTGACACCACATGTGGAGGTTTGTTTGAAGGAGGCAAAGGAATTCAGGAGTGGCTGGGTGGAGAAAATCATCATGAAATACAATGTGATAGCATTCCCAAAGTTTGAAATTATGATAAACATGAGTGCACTTAGAACCTTGCTATAAAAAAATTACGATGATTTTGAGTGATAAAAGACCAAGGGTAAAACACACTCCAACAGAGGGCGTAGAGGCTAATAGACGTTCCATCCGTTTATCTTCATCAGGACCAAGTCACCCGAATTTGTATCCAGAGGAATGTTTCTTTTGTAAATCGAAAGTTAAAAAACATGAAGGAAAGATAGACAAAAAGCCAATCACCATTACAACATTAATTACATTAAACACAATAAAGAAAGCGGCTGAGAAGACCGCCAAACCCAAATACTACAAACCAATGCCCAAGTTGTTAGTGTCATGAATGTCTTTTCTGAAGATTACATTAACCCATTTGGAATTGATGTACCAAAAGACAAGCTCGTAAACGTCACATCTGGTGTAGCCCTTTCCGAACAAAATACTGAAGAGTTGCTCAGTGTCCATGAGATTGGTAAAAGAAAGTACAATGATTGAAAATGATTGAAAATGATGAAAACCATGTAAATAACATAACCAATAAGCTAAGAAGAGCGAATGGCATGTTGAGTATCATACGTCATTACGTAAACAGAAAAATTTTAACCTCAATTTTCTATGCGATATTCTTCTCACATCTCTCATATTGATCACTTGTCTGGGGACAGACAAAAAATACAAACTTAAAAAAGGTTACATCCCTTCAGAAAATCGCATTAAGAATAATGAATTTTTCTTCGCGTAAACAACCCTCGACAAAGATATTTAAAGATCTTTCAATTCTTAAATTCACAAACCTGATTAAACTCAACAATTGTTTATTAATTCACGACTTTATAAATGATTGCTTACCAACAGCCATATCGCATCTTTTTATTAAAACTTCAAATACTCATCTCTATGCCACAAGAAGTACAGTAAATTCAAAACTAGCCATCGATACGTTCAATACTGTAAGGTACGGAAAATCTTCAATCATTTACCAGTGTGTTAAAGACTGGAATGATATGATAAAAAAAAACATTGACTCGATTTTCAAAAACACCAAAAATATTGAAATGGTAAAGATCAATGAAATTTCTCGATATAAACTTAAAAAGTGTCTTTCTCAAAACATAATATCATCGTACGAGTAATACCTTATTAATAATTACTGCCCTCTTCGAACATACATCTCAGTTTTTAATTATTTTAATATGTTATAGTTGCGGATATTTTTCTTATTAATACGCTAATGTTATTTTTGCTAGTTTAAATAATAAATTAGACTATTCTAATAGATTTTTTACTCGAATGCTTTTGAAAATATGCTTACTCGCCTAATTCTTTATTTTAAAAAGATGTCATTCCTTTGCCTAGTTAACCTATTGAATGACACCATCCAATTTGACAAATATATATATATATATTTTCTTTCATTGAAAATCAATCTTTTGTGTTAAAAACGTTTCATTATATTTAAGAGAGAAAACATGTATATTTGTCGTTTTTAGAAAATAAAAATGTTGTTGTTTTGTTGTTGTTGTTGTTGTTGTTGTTGTTGTTGTTGTTGTTGTTGTTGTTGTTGTTGTTGTTGATTTTAAAAAGCAACGACTGACAGATCCACAATCGAAAAGATTTCATGACCCAATCTCAAGGACAAGTATCAAAGGGTTTCAATCCAATAAGGTTAAGATGAAAGCCAATCACAACAAAGGTTGGAAGTCACTGGAGATCAATCGTGACATCCTCGGTAAGATTTTGGCGATATCCTCCAAAGCTAGAAAGGTGATTGATTTTGAAAAGGCATTACAATACCCACACTCACCCATATCGTTGAGTCTTTGTAATGGGGATGGTTCATCCTCGAATTAAGAAATGAAGACGATTCTCCTGATATTGTCAAGCAGAATACCGCCTTAATCATTGATTTAATGGCAGTCATTCGTACAATTAGAGAAATACCCGATACGTTCGAAGATATAGCATTTAAGAAAGTGAAATCGCTCCCAAGTGGTTACAAAAGAGTGGACATCGTTGCCGATACTTATGTTGTAAATTCAATAAAATCATCAGAGAGAGAAAAGCGAGGTCAATCACAAAAGATCCTTGTGAAATCATGCAAGTCTAAGTTACCTTCCAATTTCAACCAGTTTCTTTCAAACGGTGAAAACAAAACACGAATGATTGATATAATATTCCAAGTCATCGAAAGCAACAAAGTGAAAGTCATGAATATACTGAAGACCAACAAGATCGTCCTTTCAATGGAAGATAAATGTCGTTCACTCACTCGTTCCAGTGCCGAAGATGAAATCAATCTTTTATCTAACCAAGAAGAGGCTGACACAAAAATATTCCTACACAGTAATCAAATTCTACAAGAGGACAACAGTAACAAAGTTCTCGTCAAGTCACCCTCGGGAGATACTGATATTGTTGTGTTAGGAGTGTCCATGTTTTGTTCCAACCAAAGGCTTTATATTGACAATGGAACAGAGCAAAATAAAAAGCTGCTTTGTCTTGGAAGTTTTGAGTTGTCGACTAATCGAAAAAAGCCATTTGTAGGCTTCCATGCTTTTACTGGAAATGATTATAATGCTTTCTTTTTTAGAAAAGGTAAGAAAATAGCATGGAAGATCTTTATTTCGCACAGCAAGTTTGAAGAGACCTTTGCCCAGTTGGGAGACTCGCAAGAGCTTGACATGTCGATAATGACGAGATTGGAAGAGTTCACATGTTATTTGTACGGATACCGCGAGAAATTAATCGATAAAGTTCGCCTGCGCATATTTGAAAAGAAAACCAGAGGCCAGCACAAAGTCCCGGATTTATCCACCTTGCCGGAGAGTTTTGATTAACCATTCAAAAAGATCAAATACCATCGCGTATATTTGGAGGAAATCACTCATTGCTCTCATCAACTACCCTGATATATATCTAAATGAATGGGAGCAAGATGGTTCCATACATTGGGTTGATGAGCATTTCCCTCGCGAAATCGAGGACATTTTAATACAAGATGAATCCAGCAGCGATACAGAAACGGAGGTTTACGGTAGTGACGAAGAAAGCAGCACTGACGATGAAAACTTTTAAGACATTTTTCATAGAGACTTTTGATATTTAGCGTTCTTAAAAGTTCTTATAATTGCATTTGAAAAGAAAGGAAATTAGTTAAATTCTGGCGGTTTCTTGCCCCTGTGAGTGATAGCAGTAACACTCCAAGAAAGAGTGCACTGAGTCTTATGTTTGAAATTGAAACAGTTTTTTATAAACTGTATATTATAAGTATATTATAAGTTTTTTATTTGTAATTTTATATAAAGACAATCAAAATTAGAGATAGTCCTTCAAAACCTGCTTTTTTGATTTTCAAGGCAATTTTTGGTTTTTGTACTACGTGGGAGAACAAAGCAGTACACCCTGCCAACGAGTTTTATCAACTCGATTTATTGTTTGGAGTGACTGTGACTGTAATTTATTGACACGAAAGTTATTGACAAGTTTTGTAACAATATTTCACTAAAAATACTGAAAAATCGTTACTTTTTACCATCAAAAACAAGAAAAGCAGGCTACTTTTTAAGAATTTTAGCCCCTGTGAGGAAGAGTGAGCATTTACGAACAATAGAGTATTCGAAATATTTGTACATATGTAAGAAATGTTAATTAATACCTAAAATAAGAAATTTGGGTTTTTAATGAAAAATATAATGCCTGAATTGACTGTCATTTTTACAAAGAAAAGCCTTAAGTCTTCAAAGTTGGAATACGCTGGAAAGTAAAGTAACCCTCCCCAGGGCGTTTACCAAAACCTTTCTGAAACTACAATAGTGCCCCTACAATAATATCCAGGTTAAAATTTGTCTAGCTCCAGGTGATACTTGGGTCCCATATTAGCTGGACTAATATTGACTAATTCCAAAATAAGAAACTTTTTTTGAAGCCTTACGATCAATCAAAGAAAGTGAAATCAAATGAGGTCATTACATTGCAGACAGATCAAATACGTTATTTTCGAACATTAAATTTTGTGTTTATTGTAGTTTTCTGTTTTGACAATCAACTGTGTGATCTACAAATCATAAAACCGTAATTCGTAAAGCGGCCGTAATTCATCACCACTTTTCTCAACCAAATCCTTCAGTATTTAGCATTTTTAAAATAATTCTAATTATCTAATAATTCGTTAAACTTTAGGCGAGATTCATTTATTCCTTCTTTCAAAGTACTGCGTAGATAGGCAAATTTTGAATTTTCACTTATAAAACTGCAAAACTGCAAAACAATAAAAACATCATTAATAGCTCTTCGGTTTTTTTAAAATAGCACGAAAAGTTTCAAATATTTCTCGAGAACAAAAAATATTTAATGACCACACATTCTGTTGATGTTGGCAATTTATTATCCGAAACCGATTGATATTTTTCCAAGTACTTTCCACACTAAAAGTTACGAGAATAAATTGCCACTTAATATCAACATACATACCCTAATAATAATAATGGATCAAGAACAGAAGAACATTTTCTCAAGTCTTTAATTCCTTGATTGGCTACCAAAAAGCAAAATCTGGAATGAGATTACATAATTTAAAGTCAATTACCACTACCAGGAAACTAGTACTTTTTTAATAGAATGTTTATATGTGTGAAGTCTGTCTCTTTTGCAACATCTGAAATGTTGTAAACTAAATCGGTTTAATTTTATATTCCTTCGTTTTTATAAGAAACCTAGCGAAGGCCCTAGTATCAAAAGTTTCTTATTTTTTAAAAATTTTAGTCCTAAAAGTTTCTTAACTACAGTTGACTCTCTCTAATTCGAATCCCAAGGGGAAAAAATTTTGTTCGAATTACAGAGAGATTTGAATAGTAGAAAGTCTCTCTTATTCGAATTTTCAGGTTTAAAGGGTGAAAATTCGTATTAAAGAGAGAAATCGGAATTTTTGAAAAATTGAGAAAAATCATAAAGGTGAAAAATAAAAAAGAATGATCGAGTTTTCTTTGATTCTTTTTTTTCTTTTCCTAAGTTTCCTGATCATACATGCACAAAGTGACACTAATTGCTGAAAAAGTGTTCAATTTTTTATTGTTTCGTGTTAGATAGATTGTCTAAGTCAAACACACGACTCGCGTCGCTGAGGCTTTTCCACAAATCAACTTCAAATTTCGTAAATCTGACGCAGTTCATCAAACCATAGTCACAAGAAAATATGATCAAACTTCATACAAAAAATATTTACAAAAGATCAAAGCATTCGAACAGAAATTCGAATTTTGAAAAAAACACTTGAAAGTATTAACGGTTAGTTTACACTCCGAAAATTCGAATTACGAAGAGGATTTTGCCGAGGGGGACCAGAAAATTTGTTCGAAATATGGAGGTTTTCGAATTACAGAGATTCAAATAATGGAAAGTAATTTATAAGAGTTTCTTAAGGAAAATTGACGGTGACTTAGAATTTTTTCGAATTATAGAAAGTTCGAATAATAGAGATTTGAATTAGAGAGAGTCGACTGTAGTTTCTTATTCTAAAGTTTGGTTTACAACTCAAAAAAACTCATAAAAACATAAAACACTGTATTCGTTTCGAAAAAAAGAAAATAACAAATTCGTTCGATTACACGTTCGATCAGGATAGTTTTCACATTTATAAATACATTGCTACAGTAGTATAGAGTAGTATAAACAGTGAAAAGAGAAAGTTTTATCATTGGAAAGTAAATATTTACGCCTATACAAGTTGCTTATCTAAAAATAATCTGTAAACCTTGGTCCCAAAAGTATCTTAAATTTTGGAGGTCTAGTACAAGGTTTCTTATAAAAAGAACAACGTGTATTAGAAAGAGGAAATAAGCTAAGTTGTGCAATATGTATGGGGCATATTTGCTCTATTATGAACACTTTGTTTGCTGAGACTAAACAAAAATGAATAAACATCCTAGCTCATTTCTGAGACGTAATCAATCACAAGATCTACAGTAATGATGTTCGCAAATATTATTTCATTGGTTTCTGATAAATACATGCTAAAGTCTTCGTTTGCTTAGATATCGATCGACTGTATGCGCTCAGAGCACAAGAGATTAACAATATGTTTGAGGAGCATGACGTTCTCGAATAACAAACCTCGCGCTGCAATTGCGTGTTAATCTGGTAACTTGGCTTGTAGATTAGCCTCTAAATTTCATTTGTAGACAAGCTGCGTGATTGAATGTTATATAAAAAACATTCTACCATTCTAAGAATTATTTCTGTGTATTCAACAACAATTAAAATTTTTATTGTATTATTTCTTTAAGTTTGTAACAGCAATGAGGGTCGCTAAAATAACAAATATGTCGTTCACTCGATCACCAAAGTACTTGGTTAAGATGATTATTCACCAAGTTTTTACATAAAATCGCATAACGAATGGCAAAAATTGGATGGTAATTACAGAATTCCAGAGGATTAAGTGAAACCAATTGCCAAATTTACTATTTGACCGCACCAAACAACTAAAGATTTCTGTAATCTCGTAAAATATTCAGAGAGTAAATTTTGTTTCAAATCCGCACCCACTCCCCACCTAATATATCTTTAAAAATGTCGTCTCTATAAACACGACATAATATAACTAAATGCTTTTTGGGGTTTTGAACACTGACATGAATTTTTCTATTATTAAATGGAAAGAAAAAAACGCACTGCGCCAAAGGCCATAATTCGTCAAATTTTTCATAAGATTTCGATGGCAAATCTTGGTCTTACAACTAAACAAACAACATCTATTGTAGAAAAATCTGTTTACTAAACCATGTCACGGTAAGCAATTTTGATCAATGTTTCAAACGCCAACATACATCAGAGATTTACGTTCATTAGAATGCAATTTCAAATGAGCAAGGTTGTTTTTGGAATCATTCACTCTTATTTGCAAAAGGACAAATTCCGCCCAAGAATTTATTCCCCTTTTCTCTTCAATCCCTAGTAAGTTTGTTTTATAGATAATTTCACTAATGCCAGATTTAAGTCTACAAATCGCACAAGAGTAGCAAAAGCTGTAGCAAATAAAAATATCAACGTATACAATCTAGCCTAAATTGGTCATGGAGAACAAAAGGGACATTGAATCGAGAACAGGTCCATAAACGCGTAGAAAATATCCTTTAATGTAATCAGACTCCTTGGATATCTATTAATAAACTACTATAAATTATAATAGAAAATAATTAAAGAACAACAATTTATGATATTATTCTATAAAGATTACCAGTTTCACGTAAATCCACACAGCATATCTCTATTTATCCCGCGTTTTATATTCCATTTATTGTCTGTCAGATGAAAGTAAGTAAACTCTAGAAAATATAATTGACGCAACGCAACTGCACCATATTCAGTTAGTGCGAAATTTTCAAATTGTATTACTAGAAATACTAGAAGTTCCAGCTTCGGTGTCTTTTTGATGATTGCGATATTAGTCTGTATTTATCGTTTCTTTTGTATTGCATTGATTTAGACCGAGAAGAATCAAAAGAAATAAATTTGTTGACACGGCTATAAATGGGCATGTGTTTTTGTTGTTGATGCCACTCTCTGAAAAGCTACACTGTTACAATGTGCTGCAGTTGCAAAGGGAGTTTTACAGCTGCTTTTTACCGTTTGGTTTACATTTTGTGGCTCATAAACGGAGTGCTTGGTCAAATGTGGATGTAAGTGCAGATTGCAGTCGATTTTTATTCAAGGATTTGGATCGTTTTCATTTCTATCATTTTTCGTTGATATGTTTTGAACGTTGAAGGTTAAAATATATGCAATATATCGTTAAGAAATCTTTTATAGTATGGCAGCATGTAGCAATAAGCTCGACTGATTTTGCAACTTCTGCTACTGATGTTATTTCGCAGGTTTCCATTTGTGCAACCCTGTGATTTATTCAACCTTTTTATGTATTATCGCTAGGAGTTTGGCTATGGTCACTAGCGACATTTTAAGCCATCACAAACTCTGCGATTATCGATTCTGGACGGACACACAACGCCAAATGTGTATAAGGTACAGAGATCTTATACCCAGTGTTGCTGTTGGAGCTGAATTGGCTTACAGCGAATGCAAGTATGAGAAAAACCGTGAAATAAATATATATGTTGCTTATTTTCTACTCCAATTTAGATATCAATTTCAATGGCGACGTTGGAATTGTGTTGCAGAAAATACAAATGTTTCCATACTTGCCAATCCCGGGGGTCAATTCCAAACTTTTTTTGGAAATAGTTTAAAACAAGGTAAAATAGACAGCTCTTATAAGTACTATATTGAAATGATATACATAATCATAAAACTGGCTTGCTTGTTGCATATGGACAATCATACCCAAATACTTCTATTTCAAAAACCTACATTTCAATTGTAGAATCGCGTGAAGCTGCTATTGTGAACGCCATATTCTCAGCTGGTGTAGTTTATAAAATTGCAAAAGAATGCTCAAGTAACAGACTACAATCTTGCTCTTGCGATAGAAGTCCCGATACTGACAAAAGCAGTGAGGTCTGGCAACCTTGCAACGACAACGTGAAATTCGGCACAAGTTTTGCCAAGCAGTTCATTGACAGCGTGGAATTGAATTGGAGCGTGCAAAAAATATATTCCAGTCACGCTAAAAGTTTAATGAATCTGCACAACAACGAAGTGGGAAGAAAGGTAAAAACTTAATTATTTGGTTAGTTACCTCTATCTTTGGCTATATTCAAAATGCTGCTAAGGGAATAATGTTCGTAAAATACGTCGTTTATTTTGCAAGGGACTTAGACATTAGGAAGAGCTAAACAATGCTTTTATGTGGCTAAAGAATTTCAAACCATTATGTATTTTTAGTTAATCAGTGATAGCTTGTGGAAAAGATGCAGTTGTCGAGGTCCCTCTGGCTCGTGCACCAGGAAATTATGTTCGAAACAACTAGCTGATTTCCGCCACATTGGAGACCTGCTTAAGAGAAGATCGGACAAAGCTGTGGAGGTGGAGGTAAAGTACATCAACACGAGGTCGGTTCTCATGCCAACAGATAAAACAAAAGCAGCCGTAACGAATGATCAAATCGTCTATTTAAAAGACTCTCCTCTCTACTGCAACACGAACAACAAACGCAGGTGTAAGTTAGATCCAGACGCCGAGGGATCTTGCAGTAAATTATGCTGCGGCAAAGGACACCACACAAAAGTTGAGACTAGGACTAAAAACTGTAACTGTCAGTTTAAATGGTGCTGCACGGTGACTTGTTTGAAGTGCGAGTATAGAGAGAAAGTGCACATATGTAAATGATACAAGTAATAATAATTCCAAAAAAATATATTTATTTAATAGCAGAAATATATTCCTTTTATACAGTGTTTTAATTTATGACAAAAAACAAAAATAATTTTTGGCAAAACATGCTCATAATTTTCAACCTAAAACGGCATTTCGCAATAGGTCATTTAGCAAGTAATTCAGTAGCATACTTACAGTTTCAATATATTATAAAAAAACACCAATGTTTGTTTTGTTCAGCAGATGATGTAGGAATTGTTTTAACATATCCACAATAAAAAACAACAGCTTTCTAATAAAGAGAACTGACACATGTAGTTTATCTGTATTGCATTCAAGCAGTGTGAAACTATCAAATCAAGATGAATACAAGAGTTTTTGCTTCGGTGATCGTTTGATGACTACGGCATTAGTCTGTATTTATCGTTTCTTTTGTGTTGAATTGATTTATCAGACCGAGAAGAATCAAAGAGAGTGAATTTCTTCACTCGGCTATAAATGGACAAATTTTGTTGTTGTTGGTGTCACTCTCTGGTAAAGCTACACTGTTACAATGTGCTGCTGTTGCAAAGGGAGTTTTACAGCTGCTTTTTACCGTTTGGTTTACATTTTGTGGCTCATAAACGGAGTGCTTGGTCAAATGTGGATGTAAGTAGTCATTTGCAATTCAGAATAGAAATATTGTAATTTTTAAAATATTTAAATGTTCAATTATGAATTTAAAATTCACAGCTAAGTGTATTAAAGTTAATAATTTTTAATAATCAAGAAATAGTTTTTCTTTCAACTTTCGTAATAACTTTGCGCACTTGGGCAGATTTGCTCTTTGTAATATAAAAAGTTCGTTTTGTGTTGGTTTTCCACACATAGTTAGTCAGCAGTTAAACGATTATAAAATCGTCGCTCATAAATGCCGCAGCTGAATTATTTTTCTTATTTAATTTGTTTGTTTATTTGCATTTCCGTAGATGAGTTTCATTTCGGCAATTTACCCATCAAAACATTTGCATAGCAGGAAGCGTCCAGACAAAATCAGCCTTCGCACAGAAGGCGACGGTTTTTTCATTTTGCCGCAAGTTGTTTTCACGGCGGGTATCTGAAAGAACTTTTAAACCGCGAACATTCTGTTTGCGTCGACGTGGTTTTACCGTAACCATACCGCTAGATTTCTTGAATCGAACGAAATCAATTATGCTTTTAAATTTAAATTTGCTTTTACAGGCCCTCGTTGCAATGAAGATATTATATTATTACCCATTAGTATTAATTTTACCTTGTCAAAATGCATGTTTTTCTAGATGAAATCATATTCTTGCCTAATAGTCGTTGGTTAATTATCGGACATATATCACAAATATTTACTGTAGATTTTCGTAGACGAAAGACTGTGCTCGAGTAAAAATTCACCGCTATGTCAAATAGAAAACATCGGTTTTAGACAAAAAACGGTTAAATGATTTTCATAGAATTTCTATTCGTCTTATGCGTTGTCAGGGGCTTGGCTATGGTCACAAGTGACATTCTATACCATCAAAAACTATGTGATTACCGATTCTGGACGGACACACAACGCCAAATGTGTTTGAGGTATAGAGATCTTATACCCAGTGTTGCTGTTGGGGCTGAATTGGCTTACAGTGAATGCAAGTACGTATTTTATTTTTTGTCGGATGTAGCAATATAGCTCAAAGTTCATAGAAACAAAGCTGTTTTAAGGTTTTAAGAATATCAGTGTGTAATCTATTTTTCAGCAAACATAAAGTGAATATTTCAGCGTCATTAGCTTCACCATGCAACCACATTTTGCAATTATTATACAGCTTTCTTCAAGCTCCTTGCACAATATTCTCTGAAATGTTTCTCATTTTTCTTTTAAGGCATCAATTTCAGTGGCGGCGATGGAATTGCGTTGCTGAGAACACCAATGTTTCCGTACTGGCTAATCCAGGGGGTCATTATCAAACATTTTTTGGGAACGCGTTGACGCCAGGTAGGTTTAAAGTAGCTGTGTTTTTCTCTTGAAAATGTTCTTCGAAGTGGCAAAACTCTGACATTCTAAAATGAATTCCTCGTCATCAATTCGTTTCGTGAACAAAGCGCATGTTTGGCTTTTCGAATAAATAAAGAATCATCTCTGTCATTGTTCACAAAGAGATGTAAGGTTGTCGAAAGAGTGTGTTTATTTTTTTCATGTAATCACGAAGGAATGTTGTTAATTATTGATGAATCGACAGTTTTCAACAAAAATCACAAGATAAACACTTTCAAGAAATAAATTCCTAAGAGATTTGATTGTAAAAATAAAATTGGTTTTTCGTAAATCTTTCTAGAGTCTAGAGAATCTGGTATTGTAAACGCAATCTTTTCTGCGGGCGTGGCTTACAAAATCACGAAAGAATGTTCCAGTAACATGCATCAGTCTTGTACTTGTGATAGAAGTACAGAGGATTTTGAAAGCGAGGGGTTCACCTGGCAAAGATGCAACGACAACGTGAAATTCGGCACAAGTTTTGCCAAGCAATTCATTGACAGCGTGGAATTGAATTGGAGCGTGCAAAAAATATATTCCAGTGATGCAAAAAATTTGATGAATCTGCACAACAACGAAGTGGGGAGAAAGGTATTTTTGCAATAAAACTAATTCTCTGAGACACAAAAGTTCATTAACTAAATCTACAGCGAGTTTGTCCTGACCGCGTAAAGAGAGATCTGTATCCTAAAAGAATTTTGCAGAAAGTTATATTGAACGATACGTTTAAATAATAATAAGAAGAAATTGAGTTTGTTCGTGAGTATTTGCCTGTACATCCCAAACCTGTGAATCAATGACACATTACTTTACATGCTCGCTAGAGACTCGGGAGTGTCCTAAATGTTTGACATTTTTAAAGGCTGAGAAAGAAAATTTGAATGCAACTTCAAGTTTGTCGCAGGATTTACACGAGTAGTGATGATCGATATATCTGTTCTTTAATATATCGCACCAGTTTAGTTAAAAAAAATAAAAAAATAATTGGGATCTTTTAAAATTAAACGAGTGCTTTCATTCCATAATGACACGAAACTAGACATATAATTACTGACTAATTATATACCAAAACAAGAAATATTCTCAGTTTTAATTTTAACTACAAAACTTGATTTAAGATATTAATAATTGAAAAAATTCCTAAAAGAATATATTTCTTTTTTTATATAACATTTACCTACAATGTTTGCTACGCATACCAACACGAATGAAAATTTTCTAAAAATCGTGAGAATTTGCACGCTTCTCCGTAAGGAATATTTAAAGGGATTGCAACTGGTATATAACACAAGCCAACACAAATTTTGTGTCAGCATAGTAAATGCCATTCTAGGGTATATTTTGGGTGCTGAATTCAAAAATCGCATCAGATTTTTTGTATCACATCAGGATTTTATGATATCTGAATGCTGTTTTCGGTGAAAATTGGTAAAAATCAACTCCTGATCTATATTGGTAGACTATGGCGTTTCAGGGAATTTGACCCTATTTTTGTTTAAAATGGCTGCGATAAAGTTTACAAATACAAACATAATATTAATGAAAACATGGAGGTATTTCATGACACATAAAAATACGTTCAATTCTACAGAAAAAAGGAAATTCACATGCACATTTGGGATAGGTTACTCTGGGACAAACTTCCGCTTGTATGATTTTCGTGAATGTTGTGAATGGCAATCCCTTTTAAGAGTTCAGCAATAATCAGCCATCATATGTCTGTCCCATCTTTCCTGATATCTTTCCTCCATGACTTTTATGTCTTGGTGAAACCGTTCACCTTGCTCTTCACTGACGTCTCCTAAATTTTCGGGAAAATGATCAAGATGGCTATCTAAATAGTGCAGTTTGATACTCATGTTGCATCCAAGAATTTTGTAAGCATCAACCATGTTTCCTACCAACTCTTTGCAGTTATCACTTCTATGGTTTCCTAGGAAATGCACCACCACATCAACAAATGCAGCTGATTCCTGTTCATTCATTGTTGATTTGCAACAAAACACAAAACCATTTTCCTCTTCAAAATACTTCAACAAAGCCAAATCCCGATTGCGGTAAACAGTTATTCGAGTTCCACTTTCCAACAGGTTCTTTTCGTTTAACCTAGATGCGAGTAATTCAGATGCTACCTTAGAAAAGCAGAGGTCACGTATCAAGTCATTTAGTTCATTTTGATTAAATGTTTGTGGATCATCACATGAGGCAACAAATTCATCTCCACTTGCATCCTCCAAACTTACAACTTCTTGCTCAATATCTGGCAAATTCTGGAAATCGGGGACGGGTAATTCAGTACAATGTGGAACTGGTCGGATTGCTGATGGTATATCCGGATACTTAATCGTGTGCTTGTTCTTAGCATTAAATCCTTTATTCTTGACCATGCAAAAGTAACATTCTTGCAGTTGGCTTTGTGGCTCTCTCCAGACCACAGGAATAGCAAACTTTATACCTTTTGGATTTCCATTGATCCATCGTCTTAGGTTTTCCACACAAGCTTTACATGCAGTATATGGAGCCCATGATTTGTCCTGATCACCCAGGCGAATTTTGAAGTATGTAAGATATGCACGTTTCACAAAATTTGTTATGGTTTGCCTTTAATCAGGAACAGTATAACTGCCACATATGTAACAAAAAACATCAGGGTCATTTTCACACTTTCTCCTTGAAGATGCCACCCTGCTACTTATTCACACCACAAACAGAATTAACACCTTGCTAATATGAAAAAATCTGAATATATGAAAATTCAAATAAGAATGAGTTATAGACAAGTTTGTCATAAGCTGAAATCTCCACGTTCAGTAGCTATGGTGGACTCCTCACAAAATGAAAAAGATAAAACCGATGTTATTATCAAAATGTGGTTTATGGACAGTTCTCAAAAGGTACATTAGTTGGATGGTCTACCATAAACAGATGGTCCACTAGCCAGAAGGTCCACTATAGTAAGAAGATCTAGGTGACCTTCTTGACCAGTGGACCATCTAGCTAGAGGGCCTTCTAACGAGTGTACCTTCTGAACATAGGTCGGTCACTCCAATGGTCATGGTGTCATCATACATTTCCAAATGTTACAAGATAAAATTATTTCTATGTTTATGACAAATTTTCTAACAATATTGGTTCATAAGGTCTTTATAAAACGGTAACAGTAAGAGAAATTTCGGCCAAAAAGCCAATATTTTGAGAACAAATATCATGCAAAAATCTCAAAAACCTGATGTGATGGGTGAAATCTGATGTGATTTTTGAAATCAGCAGCCTCAACATACCCAAATCACATCTTACATTGCAGACACAAATTTTTTTGTTGGCCTGTGTATTTAGATATGCTGTAAAAATGAACGTGCAATTGCTTTATGTTATGTTTGTTTCTTTTTGACGATGCTCCCAGAACCCTAATTAAGCATTATCGTGAAGACCTCGACCCTGAGTTTTAATGTAATTAATTGCTTGCATTTGTGCTACGGTTACTTTTGATGAAATACGGCGTTTCCTTATTCTTAACCGCTCACTAAACAACTTTGCGATACCGCGGTCTCGAACCCAGAACTTATTGTTGCAGGCTGTGAGCGATAGCTTGTGGAAAAGATGTTCATGTCATGGGGTTTCCGGATCGTGCACCAGGAAAATATGTTCGAAACAACTAGCTGATTTCCGCCATATTGGAGACATACTTAAGAGGAAATCGGACAAAGCTGTGGAGGTGGAGGTGAAGTACATCAACACGAGGTCGGTTCTCATGCCAACAGATAAAACAAAAGCAGCCGTAACAAATGATCAAATCGTCTATTTAAAAGACTCTCCTCTCTACTGTAACACGAACAACAAACGCAGGTGTAAGTTAGATCCAGACGCCGAGGGATCTTGCAGTAAATTATGCTGCGGCGAAGGACACCACACAAAAGTTGAGACTATGACTAAAAACTGTAACTGTCAGTTTAAATGGTGCTGCACGGTGACTTGTTTGAAGTGCGAGTATAGAGAGAAAGTGCACATATGTAAATAGTATATGCTGGATGTATCTTCTTATATTTTGTGCATAAAAATCTAAATTTAATATTTGTGGAGCAAGAATACTTGACGTGAGCCGTCCATTGAAACGTTTCAAAATAATAAAAGATATTTATTACAACCCAGTTTGTTTTTCGTTTAAATTCGAGCGAAAATAAGTAACAAGTTTGGCAATAAAAAAGTAAACGTTAAACTAAAAAATATACACATCATGAAATAAATCTTCAAGTCATCATTCCATAAAAAAAGTAAACGTTAAACTAAAAAATATACACATCATGAAATAAATCTTCAAGTCATCATTCCATATCGCCATCATCATTCTCTTGTAACTCTTCCATCCAATCACCGATCTCATCCAGCGTCTTGATGTCCAAAGGATGAAGGGTGATGTCGAGGGTACGAAAATTTTGAGCGATGCGCTTCGGATTCGATGACCTAACACAACAAACAACAACACTACTTGTATGTACCTCTCCTAGACCCCTGGACCAATTTCAATGAGACTTTGAACAAATATTCTATACTACTCTCAGGTGCTTAATACAAAGGGGGGGTGGGGGGTGGGGGGGGGGGGGGGGGTGTGGTATTAATTTTCACTTGTTGTCAAAAACGAAAACTGTATCTCACTGATAAAAATAAAAACTTTCAGTGTAATTAGGCCTTAGTTAAAAACGTTCGAAAAAGTATTGATTTGTTTTTGTTCCGAATAGTTTTCATGTCGTTGAGAATTTGTTAAAATAACTTTTACTTCTTATACAGAGTACTAAAGAAAGGTAAATATACACTTAGAGAAAAAGATGATTTAGGCAAACTTTGTAAAAGTTACAAAAACGACTATGAATTGTCGGTTACTGAAAATCCTAAAGAGTGAACTTTAGTGACAAAAGAAGAAAACATGTTAAAGCATTGCCACATGGATTCATCCCTCCTCCCGCTTATTAGATTTGGAGAGAAACACCCCCTTCCCCGTTTATTAAATCAGAGGAACCCCCCCCCCCCCCCCCCCCCAATGTATTAAGCACCTGAGAGTACCCGGATAAGGTCTAGAAACATTCACGGTTTCGAAATTCTCAAAAAATTCAAATCTTTCCTATTTCATGGATTTGTGGCAGTATTGCTACGTACTACATTGAGCTGTAATAAACGCAGTAAAAATTTCTCAAGAAAAATGTAATGAAAATATACAGACTATTAGAAACACATTTAGTCATGAGTGAGCTATTTTCTACTTAAGAAATGAATCTTGCACGTAGATGTGCATGGTTGACGACGAAAATCCTTGTGTCAAAAATCTAAAAAGCTTCTTACAAAGAACTTTCAGCGGAACAAAAACAATCGGAACCATGTGAACTTTGGAGGGAATGAATCATCCACGAGTATTGAATAAAAAAGTATAAACGATTCAAAGAGGCCTTATTTGTTTTAAAAAGAGTAAGCATTTTTTAAGAAACTGTTCTTTCGGGTTCATCTGGAAAGGTTTTTCAGTATAATTTTACAGTAGTTTTTCTTCCAAACCATTATAAGTTTTAATAAAAAAATAATCCATTTTTGGTGAAAATTTCTTGATGATAATTGAAGTTCAGTCTGCCCAAGTCTATTAATATTTTCGAAATCTGAGCCTGGATTATTTTTTTAAATATCGAATTACTGTCCATCGTGAATTACTGTCCATCGTTATTGTAGCCCGAAAAACCTTTATTACTACTTTGCAATCGAACTCCTCGTAGATCAGTGGACGGATTCAGATGAAACTTTGGATACATACTTTCTAGAAAAAGTAAATATCTCCTATTTTCATTATAAAATGTGTCTTCAGTTTTTGACAACTTTAGAGGGGATAGTGACGGACCCACGAGCGTTGATTGTATTCAGCGACCAGTCTACTAAAAATCTATAAATATATATATATATCTATTCTTTTCAATTGTGTGTTATTTTTTTAGTGACATTATTAGTGGTTATTGAGAACATGCCTGGTTCACTCAATAATTATATTAGCGACCATGAAAATTAAAAATAGAAACATAGTAAAGATAAATAGATATTAATATATAACTAATATTATCTGAGCAAGATGTTAAGACATAAAATGACGACTGAAAACTCATTATAAAAGCCAAAACATTTACAAAAGCAAAAGCGAATATGGACAACGTCATTGAAAAGCAAACTAACTTATTACCGCGGAATGACAGTGACGTTATTATGGATGGCCCATCGAAGGACCACGTGGGCGAGAATGTAATCATAATGCGAAGCGATCGATGTCACGATATCGCTCTCCAAGACCGGGTTGTGGTCAAGGATTCCGATTAACTTCCAGTAGTACCCTGTCAAATAGAAAACTGATAACGAAACGACCAAAAGGACCAAAACCTTGCAAAGCAAAGATTTCAAAACATCACAACTCCCATCTTATACATGAGAAAGCTTTCCCTACCTAACGTGGAGAAACCCATATATCTTATGTTGAAATCTTCGCACATTTTACGAACTTCTCTGTCTTGATTGAACAAATCAAACCAATTTTGCACCACGGACACGGGCTCTATTGCCCAGTCAAGTAGTTTCACCAGCATGGCGTTGTCGAAGTTAGACACACCTATATCCCTAATCTTTCCCTTTCTTTTCATCACTTCCATAGCGCGCCAACTTTCCTGCCACGTACCGTGCGGTTCACCTTTGAAAAAGAAAATCTTTTATTTATTTGTCATTGGGCTTTCCTAAAAACCACTAAATTTATTTGCTAATCAATGTTCGATTTTTATCTCGCAAGGGGTCTATTGCATATTAAACGGAGAAAGTTTGCTAGCGAAGTTCGTAATAGCGAAGTAATTTTATACTAAAGCAGGCTTCCATTTGCGATCCAGTGCAAATATGCACCAGTACTTTGCACTTAGTAACAACAACAACAAGCGTACCATCCTCACACTTGAGCAAAAAGTCATCGCACACCACTGAGTGTATCAAGTATAGGTCTATATAACTTGTGCGCAAGTTCGTTAGCGACTTCTCAATGGAGTGCAGGGTTTCGTTGTAACCCAGAAACCTAGACATGAGTTTGGTCACAATGAACACATCCTCCCTGGGAATGTCACACTCGTCTAGTGCACTCGCGAAACCAACTTCGCTACCAGGGTAGCCTTGAGCCAAATCGAACATTCTAGAGAGAAATCGTTAAAATTTCAAACAATGAAGAAAAGAAATGATAGTGAAATGAATTACTTTGCATAGCTAACGTAAAGAAATTACATAAAAGTTCACTTTACATCCAAACACAAGATCAACAACAACAAAATCAACCAAGGCATTTTAAAATGTAAGTGAGAGTTGCCTAAAAGTTTACACCCTGAATAGTTTATAAAAAGTAAAAGATTATATGCATATAATTTTCCACCTAAACAAAGTACCGCTATTTCATACTTGACATTTTGATTTGAAATGGTTTAAACAAAAACAACATTTCTTACCTATAGCCGACCTTTAAGGCATGCTTTATGGAATCTTTTGTTTTCTCGTTTAGTAATGCCGTACCAAATCCAAGCACGGGCACTGCAACAAGCGAACTTACAAAAAACTGTCTGCTAGTGGAAGATCTTATAAAAGTGCAATCAAATAAGTAAATATGATGGATTCAAACATATTGTTAATGTAAACCAAGATTAATCAATACAAACTTAATTTATTTAGCACAGCAATTCATACTTTTGTATCCTGAACGGAGCACGATATCATCAGGTTTTTTGTTCTTCTTTGGTATGCGTAGAAATAACGTAGCGTTGTCATTATCAAAGTTTATCTTTAAAACACTCTTCAACGAGATGTTAGTGTTGTTGCATGGCAGTGTATTGGGTTGCTGATTCAAATATTGAACGTATCGCTGTTGAGTCTGAAGAGAGAAAAACCGCAATAATGAAATCAATGGAAAGAGTTCAAAGTTTAATTTAATCACCTGCACGTATTTGTCTGTATTGGACAATTGAAAATCAAAAAACTTCAACTGTATGTCAACATAACTGAGGTTTTCCACGGAATTTATATGATACCAAGTGTACATAGGCATGTATAAAAGGTCACCTAAACACAATGTAAAATGTCATGTGGTTATCAAGGTGTCAAAATAACCGAATAATGTATAGAAAACAATTTTATGAAAATTAAACCTGATAAAGTCTTTTGATTAAACCTTCACTCACTAATAAAAATCCCACTTTTGTTTACGTTGGAATTTATCTATACAAATGATAACATACATAGATACATCAACAAAATTATGTATTAACGAGGTATTTATTGTGTATGAACGAGGTATTTATTGTGTATTAACGAGCTATTTATTATGTATTAACGAGCTATTTATTATGTATGAACAAGATATTTAAAGGATCAAAAATAGAAATAATCTTTATAATTTTAAACAATTTTGAAAACTTCAGTCCTTTTTAAACCTTGTCACATTTTATGTTAATTGCTAAAAGTTTTACCAGGATTCAGGTCAATCGATGTATAGGGAACATCCATAGCAACAGGGAATTCATTGACGAGGCGAACATCCATGCCAATTAGGTTTGCACCGGAAAGTGAATTGTTTACATGAAATAGAACAACTTTTATCGGTCCAAATAAAGGAGTGACAAACTTTTCTGTTGTGCTCAACTGAATGTTGACCTCTTGTTCATTAAATAAGTGAAGGTGAACACCGGAGATCTCTTAAAGAATATAATTATAATACACAAAAATCTTTCTTAAAACTGTCACAAGAGGTAACATATGGTTGACAATGTAAGGATGTTTGTTATAATATAATTTAAAACTTGAGTAGATACAACAATGCCTTCCTTAGAACTTATTTTATTATGTTTATCTATTCATCAAACCTCACTTTGAATATATTCAGTGCAATGCAACACAAATGGTAAATTGATGTCGTTCAAAAGTGCGTGGTTGTTTTTTAAAACATTATACACAGACAACTTTTCGGAGAGAACTTTCTGGAACAACACTTTCTTTCCATTACGAGCTGTGAGGGATACACCATGAAACTGCTGCTTCACATACGAAGGATTAGACCAAAATCTGACTGATCGCCAATCAGAAGATCCGTCTGCATGTGATGAAAAATCATTAAAGTTTTAAATGTTTTAGAATAATTTAAACCGTGAAACACATCCATTTTTATACAAAAATTGAATATTACGACAAGAAATGCCAAATCTATGTAATTTCATTATTGGATTTATTTAAAGTTTATAAGAATTCTTTATGATTCCCATTCATAGTGTCCATTTGATGTTATTTCAGAATTGATTAGTGGAATTTAGCAATTTTAAAATAATAAAGTTTTTATTTGTCAAATTTTTCTAGCTATTATCAAGGAACTAACTTACACTTTACCGATTAAAAATGAAGGAAATGACACAAGAAATGTTATTTTCAAAGAATACAAAGAAAAAATATTTTTGTTTGATTGCTGATATGTTTGTAAAAAAAAATGGATATAGGTGAGGGTAAAAATAAATATTGACATATGGGGGGGGGGGGGGGGGGGGAGGAAGGGTAAAAGGAACCATGACTCTCACACATCAAGTTTTTGTGATGTTTTGATTTTGACTGGTTTTCCCTTTAGAGACATGTATTGAGAGTATTCTGGTCAAATATCAATTTATTTAGAGTATTATTTATGAAGTTACAGTTTCATTTGTAATTATGTTTGGAATATGCGAAAAAAACTCCTGACGATATTCCTTAACTTTCTTACCCAGCTTGCTAGTATATTTGGTTTGAAATTTCTTTTGTGCAGTAATAACCATATCAATAGACTATAACTTGGTATAAATGGTTTCATGTTTCACTTGCCCACTACACAGAAATAGCTGTTTTTTATTACCCCATTTTTTTCACCTAAATTGGGGTAATAAAAAACATAACTATATACACATTGTTTTTTTTATAAGAAACCGGTTTTTAAGAAACGCTAGTCACTTGAGGTCAGAAAACTAAGAAACTAACTAACTACAGTAAGCTCACTCTATTCTAAGAAACTAAGAAATTTCGTGAGCTAAATTTTTTCCCTTGTTGTTAAGAATCTTGTGAAATATTTGTTTTTTTAAAGCAAAAGAAAAGAAAAAGTGCTATAAAAGTAAAAGATAAGCAAAAATCCTAAAAATGTTATTCTGATATAATAAGAAACCCTTAAGAAACTTTCCTAGTAAATTTAGGGTAAATCTGTAAGAAACTGCCTAAAGACCCAATAGTTTAGTTTCTTATAAAAAAAAACAACGTGTATTTAATATTATTTACCTGACATCAGGCCTTTCAATGAATATTTTCTACCAGCGCTATCAATCGCGCGTGCATGGTATTGAATCTATATCGCGCGCCCCTTATTGATAGGTCTGTGACACAGTTATCAAACCTGAACATTCTTCAAGCTTAACTCAAAAAATTCATGCACTTCGACATAACTGTAAAAGACTTTGCTTTACCTGAAAACACTGAATTTCTGATAAGTGTTAGATTTATGTTTGAAGCGATGGATATATATAATATGATGTTAGATAATATTTTTTCTTCAACAAGTGCTAGGAGTCTTTTATTTTCTATTCTGTTTTCTGTTGTTATGCCTAGTGTTTTTCTGAATCACGAGTTAAATTCCTGACAGATTAATCAAACCTGAATGTTCTCCAAACTTAACTGAAATAAATCATGCATTTCAATAACTTTCAAGGTCTTTGATTACCTCCAAAACACACAAATTCTTGATATTATCTAATACACAAGTAGAAATGGATTAAATTTATATTTGATGTAATATATGTTGCATATATATTTGTTAATTTTATGGTTTATCTCCAGTTTATATTAGTTTTTCCTCTAAAAGAACATTATTTCATCTTATCTTAAACTATTTTCAATGTGCTATAACTTGCATTTTTATGTATGTTGAGAGAAATTCAGTTAGGGCTTATACAAAAAGAAATAGGGTAATAAAAAACACAAAGTTGGAGTAAAGAAAACATTTTTTTATTTAACCTACCCATTTCAAGGGTAAAAAAAATTTTCATACTTGCCAAAATGAATTCTTACTCAACTTTTAACACATTCTTCCATAAGCCCTCCTCTAGCTTTTGTCATATTAAAAGTTTGAAAAATGTTGTTACTTTTTTTTTAAACTGTAAATTTCAAAATTTTGTTCTTTTTTAACACCACTGACTATATATTTTGGTCATGGTTGAATATCAGAGAACTTTTTAAAATCATTTAACTGTAAGTATTGCAAACACTCATTAGGTAGGCTGACATGGTTAAGCTCTGTTTTTACAAACACAAGGTCGACTGACACAGTTTTTCTTTATGATAGAGCGAGTGCAATTTGAACATGATATATTCAGCTTAAAATTTTTTAAAAAATTGATGTCTCTTTTTCAAATGATTACTATTGACCAAATCACATACAGGCCTGGAAGTTAGAGGCGCGCAATTGTGCATCCACACGTGTAGGAACTGGATACACTGTTGTGTTGTTATATATCTATTATTGTGTTCTTTTGTGTTATTATATATATCTTATTATTATTATTATTATTATTATTATTATTAACTGAACAAGATCTGTTGGCTACTATAAAGACACTTGCTGTTACCCCGGTTGCGATAAGTGCTCGCAGGGCTGACCTTTTAGCCCTTCATCAATCCAACGGTGAGAATGCCAGGTTGTTCTATACTAGGATTAGAGGTAAGTCAACAACTTGTGCCGACAATATCAAGTGTTCCAGCACAACTTGCATGCAGATGGTAGACTTTACGGATATTATTTCCAAGGACGTTATAATCTCAGGACTATCCGATGAGGAGATAAAAATGGAAGGTCTTGGTTGGCAGGATCTCGATACAAAAACTGTTGACCAGACAGTGCAATACATCGAGGCCAAAGAAATGGCTTGAAACGCGTTGACGAGGAGTTCGAACATGTCTGCAATCTCAGCATACAAGAAGAGCAACTCTGTTGGGGGTGTCAAGAGTTCTAGTGGTGCGAGTAAATCCTGTAACGTCTGTTCTACGAGGATTGAAAAATCTGTTTGGAGCCGGCGCCAGAAAAAGATGGTGGAGAGGAACTTCTGCCCCACTTGTTGGTCCAAGAAAATGCAACTTAAGAAATCCAAGGAAGTTGATTCTGTTGATGATTTTAATGGCGCTGGAAAGGGCAAAGTCAACGCACCATCCCACTCTCGTCCTAACCATTAATGTAGAGAGTGAAGATTACGAGCCGATTAAAAAAAAACTCCATCTATCAAGCCCTCTACTATCTCTGTAGTGACGGATACTGGGGCACAATCCTGCTTGTGGGGACTTCAGAGTTTTCTCGATTTTGGTTTCACGAAAGCAGACCTTATTCCAGTGAAACAAACTTTGTTTGCAGCCAATAAAAATGAAATTGTGGTCTCAGGAGCTATACTCTTGCGACTTACGGGAGTGAAGAGTGAAGGCCAAGAGTGTGCAGCCGCTGTCATGACATATTTCAGCCCATCAACTAACCGTTTCTACTTATCTCGCGATGCGTTGGTCCAACTCAGTGTTATCCCTCAAAGTTTCCCCCAACTTGGCGATGTTGTATATCAGTCTTCCATCCAAAACCGACAAGACTTGTGTAGATGCTTGAAACGTACGAAACCCCCACCACGCCCACAGATGCTACCATTTGAGTGCACTCCAGAAAACAACAAAAAAATGTGTGACTGGCTCCTCGAACGCTATTCAAACTTGACTTTTAATCAATGCACTCACCAACAGCTGCCGGGGATGACCGGTCCTACAATATCGCTCCACGTAGACAAAGATGCCACACCATGTGCTGTGCATACTCCTGCATCTGTAACTCTATATTGGCAGGAATTAGTGAAGGAGCAATTAGATAATGATGTTGCTTTGGGTGTGCTGGAGAAGGTCCCAATCGGTGAACCGTCCCGATGGTGCCATAGGATGGTCATCACGCCGAAAGCTGATGGTACCCCCAGACGTACTGTTGACCTTTCCCCACAGAATATGTTTTGTCTCCGAGAAACCCACCACGTCCAACCGCCCTACCAACAGGCCAAAAAAATCCCCCCCCCACAGACATGAAGATCAGTGACAGATGCCTGGAATGGCTTCCATTCCGTCCCGATCTGTAGAGAGGACCGCCATTATACAACCTTCACCCCTTGGGGACAATACCAGTATAAGGTGGCACCACAAGGCTTCTTGGCGAGTGGTGATGGTTACGCTAGGAGGTTCGATGAGATTATCAGTGACATGCAGAGAAAAACAAAATGTGTGGATGATACCCTCATGTGGGATGAATCGCTGGAAGATCATTGGTGGAGAATGATTGACTTTCTCACGTTGCTTGGAAATAATGGTGTCATACTCAACAAACAGAAGTTTCAGTTTTCGCAAAAATCGGTTAACTTTTCAGGGTTTCAGATCACTGAACACTCTATTAAACCATAGCCAAAGTTTATCGATTCTATCTTGAAATTCCCTACTCCATCCAAGTTGACTGATGTGAGGTCGTGGTTTGGCCTGGTCAATCAGGTGGCACATTATGACAAAGTCTCACCTGTCATGGAGCCATTCAGGCACTTGCTTAGTTCAAAGATAAAATTTAAATGGACAACCGAGCTTAATACTGCTTTTGAACTGTCCAAAGCTCATATAGTTGATTCTATTCGTAAAGGGGTTAAAATATACCATCCGTGCCTTCAGCCAGACTGGTCCAAGACCGGGATAGGGTTCTTCCTTTCTCAAAAGCATTGTAGCTGCAAGCAACTTACACCAATGTGCTGTAAGGACGGATGGAGAATCCCTGCAGCGGGTTCACGTTTTCTCAAGTCAGCTGAATCAAGATATGCCCCTGTCAAAGGTGAGGCACTTGCTATCGCTTGGTCACTAGAACAAACAAAGTACTTGACACAGGGATGCAACAAACTTATCGTCATCACAGATCACAAGCCCCTTGTTAAGCTGTTTGGGGATCGAACACTAGACGAGATTACTAATCCTCTATTCCGTCTAAAACAGCGAACTCTTATGTGGTGATTTACTGTTCAGCATTGTCCCGGAAAAGATAATTTCTTTGCTGATGCCACATCTCGACACCCTGTAAGCAACGCTTTTGAAGGTGCTGAAACCTCCAGCAAGCTAGCGCTTGACTGTATCCGCATCTACGAGGATGAGGACGAAATGGAAAGCGATCTGTCATTAATCACAGCCAACAGTATGCGGGTATGCGGGTCATGTAACATCTTTGACCTCATGGATATAAGCACCCATGCTCTTTATGCACTGCTGCCACGGAGTTTAAAATGCAAAGTTGGTATCTTGCGTGGGTTAACTCACCACTGTTTTTCCTCTTCCTGAGGTTGGCGTTAGGAAGGGCATCCAGATGTAAAAAACATCTGCTCCATTGAATCATCAAATGATTAAACCTACAAAATTGTGGGGAAAATCATCTGTTGAAACCTTGTCTAACCCATGCTAGCATGGAAAATAGACGTAAAAAATGTAAATGATGATGATGAACAGTGTTCAAACATTCAGAGCAATTACATGGGACATCGTTAACGGGCAACGCTGAGCGACGAAGATTCCCGCAATCTCACCCAGCATATAACAAACGGATTTCCCGACAGTAAATCTTCACTAGCAGCTAACCTTTCAGGCTTTTGGAATCACCGCGAGGATCTTCATATTATCGATGACGTAATCATGATGCTTAACTGTATCGTAGTGCTAACACCTCTTCGCCAAGAGATCCTCCAGTCCTTACACGCCGCACACCAAGGAGTTACTGCTATGGCAGATCGTGCAAGAAATGCTGTATACTGGCCTGGTATCATCAAAGATACCAAATCCATTCGTTCCAGCTGTTTTAAATGTAATCGGATTGCACCGTCTCAAGCAAAATTACCACCAATTCAACCGCACATGCCCACCACTCCGTTTGAAGCTGTCGCATGTGACTATTTCTTCCACAAAGGATTTGTTGCTGCAACTATTTTGTTGCTGCGGATCGACTATCCGGATGGACTGAACAGACGCGGATTCGACCTGGTACCAACAGTTCTGGTGCTAAGGGTCTCTGCTCGGTTCTTCAACATCTTTTTGCAACATTCTGTGTACCTGTTGAAATATCGAGCAACAGAGGTCCCGAATTCGTTGCTGGGAAGACCAAGGCCTTTTTGAAAAGGTGGGGAGTTCGCCATCGACTATCGTCCAGCCATTTGCCATCCTCTAATGGAAGAGCAGAATTAGCTGTCAAATCATCAAAGCGTTTACTAATGGACAATACCAATAACAATGGTGATCTCAATAACGATAGGATTGTTTGTGCTCTACTCATGAAACGCAATACCCCTGATCCAGGATGCCGTCTATCACCAGCCGAAGTTCTGTTTGGCCATAAACTTCGGGATTCCCTCCCTTTCATCTGAAAAGAAACATGTGTTTACAAACGCGCAGATTTCTGACCATTGGAGGAAGGCATGGCGATCCAAAGAAGAATCCATGAAAACACGCTATGTAAAGACGCTAGAGAAGCTACAAGAGCACTCCCGCCCTGTCCTACCACTCCAGATCGGCGACCAGGTGATGATTCAGAATCAAACAGGCCAATTTCCCACACGGTGGGATCGTAGCGGCGTTGTTACCGATGTTAAAGAGAATGACCAGTACGTTATGAAGGTTGCTGGTACTGGACGAGTCACCCTGCGAAATCGAAGGTTCTTGAAGAAATACGAGGCCCACCTGCTCCATGGATCTCCAGCTATACCAGGCACACGGCCTGCTTTGTCTCAGACAATAGACTCTCATCCAGTGGTTCTCGCATCATCACCAGTACCCTTGCCTCCTGCACCAACGACTTCCTCGGACGAAACGCAACGTTGCAGTATCTCGTCAGACTCGGACATAACTCTGGCTACCAAGATTCCATTACCGGTACAAGAGACCCCCTCAAGCGCCATCGAGAAGACTATCGGTCATCCAGATGACGCATCACTTCCACGAAGATCGAGTAGGATCCGCAAGGAGAAACAATTTTATGACCCTGATACAGGGGGCTACGTTGCCCACCACCCATAGACAGTTCATTCGTTGTCTTTATTTAAACATTGAACCTGTCCAGTTTCCCTCGATTACTAATGACTTGTAATCTGGGGGGAGATGTAGGAACTGGATACACTGTTGTGTTGTTATATATCTATGATTGTGTTCTTTTGTGTTATTATATATATCTTATTATTGTGTTCTTTTAGAAAACCACATTCTATATATTGAAATATTTAAAAATAGAAAGACAACATTGTTTAACACGCGCCTCAATAATTTAAGGTGCGCTTTGCACCACGCCCCTAACTGTGTTATTTTACTAATAATCACGTGTCTTAAATATATCTCTTGTAAATGAAATCTTAAAGAATCATGACTTTATCATAATTTATTTAGATACGTAAATATGTTTTTTTGTTTCAAATTATAACCGATTCATCCGTTCTTTAAATATATCAATGTGTAGATTTCATTAAGAAATTTAGTTTGTTTAACCAATTATTAACCGTTCGAAAAAGTTTGTTACATAACGTAAATCATAGAAAAAAGGAAGAGAACCGACAGACATGCTTACACATGATGATACAGGTTGTTTAAACGTTCTATGCAACTTTGAGACAGACAAATGCAGAGAAACCTTATGCTGCATTCGATGGAGGAAAAAAGATCAAAGCATAATGAAATATTCAGTTTTGTTTACAAAAATCAATGAAAAGACAATTTAACAAAACGCACACAAAAACAACTGTTTTTAAAGATTATATGCTTTTTCCAAATTTTGCAGTCATATTTTAATTTGTTAAAGCTGTATTTCGCTAGTTCAAATATGTGCTGTGATATTTAATAGCATTAAAATACATAAAATTCATAATTTCGTGACGGTTTTATTACCGCAGCACCTAGTAACATTTATTATGTATCAATTTTTTTCGTCACTCAATTTAATTTACTGTCTAAAACCAAACAACGCAAGCGTATTATGAGTGCATTTCATTTAAAATCGCCGCCCCGACATGCATTGAACACACTAATTTTATTTAAAATCGCCGCCCCGACATGCATTGAACACACTAAACTATATCTGGCGATAGCGCAATGGTAAGACGTTCAGCTCTTGACTGAAAGGTTCTGGGTTGGAGACCAGGCTATAACAAAGCTTTTTAGTGAGCGGTTATAAATAAAAAAACGCTATATATATTTCACGAAAATTAACCATAGCACAAATGGGAGAAATGAAATACACTATAGGTCTTAATGTTAATGCTCAATTTTCGTTCTGGGTGGCTCGTTAAAAACAAACAACAACATACCTTATTATACAAAATTAACGCCAAAAAACTAACACGAGAAAAAATCAAAAACGCAGTCCAAAACTCATTTTGCTTTAAAACTGACAAAATTAACGCGGTTTCCTGAATTTTTACATATCGCAGAAGAAAATTAACGCGGTTAGGGAATTTTTGGTGATTTTATATTTTTTCTTTAAAAACCCTTTTCTATAAAAATTACAAATTTTCTATCCAACTAAATGGGTTCAACGGACTCCCGATGTTATTTCTGGCATCTGCCACTGCTTTTGAGATGCCAACAGCTTTCCACCCATTCATAATCGTTTCCATCCCTTTTGTTGACTTAAATTATTATTATTATTAATCAATCTTTATACAGGATAAAAACGTCAGTATTTACAATTATTCGTTTTCGTTGCAGTATTTGCCAATAACTTCCATTTCCTTATTCAAAACCGTTTCGATGGCGTCAGCATCGGTATCGGCATAGTACACGACTGACACGAAAGTGTTCATAGATCGATCCCATAAGTTTACCATGCATTGGTTTTAGAGTCGAAAGTTTTAAGTCGATATCGATAGTAGTTATCTCTTTCAGGGTTGTCTCGCAGCTCTGCCATGATGCGCTCTGAGTAGTAATTGCTAAAAGCAATCTTTTCTTTCCGCTTGAAGGTTGTATTGGTTGTCAAATCGAGGGGTTGCAGTAAGTGAGTCATATTTTTCGGGACCATCACTATCATGATATTCAGATCTTCAATTCATTTTTTTACCACATCGGATGATTGGGCTTTAAATGCATCCAAATTAGCAATACCTTAGCATCATATGGTAAAATCAACTTTCTTCTTGTTTTTTCAGCATAAGGGTCAATAACTTTTTTCAATAAACGAACTGTTTCAGTTTCATTGCTCCAGTGGGTTTCATTAAAAGATAGGCAAAACCCTTCAGGGAATCGCACAGATGGTAACAATCTAAAAGTTTTGCCTTTGTAAATGATTTGGAATGGAAGAATATCCCCTTTCAATGTTTCTGAAAGAGTAACAGTGACGCACCTTTTATCAGCTGTACCTTTTTTGCAACATGTTTCTCTCCCTTTTTTGCCATTGTTATGTTATCTGTTGGCACATACTTTGAAGGAGTTTGATCCACGTTGATAATCAGCTCGTCTGGACAGCCTCCATGATGTCATTCAAAAACAAGCATCTTACTTCTTCCCAAGCTGCACGGTTTATCTTTGTTCGCAATGTTGTAACCATTCTTCGTGTGAAATTCATTTGTCTATACAAATACCGTACCCAGCGGCTTGATACATTAAAGTCCAAATACTGTCCATATTTGGGGAGATTTGATCGCATTAATCCCATAAGTACACCATAAACAACAGTTCGATTAATGTTTCCACCCCCATCACGCAGGTGCACCAAGAACTTTCGTAGCTTCAAGTCAAGTTCGTCAGGGAGAGCTAGTGGTCTGCCACGTTTTTCACTGATAACAATTGGTTTTTCTCGTGCTTTATTCGTAATTTGGGAACGATACTTTGTGAGCCATCCTCTGTTTGTGCTCTCCGTGAGGTTCGGAAAATCATCAATAAAATTCTTTACCGCACACGCTCGTCCATTTCGATGGGCAAATGCAGCTATTCACAATTTCTCCCCTTCCTTGTACACCATTCGTCTCTGTTTAGGTCTTCCTTCTGCTTCAGAAATCCCCTCACAAACATTTTTCAGTTCATTTTCAGTTAATCCAGTCATTTCTTCAGTAAAGTGTTCCGATACATTACGATTTATATGCGGTTATAGCAACACTGGTTTCGTTAGTTGAAGGCTTAAAATATGACAGAAAATTTGTGTGGCGGCTCATTGTCAACAACGAGAGTGAAAGACAAACAAGCTGAAATTTGTGCTTGTTAAACGCGTGAAGTCATTGCATTGCGCAATTACGAAAACATTTGAAAAATGATTTGAAACTTGTTGTGTTGTGTTGTGAAGCTGTCAAAAGACTTTCTTTTCGGTAAACTTGTTTAAAAGTAAAAATGGCTTCAACGAATGAATTGGAAGTTTTATATTCACTCCAATTTACAACCGGTCTAAGAGGCTTTCACGTGTATAAAGAAACTGTAAAATGGAAGCCATTCAAAGGTCAAAAGATTTCTTTCAAACAAGAGATGGCTAACAAACACGACCGATTTGCTGTTGCTGGAAAGGTCATGCTTCCTAATAAAATTGCTCCCATTACTGTGGGCCATATTCCTAGGGAAATAAGCAGGTATACATGGTATGCAATTTTGGGAGGTGCACGAATATCAGGCGAGGTGATAGATGAGAAGCATAAGCCTTCTCCCCTTGTACAAGGTGGGCTAGAGATCATGATACATGTTAAAATTGAATGGAATAGCGATAAGAAATTGTCAATATTCAAATCAAACATTGAATCCGTACAGTATCCTATACACGACGATTACATGGACAATTCCAAGGAAATCAAGAATGAATTACTCAAAGAGTTCAAAAACTTCTATAGCAGCGATGATGAAGATGTATCTGAAAAGGTTCAGGAAAGTGGGAATGATTGCATTGTTTTAACTGATTGTAAATTATCTACTTTCTTTTAGTGACTCTTTTGCAAGTAAATACATTTTATCCCTTAAACCGTTTTTTACATTTTAATCCCTTAAACGGCTTATTTGGCGTTCAGGTATCACATAACTAAAAATTTTGGATTTCTGCAGAAAATTAACGTTGTTAAAATTAGTGAACACAAAAATTAAGGGATGACTAAATTAACAAATATCAAAATTAACGCGGATAAAAAAAACCCACGTTAATTTCATCATTCGTTAATTTTGTATAATAAGGTAACATCTTATTTAAAGGCAGTTTAAGCACATCACAATAATCATTGAATTTTCTAAAACAAAATTACCGATCGCGCAGCTGAAAAAAAATAAATTGAATGAGGCGCACGATAGACCACACACCTGCAAATTTCTTTATGACCAGACCTGCACATATGGGAGGGGGGGGGGGGGGAGTGGGTAAATTATTATGATAGTGTTGATACCTCTTAACTTTTTACAATTTAATAAGTGTAATTCTCAACAGGTGATCATTAATGACGTTATTTGAAAATATGAATACTGAGGTCAAGTATAAGGTTTCTTTGAATAAGTCTCACCTCTCACTGCAACAGGTGTGTTTGTGTGAAGATATTTAGTGAAGAAGTATGCACCACCAGGTGAAAATCGTAAAATATCTATCACATTATCCTCCGGTAGTCTGTGCTTTCCAAGATGAATGCCTACATGAAGCATAATCAACAAAAACCTGCAGTTAATCACATTTATCTGCATAGTTGCCTGCACAAAAATATTTAAAATTTGGGTCATCTTGGAGATAAAAATAACTTAGTGCAACCGTTTTAATCATAAAGCTAGTTCAACTATAACTAAAATCATTGATCCACAATGACTGACAGAAGGAGTGATTTTAAGGGCCTATTACGATTTCTCAATAATTGTATGAGAGCTTTCTATCATATGCAGAATTTTTCCTCCACATAACGCATTGCAAGGGCTGTATCTGAACAAAAGTCGTAAAGAATAAGCTTAATTTTAAATTAAATTTTAGGACTTATGGGTAAACATAATGTTTGAAAATTGATGTTTGTATCCTTTTTTCTGTGGAATTCAAGATATATTATATACATAAATTGCAGTATGTCCTATTTCAAATATTTTTTACCTGGTTGGTGGGATGATGCAGAGACAAAGAGCACCATCAATAAATGCAACATTGCTTAATAAATTGGTCTTCAGTGTCTTCAATTGCATTAAATACATGATATATATACAACAGCATTAAACATAAATATTATCATTAACAAATCATTCATGTATAATAATTGTATTCAATAACGTATTAACCATACAAAATCACATGATGACCTTTTATTTATTTTTATTTATGTATATGTGTTGATTTTTCTATATACCATTTTTCTATATAATTGATTTCGGAAATTCTAATCCTCAGGTTGTGATTACAATACCACATTTTCCTCATATTTTATGGTGGGGTCACTTACCTTATTTAGTAAAAATTAGTGGGGGATACAGGCCTATCATTATGAGGCGCGCACCTCCACACGCGCTTCGAAACTTTACGTGAGGAAAAATTCATGCAACTAGATTCCTTCAAGTTGCAATTTTTTATCAATGAATAAGCTGTGGGAAAAGATAACAACCACCCGGAAAATTGAATTTCCCAATATTGTTCTACTTGTATCACTTGCTGTTTCGATGTCTGGTTCCAATTCTTCTGTAGAGCGGGCGTTTTCAACACTCACACTAATTCTGGGTGACAGGCGACTAGCTAGTAGACTTGTAGACTCCGCTGCAGTGCTCCCATTATTTGTTCAAAAGTGATTTGCAAATCTTTGCGAAGCCATGTGCACTTAAAGTTAATTCATTGTCCTTTGCCGCATTTTTATGTCTCCATCTAAGGTGTTTGTTAATCACTACTCAAGCTGTTGCCGGCTCTCTCTCCACATGCTAACATTCAATGCCCAGACAAATGAAATGCGACAATCAATTTGGCGGTGACTTGAATGTCTCCATGGACATGTCACCTGACACCATCTCTACTATTGTTACAGTGGAGAAGGCCAGCCCAGAGGCTAAACCAAACCACGGAAAACATTTATACTGCGGCGGGTGAATGCGCACCAACGGTACGTCAGATAAATCTGCAGCTCGTTGGAGGGTTCAAGCCCTCTACTTTCAGGCTAGCTCGAGTAGTGAAATATAGAAACAAAATGAGAAAAATATTATTTTGTAATCTTCTAAATTGACTTCGATCAATCATGCTGGTTTCAGTGCAATTGAGTTCGACTCAGCATTTGACGAACAGAGAAATTGTTACGACATACGTATAATTAAAACGTTAATCACTCAGCTAAGTTCTTTGTTATCCCCCTCCGTAGGCATGCTTTATCCGCATGATTGAATATTAACTTTAACAACATAAATACTATATGAGCTTATCTCCAATGTGCTGATTGTTTTATGTCATTCCAGCATTGGTCTGCCTCTGCCGTAGTGAAAAAGTAGTTATGTATCGTCTAGGATCTACACTTTAGTGTAGTGACTGGTCCCTTTAGGAATGAGTAACTTGTGGCATAGTTCCAAATGGTTACTGCGATATGGCGGCTTCTTTGACACGCCAGGCCATTAGGGGGTTAGGATGTAGACAAAGCATGCTCAGATTTTTATAACTGAAACCACGTTTTTCCTTTTATTTTCTAAATGCGTATGTCATAGAAATACGTTACGCTTGACATACGGAAAATACAAATTCGGGTACGTCATCATACATTTTGCAAACCAATTATAGATATTTTAAAAATGAGCGAAAAATATTTGATTTGGTACAAAAACAATCTAATAAAACAGTACTTAAAAGGGTAAGTAAAAAAACACATACGCGAACGTTCCTATACCAAGGTTGGCATACGTGCCGGCTAGCAAGTACGCCAAAACGTACACAAAAATAAAAAGACTGAATATTCCCAATTATCTTCATAAAAGGTTATCATTGTAATCACACACCTCAAAGTATTTTTGAGCGCCTCAAGGCATCCACGGCGCAAAAAGAAGTACGCACCTAGGGGTGTTGAGGTGCGGAAAAAAATGTGCACCTCTAATATTCTCATGGATAGGCCTGGGGATAAAAGTGACCTCATAGAGAATTATCTTCTAAATAATTAACACAACTGTCATGTAATCATCATATGGCAAGATGATATCAACACCAAAAGATTTATGTTAGACGCATGCAAACATGATAAAGGTTATGTAGAGAAGTCTCTTGAAGCGCTTCTGGCTTGCAGGCTAGTACGTTTGGATAAGAAACCAGATTGGAGTTGGTGAAGTCTTACGAAGGATTTGTAGAAAAGTCGTTAAACAAGATATAACAGATTCTTTTTGTAAAGTGCAGATGTGTCACTCTTTTGAGAGTGAGGCTGCTATCCATGCAATTCATGAACTATTCGAAGAAGGAGAATCTGAACGTGTGTTGCTTGTAGATGCTGGTTTGCCTTCAACTATATCAACCACCAGACAATACTCCAAAACATCAAAATCTTTTGGACAGTATATAAACAACTGCTACCGGATTGCAGCAAGGCTATTCGTTATCGGAGGATAGAAGCTAAAATTGACAGAAAGAACTACCCATCATGATGACTATTCAGGTATGGCAATCTATGCAATCGGGCTAACATTGTTACTAGAAATGATGCTGGAAATTGTAATTCAAGACAAAATGGTTGCATTTGCTGATATTACTGTTATTGGAATATGTGAAACTTTGAAAACTTGATGGAACAATCTCATAACATCAGGACCTATGTTTGGATATTTTGACCACAGGTTAGTGTGACATATAGTGAAACATCAACATGAAATCATAGCAAACAAATCTTCCAGGAAAGTGATGTCAAAATATCGACTCGCGGGGAAGGACAGCAGATAAAAATGAACGTAGTCATCATAGCAAACAAAATTTAAACAAGATATGAACGAGAATGACAGAAGAACAAAAACAAACAAATAAATCAAACAGAGATATTGGTGCATCAATTTGTTATTGACTCTTCCCCTCAAAGGTTTTGGGTATGACCTTAACAAAGACCAGTTTTAAGATCCTATGTGAATTTGATACAGCTGGGCGTTTCTGAATTCAATGAGAACAGACGTGCATTAATTTCAACGTTTTTCCTGTGGTGAATTTTTTGTGTTTGAAGATTTTAACATGTGTTTTACTGAATTATGGCATTTAATAAGCAACAACTTAAAAAGCTAAACAAGGATGAAATCATTAATAAATTCTTGAGTTTTCAATCGGTAAATTTCGCTCCGTGACTCAATAGATGAGTTAAAATCTCAAGTATTCAACTTGACAGCGGCGGTTGACGAAATGCGTGAACAACATCATGGCGCAGCTGAAAACGAGGGTGTTGTTGGTATATCGTCTCATTTGGAATCTTTGGAGCGCCAAATGTTTGCTTGTCAGCAGTATTCTAGACGTAATTGTGTGGAGGTACATGGAATTCCGAACACAGTTAGTGATAGTGATCTTGAGGATGAGGTATGCGATATATTTGATTCAATCGATTGTGGTGTGCAACCCGATAAAATTCAGGCTTGCTATTGACTAAAGAACAGACGAATAACGATTGTTAAATTCGTTAATTGTAAGTTGGCCTCGCGAATTCTGTTGAAGAAAAAGTATTTGAAAGAGCTTTGCAATAAGAAAGCGCCTATTATTTACATTAACGAAAGTCTCTGTCCCCATTATAAATTTTTATACAGTATATAAGTGTTAAAAATTTATGGCAAACTAAAGGGATTCATTCTTTCTGGTGTTCTGGCGGTTCTGTTAAATACAGATTAAGGAGCATGGGAACGTTGCGGTGGTCAGTCACATCAGTGATTTGACGAAAGTTTTTGGCGAGTTTTAATGAACAAATTGTATATATTTTAATGTAATTTTGTTTTTTTCTTTCTTTCTTATCAATACAACTTTAAAATACGCCTTCTTTAATTACTTTCTCCCTTGGGGAATTGCTTCCAATCAACTTTCTTTTAAATTTTCAGACATCCTAATTAACCTTTGGAAATGAAAAAGTTGTCATTGTCTGGTTTTAAGTTTTTGCTTTCAAAATCACACGCATTTTTGTTGATAGTATTATTTAATTTTCAAACCATTCCATTTAACCACGGGATTAACGATGCATTGTCTCTTCTTACGTTGAAAATTTTGCTTTAATATACAAATGAAAATGTTTTCATGCAATGTTTGTAACAAAACAGTTAGAAATCACCATCATGCCTTACAATGTCATCAGGTCCTGTCAATGTCCTCAATTTATCAATTTAATTTTTCTGACGTGGTCAACCTGTTTAAATATGAAATATAATAATAATAATAATAATAATGTGATTTGTGTAATTCTTCGGTTCATAAAAAGTGTAATGAACTAAACAACATTGATTATCGCTTGTTGAAATCTAATGCTTCTGATTGGTTTTGTATTTTGTGTACATGTGAAATATTTCCTTTCAGTACAATATCTAACAATGAATTAAAGTTTTTATTTTTGTCAAATGTAATTATTAACAAGATTTTTCCGTCGAATGAACAAATCAACTTGTTTTCTAAATTTAACAAATTACAGAAGGTCAAAATCCATCGGACGAGGAAAATAATACTTTTACAAATCTTATTAACTGCAAGTATTACGACACTACTGTCTTTTGCACCTTAAAATATAGCATCAGTAATTCATTTTCAATATTTCATTTAAACATATCCTCACTAAACAAACATTTTGATGAATTCTGCACTTTTCTTAGCTTACTTGATTTCCAATTTGATATTATGGGTTTAACTGAAACAAAATTAAAACTTAACGTTCAACCATCGACTCCTATTTCACTGGAAAACTATGTCATTGAACACACTGCTACAGAATCTTCATGTGGAGAGGCTTTGCTTTATATATATTTCAAATAAATTAAACTATAAACCAAGGAATGACCTGTTAATGTATAAAAGGTTATTTTTGGAATCAGTTTTTATTGAAGTTATCTGCGAAAATAGTCGTAATGTTGTCGTTGGTTGTATTTATAGTCATCCTTGTATCCTTGTTAATGAATTCCATAACGACTTTGTTCTTCCTCTTACTTCAAAATTACTTTCAGAAAATAAAACCATTTTTTACAGGTCCATGTACCCCAAAAACAATGGTACCCCAAAAACCACACGGTTAAATAATGTTTATTATCTGAGAACAGAAAGCATAAAATATGAAAAAAAAACACTATTAAGTAATGACCAGATACCTAGGCTAACAGAAAAAAGTAATTTTACTGAAGTAAAGTGTTTGAAAAAAAAAATTTGGGCTTTGAAACACATTTTTCAGACTTGATTTTTAAAATAAATTTCACTAAAATGAGTGCTGATCTTCCAATTCTCAGACTAAGTTTGCAAACCATTGTTTTTTTGTATCCTCTATATCTATATTGATCACAGTAAATTGCTTAGTTCTGTACAATAACTTGAATCTATAATATTTGTGTCAATACGAGATGCAAACTGCATGTGGTTTTTGGGGTACATTTTACCAAAAATATGAAATGAAGAATTTGAAGCTTTAAAATCACAAACAATGATGAAAAATTATAAATATGCAATAAAATACTATATTTTAACATGGAAGAACCCCATAAACAATTACAAAATAATAATAAACTGTTATATCTTATTCATCAAGAACAAATTTTCTGTTAATCTTTGAAACATCTTGGAAATGTTCTGAAATTGACAAATAGTCAGAAACATCAAGCTTGTTCCCTTTAAGAGGGTTGACGCGTAAAGGGCCAGCAAATACATCCTCGATTTTGAACATGCCAATATCAGGAAGATGATCAGGGGTATCCTCTAGTATCCCAGCTCCAACCTTCGGCTTAAAACATCTTAATTCAATGGAATCGACAATGCCGTTTTCGTTGACTAAAAAGCGTTGCAAAATCTTTCCTATGTAGAGCCTGTTACATTTTTTCGATTCAAATATAACAACATACCACTTTCCAATGAGACTTTCTTCTGTATTAGGTAGCTGTAAAATTTTCCATGTTGACTTCAATTTGTCGATTGAGTTGCATTCACTTCCTGATTCTTCTTCACTTTATTATTATTATTATTATTATTAATCAATCTTTATACAGGATAAAAACGTCAGTATTTACAATTATATACAAGATATAGAAATAAAACTGCTTTCCTCGTTTGTCCTGTGTCAGAAAAAGATGTAATAAATAGTTAGCTGAGATAAATGAAAAAAGTAGGACAAACCGTAAAATAATTTATTATATGAGTTATAAAAGAATTTAAAATTTAAAATCATAGAGAAGAGATCAAAATTTGACCAAATCAGGTTTCGATCTGATCTCTAGTGGAAGGCTGTTATATAATTTTGCCCCTCCAAAATAAAAACTTTGTTTTGCTGTCTCTAATTTTACTGCTGGCAATTTCAGTAATTGATGATTGTTTCGTGTGTTCATTGTGTGACAAAACCTTCGACCAAATCAAAATGGATTCAGATCGGGACGATCAACAACATCTCACATCATCGCGCTTAGAAGACTGATAGAAGGAGTTAAAAGCCACAACAGAAAGGCTATCATTATTTATGTGGACTTTAAGAAGGCCTTTGACTCAGTGCACAGAGGAAAGATATTGAAGATACTTGAAGCGTATGATGTTCCACCAATAATCCTGAAGGCAATAAGAAAACTGTATGAAAACACCAGAGCAAAAGTGATTACTCCTGATGGTGAGACAGAATATTTTAACGTCAAAGCCGGAGTATTGCAAGGCGACACTCTAGCACCTTACCTCTTTGCCATTGTATTGGACTATGTAATGCGTAGAACCTATGAAGGGAGAGAAAAAAAACTTGGATTCAAATTACATAGACAAAGAAGTAGAAGACAACCAGCAGTAATAGTAACTGACCTAGACTTTGCTGATGACATGGCACTATTAAAAGAAGAGATAGAACAGGCACAGGAAGTGCTAAGCAGATTGGAGCAGGAAGCACGAAAGGTAAGATTGTACTGTAATGCAAAGAAAACAGAGCTGCAAGTATTCAACCACGAAACGCCTATCTCCGTGAAGGTAAAAAACGGTAATGAGCTGAAAATAGTTGAAAATTTTAAATTTCTTGGTGCATGGACACAAAGTACTGAAAAAGATCTTTCTGTCAGGAAAGTTCTTGCCTGGAATGCATGCCATAAAATGAGAAGGGTATGGAGCTCAAAGTTATCAAGGAAACTTAAAGTGAGGTTGTTTCTAGCAACAGTCGAATCTGTTCTACTATACGGTGCAGAAACATGGACACTCACTAAAGCATTGAGGAAGCAGTTGGATGGTTGCTATACGAGGATGCTTAGAATGGCCCTCGATGTCTCCTGGAGAAGTCATACAACTAATGCAGACTTATACCAGGGATTACCAAAAGTAACATTAAAGATTCAGCAGAGAAGGATGAGGCTAGCTGGACATTGCATCAGGCACACCAATGAAATTGCTAATAAGCTAGTGCTCTGGCAACCAACTGAAGGTAAAACCAGCAAAGGAAGGAGAAGGATCACCTACGTGGATGCCTTGCTAGAAGATACTGGAATGGAAGAGGTACAGGAGCTCAGGACCATAATAGAAGATCGAGAAGGGTGGAGAAATCGTGTGGAAGCAGTTGGGGCGTCCTGACGGACGACCTAAGTAAGTAAGTGAGTAAGAAATTGTGTGACTTATTGTTTTAAAGTAGTCGTTGAAGATCGTACTGTTAGTTTGCTTCTTGATGCATTTTCTAACTAGCATGCAGTTCTGCCTTTGTATGGTGTTATGTATGTCATTAATGTTAGAGTTTCTTATAATAAATTTTCCCCTATTTGTTAAAGATAACAAGCGGTCTTTCTGTGTCGGAGTATATGTAAGTTTCACTGGACCGGTGTATGTCAAAATCGGTAAGATCATCATGTTGAAGATTTTCGTTGCTGCGTCCACATTTAAATAATCTCGAACTTGATTCGTCTTCTGATGTATTGTAAAAGTAAGTAACTTCAACCTGTCAGTTCTCTGTCAATTTCATGTTAAATTTGTTAATACCTACCAGGAAGAACTCAGTTTTGGCAGTTCTTTAAAATAAAAAAACTGATTTTAGCATAAAATAAGTTAAAATTTTTTTATAGCAACACGCTTTTTGTGGTTTTTGGGGTACATATACCTGTAATTGGGGATTTCAACATTGATTTGATGAACGTTAATTCTAATCGTGATGTTTCTATGTTTTTTAACTTTGTGATGTCTAATAATTTTTGTCTGCAAATAACTTTACCTTACAAGAATTTAACTGAACAATCAAGTTCTTTAATAGACAATATCTATTACAAATTTTTATGGTGAGAATATTTTGTCGGGAAATTTTAACATCTACGATTTCGGACCACTTACCTCAATTTTATATTGAGTTCAAAGACAAAATGAGTTTTGTTTCTAGAAAGCATAATATTTATCGCAGAAACATTTCTGATTATGATAAGAAAAACCTTCTTTCTGATTTCTTAAAAGTCAACTGGGATGAAATTATGGAGCTTAATATGTCAAATGTTAATAATAGTTTTAATTTACTTTATAAACATTTTAACCGTTTATTAGATAATCACGCACCACTCAAGAAGATCAGTATCAAGAGGTTTAAACTTTCTTTAAAACCTTGGTTAACTAGTGGTATTTTAAAATCAATCAATGTCCGTAACAATTTATATTGTAAATTCATTAGAGCGAAAAATGAATCTAGAAAATTCAGTCTGAAACGTCGTTATAATTTATACAAAAATCTCTTGAAACAATTGATAAAAGACAGTAAACAAACCTACTATAAAAATTACTTTTCACATTGTTAAAAAAATCTTCGTCAAGTTTGGAACGGTATTCGCGAACTAATTAATTTAAAATCGAAAAATGATTCTTTTCCCACGAGCTTAAATAATAATGGTGTTTTGGTTACAGATTTAGATATGATTACTGAACATTTTAATTCACACTTCATATCTGTAGGCCAAACCATACAATCAAAAATTCATCATTCGCACACATGTTTTGAAAAATATTTAAATAATCCTAATCCCAATAGCGTATTCCTGTCACCAACTAACAAAGGAGAGATTTCATTATTAATATCAAACTTAAGTTTTAGAAAGGCTTCAGGGCCTAACAGCATTCCTGTTTTTATCCTGAAAGACTTAAACAAAGAATTATCCATTGTGTTTTCAAAACTTATTAATCTCTCTTTTGCTAAAGGTGTTTTTCCAAATATCTTAAAGATGTCATCTGTTCTTCCATTATTTAAAAAAGGTTCTAAGCTAGAGTGTACAAATTACAGACTGATATCTATTCTATATAATATAAGCAAGTTATTAGAAAAACTCATGCATTCTCGTATCTATAATTTTTGGGACCGTTGTAAATTTTTAAACAAACTATATACAATTTGGTTTTTGTTTTAATCACTCCACTAATCATGCTTTAATAAGCATAACTGAAAAAATAAGAGCTAAGCTCTTGATAGTGGACTTTTTGCATGTGGTGTTTTTATTGACCTCAAAAAAGCTTTTGATACCGTTCACCATGGAATTCTAATACAAAAGCTTCGACACTATGGATTACGAAGCATTGTACAAGATTGGTTTGTGTCGTATCTATTTATCATCCTCTCATATAATATATATATATATAAAATAATTTCTATTAACATAAAGTTTAAAATTTTCTATTCATCATATATATGTAACTTGTTTACACAAAATTTATCTAATCAAGATTTAAATGCGTTTAACGATGGTGCCGATACAACATCCTGATGAAGAGTGTTCCAGTCGTTTACTGCTCTATTAGTTATGAAATGCTGCCTAATTAAAGTATGAGTGCCTTCTTTCACGAGCCGCATGTTGTGACCTCTAGTGTTGTAGGGATTACGGTTAATATGTAATAGAGACTTGTGGATTTCGTATGATTTATTGAAGATTTTATAAATTTGTATCATATCACCACGTTCTCTACGATACTTCATACTTAGTAAGTTAAGCAACATTAGTCGCTCAGTATAAGTATAATACTTTAAATTGGGTAGAAGACGTGTAGCTCTTCTAAGCACATTTTCAATTTGCTTACAATCTTTTTTAAATAGTGGATACCAAATCGACACACAATACTCAAGATGAGGTCTGACTAGGCTAGTGAGCAAGAGTCTAAAAGATCTATTGTCAAGATGCACATATGTACGCCTTATTAGACCTAACATTTTATTAGCTTTGTTGACTTGTATCGACACATGCGTGGAAAAACTCATTTTCGGATCAACATAAACACCTAGATCTTTTTCATTTTCAGTTACTTCAAGCGGGACCTTTCTACCATTTGATTTTGTAAGGTAATATACATGCATTTTGTTTTTATTTCTGACGTGAAGTACTTTGCATTTATCAATATTAAATGACATGCCCCATTTTTCTGCCCAAAGTTCTAAGGTATGGAGATCATTTTGTAGGTGATATATTTTCATCATGCATTGTACTGAAGATCTTAGCGTCGTCCGCATAAAGCAAAGCTTCAGATTTTAAGCCATCAGTAATGTTGTTTACAAACAACAAAAACAAGATAGGACCTAGGACACTCCCTTGTGGTACGCCACTCAACACTACTTTCCAGTTCGATTTAGACTCATTTATGATTACGTGTTGCCGTCTATTTGATAAAAAATCCTCTATCCACGATAATACATCCCCATTTATTCCGTAACTTTTAAGTTTAGCAATAAGGCGTCTATGAGGAACTGAATCGAATGCTTTCGCAAAATCTAAATAAATTGCATCTATAGGTATGCCTTGCTCTATGGATGATGTCCATATGTCTAACATTATTAATAGATTTGTAAAACACGAGCGTCCAGCAATGAAACCGTGTTGTCGATGATTGATTAGGTCATTATCAAGGAGATGTTTTAGAAGATGATCTCCAGGGGGTAATACAGGACAAATATCACAGCGCAAAGCGCTATTGGGCGCCGATTTATCGGCGCCCAAATTCAAAATTTTGCAGTGAATTTTTTTTATAACTTTATCACTGAAATCAAAGAGTATTAATTAAAAAAAAAATGTGTCAAGCTGTTTAAAACATGTGTTGTTTATCCACCTCTATTGATAGACCTGCATTTCAACTCAACATTCCTAGCGGTAAACATTGACCTGTGAAATCATCATGAAAATACTGCTAAGAAAATACTGCTAAATAAGTTTGTTATTGATGCCTTGAATATTCACAGCATTTTAGTTTTGAAAAACGAGTCATCGAGACAATATGCTTGCATCTATAACGCGGGGAAATCTCATCTCCATCATGGTATCACAGATGTATCCAGAGTGGTTTTGCTACCGGTCAACCGGTATGGGATCCCAAATTCTCATCCCAAATTAATGTAAAGCCAGAAAATAAAAAGAATTTGTTCAAGAAAACGATTGTAGATAAATTAAGTTAGTCTTCAGGAGTCAATTTGAATATAAGGAAGTTGCTCACAAAGCCGAAGCCAAAGTTATTGCATTTGACTCGCCTGTGTATAGACAAAAAAGACAAAATTCTTTTCGCTTGACGTGTTGGACTCACCTGTGTATAGATGGAAAAATCGCAAATAGCCTAGTATCAATTTCCCTTTTTGAAATAATTAATGCGAAGCATTTTGAAACGCGTGACGATTCGCGTAAGTTATCATGACGAGAATCTAACTAAATTTGCGTTTACGTTTCCCTTTAAGTTAAGGCTTCAAAAATATTTTTGAATTAACAGTGTACAGGCCTGGCAATTTAATTATAATCGATTCATCCGTTCTTTAAATGTATCAATGTGTAGCTTCATTAAGAAATTTAGTTTGTTTAAAACGAAATTTAACGTTACCAATTAATAGTAAACGTCAATCATAGAAAAAAGGAAGAAAACGACAGACATGTTTACACACGATGCTGCAGGTTGTTTAAAAGTTCCATTCAACATAGGAGACAGAAAAATGCAGAAGAACTATGCGGCATTCGATGGAAGAAAAAAAGATCAAACCACAAAGAAACGTTCAGTTTTGTTTACAAAAACAATGAAGACACTTTCACAAAACCAATCAACATGCAGTAGACTCTGAAGAAAATGAACACGACATTTTAACAAAATTAACGATCGCGCGTCTCACAAAAAAATAATCGATTGAGGCGCGCGATTGACCACGCACCTAAAAACTTAAAAAACTTTTAAGTGAATGTATTCCCACGTAAACGAAATTTACTGTGCAACGAATGAAAAAATTAGTTTGTTGTGATCTGTTTAAAAGTGCTTTGCGAGTAAAGTTAAGTTATACACATTTTGTTGATATTTCTACTGAACAAGAGTCATGGTGCGTGGAAGAAAAAGAACAACAGGCACAAATCATAATAAAAATGCTAAACCGTACAAATCTGAAGAAAAAAAGAAGCGCTGGGAACGAGGTTGGTAGTTCAACGTGGTATTCCCGACACCACCGTCATATAATTATCCCGTCGCCGCATTTTTTAGTCTGGAAAAATCCGAATCTTTTCTTATATTAAGGCTAGAGGTTTATTTAGCAGAATAAAATTGGACATCTTTATATAGCGTTGTGTAATTTAACCACAATCAAAAATTAAAACATGTCGGAGTGAGACGGACATGTAAACACAAAATCTGATGAAATAACATCGCTTCACGTGTTGAATATCGAAGAAAATATTTCGAATTTGATAACCAATCTTCCTTGTTACATAAATGTGAAAGTTTCCAAGAAAAAAAATAACGTCAAAGTGTTTAATTATGTTCAGATTTAAGGCATTTTAGACCTATATAAACCTGAAAATGGAAAAATTTTCGGGGCTCCGCCGCACACCCCGCTGGGAGGGCTTGCAGCGCCCCCCCCAGACCCCCTAGCTGAAGTTTTTCGCCTCACGAGGCGAATTGTGGACGGCTTGCGCCGCCCAAATTAAAATCCTGTATTACCCCCTGATCTCTGACGATAGATTTGAGTACTTTACAGGGAATACTAGTTAAACTAATTGGTCTGTAATTATTTGGGTTATCACGCTTTCCTTTTTTAAAATAAGGCGGTAAGATTGCCATCTTTCCAGTCTTGTGGGTTTCCTGGGTTTCCAATTTTGATTTGAAAGGATTGAATGATTGGTTAAACACAAACCTTATTGCCTTGAACACAGATAAAACTGAATTTATGATATTTAGGAGACCAAAAAAGACATTTGTTAATGAAATTAAAATTGTATTAAATGGCAAACGTTTGTATCAATCGCATTATATAAAATATTTGGGGGTATTAATTGATGAACACCTGTCATGGAAAATTCATACCAATGAAATTTGTATGAAACTGAACAGAGCAAACAGTATGCTCGCCAAAGTTAGATTTTTTGTTAATAAAAATTTTTTAAAAGATTTGTATTTTGCAATATTTTCTTCTCACTTGTGTTACTGCTGTCTGATTTGGGGTCAAAGAGGAAGTATTGAATTTAATAAATAATTGTCATCTCAACGCTCTGCGGTTAGAATAATAAATTTTCTCTCTGATACTTCTGATGCTATGAAAATATTTAATATTCAACCTTTTCAACTTCATATCAAAATTTCAAATTTATTATTTACTTTCGATTCACTAAAACAATATGTTCCTTCTTCAATCAGTCATTTTTTCTCTAAAACTATTTAATTCCCATCATCACGGAACACGAAATGCTTCTAATGATGAACTGTTTTTACCTCATTTTAAAACTTCATCATATGGCAAATGATTCCACTACGTTTCGAAACTGCCGATTCGTAACTGGCCGTTTCGAAACCGGACGGTTCGAAACAATAATAAAAGATTTTTCATTTACGATTAGAATCCATTTTTTTAATACATCATCAACTATTTTTCTATTTGATTATTATTATTATTTTATTTTTTTAACGAGGCTTCCAGAACGCTCATTAAGAATTATCATGAAGACCTCGACCCAGAGTTTTAGTGTATTTAATTTCCCATTTGTGCGACAGTTATTTTTGATGAAATACAGCGTTGTTTATTTATAACCGCTCACTAAACTAAATTTGTGATAGCATGGTCTCGAACCCGGAACCTTTCGGTTAAGAGCCGAGCGCCATTACTATAGCGCTATCGCCGGATGAACTGTGGAGTTTACCTTAATTTTCAGATCACCTAAGCAATAGGAATCTTATAAGCTAGCGTCTGTACACGAAAACGTAGATTCTTAGAACAAATGATGACGTATTTAAGCTATATATATATCTTTATTTCCTTTATGATACAATATAAGGCACATTTGTCGCGGAGATTGTAAGCAACAGCTCGCAAAAACTCTTTTTCATGTCTGGTGTAGCCCTGCGTTAAATTGGCTAAGCGCCTCTGGAGCGTCAGTGTCTTCATTCAAAATCGTTCATTTAAAGGTTCCCCTGCCATAAAACTTCTGATTTCCGTTCTTGCATGGACATCTTCCAGCTTTAAGCTATCGATTAGCTTCCAGACTGTCGGATGGTGATGCGACGACATGCAGTATTTTAAATATTAGATTAATTTCCGTGGTAAAATGCTAACTTCAAACAATCAAACAAAAGCTTTCATGGATTGATTTCTATGACTCATTGCTAGCTTGGCATAATTATTTGCCGACTGACCTGACTTACTCTCGACACTATTTTATGGCCAGCCTAAACGCCTTTCTTATAAAGTAAAATGCGTGCATATGTAATGAGACTTCTGTTCTATTTTTTTGTTTCTATGGTTATTGTAAGGGTACAGATATTTATGCAATATTTTCTTTTCGCCATCGTATCTCTGGACCTCAATACTTCAAATTTCATTTGATAATCATTCATATGAGAGAAAGCTCTTATCACAATTTTTTTATTGAACAAATACACACAAGCGCTTAAGCTCCGTCACATGAACGTGCGGAAACATTTCAAATGCATGTCGCGTGGCCGGCTAAAGACAACCGTAATAACATTCCAAGATAAACAAACCACGTGATTGATTCGTGACTCGAATTCACGAATAATTTGAAAAAACAACGAAAAACAAAAATATTTCGAAAATTAATAAAAATTAAAAAAACCTAAAACAAAATTATTTCGAAAATTAATAAAAGTTTAAAAAATATAAAACAATATTGTTTGTTTTGAACCATCCAGTTTCGAAACGGCCAGTTTCGAATCGGCAGTCTCGAAACGTCTGTACACCATGGCAAATATTCCATTAAACACCAGTGCATTACTGATTGGAACAAATCAATTGGAAGCGTTATCAAACTATTTCAAATTAAATACAAAGATTATCATTCTATTTTTGATCTAAACAGAAAACAATTTCTTCGATTAGTAAAGGTGACTCTCGCAAACGACGGACAACTTTAATGGTGTGTTAACTGTTCATAGTTATATATTATTTTATATATATGCATTATTAAGTATTTTCTTCTTATATTTTGAATATTATTTATTTTGTTTTATTATAGGGTTACTACTTGTTCAGCCTTAGGCTATTGAGTAACTCCCACCAAAATATCAAACCGGATCTCCTTTTGTAATAAAGGTCTTCGTTGTTGTTGTGTTTTTTTTTATGTAAATGACATTTTGGTAAATAAATTGAATTGAATATATAAATGCCAGTCACTGTGGTCAATCCTACTTAATACCAACTTTCTTTGAAACTAGGTAAGAAGTGCTGTGTTTTTTTAGAGTCACAAAGTTGATATAGTCAAGAGATCCCATTTGAGCGACCTAACAATATATATTTGGTACATGTGGTTGTACGTTACGTCACATTTTCATCATAAAGGTTTTTTATAAACTCTATATATATAAGTTGACATAATTACAAAACTTTATTGAAAAGAATCAAGTTAGCCAAAGACTATCTGTTTAATAAAGAAAAGCAAATTGTCTCTGCAATTTTCCTTTTAATAGTTCATTATTATACTGTACGTTACGTCACATAATGTATCACAGGTTATGTCTGTTTCAATGAAAAGAAACTAGGTCAAGGTCATAAAGATTTAAACTTTGTTCCTTTGTTTTAAGACTCTATTTTATTTAAGTTAAATAACTTGCATAAATATGACAACCACAATCAGAAAAAGATTTTTGATTTTTTCGGATGAACTCCAAGAAACAATTGTAAGGTAAAAGAGCACCAAAATGTCAAGCAAATTCAAGCAGCTGAATTCCAGAGTGATTTGACGAATGATTCAGTCCGAGTGCTACAAATTGATTTTTTTATGGATGTAAAAATTGCTCAAGGGGGATTCCTTGGCTATTATGCAATTATCACTGAATTTGCTTACCTCAGTGCACTGAATGATGACGAAGAAATTGAGATCAATTACCTTAAAAAATCTTTCTGGAAATTGGTTATTGTTGACAATGATCTAGATTCCAAGATGATAAGTAAACTTAATTATAACTTCTTTTTCTTTTATAAGTATTCCTCATGCAACTCATATCATATATTTGAGTTACAGGATACTTTAAGTACATTTTCGCAACTAGCTATGCATCAGGGGCACGGATGCTTATGACCATGAGGTCAAAGATGTTACATGACCCGCATACCGCAGTCTAGTATAGTCCCAAACTGCCCGACTATAAATATATATATTGCATAATCAATAGTTCCCCGTCCAAGCATAAATCCAAACTGTATATATATCATCATATTCACCCTATCTCTAATAAGTCTTGTCAATATCCTTTCTAATACTTTCATAACTTAGTCTAGCATTTTCAGGCCTCTATAATTATTTCTCTCCGGGGCATCACCTTTACCTTAGCAGTTTACTATAGAGCTAATTTCCCAGTCTGCAGGGACTACACCTTGACTGATAATAGCATGTACAAGTTCAATAATGATGTCAATACCATCCTCACCAGATGCCTTCACAATACCTGATGGACAGAGCTTTACCATCTTTCATCTTATTAAGAGCCGATTTAACCCAATCCTTTTCTATTCTGACAGCAGGACCCTCAATTGGACCAACTGGTGACTAAAGACTGCAGTCACATTCAAACACCTCATTTAATAATTTACTGTAATAACTTTCCCAGGCCAATCTTTCAAATAAAAATAAAGTTTACGAAACACTACATTTGTTAGTGAAGAGATATTAGTTATAGAATCTGGAATAATTGGTAAAACCTGTCATGTCGAATTAAGTGCTGTGTTTAAAGACAATGAAACAATATCTCTGGACGATATGGTCAAAGACCTGTACATAAAAAATACCCATTTACCAGGAATCCAGAAGAACCCAGTTGTGCTGATATTGAGCCGTGTCTTTTGTGTTTGATTGATTTGTTGCTTGAGTTACTCAACTCTGTACATCTTGAAATACCTCAAACAAGTTGCTTGTTATGTCACAAACTTCATTATGGTTCATTGTGGTGAATCCACCTTTTGTGCATGGAGAGATGCAGATGCAGGTTAGCCCAATTCAATTCAATTTACTTACCAAAATATCATCTACATAAAAAAAACACAACAACAACGAAGACCTTTATTACAAAAGGAGATCCGGTTTGATATTTTGGTGGGAGTTACTCAATTGCCTAAGGATGAACAAGTAGTAACGCCATAATAAAACAAAATAAAAAATATTCAAAATAAAAGAAGAAAAAACTTAATAATGTATATATATATAATAATATATAACTATGAACAGTTAACACACACACCATTAAAGTTGTCCCTCGTTCGCGAGAGTCACCTTTACTAATCGAAGAAATTGTTTACTGTTTAGATCAAAAATAGAATGCAATGATAATCTTTGTATTTAATTTGAAATAGTTTGATAATGCTTCCAATTGTTTTGTTCCAATCAGTAATGCACTGGTATTTTATGGAATATTTGCCATATGTTGTACTTTTAAAATGAGGTAAAAACAGCTTATCATTAGAAGCATTTCGTGATCCGTGTTGGTGGGAATTAATAATTTTAGAGAAAAATTGACTGATTGAAGAAGGAACATATTGTTTTAGTGAATCAAAAATAAATAAAATATTTGAAATTTTGATGTGAAGTTGTAAAGGTCGAATATTAAATTTTTTTTCATATCATCAGATGTATCAGAGCGATAAGGTTGAAAATTTATCATTCTAACCGCAGAGCGTTGAATTGACAATATTTTATTAAATTCAATACTTCCTCTTTGACCCCAAATCAGACAGCAGTAACACAAGTGAGAAAAAAATATTGCAAAATACATATCTTTTAGAATTGATTTATTAACAAAAAAATCTAACTTTAGCGAGCATACTGTTTGCTATGTTCAGTTTCATACAAATTTCATTAATTATGAATTTTCCATGACAGGTGTTCATCAATTAATACACCCAAATATTTTATATAATGCGATTGATACAAACCTTTGCCATTTAACACAATTTTAATTTCATCAACAAATGTCTTTTTTGGTCTCCTAAAAATCATAAATTTGGTTTTATCTGTGTTCAAGGCAATAAGGTTTGCGTTTAACCAATCATTCAATCCTTTCAAATCAAAATTAATTTTTTTACATATATAATTGTTTAACTGACCTGTTAATGTATAATAAGTTTGTATCATCAGCAAAATGATGCACCGTTGAATATGTAATACAGTTTACTAAGTCGTTGATATATATCAAAAATAAAAGAGGTCCCAACACAGAACCTTGAGGCACACAGCATGTTGTTTTCATCAGAGACGAATTGAAACCATTAATCGAAACAAACTGTTGACGATCTGATAAATAGGACACAAACCAATCTTGTACAATGCCTCGTAATCTATAGTGCAGCTTCTGTATTAGAATTCCACGGTGAACGGTATCAAAAGCTTTTTTGAGGTCAATAAAAACACCACATGCAAAAAGATCACTATCAAGAGCTTCTCTTATTTTTTCAGTTATGCTTATTAAAGCATGATTAGTGGAGTGATAAAAACAAAACCCAAATTGTAGTTTGTTTAAACATTTACAACGGTCCAAAAAATTATAGATACGAGAATGCATAGGTTTTTCTAATAACTTGCTTACGTTAGATAGAAAAGATATCGGTTTGTAATTTGTACACTCTAGTTTAGAACCTTTTTTAAATAATGGAAGAACAGATGACGTCTTTAAGATATTTGGAAAAACACCTTTAGCAAAAGAAAGATTAAAAAGTTTTGAAAACACAATGGATAATTCTTCGTTTAAGTCTTTCAGGATAAAAACAGGAATGCTATTAGGTCCTGAAGCCTTTCTAAAACTTAAGTTTGATATTAATAATGAAATCTCTCCTTTGTTAGTTGGTGACAGGAATATGCTATTGGGATTAGGATTATTTAAATATTTTTCAGACTGAATTGTCTAGATTAATTTTTCGCTCTAATGAATTTACTATATGAATTCTTACGGACATTGATTGATTTTAAAATACCACTAGTTAACCAAGGTTTTAAAGAAAGTTTAAACCTCTTGATACTGATCTTCTTGAGTGGTGCGTGATTATCTAATAAATGATTAAAATGTTTATAAAATAAATTAAAACTATTATTAAAGTTTGACATAAAAAGCTCCAAAATTTCGTCCCAGTTGACTTTTAAGAAATCAGAAAGAAGGTTTTTCTTATCATAATCAGAAATGTTTCTGCGATAAATATTATGCTTTCTAGAAACAAAACTCATTTTGTCTTTGAACTCAATAAAAAATTGAGGTAAGTGGTCCATAATCGTAGATGTTAAATTTCCCGACAATATATTCTCACCATAAAAATTTGTATAGATATTGTCTATTAAAGAACTTGATCGTTCAGTTAAATTCTTGTAGGTAAAGTTATTTGCGGACAAAAATTATTAGACATCATAAAGTTAAAAAACATTGAAACATTACGATTAGAATTAACGTTCATTAAATCAATGTTGAAATCCCCAATTAAAAAAATGGTTTTATTTTCTGAAAGTAATTTTGAAGTAAGAGGAAGAACAAAGTCGTTATGGAATTCATTAACAAGGATACAAGGATGACAATAAATACAACCAACGATGACATTACGACTATTTTCGCAGATAACTTCAATAAAAACTGATTCCAAAAATAACCTTTTATACATTAACAGGTCATTCCTTAGTTTATAGTTTAACTTATTTGAAATATCAAGCAAAGCTCCTCCACATAAAGATTCTGTAGCAGTGTGTTCAATGACATAGTTTTCTAGTGAAATAGGAGTCGATGGTTGAACGTTAAGTTTTAATTTTGTTTCAGTTAAACCCATAATATCAAATTGGAAATCAAGTAAGCTAAGAAAAGTGCAGAAATTCATCAAAATGTTTGTTTAGTGAGGATATGTTTAAATGAAATATTGAAAATGAATTACTGCTGCCATATTTTGAGGTGCAAAAGTCAGTAGTGTCGTAATACTTGCAGTTAATAAGATTTGTAAAAGTATTATTTTCCTCGTCTGATGGATTTTGACCTTCTGTAATTTGTTAAATTTAGAAAACAAGTTGATTTGTTCATTCGACGGAAAAATCTTGTTAATAATTACATTTGACAAAAATAAAAACTTTAATTCATTGTTAGATATTGTACTGAAAGGAAATATTTCACATGTACACAAAATACAAAACCAATCAGAAGCATTAGATTTCAACAAGCGATAATCAATGTCGTTTAGTTCATTACACTTTTTATGAACCGAAAAGTTACACAAATCACATTATTATTATTATTATTATATTTCATATTTAAACAGGTTGACCACGTCAGAAAAATTACAAATTTCTGTTATAAATGTAGGACCTGATATATTGAGGACATTGACAGGACCTGATGACATTGTAAGGCATGATTGGCGATTTCTAACTGTTTTGTTACAAACATTGCATAAAAACATTTTCATTTGTATATTAAAGCAACATTTTCAACGTAAGAAAAGACAATGCATCGTTAATCCCGTGGTTAAATGGAATGGTTTGAAAATTAAATAATACTATCAACAAAAATGCGTGTGATTTTGAAAGCAAAAACTTAAAACCAGACACAATGACAACTTTTTCATTTCCAAAGGTTAATTAGGATGTCTGAAAATTTAAAAGAAAGTTGATTGCAAGCAATTCCCCAAGGGAGAAAGTTATTAAAGTAGGAGTGGGCTATAAATGGGTATTTTTTCAAATCATATGGAATACAAGTTCTTTTGGATGTTTTTAGTATAAGATCACAAAAAAGAAAAAAATAATTGAAAAAAATAATTTTTGCCCGTTCCCCAGCCCCGTAGAAGGATTTTTACCCAAATTTAATGAAATTTCACTTAAACATGGCTTGTGTGAGTTCTAGACAAGATTTTTACTTCAAATTTTTCTGGAAAGGTCAACCAATGATGTGAGAACAGATTAGCATCAGTTTGGTTCCTTAATGCCTTAATAATAAAAAACATAAAACAATAATGAAAAAAATTCACCAAAATTTAGAGAAAATTTTGTTTTATGGCAGTAAAAATTATATAAACAAGCATTTCATTCATTGTTATTGTATTCCCACTGTTAATATGCTTTTAACAAGCCATCTACCACAATTGTAGCATATACCATGCTCAAAATATACCCATAAGTGTGCTTTTTTACCTAAATGCCCAAATAAGGAAATTAGCCCCCAAATCCCCCGAATTTAAATTTTTCTTAATTTTCTTTATCTCAGTGGAATCAACATTGTCCATTCAATTCTAAAAAGTTCTCAATCACTATTTTAGCATTTAATTTGTTCAAGATATAACTTTTTATTTTATTCTGAAGCAGGTGTATCATTTTCGGTATAATTGCTAACTTACGATCCAAAGTCAACTCAGTTCAGCAATAATGGTAGCTCTTTTACATGTGCTCCATAAACAGATCATCAGACATCAGGTAATATTTTGGTTTTAACTTTATGAAATGTAAATGAAGTATAGGCATATCATATATTTTTGAAAAGCTTCTTTTGTGAAGAATACAATAAGAGATATATCAACTACAATAAAATAATATTTAAAGAATTATTGTGAAATATCTGCATTTGCATGAGTCATTTTCTCTTTCTAGCATGGAGACTCGATTTATTCTTGGTGATAAGTTACCTTTGGTATATGATGTTGCAATTGCAATACATTCAGCAGCAAAAAGAAAAGCAGCAAGGGAAAAAGCCATACACAACTATGCAATTGCTTTAAGAACTATGTGGATAAAAGCATTTGGATTAGAACATGTTCTTACATTGAAATCGGTTAAATCACGGATTATTCAATCGTGAAGGACTATGACACAAAGTGCTACAAAGCAAGTTACAACAGGAGAAAAGAATCTGAAGCCACTTCGTAATTTAAATTAAATATGGAGAAACTCACCAGCGCCTGTTAAAAGAAATACTCCAAAAGACAAAGTAAAAACAATAATAAACAATAATATTCTTGATATAGGAAAAGACATGGAAAAGATTTCAGGTAATGAAAAAGCATATTATGAGGATCAATGTTCAGCTCGGATATTTCGATTAAGTGAGGAAGTTGATGATGAATACGAAGAAGAAGAAAGAATTGATAAATCACTTCGAGAAGAAGAAATTTCTTTTCAAGAAGAAGAGTAGTCATTTTCTAACCCACCTGAGTTTCAAGAAGAAATTGCATGTAATAAGAAAAGAGTTGCTCCATCAGAAAAGGTCACCATGGTTGATAAAGATACTCAAGTTAATGTAAACATTCGACCGGAAATAAGAGCAGGGAGAAACACTAATGTCAATAAAAGATAAAAGATACAATTGCTACTGTAAGTTATTGTGCAGCAATATCAGTCCCCAAAGCCAGACTTGCAACTCAGACCGTATGTGAAAAACTTTATGAACACAGATATTTTCTTGAAAACCTTTCAACTATATATAGATGAAGAAGAAACAATGGAACCTTTAAATAAAAAACCACTAACAATAAAAGATTATGAGTCATATCGATACATCCTTCCATCCATTAATTCCTTCCAATCAAGGTCATGTTTTTTTGGAAGGAGAAAAACGCTCTACATGGTTCACAACTGGAACAAAATTGACAATAGTTTTAAATTATTATGTTATAATATTGTAATTACTTTCGGTAAATTTTGGTACCTGTTTTCACATCATTAGTTGAACTTTCCAGAAAATTTGAAGTAAAAATCTTATCTAGAACTCACACAATCCATGTTTAAGTGAAGGTGACCCCCGAAAATTCCAAATTTTCATGAAATTCGAGTAAAAATCCTTCTACGGGGCAGGGGAACGGGCAAAAAAAAAATTTTCAGTTTTTTTTTCTTTTTTGTGTTTCTTATACTAAAAACAACCAAAAGAACTTGTAACCACTATTATATGATGACTATTTTTCATTTTTTGAGGTGTCTATAGCCCACTCCTAATTTAAGAAGGCGTATTTTAAATCCAAAATATCAGACTTACAAATTTACAATAAAATATATATAATTTGTTCATTAAAACTCGCCAAAACTTTCGTCAAATCACTGATGTGACCGACCACCGCAACGTTCCCATGCTCCTTTTAAGTCTGTATTTAACAGAACCGCCAGAACACCAGAAAGAATGAATCGCTTTAGTTTGCCATAAATTCTTACACTTACTGTATAAAAATTTATGTGGGCAGAGACTTTCGTTAATGTAAATAGGCGCTTTCCTATTGCAAAGCTCTTTCAAATACTTTTTCTTCAACAGAATTCGCGAGGCCAACTTACGATTAACGAATTTAACAATCGTTATTCGTCTTTAGTCGATGGCAAGCCTGAATTTTATCAGGTTGCACACCACAATCAATTGAATCAAATATATCGCATACCTCATCCTCGAGAACACTATCACTAACTGTGTTTGAAATTCTGTGTACCTCTACACAATCGCGTCTAGAATATTGCTGACAAGCAAACATTTGGCGCTCCAAAGATTCCAAACAAGACAATATACCAACAACACCCTCGTTTTCAGTTTTTGTTCACGCATTTCGTCAACCGCCGCTGTCAAGTTGAATACTTGAGATTTTAACTCATCTATCGAGTCACGGAGCAAAATGTTTACCGATTGAAAACCCAAGAATTTATTAATGATTTCATCCTTGTTTAGCTTTTTAAGTTGTTGCTTATTACATGCCATAATTCAGTAAAACACATGTTAAAATCTTCAAACACAAAAAATTCACCACAGGAAAAACATAGGTTTACAAATTAAAGAATGCTGATTTCAAATCAAGTACCAGAATTGGGATATTTTCACTTTTTCACCATATTTGGGCAAATTTGAGCCCAGAGTTTGAAGTATTCCGTGGCGAAATGGTACTGCACATGTTTGTGCGATATCTGACATTTTGTGGATGAAATATTATGTTGATGTTATATTTAAAATATTAAGTGATGCCAACCAGTGGTTAAGGAGATATAAGGAGCTCAACATATCTGCATAACAAAGAAGAAAATCTAGCATCTTTTGAATAGCTTTCAGTAAGTATATAGTAGATAACACTTTACCCTTTTGGAAAGGTTTGGATAGATTATTATGAAACTCAAAAAACAAAACCAATACTCAAAACTTTTTTACGATCAAAATTCAGAGAGTTGCCTGTTTCATTCTATCCAATTATATGTATAGGTGTAGCTAGCTAGCTAGCTATATATGCTGACAAACAAATTTACTTTTTTTGCGAAACAAGTGCAGATTCAGTCTTAGCAACCTACCTAAAAACAATAGCAGTTACAATAATTTTAGACAGATATAATTCAGACAACGATACCTACCTTGATTATATTGCCTCTTCTTGTATATATTTATTATTGTTCACCAGAACATATGCATATTGGTAAACAAAACCAAAATCACCACTGAAAAACTAGTAAAAACACGTGGTTTTGAAAAAAGCCAATCGGAATTTTAACTTGCACGTGAAATATGCGGGCTTCCTGTAGCGGAAGAAGATACGAAACAGATATATTCGTTTGGTTTTGTTCGAAATCACGTGCTTTTTACTAGTTTTTGTTTCAATCGTCATTTGGTTTTTGTTGACCGATGTTCAGATGTATAATAACAATAATAAGTATATTACATATTATATGTTACAGTGAATTCATCAAACCAGGATATTTCTAAATATCCTAAAAATTTCAGCAAATTTCTAGTCACTGTTTCACCCAGGAAATTTACAAAATTCCTAAAACATTCAGGAAATTTGTAGAAAGCTGCGCCTCTTTATTTAAACAAAAAGGTTAGGATCATCATTTTGTTGTTGGTATTTTTGAATTTGAATTAAACAACGTACATCAACACAATATAATTAGAATAGATAATATAAATAGAGTTCTTCTAACTTAAATAACAACAACAAAACCCGGCCTGTAAAAAAAGTCAGAAAGTCAGTTGATCGAAGGTAATTGTTTGTAAGAAAATATAAAGTGAGTGGATTCGTTTGTTGTTGGTGGTGGTGGTGCAGATGGTGATGGAGGTGGTAATAAAGCCGAAAAAAATAATCATGTAGTCTTCGTTTTTCAATCTATTTTATATTCAATCTATTTTATATGTAATTTGTTTTTACCTGTGCAAATTGCTGTTTTTCTACATGTGTAAATTTTTTTACTTTGCATAAAAGTTATCCAGAAGTTTTATCTTTTGTATTTACTATCCTCTTTAAGACTACTGCAAAAAGAGTACCCCAGTATCTTTCTTTCTCACGGACTATAACTACAGGTCGGCTGTTAGAAGCAGCAGAGATAAAGAAAGATGACTCGTTCAATTCTTATCGATATAATAAATCAAAGTGAAATTGGGGAAGAAGGTATAGTTGCGACGTCTGAAAACGATTCATTCGGATGATACCTTCTCGGATGAAGATGACGTTGTTTCTGAATGGGAAACTTCGTCTTGCGAAAGTGAAGACAGCGATGATGATGATATAATGTCATAAACCATAATATATGTATTACTTGGATGAAGGGTCGCGAAAACCGCGCAAATTAAACCATACGAAATGCATGAGCTTCGAGTTACCTTTGTAACTGTTGCAAAAATTCTCGGCACCACCATATTGAATCCACGATATATTTAATACCATTAAACCGCGAAATAAAATCCACGCGAAAATGTATCCACGAAAGGTAACCTGGATTACAGGTCTCTTTTATTCTTATTTTATTTTTAATTGTTTTATTATGATTTTATCAATTTTTATCTTAGTCCAGGAAAAAAGGCCAAAAACCCACCTTTCACTAGACATTTGGGGAGTGCTGTTTTTATGTTCCTATATACCTCTAGAACACATTTCAAGATGGTTTTCAGGTTGAATGGGTGATAAACACTCTCAACCAGGTCGATATTTAGGGACAAGTGCAATTTTGACTACTAATTTTTTTGAGTGGGGTCACCTACTTTAAATGTATATATCTCAGAAAATATGAAGGTTAATGATATAAAACTTTGTATGTAGTGAAACAATATATTAGAAAGTGATCTCTAAAAATTTGATAATTATCACATGATTTTTGTGTATTTTACAGACCAGAATGTCTAAAAATCGTCAAAATTCGTGAGTTTTCCCTTTAATATATAGCTTTGTCCAAATTTGAAGGGTATGTTTATGTACAAACTTTATATATATGTTCAACTCAATTAATATCAATTGTTTGGAATCATGAGAAACAATTGAATTCAATTTACTTTACTTTAGAATGTGTTTTATTTACATTTAATTCAAATTCATTTGTTGAAACTTGTCTGTTTTGGTGCTTGGTTGTTTTGCATATTTACATTTCGAGGACATTTAATTTATTCTAGAAAATTAATTAATAATGAACAATTTACAGTGCATAGTGCATTATGAAGACCAAACCAGCTACTCTCAGTTGAAATCGTTATCTGAAATCAATATTACTAGGATAAAGGAAGCAAAAGAGAAGAGATTGAACTTGGGCGGGCTCCATCACAACAAACAAGTAGATAAATTACCAGTGGAGATTGATACAAAAATATTCGGTATTCATCTAGAACCATGTTACAAAAGGTACGTAGTTAAGTCATTTCTTGTTATACAATTACTAGAATAGATCAAGGATGTTCAAAAGCTTTTTAACTTGAATAGATCCAGTATGAAATTTTCTAATCCGGCCATATAATTACTTATAACAACAACTTTTATTCTTATTCCTTGTAGGTTCACTTCAATCATTGGGAATAAAAGATACTCTGTCCAACCCAAATCATTGTCATCATCCAAGTTAACGAGATCAAGCATCCAATCGGCCAGTAAACCACAACAAAATACTGGTCTATACCCTAAAGAATGTGGTATATGTGGAAAATATCAAATTCAAAGAAATAAAAATAAGTTCTACCTCTACAAAATTGTAACAGACAGCTCTCATTTTGCCATTAAATCAGCTACAAAAAGTAAAAACGAACAATTTTATAAGGAGATAGAGGATCTTGATTTGATAGCAAAAGAGTTTAAAGTTCATAGGTGTTGTTATCAGCAATTTACTCATGGTTTTACAGAAAGCGCGTCAAGAACGTCATCAATTAGTAATACTGACAAACCACATACTTACGACCAGGGAGATTTCGTAAAAGTGGTTTCCTTTATCACAGATGAAGTTTTGGAGAACAAAACTATTGTATCTCTCAATGTGCTTCAAGAATTATATGGCATTGGGAAAGGTGACAGTCGTTACCGAAACAGGTTGAAAGAAAGATTGGAAAAGAAATTCGGAGACAATATCATATTTTTGTCCAATTCAAATCATTCACGGACAGCTGAAATGGTAATGAGCAGTGCGTGTATCGATGACACAGTACAAATTAACCATCCTGAGTATTTGGTGCAGAAAGCGGGAGAGACTTTGCGAAATGAAGTATTAAAGGAATTTACAGATAAACAACTACTTAACTGGCCGCCTTCTACCGAAGAATTATCACAAGACGAGTGGAAACCACCAAAACTTGTCACAAGATTTGTGCAAGCGTTATTTGGAAGGTTCTCAACATCAAAACAAGAACGTTGGGTGAAGTCGTTAGCCCACGACATTGTATATCAGGTAACAAATGGAAAATGTATGCAACTAAAACACATATTGTTATCGCTGGGTTTATCAAATATCACTGGCTCAAGAAAAGTTATCGACATCATTAGCAGCTTTGGCCATTGCTTGCCGTACGGATTGACATCAGAAATCCAAACTTCAGCAGCCGAAAGTGCGATTGCCAAAGCAGAATCTAAAGAACTTCTCCCAATAAAACCAATATTTGCAAAATCCGTTGCCCCAACTTATTATTGGGTTGATAATTTTGACGTACTTGTTGATCGACTTGCTGCATTATTGGCTGCACTGGTACATTCGAAGATCTCGCTAACAGATTCATCAACAGTTTGGAAAAAGGTTTTAAAAGGCTAGATATAGTTGCTGATACATACCGTAGGAACAGCATAAAAGAAGGGGAAAGAAAAAAGAGAGGTGTTTCAAGCTTGATAATGATTGATTCAATTAAAAGCAAGTTGCCGTCCGATCTTTCTAAATTTATGCTAAACAATGACAACAAGTCAAATCTAATCAAGTTGATATTCACTTATATTGTCGACAACAAATACCGCGTCTTGGATTATCTTGGCACTCGTACAATTTATTTGTCAGATGACACCATGACAACATGCTTAACTAATTCATCCACTTCTAAAGACAACACACTTACTAGCAATCAAGAAGAAGCTGACACAAAGGTGGTTCTTCATGGACTTCACACTCTTCGTCTTTGTGAAAATGGTAAAACCGTAATCCTTCCGGTGACACTGATATTTGTCTCATCTTGCTACAGCTGGTTCCAGATGATCACCAAAAAAGGCTACTGTATGATTATGGAACAGGCATCAGACGGAAAAAAATTTGGCTGAACAAATTTGAGCTTGATCCCAAATATAAACCAGCTTTAATAGGGTTCCATGCCTTTACAGGTAATGACTATGTGTCAGCCTTCTTCAGAAAAGGGAAAAAGATCTGCTATCAAATAATGACCAAATATGAGGAGCATGTCGAATTATTTACTGAACTTGGAAATAACTGGGATTTTGATGACGAAATCTTTTATTCAGCTGAAAAGTTTGTCTGCAGATTGTATGGGCTGAGAAAAAACGTCGTTACGGTGAACAAAGCTCGTTTTGAAATGTTCAAAAAGAAGTACTCGAATGAAAACAAAGTTATCGATTTGTCAACGTTACCACCGTGTAGAGAATCGTTGCAGTTACACTTATTGAGGGCAAATTATGTTGCGTGCATTTGGAAAAGATCGGGCCAGTCACATATTGATCACCCAAATGTTGAAAACTATGGATGGGACCCTCTTGGAAATGTCAAATGGATACGAGAACAATATCCTAGTGAAATTGAAAACCTTCTGCTCGAAAATGACGACAATATGAACATAGATGATGAAGAAGAGGACCTTGGTAGTGACGTTGACACTGATGATCAAGATTGATGTTATATATATAGAATATTGATTTTTAAATTTTTTCTAGCTTCAAAAAGTAGTTTCTCTTAATTTCCTATGATAAACTCAACCTCGCCTGAATTTTAATCTTTGAGAAAAATTATATTTATATTGACAAGTTTTCTTATAGTTTTTTTAATTAGTTTTGCTAGTTTTGGTATCCATTAAATTTGAGCAAAACTCACGAATTTTTGAAGATTTTTAGACATTCTGGTCTGTAAAATACACAAAATACACGTGATAATCATCAAATTTTTAGAGATCATTTTCCAATATATTGTTTCACTACATACAAAGTTTTATATCATTAACCTTCATATTTCCTGAGATATATACATTTAAAGTAGGTGACCCAACTCGAAAAAATTAGTAGTCAAAATTGCACTTGTCCCTAAATATCGACCTGGTTGAGAGTGTTTATCACCGATTCAACCTGAAAACCATCTTGAAATGTGTTCTAGAGGTATATAGGAACATAAAAACAGCACTCCCCAAATGTCTAGTGAAAGGTGGGTTTTTGGCCTTTTTTTCCTGGACTATCTTCTTGTTATACGGTATTTACTAAAGTTGCAATATAAGTTAAAAATAGTTTTTTTAACCCTAACAGTTTTTACACCCTGTCACGTGACATAAGAAAATAAGCTATAACTCGAAAAGGAAAAAAAATCAAAACATAGTCCAAGCGGAAGAAATGCTTAAAATCTCACTCCGGTTCAGAAAAATATCACTTCAACAGTTTTAGATCGATTTTGAATAATGTTTTCTTTCATGACGCCACAATTAGTTTTTGCCCAATTTCTCAATAACTGCAGGTCCCAGGTGCGGAAACTTTTTCTTTTATTAATCTTCTATATATATAAAAGAAGATTCCACAAAAAATTTTCAGTTCCCAGATATGTTAAATGAAAAGTTATTTCTAAGCACATTTTTCAGCCATAACAAACGGCCTATTACTCATTGAACTTTAAGGCGACATTATTTTCTTTAAAAATATACTTTAGGGTGACGTTTTCGTTAAGGCGACTTTTTGTGTCACCTTAGCGTTTTGAAGCGCGATTTTCAATATTTCTATCGTCGTAAGGTATAATAATCGAATACCGCCCGGTTCCTCCACCTTTCAACCACCCACACATAAATTTTTATTTCCTATACAAATATCAACAACTTGCTATTATTGTTTTAATAACTCGATTGTATATTTCCGATGTATCTAATAGAACGCGTTAAGGTGACCCTTCATATTTTTGTAAATAGCTGTCTTGTTCAGAAATATATTTCAAATATATTGCTATGTGCTATGCTCTTTAGTCCCTAGTCTTCTTTCTACAAACATTTGAAAGTATTGGAAAAGAAATCTGGCTTTGAATTGGATAAAGTTTGATAAAGAACAATTTTTTAACGTGAATAGACAAAATTTCATCGTGCAGAGAGTATTTGGAAAATCTATACCGGCCAGCCAAGCGCATGCGCTAGATAAGCCCGCGCGCGGGAAAAATAGCGATAGTTGGTAATTGAAAACATCGAGTGAAACATTAAGCCTTGTGTCCACTGAAGGCGATAGAACCCATCGCTTTGTTCTATCGCTACAATTTTAGAACTTGCTTTAGTTGACACGGAATTAGTTCTATCGCTTATTTTTATCGCTTTTTTTGGTTCTATTTTTTAGAACTTGTGTCTATTTTGGTAAACGATAGAAATGAAATTTTTTTCATTTCTATCGCTTTAAAAAATAGACCTATCGCTAAGATCAAAGGATTTTTCAAATGCCGTCATTCGAAATTCAAAAAAACACTCGAATGTATACGTTGTGAGAAAGGTTGATTGAATACTTTGATGTTTTGTTTTGAAAACAATTCATACGTTCAGTCGTCGAATCAGTATCATAGGCAGAAAAACAATCAATCTACTTGAAGAGGAGGAAATCGCGTTACAATGTTTCACACGTTTCACTTATAATGCGGCTGACAGTCTTCTTCCCCATTCGGAAAAAATATGTCAAGGAAATTTGCGAGTCCCCAGATGCCAGAAAACGTAACATTAGCATTAAACTCTGTGCAGGAGGAATTGCTTTTCGAAAATTTGTGTTTTTCTTTAATATCAAAGGAACAACAAGTGACAAAAGATGTTCCATTCGTTCAGGTGACATCCTAAAAAAGCCGAAAAATTGGTATATCATTAGATATTTCATTGAGGGAAAATGGAGTTGTCAAAAACATAACAGTGAACATCGCAAAAACTTACTTGAGATATGACTCTCTGCTTGTTAGTTGCATTTCTCTTACAAGCCGATCTATACCAAATTTTTCCCGGTCTTTGTAGATTTTCTTCACCCATATCTTTCTTTTTCTTCGTTTTTTTTTTTCTTTATCAAAAGAACTGCAAGAAACATCAAATCAAGCTCCTCATCACTATCCATTTTTGTATCAAATGACAATAATCTTTTTGGCGCCTATCGCTTTCCGTGTCCATATCATTTCAGTGGACGCGCTATAGCGATAGTTCTAAAACAAAGCGATGACCTAAATTTATAGCGATAGATTCTGTCACTTTTCAGAAATAGAGATTAGTTCTATCGCCTTCAGTGGACACAAGGCTTTAGGGCGACAAGAAAATATACAAAAAACGTTAGGGGTACACTAAGGAGAATTGGCAAACAACCACCAACGCACTAAACAAATGTTAATGTAAACGTGTTTGAAGCAAGGCGATCGTGGTTAACGTACTTTTTAGCATGTCGTGCGTGCGTGCGGTCATGTTCAAGACGATCGTGTTGATATGGATTTTTTATCTAAGTATTTGTATCAATAAACCAAGATTTATTACTGCTGATGGCATTAGTATAACATGTGGTGAATGTGACATTTATGGGAAGCTGAAAGAAACGTTTATGTGTGGATCTCTTGCACAAGAAGTTCAAAAAAGAGCTTTTATAAAAAGACAAAATACGACATTTAAAGAAAATATGTTAATTTTATTGCTTTTGCTCACTGGAGATATCGAACAATGTCCCGGGCCTACAAAGATCGCCGATTACTGTAGTTCTCGAGGTTTCAAAATAGTACATCAGAATGTATGTGGATTGCTATCGAAACTTCCACATCTTGAAACTTTTATAAACATGACTCATTCAAAAATTGATATTTTCGCTGTATCAGAAACACATATAAAAGATGGTGATTTTTCAGATAATGCTACGTTGTACTCACTACCAGGGTATACATTTATGCATCGAAACCGAAAAGATGGAAAAGGCGGTGGAGTCGGAATTTATGTCAAAAATGAAATAAACTTTAAACGCAGACATGATTTAGAAAATCACACAGAGAGCCTTTGGATTGAAATTTGGCTGAAAAAATCGAAGTCTTTACTAATTGGATGCTACTATCGCCCTCCTGAGAGTTCAAAGTACTTACCAAAAAACTTTTGTGAGTTATTAGACGAACAATTAACTCGTGTCGTTAAAAATAAAAGAGAAGTTATAATCGTAGGTGACTTTAACGTCGACTACAGCAAAGCAAATATAAACAAAGAATTTAAATCACTTCTTAACACATTTGGTTTCAAACAAGTTGTTACGCAACAGACAAGAACAACAGAAACAACAGCGACGCTGATCGACCTAATTATAACAAATAAACCAGAGAACTTAACAGAAATTAATGTTTTTCCAAATTCAATTGCTGATCACGACATGATTGCTTGTTGCAGAAAAATAAACTTTAACCATTACCAAATGCGAACAATAAAATGCAGAAAATACGCACGCTACTCACCAGACGATTTACGTGATGATGTCTCCAATGTAGACTGGACGCCAATATATCAATCATCTAGCGCCGAAAGCGCCGTACAAATGTTTACCTTGACGTTACAAAAAATCTTTGACACTCATGCTCCCCTAATCGAGAAACGGATTAAAGGAAGACCATGCCCATGGTTCAATGCCAGCGTAAAAAAGAAAATGAACAATCGAGATCAATTTCTAAGAAAAGCGAGAAAGACCAAAAGTCCAACTGATTGGCAAGCTTATAAAAGGTTAAGAAATGAGTCCACCAAAGACATAAAGAAAGCAAAATCAAATTTTTATAAGGAAAACTTAAATGAAAACATTACGAAACCTAGAAAGTTCTGGTCAGCTATAAAATCGGTTTTCCCCGGGAAGTCGACGATTTTACCTTCGTATGGTAAATCTGACAACCGCCCCAGTCCAAACATCTTTAGCCGTTTCTACAGCACCATGGCACTTACACTAAAGAAAACCATCTCACCACTCGTGGATTTTACTTGGCGTTATATTCCCCAACTACCCAAAAGAACGGAGAAAACTTTCAAACTTCTGTATATATCCGTGTTGTCTGTACAGAAGGAACTAAAATCATTGTCACGTCAAAAAGCTACTGGTGTTGACAATCTATCACCTGGTCTCCTGAAAGACTGTGCAATCCTGATATCAAAACCGCTCAGCCACATCATCAACCTATCCATCAAATCAGCAACAGTGCCTTCCAGCTGGAAACTCGCCAAGATCACACCCATCTTCAAATCAGACAATCCATCGTCTCCTGAAAATTACCGACCGATTTCAGTTCTCTCTGTATGTTCGAAAATACTGGAGAAATGTATCAACCGAGCACTGAAAGAATACCTGGAAAACAACAACCTTCTTTGCAGCAGTCAACACGGTTTTCGGAAAAAACACTCGACCAAAACTACATCTATTCTATTCTGTGGTTCGATCAGGAAAAACATGGACAAAGGAATCTTAACTGGTGCAATTTATATTGACTTGTCAAAAGCTTTCGACACGATTGGTCATAGTGCCTTACTGAACAAATTACCTGCCTATGGAATACAAGGAAGTGAGCAACAATGGTTTTACAGTTACCTATTTAATAGAAAACATATTGTACAGAATGGTAATGCCTACTCCAATCCAGAGCCTGTCTTTTGTGGTGTACCACAGGGTTCGATTCTGGGACCGTTACTGTTCATACTTTTCATAAATGATTTAACTGAACATTTGGAATACTCAACAGTTCTTATGTATGCCGATGACACAGTCCTGTACGTCTCAAATAAGTACTCAACAGAAATCGAACGTTGCTTAAACCAAGACATGAAAAACATATTGTCCTACTTTCAGGAAAATGAACTCATAATAAATATGAGAAAGGGAAAAACCGAATTGATGCTTTTCGGTACGTCAAAACGTCTACAAGCTGCTGGAGGTATTATCGAGGTATTCTACAACCAACAAAAAATAAACTTTACAAAAAGTTATAAATGCCTTGGTACCATAATGGACAGTCAATTAAATCTGAATGAGAACTTCGAAAAGTCTTACAAGAAAGCTAGTAGCAGATTACGTTTATTGGAAAGAATGCGGTGTTACCTAACGACGAAAGCAGCACACTTGGTCTTCTTGACAATGATAGTCCCGATAATAACCCTCAGTTGTACACTCAAGCCATATAACAAAACACAAAGAGCTAAATTAAATTCACTCGATGCAAGAGCAAAGAAAATCATCAGTATTAGAAAAAGTGATCCCATCGATAGAACATTTTGCTGATAGAGAACGTTGCTTGCTCGTCCGAAAATGCATCACCAACGAAATGAATGGGAAACTTAACAATTACTTCACAGTACTCGAACATAAAATTAGGACCCGAAACAATGAACTTAGTATCAAATTACCAACAGTTAAACTGGAAATTGCTAAAAAAAGATTTTTCTTTGCAGGAGGGCAATTATATAATAAATTACCGATTGAGATTAGAAAAATTAAGGATTTTAGAAAATTTAAAACAATGCTGAGGGCATACCTTACATGATCAGATATTTTGTGACACATGCCTGCAGTATTGATTTCTCTTTTTATCTATAAATATATTTTAACCTTTTGTTTTATTTACCCTAACAATAAATTATTAACTTTTTTAATTTTTGCACAGGACAGACACTGATAGCAGTTTTTTAATTGTATATATGTACATTAAAACTGAAGTTTTTCATCCTGTAAAAATATTCATTTATAATAATATAATAATAATAATAATAATAAATATGTATAAATGAAATAATTTTACACCTTTGATAATATTATGACTTTTGAAAAGAAAAATGACTGTAAAGTGCCTTCTTTAAACTGCTTTCAAGAATTTTTTCCAAAAAATTTCAAAAACAAGGAAAGTCGCCCTAAGGTACATATTTTGTATTATGTCACCTTTAGGTTGAAAGAGAAGTATATATATATATATACATGTGTGTGATAGTTGTAAAACTTCTTCTCATAGAGTGCTCGACATAAGGAGCGAATAAATTTATAGATAATGAAAAACAACTTTTGTTGTTAGTACTTAAAATTTCATGCTTTTGCAATCATCAGCTAACTACAGTGAATTAAAACCGTTAAAATATAAATGCTACAATGCAATAACTTCGTGACGTCATTTGATATTTTTTAGTTTGTGTTTGTTTCGGTGCCGACATTTGTTTATTAGTTCGCTGCGTTTGTTGAAGAGATTGGGGTCGTTTGATGTCAGGATATAAAGTTTTTCTTTTAGGCAAAGTGGGCATCTATTGGAGTTTGGCTTGATCTTTGTACATATTTCTTTTCTTCCATAAATCAATTTTATTCGCAAAGAACCACACTCCTATTAGCGACGAAGATCTTAAAATCATAAAACATGGAAGAAAACCACTACTTTACAATAACGGGGAACCTTAGGTAAAGAAAAATAACGAAAACTTCGATGTAACTATGGGTGCATATGATGGAGCGGAAATTTGCAAACTCGTGGGTATTGTAAAGTCTTGAAAGTGACTGAACGTTTAGTTATATATAAAAGCATAAAACTGACAAAAGTGGTACATACGACCATGCGTGTTGATAACGTGCAGAGAGAGAGAGAGAGATACAAGTTACGGGCCCCTAAATTTATGGGCCGTCGAATCTAAGAATATTAAAACACAAATATGGCGGAGATACAACATTCCCCCACGCCGTTACTTTGTCACAACGAGTTTGATTTCTTTGTCTGGGACAAACTTTATGTCTTCTTTCCTCTAGTTGGTAACTTCTACAGGTATTAGTTTGTTAAGAGGTCTATATACAGTCCGAAGAGAACCATTTGGCTGGAGATACTTCACCGACGCTGCACGAATTCTCGAATCGCCGGAGGGTAACAAGGACTCAACTATTGCAATCTTCCACAAAACACGTGCCTTGCTACTTTCTTCGATGAGTACAATATCTCCAACGTTAATAATTGGATATCCAAAACGTCGCTTGGATTTATGAAAAGCTCGTAACTCAAGTAAATACTCCATTTTCCATCGATTTAAAAAGTGCGCTTTTGTCTTGATTACATGTTGCAATCTTTTATTGATAGTTGTACTGTTCGTTTTGTTATACCCCAAACTATCTAAATTAAGTTTATGGCCAAAAACCAAATGATTCGGAGTTAAATGCTCCTCGCGTGGATCGTCATATTGAAAGGTTAGGGGGCGATTGTTAATTACGACTTCAATCTCTTGCAACAATGTTAAAACGTCTTCGAAATTCAAACGGGCTTTACCAACGACTTTTTTCAAATAACGTTTAACCATCCGAATCATTCTTTCGAATAAACCACCCCACCAGGGGGCAGCCGCCACATTAAAGAGCCACTTCACTGACTTGCTCGTCGCAAACTCTTGGGTGATGTCCGATGCGAACTGGGTACCATTGTCGGACAATATCTCACTTGGTACGCCTCTTCTGGAGAAATATTGTCTCAAGACACGAATGTACGGTGGCCGAGAAGTGCACAAAAATAATCTTAAAAAAAACTTTTTAAATATGCACAAAAATTATCTAATATACACAAAAATAATCTGATATACACAAAAATAACCTTATATACACAAAAATAACCTTATATACACAAAAATAATCTAATATACACAAAAATAATGTTAAACTGGTCTTGATTTTATTCCTTGGCAATATAAAATCACTCCAGTCTGGTCTTGCTTTTAGTCCGAGAAAATCCACCATGCGTTACTAGTCCTGTAGAATTTTGAGTGAACCTAGAAAAAATTAACATAGAGACGAATTATATTGTGTTGGAAAGCTTAGAGTCTTGGGATTCAGAAAATCAACAGGGTCAATTTTGCAAGGCTAGGGAAAATATTTTACAGACCAGAATAGCCACGCCCTAAAAATCACTAAATTGGTAATAACTTATCAACTATGTACGATAATTCTTTCAAACTTTGACTCAAAAAAGGTATTTATATTACACGTCGACCCAAGAAATATTTTTCGGATCACGTGACATGAGCGTAATTTACAGATCAAAGAGTTATTTTTAGATTCTGGTCTGTAAATTTGCTGTTGAAAGTCTAAAATAGTTGAAATTGCGGAATTATTTAGACTTTATTAACAGCAAATTTGTAAGAAAGTTTCAATTGAAATAATCGAGTAGTTCAATATTTATTACCTCATTTTAGTAATTTACAGACCAGAATATTTTGAACCTATATGTTTTCACGCCCGCTATCTTAAGCGTTTTCTTTTTTTCTTTATTTTTGCGCGCTTTTTTAAAAACAAGTTGACGTGTAAACAAGTTGTGTAATCTGCGGGCGTATAAACAGAGTTACTGAATGAACTTGACTCAACAAAGACAACAACAAGACTGTTGACCTTGAAGGTTAGACAAAATTGATGTTTATTGCTCTTACTTATGTCCTGGTAGTAACTACACCACTTCTGTTTTGTTTATAGACGTGCTTCTACTTCCCGAGTTGAAATAGCTTACGAAGATGATAGGGGGCAAAAGAAGTCCAGCGAAAGCGTACCTGAGTCTTACACCACACGCGATAGTCATACTACAACGTTCAGTAGAATTCCTTACTCTCAGTCAAATGTGCGCTTTCAAAGAAACACACAGCCACCGTTGCGTCGGTCGTTCCATCCAGAAACGTCATCGGGCGATACCGACGCATCATCGGATTCGTTGCCGACTACCAAGCACCGCCGCACCACAGAGACAATGTGGAGCGCTCACAACGGCGATGGTATCTCTCCCACAAAGCTACCTTCTAAACTAGACCAAGTGAAAATAAACGTAGTGGACGAGACAGTGTTTTCCGACGTCTCCTACGACGATAAACTGCCAGCAGTAAAAGACAGTAATATAGACTTTTTATTACCGCAATCAAAACGACCAGGCTTTGTTGCGTGATTACTCGCTCTCACAAGATTACCACGTGAACAACAGTGATGAGGCGGACATTGTCGAGAAGGAGGCAGAGTTAATGGAAAGTGACAACGAGAACAAGAGTACCAACTATCCGGACACGTCGTCATCAAATTACTTTCAGGACAGGAAGAAAGATTTCGAGACTGACTACACTCTTTCGCGTGAATTCCACACGTCACATCATGATGATCCACCCGATGCCGTGGAAAACGCGACGCCATCGGACTTCAAAGAACTGGACGCTAAACGTGCAAAACTTAAAAGAGTTGCTAATTTTAACGTTTTCAATAAGCTTGAGAAACCTCACAGCTCTCTCTTGAAGAACATGTCAACGGAAAAGCCATCAGTTGAGAGCTACAAAGATGAAATCTGTTAAAAAGGTTGCGCCGTTGCTTGACATAAAGAAAGTTGAAAGTAATTTACTATCGAGTACAACCGAGGACGTATCAAGTGCAGTGAATAGAAAAAGTCAACAGAAACAAACCGATGTGGAAATTCATGATAGACCCGTTCACAGAGAGTTTAACAGACTGAACAGAACTAGAGAAATTAAAAGTGCCAAGTATGATAAAGCGGAAAGACACTCGGAAAGAAAACGCGAACCGGGCACTTCAAATCTTAAATATGACGTCACTGGTCCAGACATCTCCGTGTTCAGACACAGTAAAGATTTGTTTTTCCTAGCAAAAAATAACGCCAGCGATCTGCTAAGTCGCCAAAAGCTGAAAGAGGTATTCGATCTCAGGAACAGCTCCACAAGACAAGAAGATCTGTACGCAGAGAAGTCAAACTTGAAAGAAGACCCCGTCTCCTCATCTGGTATTGAATTCAGAAAAAAATGTGGCCAAGTCTAGTATCATGGATGTCCTTAAGAAACTGGAAGAGAACAGCTACAAAGCCAAGTTGAAAACGTTGAATGAGTTCTTGAAGCGATACACCCCAAACGATGAGTTTCAGAAGAAACGTTACGAGGCTTGACAAAACAAACACAGATTGCCGGTCTCATGGTATTTCACCACCCCTGTGATAGGCTACAAGCGTTCCCTAGCGAACGAATTGCGAGTTATCCACGATGATGTGAATATCGCGAGACGAGCCCATGTTCAATTGCATGATGATAGACGGCAAATAATACCTCTAAGTGTGCTCAGACAGAGCGCCAACGGACCCTATCACCACATTTACTTCCATAAACCTGCATCTCATGCCGCTAGTATTAATCAAGCGCCCGGGCATATGATTCGCCCCTCTAAGCCTTCTTTGGTTGCTTACGCCGGACATAATTGGCCTCAGCCGAAGTTTGCTTTTGGCAAGCCAGAAACCAAGCAGATCTTCGTGAAAGCTAAAGAAATCCTTCCCGATCCTGTACACGATAGCAGAAGAAGTATGAAAAAATTAGCAACTAAAGCCAATCTCTTCTCTAGAGATATTAACCACGCGTCTGCAAAAAGAAGATACCTGTACAATTATCGCCAGGCTAACTGGAAGAAACTGCAGAAAGCATTGCAGCAAAAGAAGATGTTCATTCGAGCCCATTATCTTATGTCTTGTTGACTTTTTGTTTGAACAGGTTTTCTCTAATATACATTGTCACAACTGTAGAATATTGGTATATAAGTATTCTGGTTCAATTTAAAAACCTGGCTTTACTTGCCATAATCAAAATACTTCTTCTCTTACAAAGTTCTTTGAAAAAGTCGTTTGGGCATGTAATATATATTTTTGCAAAGCTATTTTTTAACCAGTTATACATGTAAATACTTTCACAACTTGTATTATTTAAAGATTTGAAAATTTTGAAAATGGGGTAATAAATATTAAACTACTCGATTATTTCAATTGAAACTTTCTTACAAATTTGCTGTTAATAAAGTCTAAATAGTTCCACAATTTCCACTATTTTAGACTTTCAACAGCAAATTTACAGACCAGAATCTGTTAATTACACACATGTCACGTGATCCGAAAAGTAATTCTTGGATCGACGTGTAATATAAATACCTTTTCTGAGTCAAAGTTTGAAAGAATTATCGCCCATAGTTGATAAGTTAGTACCAGTTTAGTGATTTTTAGGGCGTGGCTAATCTGGTCTGTAAAATATTTTTCCCAGCCTTGCAAAATTGACCCTGTTAATTTTCTGAATCCTGAGACTCTAAGCTTTCCAACGGTATATAACTCATCTCTATGTTAATTTTTTCTAGGTTGACCCTAATTTTGGCGAAATTCTACAGGACTATACGGTTATAATTATCTATTTATCATATTTTTGCTTCTTCTTGATAAAGTGGTAAAGTAAGTAAGATGTTTTGCTTTCATTGTGGAAAAGAAGTGCTTTGAAGATACTGTGGTTATTGTGAGCTGGAGAATAAGAAAGATGAAGAGAAAACTCATGCAAATAATTTGAAATCGTTTGACGATCTTGTGAAAAAGAGAGGTAAAACGAGAGTTACTTATAACATTACCAAAACGAAGAAAGTTGGACACAAGAGAAGTAAAACAAACTACCATTTATGCTTCCTTATGTCAAAGTGATGAGAATGGTGCCTTGAAGCAGGTGAAAGGGAGTCGATTGCCTGTTATTGTTGAAGCTGATTGGGGACCATACAAGCTTAAGGAAGCAGTCTTTGAAAAATTTGTTCGCTACAACAAAAGTGTGTATGAGAAAGATGGAGATATGGAAATATGGAAAATGGAGATATCATAAGAAATATCCCAAGAACTAGTACTGCCTTTACAGTGTAAGCATATAAAAATGATTTAGGGATTGGTTATCATGGTATTGTTGTTTATTTAATGGAGTATACCACCACAGACGATGGCTATGAAAATAACTCAGAATTGCCAGATGTTTCAAGAATTATTAGGTATAGTCATATAATGTTATTATCGTAGGTTAGTTGAACTTTATACTGTTATTGTGCTCAGTGTGAAATATTTCATGACTTGAAGAAGCATGTCCTCATATTTGATACACCCCTTACAGGGGCGGATCTAGGATTTTTTTAGGGTGATGCAAAAAACGTAAAATTCAAACAATTTTTTGTTTTCATTAATGACGTCATATCTAACAAATTTTTCAAAAAAGTTCTGTATTTAATTTCAGTCTATAATAACAATCAAAAGTAAAGTTAAAAACAATAAAACGTTAACGTCTGAAAATGCATTCTGAAGAAATTGCTCAAGGGTATTCAGATACGTGGTCCTGGTGAACAGGGTTTTAGGGACCTAGCAGTTGAGGTGTAAAAATTAGAAACAATATTTGATGCTTGAAGTTTTATTTTTTTTCAAAAAAGGAAGGTATTTGTTTTCAAGACAGCCCATTTAAATGGCACTGTACTTCAATTAAGCATGTGAACCACGACAAGGTTCCTTCCATCTCACATGAAAAAGTATTGTTATCATTTGTTTGTTGGGTTGAGTTGTCAACAATCAACGTTATATATGTCCATGTCTAAATTCCACATAAACAACATAAAAAGTCTACCTAATGAATCTACAAAACTCTACTGTAAGTTACAAAGAAATTAATTTTCCCTAAGCAGAACCTAAACTACAGAAGAGAGCGCTCTTTTCCACCCCTTCACTATCCAACACAACACCTAAACATAGCACTTAGAAGTAATGTATGCTATGCAAGTTATGTAACATATTTGACCTTATTGGATAAGCATCCATATCCTTTATTCCACAGTAAAATACAAAGCTAACAAGGGTTAACATGCTACTGCTCATACTCTATAGTTTCAGTAAAGAAAGTGATCCATGTGTAAAAAGCACTACTAGTTCATTAAATCTAACTATCAGCTGAACGTCCGTTTTCCATGGTAGCATGGGTTGGGGGGGGGGAGTATATTAATGATTGTCTTCCAATATGATCTAGACTGCGCCAGATCTAAGCTCAAATCTCTCAGTGGTAAATCTGTCCTTATTAGCTCTTGTGATGTGATAGCTGGGTAACAGATCTGACGATGCTCACACCGGATATCATTCCTACTGTGTTCTTCACTTCTTTCTTTTCACATTTTATTTTTGGTTCTAAAGAAACATTATTGTCCAAAATATTATCAGGAGAAACATTTAACAGTAGGAAATATTTACTCAATCGATTAGTTGAGCTAACCGAAACATGCTTTCTTTTTAAATTTTTGTGAATTGTTTGTTTACAAGAAAGAAAAATTGTTTTTTTAACAACCGGTGCAAAGTGATTTGGTGTCCAATTCTTTTTCTTGATTGAAGAATTGTCTGAATCACACCATAACATATAACATTCAGTTGGAGTTGAATTATTTAACAACTTTTGAATCTTAACATTATTTTAACATTAAAAAGATTCCTATATTTTAATAAACCACATTCAGGGTACAAAGAAATATATATTAGTATATTTTTAGCTGATGAAAGCGCTGTAAGGCATAAAAAGGAAGAAATTTTTGTGTCCTTGCAATTAAGTAAAGCTTCCATTTTTATTAGATCAGATACGATATTTAGGAAATGATACACAAACACGTTTCAAGACAAGAAAAATTTTTGCTTTCAATTTTCTTTAGGAAATAATGGCTACCTTGAATAAAAGTGTGCGCTTACAAACAACTCCAATGATGTTAGTAACCGAAGAAGATTAGATATTCTTCCACATCCATTTAATTGCAGTGCGATGGAATTGTAGAGACAATTTCCATCTCCTGAAGAACTAAAAATAAACATACTAATGAAACTGAGCTGAAAGCATTTGATTTTTCATCACATTTCTTATATACATAAAATATAAGATGAGTTCCTTAAAGCAACAAAGATTTTTCTTTGCAGTGGAGGAATGAAAACATCCATGTTTTCGTCTCTGATAAAGACTAAAGAGCTCATATTCTCTTAAGGATAATCCTCATTGATTTCAACTAGTTCAGCCAACAATTTATTTTTGTATGACTGAATATTTAGTAGATGGCGTGATTTTGTTGTTTCTGCAACTAAGAGATCCATTACCTCCTTTTTTTGAAAAAGAAGTTTTGGACTATGCGTTAAACCTTATATTATTTTCATTAACCAATCAAATTTCTCTCCATCAATCAAATTCTCGAGAACAATTGCATCACCCATCCCATTTTTACGATAAAAGGCAGTCAGTAGACAAAGCCACTGCCAATCATTAATTGGGTATAATTGGCTACAATTGGCTACACCTATACAAATCATAATGTCGGTTACGTAAAATCAGGACCACTGATGCAAAAGATCAAACGTGCATCACGCCTCCTTGATTTACGGTTAACGGCAATTATTCTTTTTGAAAATAAATGTTACTTTTTCGGTTCGTGTCCGTAAAAACTAGAGTCATGATGCAAAACATCCACGTGAGAGTGAGACATGAAGCAAAATTAAAAATTGCTCTTATTCGCAGTTTATTTTTCTGACAGTTAGCAGTATTAACAAGAACCATTTTCACGCAAAGAACTAACAAGAAGCATCAAAGTTCCATCAAAATAATCTACAGTTAGTTTCTTCTTATCGGGTAATTTATGATTTAGATAGTTTTTATTGTTATTAGGGTGAAACACTTGCTTCAATGCGTCACCCTGGATCCGCCCCTGCCTTATTACAACAATACAAAGAAGTATTGAACACTAAACACACTGCAATTAATAGTGATGATGTTAGTCGAAAAACATTTGTGTGTTGCTGCAATCAATAATACGAATTTGAAATTTTTTTTTTGAGATTTCACTTTAGGGTACACACGCCAGGGGACAATTACATGAAATCAGATAATTTCAATAAATATAAGAAAATATAATAGAGTGTAAAAAGAGCAACTATAGATTGTACACAATTATTTTTGTCATATAGTTCACACGATGTAGCAATATATAGACTAGCCTATTTTGTGACAGTGTCTGCATAAATGCAGTTGAATTTAAATTATAATGGCTTGTAAAGGGACAAAACTATATCAAACGCACCCTCAGATCAGAGAGATTTCATGAATGTTCTGTGGCAACTTTTTTCACCTTCCCGCAAATGGCAACTACCTCCTCGTCATTGAGTACCAATTACAGGTATGGTATAAATTCTCAAAAGCAATTGTAAGTATATTTGAATACTTTGATGGAGTTGTTATCAATTTAGACTTTTTAAAAGAAAGTAAATAATCAAAGTTTTGTTGTAAATATAACACACTGGACTCCAATTGAAACTAGCAATCATTTTTTATGCGCAAGAACTTTCACTTTTTGGATGATTTTGTTTAAAAATTGCATATATATATATATATATATATAGTTGATAAAGAAAAGATTCAATAATTTATTTTCCAAAACTTAAAGTTTTATGCCCGTTCTGGACAATCTTCAGCTAGAAATAAATTGTCAATACAAAAAACCGTTAAAAATATAAATACGACACTAGCATGTTTTCATTATTCGCGTCACCATCCTTTACGTGTTATCGTCAGGATTGTGGAGCATTAGGAAATGTTTTCGTCGGTGGCAGCATTTAGCGATTATCTCAGTTCTTTTATTGAGAAGATTTCTCCCAGGATAATTGACTATTTCAATTTTTTCTTTTAAGCACAGTGAGCAATATTTCGATTCTGTGCTGTAAGGTTTCGCTTTTTTAACGATTCTCCAGGTGACAGTGGGAGTGCCGTTCAATTCTTTTATTTTCCACATTTCAACAGAGAGTGAAGTGCTGCTTCTGTATCTTTCATTGAAAAATGACGATTTATGGTTTGTAAACCGTTTCTAAACCGTTGTAAACCGCACAGTCCAATGTATTTTTTCTCCTGATAATTTGGCAATAATTGGATGTAATTGTGGCTTCATATATAATATTCTTCACCAGACAGTTTTGGTTTAGTGAGCGGCTGTCTTTTTTCATACAATTGCATGTTCTGTTAGGGTTCACGGGTGGTGGTGTTAAGATTTTTTTGTTGTGTCCGTTTATAATCGCTTTCATGTTTGGCATACAGCGGTAGCTGACTTTAACGTTGGTTTTGTTAAATATCTTGTGGAACTTATGTTGTCGGGGGAAGTGCCTCTAAACCAAGTTGAGGAAAAATTTACCGATGTTGGTGGAGATGTTTTTGTTTTTGTTGTTGTTGTTGTATTCTTGATACATAGTATAAAAATATGTGCAGAGTTGATTGAGCTGTTCAAGGATGCGAGCATACTGAATTTTGAGATACAGTTTACTGTTATCGATACACGAGAAAAGAGGAATCTGGTTCTGGGGATGGAGTTTCAAGAGATATATTTTGTTCCTTTTTCAATGATATAAGTAATTCACATTTCATAGGTTGATATGAAAAGGTTCCAGTCATCAGGCATGATATGTCTTGTTGTGATTGGGAAGCTGTTGCTCGGATATATATTTAATCCTGTCGTATTGGTTATCAACCACTTTACATCTCCCAAGTTTTTCTTATTTCCACACTATTTGGAGAAGATAATGTTGATGATACAATTTTAAAGTTCTCCTTCAACAGTACATATCAACAGACGAAAAACAGACACTTGATTCAATGCTGGAAAATTTCGATTTATCAAATATGGATCCACTGCTAGAAGTGCTATCAGCCTATAACTGTTTCAGAGTTCCAACTGAATCTAACTTGGATAAGTTGGTCAAAGAGATTGCTCACCAAGAACTTATCCAGCGACTAAGATACATATCAAATTGTTTTTTTGATTTTGCGCAACACCTTGAGGTTCTTTTTCCATCAGTGAATGAATTGACCAACATTTATAAGAAATTTGTTCCTACAACAAGAAAAGTCCTTCAATGTATAACTGTGGCATCTGAAATGACAGATAAACAGCGTCTAGTGTTAGATTACTTGAAGCGATATATAAAAACCCTTGAGAGTAAAGATTTCTATGCAGATTTCTGCGATTTGTGACTGGGGGTAACAACGTTCCATCGTGGTATATATTTGGTCTTTTCTTCTCAGGAAGGACGAGCACCAAGATCCCATACTTGTGTATCTCAATTAGAATTACCTGATGAATACACACAATATGCAGACTTTGCAGATGAATTTGCAAACGTTTTGTTGTCTGAAGACAGTTTCAGATTTTCAATAATATAACTTGATATTTTGAAGCTTTTGTATAAAAGACATATAAATATTAAAAAGTTCATGTGTTTAGATGGCTTGTATTGTGTTATGTTTGAAGATCTTAAAGTTTTAGTAACTGAAAATAGCATCTTTTGTCGTTGTATTTACTTTTTTATATATCAGTTATTGTTTTTTCGACAGATACGTCGAAAATTATGTTGGTAATTTATTTTATTTAGCTGCTTTTATGATTTTTTCATTTTAGTATATATATTTTAACGAAAATATTTCCATGCACGCACATGTACATTGCTATTGCTAGAACATCAAATGAAACATCATTTGCAATGATGCCGATCCTCAAACAACTGTTAGAAATAAAGAATGTCAGTCAATAAAACAATTATTTTTTTTACGATATTGAAAATTTGTAAGTACTAAAACAGGATAAATTCAAAGGACCTTCGTGAAATTTTCCCAAATTGAAGATTTTAGGCAATAACCACGTAAATTAGTACCACTATGGTAATTAGAAGTGATTTATCAGTTTCCTTTTAACAAATTTTACACTATGTATATTTATTTGGTATAAATGGAACTATATCTTATCGTACTTAAATGCTATCAAATCAATTATTCTTGAAAGGTTTAATTTAGACGAATATATTTGCATTGAAATATGAATTGTGCATTTTCTAGATTCCTCAATTCACCATTAAATGTTGTCCTATTGAAATATAACCAACAGTGTCGGATTACGGCTTTTCTGGCCTTAAGGCACATTTTTAACAAGTGGCCTAAAAATACAGGTATTAGGACTTATTGACAAAAAGAAGAAAATTTAAAATAGAATATTACTTAGGCAAAAATTATGACATTGAATTTTTGGCCTGGATTTTTGCTGGCCCTAAGGCATGTACCTTGTTTGCCTTATGGTTAATCCGGCACTGATAACCAAGACGTAAGCCAGAGCTTTCTCAGGCATCCCACAATTAAGGAACTCTTTATAAATTTTAACTGGTCAATTTTAGAAACGTACGCGGTGCATAACGAATATTGTAACATTTAAGCCTTTAAATCAACAAACTGCCTGTTTCCTATAAGAAGAGCTTTAATTATATTTTATATTTTTTATATATATGTTAAGGTTTTACAAAAGAGTAATAGGCATAAATTTTGCCTGTAAACCTATCGTAACCACCAATAAAATCATTGTTATAAACACAAAACGAACTAACGAGCAAGGAATACTCGATTTCAACAATTCGTGAAGATATAAAAACAGAAAAGATTGAAACAGAATAAGATCGATAAGATAAAAAAAAAAAAAATCCTTAAAGATTGCGACATATTTAAAAACACAAAAGTTATGTGACAAATATATTGTGATTTTTTATGTAATTATATTTATTATTAAACAATTAAAAAGTTAAAAAGAACTAGTCGTATAAAAACATCTCATTTTTCAGAAATACATCTAAGCAATTTTTAAAAACGTTTAGTGACGACGCATTCACAACTTCCGCGGTAGGGAGTTCCATTTGTCGATCACCCTCATCGTGAAAAACGATTTTCGCATTTCTAATCGACAGTACTGTTTCGTCAACTTGTACTCGTGACCGCGTGTGTACATTCGACTCCTTATCTTGAACATCGACGCACATTTGTATTTAGCGTGCAACCATTTATAGACCTCTATTAGATCACCACGTTGTAATCTATATCTCATGCTTGGCATATTGAGTTTAATAAGACATTTAAAGGCATTGTCTCCAAAATATAATAGGCTCGCGAAGGTTGACATTCAGAAGTTACTGATAAAGTATGAATTTGGCGATGAGTGACATTTTCCAAATATCAATGTTTTTTTATTGTATATAAGAACCATAAGAGCTATAAGTATTTAAACCAAAGTTATTAATTTTATTCATCCACACTACTGTATACTTAGTATATATAGTTTTTACTACCAAAGTGTTATATAAAAAACAATATAAAATATATAAAAAATGTTATCAATGTTTGTCAAATGGATCATGTGTTCTTGTTACATAATCCCATTGCCAAGGTACGGCACCAACACCTACAAAATAGTCCCTAAAATTATTACGGACGTGCTTAGCGTCTTTTGAATAGTTATTAGAACTTTGATTGACTAGTGGTAGCAAACCTTCAGTCTCAATGACTTCCTGCATCCAACCTGTTTCTGCGTAATTGTCAGGACAATACCCATTATCAAAAGTTCTTCCGTGCATGAGGTAATTGTGGAGGGCGACAACTGCTTTCGTAATTAATACAACTGTATCAACATTTGCAATTATGGGCCTTCTGAAAATCCGGAATCTGGAGGTACAGATCCCAAAAACGTTTTCGACTTGTCTTCGGGCTCTTGACAATCGATAGTTTGCGACTTGTTCCTTTATTCTAATGGATTGTTTGGCATAGGGTTTGATAAGGTACTCAAATGCCTCATCCCCAACAAAAACAAAAAGAAATCGTTGGGTAGTGCCTTTTAGTGGTCTTGGTTCTGGCATGTCAAGAGAATTATCCTCCATTGCTCTTCCTAGATTACAGGTATTAAAAACTCCACCATCGCTTTACCTACCGGGATCACTAATGTCCACTAGTATAAACTCATAGTTTGAGTTGACCGCAGCCATCAAAACAATACTGTGAGTTTTCTTATAATTAAAATATGATGAGCCTGAACAAGCTGGTGCTTGCATTACAATGTGCTTTCCATCAATGGCTCCAAGGCAATTTCCAAAATTCCACTTGGATTCAAAGTCGTCAGCAATTTTAGTTCATTCGTGTTTTGTCGAAGGTACACGTAAAAACCCTCTCTGTAACGGGACGTTCCATAACACATCTGCAGTCTCTTTTACTATTTTACAGACTGTTGCTTTCGACATTCTATAGCTATCAGCTATCGTGCTTTGCGCATCTCCAGTAACGAGATAACGTAACGTCACACACATCCGTTCATCAGGGCTTATTGCTTCTCTTCTTAAGGACGATTTTACAATTGAGGGTGCAATGTAGCCAAGTAGTTCTTCAAACTTTGATGGTGTCATTCTAAACTGCCTGAAAAAAAATTCTTAAGTAAATGATACTCTCCTTTCATCTTCCTCTCCTTGAACAGCTTTCGTACCCAAAACCTTCTTTGTATTATTTTTTTTTTTTTTGAATTTAAAAATAAATTTTTGTTTAAGTGTTGTCTCCTTCTTAATATAATCAAAATTATAATTTGTCTTCGTGTTAACTGCGCCAGTTTGATTATGTTTCTGAATTGTTTACAGTTCTCATCATTCGTGCGACTAATTCGCTGTATTCGCGCAACCAATTCGCTGCATTCGTGCGAACTGTAAACCGGCCTTAAGTCGTAGTTTGATCAAAATATATTACCCATGAATTTAACCTGTTTAAAATACATTTAAGGACTTTTATTATCCGGTCATTTCAATAATAGACGTATTTTCAAAAATCTGAGTCAACCCAGTCGGATAAAGTTTAGAGTCAGATTAGAAGTGTTAGTGATTAGAAAAATTTGGGGTTGCGGTTGGGGCACTATGGCTCCTTTTATAATAACAATTACAGCGTTCCTATTCTAGATATTTGCATTGAACTATGCACGTTTGTAGTTACCCGTCAGGGCCAACTTCATCAAGAAAAAAGTTTTGGAAAAAGTTACGGCAACCGGAAAAAATCGAAAAATTTAATACACATCCGCTTTATTGCCAGAATTTCCAACTTTTTTCGAAAATAATTATACTATAAGCTAAAGTCGCCATATACATTATTTTCACAAAGGTTTACAGGTATCGTATTGTCTTTACGAATTATGCGCGAAATGGTACTGCGCGTGTTAAGGGAGATATTAGAAGCTCGACACTTTTTTGAGTATCTATCAGAATAATCTGGTTACAAAACGAATTTTTGTGTATGTACAGCTATGCTATTGTGCCATATTGAAAAAAATTCAAAAAATCTACGGAAACTGGGCTAAATGGCTAGAACTTCGAGAATTTTTATTTATTTTATTGGTACTAGATTACTCATTTTGGCTCGGACCAGCGATGATCCCATGAAAAGAAAACTTTTTCAAAAAAGTGGCAAATGCAAAGGCGAATAACTTCCGTAATTTTGACCATTAAAACTTTGTGAATTTTTATGTGAAAGAAGAAGACATTCTTGGCATGAAATAAGAAAGAAGCGCGAATTCTAATTCGTAATAATTACGGAATTATTTCCCACACATAAACCCCACTTTTTACATATAACCGTCACTACCCGCAGCCCCATACCCTAAATACGAAAACTAATAGCACTTTTGAGGTCTTCTATATGTAGCTAAAAGCCATATAAAAAATCGACTTAATATCGTTAAAAAAGTTAGAATTTTTTTTACTTACGCAGACCTAATCTCAAAAATAAAAAATATTTTTAAAATGTCTTTATAGCCCCACATCTGGCTTAATGTAAGGTATCTTCAGTAGAAAAATGGTTTTCAAGGGGAATGGAATGGCGGAGTTATCAAGTGATTGCTATTAAAAACCAAAACTGGACTTAAAAGTCACGTGGTACGCTAACCACAAGATTTTTTTGATTTTTTAAACGCTATTATTGGTCTCATGTAGTCCCCTAACTATGCCCAAAATTTAAGCACGATACGACCATTTTGAAAGAAAAACTTTTTGAGAGTACACCGATATCTATTCGAGGGTAATGTATATTGAGTTTTACCTCTGAGTTAGGTTTCGAACTCATAAATGTATAACTAAGATAATTAAGTTGAAACTTTCAACGAAGATTGGAAATAATAGTATAAATCTGAAATATATGAATATATAGCCCTACCGAAGGCTATATGAAACGAAATGAGGCATGTAAATGGCCAAATGGTGGGGCTAACTGAATGGATAAAAAAATTTTTAAAAAAGTTACGGCAACCAAAAAATATATATATATAATACGCATGCGTTTAATTCCCAGAATTCCCAACATTTTTTTAATATAATTATACTATAAGCTAAAGCCATCATATAAGCATCATTTTCACAAAGGTTTACAGGTATCATATTGTCTTAACGAAATATGCGCGAAACCATCTGCGCATGCGATATCTGACAATGATGTTAAAATTAATTTAGAATTTTTGTCGATGAATCTTTGTCCTTAAGGTATAGGCAAAATATGAAGGGATTCCGACCTGTAGTTAAGGAGATATAAGAGGGCTCGACACTAACCCTAACATTTTTTTTAGTATAAGGAATGCTGCCAATCCTAGTATATTAGCAATACCTCGGGAAATAATGAAAATTACCACTCCAAATTTTGAATGGTGATTGAAAATTATAAAATTTATCAGAATAACTTCGTTACAAATCTCAAAACCTAGCGTAAGCACCTACGCATGCGTAACTTTATATCGTCCATAAGGTTATTTAAAACGAATTTTTGTGTATGTATAGCTATACTATTGTGTCGCCGGTCCATGAAAAAGAAATTCCCGAAATACTATGGTAACTAAGGGAAATGAAACGTAACTAAGGAAAAACAACTTTTTTCCAAATTTTATTTCAGAATATCTTACAGAAATTGGCAATGCTTGTTGCAAAATTTCAGATTCCCATCATAAGTATCTCGCGAATTCGGTTTTGCGCATGTGCAGGTCAAAAATATATTTTTTAGTCAATCGATTTTTGTTAAGTTATAGGCCATATTTAAAGTGATTTCGACCAGTTATATATAAGAAGCTCGAAACAGGCAACTTCGGGTCCGACCTCAAGGGTTTTTGAAACCTTGGCAGGTAAGCCCAATTTTCACATATGTGAAGGTATTAGGGTCCGACGAAGACCTGTGCAAGAGGATTTTTACTCTTGTTCTGGATAAGGGTGTTAATTTTGCCCTAAAATGGCGTAGTCCCCTAACCCTAGAATGATTAAAATCCTTTTTTAGGGAGTGAAGACGGGTGCTTAGAAGACCCCAATTCTCACTTAAACCTCTTTTGGCCCAAGGAAAATACTTGTTATATAAGTTCAAAATAAGTCTCCCGCCATAAAAAAATACCGCTAAAGCAGTGTTTCCCAACCTTTTTGAGCCCGTGGACCACGAAAAAATAATTTTCATCACCGTAGACCACTATTTCAAATCTTCCCACATTTAATTTTCAAAATTAAACAAAAATTAATATTGTTGGAAGTTGTCACTTTTACAGCGAATCAGTCTGAAAATTAAAACCAAACTTTCAAACTTTATTTTTTACAAATGAAATATTTTTTTGCAGTCAATGAAATTGCTGAAATAACAACAGACATAGCGTGTTATAATAAATAAAAGAAATTCGAAAAGTCTCCTGTAAAATGTTCAGCTGTACGCATACACTAATATACATCTATCACATCAAGAACGCAGGAATAAATTATGTCAGTCAGTGTAACCTTCAGAGATTCATTTATAAGTTTATCGATGTTTTCAAATTTCGTGTAATAAATGGCTGCACCGAGGTTTCCGTGTGTATGCGAGTCGAATATATAAATGTTTCCACTTCCCCATACGTAACACACTGACTGACCTGACGAAACAAGCACACCAAACCCGTCCGACGAACTAGTTACATGACGGAGGAGACTTTTTGACAAACCATTCTCGCCGTGAAGAAATCTGTTTTCTTCGTCTCTAAGTTCTAATCGGACATCTTGTGGTAGAAATTGCAAAGCTTCATCGACGGACAAAAATTCACAATCTTGATAAAGAAAATTGCCGATTTCTACACATCCAACAAATATGGTTAAAACCTTCTCCAGATCAATCTCATCGTTTAAGGCAAGAGAGGTTAGAAGGGCATAACTAGTTAATAAAGATATCACAGTGCAAGCGTTACTGTTTCTTCCGTTCATCGATGCTTGACAAAAGCCACCAGGTAAATATACCATTTTTACAGAATCTGCGTAAGATGTCAAGCACTGACTTAAAAATATCGTAGGATCAACCAACTCGGAACCAGTGGCAACTATCAGTGGCAACTCAAAATCCTCTAAAATTTCGGATTGCGCGTTCGACTCTTCGATTGGCTCTTCTACTTCTTCTTCGCCTCCTATTTCAACATCAGAAATTACGCTGGCTTGAAGGTTATCTTTCAATAGTATATCGTAGAAGAACTTTATACCCTTTGCTAGTTGTAGTTCATTAAAAACTAAACCTTTTTTGCAAATACTTGCACGTCCCGGCGAATAAATCTAATAAAATAGATTATACAACAATAATTAATGCAATTAACCTCAGTCGCCTAGGTCGAACACTATCAAATAAATGCAACTAACAACCAAGTGTAAGTTTTAGATTAAAACCTAAGAAATGATCTATAACAGAGAAATAATGTCATTTGCACTATTTTTAATGTTTAAATAGAATACCTGTTGACCATCTTCATTTTTGTTCATTTCCAAGATATTTGTCTTCAAAGTGTCAATTTTAGCCACATAAAACTTTAAGTAGCACTCCATATCTCGCTTGATAAGGACTTTCTCTTCTTCAAGACGTTGTATTTTCAACGCTTTATTAGCTTCTACAATTTGACGCTTTTGAATATCTAAAAAATACTATAAAAATATTCATGTGACTAAAACCAATATACAAAAATATTGAAGAAAGACGCACAAACCCAACCAATTAAAAGCATAAAGAACGTTTACATAGAGACTAACGATATGCGACTAACGACAATGCTTAATATGGTTCAATTATGATGATCATATTATCAAAGAGCCTGTATTCTACACTTTGTGCATCCTAACTGAACTTCTTAATGTAACATACATATCCTTCTTATTAAATCAAATAATGTTTACAAATATACAACTATTATTCTGACAACCCAGAAGTCTGCAATAGACTTTCGTTCTTCCATTGGTACATCCCAGCCTCGACTTCAGAAAAAGGTTGTAAACTTCCGGAAAATGATTGGAACCTTTGGAAAAGTGATTACATTTTGTCTTTGACAACAGACATCTTCTTTCGCAGAACAATCCTTTGCTTTGAACTATCTGGAAACAAAGTCATCATAAGTTTCCTATAAATAATTTAAATCTACCAATTTACAAATCACAAAAAAGAGGAGTTGAATATATGAAAATGTTTCATACCAGGATTACAAGTCTGACAATTAGCTAAGATTACACGAAAAATCTTACACATAAAATGAAAGTTGTAATTATGTGAAGAATTGGAATTTGTGACTCTATGTGACACGAGTTGACGTAATGAGTTAATATTTTAAATTATTCACCTCAATAATTTTATCATCTGTTTAATTTAATTATAATAATTTGATCAAATTAAGTTATACCAGCAGATTTCTTCATACGAGTACTCCAGTGTACGATATCAAAATAACACTTTTCAATTGCAACTTGAAATGCAGGTGTTACAACGTTTTGAATCAGATCTGCATATTCAACATTTATGTTTTCACTATCACATGCATCCCAATAATCTGCCAATAGTCTTTCTTTCACAGATTTTTTTTAAGAGCACCGGGATGTTGATACCATCAGAATTTGGGAGTGCAAGACGTTCAACTATTAGCCGTATATCCAGAGAAGTACCATGAGATTGAACCTTTAAATCGTGGAACAAAACAATAACTACTTGAGTATTAGTTAAAGTTGGAAGGCCAGTAGCACCTATATAAGAACAAAGGTATCTTAGTTATGATTCTAGTCAATTACTTCTTGTCTCCAAAAAGATATTGCTTCTTCTTACAAGAAATGTGTATTAAATATGTATATATTGAGTTTATATATCAATTCACAAGTTAACAGGCAAAAATGTTGGCAAAGTATTGAAAACATGGACAAGAAAAATTCATATTGGATAGAACATGTACAGCAAAGGAACTAGATACGGTAAACATAATAACGTTGTTGGTTGTTCTAACTTTTAGTGCATAGACACCAAAAAATTGAGATACTGGTCAGGTGGAAAGTAATGTGGTCTAACACGATCGCCTGATTACCCCAAAAACTTGTTTTGTGTTATAATATACAAATATAACTATAAATCTAACCTCTAAGTTCTAAATTCGGATATATCTAACTTAACACATTACAACAATAATACAGACTATTTTAAAACTACCTTCTGTGTGGACTCTGCTTCAGATTTCAACCAGCAACATTTGCCAGTCTAGTCTAGAGTCGGATGATACTTTCAAATCATGATACAAACCATGTTTCTCACTAATGTAATTTTCCAATTCTTTTTTATCTAAAAATATAAAAATAAATTTTATATTTTTGTTGTCGTTGTTTTTGTTGATTATTTGATTGAAAACTCTATATAATTAAAGTAAATAATACAAAGTAATAATTTCCATACCCGAGTATACTTTTTGGCTAGGTTCGCTGCAAAATGTATAGTTTTTCTCTTGTTCCAAAACATAATCAACTCTGTTAATGTTTCCTCTCTATCTAAATAGCAATGGAAATATAGAAATTGTTCAATAACCAACAGTAAAACCCCTCAGATTGCAAAGAAAACTTTTGTGTGTGTATATAGTTATAGTATGGTTAAAAAGGAAATGGAAATTTTACATTATTTTTAAAAATTTATGTTTTAATTAATTGTTGTTTGCTTAATAATTTGATGCTGTACTCAGTAAAATATTCAGCCAAATGAAACTTTTAAAATAGTAACTATTAGTCAGGGCATGATAAAGTAAACATTTGTCCGATTCAGGACTATGCCAATCAGGCACGTAATTTGAAGAGTCCTGTTAGCTATGGAACTACAACAACAATGCAGTAAATAATAATTAGTTTCTGAAATTATTTACAAATTATTGATTAAATAATTTGTCTTTGTTTAAAGTGATCCCGAGGTCAAAACACGAACATAATATATTGTTACTTTATTATGCTAAAAATATATAACGAAAACAAAAACAGAAGGCAGTTTGAACAAAAAGTAAATAAACTCTCGTTAAAACTTCTATCTACAATCATGCTTTATTTGCCGCAATGTTTGTTTCTGTTACATTCATTACCAAACCTTTTTTTGCGTGTGACGTAGGGAGGGACCTTTGAGAAAATCAATACGCAAAGATATCTTTTCTAGTGTTTTAATCTTTTAATTCTCAAGTGAATATCGCGAAGAACTAACAGATGCAATTTCGATAGAAGTAAATAAATAAGTAAAACCTATTATAAATCATTTTCATTAATATAAATAAAAATGCCGCACTGTTGCATTTTTGGCTGTAATAACAAAAGTAGCAATAATAAGATTGTATCGTATCACAGACTTCCAAATGAGAATCTTCATAAAAGTGTTCGTCAAAAGTGGATTGTTGCTATAGGTGAGACTTTTATTTATTTTATTGTATGTCATATTTTATTTTTGTTATGTCAAGTTCTGGCAAGAAACTGTTTACTTTTATAAGAAGACCAATAAGCAGCTGATGAAAGACTAGGAAGATAAGGGATTATATGTTTAGGTTTAAGTGTAATAAGTTATGTTAAAAAACTATTGTATCCGTAAAGAACTGGGGGAGGATCGAAACACATGGAAAAATGAGTAAGAGTCTACGCCCGTTTATTTGGCTCATAAGAGTAATTTGTGTTGTTGTTTTGTCGGTATAGGAAGGACCGGGCTCCCTAAAGAATGTCATGTATGTTCAAATCACTTTGAAGAAACATGCTTTGATGCTTCCTTCGATTTATACAAAAGGTTAAGTGGGGAAAACTATACGGGTAATATACGAAGAAAGTTAAACCCTGACGCAGTGCCATCTAAGTTTCCACATAAAGCAAATATAGCAAGCAGACCAAACGTAAATTCCAAGAGGCACAAGACTTTAATGGTATATTGATACTTTTGTATTTTTTATTTTTGTATATAATTTATTTATTATTTATTTTCTTTTATTTGCGGGTTTTATACACAACTATATACGATATTTCCTTTTGTTTTAAATTCTGGGAATTTGCTATCTAACAAATAGACGTTGTATTGTTATGCAAATGCATAACTTCACTTTTAGATAAACGAAGCGATGCAATCCTATTCGATGGACAAAGATCCAGAAGATTATGAAATAGATCTAGTGATAGACAAGGAACCCACTACGCGAGATCAATCAACCCAAACCACTCCTGTTTATACCAAATTTGCTCAAACGTCTACCCATACACTTCCAAAAGGTTTAAAATCCTCCCATACTCAAACACGAAAACCTCCAAAAATAAAGAACAAAGTATCACGCCCAAAGTTTACCGTAAAGTTTCGAAAATTTAATAAAAAAAAGACAAAAAAAGAGCAATCCTGTAAAAAAGAAATACTCGACACATCAGTTGACGAAGTTGTAAATAAAGAATTAACTTCACAAAGTGAAACTGTAAATAATATTAGTGAACCTGTATATAAAGAACAAAACCTGATTTCTTCAGATGAACCTCAAGATGATCTCGCCGATTTAAGCTTTGTTTTAACCACTGATGACGATGATTCAGACGATGAGGAATACGCAGACCCTTACTCCAAAACTGATAGTAAAAAAATATTTTTTGTAAACGAATCAAAGTTGTTTGAGTTGATGAAGTTTTGTCCAGAGTGTGGAGGGCGAGTAAAGAAAGTGAAACAATCCAAGAAAAACACTGGGACCATGATTGAGTTTGAAATCGTCTGTGAACGAAAATGTTATGTAACCTGGCAATCCCAACCAAGTGTAAAAAATGGTACCGGCAATGTAAATATACTTCTTACGGCAGGTATTTCATTTGTTGGCATTGAGTTCACCAAATTATTACGATTGGCTGATTTGCTCAATCTAAAATTTATCTCGGACTCGACGTTTTACAAGTTGCGTAAAAATTTTGTGTTTCCGGTGATAAAACAGAAATGGGGGGTTGAGCGTCGTCATGTGTACGAAGAATTAAAAAACTGGCCAGCAAATGTCGTTTTAATTGGGGACGGTAGGTGTGACAGCCCTGGTCACTCTGCTAAATACTGTACCTACACATTCATGGATGCAGAAACCAACAAAGTTGTTGATACGGTAGTTATCGCCCTAACCGAAGTAGCAAACTCGAATTGCATGGAAATTGCTGGCTTTAAAAAGCTTTTAAAGAAAATGGTAAAGGATGACGTTCCTGTCCATACCGTTTCAACTGATAGACACGTCCAGGTGAGAAAAGTTATGAGGACACAACCCCTTTTTGCCAACATTAATCATCAGTTTGATCCGTGGCATTTAATAAAATCTATTAAAAAAAAACTTTTTAAATGTTCTAAAAAAAGAGGTTGTGCTGCACTAGGAGAGTGGATTCCAGCTGTTGTGAAACACTTTTGGTGGAGTTTGCAAACATGCAAAGGGGATCCAGAACTTTTGTATGAAAAGTTCACATCAGTTATTTTTCATACTGTCAATAGACATCGTTGGGTGGGAACAAATATTTTCCACAAATGCGCCCACGAACCTTTATCAGAAGTGGAATTAAAAAGAAAGTCTTGGCTGAAAGAAGGTTCGGAAGCCCACACGGCTCTAAAGGTAATTGTTAACTACCGTGGTTTTCGTGAAGATTGTAACCATCTAACCCAAAGCGTCCACACAGGTAGTGTGGAAGTATTTAATAACGTGATGCTGCAGTATTTACCAAAGCGCATTCACTTTCAGTATGAGAGAATGTTAATGGGGGCATATCTCACAGCTCTCGACAATAACTTTAATTCAGAACGTGGTTTAGACACATATAAAAGTGGAGAAAAGGAAGGAGATGTTAAGTATAAAATAGCTTGGCGCAAAACAACGAAACGACATTCAGCTCGCCCTGTTAAAAAAGCAAAAAGTTACGAGTACTTAAAAGTTATGATGAAAAGCGTACTTAAACGACAAGAAAATAACGTTTCAAACGAATCTAGAAAACGAATAATGGCACCACAGTTGGAAGAGTCGCGAGAACAAGTTATTGAAAAAAGTAAAAAGTTTTCCCGTTTTTAAATATAGTATTTACAACTCTTCTCCGTGTTATTATAAACAGTTTATTTCCAACCACATCACAAACAATATAAAAGTATGCACGTATAGTAAAGTAGACAATGCTACATAATAAAAGTACAAATCCTTTTCTTTGACTTTGCCTTATAGATTGTGATATCTTGTGGTATTTGAAGATTTAGTTTAAATATGTTTGTAAAAAATTTTAAGACGCATTCCGTAAATGATCGAATAAGCGCCCGGGGCGCTTATTTAAAATTTCGATTTTCAAGAGGGGCGCTTATTTAAAATATGAATTTTTATGGTTTTATATAATTTTGCAACATAATCAGTTCAAGAATAAATGTACCAGAAGATATAAATGCCTCAAGAATTTTTTTCAAATGTCCCGCCCGGGGGCGCTTATTTTAAAAATTCAAGCAAAAGGGGAGCGCTTATTCGGAAGGGGGCGATAATTCGATCATTTACGGTATAGATTATATTTAAAGTTAAAAGAGTGGTGAATACTGAGAAATTAACAACAACTTGAGTCGGCTTATTTCGTTTATTCACTTTCAAGTCCATCCAAATCTAAAGCACTTGTGTAATTTTTGTACCTCCAAGCAACCATTGTCTCTGATTGAAGGCTATTAGAGTTATTACCCTCAAAGTTTACATAACTGTTATCAGGTTCTGGATACCGTTGTCGAATCTTGTTCACCACGCACGAAGGTATGATTCGACGAACATATCTTCCTAATTTTTTATAGGTGAACCAGCTAAATTGTCTGTAGGCAGCATATCGATAACTCCTTAAATTATTATATAAAACAACTTATTAGACTATAAATACTTTGAGGTGTTTAATAAACAGGAAGTCAGAACGAAGGACAATAAACGGGGAGGGGGATTATAAGTAACTACAACAACACAATTTAAATTTAAAACATATAAACTGCTCTCTAGCAAGTTTTACATAGTTTTACTTTGATCAAAGAAGAAAAATAGATAAACGGGAAGAGGTGGGGAGTTCTAATAAGCACCGGAGGTTGAAAAACGATGGAAAGATTAGTAAGCGTCCCACCCGCTTATAAAGAACATAGGAGTAATCGTTTAATTAATAAATACAAAACTCATCCAAACTTTCACTATTTACCGCGTGGAACTTTCCCGTAATCTGCCGCAGTACGACCCGTGTTACACAATACTTTGAACTATAATACACTGACACACCTATTTGAAACTTTATCTTCTGGTGGTAAATACGCGCACTCTCGATCATGTAATCCCACTAACGCAGCCCATAAAACGTGTGGATTTAAGCATACTGCTTCAAAGCCTAAATGTTCAGTGATGCAACTCCCATCTAAATATTTAAACTAAGCTGTACACTATTACTGGCTATTTTTTACTTACTTTAAAACAAGTGCGCGTACACATATAAATAAAATAAATCGGAGACAATTGTGATAAAATTATTTACCTTCTGGTATTTTAAATCGAACTAGATCAATTTCTGTACAGCACAAACATTCTCTATTTACTGGCATAACAGAGCATTGGTTACAGTTGCACCAAACTTCAACTTTCTGGTAAATCCTCAGGGCCAATCTATCCATTTGTTGTTCATCTAAATCAGCGTGAGCATCAGGACTATCTGAATCGCTATCAGAGTCGTGTACCATTTTCCTAACGGGCTCAAACTGGTATGGAATAACTTCCAACATATTTCTGACTTCTTTGAAAAATATATATGTTTATACATAAAAGAAGAAAACAACTCGTACTTTCTCATACGCTTCTAAAATTATAGTGTGCATTGTTTTACTACAAACTGAAAAGAAGCTTTATTTTGGTATTTCACTTCTGCTGTAAAAGCGTTTTGATATACATATCATGTCGAAGGTCTCTTAATACGTCACAGCGATTTTGAGGCTTGGCACTAGTTTCGTATAAATCAAAACATAGCGCGAAAAAAAGCAGTAGAAGAAGCACGTTAAAAATGGTGTTTTCTGGTTCCGTTTTTAAAGTTATGTTTTTATAATTTCGATATTACAATAAGGTATTTATTCATTTGTTGCTTCTTAAAATAATTTATTATAGTTGTGTTTTGACCTCGGGATCACTTTAAGGAATTACACATCAGATACATACATTTGTCTTACTTTCAGGTCTTTGGTACTTGGTTGTATTGGAAGCTCGTGATAAGTAACTGAAAACCTGTTCACATTCTTCTCCGGTTGATTTCCCTGTCCCCTCTGTCCATTCTCCATCCCACATCACCTAAATAAAATATTATTATTTTTTTTTTGCAAAATTCTTTTTTTCAAATTGCATTTGTTTAAATTTATAACTGAATCAATTATTATAAACATACAAATGATTTTGATGATTTTTCAGCACAACACCGAACTTAATGATATATAGGTTTGAACAATACTTTATTCTTACCTGACAATCAAGACTATGACCTTTGGCATGCATTACTGAAAGAGCCCCTTTAATCTTTGAAGCAACATGAGGGTCCACTCGTTTTAAGAACTTAGAGAGCTTGCACATCACATAATTCAACATTGTTTGGCAACATGTGGTTCTTGAGGAGAAAAAGAGCATACACATACAACTCTCCTTGTTTCATATTAACCGCCTTTTGGCCAAACTGATGTCGACAGCAAGCAACCTCCAATCCAGTCTCATCAACTGTTCCTTTTCTTCTGCTGACATTTTTTGCAGCTGACCAGTTACCACCACAAGAATAATCAGCATGTTTCTAAAAATAAAATCAGTAAAAACTGACTACTAAATTTATAATATTTTAGCAAGTGTTTTTATAAATCAAATTTGGTTGTAATTGTGAAAATTTCAGGTGAGGTGAACATTTTGAACTTTTCTAGGCGATACCTAGGTAAGTCATGGTGATATTTACGACAACGAAACAACTTGAGGATCACCTTTGCCCTGATTTGGTACAATCAAACACTCAAAATCAAATTGTCAAAACAAAATTGCTGATTAAACAAAAACAAGTATTTGCATTATAGAACAAATCAAAACCCTACCTGGGACGAACTTGTGTAAACAGATTTAAGAAGCTTATTGACCACATCATCATCACAAATAAATGAATCTTTGTAATACAAACTTCTTCTCCTACTACAAAAAAATATCAAAATGTTTAGACTCCTTAACAGAAACCTAAAAAGCAACACAATTTGATTATAAATTTTATTCACAAACAAAATGCTTTTTACACAATAGGTTTGGCACATTTATACGATGAACAGACACATGAAAATTAGCGCAATAGATAGGTGTTTAATATTTTTAAAATTAAAATCTACATTTTTTTCTATATATCATCACTTTTCATAGAAACGTGAATAACAATGAAAAAATTAGTCAACAAAGTATTACCTTCCAGAACAGCGATACCTATAAAGTTTGCAATTTCCATCAACATGACAAGAATGCTGTGCAATTGAACAAGATGGACATTTCAACCAATTTTGTTGTTGTATACAATCAAGTTCATACTTGGTAAAACACCACTCTTTGAAGCATTGCGAAAATGATGAACGGACAATCTTACCATTCTAAAATAAATATAGGATTCTTACATATATTGAAAATCATCTAATGAAGAAAAATGATCATTTAAAAAAATATGGTCACTCATGGAAGAGTTACAGAGACTTCTATAAATGTTTACCCATAATAAGAGTAGTAAATCCAAGTTGTTCAGAAGCCTTTATTATAAGGAACACTGTTACCAATATAAATATAGCATTTGTTGCAAATATATGTATTTATATAGACACTCAAAAGCAAGTATTTTGAAACACAAGAAACTTTTGTTTCGCTTACTCGTCCATGTAACTGCGTCAGCTCATTTAATGAATCCAAAAATGCATGTTCAGAAGATCCAGGCATTTGCTTTCGAAATTGATCCCACAACACAAACACCTCTGTCTTGATGAGAAGAGTAAAGGTGTTTGGAGAAATGGGCCAATAACCAGATTGAATAATTGTATCACTTGTGAAGGGATTTTGTGTTGAATGACAATTAATGCATTTCTGCACATGTTGAGAGAAATCAAACCGACCTAAAAATTAAGTACATAAATATATGAAATTATTTCTCACAGGTCTCTATTGTATCCGAATTTCAGCAAAATTATTTCATGAAATTTTTAATAACACGTCTTTGGGATTCATATACAGTTAATTGTGTAAAAATAAAAACAAGTAAAAATGCATAGGACTATGATGGTTAAAACTAACATGTTTTTACTATACTTTAAAAAACCTTTCTAATATACAGGGTAATTCCATGTCAAATCATCCAATTTTTTCTATGAATGTCACCCTTATGTCTCAGATTTCCTTTAAGTTTGGACCTATGATAGTTACTGATGAGAAAAGCAAATCCTGAAAATTTCATGGCCACAACTCTTATGGTTCAAATTTTATGGCATTTTGAAATTTTACCTAATTTTGACTTGCCCGCCATTTTGAATTTACGTTTTATTTAATAAACCTGGAACAAATCATTCAATAATCTTGAAATTTGGAGCCTAGGGGTTTGTTGGTGTGAGGAATCTAAAAATAACATTAGAAATTACCATAATTCAAGTGTTCAAACACTATTGAAGATTTCAACTTCACTGTGTTTCTTAGGTTCGAAGACCAAAAAGGGGCGTGGCCAAAAACATTTTTTAAAATGAAATGGTTTATCCAAATCTTAATATGTTAAACTAAGTTGTGTCTAAAAATGGTATTTAGTTCTCTTGTAGATCAATCAAAATTTAATGTAGAAATTGGGACATTTTTTAATTCAAAAAATTATTTAATAGTGAGAGCGGAAGCAAAAAAAAAAACGATTCATTTATTTCTACAACTATTGTGAAAACAATAAATCTAATGAAAATCTACATAGCTTTGTTGAAAATAGACTGATAAGATTTTAAAATAGTATCATACTCTTCATCAGATATGTTATATATACGTCCAGTAGTTGTTACGGGTGTTGATATTGTACATAAAATACTTTGGGCCGGGACAAGACACCTGTCAGTATTTCTGGGCCACTTGAAGTTTTTTTGTGGTCCATGTGGGTGTAGAAACTCTACCATGACATCTTGTTCATCCATATTTACTTCAGTCACCATACCAATCCACCAGAAATCCCCATATATGCAAGCAATATAAGAAAAAGTCTTCAATGCTACTAAATCAATTGTTTCAACAACATTCAAGAAATCAAAGGTTAAGAAAGTGTTATCTTCACTTGTTAATTTATGCATCAGTTTCGATTTGGATTTAGGGACAAAATGATGACTTTTCCTGGCACTTTGAAAGAAAAGAGTGTTTAGTTAATGTATTAATGTCTTCTATTACTTTTTCAATGTATTCACTGCATGTAACAGTGATTGTTTGAAGTGCAGCTTTATCAGTTGTTTCCCATTGCATGTAATGAAACTCTTCATCTTCATCAAATTCATTTAACTCTTCATTTAAAAAAATTCTCAATGCTTCTTGTCCAGGGCAGTTTTCACACCTATGCATCATGCATTCCCTGTTAGTTGAGTCGCATACGATTTTGTTGATGAGATCCTTGTATGTCACATCCCACTTAAGTGCTTCTACAAGTAGTACTGCATTTTGATGTATTGTACATACACAAACTGAATGTGTTCCTGATTTTCCAGCAATAATGCATGACTTTGGACGAAGTGAACAGAATTTAGAAAATCCCACTTGAATGTTTGGATTCTGTTCTTTAAATGAAACATACAGTTCATGTAAATTGCAGAGTACTAGACGTTTTTGCTCATGTTGATTTTTGCTTATACTAACATAGTCCTTTTTGCCTGGCATCTGTCTGCTATTTTCATCACATTTATAAAAATTGATAATTAAATTTAGATTTTCTTGTGGCAGCTTTTTGCCTTTCTTTGGCAAGGGTGTGGCAAGAATTCCTGATGTTCTTTTTAAATCTCTTGCGGAACGAATGAGATATTCAGAAACTTCAAAATATTTTGAGCAGTAATCTCGAGACCTACTGTCAGGCACAAGAGTAAGAAGTTGTATCTTTTGAGGGTAGGAACAGAGAGTTAATTTTTCTTTCATTGCAATATGAAGTTTATCTAGTTCATCTGCTTTTTTTGCAGTTTCATTCAGAATGTCATTGTTTGGTTTCTCCTTGATCACATCAACTGAAACATCATAAGCATCAGATATAGAATCTTGATACTTCTCCATGACACTTTTGAGTTTTTCCTTTGCTCTGGTTGATCGACTATGTTGTGGTACAGCATGAACATTTATTGGGGAAACACCAACAGATTCCAAACTGGTATTGAGTTTTTTCCTTGGAGATTCCTCGTACTCTGCACTGTAATTCTCAGTCTGAAGCTCTTCCTCGGTTTCAATTTCATCAATTTCTTCTGGCTCTCTCATTAATTTCTCATATTTGTTAATACATTGGCGACAAAGTTTCTGTCCTGGTTTAACATTACGTCCCTTTTGTTTTAAATTTATTGCCATATCTAATGAAATCAATTTTTGTCCTTTAACTTTTCGTTTATGCTTTTGGATTATTCCACAACATTTAGTCTCATTCCTTTCAAAGATGCGTCCAAATTGTTCTAAATGGTGATTACAAATCAACATTCCATCTGATTTATAGTCGGTCAATTGTGATCTCCAAAGAAGAACAGCCTGTTTCTCACTATCAAGATCATTTAATTTGTTTAGGCCGCTACTTCGTGAGTAAACACGTTTATTACAAGGTTTTTCAAGAATATTTCCAAAATCACACTTTACTTCTTCACCATTACTCATTTTGACTGAAAGAAAAAGCAATCATGCTGAAAGTTACTCCATGTGAAACAGGTATATTATACAAAAATGTGGAAGATGAAAAGCTAAATAAAAAACAAACCTTATTAAGCCATGTGGTTCAGTATAGAAGTAATTAATATTTAATGAATGAAAATATGTCAAAAGTAAACAAGCAATGTGGTGATAAAAATAAAAATTTTAACAAAACAAAATGAAATATGTCTTGCTGCAAGCTAATTCCTGGTATAACCTTTTAATGATGGCAAAATAATTTTTTCCATAACACATTATATTTACAAAATTGGGTATTCTTACTATTTACTATTGAAAAATTGAACTTTCAATTTTCAACTTCAAACTTGTCTTTATTACTAAATGAGATTATTACTGATCTACAAGAGAACTAAATACCATTTTTAGACACAATTTAGTTTAACATATTAAGATTTGGATAAACCAATTTATTTTGAAAAATGTTTTTGGCCACGCCCTTTTTTAGTCTTCGAGCCTAAGAAACACAGTGAAGTTGAAATCTTCAATAGTGTTTGAACACTTGAATTATGGTAATTTCTAATGTTATTTTTGGATTCCTCACACCAAAAAACCCCTAGGCTCCAAATTTTAAGATTATTGAATGATTTGTTCCAGGTTTATTAAATAAAATGAAAATTCAAAATGGCGGGCAAGTCAAAATTAGGCAAAATTTCAAAATGCCATAAATTTTGAACCGTACGAGCTATGACCATGAAATTTTCAGGATTTGCTTTTCTCATCAGTACCTATCACAGGTCCAAATTTCAAAGAAATCTGGGACATAAGGGTGACATGGTCTGGATGACTTGACATGGAATTACCCTACAGGGGAATAAACTGAGTGTATATTCTACAAGAAGATATCATGCAATTATGTTTTATGTTATGTGCAATAATTCAACATGTAGGTATTTTATTATAAAATATTATATTTACCTGATAATGTAATAACAACTGATAATTCACTGCTTTCTACTTTGTAAAACTCTGTCCCACCACAATGGCACGGTTTACTCAACAATGGAACAAAACAAGCTAAACACATTATATAAATTAAATAATCGACAAATACATCCAGACAAAAATGCTAAAAATACTGCCCCTTGTCTACTGAACCTTTTATGAAAAAAATATTTACCACCCTTTCCCTCCCGAAAGTGCCCACCTGATAAAAACACATTTCTTAGACAGTTAAAGAAATTAAACAATTGACAAATTCTGATCAACTGAATGCGAACAACAAGAAACTACACCTAACCTGCCATTTTAATTTCATTGCTTTCGTTTAATCTCTCATTAGGCGCCAAGGAACGCAAATAGCCACCAATATAACCTTTTCTGTTGTGACAAGGGTGTTGAAAGTGTCTTTTATTATCACATTCATGGCACATAAACTTCTCATTGCAACTCTCACAAGAAATATTACATGCAACTTTGAAACATATTCCGCACTTTCCTTCTATGTGCTCATTAGAAATAAGGATATCTAAAACAGATGCACGTCCTTCAATCCATTTTGATTCACTGTTTTGCATGCGCTGTTGCCAAGTCATTTTCTGCAAAAAATAATACAAACCAAAGTAAATAAAATATTTTATAAATAATTTTTTAGTATTTACATAATTTAGAAGACTTCATCAACAACATAAATTGTCATGTTACTTACGTGTTACCTTTTCTTGTGTACTAGGTTTAGAATGCCACTCAGGGCATGGATGCTTTCATTTAATGATTTCTGAAAATCGAATAATTCTGAAAAGAAGTTTGATAAGAATTTAAAAACACAAATGAAATAAGCTAGCTCAATGCATTAAAACAAAAATACAAACTATGTATTGTAATTTATTAGTTATTATGAATTTCATTTCTAAATATAAGAAAACAAGTTACCAGAGCTTGCAGGCAAGTCTTTTACATCATCTATAGATGGATCAACATCATTCAACTCTACTAAAAAAAATAGCTGAGAATTTTTCAAAATGTATATACAAATTATATGGTGCAGCCACCAAAATTTTTCCTTTGATTTTTGTAGTATACATCATGATTAGTTAATCGTTCCAGACCAGGCCTTAATTTATTAGCTGAAAACAAAACTATATAGCTAATAGTAAGTTTCTAGTTCATAAAAAGTTACCATTAAATTACCTGGAACATTACTTGTTTTTCGTTTGATAATTATCTTTTCTTTTTTAGTTTTGGTCCCACTCCATGGATAAGACCTTGTTCCAGTGATAGTGTCTCTATCGAAATGTACAAAGCGTATTCTTTTCTTTTCTGTCTTTTTCTTCTTTGCTGGAATTTTAATTGAGTCTGCAAACAATTGAACCTTTGCCAATGCTTCAATAACCTTGGGATCTTGCATAACTATAAAAATTAGGATTTTTGAATTTTAGTAATTAAAAGTAAATTTCTATTTTCACTGAAAAACTACAATTCTAAATTGCACCAATTTCTACATATTTATGGTATAAAACACCTTTAAGGGGATAAGAGGAAACTAATAGACTTTTATGGAAGTAAAATTAAAGACCACAGTAGTAGTGGATGTAGTGGTATTTGTTAATCCCAATTAGCTAGTAGTCAAAATTGATCTGTAATTCCATCTATCTTCACAAATATCTATATTATATACCTTAAGGGAAGAAATTTTCGCGGGAATTTAATTTTCGCGAATTTGAAGAAATCAAAATTTTCGCGAGAATTTAATTTCGCGAATTGCTAAAAATCAAATTTTTCGCGGGAATTTATTTTCGCGATCTCGGAGAAATTAAAATTTTGAGTAAAGGATTCTGGAAATTTTTTGGAGTCTGTTGAAATAAAACAAAATATTTTTTATGACGATTTCATTTTTTTTTCTCGGTAAAATCAATCTAAAATATCTTCAAATACATTTCTATCAAAATCCTCTCCCCAGTCTGAATCATCTGAATCTGCTCTTTCGTTTGTAAATGATTGTAAATATTCTTCATCTGGTAATGATTGATCTGCTAATTCATCGCCACTAACAAGAGTTGAAAACTCGGCAAATGGATCTAATTCTGGGAGTTTACTGCTACCTAGCTCCAACGCATGTGTTATTCAAGCTCTCTCAAATCCACGTGTAATGATTTCCCTTTTCTCTCCAGAAGTAATATGGTTATAAAATTCCACTAACCACTTAGCGTGTAACGGTTTCAAAACTGTTATCTTGAATGATATGTTGATATTTTCAAGCTTCTCGCCGCTTTCAAGAGCTAGTGATATTTGCTCTGAATACCATGTACTGAATTGTTCTTTCATGCATTGCTTGAAATGACCGTTAACTGTAACGCACACCTTCAGGATTTTCCCATTATATTCAAGTGTGAATGACAGTAAAGGGAAGGGGGTACTTTTGCCATTGAAATCTAACATCAAAAAAAATATTTCTTTTTGTAGGAATTTAATTTCGCGAATGAAAAACCTTTTTTATTCGCGAATATTTAATTTCGCGAATAAAAAAAATTTGATTTTTCGCGAGAATTTATTTTCGCGAATTTGAAGAAATTTTTACAAATTACAATTTTTACAATTACAATTACAAATTTTTAAAATTTTAAAATTTTCAAATTTTTTTTTAATCAAATTAGCCTCTAATTCGCGAAACTCGCGAAATTTTCTTCCCGCGAAAATTTCTTCCCTTAAGGTATATTATGACATGAAACTGAAAAGCATTTGTTAACTATGTTAACAAGTTTTAGCAAATTCCAGTTCATTCAGCTATAAATATATCAATCAATAGGACTAGAGTAAGGAATTTTCACTAATCTGGTACCATAGGACTAGTGTTAAGTTATACATAGATAGTTATAGCTAAACTTAAGGTGTACCCTAATATCACTGAGTAATAAAAGTTATTTAATTATATCTAGTTATTTCTTTCACCGTGGATATTCTAAAAACGCTGCTTCATTTGGGTTGTTTTGCTCTTTGCCTCGCTTGTTCAGTTTTAAGAATAATGATTAGTAAACTTGACGTTGCCTTGCATTATTTGAATGGTTTACAAATGAATCATAAAGATAGTATTATAATTGATCAATCTTGCATGAATTCATTGTCCTATGTTGGTGAGAGGAAATATTCTCCAGATATAATCACAAGAGCATTTCAATATTTCTCTTTATATCCAGATTATTGTATTCTCAACTGTGCAATGATTTATGGTAAGCAAGGTCGAAGAAAGAAGGAATTAACTAAAGACACCGACAAGAAAGTTTAAAAACCTTTCAAAAGAGATGAAAATGTGCTTAGTTTACATCGCAGGTTATGTTGTACGGAAAGATTCTTATGATGAAGATACAAGGTTTTGTCATCAAAAATTCGAAGATCATCTGATAAAATCAAATCATGGTGGTCATTACCTGGAGATAACATATGTCAATGGGTACTTATTCATATATCTTGTTTCACCATGTTTACACTAAAGTATGTTGAGTTAGTTTGAGTTTTGAGAGTTATATATATATATATATATATATTTTCCACTTCGAAATTGTCGCTATAACACTATAATTGTTAATTTGCCCTCGGATTATTGATAAATCTTCTTGACTATTTTCTGTACCATAGTCTTGGAAGTCAAGGGGTGGTACTGTAAATAGATGATCAGGTCGTCCATGCACTTCAGAAAATTTCGATCTGCGTGTATAATGGCTGTTCCATTGCTCCCTACATTCGTCTAGTTCTCTTTGAATGAAAACTGCAAAACAATAGTAGGCACAAGACTTATGAAGGGTGCCATCCATGGCTTACTAAATAACAGGCCTTGCCAACGTGCGGCTGGAAGCAAAAACTGGAGGCCATTGAAATTATTTCCTTATTATTATTGCTTTTCGCATAATTTGAAGAATGTTGACATAATTATAACTCGTGACATAATTATCAACAAACTATAGCAATTGGCTAAAATAACAATAGTAAATAACAAAGCGTTTACATATGCTTTGGATTAATAAATTAATAGCACGAAGTTGCCGCCATTTTAAAAATCAACCAGGACAGGGTGAGTACTGTTCCAGAAAGAAATTGATTTAAGAAAGAAAGTAAAATGGGTCGTAAATGCTGTGTAACAAATTGTAATGAATGTCACTTTCACGTGGATGTTTTGCATCATGACTCTAGTTTTTACGGACACGAACCGAAAAAGTAACATTTATTTTCAAAAAGAATAATTGCCGTTAACCGTAAATCAAGGAGGCGTGATGCACGTTTGATCTTTTGTATCAGTGGTCCTGATTTTACGTAACCGACATTATGATTTGTATAGGTGTTGCCAATTGTAGCTAACTATACCCAATTAATGATTGGCAGTGGCTTTGTCTACTGACTGCCTTTTATCGTAAAAATGGGATGGGTGATGCAATTGTTCTCGAGAATTTGATTGATGGAGAGAAATTTGATTGGTTAATGAAAATAATATAAGGTTTAACGCATAGTCCAAAACTTCTTTTTCAAAAAAAGGAGGTAATGGATCTCTTAGTTGCAGAAACAACAAAATCACGCCATCTACTAAATATTCAGTCATACAAAAATAAATTGTTGGCTGAACTAGTTGAAATCAATGAGGATTATCCTTAAGAGAATATGAGCTCTTTAGTCTTTATCAGAGACGAAAACATGGATGTTTTCATTCCTCCACTGCAAAGAAAAATCTTTGTTGCTTTAAGGAACTCATCTTATATTTTATGTATATAAGAAATGTGATGAAAAATCAAATGCTTTCAGCTCAGTTTCATTAGTATGTTTATTTTTAGTTCTTCAGGAGATGGAAATTGTCTCTACAATTCCATCGCACTGCAATTAAATGGATGTGGAAGAATATCTAATCTTCTTCGGTTACTAACATCATTGGAGTTGTTTGTAAGCGCACACTTTTATTCAAGGTAGCCATTATTTCCTAAAGAAAATTGAAAGCAAAAATTTTTCTTGTCTTGAAACGTGTTTGTGTATCATTTCCTAAATATCGTATCTGATCTAATAAAAATGGAAGCTTTACTTAATTGCAAGGACACAAAAATTTCTTCCTTTTTATGCCTTACAGCGCTTTCATCAGCTAAAAATATACTAATATATATTTCTTTGTACCCTGAATGTGGTTTATTAAAATATAGGAATCTTTTTAATGTTAAAATAATGTTAAGATTCAAAAGTTGTTAAATAATTCAACTCCAACTGAATGTTATATGTTATGGTGTGATTCAGACAATTCTTCAATCAAGAAAAAGAATTGGACACCAAATCACTTTGCACCGGTTGTTAAAAAAACAATTTTTCTTTCTTGTAAACAAACAATTCACAAAAATTTAAAAAGAAAGCATGTTTCGGTTAGCTCAACTAAACGATTGAGTAAATATTTCCTACTGTTAAATGTTTCTCCTGATAATATTTTGGACAATAATGTTTCTTTAGAACCAAAAATAAAATGTGAAAAGAAAGAAGTGAAGAACACAGTAGGAATGATATCCGGTGTGAGCATCGTCAGATCTGTTACCCAGCTATCACATCACAAGAGCTAATAAGGACAGATTTACCACTGAGAAATTTGAGCTTAGATCTGGCGCAGTCTAGATCATATTGGAAGACAATCATTAATATACCCCGCCCAACCCATGCTACCATGGAAAACGGACGTTCAGCTGATAGTTAGATTTAATGAACTAGTAGTGCTTTTTACACATGGATCACTTTCTTTACTGAAACTATAGAGTATGAGCAGTAGCATGTTAACCCTTGTTAGCTTTGTATTTTACTGTGGAATAAAGGATATGGATGCTTATCCAATAAGGTCAAATATGTTACATAACTTGCATAGCATACATTACTTCTAAGTGCTATGTTTAGGTGTTGTGTTGGATAGTGAAGGGGTGGAAAAGAGCGCTCTCTTCTGTAGTTTAGGTTCTGCTTAGGGAAAATTAATTTCTTTGTTACATACAGTAGAGTTTTGTAGATTCATTAGGTAGACTTTTTATGTTGTTTATGTGGAATTTAGACATGGACATATATAACGTTGATTGTTGACAACTCAACCCAACAAACAAATGATAACAATACTTTTTCATGTGAGATGGAAGGAACCTTGTCGTGGTTCACATGCTTAATTGAAGTACAGTGCCATTTAAATGGGCTGTCTTGAAAACAAATACCTTCCTTTTTTGAAAAAAAATAAAACTTCAAGCATGAAATATTGTTTCTAATTTTTACACCTCAACTGCTAGGTCCCTAAAACCCCGTTCACCAGGAACACGTATCTGAATACCCTTGAGCAATTTCTTCAGAATGCATTTTCAGACGTTAACGTTTTATTGTTTTTAAACTTTACTTTTGATTGTTATTATAGACTGAAATTAAATACAGAACTTTTTTGAAAAATTTGTTAGATATGACGTCATTAATGAAAACAAAAAATTGTTTGAATTTTACGTTTTTTGCATCACCCTAAAAAAATCCTAGATCCGCCCCTGTAAGGGGTGTATCAAATATGAGGACATGCTTCTTCAAGTCATGAAATATTTCACACTGAGCACAATAACAGTATAAAGTTCAACTAACCTACGATAATAACATTATATGACTATACCTAATAATTCTTGAAACATCTGGCAATTCTGAGTTATTTTCATAGCCATCGTCTGTGGTGGTATACTCCATTAAATAAACAACAATACCATGATAACCAATCCCTAAATCATTTTTATATGCTTACACTGTAAAGGCAGTACTAGTTCTTGGGATATTTCTTATGATATCTCCATTTTCCATATTTCCATATCTCCATCTTTCTCATACACACTTTTGTTGTAGCGAACAAATTTTTCAAAGACTGCTTCCTTAAGCTTGTATGGTCCCCAATCAGCTTCAACAATAACAGGCAATCGACTCCCTTTCACCTGCTTCAAGGCACCATTCTCATCACTTTGACATAAGGAAGCATAAATGGTAGTTTGTTTTACTTCTCTTGTGTCCAACTTTCTTCGTTTTGGTAATGTTGTAAGTAACTCTCGTTTTACCTCTCTTTTTCACAAGATCGTCAAACGACTTCAAATTATTTGCATGAGTTTTCTCTTCATCTTTCTTATTCTCCAGCCCACAATAACCACAGTATCTTCAAAGCACTTCTTTTCCACAATGAAAGCAAAACGTCTTACTTACTTTACCACTTTATCAAGAAGAAGCAAAAATATAATAAATAGATAATTATAACCGTATAGTCCTGTAGAATTTCGCCAAAATTAGGGTCAACCTAGAAAAAATTAACATAGAGATGAGTTATATACCGTTGGAAAGCTTAGAGTCTCAGGATTCAGAAAATTAACAGGGTCAATTTTGCAAGGCTGGGAAAAATATTTTACAGACCAGATTAGCCACGCCCTAAAAATCACTAAACTGGTACTAACTTATCAACTATGGGCGATAATTCTTTCAAACTTTGACTCAGAAAAGGTATTTATATTACACGTCGATCCAAGAATTACTTTTCGGATCACGTGACATGTGTGTAATTAACAGCTTCTGGTCTGTAAATTTGCTGTTGAAAGTCTAAAATAGTGGAAATTGTGGAACTATTTAGACTTTATTAACAGCAAATTTGTAAGAAAGTTTCAATTGAAATAATCGAGTAGTTTAATATTTATTACCCCATTTTCAAAATTTTCAAATCTTTAAATAATACAAGTTGTGAAAGTATTTACATGTATAACTGGTTAAAAAATAGCTTTGCAAAAATATATATTACATGCCCAAACGACTTTTTCAAAGAACTTTGTAAGAGAAGAAGTATTTTGATTATGGCAAGTAAAGCCAGGTTTTTAAATTGAACCAGAATACTTATATACCAATATTCTACAGTTGTGACAATGTATATTAGAGAAAACCTGTTCAAACAAAAAGTCAACAAGACATGAGATGATGGGCTCGAATGAACATCTTCTTTTGCTGCAATGGTTTCTGCAGTTTCTTCCAGTTAGCCTGGCGATAATTGTACAGGTATCTTCTTTTTGCAGAAGCGTGATTAATATCTCTAGAGAAGAGATTGGCTTTATTTGCTAATTTTTTCATACTTCTTCTGCTATCGTGTACGGGATCGGGAGGGATTTCTTTAACTTTCACGAAGATCTGCTTGGTTTCTGGCTTGCCAAAACCAAACTTCGGCTGAGGCCAATTATGTCCGGCGTAAGCAACCGAAGAAGGCTTAGAGGGGCGAATCATATGCTCGGGCGCTTGATTAATACTAGCGGCATGAGATGCAGGTTTATGGAAGTAGGTGTGGTGATAGGGTCCGTTGGTGCTCTGTCTGAGCACACTTAGAGGTATTATTTGCCGTCTATCATCATGCAATTGAACATCATCGTGGATAACTCGCAATTCGTTCGCTAGGGAACGCTTGTAGCCTGTCACAGGGGTGGTGAAATACCATGAGACCGGCAATCTGTGTTTGTTTTGTCAAGCCTCGTAACGTTTCTTCTGAAACTCATCGTTTGCGGTGTATCGCTTCAAGAACTCATTCAACGTTTTCAACTTGGCTTTGTAGCTGTTCTCTTCTAGTTTCTTAAGGACATCCATGATACTAGACTTGGCCACAGTTTTTTCTGAATTCAATACCAGTTTTATTGATGAAGAGACGGGGTCTTCTTTCAAGTTTGACTTCTCTGCGTACAGATCTTCTTGTCTTGTGGAGCTGTTCCTGAGATCGAATACCTCTTTCTGTTTTTGGCGACTTAGCAGATCACTGGCGTTATTTTTTGTTAGGAAAAACAAATTTTTACTGTGTCTGAACACGGAGACGTCTGGACCAGTGACGTCATATTTGAGATTTGAAGTGCCCGGTTCGCGTTTTCCCTCTTTCCGCTTTATCATACTTGGCACTTTTAATTTCTCTAGTTCTGTTCAGTCTGTTAAACTCTCTGTGAACGGGTCTATCATGACTTTCCACATCGGTTTGTTTCTGTTAACTTTTTCTATTCACTGCACTCTCCTCCCTTGATACATCCTCGGTTATACTCGATAGTAAATTACTTTCAACTTTCTTTATGTCAAGCAACGGCGCAACCTTTTTAAACAGATTTCATCTTTGTAGCTTTCAACTGATGGCTTTTCCGTTGACATGTTCTTCAAGAGAGAGCTGTGAGGTTTCTCAAGCTTATTGAAAACGTTAAAACTAGCAACTCTTTTAAGTTTTGCACGTTTAGCGTCCAGTTCTTTGAAGTCCGATGGCGTCGCGTTTTCCACGGCATCGGGTGGATCATCATGATGTGACGTGTGGAATTCACGCGAAAAAGTGTAGTCGGTCTCAAAATCTTTCTTCCTGTCCTGAAAGTAATCTGATGACGACGTGTCCGGATAGTTGGGACGCTTGTTCTCGTTGTCACTTTCCATTAATTCTGCCTCCTTCTTGACAATGTCCGCCTCGTCACTGTTGTTCACGTGGTAATCTCGTGAGAGCGAGTAATCACGCAACAAAGTCTGGTCGTTTTGATCGCAGTAATTAAACGTCTATATCACTGTCTTTTACTGCTGGCAGTTTATCGTTGTAGGAGACGTCGGAAAGCATTGTCTCGTCCACTACGTTTTTTTTCACTTGGTCCAGTTTAGAAGGTAGCTTTGTGGGAGAGCCACCATCGCCGTTGTGAGCGCTCCACATTGTCTCTGTGGTGCGGCGGTGCTTGGTAGTCGGTAACAAACCCGATGATGCGTCGCTATTGCCCGATGACGTTTCTGGATGGAACGACCGACGCAACGGTGGCTGTGTGTTTCTTTGAAAGCGCACATTTGACTGAGAGTAAGGAATTCTACTGAACTTTGTAGTATGACTATCGCTTGTGGTGTAAGACTCAGGTACGCTTTCGCTGGACTTCTTTTGCCCCCTATCATCCTCGTAAGCTATTTCAACTATATATTGGGAAGTGGAAGCACGTCTATAAACAAAACAGAAGTGGTGTAGTTACTACCAGGACATAAGTAAGAGCAATAAACATCAATGTTGTCTAACCTTCAAGGTCAACAGTCTTGTTGTTGTCTTTGTTGAGTCAAGTTCATTCAGTAACTCTGTTTACACGTCAACTTGTTTTTAAAAAAGCGCGCAAAAATAAAGAAAAAAAGAAAAAGCTTAAGATAGCGGGCGTGAAAACATATAGGTTCAAAATATTCTGGTCTGTAAATTACTAAAATGAGGTAATAAATATTGAACTACTCGATTATTTCAATTGAAACTTTCTTACAAATTTGCTGTTAATAAAGTCTAAATAATTCCGCAATTTGCACTATTTTAGACTTTTAACAGCAAATTTACAGATCAGAGTCTAAAAATAACTATTTGGTCTGTAAATTACACATGTCACGTGATCAGAAAAATATTTCTTGGGTCGACGTGTAATATAAAAACCTTTTCTGAGTCAAAGTTTGAAAGAATTATCGCCCATAGTTGGTAAGTTATTACCAATTTAGTGATTTTTAGGGCGTGGCTATTCTGGTCTGTAAAATATTTTCCCCAGCCTTGCAAAATTGACCCTGTTGATTTTCTGAATCCTGAGACTCTAAGCTTTCCAACACAATATAATTCGTCTCTATGTTAATTTTTTCTAGGTTCACTCAAAATTCTACAGGACTAGTAACGCATGGTGGTTTTTCTCGGACTAAAAGCAAGACCAGACTGGAGTGATTTTATATTGCCAAGGAATAAAATCAAGACCAGTTTAACATTATTTTTGTGTATATTAGATTATTTTTGTGTATATAAGGTTATTTTGTGTATATAAGGTTATTTTTGTGTATATCAGATTATTTTTGTTTATATCAGATTATTTTTGTGTATATTAGATTATTTTTGTGCATATTTAAAAAAGTTTTTTTGAAGATTATTTTTGTGCACTTCTTGGCCACCGTAATTTTCATTAAGTTTCACGATTTGAGGCCAAAATCGCTAAAGTTTCTTCCCGCGAAAATTTCTTCCCTTAAGGTAAACACTTTGTTTCTGAGTCTCAGTGCGGCTAACGCAAACAAGGACTTTAAAATGAAATTTTCCTTCGATTCAATATAACGTTTTCTATTTACACGTTGTATTGTCGCAGAATTGAAAACGACCATATTAAAAAGAAGAATTTAACAATAAAATGAATTGAATTTTAAAACACAAATGAAAAAGAAATAAAAACAAGCTTCAAATGTTGAAAGAAATCTTTTCAAAGACATGCTCGATATTCTGCGGAAAATACAAGCTGGTTATTTAAATATTTATGCGTATTTTTCGTACTCTTTAATAATATTTAAAATCGGATTTTAATAAACGGTCTGCTTCAAAAACACAGGCGAGAATTATATAACGCGCTTTATCTTAAGGTTGACGAATAAAACGCGTCGAGGTGCGTTTTTTGAATGTTAACCACACATTTGAATTTGATGAGTTGGAAGAGGATGTTTTATTTCGAAGCATCGGAAGAGAAGACTAGCGATCGCACGCACGGAGGGAGAAAAAAGAACCGTTCTAAGAGTGTACGCGATAACTCCTTTTCGCCAGCGCGCACTCCTGTAAAAATAAGAAAATCGTCGCACTGTCCGATGTTGTGTCGCTTTCAAGGGTTGCAGCTGTACAGGTACCAAGGGGAAAGCGCGCTTTTATCTTCGCTGTTCGAGAGAAGATTAGAGCTTTACAACCGACTCGCGGTAAAAGTCGATAGCAATTCAGGATTGATTGTGAGTACAACGTTCTATGAGTGCGTTGGTAAGGTTAACGCGTTCTTTAAATTGTGCTCTCAATGTTTTGATACCGGAAAACGCAAACGCGATATGGTCCCATATTATGTCGATCTAGTTGAAATTGCTCGCGAAAGAACCAAATACTGTTTTAATTGCATGGAGAATATTATAAATGAAAGTGTGACGGGCGACACGGATTCCGTATTGTTTGATCTGCATGTCTTACAGAAAAAGCAACCGAATGGACTTTGTATCGATCGATTCTTCCATTTCCAATAAAGCGCCCACTGACGTGTGTAATTCCTGATATATAAGAAAACAATGTTAATATTTGGCCTCACCGGGTACTAAATCTCCAGGACAAAGAATTCAAAAATCTACTACACAAGTAATGAAAATATTCACGAATTGAACGAATGTTGAGACTTGTCATAATCCCCGAGCCAGGGGGAAGTTTATTACGCTTTACTGAAATAAACACCACTATGAATGGGACACATTTTTTGATGCAACAAACGTACTATGGAGCTTATACTTATCCAATTTAAGATTTTAAGAGTATATGCATATTATAGTTAGGAACGGCCTTTCATTGAAGTGAATGCAATTCCATTGAATACTACAGTATACTCTCTCTATCTCGACTACTTTCTCGAACTAATGAAGTCGGTATTCGGAGCAGTAAAGATATATTTATGCAGGTTGCACTCATTTTAATTCATTTTAATCGTTGATTTCTTTGCAAATAACATCTACATTTTGGCGCTGTATCTCCGAAAACCAATTAATTTGAGAAGAACTCATCGGATAATTCTGATCACAGTTTACTTGAAATTCGAGGATGTCTTCACCAAGCTGAGATACATTTTCCAGCAACGCGATACGACCATGAGATTTTTTCCGTAAAAGATTTACAACTACTTTTCATGTTGTAAACATGTTCATGACAACACTATTTTGTTTAGACTTGACCAGTACCGAGTACTTTGAAACAGGATAAAAAATTTGGGAACTTCTCGATTAACTTCCAAAATCTTTCTTCCCTTTCTTAAATGAAGATATGTAATCGTTTCTACTGAACACGTGTATTCGAATCAATGCCGGACGACATTCCTCTGTCAACTGCTACCAAGCCATATATTCTGTCTGTTCTTTCCAGAACCATTATCGATTGCAACTCTTTCAGCAAATCCACGTAGAACGGATATAGCTAGAACCAAAATGTCGGTGTCACCAGAAGCTAAACGAATAACAGTATTATAATGCTCATAACGAGAATAATGAGATAAGAAATATCATTTTGATTACACGAATTTTGCTTAACGGGAACGCTGTATTGAAAACAATATTTAGAAAGATTATGCGACTAGTTATCGCGAGAAAAGAGAACATGGAATAACCATGAAAATGAAATGCAATTTGTCAACGAAAGTATGAAAGGAAATTTGGTTAGTACTGCCAATAAATTTTTTTTCCAGAAACTACTCAATTTCGTTATTGAAAAGTATTACCTGAAAATTTTCTTTCATAAAATGGAAGTCCCCCAAACGAATCATCGCATTGTTGAACTTCTCTGGGTGATTCCATAATACCTTATATGCATTCATAGCTGCACATACGTCCAGCGTAATATTGACATATTTACTTGTTTGGCAAGTGATTGAAAATACTCCATATAAGTTACAATGGTGTAATATTCAATAACTTTTGCATTGATAGGCGGTAAATAAGAGTGAACAGTTTTCGTGATTCCATTTTTGCTTCAATTCTGTAAAAGCCAACCAGAGAAGTTAGAAAGTACAAGAAAGAGAAGGTTTTTTTGTTATTTTTACAACTATAGTCATGAGTAAATATTCTGCAACAATGGCTGTGATAATGAAATTCTAGAGGAGCAAGATCAACACCTTATTTGTTTAATAGAAAAGGTACCTTGTCTTTAGATGGTGCTTTTATTGTTGTTTCTGCTGATGTTGTGAAAATCTGTTTTGTAATCTCGTCCTTTTTATTTCGCTGAATGCGTACTTTTCCACGCACGAAACAGGTTTTAGGAAATAGAGGAGCCTTAGATTCGGTAGAGCTGCATCTCGAAAATTTTCTAACAGACGTTGATGGTCCAGGAAGGGTTGCTGCATGTGGAGAAGACAAAATTTTGGTGAACCTAAGTCAAAATAAAAACAAGAATGTATTAATTAGGAAATAATTCATGTAACACCTAGCACGTTCTAATAACGATGACAAGAACCTTCCCAATATATCTTCCCAGCCGGCACAAAGAAGTTTTTTCGGAAGAGGTTTTTAAGAGTTTTTTTTTGTCTAAAATGTCCGCTTTAAAAACCGTTTTTTGAAAGAGGCTTTTAAGACGATTTTTTTATTCGTCTTTAAGAAGTTTTTGAAAGAGGTTTTTAAGAAGTTTTTTCAACCGTTTTAAAAACGTTTTTGAAAGAGGTTTTTAAGAGGTTTTTTTCGGTCTCAAATGTCCGCTTTTAAAACCGTTATAAACGTTTTTTTAAGGAGGTTTTTAAAACGATTTTCGGAATCGTTAAGCCTTCAAAGACATTTTTTCGGCTTCGTTCTTTCAGAATAATAATAACCTTCGAGTTTATTGCAAACATATTATCAAGCGAAAAGAAAAAGAGAAACATAATTTTCTTGGATTGCCATCTATATTGAACATTATTCACATAATATTATAGCTAATATATAGATATAAATATACAATGCGTGCACTGTTAGGAACCGAACTTGTTCGCTGTTTGTTTGCAGACATTCTTCAATTTCTTTAAAAGGATATTTCTTATCGTCTTTTCGGTGGCATCCTCATACTTTTCATTTACCGCATCTAAAAATAAGAAAACTTGACTAATAACTTGAGTCATACTTAGTGAAAAGTTGGCTATCTATGAGTTAAACCCCATAGTAAAATGTTAGTTTAGTAGGACTCCACTCATCCATTGTTGTATATAGTTTGATGCTTTGGTCTATGGTAAAATAAGGCATGCATAATAAAAATTATTCACCGGCAATCACTTTATAAAGTGAAGTATCCATTACTCCAACCTTATTGTTTCCTCCTCATTACATCTGGAGAGGAATTCCACAGTGAAAAGTCTAAACGTAAAATAGATAACATCGAATAAGTTGTGATTACATGCTATAATTTCCTAAATTATACATATTGCAGTATAATTTCTATACTTGTATCCGTCCTAAATAAGTTTAAGATATAAAATCAACAACTTACGTTTTTAGTATTTGCTTCACTGGACTACATAACTAAAATCATTGCCTCCGATTCTTTTTAGTTGTTGTTTTATTTTATTTCATATATATTAGCAATAACTGCCAAAGTTTGCCCATTATTCATAGATGTGATGCCTAAATATTCTTAACTTATCTTAAATTACTAGTTTGATTCATTTCATATTGAAATAAAAGCATGTTTTCAACTCTTCTTCTGTAGTTACCTCGAAACAAAACGTAATGGTCGAACTCAAAACCAAATTGACTACATCATTCTACCAAGTAACCAAAAGGGATTGACTAAAAGTTGCCATGTCTATAATTCATATAATTCATTCAAAGTGTAAAGCGATCATTCTCTACTCATGATGAGGTACACAGTAAAGACGAAGAGGTGTAAGAAATTAAGAAGAATACCAACACGGTTTGCAGTAGATAAACTCAGTGAACCAGAAACCAAAAGAATCTTTGAAGTGAAAATAGGTGGAGCCTTCCACCACCTTTTGGAGTTAGTAGATGAGTTACCAGTGAAGGAGGTATATACAAAATTTGTTCAAGCTACAAATGATACAACGCTTAGGACAGTCGGAAAACGCAGACAAAAACCTGTCGAAGTGATGACTAATGAAACAGCATGTCTCTGTGAGCAAAGAAGGAAAGCCAGAACTGCAATGTTTATCAACTCTAAAGATGAGGAACTTCGAAATAAATACAAAATCCTCAAAAAAGAAGGGGGAAAAGCCGTCCAAAAAGAAAGAAGAAACAATCTCGAGAAAAAAGTTCTGGAAATGGAAAAAAACTTTCTTGCGAATAAAGTACATAACCTGTATAAAGATGTTAAAGAGCTAGAAAACAAGCCAAAGAAACCACTAGTGCCAGTACGAAACAATCTTGGAGACAAAAAAACGAAAATAGAAGAAATTCTCATGATTTGGAAAAGGCACCTGAATAAAAAATTTCCTAGAAACGAAGATGCTGTCAATGAAATACATATACCAGGACCAAATGAAGAAGAATTTTCCATTGAAAAAGATGATAAACGGAAAGCGAATAAAATGCTCAAGAAGAAAAAGGCTCCTGGGAATGATGGAGTAACGGCAGAAGTTTTACAAGCAGGTGGAAATACAATGGTGGAAATTTTGTATAAAATTTTTAACAGAGCGCTCAATGAAGGAGACATACCATCGGAATGGTAAAAAATGTTAGTAACGCCTATACATAAGAAAGGGAATGCGTGCAATCCAGAGAACTTTCGTGCAACAGCCCTCCTTTCGATACCTGGGAAAGTATTCAATAGAATTATCCTTGAAAAAATCCGTGAAAAAACCGAAGCATTTACAAGTGAAACACAGTTCGGCTTTAGAAGGAACAGAGGTACAGTAGATGCTATATTTATTATGAGACAACTCATGGAAAAAGCAAGAGAAAGAGGTGTAGAGCTCCACATTAATTTAATCGACTTTAAAAGTGCATTTGACACTACATGGCGTGAAGCACTGTGGAGAATGCTTCTAGCAATAGAGTTTCATACTAAAATTGTAAACGCGGTGAAAGAGATGTTCCGAAATACCAAATGTGCAGTGATTATAAACGGAAAATTGACAGAATGGTTTGAAGTATGCATAGGCGTCTGACAAGGCTGTCTCTTATCACCTATCCTGTTTAACCTATTCTTAGACTATTTAATGAATGAACTTACATGTCTACAGAACGACATTACCATGGACGAAAATTTATGCTGCGATGTTTGGTATGCCGATGACACAACGCTTATTGCTGCTACCTTTGAAAAATTACAAATGTCAACTACACAACTCCAGGCTGCATGTAGAAAATACGGTTTAAAGATAAATGGGGACAAATGTCGAATCATAAGTCCTAATGTCCAAGATGATATTGAGATAGACTCTAAAGTGGTAGAAAATGTCACCCAATTCTGTTTTCTAGGTGCTCTTATTCCAGATACTACGAATGACATCGATAAAAGGCTGGCAATTGCATACCGTAAATGATCGATTAAACGCTCTCTTCCAATTAAACGCCCCTTTCGATTAAACGCCCCGTGTGAAAATTGATTTGGTAATAAACGCCCCTTTCGAATAAACGCCCTCCTTTTCTAAAAATTTTAAGAAAAATTGAGTGAATTAAAGAGTGAATTTTAATGGCGAAGTTTCGAATAAACGCTCCTTCCGTAATAGCCATGCAAAGAAGGAGAAAGAAGTAATGTTTATTGTTAGAAAAATGCTATATTTATTTCCACTGGAAACATACAATTTTGAGCTTCGTTTTTTTTCAAAACTCCATTCAAAATTTCTCTTTGATTTCTTGCAGCTTGTCGCATAACACTCTCGCTATTTTTCCATACTCGCACCGAGCGACTTATTTTCCAGGTACCACCAAGCCAATTTCCCGTTTTCTTTTTCCACTTACTTCAACGTTGACAACGTTTGTTTTGGCAGCTTCAAGGAATTGAAAAATTAGCCGCGATAATTCTATTGGAGCATGTCCCACTAAAAATTCATTTTTGTAAAAAAAAAACAGCGTGTTTATCGAAATGCCTTTGTTATCAGGCGAAGCAGACTCAGTAATCCTTTTATCACGAGTTCCGACGAGGAAGATGTTACGCAAGACTTCAACAAAATAGATAATGATGATACTGTCATTGAAATTTGAGTTTTAACAGTTGTTATATCATTTAACCGTCGCCTGCTTGCATGTGACTCGTAATATCATTTCAGAAAAAAAGTGGTGTTATCCAAATATTTGCATTTTGAAATAAACGCCCCTCTTAGTTAAACGCCTCTTTCGAATATACGCTTCCCTAAAATTTTCAATTTTTAAATAAACGCCCAGGGTGTTTAATCGATCATTTACGGTACTCATCATTTGGTAGACTATCTAAAAACGTCTAGTGCAATAGTAAACTACCAATTAAGTTGAAGCTTCGCTTAATGTATGCACTGATCATGCCTATAGCAACTTATTCTTGTTCAACATGGACTCTCACCAAAAAAGATACTGACAAACTCAGGGTATTTGAAAATAGCTGCCTACAAAAACTTCTTGGTGTCAAGTTAATGGACAGAGTGTCTATCAAAAGTTTGCTTGAAAGAGCAGGGACAAAGCCAAAGATTATAAACTTCGTCAAAAGGCAAAGACTCAAGTGGTATGGCCACATTATGAGAATGGAACAAAACAGTCTTGTGAAAAAAGTCATGAAAGGTGAATTCAACAAAAAAAGAAAAAGAGGTCGACCTCCAAAACGTTGGGCGGACCAAATAATCAAAGACACTGGATTGACACGTGAAGTGCTTGAGACAATGACTGAAGATAGAGAAGAATGGAGAAGAAATGTAAACACGTGGGCACAGTCTCTGAATTGGGATGTGCAGTAAAATAAAGTAAGTAAAGAAATAATTGAAATAACTGATGCAAAATTAGCTGAGGATTTCTTCAAAGCGAGAGGTTTGAAGTTATTACACCAGAATGTCCGAGGATTACTAATAAACTTTTAAAATGTTTAAAAATTCATCTACAACAACCAAAGTATTGATATAACATTTTTCCAGTTTCTGAGACCCACGTTATCAACAACAATTCTGAAGAAAACTTGTTTGCAATTCCCAACTACCATTTTATTGCTAACAACAGGAGTAATGGTAAAGGAGGAGGAGTGGGAATCTATGTGAAAAATGGATTGAATTATCAAAGGCGAGCAGAGATAGAGGGAGCTTCTTGTGAATGCATTTGGCAAAAACACAAAATCTCTTATCATTGCGTGATATTACAGACCACCAAACAGCTCAAAATATTTGTCAAAAAAATTCAACGCAGAATTCAATGAATCGTTAACTTGGGGATTTCAATGCCAACTTTCTCAACGGTGACGATAACAAAGAGTTGAAGTCAATTATCGATTTGAATGGTTTTAAACAAGTAGTTAAAAAGCCAACACGAATTACGTCGACTACAAAAACATTGATTGATTTGATACTTACAAACAATTCAGTGAACATCAATAAAGTAATTGTCTCACCTTTGTCTATTGGAGATCACGAACTTGTTGGTTGCGTGAGAAAGCTACATTGTAAGAAATACGTTTCAAAGACAAAAGTTTCGAGAGATTACACAAATTATGATTCCAAAAACTTATTTCAGATGTAAAAAACATAAACTTGAATACACTCTACACATGCACTGATGTTGAAACAGCAGCAATCATTTTTACAAATACATTACAGTACACTTTCGACAGACACGCACCCTTCAAAACAACGGTTGTAAAAGGAAAGCCTGCCCCTTGGTTAAAAGCAGATTTTCGTCAACTTATGGACCAGCGTGATCAAACGTTACGTAAGTCTCGAAAAACGAACTCAGTGGCTGACGTACGAGCATACAAGGATCTTAGGAACAAATGCAACAAACAACTGAAGGAAGGGAAGAGGAAGTATCACCAAAACCTCATCAACGAAAGTCATGGAAATGCAAAGAAGTTTTGGAATGCCATCAAAAAGGTTTTCCCTTCAAATTCGAAGTCTCAATCATCTCTGACCCAGGATGAAACCGAAAACGAGAAGACTGCTAATGTTTTCTCGAACTACTTTGCAAACGCCGTGAAAACCATCAAATCAAAAATTACAATTCTGACAAACCTTGTATGGCGAACTCATCCAATTCAGCAAAAAACAGACAAGGTATTCAAGTTTTCGTACATTTCAAAAGTTTTTGTTGAAAAACAACTGAAAACATTACAACGTGGTAAACCAACTTGACTCGACGAACTCTCACCGGGAATGATCAAAGACTTCGCTCGTGAGGTTTCTCAACCACTTGCTTTTGTGACCAACCTATCAATCAACACCGGTAGAATACCTCCCATCTGGAAGAAGACAAAGGTGATACCGATTCACAAAGGAGGCGATTTAAAACCAGAAAATATCGTCTAATCTCTATATTGCCAACTTTTTCGAAGATCATTGAACGTGCGGTTAAAACTCACCTTCTAGGTTTTTTGGAAACAAACAAACTGTTCACCGACTCACAGTTATCGTCAACAGTGCTACACCAAACTGGCTTCAACCTTCTTGTTTGACGACAAAAGAAAAAGTATTGACAACGGCAATATGGTAGGAGCCGTGTTCATCGATTTGACCAAAGCCTTTGACACCATTGGCCATGGGCTACTACTGAATAAAATACAAGAATATGGAGTAAATGGCCTTGAGTTAGATTGGTTCACACACTACCTGTTTAACAGGGAACAAATTGTATGTGTCAAAGATACGTTCTTTTCAAAACAAAAAAATATTCGGTGGTGTACCTCAGGTTTCGATTTTAGGACCCTTGTTCCTCATATTTTTCAACGACTTCCCAAACGTTTTAAAGCATTGTACAGCCATCATGTACGCTGATGATACAGTGGTGTATGTGAGTGGAAAAGTGAAAGGGGATATCGAAAACTTACTTGATCTAGACCTTGTTGAAATTTCAAAATATTTTGATAAAAATGACTGAAAGTATGATTCTGGGAACAGCTAAATGACTGAAGACTGCGAACAATAATCTACATGTCTCAAACAAAGGACAGCAGATAAACAATGCTGGTGAGTACAAGTATCTTGGTAACATTGTGACGTGTTCTAATCGCTTGCAGAAATATATTTTTAAGTCACTTTTTAACGTTTACTGTACATTGTTTTTTAGGAATATATCAGCGGAAAGATCCTCTGCATGATGCCGGTCGGAGTGAACACACACTGGTTATTAACTAGAGTTTTTGTTGCCATATTTGCTGTTGTTCTGGTAAACATTCAAAGTTTTCAGCGTGAAAAGTACTCGCCAAATATTTCTATGGTTAATTCGAACTTACATATCCCGTTTGGATGTATCTGGAAGAGTTTTAAAGGGATGAAACTGTCCTGTCCTAGAGATAACTTGTTTTTATCGCTACTTCTACTGATGGCTGGAGATATGGAGAGCTGTCCAAGACCTGACTATATGATTCCTGAGTTGTCTACACTGCTATCGAACAAAAGGTTAAATTTATTTCACCAAAATATACGTGGAATTTCGATAAACATTCCATACGTAGAAATCATTCTTCAAAATTATAGAAATATAGATATCTTTTCTCTCAGCGAAACTCACATCTCGTCAACAGATTGCGGCTCGTTTCAAATTCCGGGGTACAATTTTTTCAGCAAAGAAAGAAAGAATGGAAAGGGAAGAGGAGTAGCAGCTTTTGTTTCCGAAAAAATTCCGATAAAAAGGCGTGAAGATCTCGAAACTGAAAGACTTGAACTTTTATGGCTGGAGATTGATATAAACAATGTTAAAAACATCTTGCTAGGTATTTTTTACAGACCCCCGGATTCTTCTCATTACTTGCCGAAAAATCTTAACAAGCTTTTTGCTTTTTGTCTTTCGATCATCCGCCAAGCAGTGATTGTTCCAGAGAAACAGTCTTTCGTTTCCTGCACCACCATTTACCTCCTACCTGCAGTCCAGAGGAGGGATTTTTATATCCGGGTTTACTCCCTATGTGATTAAGATTTGGTCAGGTTTCAATCCTTTGACCTGTCTGACTTGGTTAGACCTACCAGGAGATATTCTCTCGCCAGCATAGCTCTCAGGATTATAGAAACTCACAAGCCGATCCATCACGTCAAGGTACTTAACCATCGGACCGGTTTACTATTCCTGCTGTGCCTAAATGAAGTTGTTGACCACATTAAAGAATGTAAACTTATCCATTATGCTGACGATACAGTACTCTACACCGGTGGGAAATCTCTTAAAGACATCGAGAACAAGCTATCTGCTGACTTCAGCCGTTTGTCCCAGTGGTGTATTGACTGTGAATAATTACTTAACCTAAAGAAAAATAAAACTGAGGTGATGTTGTTTGGTACCGCTCAACAATTAAAGAAACTTTTCAGGCAAATCTTTTGTGAAATATATATATATAAGCTTTTAACTACTTGTTTATATTCTTTTTACTGCAGCATTTGAGTTTTCACTAATCTCCATTTACATCGTTTTTGATCCAATTCTCTTTTAAGCTTTTATCACTTATTTTCGTTTTTCAATATTATTTTCATTTTTTACGTTTTGCTATTCATTATTATTATTATTATTATTATTATTATTATTATTATTATTATTATTATTATTATTATTATTATTATTATTATTATTATTATTATTATTATTATTATTATTATTATTATTATTATTATTATTATTATTATTATTATTATTATTATTATTATTATTATTATTATTATTATTATTATTATTATTATTATTATTATTATTATTATTATTATTATTATTATTATTATTATTATTATTATTATTATTATTATTATTATTTCAATCTTTATAGAGGATAATACATTTCAGTAGTTTATAATATATAAAAATAAACACTGCTATCAATATGGGTCCTCTCATTAGAAAGGAAATTAGTAATTAGTATGACGAAGTAGATTTGGAGAAAGTTAAAATAGAGTGTAAAGTTGACCAAAAATATAGAAGTGAAACCGTGGTCTATGAAAAAAGAAGTAGAAAAGGATAAAAATAAAATTGAGTTGATAAGACCTTCGACTTATCAACTTTAGAAAATTTCAAAAATAGAAAATTAATAAATTAAAAGTAAGTGACTAAAACGTCAATTATGTACAATTAAAAGTCTCGTTAAAATATTTTGCTCCTAAATAGTAAAATGCTCTTTTTCCAAATTCTAATTTACATCTCGGCAGCTTCAGTTTTTTGTCATTACTTCTGGTATTCATGCTGTGCATTTGAAAGTAATTTTGAAAGTTACTGCAAACTTTATTATTAATGCAATCACGAACCAGTCTAACAGTGCGCTCTTTAGCTGTATTCTCGATAGATGGTACTTCTTTTCCTATAATTCGTTTTGCACGTTTCTCAATCGATACTAGCTTTTTAGTCTGTGTACTAGTCAGGTGGAATTTGACAGATAACACGTACGTTATTATGGGCATAATTGTAGACATATAGAGTTTCATAGCTGCATTCTGATTCAGGTAAAATCGTAGTTTGGCTAAGAGCTTTAGACGTGAACAGGTTCTTTTTTATGCTTTGTCGAAGTCTTGATTCAGCATAAGATTACTGTCTAGTGAGTGACCTAGGTAGTTGTAAGCATTGGTGTTGTCGACAATCTCCCCCCTGTATCGTACTTCCATGGGTCTTGCTTGTGCAGCAATTCGTTTTGCTGTCCCAAACAGCATAACCTCCGTTTAACCCACGTTCATATTAATAATTAGCTCATTTTCTCGCAGGTACTCGTCTATTTGTTTAAGCTCCTCTGTGAGCATTTCATCGATTGTAGCAACATTCTTTCCACTGCAGATTATGACAGTATCGTCAGCGTACATCACAGTATCGGAATGTTTGAGAACTTCAGTAAAGTCGTTAAAAAACAAAATGAACAATAGAGGTCCCAAAATGGACCCCTGCGGGACTCCTGTCAAGCATGGTTGTAAACCAGATTGAAACGATTCGATTTGAACATACTGCTTTCGTTGAAATAAATAGTTAGTAAGCCATTGCAGTTCGTTTCCATTTACACCGTACGATGGAAGCTTATCAAGCAAAGCACCGTGGCTCAGCGTATCAAAAGCTTTGCTGAGATCAATAAATGTTGCACCGACAAGAAGCCCTTGGTCGACCTGTCTCCTGATGTTGTCTAAAAACAAGGTAGTAGCCAGGTTTGTTGACCTTTTCCTCCGATATCCAAATTGGTTGTCAGCTAGCAGGTGTTCCTTTTCAAAAAAGTCAGTAAACTGTTGATGTACTCATAATCTGCGCTTTTGCTACCCATTTGCGCTTTTGCTACCTATTTGCGCTTTTGCTACATGCGTTTTTGCTACCTATTTGCGCTTTTGCTACATTTTGCGATTTTGCTACATGTTGAATTCAAAAATGGTACCGTTTTGTTTGATTGCTGAGCTGAATTGAACTGTGTTGATTGAAATTAAACCTACAATCGAAGAAATATCAAATATTTGAATTTGGAATTGAGTTTTCTTTGATGCAACAAACTAATATTTCTTGTTTCTTTGTTTAGCTAGCTATGGATATAAATATTTAGCTAGCTAGCTGTGGATATAAGTATTTAGCTAGCTAGCTACAGATATAAGTATTTAGATAGCTAGCTACAGATATAAGTATTTAGCTAGGCAGCTGTGGATATAAGTATTTCCTAGCTAGCTAGCAGCTACAATTTTCAACAACAATCTGTTCCAACATCGGTTTTATTTTAAAACTAAGAAACTAAATTTTCTTATGATAATTATTTATAACAAAACAATATTCCAATTAGTGTGATTCAATCAACTTGCTAAAATGAGGTTCAGGTACTGCCATGTAACTAAATTTATTTACTCCAAAACATTTATAAAATTAAATATAGTTGGTTAAATCGTCATTTATGCAGTGGATATTTGCCCAAGAACAGGCTATTGATTATTATGGCTATTTTGCCAGAAGATTTTTGACATTTTGTTTTGTACTTTATTTTATAAAGTTTATAAATTCTTCATTTATATGGAATGATGAGGTCTCAAAGTCATCAAAGTGAAAAGGCGCCTCTGGAAGGATTGGCAAAAAGGTACAGTATTGACAAAGAGCTCTATACCTCTAAACAAAAAGAAGAGCTAAGTCTAATTAGCAAAGACACAAGATCTTCAAAGAAGCTCTCAGAATGAAAGATGAAAAGCAAGACATAGTTGGGGATAAATGCATTAGAAATGATGATGGCAACATAGCTTTCTCTAAGTTATATTCTTACAAGTGTCACTATGATAAACTCCTAAATGTTGAATTTCTATAAAAATTACTCCTAAAATGGTATCAAAAGTTCTCTCAAAAATGAGCGCAAAGGAAGCTACTGGCACCTCAGCCATCAGTATTGAATTGACGGTGTCCGGTGGAGAAGATATATATATATATACTTCATGCAATCACTCATCTCATGAATTGTGTTGTGACAGAAAGTAGAATCTCAAATGATTGGAGCTTATCGCTCATCTTTAATTTCTTTAAAGACAAAGGTGATGCATATATATAACGAGGGAACTAGCGTTGCCTTAAACTCCTCAATCAAATTTTGAAGGTCATGCAACGGATTCTTGAAACAATCAACTCAAGTTGTTATCGACTCCGTCCAGTTTGGCTTCATGCCCAGACACTGCCAAAAAGTTTCTTGGTAAACATAAAGATCTCTATCCTATTTTTGTCGACCTTGAGAAAGTGTTTGATTGTGTCTCTCGGAGGGTTCTTTGGTGGGCTAGGAGAGAGCTTGGAATAGAAGAATGGCTAATCAAAACTGTTGAAGCCTGGCTTCATGCCATGTATTCAAACACCAGATCCAGTGTTCAAGTCAACAGAAGTATAGCCCAAGGTGGATAAGTTCTGCAAGAATGTTCGATAAAATACCTTCTAACAAACTGATAGTGAGACTCCGCCTTATTGGAGTAGTAGATGCATTGCAATTGGACAGATTATGTTGTTTCGGGAAGCTACAACGCATGAACGCAGAACAACTAGAAATGGTGGTTGTTATGTGTTATTTAATCTGAGCAATGCAGTTTGGGTAATAGACTTACGATAATCAAGGATAAGACATCAACTAGTTTTTCCTTCTTGTAAAGAAACTATTTTTACAAGAACACTGAATGTTTTACGAGTTTTCAAATCATTTGACTACATATATATATAAAATATATATAATTTCTATATATATTTATTATAATTTCTAGAATGTAAATTTCCTCTTTCCATTTATTTCTTGTGCATGATATGTACCATGACACATCATGTGCACTACTATAACAGGCCAGTGTATACTGTATAGTGCACCCATAAAAGACTTGACATAGCATACACCAATTTTCTCAACATAAAATCAGATGTTACAATAATATATGTCAATCATTTTACTGAAAATCATTTCTCAAAAATGAGATACACTTTCATTGTTGTCAGATAATAAATAAATCTATTAAATGACATGAGGTTAATGATGTAAACAAGAAGAAAATCCCATTTAGTTTCATTATTTACTTTTGAATTTCGTTTCATTTTTATGTAAATATTTCAGCGTTAGCAGATCAACAAAGAGCAATCCCGTAAAAGCTGTTTTATGTCAGGACGAGACTAATCATTTATAAAAAATGTTTATGGATTAAACTATTAGTAAGAAAGATGATTATCTATCTAAAACTAACTAAAAAATTAAGTACTTTATTGTAGTGATAAAGAGTGAGTACAACGATGAGTACAACTTTTACATACTTTATTCAAGTTATGTATGTTGAATTCATTTTTATTTTTTATTAAGGGTTTGACATTTGTTCTGCTTTAAAGGGAACTTTAAAGCAGCTTATTTGTTCTTGGAATACAAAGGTGAGGTTATGCCAAGAAAGACTGGAAATCAACAGCAAATTTATTTTGCTGCAAACGATATTGGATGTTTTATCTATGATATTGAATTGAGGATGGTTTCAGTTATTCACCTTTGGAGCCATTACTTTGCTTATTTTCATACTTCACTTTTTGAAGAAGTCTCATTTTTGGTATGTAAATTGTTTTGTTGTTCATATTACAAATTTTGTCTCAGGAGAATTATATGAAACCGTTCAACCTGAAGGATGTGGGAAATGTATATAGAGGCAAGGTATGTGTCCACTGGTTCTTTTCCTCAAACATATTGTATTGCATCTTCGTCATCTTCTCTTCTCTCTTGCAACAATAACATTTAATGAGAAGTAGCATGATAACTCATGCCAGGTGCTAAACTTTGTATTTTACTGTGGAATAAGGGTACTTAGCCAATGAGGTCAAAGATGTTACATAACTTGCATAACATATATACATTACTTCTAAGTGTTATGTTTAGGTGTTATGTTGGGTAGTGAATGGGTGAATAGGAGCGCTGTCTGTAGTTTAGGTTCTGCTTAGAGAAAATTAATATCTTTGTTTCTTATATAGAGTTATGCAGATTCAGGAAGTAGAATATATGAAGTCTTTTTAATTTGTTTTTGTAGAATTTAGACATACATATAGCGTGATAAAAGATTGATTGTTGTCAATTCAACCATACAAACAAATGTGAACAACTATTGCCTTGTTTTCTATTTGCTATTTTGAAATATAATTGTTATGCCAACAATACTTCTTCATGTGAGATGGAAGGAACCTTGTCGTGGTTCACATGCTTAATTTAAGTGCAGTGCCATTTATACATGGACTGACTTAAAAACAAATACCTTCCTTTTTTGAAAAAATAAAACTTCAAGCATGAAATATTGTTTTTAATTTTTACACCTCAAATCCTAGGTCCCTAAAATCCCGTCCACCACGTATCCTCAATGCCTTTGAGAAATTTCTTCAAAACGCAATTGTTAAACTTTAGTTTTCATTGTTATTACATATTAGAATAAAATGAAATTTTCGATTTTTTTTAATAATGACGTCATCAATGAAAATCGTTTACAAAAGTTTGTTGTTTGAATTTTACATGATCGAGTTACATGTCATGAAGATGGTAGTGATATCGACTTCGTTATTGAAGAAATATCTCATGATGTAAGCTGAAACTTAGACAAATTTTATAAATATCTGGTTGGTGCAAAGAAGGTCAGAAGATTCTTCGAAACGCACAGTTGGTGATGTAAAACGCATTTTGTTTCCAGTTGGTGCTACCGACAGCTTCACGACCTATGTTGACGTTTTTTTAACTCTTTAAACAGAGATTATATTGAATCTGTGAAAAAACAAGGTTTGAAAGCAAATCACACTAATGCAACCGTCACTAACGTAGTATGTGATCCAGTCACACTATTGTGACCTTAACTAACGTAAGTGACTCAGTCACACTATTGGGACCGTCACTGACGTAAGTGACCCAGACACTATTTGGACCGTCACTCGCGTAAATGACCCAGTCACACTATTGGGACCGTCACTATTACGTTAGTTATGGTCTCAATAGTGTGTTTAAGTCACTTACCCGAAAGACGGTCCCAATAGTGTGACTGAGTCACTAACGTTACTTAAGGTCACATTAGCGTGACTGAGTCACTTACGTTAGTAAAGGTCTCAATAGTGCGACTGAGTGACTTATGTTAGTTACGGTCACAATAGTGTGACTGAGTCACTAACGTTACTTAAGGTCACAATAGTGCGACTGAGTCACTTACGTTAGTAAAAGTCTCAATAGTGCGACTGAGTGACTTACGTTAGTTAAGGTCACAATAGTGTGATTGAGTCAATTACGTGAGTGACTTAGACCCACTATTGTGACCTTAAAGCTGAGTCAACTTTGACGCCATGATCTGGTATTGAACCCTGGGTCGCTGGAATGCGAACACTCACAATAACCACTATGCCATGGCGTTGGTTAGTCCTGACGTACTTAGGACGCCCGTTTGCGCCTACGAAAATCGCTCAACCAGACAACTAACCTATTTAAGCTAGACTTGCATCACGCAATGAGTTTCGCTCAGGAACTCAACTGTAACTCAGAAATAAAGATTTTGCCGGAGATGGGATTCGAACCGGCGGGTTTGGTTTCGTGAGCCGAAAAATTTATCCACTGAGCTACAGCGCCTGAGCTACAGCGCCAATCACACTATTGTGACCTTAACTAACGTGAGTGACTCAGTCACACTATTGAGACCGTAACTAACATAAGTGACTCAGTCACACTATTGTGAACTTAACTAAGGTAAGTGACTCAATCACACTATTGAGACCTTAACTAACGTGAGTGACACTATTGTGACCATAACTAACGTAAATCACAATAGTGGGACTAAGTCACAGTTTCACATACGTTCGCACTATTGGGTATAGATCGGTTATAAATAAAACGCTATTTTTCATCATAATAGCCGTAGCACAAATGGCCCAAATGCGGCAGTGCCTTTAGACCATTGATCAAGGTATCCATGATAATGCTTAATTCCCGTTTTGGGAGCTTCGTTAAAAACGCAAAAAAATCTTGTTGATCTTTCGGACTATAAAACTTCGGAAGATTGAATAACTTACTTGATAATGTTGGTTACCATTTGTATTTTTAACCGTAATTCATTACTACCTTTCTCAACCAAATACTCTATTGGTTCGTATTTTAAAAATTCTCGTTTAGGCATCTCATTCATTTACTTTAGTGCAGCAACTTTCGCAGGCATTAACTTTTGCGTTTGGCGATCTTTGGAACAAATTTCGCGGACAAAAATTTTGCGAATTCAAAATAAGGTTCGTATTCGCGTGAAAAAACTTTCGCGAATGGGCAAAATCCAAGAAAACTATTTATTCGTTAAATCACATCTAAGGTCTTTACCGTAATCAAAAATGTATAAAATATACAAGTTTAGGCTAAGTAAATTTAATTATCTGCCTCTTCTCATTCTGAGACATCTGTGACAAATCTGTGACAACTATGACATCAGAAATTGCTAAGAGATGGCTAACATCAGATTGCTCAACATCATTACGAAACGAAAAACTTATTTGTCATCACGAGCCTGGAAATGCCTTCGATATAGATTTGTTATAAAGACAGTGAGCGAAAATGGAGAAACTGTTGGACACTTGCCAAAAGAGATTTCAAGAATAACAAAGTATTTCTTAGATCGAGGTGCGTCTATGTATTGCACGCTTTCTTCAGAACATTATCGCCGTTCTCCCTTAGTACAAGGAGGACTTGAAATAGAATGTCAAGCTGTGATCGAAACACGAGCTACTATTCTTCAAGCGATATTAACATCACGTTATTCAGATCTAGTTAAGTATCTCTACACGGAACCAACAGAAGACATAGCGGTTGGAAATCTGTTCAATTTCGTCATGACGTTGCCGCCTACAGTCGTCACACCACAAGCCCCCGGCAAAGGGAGGAAAAAGTCTGCATCCACAAGCACTACTGTTTCAAATAATCGGGACATCCGAAAAATGCTCGCTGCTCCAAAGAAGAAAAAACACTGAGTGTTATTGTATTTTACGACGATTAAAATAGAAAAAAATCATTACTTTTGAAAATTTTCCCATTTTTATGATTTTTTTAAGGTGAAAAATATCCATGTTTTCGCGTGAAAAGACTTTGCGCGAAAATGACCAAAAATCGCGAAAAACGCGAAAGTTGATGCCCGCGAAAGTTTCTGCCCCTAAAGTATTACCTGAGATTAATTTATTCCTTTTTTCGAAGTTCTGCGTAGATAGCCAAATTTTGATTTTTCACATATAAATGTAGAGAAAATAAAAAAAACAACTGAAAAAACTCATCCGTCTTTCGGATTTTTAAAATAGCGCGCGTTTGAAAAAAATCTTAATAACAAAATAATAATAAATGACCACTTACTGAAACGTTGTGTTTCTTTGGAAGCAACAGTGGATGAATTTGATCTTCAAGGTGTGTTTGTCGTAGCCGCCCTCCAACTCAAATCAATCCTTCTGTGTCGATGAAGGGGTGGAGATTGACGATTGAAGAGCTGAGTGTTACCATCATCTTCGATTGAAGTGTCGTCAGCTCTGTTGAAAATGTGCTTTCTTGAACTGCACGTACGAGAACTTGTTCAGCGTGTTTGAAGATTGCATCATTTGATACCGTGTCCACAGGTGTCTTCTTGAAAATTTGGATGGCTTCTAAAACACGAACGACGACCCCCCTCATCCTGTGCCAACAGGATATGTTCGCGGTTACGTCAGGGATTGACGTTTTTGAGCTCCACATCGTCCTCGTCAATGTTGGTCGAGACTTCAGCTACTTCCCATTCGTGTTGTGATTGCATCAGGAATTTTGGTCCGTTGAACCAGATGTCGATCTCGTTTGCTTCTTCAGGATCTAAACAATGTGGCAATGTTAGTCTACCTTTGGGTGATCCCCGTCGAAAGTTTCTATGTCGACATGTGATGCTGTTTGTTGTTTGACGACCTTTCAGCCTCTTCGCGTCTTCAATGTTGATGCATTATTGGTGTTTCTTCAGGTAACATTGGATGACTCTGGGGAGGCAGCTCGGAGCGTTGGCTTTGTACGGGCGACTCAGAGGATTGTTGGTAGATGTTTTTCTTCGGTCTCGATGTCTGTCAAAACTTCCATTCTGGAACTGCTCTTTGTCAACTCGAGATTGTGGTTGACCAATTCCAGTTTGCATTTCCGTTCTACAAACTCTGATTCGGCTTTCAGTTCAGCGAGTCTTAGACGTTCCTCGGTGACTCTATCACGCATCGAGAATCTGTCCGAATTTGACGAGTGGAGGGACTGTGATGATTTCGATCTCCTTGAATGATAGGAAGATCTGGACAAACGGCATGACTTTTGGTTTTTGGCATACATCTCCTCACGAAGATGTGTCTGAGAGCGCTGACTGCCTGGTGACGAATGTTGAAGATATCCTGATCGACGCCGTCGAACCATTTGACGTCTTCGGCAATCAGGCTCTCATAGATTATCTTCCGGTAGTCAGCGCTTTCCTGGAGGAAGATGTTGGCGGCATTCTCAAATCTCTGTAAAGCTTTCTCGATTCCATTGGTGTTTCTTGTGGGGATCATGTTTTAGACTACCTTTGCTCGCCTGACGAGCAGTTGGTGGGATCGGTCTCTTTTCTTTTTGGAGATGGATCTCTTGTACTCCAACCCCTTTTCAGTAAAGTGGGGATTTCCTTATGGTCGTCTCCTCGTCACGTCGTCGAATCTGTCAGGTTGCTAGGTGGCAAGTGAGCTGATCGTGAATGGGTCGACGTTAAATGGGTCGGTTGTGAGTGTCGGGTCAACAGCGAACGCATCGATGACAAAACGCCCAACGGCGAACTGCTCAACATCGAGTGACGTGGCGACGGCCGGACGCCCAACTTCGGGCGGATTGACTGAAGATGGGTCAACGACAGAACACCCAACGGCGAACTGGTCGAGGAAAAGTGTGTTAGCGGGCGGATCAACGATAGACGTTTTGAACGGAGATATCAGTGTTTCAATGTTTGCTTGCTTTAATTTTTACTGTTATACTTTTTTATTATTGAAGTTGCTCAAAACAAGGCCATTAAAGGCCACTTGTAACTAAAGGAGCTACAAGAGAAGTTAAGTGGATTTTAGATGACGATGAACATTTGTTTTGAACAGTTGAAAGTTAAAGTCAGAAAGAAAGCAACTACATGGAAGGGAGTTCCAAAGTCTAGATGTTCGCGGGAAAAAAACTGTTCTTGTAGATATCCCTACGATAATTTGGAAAACAAACAGTCCATTGATGGGAAGACGACGAAAACCTAGTTGTATGGAGAAAAATTCTTTGAGAAGGTGTAAGTGATGATAGTTCGCCTGAACAACGTCCATAAAAAACCTCAGTCCAGTTTAGAAGATAACTTTTCGCCACTTGCGTTGCAAATTCGCCCTTGAACACGGTCTAACAAATTTAGGCAATTAGCAGGAGCACCTGCCCAAATGTGGAAGCTGGTAAAAGAGAACCAACCTTCATGGCAGCTGATTTTGCAATGGTTTCAATGTAAGATCGCCATGAGAGGTCACTAGTAAATATGAGACCAAGAAGGCGAAATTAATTGTTTTAAGGCAAATAAGAAACATTCATAAAAATTTGAGGTGAATATGCTTGCTTGTGATGATTAATGGAAAGAAGATTAGTTTTAGATGGATTGAAATTAATCAGCCAATTCTTACCCCATTCAACTACTGAATTGAGATCCTTTTCCAGAATAGAGGCCAATTTAACCTTATCACAATCATCAGATTTATCAAGACAGGAATACAATATGGAATCGTCAGCATAGATAATGGTTTTAGATGATAAATTGTCTGGGAGATCGTTTATGTAAAGTAGGAACAGGGTTGGTCCGAGAACTGAATCCTTGGGGAACACCAGCATTGATGGGAAAAGTGGAAGATGAATGACCACTAAGGACAACCTTGAGTTTACGGTTGGAAAGGAAGGAAAAGATAATTTTATAGAGGGAACCTTTTTAACCATAAGCTTTGAGTTGATGCAATAGACCTATAGATGCCAGACTTTATCAAATGCCTTTGAGATGTCAAGAGCAACTTCTCGCGCTTCACCAGAAACATTGAGGGCACGATAAAAACGTTCAGTTATAACTGTCAAAACGTCAGCAGTGGAACGACCAGAACGAAACCCGTACTGGGAATCGTAAAACAAATTATTTTTTTCAATAAATTCCACTAAGGTCTGGTTAATTAAAGTCTCAAAAACTTTGCTTAAAATTGAAATGAGACTAATCGGTCTATAATTACAAAGATTAGATCGACCACAACAATTTTTAATAATTGGAACAATAGAGGCAAATTTCCAAGATGATGGACAACAAGATTCATCCAAACACTTTTTAAACAACAGCACACAAAACAGGAAATAACTCGGTAGAACACCTTTGAAGAACAATTATAGGAATTCCATTAGGTCATGTAGCTTTAGTAGAATCCATTTTGGAAATAATCTTGAAAACGATATCAGGAGATATAAAGCAATCCTGTAAAGTCTGGTCAGTTTAAATAAAATGTTGGAGATCGTGTCCAGAATCATCGAGGAGGATGAGAGCTGAAGAGTTTAGCAAAAAGTTCAACGTTATCCTTACATAAATTAATGATTTCAGGACCATTGAATAATGGAGGCACAGATGATTTAGAATTACCCCGGACATTTTTAATGATACGCCAAAATTTGCAAGAACCTATTTTTTTGGAATTGATATGATTTTTAGTTCTTCTAGCAAAAACAGCTTTTGCTTTGCGAATAACATATTTACAATTATTGCGAGATGCAATAAACAGTTGTTTGTTAAGATCAGTCGCATCACGTCGATAACAATGAAAGAAATTATTACAATGGGCTATTGCTGCAGCACAAACTGGTGAACACCATGACGATGAATGAGGTTTTATCTGATATTTCCGTGAAGGAACAAATAATCTTATTGCTTCAGATATTATTGAAGTAGTTTTATTAACACAATCATCAGCTGAGTTGGAAAGAACTTTTTTCCAAGGGGCAGACTGAATGTCTGCTTGAAGTTTTTGCCAATCCGCAAGATGATATCTAAAATAGGTTCTATGCATGGGATGTTCATGAGATACTTGTCTATTGAAATTAACTTGGACCAATATAACAACATAGTCAGAACGATCTAATGGAGCACTATGAGATATTTTACAGATGTTAAAAATAAATCCAACAAGGAAGGTGATTGACTGGAGTGATCAGGAACGCGGGATGGAAAGTCAACCAATTGCGAGAGAGACTGAGATAAAAGTTATAGGTTTCAACACCAGAGCTACTTGTTCCGTTAGAGAATTTTGGTGAATGTTAAAGTCACCAAGTACAAAGATAGATGTTGTTTGAGCGATGATTAAGAATAGCTAAATTAGCGGACTTTGAGACTGATTTGATAACAGAACAGTCTTGAGAAGATGGAGAGTGATAGAGGCAAAATAGAAAACTTATTGAATGTAGAAGAGACAAACGAAAATACATGAAAGGTTGTTCGGGGTCTTCCAGGTCAAATTTTCTTGATATTGGTAACGTTTTCTTAACATAAACTGCTAGACCATGCATATGAATGGAGGAATCCATTCTAAGCAGAGGTAGATATGTATGAACAACAAAATCATTAGAAAATATACCAGCGTTTATATTAGATTCACAAAGCGCTAATACATGCGGTTTATTTTCGATCAAAAAAGCCTCAACATCTGTAAAATTTGTTCGAGAATGTTACAAAATGCTAAAGAGAAAAGAGGATGAGAATTCATTAATCTTTTGGCTTTGTTATTCCAAGAGTTCATTTTGAAATGGGCTTTTTTCTTATTTGTTACACAAACAGATCCCACAGCGGTCCTCTTACTCTGTAGACCTATTCCCCCAAACTATCTTCTGCCTCCCTCTGTTTAGCTTCAACTCGAAGTTTATTAAAGAGATCTCTTTCTTCTTTGCTTCTGTCCTGATTAATATAGATATTTTCATCTACTTCTTTTAAAATCATTTTGTGCTTTAAAATGGAGATTTTCGTGCCATAATCACAAAGAGTAACTCTTAAAGGTCGAGTTTTATCGGATTACAAAGGTCCGAGTCTTTCACAACTTTTAATATCATCTATGGAAATATTTAGCCTTAGCTGGCTTTTTAAAAGATCCAATACTTGCACAGAGTTGTTAACAGAATCAGACTCTTTCAGATCGTAAATAATTAAATTATTTTTGCGCCTGTTGTGCTTCTCAATATTTTTAAAATTTTTTTTACTTAGAGTACCTTCAGAGTCAATACATTCATTATGAAAATTATTTTTTAAATTGGAAATTAGATTATTCAATTTTAAATTAACGTCCACTAATTTCTGAATTAATGAGGAGTTTGTCTCAAGGCTGTTTTGGATGTTAATCATTGAAGACTGGCTCAAAGAATGAGACGTTTCAAGAGAAACAAGGCGAGATTCAATTTTTTCGAAGTCAATGTTGTCCTACTGAACTCACACCACTCACAGCAATAACATTTCGAACATCGTGTGCAGTCCCTAAAACATATAATGCTGTCCTCACTGGTGCAATTTTCGTTGAAACAATGGGCACTCAGATTGGACCGATATTTATTGAATCTCTCATGTTTTTTCAAAATTCGACTAAAAGATTACTTGTTAGATGACATGATCAATGAAATATATTATATATTCTTGGATCGAAGTCTGTTATTAAACGTCAGGACTAGACTCATTTTACGTTTTCGTAGTTTTTTTCGCGTATGACACTTCTGCCTCATTTTGAAAGGTTCAGGGTTGTTAAGCTTCGCCTTTTAGTAAAACCTTTTCTTTCTAATTCTTGCGTTTGCAATGAATCTTGAACAAGTCCAAAATTTAATGAAGCGAAACAAAATGGAAAATTAGAGTTATTAGGTTACTATTGTTATATTATGTTTTCTTTAGTAATTTTTACTTCATGTAGTTAGTAATTATTATCGAGAAACTGACTTGTACGTAAAATATTAGTTTTTTCGAAAAATATGGCGTTATCTGAAGTAGACATCTCTTTGGATTACGACGACAACAAGAATACGTACGAATTTCACGGCTATACATTTACCATTACTAAATAAAAGCTAACTAGAATTAAAATGTTTACCGTGAGAACCGTTTAACAGATCTACTATGTCTCTAGGTGTCATCTGGTTTCTAGACATTTTCTTGACTTGTCACCAAATTCTGATGAATGATTTCATTCCGAAATCAGGTTCAATCAATCATTCTGACATTTTATCAATTTTTAAAACACATATAGGGGGGAAAAGATCCAGAAAAGACAATGGGCGTTTTGTTATATTTGTATTTTCAAAAATTTTTGCTCAATATCAAAATATCTGTCGATTAATATATATATTCTTTCAAATTTTTGTTTACATTGTGACGTCACCAAGACTAAAAATCCCCCTAGTTTAACCGTTAAGTAATTTTGGTATGGCGAGTAATTATTTTCTTTATCAGGATGTTACACTTGAACGTTTTCAATCGGGTTTGTAAAATCACCATTGTTTCCAAGGAAATTTCGGCGTAGCGCATCGTCAATTATTTTTAAACCAATTATTTTATTCATGGGAAAACTAGCAGCATATTAAAAATATGGTCCGGTGGTACTAGGCTAATTCCCCCCATGGATAATTTCCTAGCCATATGTTTTTTCGCTCCCGAAATCATTTGGAATTCATGGCGCCATTTAATCTTAAATTAATTTCCACGATAAAGAGATAAAGAGATACGATATTAGCCTTAGATTGACACGGATCGAAAACTGATTGGTTAAAAAATTTTCGCTTTCATTGCAAGATCAACCGGTGTAATCCTAAGCCTGGCCATTCTAGGGCAAAATTAACCCCCTTATACAGAACGAGAGTAAAAATCCTCTTGCAAAGGTCTTATTCCGCCCCTATGCCTTCACACATGTGAAAATTGGGTTTACCTGCCAATGTTTCAAAAATTGTTGGAGTCGGACCCGAAATTGCCTGTTTTGAGCTTCTTATATATCCTTAACTACTGGTCGAAATCACTTCATAGTTGGCCTATAACTTAAGGACAAAATTTGATCGACAAAAAGAATTTTTTTGACCTGCGCGTGCGCAAAACCGAATTCGCGAGATACTTATGATGAGAATCTAAAATTGAACACCAAGAGGCATTATCAATTTTGGTAAGTTATTCTGGATTAAAATTTTGAAAAAGTTAAAAATGTGGAAGTTATACGCATGAAAGACTTGTTTTTCCTTAGTTACGTGTCATTTCCCATAGTTACCGTAGTATTTTCGGAATCGTTTTTTTATGGGCCGGTGACACAATAGTATAGCTGTACAAACACAAGAATTCGTTTGATATAACCTTCGGTAGGGCTCTATATATTTAATTTACGTTTACGCATGCGCAAGTCACTATATCCAAATTTTAAAGATAATTGTCACGTATTTCAGATTGATACTATTATTTCCAATCTTCGTTGAAAATTTCAATTCAATATCTTGATTATTCATCGAGTTATGCATTTATGAGGTCGAAACCTAAGTCAGTTGCAAAACTCAATATAGATTACCCTCGAATGGATATCGGATGTACTCTCAAAAATATTTCTTTCAAAATGGTTGTATCGCGCTAATCTTTTGGGGATATTTAGGAGACAATGTAAGACCAATAATAGCGTTTAAAAAATCAAAAAATCTTGTGGTTACTAGCGTACCACGTGACTTGTAAGTCCAGTTTTAGTTATAAATAGTCATCACGTGATAACTCCGTCATTCCTCACCGCTGGAAAACCATTTTCATACTAGATATACCTTATATAAAGCCAGAAGTGGGGCTGTAAAGACATTATAAAAATATTTGTAATTTTTGGTGCCAAACCCCGAAAAAAATTATTGAAGTTATAGTCATTTAAATTTTTTTTTTAGTAAGGAAATACACAGGAGAGGCAGGGCCTATGACTCAACAGAGTCCTGTGTATTGGAAAGAAAGATCAATAAAAGAGACATAGACTAAGTGGAAGGTAGACAAAGAAGTAGATGAGAAATAAGTGCAGAGGGCTGAAATAAAATTAAGAGATTTTCATAAGGTCTAAACAAATATAGGTCTAAACAAATATTGTTTATGAATATTTTGCCCGGTTTCTGTGGTTTTTTCGAATTTTTTTTTTCACAGGCCGGTGTCACAATAGCAGAGCTGTACATACACAAACATTCGTTTTAAATAACCTTTAGTAGAACGATCTATGGACGATTTCCTTAAGACAACAAGTTGAAATATTGTGTCAAATGAAGCTTATATGATGGCTTTAACTCATCATACAACTTTTTTTTTAAAAAAGTAGAATATACGTGAATTAGGCGCATGGGCATTAAAATCTTTTTCGATTGCCGTAACATTTTCCAATTTTTTTATTTTTTATGATGAAGTTGGCCCTTAACGATTGATACAAACGTGCATAGTTCAACTGCTAATATCTAGAACAGGAACGCTGTAAATGCAAATTATAACTATAAAAGGGGCCATGGTAAGATTGTACAGATTGAAGCTACGTTTAGACTGGTACAGTTCTGGTTATTCCCAGTTAGGCAAATTCATATCAGTTTGTGTTTACACAAATTGTCGCCAATCTAAGATATTCGTAATGCTTAAACAGCCTTGGTGAAAAATCTTATCTATATAGTTGTATGTTTGAAAATAAGCCAATTTCACATTAATATATATATTGCGATTTGTCAGGTCAGGTCATCAGATCTGCTACTGGTAACCTGTAACCCAGTACCACCTACCTCAGGGTCGGACCGTCGGCGACTAAACCGGCTCCCCCACCAGCACCCTTTTGGGGGCTGGTGAGGAGGGTGGCTAGTCACCCCGATGAAATTAAAAACAAGATCCATCAAAGGGCGCTGGCTCAGGAGAGCCTCGACGGCCATCTAGCTATGGGAGTAAACCCAGACAGAAAATCCGGAGTGGTGCCGAAGTTGCACCGTGGATGCATCCAAGGGCGGGAACCGTGAATACTCTCACTTTCTTCGGCCATCCACTGCAGCGAGAGCTGATATTGCTCGTCTTGGCCTGTCCTTGCCAGCAATCCATATCACCTCACGCCTAGAGAGAGTTCCTGGTAACTGGCAAAACCCTGGAACTCTATAACTTTGCCAGCAGACTAATGGAAGAATGACACATCGTAATAACCATATCGGCTCGGTCGTCGTCCGGGTTACCAAGGACCGCGCTGCAGTCCTTTCCGCTGGGAGTGAAAAGTATGCTAGGAAAAAAGCGAACGAAGATCGTGTTTGCAGAATGGAATGTAAGAACCCTGCTAGACAGACCTGACGTAACTGAGAGACCAGAGAGACAAACAGCACTGGTCGCCCGAGCTACGCAGATACAGTGTAGACATTGCTGCTCTCAGTGAGACACGATTCTTGGAGAGTCGATCATTAGAGGAAGCCCTTGCAGGTTACACATTTTTCTGGAGTGGTAAACCGTCAGGGTCGAGACGTGAACACGGAGTGGGATTAGCCATCAAAACCCAACTCAGCAGAAAATTACCGCAACTACCAACAGCCATTAGTGAACGACTCATGTCATTGCACATACCTTTAGACCACAGTAATAATCTGACCATCATAAGCGTGTACGCACCAACAATGTCCTACCCGGAGGAGGATGTAGACCACTTCTACCAACAACTACATCATATAATAAATCAAAATCCAACAGATAAACTGATCATCCTAGGGGACTTCAATGCAAGAGTGGGAGCAGACAACGCCTCATGGAATGAAGCACTGGGTAAATTTGGGATTGGAAAAATGAACTCAAACGGAGAAAAACTCTTGGCATTCTGCACAGAGAACAACCTCATCATCACCAACACAATGTTCAAAGCACCTGATTGTAAGAAAACCACTTGGATGCACCCTCGTTCCAAGCACTGGCACCAGATCGACTTCATAGTCACCAGACAACGGGACAAGACGGACGTGCTGTCAACAACTGTGATGAGGGGAGCGAACTGTAGTACAGATCATCAAATGTTGAGAGCAAAGTTTTCCCTTGGACTCAGAAAGGTATACAACAAGCAATGCTCAAAGAAACCAGCCAAACTAAACACCCAAGCTCTGAAAGATCCGCGAGTTCAGGACCAGCTTGAGAATGAGATCACCAAGGCGATAAATGAGATTCCCCCAGTGCATAATGAAGATGTAAACAAGGAATGGGAGACCCTCAAGGACATCATCTTCAGTTCCGCTGAAAACCTCCTTGGAAAACAAAAGAAGAAAAATCAGGATTGGTTTGATGAGAACGACCCCGAAATACAATATCTAATAGCGAACAAGAACTCTGCTTACTGCAAACTCCTGACTGACAAAACTACCAGAGCGAAGACCAAAGCCTTCAAAGAGGCCTGTAGACAGCTGCAAGTTAAAACTAGAGAGCTGAAAACAAAGTGGTGGGAAGAGAAAGCAAAGGAACTACAATATCACGCAGACACTAACAACATGAAAGGATTTTACTGTGGTCTAAGGGAGGTGTAGGGACCGAGAGTGAGTGCCACTTCTCAGCTAAAATCTGCGGACGGATCGATAACACTCACAGACGATAAAATGATACTCGAGCGATGGGCAGAGCACTTCAACACCCTGCTAAATGACGCAGGTGACGTCTCCCTTGACACGTTCAACGAGATGCCACAGAAACCTGGGGCTGACTGGCTGGATCAGGAACCTGATCTAGGCGAAGTTGACAAGGCCATCGGGCAGCTGTCCGATGGAAAAGCACACGGATTAGATCTCATTCCTGGTGAAATCCTAAAACAAGGTGGTCAACTTCTGAAAGAAACACTGACGAAATTCATCACCAAACTGTGGAGAAAGACAGAAATTCCATCAGACTGGCGCAATGCGAGCATGATCACCATATTCAAAAAGGATGATAGGACAGATTGTGGTAACTATAGGGGAATATCGCTGTTGTCTATAGCTGGCAAAGTCCTTGCGAGAGTCATCCTCAACCGACTCAATGTACATCTAGAGAGCGGACTGCTCCCCGAGACTCAGTGTGGCTTCCGATCTAAGAGGAGCACGGTGGACATGGTGTTTGCGTTACGACAGATACAGGAAAAATGTGTCGAACAAAACCGACCTCTATATGCTGTCTTCATTGACTTCACCAAGGCGTTTGACACTGTGTCGAGAAACGGCCTGTGGATAGTACTGGCTAAAGCAGGATGCCCAGAGCACTTCGTAGAAATGATCAAACAATTCCACGAAGGCATGACTGCGCAGGTTAACATCAGAGGGAGCTCTTCCGAACCTTTTCCAGTCAAAAATGGCGTTAAACAAGGGTGTGTACTGGCACCCTCCCTATTTAGCAAATTCCTATCTGCAGTGTTGGACAAAGCATACAAACTAAACAACAAAGGTGTGTATATCCAGATTCGGCCCGGAGCAGACTTATTCAACCTCAGCCAGTTTAAAGCTAAGAGTAAAACGAGACAGCAGCTGGTTAGAGAACTAATGTTTGCGGACGACACGGCACTGATAGCCCATAGCCATGAGGACATCCAACAGATAACATCATTATTTGCTGAAGCAGCGACAGCCTTTGGGCTGCGCATAAACATGCGCAAAACAGAGGTGCTGTACCAGCCATGCAAACTGGATAGTCAACCTCCCAGCGATGTTAAGATGGCAGACTCGACACTAGCAAATGTGTCGAGATTCACATACCTTGGTAGCACAGTCACGACTGATGCCAAGTTAGACGTCGAACTGCAGACTCGCATAGCAAAGGCCTCAACAAGCTTTGGTCGACTCAATGACTATGACTATGGAGAAACAAGGATGTCTCCACCAAAGTAAAATGCCAGGTTTACAGAGCCGTGGTACTATCCACACTGCTATATTGCGCCAAAACTTGGACCATATATAAAGCCCAGGTTCACAAGCTCACCACGTTCATGATGAAACACCTAAGATATATAATGAACATCAGGTGGTAGCACTACAGAAGAAATGTAGACATTCTCAAACAAGCAAGCCTCCCATCCATGTACGATATGCTGATCCAGAAGAACCTGCGTTGGGCAGGACATGTTGCAAGGATGGAAAACACCCGCCTCCCTAAACAAATGCTCTTCTCACAACTGCCGTCTGGGGTCAGGAATAGAGGTCGTCCAAAGCTGAGATTCAAAGATACTGTGAAGCGCCATCTGAAGGAGAAGGGCATCGATGCGAGAGACTGGTACACGCTGGCTCAGGACCGCAGCTCATGGAGAAAGATGATCAATACTTCCAGCAGTCAGTCATAATCGGATACGATGGACTGCTTAATGATGATGAATGATATATATTGCGGCCATCAGTCCATACAACTAAAGACATCCAAGACTTAAGCAGTTGACAAGTTCAGTCCATGTGAGTGCTCGCCATTTAAACCTTAACCTTGCCGAAACAAGAAGCAAATCACAAAGTTGTTTGACAGCATTAATTTTTTATATAGTCAATTGTCGAAAACGGGAAAGTCACAACTATAAAGTAAATATTACAAACCACAATGATATAATTATAACCGAAAAATACAGCACTAAACAACAACAACAACAATTCAAATAACGCATCTAATCAAAGCCTAGGCACTTTTTCCAAAAAGCTAGTTGAACGTCTTCATGTTCATCTTCATTCGCTAAAAACAAAAATTTGAATAAAAAAGATGAATAAATAAAACAACACCAAAAACATGTAAAACCGTTTATTATCATGAATGATAATTGAGTTACATGTTAAACGACCTTCATTTTTCCACGTTTTGGTGGTTAATTCTTTACAATATTTCTCAGGATGATAAATTTTACCACTTGGTTGTGTTCACTAAATAGCTAATTTTATCTCTATTCCTATTACAATTTTCATCAATATACTACTCAACATCCTGACTTGAAAACCTATCGTTAATTGAATGTCACACCAAATTACCAAATGAGAGGACTTTTGCTTCCGACATGTCCTGAAATAAAGAGCGTTGGACAGTTAATTTTGATATATCCGAATCTGTCAAATATATTTAAATAATAAATCGATATAAATGAAATACCTAATACTTCACTAGACAGTTATTCATGTATTATCTATGAATAAACTAAAATTCCGATTAGTTCTTAACATATCTGTAAAAAGATTTTTACAGAAATCTGTAAATTTATTTATTAATCGTGTTATTAAGTAACTGTGACTGCAACCATCATATTTAACCATGACTTAGGCTATTCTCTACTTAAAGAAACAATGAGTGATATTGGAATATATTGCTACTGTCACGGATAGACTAAGCTCCAACCCGCTACAAGCGGACGACAGAGTAGAAACGATGACTAACAGACACACATATATATATATTTATTTGTATGCAAACAAGAAAAGCAAGAAATAGTCATTCTCTATTAAGTGATGCATGCAATTTGCACGGGCTTTTTATAGCTAGTTTGTAATAGTTCTCATCATTTCAAAAGTAAATTTTCTCTAAAAAAATCACCTGTTAACAAATTTATCTCCAAAAACACTTCATCCTTCTTCGCATCACTATCTCTTACATGGTTTTCTTTGGCGTGTTCTTCGTTACCATCAATCAGAGCTGCAATTTAATTTGTAAAATTTTTAGCATTTGATAAAGCACACATAATGAGAAAAACCTTGTTCATGTCGTTAAAAAACCAGCCGAACAACATGCCAGTGGTAGAGCATTTTCTTTAATAAAAAACAATTAAAATGGATGAACAAGATATTTACCCTCCACGTAGCTAAGCTCACTTGTGTCAATAGTAAAATCAGCATGAAGAGAAGAAGCTACATGTTCTTCTGAAAAAATTATGCATGAAAATACTTTCGTCCAAAAGTTTCCTATTTTAGTGTTAAAATTATTACTTAAACTAAACTTACCATTTTTGTAATTTGTATTAACAGAGGGTACTGTGCAACTTCGTAATGAAGGTGTTGACTGGGCTATTATAAAGAAGATTTAAAATCAATTGGATTATGGAAAGGTTGATCCACTCAATTCAAAACAACTAAGAATATATTAAATCTTCTCCGGAAAATGTATCAATGTAACCTGCTATGTCATTTCGCTTCAAAGGAACTTTTCCCACTGCAACTCCATTGCTTTCCCCAAGCTGAAGCGGTAAATAAAGCATTTACATTATAACCATGTACTTTTCAACTTATTCCCTACTACATAAACGAACCAAGAACTCAATTAGTCCAGTTCGTTTGAACCTCACCACGTCATTAAACACAGTTTTTTTCTCAGCTCTTTGTAAAGAGCTAATACTAGACTTTTTAAAGCTTATTTCATTTTTCGCAAGAAAACAATAGGTTAGGGAGAAGTGGCCACACATCTCATTAAATCATACTTGTAAAGGAAATGAAATCCATTTTATCATCAACAATTTGAAGATTAGCTAATGACATCTCGGTTGGGTGCCGTAATGTAAAATAAAGTGGCAAGCCATGGACAGAGAATAGCCCTGCTACAATTTTTCTATAAATAAATAAAAATAATATAGATGCCACCTTAGTGTATTTTCCATTTGGCAGTATCTATGAAAAAGATAAAGTAATTAAACTAAAGCGACAGCGTACATCTTTTATTCCTCACAACAAAACCCTTTCCTATACAAAAAGCTCTTACAAAACTTTTTATTCAGTTTTTCCATCACAGATTGGCGCAACAAATTTCTTGTGATATTGCCTTTTGACAATGACCCTATGAAACAATAGATTCATGGATATAACTCAGTGCATTGCAGTGTAGTGTTGTAATAAAGTGTAGTGTATTATATATTCCAAATTTGGATTGTTCTATAAATGAATTTGTAAATTTGTAAACATGCAAACTGCCATTCCAAGTTTCGGTTTTCATTCACAAATGCCACACCTCGTGAATTCCCATACGCAACAACTTTGTTGCCAGTGCGTGGATAATCAACATCAAGCTAGAAGCAGAGCACCAGGAAGAGCCATGCGGACGTGGAAAGAGCTAGTAAAGAAAGATCGGCTTTGCTCCACATGGATATGGAACTAACCCACGGGATCAATGACGTTTACATCGACGCTGACTGGCCCCAAAAAGATAGCCAGAAGGATTTAGTTTGAGTTATTTGATTTTATATGCCCATAGCCAGGGGCGTGCCTAGGGTACGGCAACTTCGGCATGTGCCGTAGGTAAAAAAACTGACAAAACGTGAACGTATGAAAATTTGATATTATATGAATTTCAGCAATTACGCAAGTTGTATTCTTGATTTATATGTATTCCGCGCGCGTTTTGTTGTCAGAAAAATCCTTCCGCACGACAATTGTATACCCTAAACAAGGGTTCATTTCGCTGTTGTTTTAGACTTGATAATTCAGTCCGTCTAGTTTGTGAAGCGTTTTAAAGCAAAATTTTCTCCCAGGAATCTGCCGGTTCGGCAGGCGCCGAATGCCGCACTTGTCCACGTTTTACGGAAAACGACATTTAGTTTGAGCTCGTTTGTATTGTTCTTGCTGTTGTCGGCCGCCGGCATTATTTATTTGGCAGCCCAGGGTTTTATACTTCTACTGAAATTGGCTGCCCAGGGTTTGCTCTTTTCTTGATTGTGGTTGATCTTGTTCCATCGATCTTTTTTCTTTCTACATAAATCATTGCTCCGACCGGTTGTGCAGAGAGAGTCCATTGCTTGTTATCTAACAGTAGTACGAATGACAAAAGTGAAATATCCAGTATTTTTGATGAGTTGCATAGGAATTTTCAGAAGAAAAGCTTTTTGTTATCTTTTGATGTTCATAAGTTAGTTGATGATGGAAAGATCTCTAGATGTTTGGAAGTTGAATGGTGCATACCACAAGTTACTTCTTGTGGAAAATATGCACCCCTCAGGTAAGATGATATTTACTGCTCCCTCGATTGTCAATAAACAATTTATTAACTTATATATATTTTTTATAATTAGTTTTACAGTGTGATGTATCCCTAACAACTGTCTCTCACACTATAATAACAAAAGATGTACCTATATATAATATATGTATATCTATATATAATTTGTTCACAATAAAAATAATGAATAGGAAATTTGACACTACACTAATTCTTTTTTATCTGACCACATTTATGTTAACTGCTTTTCGCTTTAAAATTCTGTGACGTGTCATGTTTATGTTTATTTTATGTACACTGTATACACTACATAACTTTTCAAAACATTGACCTTATTCTATTTATTTTATTTTTTAGTTCCCAAACAAATGGAGATTGTTTGTTTAGTCCCGTATCTTTGCTACCTGTTGGAAATTCAAGTTTGAGTGAAGATCTGTGTACTTTGTGTTGTTTGGAATTGTTTCTACATACCAAATTTTATTCTGACCATCCGTGTTTTAAAGTATATATATTTTTTTAATCGTGAAATGTTTTCTTCTCAGAATTCTTTACCTTTTATGTCATTATCAGACAAAACATTTAAGAGTAATTTACAAGGTGCTGATCTAATAAGAAAAGAGACTTATGTTATGCTTAACAAAGGCCAGTGGTCAACTTTTATTTGTATTTTAGCTTTGGCTTCAGTTATTGGCAAAAGAATTTTTTGTCATTATCCTTACTTTGGTGAAGCCAAGGTTTATGCATTATTTAGCCAAGAAAGACATGAACAAACATGAACCATGAGTTTCCTTAATAGGTTACATGGTTGCATCGAATAAACAGTAAGTCATTTTTAGTATTATATACAATGTTTTGCCTTACAAATATTGTACATTACGGTATGGCATCAATATAGCATTATTACTTAAATACATGGGGTCCTGAGTATGACATTAAACTGCTTCGTCCTAAGTATGATGTTAAACGGCTTAAGCTTGATGGGAGTCTTTAGCTTTGGCTAATAACCTGTCTAGGAGAAGGGAACTCTGAGATAAAACCTCTACTTTTAAGTAGGAAAGGGTAGGGAAAGCTCTTTTAGCCTTGGTTGGTAATCTCCCTAGTGATGGTGTCACGATAAAAACAGCTAGTTTCCTGATCTACAAATCAGGTTGAACGTTAGGAAGGGCATCCAGTTCATAAAAACTCCGCTCCAACACACATGATGGTACAACAAAATTTTAAACACAATTGCGTAAACGGGACCCGAACTTCATGTAAAGGTGTCGCACACGGTAGTGATGGTGTAAGGTGTAAGCATCACTCGACCGTCAACAAGTTATTGCATCAAAATCGTAGTAGTGTAGATGAGAAAATCAATTTTCGAGTTGGGACGCTTAATGTAGGTAGTCTTCATAAAAGGTCAGGAGAAGTGGTTGAAACAATTAGTAGAAGGCATATTGATTTATGTTGCATACAGGAAGTTAGATGGAAAGGAGCATCTACAAGGATGATTACAGGCAAAGAGAGTTCATACAAGTTTTTTTGGGTGGGAAATAAGGAAGAGACAGGAGGAGTAGGGATATTCTTAGCTGAAAAGTGGATTGATAAAGTGTTAGATATAGATAGGGTTAATGACAGGATAATTGTTATTAAGTTAATAGTGAGTAAGAATGTAGTTTCAGTAGTTTCTGTTTATGCACCCCAGTGTGGTTTGGATGATAGTCTTAAAGATGCTTTTTATGATGGTCTTTTAGCGGTGGTATCAAAGTTAGGAGAAAAGGAGATAGTGTTAGTAGCTGGTGACTTTAATGGTCATGTTGGAAGTACACCTAGAGGGTACGAAGGTATACATGGAGGTTATGGGTATGGAACTAGAAACACTGAAGGTGAAAGAATTTTAGAGTTTAGTGAAGCTATGGATATGTTGGTAGGTAATACTGTGTTTAAGAAAAGGAATAGCAGACTAGTGACCTTTCAATCAGGCAATTCAAGTACTCAGATTGATTATATCCTTATCAGGAAGTCAGATTGGAATCTACTTAGGAATGTAAAGGTTATTGCAGGAGAGGAATGTGTTAGTCAGCATAGGTTGGTTGTATGTGACTTGAGCATTAAGTCAGGAACTGAGAGGAAAAGACGTTTGTTCCTAGAAGAAAAATTTGGAAATTAAACGACTCTGTAGTAAGGGATAGTTTTTGTACCAGTTTTAAACAAAACTTGGAGAGAGTAGAAATAAAGACTGATGTTGAAGGTATATAGTCTAAGTTGAAAGGCAACCTCTTAGGTGCCTCTAATAGTGTATGTGGATGGACTAAGGGCCCTATCAGGAGACGGGAGACTTGGTGGTGGAATGATGTTGTTGATAAGGCTATTAAGGAGAAAAGAAGATTATGGAAAGAATGGAAGGCAGGTGGGAATAAAGAGCCATATTTAGAAGCAAAGCGTACAGCAAAGTTAGAAGTTTATACAGCAAAGAGAAGGGCAGAGGAAGAAAGATTTCCCAATTTGCTAGGTAGAGAGGATCAGAAAAACAAAGTTTTTAAAATTGCAAAGCAGATGAGTAAGACAAATTAGGATATCATTGGAGAAAAGTGTGTGAGAAATGACATCGGAGATTTAGCTTTTGATGATAGTGCTAAAAAATTGGCCTGGGAAAGTTATTATAGTAAATTACTAAATGAGGAGTTTGAATGGGACCGCAGTTTTTTGTCACGAGTTAGTCCAATTGAGGGTCCTACTGTCAGAATAGAAAAGGATTGGGTTAATCGGCTCTTGGTAAGATGAAAGATGGTAAAGCTGCTGGTCCATCAGGTATTGTTTCTGAAATGCTGAAGGCATCTGGTGAGGATGGTATTGACATCATCACTGAGCTTGTAAATGCTATCGTCAGGTGTAGTCCCTGCAGACTGGGAAATTAGCTCTAATGTTATGAAAGTATTAGAAAGGATATTGACAAGATTTATTAGAGATGAATGAATATGAATGAATATTGATGATATGCAGTTTGGATTTATGCCTGGACGGGGAACTATTGATGCAATTTTTACAGTCAGGCAGTTGCAGGAGAAATATCTGCAAAAGAATAAGAGGTTATATTTTGCATTTGTTGATTTAGAGAAAGCTTTTGACAAAGTACCACGTGAAGTAATCTGGTGGGCGATGCGAAGGTTAAGAGTCGATGAATGGATAATGTCAGTTGTTATGTCTATGTATGACATTTATCATGGTTTTGGAGGCTTTATCTCAGGAGTTTAGAGTAGGGTGTCCATGGGAATTATTGTATGAAGGTATAGAGTCAAAAGGGCTTAGAGTTAACATGGGTAAGACAAAAGTTATGGTCAGCGGAGTTGACATTTCAGCATCTATTGCTTCAGGTAGATGGCCATGCTCTGTATGTAGTAAGGGTGTTGGTAATAACTCAATATATTGCAAATATTGTGATCATTGGGTTCATAAGAAGTGTAGGGTTATAAAGGATCGACTTACCTCAGTGGTGGACTATGTGTGTAGGGTGTGTACTGGTGATATTACCTTAGCAACTGGACAGCCAGTAGAATCTGTGCCAATAGGTGATGACTTTTTAAAGACAAAGGATGGCTTTTGTTATTTGGGCGACATGATTAGTACAGAAGGTGGCGCAGAGCAAAGTTGTATAACTCGAATTAGATCTGGGTGGAAAAAGTTTAGAGAACTTTTACCTCTTCTAACTTCTAGAGTGATATCTCTTCGCACAAAAGGAAGGGTGTATGATGCTTGTGTAAGGAGTATTTTTCTATATAGTGGTGAGACATGGGGAGTTAGAACTGTTGAACTAAACAAACTAGAGCGTAATGACATGAGAATGATTAGATGGATGTCAAATGTGACATTGAAGGATAGGAAGCCTTCAAATGAGTTAAGAGAACGCTGTGGACTAGAAAGTGTTAGAAAATCTTTGCAAAGGCGTCAGCTTAGATGGTTTGGTCATGTTGAGAGAATGAATGATAATAACTGGGTTAAGAAGTGTAGAGATTTAGTTGTAGATGGTAAGTGTGGCAGAGGCAGGCCACGGACAACATGGAGCCAGGTTGTGAAGAAAGATCTTGTTGAGAAACGTATCGTAGAATGTAGAGAGAGAGAGAGAGAGAGAGAGAGAGAGAGAGAGAGAGAGAGAGAGAGAGAGAGAGAGAGAGAGAGAGAGAGAGAGAGAGAGAGAGAGAGAGAGAGAGAGAGAGAGAGAGAGAGAGAGAGAGAGAGAGAGAGAGAGAGAGAGAGAGAGAGAGAGAGAGAGAGAGAGAGAGAGAGAGAGAGAGAGAGAGAGAGAGAGAGAGAGAGAGAGAGAGAGAGAGAGAGAGAGAGAGATTGTATTTCAAACCCTAATTTTTAATAGAAAAACAGAGGCAGATTCACAATCTTATTCTATTACATCACAACAACCCCCATATTTCTTAAACTTCGATTCTCCAATTTTTTGGTATATGGCTCAACTGTGTCTAAATCTGACTCTGAGAACAATTACAATTTTATATATTAAGAGGGCGTGCCAAATAGTCTCAGATGGGCTCACAGCGCAATATATATATATATATATATATATATATTGTGAAATATTCTTCTACTCAGGATACAGTGCTCGGTAAACTGCGCGTTGCAGAAAGAGCGAGTTAGTTGATAAAGAAAAGATTCAATAATTTATTTTCAATCTTCAGCTAGAAATAAATTGTCAATACAAAAAACCGTTAAAAATATAAATACGACACTAGCATGTTTTCATTATTCGCGTCACAATCCTTTACGTGCTATTGTCAGGATTGTGGAGCATTAGGAGATGTTTTCGTCGATAGCGGCATTTAGCGATTATCTCAGTTCTTTTATTGAGAAGATTTCTCCCAGGATAATTTCAAATTTTTCTTTTAAGCACAGTGACCAATATTTCGATTCAGGGCTGAAAGGTTTCGCTTTTTTAACGATTCTCCAGGTGACAGTGGGAGTGCCGTTCAATTCTTTCATTTTCCACATTTCAACACAGAGAGTGAAGTGCTGCTTCTGTATCTTTCATTGAAAAATGACGATGTATGGTTTGTAAACCGTTTCTTGAAAGTACTTTCGCACAGTCCAATGTATTTTTTCTCCTGATAATTTGGCAATAATTGGATGTAATTGTGGCTTCATATATGATATTCTTCACCAGACAGTTTTGGTTTAGTGGGCAGCTGTCTTTTTTCATACAATTGCATGTTCTGTTAGGGTTCACGGGTGGTGGTGTTAAGATTTTTTTGTTGTGTCCGTTTATAATCACTTTCATGTTTGGCATACAGCTGTAGCTGACTTTAACGTTGTTTTTGTTAAATATCTTGTGGAACTTATGTTGTCGGGGGAAGTGCCTCTGAACCAAGTTGAGGAAAAATTTTCCGATGTTGGTGGAGATGTTGTTATTAAATGGTGGATTGAACCATATTATATTCCTTTTACGGTTTTTCGGTCGTTGGTTTGTAACCGTTAGTGTGTATTCAAATTTGTGGTCGTATCCGGATCTCCGGAGTGCTGCAGCGTAGAACGGGGTTGCTAAAGCAGACAATATATATATATATATATATAAATATTACGTATGTTACTTCCAAAAGATACAGTATATGAAAAATAACTATTTAATATTGCCGAGCAGGGCCGCCAAGAAAAAAATAAGCATGGGGGGCAGAAGTGTAGTTGGGCCGTAGAACGAGCGCGCAGCGCGAGTGTTATTTTTGTTGAGTGTTATAAGGCGCAAATGATTTTTAGGGGGAGAGGGGCGGTCTGCCTGTGGTATTAGACCAATAAAACTTATGTAATAAATGCATGGGCCCTGAGAGGATATTATTTTATCAAAAACACTATTTAAAACATGCAACTTTTAGCGTTTAGCATTACTTTATGACCTCTACGAAAAATGCTTTATAGTCCTGGAGAATTAGCCTCAAAAGGTTGACCTCAAATTTAGGTTCAAGGACACTAATATAATCAAGAACTAAAGTATCTAAAAAGTTTGAAGTTTTTTTGCTGATTCATTGGTATTTCAGTGACGTCACTCATTAAGTTATCATCTTTCATAGACTTTATAGAGCACCAACCACATAGACGAAGATGAGCATCTAGAACATGTTTGTTAATTTACAAAGTCTCTTAGGTGACAGAGAAAACAAAAAATTAGAATGAGGCTGCATACAAATACATAAGTATTTTTACCGATACTTAGAAATATAATTTTAAACACCAAAAAAAGCGATCATGATCAAATTTAAAATTTTGATATTATCAATCAAAATCACGGATTTTCTTATAAGCAGTTTCTACGGACCAGACTTTAATATACTCTGTAGTTAAGCAAAAGAATGTTTGAAAGAGTGAATCTTCTTCCGATGTTTTGCAGACAAAACATTGTTTTCTATTAGCCCGTTTTCTGATAAAGTTCATTTTCTTCTAAAATATGTCTAGGAATGACGAAAATTCGAATATTTACATAGTATTAATCTTTTACATCATGGCTTTTGAAAGTGTTGAATATACTTGCGCCGTTCGTGGGTTCCATGTGTATAAAAGTATTTGGAAACCAACGGAAAATGAAGAATTAAAATGTTTTTATGAAGGAAATAATGTATACGACATGTTTGCGGTCAAGATCTTTGTGCGTGACGAAAATGGCGATGAAAAAATTGTGGGACACTTGCCACTTGAACTGCCTGGCTTTACAACCTATTATTGGAACACTACTTTTCTCTCGTCAAACTAAATTATGTGGATGTTCCAAAGGAGAAGAAAATTATTGTCGGCTTTTTTCTTGAAACTGTGAAAGCTAATAGCAAATCATCATCACAGAAACAACAAAAAGGTCCAAAAATGAAAGGTGAAGAGAAGCAAGTTGACATACGGTGGTTCATGAAGTCTTCTGATAAGGGAAATCAAGAAAGACCAAAAGAAATTTTATAAAAAAATATTTATTGACAAATAATATTCTCGCACATTACGTTTATTGTTGTTCCAAGGAGATAATTTTTGAAAACAGTATCGGACAATATTTTCATCATTAGAATTTGGCCACTTTTGTCCGCCAAACTCGGGGTTATTTTTGTTCGAATGCTTTTATAAAATAACAAGTAAAAAAAGAAAAAGTTACGGGAAGAAAAAGTTGCGAATTGTAACAAAAATAATTGTTACGGGAAGAAAAAGTCGCGAAAGTTGCAAAAATTTGCTCGCAACATTTTCTTCCCGCAACTTTTTCTTCCCGCAACAATTTCTTCCTTTAAAATATTTTTCACTAGATTGGCAGGATAGTTCACTAATAATAGCTAAAAAGTTGATAAACGTCAAATTTTATAAATTACTTCTTAAACAGTTTCCGAGAGATCAAGCTAATGACAGTTTCATTAAAAATTTTGCAATTGTTCCCCGACGCTCCATGTATTTTTTCAAATTTTAATTTTTCCGTGGGGTGGGAACAAGTAAATGTCAGCCATTGGTTTGCACGGCTCGTACGAGCAGGATTTGTCAAGCAATTTCTAACAGCAGATCAACCCTGAAAAAGTGTCGCAGCGATGTGATTACAAGTTTTGACATACAAGCCATACATCCGTAAAGGGAAGAACGAGTTTTGCTGCTTCCTTTTCGATATATATCCAAAGTTAATGAGGAGTATCTCTGATAGCTTCAGACTTTCGACATTCACCAACTAAAATGCCAAACTCGTCATTATTATGAAATAATATGGGTTCCAGCAATCCAGATTTATAAAAGCTATAAGTCTTGCAATTTTTGCCTAATTCTGCAAGGGAAAACATTACAAATAATTTAAAGTGTTCGGATAAAGAAATATATTGTTTCCTTAATAGAGTCTGATACCGAAGATAGTTAGGAGAAATTTCACGTAATAGATGAGGAGATTGAAAGTGGCATATTATGGTATATGATTTTTCCCCCATTGCAAAATAAAATAAAAATTGTTTTTAATATTTATGGGCCCCTGTTTAACATGGGCCCCGGGTACTTTGCCCCCCTTGCCCCCCTCTCGGTGGGCCTGTTGCCGGGCTAAATAATTGAGAAATGAAAAATAGTTTAGGACTTCCGAATTTCTTAGCCTAATGCCCTGTGTAAAAATCCCAAAGCATTGTATTAAATAGATCAAGAACTTAATTATTCAGGACCAACCATGAGAAAGAATAAACACAATAATTATATACGAGTCAATATCGCTGATGCGATGGGCGTGTTTTTGTGGTTCAGAGTATTGAGGTTTTGTGAGTGATTATTTGCGCTTTCTATCTTATCTTGTAGATAAGACATTTGACATAAGACGCTTCACATTGCAGGTATCCTTGTCATTGTTTCTACCGTTTGTTGCGGTTTTTCACATCCCTCAAATCTACAAGTTTTCAACAATCATTTTCCGGGTTGTTGAGGATTTTCGGAAGCTTGGGACTTTAACCCCAGGGGACTGCCTCATATCCCGATTAAATAGGATTTTTGAGTGTGGGAAACCTATACTTTTCCATATCATTATTATAATATATTTCATTTATCAATATATTCTCCGTTACAACTGCTGATCGCAATTACCTAGAAATTATCTACCAATTAAAATCCTTTTTACGGCGAACTTCTGTTCATAATTATTATCGGAAGATTGTTTTGTGGCTCTCCGTCCCTATTGCACCTGTGTAATTATCAAACTATTCTACCGTCGTATATATTTGTATTTAATACACCATACCTTATAACAAAAACCTACTTTACCCTATACAACTAAAAGCATCCGTGATTAAAAAACCTGTCTTCACTTCACTGCAACGAAAATGACGGACTTCTCAATCGGTTCCGGACACAAAGACAAGTTATGCGGGCAAATAACCAAAGACGCCGACCTAGCAATTGAATGCGATGTATGCACCTACTGGTACCACATAGATTGCCAAAACATTTCAAAAGATGCTTACGATGCAATTGCTAAATTTAGTCTCTTCTGGGTTTGTGACTCGTGCCATATTAAGTGCACCAAATTAACATGATATCTTCCGTCTTTGACTAATTAAAGGGAGTGGAAACCAAAATTGATAAACTAACCGAAAATATTAATGCCGGTCAATCTGCAATACAAAGTTCATATGCCGAAGCCACCAAGTCATATTCTAATGTAAATAAGAAAATCGAAGAAATCACTAAAAAAGCTAACGTTATCTACGGAATTTCAGATCTTGAAGCTATACCACATACATCAACTCAAACATCACCCACACTTCTGCACCACTTAGTTAGAGACTGGAATGTAGTCCTTTACAACTTACCTGAAAAAGAAGACAAAGTTAAAAACAGTTTAGATCTGGTCAGCGGAAACTGCAATCTCATTATTGAAAAAATGGAAATTGATAACGTTAGACGGCTTGGAAACAAAATGGATTCTAGAGTTAGGCCGCTTCTTGTCATATTTAAAAGATTAGAGACCAAGTTTAAAGTCATGTCAAAATCAATTAACGTGAAAAACAAAATGGCCAAAATCTTCATAAACCACGACAGAAATAAACGAGAACGAGATCTCCTTAAAACAAAAATCGACGAAAGAAATGATCTTATAAAAAACGATTCATCGGGGGAATGGCTCTATCGGATCACCAGCCCTCCGCTAGCACCGTTAATTGTCAAGGAGTCGAGAAGAAAGAAAGAACTTCCTTCAAAACTTCCTCAAAACTAAAATGGGTCAACTTTAGACCTAGAAAACCATTAAATACAAGTTTCAAAATTCTCTATACAAATATCGACTCTCTGATGAATACACGTAACAAATTAAAGACTATTTTAATCCAACACAACCAGCATGTCATAACGTTGACTGAGACACTACCGAAAAATTCACGTTACAACATTCACACCAGCGACTCGCAATTCGCAATCCAAATCTACCAAACTTTCACGAACTTTTCTGATGCAAGCTGCCATCGAGGAATCACTGTCTACATCTCTGGCTCCATCGAAGCTTCGAAAATAGAATTAGACTAACTACCAAGTAAAGCATTGTGTTGTGAAATTAGATTTAAAAATTACAAACTTCTAGTTTTAACATACTACCGTTCTCCTAACAGCAATGAAGAGAACAATGACAAATTAAACAAACACATTATATCCTGCCGCCGTCAATATCGAAATTTCCTTATGCTGGGAGACTTCAACTTTCCAGATATAAACTGGACAAACAATGCAAACCCTATATCACACTCATCTAAATCCGAACAATTCCTCGATTCAACTCGTGAATCTCATTTATATCAGCATGTTTTTAACTCAACACACCTGAGACACACACAAAATGCATCTACAATCGATCTCGTTTTTACCAGTGAACAGAAAATGATCACTTCTCTCTCACACTTGTGATGTCTAGACATCTCCATTTCAAGCTACCATCTTGATTTTATATTCTGTTCTGCAACATAGCATTTGTGTTTCATGTTCTGTGCAACGTGCTTATTCTAGGAGTCTTGAAATAGAGCTTGAAATCGCTACATGTCTTTTTACTTGCTATATACAAATACATAGAAACATTACATTGGCGCTGTGAGCAAATGAAATTGCTACATTATCAGTTGCTGGATAAGACTGTGCTTGCTACCGTTGTTGTTACTGCTGTTGTTATCGCTTATATTCATTGATTTTGCCATTTTTGTTGTTTTAAAAATGGCTAAAAGTATTGACATTTCATGTCCTCAGAAGTTTAATGTTCAAGGAGAGCCTGCTAGTTTGGGCATCCGTTGGCAGAAGTGGAGAAAAGGGTTTGACCTTGTGATCTTATAAGTGATCTTATTGCAGCTGGTGTTGATAATGACGTTCAGAAAAGTGCTTTACTGTTGCATTGTGGTGGGGAAGACCTTCAGGAACTTTTTGATACACTTCCCGATACAGGTGACAATTACGCTAGCTCAATATCAGCACTGAATACCTACTTCTTGCCCAAACAAAATATGAACGTCATATTTTCCGCACATGCACCCAAAACAGCAGTGAACCCTTAGGACAATATGTTACTCGTTTACGTGCCCTTGCTAAAACTTGTCAATTCTATGATGCTAATGATGAAATTGTTGATCAAGTAATAGAAAAATGTTCTTCCAACAAACTGCGAAAACGCTTACTAAAAGATAGTGATTTAACTCTTGAAAAACTGCTTGAAATTGCCCAGATCAGTGAATCAACTGACCGTCAAGCAAATCAATACAAGGTTTGCCACACCAACAAACCCAGTACTCTGAAAGTGATGAAGAAATACACAAAATCACTGGCAAAAGCTCCCAAAGACGTTTCCTAAAGAGTCAAATATCTACAACCACAATGCAATCACCAATTATTCCTAACACATCATGCTTCAGATGCGGTAGCAAAAGCCACCTAGCCAACAAATGTGAAGCTACTAAAGGAAAGTAGTGTGGCAAACTTGGTCATTTTAGTAGTATCTGTCAGTCAAAGAAATCCACTGATCGCAAAGTGAATCTTATACATGATTCCTCTTCTTCAGACGATGACTTTGTTATTTCCATCTCTGCTACAGCCATGCATTCTTCCAAACCTTCGAAGAACGACTTATATCACATAAAAATGGACGGTATAGATGTGCCTGTTCTAATTGACAGTGGGAGCACTGTTAATATAATTTCAACCGAAATGATCAGCACCATATCAACTGAAACTGTGCTACCATAAGACAGGAAAGTTTATGCGTTCAATGCTTCTCAACCGTTACAGATCACTGGTTGTGTTAATGTTTCAATATGTACTCCACAACACAAAACAAGTGCAGTATTTCTTGTATTACCGAAGGCAGATGTCACCATACTTAGTCGAGCAACCGCAATTGAGTTAGACCTTTTACGAATTGGTCCACCTACTGTTAACAATATCAATGAACCATGCTTAAATGACAATATGAACAGTTTACTTAGGGAGTATCGTGATCGATTTCAAGGTCTAGGAAAACTCAGATACGTTGAGATAAAAGTTCATGTTGACAACTCCGTCCGACCGCTTGTTCAGAAACCACGACGACTGCCTATACTTATGCAAAAAGAAGTTGACAGCAAACTTAATAAGTTACTCGAGTTAGGTGTTATTGAACCAGTTGTAAAACCGCCCACATGGGTTAATCCATTAGTAGTTGTGCCCAAGAAAAGTGGAGGAATACGCATATGTGTTGATATGAGAGCTGCGAATACCGCAATCATTAGAGAACCTTACCAGATTCCAACCCTCAATGAACTTCTCCATGAATTCAACGGTTGCACGAAGTTCATGAAACTTGACCTTAACAAAGGATACCACCAAATTTCTCTTTCACCAGAAAGCCGCGACCTAAATGCCTTCGCCTGCCAAAAAGGAATCTTTCGCTACACTTGACTAATATTTGGAATGTCGTCTGCGGCGGAAATATATCAGCGTGAAATCGAACAATCATTAATGGGTTTGACTGGTGTACGTAACATTCCAGATGATATTATAATTGGTGGCAGAACTACGGATGAACTTATTGACCGTACAACAAAAACACTTCAACGTTTACGAGAGAAAAACCTTACCATAAATAGAGACAAATGCGAATTCTTGAAAGATGAGTTAATTTACATGGGTCAAAAACTTTCCGCAGAAAGGATTTCTCCTGATCAAAGTAAAATTGACATTAATTAATTCATTTAAATATAAGATGCAGTTTTTTTTTTTTTTTTTTTTTTTTTACGAGAATATATTGTTTTAAAGAAAACTTTAAATTAATTCATTAATCCATAAATTCTTTGAAGCTTCCAACATGCGTGAAAGAATTGAAATCATTTTTAGGAATGGTTACCTATTGCTCTACATTCATTCCAGATTTCGCTACAACTACTGAACCTCTTAGGCATCTTCTTAAAACCACTACCAAATGGTGTTGGAATGCTTCAACCCAACAAGCTTTTCTCCATTTAAAAGAGTTGTTAACATCGGCTGAACTTTAACATCAGCTTACTTTAACCCGAAGGCTGAAACAGAAATTGTGGCCGATGCGTCGCCATATGGACTAGGTGCTGTGATAGCACAAGTTCAGGACAATGGACAACTTCGACCAATCAGCTTCGCTAGTAGAGCGTTAACTCCAGTTGAGAGCCGATACAGTCAAATCGAAAGAGAAAGTCTGGCCATCCTGTTTGCTATTCAACGTTTCAGAATTTATATTTATGGAATAAACTTCACTGTTAAAACAGACCACAAACCTCTTGCAACTTTCTTCTCATATCAAACCAACCGCCAGCTGCCACCTCGTATAGAAAGATGGTTTGCCCGACTGATGCCCTACAACTACACAGTCGTCTACCAACCAGGAAATTAGAACCCTGCTGACTTTCTCTCACGTTCTAACCCGTTGCCTCTATTGAAACGCTCCACGCATAAAATGGCGGAATCCTACATTAACTACATAACAACAAACACAATCCCTCACCATGTCTCAATTGAAACATTGCAAAACGAAACATCTAGAGACAAAACACTTCGATTACTTATAACTTGCTTATCAACAGACAGGTTCGAAAATGAAGGAAAGCTAAAATCCTTCTATGCGGTTCGACACCATCTATCTACTGCAAACAATTTGGTTCTTATGAACGATAAAATTGTAATTCCTATGGTCCTGAGAAATGAAATTATGCGACTCGCACACGAGGGACACCAAGGCATAGTTCGTACAAAGCAAAGGTTGAGAACAAAGGTCTGGTAGCCCAACATGAACTACGATGTCGACAGATACATTGAAACCTGTCGAAGCTGTCAACTTGTAGGTCCATCCAAAAAACCAGCCCCTTTTAATATGAGTGAACTTCCGAAAGGAGTATGGCAGATCATTGGTTGCGACTTGTGCGGTCCATTTCCGACAGGTGAAAATTTGCTTGTTTGCGTTGACTACTACAGTCGGTATCCAGAAGTACATATTTTGAGATCAACATCTTCTGCATCAGTCGCATCAAAACTTCGAAAGTTATTCTGCAGATTCGGTTCGCCAAAGACGATTGTAACTGACAATGGACCTCAGTTCAAACGTCGTACTGAGTTCAGACAGCTACTCAACGAATTTGGCGTTGCACACAGGCGTGTCACGCCCTACCATCCAGCTGCCAACGGCGAGGTAGAACGGTTTAATCGCAACATAAAGAAATGCGTACAAACAGCAATTGCAGACGGTGCAAATTGGCGCATCGCACTTGAAAATTTTCTACTTGCATACAGAACTACACCTCATGCTACAACCAACGTCTCACCAGGTGAATTGATGTTCAACCGACAAGTTTGTGATAAGTTACAACAAGTAAAAATGACTACCGCTGTGTCACAGTCCATCCGTAAACGCGACAACGCACAAAAGGAGAAAATCAAAGATTATGCCGACAATGCAAGAAAGGCTAAGCACCACGACATCAAAGCGGGGGACACGGTTCTTCTTGCTAACACGTTTAAGCACAGAACTAAGTTCCCAACACGTTGGAATCCACAACCATGCAAAGTCTTATCAGTGAAAATAAACAGTATTTTTCTTTCTTGTAACGGTAAAGAGATAATGAGATCTTCATCAGATGTTAAACGATACAAGATATCGGTTCAACACGACATCAACCATGAAACCAGAGATTACCCGTCTAGTAGTTCCGAAGGTGATCCCATATCCAGTGACGATGAATGGTCAAATGAGAGATCTGAAGAATCACCAACATTTCCATACAATAATTTACCGCCTCATGAAGACAATCTATCAATACAATCTACCTCGGATGAGTCAACAACATCAACCAGTGGTGATTGTCCAGTTGTTCGAAAACAACCGATATTGAATCGTCCAACTCGTAATAGACAATTTCCGAAAGCCTTGAACGATTACCTTCTCGAATAACTTATGCGTGTTTGGGAGAGATGTGATGTCTAGACATCTCCATTTCAAGCTACCATCTTTATTTTATATTCTGTTCTGCAAAATAGTATTTGTGTTTCATGTTCTGTAAAACGTGCTTATTCTAGGAATCTTGAAATAGAGCTTGAAATCGCTACATGCCTTTTTACTTGCTACATACAAATACATAGAAACATTACAACACTTACCGCCGATTGGAAAGAGTCACCATCAACTCCTATCCTTTGAACTTCTGACAAAATCAAATTTTAATCAGGATCAACTATTCAAATATAATTATAATAAAGGGGATTACGAAAAGGTAAACAACAACCTGTCTATATACAACGCAGACTCTTTTCTTGACACTATTGATAATTGGAATTCTTTACTCAGCACATTTGCAACAAGCATCGATAAAAACATTAAAAAAAAACAGTAACAAAAAAACATAACCCGAAGTGGATAACACGGAGTGTCATACCTAAACTGAAGGAAAAAAGTTACAAATCTCGCATCTACCTATCAAATAAAACTGTATCAATTTACCAAGATTATTGCAGAGCGAGAAATCAAGCAAAATCCGCCTGCAGATCAACCATTAAAGAATTTGAGAAAAATATCTTCTACAACATCAAAGACAATCCTAGGGCGTTTTATTCATATGCAAAATCCAAAACACCAACAAAAATTTCTCCCCAGATATTCACTACAATGGGATTGTTGCAAGAACCGATCTAGAAAAGGCAACTAGCTTTATTGCTTTCTTTTCAGGTATTTTCACGCAGCAAAGCGACTCTACCTCCTTAGACTTCTCGTTAAACTGTTATGTACCTCCTCTAGCTAACAATGTTAACCAATTGCCTGAAAGCATCGACAAGTACTTGTCTTCTCTGAATGTTAACAAATCGCCTGGACCGGACGGAATACACCCACGTGTTCTGAACGAAGGAAACCAAAAACGAACTATCTAAACACCTATCTACCATACTTATAGACGCTCTCAACACTGGAAAACTTCCACAAGCATGGAAGGACGCCAACATAATGCCACTGTTTAAAAAAGGAGATAAGAAACATGCCTCAAACTACCGTCCAATCAGTCTTACATCTGTTGTGGCTAAAGTTTTTGAGAAGATTATTAAGGATCATCTGTTATCTCATCTCCTAACACATGATTTACTTAGTAGTTACCAACACGGCTTCCGACCTGGACATTCATGTGCCACGAATCTGTTAACAGTGTTAAATAGTTGGACACAAGCTCTTGATGAAGGGTTTGCTATTGACAATATTTATCTTGATTTTCAAAAGGCTTTTGATAAAGTTCCCCACGTTGGCCTGGCCAGGAAATTAAAAACTTACGGGATTGAAGGTGCAATTTTGAGATGGATCAAGGTCTTTCTACTTAATAGTCTGGCTGAATTAAGATTTGACTTAGAATAAATTAATACATTAGCACATTTGGTACCGTTAGAACCGAAATTTTATGTAGATTAACATACTAAGAGACTCACAATACGGCAAAAAATTTCTTGGGCAAAAAAATTACAGACTAAAACCTTAGGGGGACTTTTTCCGTTAAAATTGCAAAATATTGCGATAATGTTCACGTTAATGTTTACTTGACTCACAAGACAAACATGGCATGGATTATTTTCTTTTTTAGGATGAAGCTCTTGCATTGCAAAGTTTTGTCACACATCTACACAAGAGTCGCTTCTCACTCAGTGCCATGTTTTGAAAAGTGTGATAATTTTTGTTGGACTATTTCATGATAACAATAATAATGATATTATCTCTCTCTTAGATTAGTACAATAAAAATTAATTAATATCTATGAACATCAACAGTAACTATCACTCGTACGTTGTAGATTACCAGAAGTGCCCAACTTGATAACCCACTTGTTTATCGTGCTGATAAAGGTTGGTACCCAGCTATGTCAATATTATTGAAAACAAATTGACGTTTTTTGAGCGATTATTAATTTGAGTTTCTTTCTCCAAAAGAAGTGTGAAGTGGTAAGAAGCATTTATATTTCTTATTCATATTTTAACATTCTGTGTAATCCGTATGTTTACTAGATACCTGAGAGTACTGAATACATTTCTTTTTTTAAGATGGAAGAAAGAGGTGGTGGTTGTGTGGTATGTGAAAAACAAACCGATGAGCCTCTCCGTTCTTGTATGTCTGGTATTCCTAAATTAGTCGAATACGCAACAGTTCTGGGCAATGACATATTAACAACACATTTAAGGGAGAAAAAAGACAACAATACCAAAGTAAAAGTTCATCCTAGCTGCCAGAAAAGTATTGGAAATGTTATCAGGAAAAGAAAAACATCAAGTCAAGACTCAAAAGATGGTCCCAGTAAAATTGCAAAGATGGAAACTCGAAATTCTTTGGAACCATTCAACTGGAAACAGCACTGCTTTTTCTGTGGCGAAGAGTGCTTTGAAGATAAAAATCATCCTGAAAGAAGACCAGTTCACAATGTCACCTTTATACACTACTGTGACAATATACTAGCATATTGTAACTCAAGACACGGCCTACTAATATACACGGCCCTATATGTCACATAAAAGGCCGATTTCTAACAGGCTGATTACTCATATTTTTGTAGCTTTTACTGTATATATACACAGTTATTTTCAACGATGGTTAATAAATGTTCGGCTTTTGGTTGTTTTACTGGTTATGATAGTAAAAAAGGAAGTGAGAAAATTTCGACCTTTTATTTTCCTTTGGAAAAACCTGAGTTGCTGGAAAAGTGGACAAAATTTGTTAATCGAGCTAGTTGGAAACCAAATTCAAATTCTGTTCTTTGTGAGAAACATTTTAAAGAAAGTTACATTTTACGTGGTGTTCGAAATAAATTAAACTGGAAATTAAATTCTGTCCCAACAATTCCTTCTTAAGGTGCTCGTAAACGCCCATCTGTTTTACCAACTTTGACATCTGAGAGAAAGCCACCAAAACAAAGAAATATATATGAAGATGAAATTAATAACTTCAATTGTTCTGATGTCATTCATACACTCAAAGATATTGATGATATAAAACACTACCCTGTCAACTATTCATGCAAAAGAAATGAACATTCATTGGTTTTTTATAATCTTGTGTTTGACAGAAACACTGATTTTCCTGTTGTCGAAGAATCTATTCGAATTGACAGAGATCTTCATGTAAAACTACGGTTTATGAATAACCCCATTCCTTTACCTAAATGGTTTGTGCATGGACACAATGCAAAGTTGTCTAAATTTAGTATGTTAGAAAATTTTCCATCATATATTTCAAATTATGTAGAAAGTCATCCATCGTCAATTCTTGGTGAATTAAACAAAAGACAGTATTATCATCCAAAAGGTTGTCCTCCATTTTCCGCACAGTTGATTCGTTACGCTCTCCTTCTTTGATATAGTTCATCTCAGACTTATAAATTACTTTTGGAACAGTTCCCATTACCATCATTCTCACTGCTGCACAAGTTACAACAAGGTGGGATTGATTCTATGAAAGCTGCTTCAATATTATCAAAAAATGGAGCAAGTCCAATCAAAGGATGTTGTCCTGATGGCAGATGAAATATATCTCCAAAAAGGGACACAATACCAAGGTGGAAAGTATGTTGGTGCTAATGAAGTTGGTCAACTTTATAAAGGCATTGTTGTATTTATGGTGAGTGGGTTAAAAAAACGATTCCAATTGTTATTCGTGTTTCTCCAGAAGTTACAATTAATGGAGAATGGCTGTCAAATAAATTTGTTCAATGTCTCTTAGACTTACATCAGGCTGGTTTTTGTGTGCGTGGAATTATAACGGACAACCATTCAACTAATGTTTCTGCTTTCAAAATGTTATTGAACAAGTATGATGGTGATAAGAAGCATTACTTACGATTATCAAGATCTCTAACCAAGATATATGTTTTTTTTGATACAGTTCATCTTTTAAAAAATATTAGAAATAATTTGCTGAATTCGAAAAAAATGGTATTTCCTGGATTTTGTTTTGAATTATGTGGCTTAACTATATCAACATCTCCTGGATATATAGCATGGAGTGATATCCATAAAATTTATGACATGGACCAAAAACTTGAGGGCAACTTACGTAAAGCTCCAAAACTATCTTTTCGATCTCTCCATCCTCACAATAACAAACAAAATGTTGATTTGGCTTTGAGTATTATCCATGAAACAACTATTGCAGCTTGCATAAACTACTTTCCTGAAAGAGTTGATATGGTAAATTTCTTGAAATTAATCTTGTATTGGTGGACTATTGCAAACACTCGGCAAAAGTATATTCCAAATATTCTTAGTAATGCTGTTGTGTTAGAAGATGGGAAAATGGATTTTTATTTAATGATTGGCTGGAATCATGGAATCACATTTCTGATTTTTGTTTATCAAGGAGCACTTTAAATGCATTAACTTTAACATTGAGATCACAAGCTTATCTCGTACAAGATTTACTTAATGAAGATTACACTTATATCATAACAAGTCGTTTCCAGAGTGACCCGATTGAAAATCGTTTTTCCCAATATCGACAAATGAGTGGTGGTAGATTTTTGGTAGGTCTACTTGAAGTGAACAATTCTGAAAGGATTCTGATATGTCGTTCTCTTATGAAGGCTGGCATAAATATTTGGGGTGATCAAAGCATTAAACAAGATTATACATCATCAGTCATTCCTTAGGAACTTATTGAGCAAGAAACAGATATTTCTGATTTGACGCTTTCATCAGATAGCACTGAAGTTGGATATACCATTGCAGGCTACGTAGCTAAAAAATTATTAAAGAGATTTAAATGTTCTAGCTGCAAGGTTCTTATGACTGGTTCTGATTGTTCTGTTGAAAAGGTGTATTTCGATTCACTTACACGTGGCGGACTTACTGTACCATCAAGTGATCTGGCTGCATTTATCTGTACTTCTTTTGCAATTCTTGATTATGCGGATAAATATATTTCAAGTGAAGAAGCTAGAAAGGTTGCTGAATCAGTTTTAAAGAAGTATTCATCTAATTCTCCTTTTGCTTGTGAACACCATACTGAAGATGGTCGTAAATTTGCTATACGTATTGTGGTGAACATTTTTTATAATAATAAACAAAAGCTTATATCGGATGATGTAAGAAAAGACGCAGTAAAAAGGTTTAAATCTAAACAACGTTCAAAAGACTTGTAAATCTTCTTTATACAAATATATGTATTTGTTATTTCTTTATAGTGTTTCTATCGGGCAATCGTCGTTGAATTGATAGGCTTATTCACATTTTTAAATAATGCTTTGTTATAATAACATACTTCAGCAATAAAAATGATTAAAAACACGAAAGGTTTCTCGCTTCTAGCTTTACTTTTATCAGCCTGTTAGAAATCGGCTTTTTATGTGACATATAGGGCCGTGTATATTAGTGGGCCGTGCTCAAGAAGTGATGCTTGGTCAGAAACAGTCAAAAGACGAGTGCTTGGTTGTATTGATTTAGTCCAAGCTGAAGCCAAATATAATGATAATTGCCGCGTTCTTTTCACTGCAAATGATACTGGTCCTGAGAAAAAATCTGGAAGACCTCTCAGCTCAGAAAAGCAAAGAAATTTCGATGCTTTATGTGAATGGCTGGAAACTGAAGGTCAGTTGCACTCCCTTGCTGAATTACATGATAAAATGAAGGAACTTACCATGTCAGAAGATGTATACTCACGTCAATGGCTCAAAGAGAAGCTACAGGAAAAGTATGGCGAATCCCTGTTTTTTGCAACGGTGGATGATGGTAGACGTAGTTTGCTTCAGAGATGCAGGAAAATATCTTATAACTGACAAATGGTATCAGAATAGACGCGAAGACATAGAAGAAGAAGCAGAACGTATCGTCAAGCAAGCTGCTAAAATCATACTTGACCAGATACGATCTAAAAACTTTGAAACATCAGAATATCCATCAAACGAAATAATTAAGGACGTGAATAAAAGAATGGACCCCCGATATCTACAAATATTTATGGAACATCTTATAAATAATCAATTGAAACAAGTAAGTCTTGGACAAGCTATTGTTAGTGCTGTTAAATCAAGATCTTGTATTTTACCAGTACTGTTTGGGTTGGGCATAGAATCAGACAAAGTTTTTGGTTCGAGGTGGCTCTTGACAGAATTAAGTCGACTTGGTTTTTCTATAAGCTACGATGAAGTAACTCGCTATAAGCAGTCCGTTGTTACAAATGAAAATGTCTGTCAATTTCTAAAAGACAATCTTAATGTTTTTTTGGTCAATGGTCTGCAGACAACGTAGATCACAATATTTATACTGTTGATGGAAAACGGACTCTTCATGGAATGGGGCTAGTCATTTCAACAACACCCGCAACAAATTCATTTGGACTAAAACCCATTAAAACACAGACGATCAGGCATGTATAGATGTAGTTTCAAACACTGGGATCCCGATCTTACAATATTACCCCTCGGAAGATTTTGGGCTTTCATGTATTACACTAAAACCCGTTGTTGAGTTGGCGATGGCCATTTCTCTACCATATATGACAACATATTTGTCACATTTTCATCTTAATCCCCGACCAAGCTGGTCAGGATACATGAGCAAAGTTACTTCAGGTGAATACCCAGGCCAGGTCTTTTTATCAAAAGAAAATTAATTTCTATTTTAGTTTTGGCGGAAAAAGCACAGATACATTGTCTGGAATGCGTCACAAAATGTACATAGAAATAGTATCGACATCCAATTCCGTTCAACCTGAGAATCTTCCATCCACTGAAAGGGCTTCATTTTTCCATGCATTGAGAGTGCATCTTCAGGTTAGAAATCTAAATACTTTATTTATAAATTTATTTCGTCACAGTGACCTGATAATATACACTGTTTTCGGTAAAAAAAGTATCACTTTTTAATTGATTTCTATCGTTAATCTATTCTTTAGGTAGCTCAGTGGAAGCAATTGGACCTTAAATGTTTAACCCCTACTGATTGGGGGTGGGAATTTCAAAGAAATTTGATGGAACCTATCAAAACCGATTTGGAACCTGCACCAGAATGGCTTATTAAAGTGATTCGTTGTAACTGCTAACAAACCACTCGCAAACCTTGTGGCTCTCAATTGTGTTCATGCCGTAAAAATGGGCTTCATTGTGTTCCTGCATGTTGAGGGTGCCATGGCGAGGGATGTAAAAATTCTGAACTTCCTACAGAAGACACAATCTCAATTGAACATCAAAGTGACTTGATGGAAGACGAAAGGAATATCTTTGACATATTTGAAGAATTGTTGTGATTCAAACTTTTTTCTTTCTGTTAAACTGATAATCTATTTAGTTCTAGCATGTACAAACTTTATTTCTAAAAGAATTTCAAAAATTTTTGTAACTTTTTTTTATTTCTGAGCCGTTAATATAAAAAAGGTCTATCTGACGTTTTAATATTTTGCAATTTTAACGGAAAAAGTGCCCCTAAGGTCTAAAACCTGTCTGTAATTCTTTTTGCCCAAGAGCCGTATTGTGAGGCTCTTAGTATGTCAATCTACATAAAATTTCGGTTTTAACGGTACCAAATATGCTAATGTATTAATTTATTCTAGGTTACCCCCTTTTTTCCCTAATTCAGTCAGACTATAACCGTCGTCAACGAGTTGTAGTGAATGGGACATACTCTGACTGGAAAGCAGAAAAGAGCGGAGTACCTCAGGGTTCAGTCTTAGCCGCATTGCTCCTCATCGTTTATATTAATAATCTCCCTAATGTCATATCATCGACAGCTGCACTATTTGCTGATGACAAAAAAGTATATCGCGTTCTCACTTCAGTTGTATCACATTTTCATCTCCAAAATGATATTGATATTCTAATAGATTGGGCCAAAAAATGGGGGATGGTGTTTAATACTGAGAAATGTGCCGTTCTACATCTCGGTAACAGTAATAAACAAAACACCTATTCAATGTACGATCATAAGTCATCAATCAATCATCGGTCAATACGGAATTGGCGGAGTTGAATAGACTGGCTAGCAAACTATCTATTCAACAGAAACAAATCAACAAAACAACCACTAACATCAGGAGTACCACAAGGGTCCATCCTCGGACCTTTGCTTTTCCTTCTGTTTTTCAATGACTTTCCTGATTCACTACAAAATTGTTGTTGTATTATGTATGCAGATGACACTGTCGTTTATGTTGATAACGTCAAAAAGGAGAAAGTTGAAGAATTCCTAAATGAGGACCTTCAACAAATTGCCAGCTATTTCAATGAAAACGAACTGTTCATCAACTTACGAAAGGTGAAAACGGAAGCAATGATCTTCGGCACTGGAAAGAATCTCTCTAAAACCAACAAACACGTCGATGTCTTCTTTCGTGAGCAACCAATTGAAAATGTTACTGAATATAATTATTTAGGAAACATTTCTAGACCAACATCTGAATTTCAACAAAAACTTTGACAATGTTTACAAGAAGGCAAGTGGTAGACTAAAACTTCTTCAAAGGCTACGTTCTTACCTTACTGAAGAATCCGCGTACAGCATATACTCTATAATGATACTACCACTACTAACATACCACAGTACTATAAAATTGTGTCACAGTGAGACTCAGAAGTAAATGTTGAATTCTCTAGAACGTAGAGCAACAACTATTACTGGAGTCAAAGTACCGACTGTCCTTAGTTCGATCAACAAGGAAGCTTGCTGCTTGGTGAAGAAATGTTTAAGTGGTAATGTATGTTCAAACCTTAACGACGACTTTGTTGACAGAACCATCGACAAAACACTCAAAATGGCGGCTTTGTTTTGAAAGTACCTAAAGTTAGACTCGAACTCGGGAAAACTACTTTTAAATTTTCTGGAACTAGACTTTATAACGAACTTCCTTTGAAATTAAGATCGAAAATTATGACATTTTTTATAATGAAATAAAAAAGTTTTTCATTTTTAGTTTTTATCATTTTTTTCAAGGATTTACCTTTGCTAACTTAGCAATTTTTAGCAATTTTTATTTGTATATATTGTATTCAATTTTATTCATCATATTTTATATTTATCAAACTAACTTACTAACTCATGCAGGTCTGACATTGATAGCAGTTATTTATAAATATTTTATATTTTGAACTGAAGTTTTGTACCTGAATAAATATTCAAATAATAATAACATTTCAAAAAGAGTTGATATCAAAACTGTCAAATACGAACGCGACTTAGGTGTTTCTGTCGACTCTGAATTAAAATTGTCCCATTATATCAAAAACTAAGTCAAAAAAGCAAACCAACTATTTGGGTCTCATAAGAAGAACATTTACATTTATGGATGGAAAGTCTTTCAAACTTCTGTTCACCACGCTAGTCCGACCACATCTCGAATACTGTAGAGCTGTCATCAATCCGAGATTGCTACAAGGTTACCGTCCTAAACTTCTCCGAAGGGCCACCATGGTTGGCCCTGATTGGAGGAATTGGAAAATCTTTTAGATTCTGAGGTCCTCATATCGCCGGATCGTCTTGTTTGACACGGAAAAAGAATTATTTCTGGGCGGTTTTTTATTGCAGAAAGTTTGAACGGGAAATCTCTTAGCGTATTAGTATATAGATACAGTTTATATTTTTTATGCACGGCTAGACGAATATCGGGAGAATTTTTACAAGATCGGGAGGGCGGGAGATCTTACTTGATCGGGAGAGTTGGAACGTTAAACTGAGGAAGCAGCACTGTCGTCTCGAGCTGAGAAGGAACTTCTTTACGATGCGTGCAATTGATCGTTGGAACAACCTACCGAACGAAGTTATTAACGCAGCCTCGCTTAACATCTTTAAAAATCTGCTCGACGTACACTTGCAGAATGAAAAATATTGGATCGATTAAGCCTTTTACGATATATTTTTTTTATTATTATATTTTACTTCTTTTCGTATTGTAATATCTGTAGTTTTGTCTGCTTCTTGAAATCTGTTGTCTAAACTCGATTTTACAGTCAGCTAATATATTTTACACGTTCATATTTTACACATTTCTACTAATCAACTACTTATTTTCTAGTATTTTTTATATTATATATAACGTTTATTATCGGTATTATCAGCATTTGTAGGTTTGATAGGCCTTCCTGCCTATACAAAATTTTTTTGTAAACCTTATATCCAATTATAATAATAATAATAATAATATGTAGATAATAAACTAAATAGAAATGTTTAAAGATTATTTTCAGGCAACAAGCTAACTAAAACTAGTGTCATTTAACATATCTGGGAACGGAATTTTTTTTGTGGAAACTTCTTTTATATATATAGAAGATTAAAAAAAGAAAAAGTTTCTGCACCTGGGACCTGCAGTTATTGAGAAATTGGGCAAAAACTAATTGTGACGTCATGAAAAGAAAAAATAATTCAAAATTGATCTAAAACTGTTGAAGTGATATTTTTCTGAACCGGAGTCAGATTTTAAGCATTTCTTCCGCATGGACTATGTTTTGATTTTTTTCATTTTCAGTTATAGCTTATTTTCTTATGTCACGTGACAGGGTATTAAAACCGTTAGGGTTAAAAAACTGTTTTTTAACTTATATTGCAACCTTAGTATAAACTGTATAACAAGAAGATAAAAATTGATAAAATATTAATAAAATATAAAAAAATAAAATAAGAATAAAAGAGATTGTAATCCAGGTTACCACCTTGCTTGGATACACTTTCGCGTGGATTTTATTTCGCGGTTTATTGGTATTAAATATATCGTGAATTCAATTTCGCGGTGCCAAGAATTTTTGCAACGGTAACAAAGCAAAGGTAACTTGAAGCTCATGCATTTCGTATGGTTTAATTTTCGCGGTTTTCGCGACCCTTCATCCAAGTAATACATATATTATGGTTTATAACATTATATCATCTCCATCACTGTCTTCACTTTCGCAAGACGAAGTTTCCCATTCAGAAACAACGTGATCTTCATCCGAATAGGTATCATCGCTGAACGAGTTGTTTTCAGACGTCGCAACTATACCTTCTTCCCCAATTTCACTTTGATTTATATCAATAAGAATTGACTCGTCTTTCTTTATTTCTGCTGCTTCTAACAGCCGACCTGCAGTTATAGTCTGAACCAAAGAAAGATACTGGGGTACTCCATTTGCAATAGTCTAAAGAGGATAGTAAATGCAAAAGATAAAACTCAGGATAACTTTTATGGTAGCAAAAAAATTTACACATGTAAAAAAAACAATTTGCACTGGTAAAAACAAATTACATATAAAATAGATTGAATTTAAAATTATTTTTTTCGGCTTTATTACCACCACCACCAACAACAAACGAATCCACTCACTTTATAATTTTTTACAAACAATTACCTTCGATCGACTGACTTTCCAGAGGCTTAGAAGTTAGAAGAACTCTTTTTTTATTATCTATTCTAATTATAATTTGTTGATGTATGTTGTTTAATTCAAATTCAAAAATACCAACAAGAAAATGATGATCATAACCTTTTCGTTTAAATAAAGAGGCCCAGTTTTATTACAGATTATACAAATTTACAAGAGAATTGAACTAGATTTTTGAGCAGGAGTAGTAGAAGAAATTCTTTTAGATCGTTTAGGTTCTGGAGGTGCTGGTGATAGCGGGGGAGGCGAAGGCTGCTTTTTTTCTTTAACTATAGCAGCTTTAGCTTGTTCGATTTTTTCTTTGTTTGTTAAAAGGCTATAGCAGTTGACGTGATTAAAGCAACTCTTCCAGTTTGAATTTGGATCGACTTCTGGGAGAAAACTTAACGGTCTTCTGGCGACTTCACAGAATTCTCCGTAATCTTTAACTGCTGTTCCGTAACTGCTAGCAGTGAACTGGCGAATAGGCCCTTGCCTTCAAAATGTATCACACAATCGTTTGACATGTCTGAACAGTGTCGTAGTTATTTTAGTTTTTGCAATTTCATGTTCGAATGTTTTTATTTCGAAACGACCATTTTCAAACTTTTAAATTTTACATACTAGAAATAATATACCGTAAATGACCGATCTAACGCCCACTCTCAAACTGACGCCCCTCCCGAATAAACACCCAGGGTTAAAGTTAAATTTTTTAACTAACGCTAACTCCCGATTAAACGCCCATTTTTGAATAAACGCCCAGGTCCATAGAGAAAAATTAAAATAAACGCCCATGGGCTTTCATTTGATTCACAGCAAAATTAATACTATTTTCTTTAATCTTTAAAGTGTGGATATTTTGAAACAGTTTCACTAATTTTAAGCGTAAAATGTTCATACAAGTTACTCTTTCTATTCAGTTCGCTAAACAACACATCTGCGATCTTCTTGCTCTTGGTATAGCACAAGTATGTTCCAGGAACAACTAGTCCAACTTCTCTGTACCTCGATAACGATGAAGAGAATGATGAGAAACTTGATATCATGTAGTCGACGTACATCTTCTCGATTATATTACTTTTGTTGATGGACTTTGTTTATTAACGCCCCTCCCTTACTAACGCCCCTCCCGAATAAACGCCCAGGGTAAAATTTGTTTGTTAAAATAAACGCCCAGGGCGTTTAATCGGTCATTTACGGTATATCACTTTTTAGCTTGTTTATATTATCATTTATAAAAAATAACAATCTAATGTTAATAATATATTTATTACTTTTATAAGTGTACTTTGAAAACAATAAACTCGTTAAATACACCAATTCGAGCCGTTCGCGCCCCATTATGATTTTTTACGCGGTCGAGGCCTGGCACTAAATAGATGTAGATCCGAGATGTAAACATCGAAGCTACTCTCAGTAAAACAAGCAAAAAAGTCACTCATAACTGCAGATTGATACACAACATTTCATAAAAAGTATAAACAAAACTTGATATAAACTGTAATTTTCATTACAAAATGGGACCTGCAAATTGTGCCGTTGTTGGTTGTAGTAATAGTACGCAGAAATTAAAGAAATGGAAAGAAGAACACAATGCTTCATGCGGAGAAAACATTAATCAAGGTTGTTGTAGTTGTGTACAACCATTCAACCTGTGGATGTTTCCAAGTATAAAAAGAAATGGTTCGAAAAGAGACTTATGGATACAAATTTTAAAACGGGAGACAATTGATAAGAAACCATGGAAACCTTGTGGCAGTGATAGAGTCTGTAGTAAACACTTTGTTGATGGATTTCCTACAGAAGAAAACCCTAATCCGACACTTCACTTGGGTTATCAACAAGCTGAAAAGAAAGTAACCAGACGGACTATTGTTAAGCATCCAGTAAAGGAAGGTACAAAACGAAAGATTAATTTCCCTCCAGAAACAAACTTAGAGAACTTTATACTAATGTCACCATCACAATCTCCAGCAGGACCTTGTGAGTGGGATGTGCAGTCACCTACCACAGAGCATGATTATACAACACCAGGAAAATCATCAAATAACTGTGATACTTGTGCTGTTAGAGGAAGTCTGATAAAAAACTATGTAAAAAAGATTGGTTCGTTGACACAACAAGTCAAAAAGCTTAAAAAGACAGTAGCCCAACTGACACGCCAGAAAGAGCAAAGGCAACCATTCTCGATAACTTACATAAAAAGTGACGAAAAGATGAATTTTTACACTGGCATTACTAGCATTGCATTGTTTGAAGCCATTTACAAGATGCTACAACCATTTATGTCTTCTCTACAATATTGGAGAGGTGCAAAGAAATTTATTAGCCAAAAGGTGCGCCCACAAAGAAAATCTTCATTGTCGCAACGAAAACTTTCACCCAAAGATTCACTGCTCCTGACCCTGATGCGTATACGACTTGGATTGTTAAATGAGGACCTTGCAGACAGATTTGTGATTTCCAAAACTACCTGTTCAAATATCTTCAAAACATGGATTAGGTTTCTATCAACAACTTTAGGAGACAATTTGGTAAAATGGTTACCAAAGGAATCAGTCCTCGAAAACATGCCAAAAGTGTATAAGAAAGCTGGTCATGGTAAATGCAGAGTAATCGTTGATTGCAGCGAGGTGTTTATTGAGCGATCAAAGTCTTTGAGTACCCAAGCTACTACTTGGTCTGATTACAAGTCCCACAATACAATTAAATTTTTAATTGGTATTTTGCTTGCTGGATTTGTTACATTCATTTCTGATTGTTATGGTGGCCGAGCAAGTGATCGATTTATTTGTAAAGACAGCGAGTTTTATGGCTGTTTAGACCCATATGACGAGGTCATGGCAGACCGTGGCTTCCAAATTCAGGAAGAACTGATGTTACAACACTGCACTTTAAGTGTTCCTCCAGGTGCCCGTCTGAAGTCACAGATGTCAACTGAAGAAGTAAAACGTACAAAGGACATAGCTAATTTACGAATTCATGTTGAGCGTGCTATTAATCGAATAAAAACTTTTCGGATACTAAAAACTGTCATGCCGATTACTATGCTGCATCATTGTGATGACATAATTCGGACTTGTGCTGCTCTTTGTAATTTAAAACCATTACTTTTTAAAGCTTCAAGCCGAACGGACTAAATACTTTAATATTACATATACTGTCTTGTTTCAAATTCTTTGTCTCTGTGATTTATACCCAATTTACTTTAAGTTCTTTCTTTAGCATCCTCAAGCCAAAACAGAGGCTTAGCTCAATTTACCTACTCTACAGCTTAACCTCCTTGGTGTAATTTATCAAAACTACTGGTAATGAAATGTGTTGAGAAAGGTTGTTCATTTGACGGTTTGAGTCCATCAAGTCTTTTTATAGTAAACTAGTTTGGAAGAACAAGGCATTTGATGGAAGTGGTGGTCTCGAATTACCAAATGAATTTAAGAGACTTTTCTATAAAACTTTAATGGAGTAAAACTGTTTTGTTAAGAAACTTTAAAATGGGCTAAACTAAATTCTGGTTCTTATCTTATATTTAAATATTTTGAAAATATATAAAACAATTTAATAATGATCCAAATAATTTTTTTCCAAACAAATAGGGAAAGAAAATTCATGCTGTAATGTAGTTCATATATAATGATGCTATTTATAAATTGATTTCAAATAAAATTGTTTATAAAACTTGGAGAATGATTCCAAAAGTTCTATATAAAAACACTCATCAAAATCTATTTCCTCTAGGACATATCCATGAGATGTCCATGAGATGTCCATGTCCTAAAAAAATAGCATTTCTTAAGTCCTGTAACACCCATTTGCTGTTGACATTGAGTATAATATTGATGTCTTCTTTTTAAACGTACAGTCCCACTTTCACAATGTTCAATATAGTCCAACTTAACAGATGGATCCAGTGGCGATAGGTGGCTGATTGAATATGGACACTTTATCTCTAAGCATGCATTGGGATGGCAATTGCAGCTAATTACTCGGTCAGGACTAGCACCAACAAAAGGGTATTGTTTGTCGAGAAATATGCCACATTCATGAAAATATACATTCTTATGCGTCTTTTTGAAAATCTCATTAAATTTGTTTGCAGCATGAGTCTCCATTTCTCGTCCATATTTCAATGCTGGAATGTTAGGACTAACAAACGAATACCCTGAAATTTTTTGAAACAAATTCCACATATTGGTATATCCTCCACTGCCAGCAGATATTTTCGCCATTTTTGTCTTAACCTCGTGTCCCTTTGAAGCTGTTATAACTCCTTTACGACACTCAAACCACAAAGTATTTGTACTTTGTCCACGTGTCATTTTTTCAATAACATTGATGTTATCTGGTGTAAAGTTCAGGAACAGGTTTGGGTAAAAATCATCTGGTGTTCTTGACATGACAATAACATCATCTACTGTTATGAAATTCTTGTCTATTTTTGTTTCTGTCATAACCTCCCTTAAAAAGTCAATCTCTGGTTTTGGTACTGCAGTCGATAAAACAGCATTATCTGCATGGTCACCAAGTGCCTCTACTATGTCATGAAATGTTATTGATTTCATTCCTTTTATTGGATTGTAGGTTTTTTTCGGGGTCAATATCAACTTCCTTGGATTTTTTCCTTGATTTGAAAAATTATCTCGATTCAAATCCATATCCTTCACTTTACAGGGCTTAACTTCGTTTCGATTAGGCAACCATTCACAAGGTTTTGTTGTGCATGCCGGGTTTGATAAACCCAAACGCATGGCAGCTTCTATCCGGAATAAAGCAGCAGCTACATGATTGCATGTTGATCCTAGACCCGCCATGCAAGTACAATGTGCTTGAAGTACTTTCCCTTCATTTTTAGTTACAAGTATCCACAGCTTGTGAAGAGTATCATTGATCCTTTGAGATGGACGACAATCTGTCTTCAGGAAACAGTACTGACTTGATCCTAACTGATGAAACATTATCTGTCCAAGCCATCCTTGTTTAAAATAGCTATAGGCTTTCGATTGTTTGTAGTCATTTAAATCCTCCACTTCACTATCAAGCATTAAATATTTGATAATATAAAATGTTGTCACCATAGGCCAGAAACCTATACCTTCTTCTTCATTTTTCCAGCCAACCTTTAGCTGGTGAAAAGGGTCAGGAAGTGTTTTACCATTAATAAGAAGTTTTTGTTTATATTGTTCACATATTTCTCCTTCAATTTCCTCTGCGGTTTTAACTACTTGTACATCATTCTCTACTGCTGCAAAGGCTCTTGACACAAGCTCACATTTTCTCCCAGTGACTTTTAAAGCTCGAAGACGTAGGAAATTCTTCAACTCTACAACTTTCATTTTGTTAATCATATCATAATCCATAACTCTTTGTTTTCTGATGCCAAAGCACGGTTTTTATAATGTTTATATGAGATTAAAATATCTTCTTTCTGTGTGAGAGTGCTTCTATGTTGTTGTCCTGTGCTGCTGTTTGCTAATGTTTACAACTTTCACCTTCCCGTCTATCTACATCTATTTCGGTCCAGTCCTTTTTTCAAAAAACCGCGTTCGCGGGTCGAATTGGTGTATAGACGACCAAAAAGCTGTTTGTATACCATGTCACGTGACATAAGAAAATAAGCTATAACTCAAAAATGAAAAATAATCAAAACATAGTCCAAGCGGAAGAAATGCTTAAAATCTCACTCCGGTTCGGTAAAATATCATTTCAACGGTTTTAGATCAATTTTGAATTATTTTGTCTTTCATGACGTCACAATTAGTTTTTGCCCAATTTCTCAATAACTGCATTTCCCAGGTGCGGAAACTTTTTCTTTTTTTAATCTTCTATATATATAAAAGAAGTTTCCACAAAAAATTTTCAGTTTCCAGATATGTTAAATGAAACTTCATTTCTAAAGATCATAACAAACGGCCTAAAAATCATACCCGGATTATAGAGTTTCAATTTTCATTGCCGACATTAAATTCTATTTTTTTAACTTTAATATTCAACATTAAAATATTTACGCGTACGGGCTGACATATAACAACCGCTAAAACTTTATTTGTTTGCTGCCAGGATTATAACAAAATACAAAATGATGATAAAAAGGCACTTGATTGTCGTCGATGTCGCACTATAATCGCACAATTTGCGTGAAATTGACCCAATGTTTAACGTCGATCAGCGTTCTGTGCGAGAACGATTTTCCTTCTTGGAAAAGAAATATAAGAAGAAGAATGTAGATGACGAAAAATCAACCGGAACTTCTCCAGAAATAACCGAACTTGACGTGCTTTTAGAGGGAATTATTTTTAAAATTGATGAGTGCGAAAAGGGATTTAAGAACCAGAGCGATGAGAAGAAACAGAAAGAAGAAAAAGAAGAACTAACTGCAAAAGATATTAGACAAAAGTGTATGGAGACGTTTGCAGAATCAAAAATACGAAACAATGAAGATGACGAAACACCAATAAAAAGAAGAAGAACATCTGGTAATGAAACAATGCTTTACTTAAAGGAGAAAGCGGAACGAGACAGTCAATTGAAGGAAAGGGAACTGGAGCTAAAGGGACAAGGTCAGCGATTAAAAGCTCAATCTATTGACCAACAACAGCAACAGTTTTCTTTCATGATGAATTCACAAAATAGAATATTAGAAACGTTTCAAAGTCAGCAACAACAACAGCAACAGCAAACTAATGCAATGTTACAAACACAACAGCAAACAATGCAACTTCTTTTGAATTAGATCAATAAAAACTAGTATATTTTTATTATTGTATCAGTATTATTACAATATAAAGAACAAGCAACCCTAAAAATATGTATAGTTATTGAAAATATTCTTGAAGTGTGGGTGCTTGAAAGTCAAAATACTTGGAAGTTGTATTTCCATATAGACATGCTCTAGCATTGTGTAAAAGTCCGCATGTCAAGTACATTTTTCCAACTGCACTTAAACCAATTTTCAAGTTTTTTCTAAAATCTAGAAAAGCAAAATAATTGGTGATGTCCCCAAAAATCCATTCAACAGCGATTCTAACTGTACTCATAGATTTATTAAACGCCTTTTGTTCATCATTTAATGCTGCACCTTTAAATGGGCTTTGTAAATGTATCCTCAATGGATACGCTGGATCTCCATAGATACAGAGTGGGTTACCATTCTGTGAAAATGAATATTGTCTCAGATTTTGAAGTAGATTTGACTCATTCAAAAGTGCACAATCGTGTCTTCGTCCTTCAATTGGTCCCCATAAGTTGGCAATTAAGCCATTAGGTATAATAACTGATTGAAACTTAATGCTATGAATACGTTTATGTCCATTGTAAAGCATTCTCTGATTTGTGGATGGCCTTGAGATAGGTCTTACTGTACCATCTATAAATCCCCAACAATTATCTAGCGCTGCTCCTTTTGCGTGTACAGCTGCGGCATATTCATCCAACTTTTGTTTTCTTAGGAGTGGTCTGTTGAAATCCGAAAGAAGATTGCCGTATCTTTCGTATACGTAGTTCATTATAGTGTTCGAAATTATACTCATTTCTGGTACGGAACGTGAAAAGATAGGAACCATATCGGCATAACGGCAAGGGTACGCAAATCTTTTTAGAAATATACAAAGTCCATCTAATCCGTTTATAGATGTTCTGTTATAACAAACGATTTCTTCCGGTATGTTTAGGACGTCCATCAAAGTATATAGGTCATTTTTATAAAATCGGAAATAACACTTACATTCATCATCAGAATAGTCCTCCAAACTAAATTTTTCATATTTCCAATGTTCAATATTTGGACTTCTTGATCTGTTAACATCATAGAGCAATATAAACTCTTCTTCTGAAATCAATTCTTCAGAATGAGCCATTAATATAGCTTCTCGTGTTATACGTAAGCTGGCCATTTCTAGTAAAATCAAAAGACCGTAGTTGTTTTCATCTGGCTTAAGTATCCAAATTTTAATACGACTACGAGGTACTCGCCCCAATCCACCAATCTTTAAACCCCGTAGTCTTGAACTCCGTCCTCGCTGTTTAAGTTTCGTACTGTCCGGGGTCTACACAAGGAGGTTCACCGCCAAAATTTCCAGAACATCAAGCAATCTGAGGATGAACCATTAACACGTTACATGGCTCGTCTCCGCTCCCAAGCTATCATGTGCAATTTCACTATCACTTGCTCCAAACCCCAATGCCAGTCCCATAAATCATATATGGAGGATATGATCTTAACACAAATGATTGCTGGATTATACAACAAGGAGCATCAGCGCAAGGTGTTAATCGCTGCCCCAACATGTAAAACATTTCGAGAGCAGTTTGACATGTTAAGCGGACTAGAAGCAACCGATAAATCCACATCCAATCTTGATGGTAATGCCACCGCTCATGCAGCGATTCGCTCGCAATACCGGCAGAAGAAGAAGATTAGGGATACCAAGGCCGCGTCTGACCAACCAGGAAATGGACAGCTGCCCAAACCCTGCCAAGGCTGTGGAAGGTCTTCACACCCTGACAATAAACCCTAAGGCCGTCGTTTCTGCCCAGCAAGAGCTACAATTTGCAACAGTTGCGGTATCATTGGCCACCCGAAAGCTGTATGCCGTAAGACAGCCGCAGCCACCTCAGCTTCCAAGTCAGCCTCAATCGTGACTACGGAAGAGGAACAGGGCACCTCTACCATCTTTAGTTGTCACACACCCCAGCCAGTGGGACACATGGAGTGGTGCGACGGAGGGTTTAAAGAGAGACCACCCAGCCGACCACCCCAAGTGACGATAACAGTGACAGTCCTCCATGAATCGCATGAGAAGATGGAAAAACAATCTCAATCATCATCAAGGAGGTCCCCAACAAGGACAACCGCCTACACCGACACCGGAGCACAGACCTGCACCAGCGGCATTGAGATTCTAGAAAAACTGAAGTTACCCAGGAGTGCACTGATCGCCACGCGCCACAGAATTCGTGGTGTCACGCATGCCTATCTGGATATCATTGGGGCCGCCCTTATGTCCATGGAACTGAATGGCAAGAGGACTCGTCAAGTCATGTACGTTGCAGAAAATGCAGATGGGCTATATCTCTCGGAATCCGCCCTCAAGGACTTGCAACTAATACCTCGTGACTTTCCAAACAATGATGTAGTTCACCGCAACATTGCCTCTGAGGACACCGGATCAATAAGTGGTCGGGCACAGTGCAGCTGCCCGAAACGGATCACTATCCCTGAGCGCCCCACTAAAATTCCAATCCCGCCAACGAGCGATAATCGTGAACGCCTGGGGAGGTGAATATTGCAGCAATATCGATCTAGTGCATTCAATACCTGCCCACATCAGCCACTGCAAAGCATGACGGGCCAGCCTCTGCAAATTTGTTTCAAAGAGGGAACAACGTCCCACGCGTCCTTCACACCTATACCAGTCCCATACCATTGGAAGACTAAGGTAAAAGAGGACATCGACAGGGATGTTGAACTTGGTATCATCGAACCGGTGCCACAGGGCACCCAGACCACCTGGTGCTCAAGAATGCTTGTCACAGCCAAGAAGGACGGGTCACCAAGACGCACCGTGGATCTACAGAAACTGAACTAGGCCACCCTACGGGAGACCCACCATACCGCCACGCCCTTCCATCACGTATCTCGCATCCCACCGAACACCAAGAGGACCACATTGGACGCATGGAACGGATACCATAGTCTACCTTTGGCAGCAGGCTCTCGTGAAGCGACGACATTCATCACAGAGTGGGGCAGGTACCGCTATTGCAGGGCGCTTATGGGATTCCACGGCTCCGGGGACGCTTATACCCGACGCTTTGATGACATCACTACGGACTTCCCCAGGAAGACCAGGTGCGTGGATGACACCCTCTTATGGGACCAGGACATTGAGCAGTCATTTTGGCATACGTTAGACTACTTAGACCTCTGCGTGGGAAACGGTGTGGTATTTAATCCAAAGAAGTTCCACTTTGCAGAAGATACAGTCGAGTTCACTGGATTCACCATCACGCCGAGTGGCTTTCGTCCGACTGATAAAATGCTCTCCGCCATAGCCGACTTCCCAACTCCACGTGACATAACCGGTATGAGGTCCTGGTTCGGACTTATAAACCAGGTAGCTTATGCGTTCTCCCAGTCGGAGGTCATGTCCCCATTTCGGGAGCTTCTAAATAAACAACCGAAACAATTTTACTGGGACGATCACTTAAACTGCATATTCAATGAATGCAAGTCGAAAATCATTTCAATGGTTAGGGAAAGTGTCCGCCAATTCGATCCATCCCGCCCTGTCTGCCTATCCACTGACTGGAGCCGGTCAGGGGTGGGATTTATCCTACAACAGAAGTACTGTAACTGCACCTCGACCACGAACCTTAGATGTGGTCCAGATCATTGGAAACTGGTGCTGGCTGGTTCGAGGTTCCTGAAGGATGCCGAGTCCAGGTATTCGCCAGTTGAGGGAGAGGCACTGGCTTTGGTCTATGGGCTGGAGTCATGCAGAATGTTCGTTCTTGGATGCAACCAACTCGCAGTGACTGTAGACCACAAGCCTTTGGTACCGATCTTCTTAGACAAGTCCCTTGACAAGATCAAAAACCCACGTTTACTCCGGTTCAAGGAAAGAACACTTATGTACTCTTTGACGGTCCAGCACGTACCCGGGAAGGACCACTCCGGCGCAGATGCAGCATCGAGATACCCAACAAGGAACCCCATAAGTCCAACGTCGAATGACAGCCCCGAGGACGCTATTTTTAACGCCATCCAGGCCAATCACGACACCAACGGCCATCTCCGCGCGGTGACGTGGAGTAGGGTACAAGAAGCAGCCGCGACCGATAAGCAATGCAATCAACTGACGCAGACCATCCGCAAGGGATTCCCACCGTCCAGAGAGGATGTCCCTGAGAGCATCCGGGTATTTTGGCCGATGAGAGACGCACTTTACGAGGTCAACGGCGTGCCGTTCAGAGATCAACGCATGCTGATACCAGCACAGCTGAGGGCCGAAGTCCTGGAGAGCCTGCATGGGGCACACCAAGGAATCAACGGGATGCTTCACAACGCACGGCAACGTTTCTTTTGGCCAGGACTTGATTCACAGCTTCGGTTGTTCAAATCACAATGCCTTACTTGCAACTGGGTGGCACCTTCCCTCGCTAGGGAACCACTTTTGGAGCAGACACCGGTTCCCGAGCTGCCATTTCAACTAACTGTAGCAGATTTCTTTGAGCACGTGGGTAACAATTACCTCATCTATACGGATCGTTACTCAGGTTGGGTTGAGGTCGCCCTGATGTCCAAATCGAACGCCACCGCCGTTCTGTCACTCCTGCGGAGATGGTTCTGCACATACGGTGTGCCTGAGGAACTGGCAACGGATGGAAGACCACCATTCACCAGTTTCAACTACACCACATTTCTTGCCAACTGGGGGGTTAACCAACGCTTGTCCTCCGCGCACTTCCCTCAGAGTAACGGGAGGGCTGAGGCCGCCGTTAAGACAGCAAAACGGATTCTGACGGACAACACGGACACATTCGGACGCTTGGACACTGACGGCGTAACCCTGAATGTAGGTCACCAAGTCATTATCCAGGACCAGAATGGACCTTCGCCAAGAAGATGGCACCGGACCGGACGGGTGGTTGAAGGCGCGGGACCTCGCCAGTACCAGGTCAAAGGGATGGCAGTAACAGGGTAACCCTGCAAAACCGCCGCTTCCTACGAAGCATTGATCCGGGGGTCAGCGGCCCAGGCACCGGAGTTAGACCGACCGAACCTACAACGTTCGCCTCGGTCCTTCCGATCCACGAAGCAGCAGCACCGTTCGCCCAGCCACCGATAGTCAACCCGGCACCAACAGTCTTCCAGCCGACCACAATGACGGTCCCACCGACGTCCCCTTCAGCCACAGACGCAACCGACCAAGTACGCCTTAAACCGGAAGCGGCGCCGATAGGAGACACGCTGCCCGCCCCGTCAGGACGAAGCACTCGAATTGTTCGCAGGCCACGGGCCTTGTCTCCGCGACTTAGAGGCAAAAACCATGGCTACAGCGAGAGACGATCAACGTCCACGTTCGCAGACGTGTGATCGTGATGCGGGGTGAGATGTAGAGTAGCCATATTCCGGACCATATGTAAAGTGGTACCCATAATGCTCGGCATTATGGCTTTTAGCACGAGGTTATGTTTTGCTAGAATATATTATGTTGTTCATCACTGTGTCGACTGTATAAAGACGTGTTTTTTCTGCTCCTAAATCAGATAGTTGGCTTATATGTTACTTGCGTTTGCTTAGCTGGAAAGGAAAGCGACGTTAAAGTATTTGTAAGTTGTTTATGGTGCAGCATATTCAAGACTTGAATCTCTAGCTAGCATTTCCTTGAGATATTCGAAGTCAAGTATCCATTCTCTTTTCCTCTTTCTGGGTTGTTGGGGATCTTCGGGAAATTGGGTTGTAACCCCAGTGAACTGCCCCATATCCTGAAAAAATAGTGTTTGAGTCTGGGAAAACTTTTCTTTTCATATTTTATTTGTTTAAAACATTTTAAAAGATTTTACTTGTTGTTGTAGTAAACAGATTTGTTTCTTATAAAAAATCACATTTTAAAATCGCAAACTTCAATTAAACAACATCCGTTCATAATTTTGTTTAATTAAATAATTTGCGCATCGTTATCGCAAGGTTTTTATTTGGAAAATTTTTTAAAAACACCTTTTAACATTTCATCGTACTTAATATTTTAACTTTTGTCAAATCTTGAGAATATGGCAACAAACAAGTCAAGAAACTCGTGCCTTTTCCGCAAACACGAATTACTTACAGCAGCAGGTATAAGACGCCACATGTTGAAATGCAAAAATAGACCGGCATCATTCGATCTTGAGACTCCAACAAATGACAACAAAACAAATAATACTATTTATCTTGCCCCGAAAACACCACGAACACCAAGAATGCTACTAGCATTACCAGAAAAAAAATATCCTCAAACAGATTTGAAAACAACCAGCAAACTAATACCAAACCTCCCATCGGTGGAATTAATAGAATTAATAGAATTCCAACTAACAATTGAAAAAATATTGTGAGTGTAGACTTTGTTAACACCATGGATAATGCATATGAAGAGATAATAAACTGGAGGAAAAATCTTTTCAGAATACCATCTGGCCAAGCTGTCAAAGGTTTCATCAAAGAATTAACGTTTTGGATGGAACAATTTAATAGTGACACTCAGTTAAAAGGGATATTGTTAAAAGTATTCATGGTATTGCCCTCACTTCTACTGCAGAAACCATCCAGGAAAAGCAAAGCAAAAGACCATCTAAAAAGATTACATGATAGATTAATCACATGGACGAATGGATATATCTGCGACCTAATCAAGGAGGGTAGAAACATCCAAAAGAAGTTGATATCTTCAAAAAAAAGAACAGACGAAGACGCAGCGAGAATATTTTCAAAACTTATGTTTCAAGGGAAAGTGAATGCTGCCCTCAAACTTCTCTCTGAAGAATGGGATAATGGTATCCTTCCATCTGATGAAAATACCTTGAAACAACTTAAAGAAAAACACCCTAAACCATCGGAAATCCAGAATGATTCTTTATTTAATGGACCGATAGAAGAAGTGCATATAGGGTTTTTTGACTCCATTGACGAAGCTATGATTGGGAAATCTGCCCGATTGACGAAAGGTGCTGCAGGACCATCGAATTTTGATTCTGAACAATTCAAACTAATTCTGGTTAGCCGAAAACACAAAAATAAAAGTAGAGATCTTCGCGAACAGATCGCTTTATTTGCACGAAAAATATCTACCACCGCCATAGACCCGCTTGTTCTGGAACCTTATGTGGCATGTCGACTAATTCTCTAAACAAAAATCCTGGCGTTCGTCCAATTGGAATTGGAGAAGTGCTTCGACGAATTGTCGGAAAAGCAATTGGATGGGTTTTAAAGACAGAAATACAGGAAGCAGCTGGTCCACTTCAAGCTTCGACAAGTCTGAAAGGTGGCTCTGAAGCGGCCATTTACACCATGCGAGACATGTTTTCTAATGAAGACACGGAAGCCGTGATTTTAGTTGATGCTGAAAATGCTTTTTACTCTCTAAATAGAAACGTGGCACTCCATAACATGCAATAAACAACAGTGTTTTCACCCGTGAAAATATCTATGAGATACCTGAATTCAACAGCAATTTCGATGCTCCCAATCTGAAGAACGATGTAGACTTTTCAATAGAGACAATAAAAAATTACATTAACAAACTTGATGTATCAAAGTCTGAAGGTCCTGACAAATTAAATCCTCGCTTTTTGAAAGAAACAAATAAAACTATCGTTGTTCCAATATCAATGATATTTTACAAAGTATTCGAAGTTGGCGTTCTTCCCCAGATGTGGAAAGACGCTAACATAACGCCGTTGTTCAAAAAAGGTGATCGTACATCCGCAAAAAATTACCGTCCTATTAGCCTTACTTGTGTTGTAGTGAAAATATTCGAAAAGATTATCAAACATCACATTCTTTCTCACCTTCAAAAATACAATCTTCTTAGCTCTTATCAACGCGGTTTTGTTCCAGGCCACTCTTGTGTTACAAACCTAATTAACGTGATTGACAGTTGGACCGCAGCATTAGATGCAAGGTTAAACATTGACAGCATATATTTGGATTTTGCGAAAGCATTTGATACCGTTCCACATCAGCGTCTTCTCGTAAAATTGCATGCATACGGTATCAATGGCAAAACGTTTAACTGGATAGAGAATTTCCTAAAAGACCGCAGACAGCGCGTGGTAGTCAATGGCGAGTTTTCCACATGGAATCAAGTTACTAGTGGTGTTCCTCAGGGTTCAGTAATCGGTCCAATTTTATTTCTCATCTACGGGAACGATATGTCCAATGTGATACTAGCTACTATATCGATGTTTGCAGATGACACAAAATTGTTTAAAATTTTGAACAGTGTATCTTTGTCTGTTGATCTGCAGAAGGATATTGATTCTCTCGTTACCTGGGCCAATACGTGGCAAATGCGATTCAACACTGATAAGTGCGCAGTTATGCATCTCGGTAACAATAAGTTTCCCTTTAACTATACCATGTATGACAACGAATTAGCTAAATCTGTCCCCTTGAAAATTACGACTTGCGAGAAAGACCTAGGAGTCTACATTGATCATAACTTGAAATTCTCCCATCATACCTCCACCCAAATCAACAAAGCAAATAGATTACTTGGTATGATTAGACGCAACTTCATCTATCTTGATAAGTATTCTTTCAGAACTCTCTTCTCTGCACTTGTACGTCCACACCTCGAATACTGTAGCGCAGTATACCATCCGAGGTTGTTAAAAGATAAACGTGGCATCGAAAATGTTCTCAGAAGGGCTACGAAACTTGTTCCAGGTTTAAAAGACTTACCTTACGAATCACGTCTACGGGAAGTAAATCTTCCAAGATCTAAATCTTACCGATTTAGACGGGGAGACATGATTGAAGTGTATAAATGGTTACATTCCGTCTACAAATGCAAACAAAACCCGTTAAAGCTATGTCATCAGTCAATCACCCGTGGTCATTCGTTTAAACTGAGTAAAGAGTATGCTCGACTTGAAGTGAGACGTCATTTTTTCAGCGTTAGAGTTGTCGATGCGTGGAATCGTCTTCCTGGCAACATTGTAAACGCCGGTTCACTAAATTCTTTTAAAAATTTGTTAGACGCTCATTGGAGATGTGATATGTTTGTTTACGATTAGTGGCTATCTATTTATTTGTTGTTTTTTTTGTTGTTGTTTTTTGATACTCATTCTAATATATAACGTATAACCCTAGTTTATGACAGGCTGACAGGCAATACATTATGCCTATACTTTTGTAAGCTTATACATAATAATAATAATAATACATTTGCCCTGCATTCTCAACTGTACTTATCAATACCTATCGTTCCAATTCCCGTCTAATAATTTGGGGAAATGAGGAAATATCATCGTGCGAAGGAAAAACCCAAGGCGACAATCTAGCTATGTCTTTTTATGCTCTCGGAATAAGTACATTAAATCGCCAACTCAGAACCACTATTCCAGATGTCAAACAAATATGGCTAGCTGATGATGCAACAGGCTCCGGAAAACTAGCATCACTTAAAGTTTGGTGGGATACTGTGATAAATGAAGGCGAAAAGCTTGGATATTTTGTAAACGAGTCAAAATCGTGGATCATTATAAAGGATCCGAACCGGCTAGATGAAGCGAAAGAGATATTTAAAAACAGCAAGATAAAATTCACTACGGAAGGGAAAAGACACCTTGGAGCTGCATTAGGAAGTGAAGAGTTTAAAGTATCTTTTATGAAAGAAAAATTCAAGAAATGGTGCAGTGAAGTTGAAAAGTTGGCAGAATTTGCAGAAACACAGCCACAAGCAGCTTTTGCTGCGTTTATACATGGTGAACAGCACAAATTCAGCTATTTTCTTCGTACAATTTCAGACATCGAACATTTACTCAAATCCGTAGAAGATGTGATAGACACAAAGTTTATTCCATCACTTTTGGGCTCCGAAATTTCAGTTGTGGAACGAGAGTTATTTTCACTTCCTATCAGACTCGGCGGTCTCGGTTTACCCAAGATTTCTGAAAAATCGTCTTCAGACTTTGAAGCATCCAAGAAAATAACTGCTCCGTTATGTGCAATAATGGCTATGCAGAGTGATGCGCTACCTAAAAAAGACACAAACATAAGAAACGATATTCGGCTTTAATGCGACAGTTTATTGAAGGAAAAAGCTGAGAAAATTGAAACACGAATAGATTCTGAAACACTAAGAGCTGTTCATCAAGCAAAATCAAAAGGTGCCTCCAGTTGGCTGAGTGTATTACCTTTAAAAGAGCATGGGTTTCTCCTTAACAAAAGTGAATTTAGAGATGCACTGGCACTTCGTTACAACAAGCCACTAAAGGGACTACCATCTACCTGCTCTTGCGGTAAAACCTTCAACGTTACACACCCTTTAGACTGCAAAAAGGGTGGATTTGTAATTATGCGTCACAACAACCTCCGTGACTTTGAGGCTAACCTACTGAAGAAAGTGTGCAATGATGTTGAAGTGGAACCCCCCTTGCAGCCGATCAATGGTGAGACGTTTCGGACTCAAGTCGCCAAAGGAGATGAAGCAAGACTGGACATTCGTGCGAGAGGATTCTTTCGTCACGCGCAAAACAACTACTTTGACGTACGTGTCACTAATTGTAATTCTTCCTCGCAGATCAACAAAGAGCAGAACGTTATCTTCAAATCTCACGAAAATGAGAAAAAACGAAGATATAACGGACGTATTATGAATGTCGAACAAGGAACCTTTACCCCACTTGTTTTCTCCGTTAACGGCGGTGAAGGTCCAGAATTTTCAGTTTTTCACAAACACCTAGCTGAAAAAATTGCTACGAAAACCGGCGATCGATACGAAAAAGTTCTAACTTGGATACGTTGTAAAATTTCATTCATTGTTATACGTTCTGCCCTTATATGTGTGAGAGGTAGTAGGAGTGTTTTTACAGACAAAAACTCTGATGTTGTCGATGATTTCACCATTGCCTGTGACGACATTAGAATTTGATAATATATAAACACGAAAGAACGAGTTGTGCTTTTACTTTTATTGATTTTTACTAACATATAGTATGTATTTTAACTCATTTTTATTGCAGAAATATATTTGTTTAGTGACAAATTAGACAAGTTTCATGTGAGCATAGTTTTTGTATGTTTTCCAGCATGTTCTTAATTTTTCTTATTATATGAGAAAAATATTTACTTGAAAACATAGCAAGATGGAAAGTTATTTATTTTTATTTGTATAGCTATCATTAAACTTAGTTTGTTTTTCATTTAAAATTAATCTGTGTACATTGATGTATATTCTAAATATCAATAATGACAATATGTATATTAATTATGAGTAGTTTTATTTTATAGAAAAAATTATTTGAAAAGCAAATGACAAGTCAACCTGCAGCAGATTGGAATATTTGCATTATTTGCCAAACCACTTCCTCCGAATTATTGCAATGTCCAGCAGACATAAAAAGAAAGGATATTGATGTTGGAAGTGGGTATGAATCATTTGCTAAAAACATCACACGGTTTCATGAATTAAACGAATTGCCGGATACAGTCGATCTATTGATGCTTGATGAAGGAGAGGGCATTGCAAAGACTTTACTTGTTAGAAAAGCTAAATGGCATAAATCTTGCAGAAATAAGTAGGTTTATAAGAGATCTTTTGATTATGTATGAAATTGTTAAAACAAATGTGAAAACGGAATGATTAATCATGCACATGAACAAAACAATAAATGCGTCAAAAGTGATGGCGGTGTGATAGGGTTGACTGAAGACAGCACCCAACTATTAAGATGGATGATATTGGGATCTGAAATTGCCAGGTTAGTCATTGAGTTTAAATGCAATGTGGAAGATTCAACAGTCAATGAGATGAAAGTGAAAGATAACCGACATCATGAACAAGTTCGAAGAATCCAAAACACTTTTAAAAAGCAGGTAAACAATCTTTGCAAGGCAGTTGCGCAATTTGGTAATCCCTTTAAGGAAGATAGTACAGATCTATTAGTTCTTGATAGACGTGACATAGTTTCGGAAGACGTCACCAAAACTATAAACTGTATATATGATATTGGGAAAGATCAATACGATAAATTCTGTCAAGAGAGACTTATTGAAAGGACTAAATATAATATTAATATCCGTAATATTATGATTCGAACTGTTGATACTGATGTAGTGGTCCTTGCTATTAACTCCTTAAAAACAATAAAGTTAGATACATTGTTTATTTGCTTTGGCGTTGGGAAGAACATGCGTTACATTCCTGTACATAATATATTTGAGACACTTGGAGAAAAAGCAGAAGCGCTGCCATTATTCCATGCATTTACTGGTTGCGACCAAGTGTCTTCATTTTCTGAAAGAGGGAAAAAGACAGTATGGACTACTTGGGAGGTGTTTGACGATTTAACAAATTGTTAAACGAACATCACTAACAACACGTCAGAAGAAGTATTAAAAGAATCCATGCCAACGATCGAAAGATATGTTAACCTGATGTATGATCGTACCAGTACTTGTTCATTAGTTAATGAAGGTAGAAAGGAATTATTTACGAGAAAAGGACGTCAGATAGATTTAATTCCACCAACTGTTGATGCATTACAACAACATGTTAAGCGAGCAGTGTACCAGGGTGTTTTTATTTGGGGACAGATGTTGAATTCGTGTCCTATTCTACCAAGTCCAGAGTCCTGGGGATGGAGAAAAACGAAGAAAACATTTGGGAGCTTATTTGGACAACAATTCCGGAAGCTTCAAAAGCATGCAAAGAGTTAATCAAGTGTGGTTGTAAAGTGGAGAAAGGATGTAATAAAAGATGCAAATGCTACAAATCAAACTTACCATGCACAATTCTATGTAACTGTAGAGGCGACTGTGAAACAATTTAAGCCGAAAATAATAAGTATAACTCTCTGAATCAAAATCAAGTAATGAATTGAAAAAAAAATGACTTATTTAGATCATAATATTTTTAAGAGAAGTCACAGCTTCATTCATTCTGTGTTCTTATCAAGTTTGTTTTTGAAAAGAAAGATGAAACTTTCATGTTTTCCATTGGTTATCAATTAATATCCCAATTACTGAATTAATACCTTAAGAGAGGTTTTGTCAGCATATTTTGAGTTAGCATATCTTTTATATACATCATCATTTGTGTTTTGTTAGCATATCTTTTATGTACGTCATGATTTTTGATGGAAACTGTTACAATTTTGTTTTTTTTTAGAACTTGTGATTTTGATTTTAAATCTAAATAACTTTAGAATGAATTGCTTTTGATATAAAGTTTTTATATTTTTTTTCATCGCCTTCAAACTAGCATTCTGATGGTGCACATTTAAAAAAATCATGAAAATCTGCCATTTTGAAAAAATCTGCCATTATGGATTTTTGTGATGGGGTCCATAGCTAATATGATTCAGAATATGTCAATAAATAATTGTGCCAAGTTTCATAGATTTACCACAAAGTGAACAATTTTGTCAAGAATCTGCCTGACTACTCGCAATGTTTTGCTTCTAAGTTTTCACGCATGCGTATTACTGATGCGAAAATGTAAACAATGCAATCCATCTATAATGTAACATGGCTTTTTGAACTACTGATAAGATATATATATATACATCTATTTTCTTTGATGAATATTGATTATTTTTGTTGCAACTATGGTTAGAACTTGCAGTGTAGTCAATTGTACCACAAGTTATAGGAAACAAGAAAAAACAATTCATTTGCTGGTTATGTTGCAAAAAAATGTTTAGAAAAAGTTAGTTGTGAAAAATGAAATAATCTTCTCATATTATCTGGAGAAAATTGTCTTTCAAGAGGGGGTTTGCTACAGGCCCACCGGGAGGGGGGGGGGGGGGGGCAAGGGGGCAAAGTACCCGGGGCCCATGTTAAACAGGGGCCCATAAATATTAAAAACAATTTTTATTTTATTTTGCAATGGGGGAAAAATCATATACCATAATATGCCACTTTCAATCTCCTCATCTATTACGTGAAATTTCTCCTAACTATCTTCGGTATCAGACTCTATTAAGGAAACAATATATTTCTTTATCCGAACACTTTAAATTATTTGTAATGTTTTCCCTTGCAGAATTAGGCAAAAATTGCAAGACTTATAGCTTTTATAAATCTGGATTGCTGGAACCCATATTATTTCATAATAATGACGAGTTTGGCATTTTAGTTGGTGAATGTCGAAAGTCTGAAGCTATCAGAGATACTCCTCATTAACTTTGGATATATATCGAAAAGGAAGCAGCAAAACTCGTTCTTCCCTTTACGGATGTATGGCTTGTATGTCAAAACTTGTAATCACATCGCTGCGACACTTTTTCAGGGTTGATCTGCTGTTAGAAATTGCTTGACAAATCCTGCTCGTACGAGCCGTGCAAACCAATGGCTGACATTTACTTGTTTCCACCCCACGGAAAAATTAAAATTTGAAAAAATACATGGAGCGTCGGGGAACAATTGCAAAATTTTTAATGAAACTGTCATTAGCTTGATCTCTCGGAAACTGTTTAAGAAGTAATTTATAAAATTTGACGTTTATCAACTTTTTAGCTATTATTAGTGAACTATCCTGCCAATCTAGTGAAAAATATTTTAAAGGAAGAAATTGTTGCGGGAAGAAAAAGTTGCGGGAAGAAAATGTTGCGAGCAAATTTTTGCAACTTTCGCGACTTTTTCTTCCCGTAACAATTATTTTTGTTACAATTCGCAACTTTTTCTTCCCGCAACTTTTAATTATTTCCAATGTTCATAACAATTTCTTCCCGTAACTTTTTCCTTTTTTACTTGTTATTTTATAAAAGCATTCGAACAAAAATAACCCCGAGTTTGGCGGACAAAAGTGGCCAAATTCTAATGATAAAAATATTGTCCGATACTGTTTTCAAAAATTATCTCCTTGGAACAACAATAAACGTAATGTGCGAGAATGTTATTTGTCAATAAATATTTTTTTATAAAATTTCTTTTGGTCTTTCTTGATTTCCTTTATCAGAAGACTTCATGAACCACCGTATGTCAGCTTGCTTCTCTTCACCTTTCGTTTTTGGACCTTTTTGTTGTTTCTGTGATGATGATTTGCTATTAGCTTTCACAGTTTCAAGAATTTTGTTCATCGCCATTTTCGTCACGCACAAAGATCTTGATCGCAAACATGTTGTATACATAATTTGCTTCATGGAAACATTTTAATTCTTCATTTTCCGTTGGTTTCCAAATACTTTTATACACATGGAACCCACGAACGGCACAAGTATATTCAACACTTTCAAAAGCCATGATGTAAAAGATTAATAATATGTAAATATTCGAATTTTCGTCATTCCTAGACATATTTTAGAAGAAAATGAACTTTATCAGAAAACGGGCTAATAGAAAACAGTGTTTTGTCTGCAAAACATCGGAAGAAGATTCACTCTTTCAAACATTCTACATTCTACATTCTATTCAACTACAGAGTATATTAAAGTCTGGTCCGTAGAAACTGCTTATAAGAAAATCCGTCTCCGATTTTTCAAATAATCCATTGTAGGCTGTATTAATTTTGAAATAAATTGAGTGTCCAAACGCTAAGTTGCTTGGAACGACAAGAAAAATTATCGTAAGTTCAACTTCACTTGCAACATTTTATGTACGCAACTTTTTATGAAAATGTCCTGTCTCGCAACATTTAATGTACGCAACTTTTTCTTTTAAAGTTGCGAAAATAAAATCGCAACTTTCGCAAATTTTTCTTCCCGCAACAATTTCTTCCTTTAAAGTATTTTTAATGAATTTTGATTGATAATATCAAAATTTTAAATTTGATCATGATCGCTTTTTTTGGTGTTTAAAATTTTATTTCTAAGTATCGGTAAAAATACTTATGTATTTGTATGCAGCCTCATTCTAATTTTTTGTTTTCTCTGTCATCTAAGAGACTTTGTAAATTAACAAACATGTTCTAGATGCTCATCTTCGTCTATGTGGTTGGTGCTCTATAAAGTCTATGAAAGATGATAACTTAATGAGTGACGTCACTGAAATACCAATGAATCAGCAAAAAAACTTCAAACTTTTTAGATACTTTAGTTCTTGATTATATTAGTGTCCTTGAACCTAAATTTGAGGTCAACCCTTTGAGGCTAATTCTCCAGGACTATAAAGCATTTTTCGTAGAGGTCATAAAGTAATGCTAAACGCTAAAAGTTGCATGTTTTAAATAGTGTTTTTGATAAAATAATATCCTCTCAGGGCCCATGCATTTATGACATAAGTTTTATTGGTCTAATACCACAGGCAGACCTCCCCTCTCCCCCCTAAAAATCATTTGCGCCTTAAGTAAAAATAACACTCGCGCTGCGCGCTCGTTCTAGGGCCCAACTACACTTTTGCCCATGCTTATTTTTCTCTTGGCGGTCCTGGTCTGCTAATACCTACTGAAGACTTTGCGAATTTTGTAGCTAAGTCCTTTGCACATTAGATACATCATGTCATTTATTTACAAAATCTAATCTTTCTGAAAGATTTTAAGCTGAATATGTTCTTAGAAATTCTTTTGATTTTTATGCTCTGATTATGTTGTTTTAATAAAGTATATATATCTACCGAACAATAACAAATATATTTTTTAATAACGCACAAAAACGTCTTTGTGATACTGTGAGAAAAGATGCAGTCAAAGACTTGACTTCACGGAAGAGTGAACTATTCTTGAATTTTAATATGGTTGATTTTACTAAGGCATTAATTAGCCATTATCATTTGATATTGTTTTTATCTTTATTTTAATCATTTGACTTGTATATAGGTGTTCCATGGCAATGCCATGAGGTGTTCATATAAATCATTATTTGATAGGCATCTCTTCATTTGTTTTTCATTCATTATTAGAGTAGATCATGATGCTATAAACAACTAACAATATGATGCTATAAATTTATTAACCCTATCTAGGCTGGGGGTGATTCATCCCCCCTCAGACAAAAATTTTATTATCTTTTGAACGGGTAATGATATTGACTCCAAATTTCTTGACTTTTCCTAAATTTAGTTATTATGACGTCATAATTGAGTTTTTTATTACTTTTATCATGAATTTTTTGTACTTATTTTGTATCTTTCTCAAAACTATTTATGAATCTGTGTATGTGATGACTGAAATGCTAAATGAACTGAATGGAACAAGAGACTTATAATATATTACTTTTTCACTTTTATTTGAAACTACGTTTATTTGTTGTACGTCATTGTCGACCCACGTCTGGGAGTTAAAGGAAATCCACAGGGTAGTGCCTGTTTTGAAATGGTCTGTGATACAGCACGCAAAAAGTTATTCCATCAACGCACGAGCTTGTGCCCTTTGTCTACAGGAGAAATACGAAATTCTAAATTACCCTGATAAACAAAGCCTTCTTAACAAACGTAGTGAATTGATATCAAAATGTCGTCATACTAATAAATTTTTATTAGCCAATTATAAATCAAAAGATTAGGTCTCTATACGCATTTGTAATTATTTCTAGGCTCCCTTGTGAATTTTGTTTCTTGATAATATGTTTTTGTAATAATTTTTTTATTTGAATATATAGCTGAAGAGTGTTAACACACGAAACTCAGAGTACTATAAAAAGTTTGAGTTCTTTCTCTTTACTTTGCTGTATTTTTCTGTAATATATAGCTATATTTTCAGTATTTTTGTGTCATTTTACTGATATTATTCAATATTTTTCATCGGATTACATTAAAATAACTCTATGGTACTGTTATGAAATACATAATCTTCATGATTTAAACTATATTTACAAATGATAATTTTTTCAAATGTTACCCCACTAATCTTTTGACGCAAAGGCAAGATATCCGACCGTGTAGTTATAGTAGACCATGCCTGCAAACGAACTAAGTGTATCACATCCCGTGAAACAATGGAACCCAATCAAAGCTTTCAAGAGATGACTTTTGGACCTGTTTGTTTGATTTTGGTTGTCGAAAATATCATCACCAACTGCACTCATATCGATGATGCGTCTTTTACTACCTGTTCTAGTCAGCATGTACCATTTTATATTCATATCAGGTATCATCGAAAGCATAATTAAGAAAACTCTGTGTCTGGAGTGCTAACAACGATATCTATAACGATATGATAACGATATGACAACGATATGAAAAGCTGGCATGTCGAGCGTGAAGAAAAACTATTGTTTTTGATGATTGCTGGTTAGCTCATGGATCTTTTCTGTGGTATTTTGGGTAATTCTAAATACCTCTTGTAGATTTGTCGCATACAGTTCTATGTTTCCAAGTAAATTACCAAGTGATTTCCATTTGCTGACAAGAAATTGCGCAAATATATTTTTGTTTGAATTTGACGACATGAAAAGGTTCCATTGTTTAATCTCAGATGTTGGCAATATTTGGTTAAGCATCAGCTTACCATGACTTCGGCAATTTCTCTCAACATCTTTGATAGAATTATCTAAATAAACGTCAAACACCACTGGCATTCTGGCATTTTTACCAATTTTAAGGGGTTCAATTTTTTCCAAATAGGTCTTTACTTGATTTCAAGACAATTTCTTTATCTTGCAAATTTTTGTCTTGTGTAAAGATGCGAAGGTTGCAAGTTTTATTTTCAAGATTGGGTCAAAAAAATTTGTTTGTCTCCTTCTAGTCTTTTCATGCATGCACCTTCTTCTAGAACACTTTCAACACTAGTTGAAAACCCAGTTGTACCCCCGGTGTTTTAGTATCCTTGTTCAGAGTCATTTCGATGACTTTATCGGTCTCGCATCTTGAAAACGAACTTTCATCTGACAATTGAGCAGAAAATTCACCAGCTTTGAACGTTTCATGAATATCTTGGTAATCACCTTCTAAGGATACCATTTCACCAAGCAATGCAGGGAGGTACCGCCATAAGGTAACGCCATTACCATGGCGCGATCGCCGGAAGAATTTTCTGATCCCAGAGTACCTTTGAAATCACTTTCTACAGCTAAATTCCAGTTGAGTATAAAGTTAAAACTTATTCTTGGAAAGGAATAGACAGGGCATATGATCTGACAATCTAACAAACATGCTAACTTATGTTTTATCAACGGATCCTGTTAGATAAAGCTCTAAACTTGAAAAATTCGATTTGCACCTTTTTCAAAAACGTTTGTTGTCACGTGACTGATGACGTAATTTTTGATATAGTTTTGGACTTTAAATGATTATAACTCGATAATTATTGGTCACATAGCGATGAAACTTGCATATTTTGCAATGTCTCAAAGAGCTCTTTCGATTGATGCATAATAATTCAATATTTGCCAATGTCAGCACTTTTGTGATCACGTGACCACGACAAAAAATTTCTTGGTCTACGCTAATGAAAATATATTTCAATCTTTGATCACATGATAAAACAATACTTTTTTCGCAAATCACGGCAAAAAGTCACTGTCTGGCGAGTTCGATATTTCTGAGTCTGAAGTGAAGTCACTTTCCCATCCACTGCTGCTTTCTGCTTCTATTTCATCTCCCTCTGCACTTTCTTCGTATTCCATTTCATCTTCAGCCTCAGCGACTTGCGGTGCACCCTGGTTGTCAGCTTTCTTTTTCTTGCGCTTGGGCTGCACTACATATTCCGCCTCTGATTCCTGGTCTGCCTCACAACTGTTAGTTTTACTTCCTTTCCTGATTCCTTTGTTGCCTTTGCTGCGAATCAAGGACTGTGGCAGTTGATGACCAGTGAACCAAACAGGGGTAACGATGGAGTTTTCAGATCTCCAACCGAAATCACTTCTATAATTTCATGCCTTATACATTTCCGCCATGTAAAGCACTGCAGATGAACTCGCTTTATCTCTTGTTCTACCGAGTCTGGATCGGGCAGCAGCGGTGCGGATGATTTCATTTTCATTTTCAAATACTTTCGCACTCGTGTTTCAACATATGTTTCTTTTTCTTTACCGTTGTACATAACTCTTTGAAAGAATGTTTTTGCATCTTCAATGTTTTTTTTTGGAAGAGATGGTTCTTTTCCCAAATCCGCGATAAGGTCTAAACATTTGCTGTCCTTCAGGACCTTTTTAAACACTTTAACTTTTCCCACATTAAATTTGTAGGCAGTTGTGTCGCATCCTGTAATAGCATGCAACTGAGGCAAAACTTTGCATATGTCGGGGCCAAACTTTTCCAAAATTGCCTTCACATCGATATATTTTTCATGGTCGACCTTCAATTACCACTCTTTCGGCTCTGATAATTGAGTCATACCATAAATTAGTAAAATCAAGACGTCCGTGTCCTTGGCCACAATGACGGCAGGCGAATTTTCTTGTGCAGCGTGCAGAATGAGTTTCGTATCTGCCTCCTCATGGTTACAGATTCGCAGTCGAGTCACTGCTTCTCGTCGAATCAGACATGTGTCTTGCTTGCAATTAATCACAAGAGGTATCTTTAACAGATTTCTTCCATCAGCACTTCTAAAAAATGAGTTGGCAAGCTGGACGAGACTTTCTTTCTTTTCATTGTTGTGGAAAAAATCGGCATTTTCTGATCAACACTTTCCAGGTGAACATTTCGTGAGCTCTCGCCGCGTTTTCTTCTTGTAGATGATTTCACGCTTGTTTGCAAGTATATATCATTCACTATTTCAACTTGTTTTGCGTCAGCAAGTTTCGGCGGGGTTGCCAAGTTGAGAACTGCAGCTAACCATTCTCGGTACGTTTCTTTCGGTTTCACTGAATGAAGCAAAGCCATTCTATCAATTATCCAACGTGCTTTTAGAGGGAAGATGTTTGGAGCTGCGGCTGAATCGTTTATCAAATGATTTCGGAAGCTCGACTTGTCAGACTGTCGTAAAGTACCATCTGGTGTTGCAATACTGAGGGGTAAAGATGTGATTGGAAAGGAGAAAGCTTCGTTAAGCGATGTTGCTTTTGCTACTAGGATCCCAAAAGCTTGTCGATCCTCTTTTAGGATTGATACTACCTTCGGCGTCCTCTTTACCTTTTTGATTCCTGTATTCAATTTCAGCTTTTTGATAGGATCGAATATGCTCTTTTCTCTGCTGATCAGCCGTTCTTGGACAAATTTCTTGTAATGTTCATTTCCCACTTCTGGAGCATTTAAAAGAGCTTGGATAATCTGATTGTCAACTTCTTTTCTTGTAGAAATCTCTTTTGAGGGGCCTTGGGAAAATGGGTTTATCGAGTAAGAGTATAATTTCTTCTTTAATGCAGATACATTATCACAGTGCTTTTTTCCCCCGCTATCTGTTAACTCCTTATGTGTGGAAGCTGTCTTTATATTTAGCACATCTCGCAGAGCAACACGAAGTTTTGCATGAATATGAACAGTTTTTACCCATTTGTTTGCAGTGCTAACATTAGTGCTGTACCCAGATCTAAAGGGTCCAGCGGTACCTTTGGTTTCACGATTGAAGTATTCGGTGACAAGATCTCCGTGCACAGAAGCAAATTTCTCTGCAGAATAGTTAGCTCCGAAACCCCTGTTCTTGAGATCGTGATATACTTTGCTGTTTTTGGACTTCAGATCCGTCAGGTATACATGTTGGTATGACAGATAACGTGAGTAATTTTGATGATCAAATGCAAATACTTGCTTCAACATGTCTTTCTCTGCTTGTAGATGACGGTCAAAATCGTTTTCACGAACAGCAGAAACTAACGCAAGAAGAGACGAAATATTCCTCAAATACGCAACGGTCATGCTTTGCTGGGAGCTCTTCGTGCAGGTTATTTGTTTAAAAAGCTCCTGAAAATCGTCCAATTTCGTAACTGCGTCGAGCGATAAATAGATAGATAATTCTTGCATACAGCAAAGTCAGGTGCCTGATTTATAACTGGCATGTATTCGATGAGCGATTTTTGTTGCTGCAAATTGGAAACTTCTCTATGAAAGGCTGTCCAAGAACCTAATAGTGACAGGTTAGGGATAGTATGACTGGCGGGGATGCCATTGGCAATCGACCAAACAACATCCTTTTTGAAGCACTCTTTTAGCAGTTGATCGCTTTCATCATCTTTGTAGGAGTTGAATGGAGATGGGCTTACTCGTTGGCCAAGTTGATACTCTGGGATTTCTTGCTCCAAATTCTCTTCACACTCGACTAATTCATCAACTGCTGATTCTGACGCAGATGTATGGTGCTCACCTGAAATGAAAACACATTTTGGGGTTTTCTGCTTTCACCCAGAATTTCACACAAAAAAACAAGTTGAATTTATTTGAGATTGAAAACTTAATAAAACGAAAACGAAAACGAAATAAACAAATTAGCAAGTTCTAGATCTGCCCAGGGAAGATGACACATAAATCCATTCTGCTGCCAGTCAATTCTTCTTAACTAGGAATGCCTGAAGCACTTTAGTACAGGGTGCAGGGCCTTGAAATTCGGGCCAAATATGTTGTAGATTGAACGAATTTAGCTTGTTTTAGCTTGTTTTCCCAGGGCAGGAGGCGACCACCCCTGCGCTGCAGGCATACTTGCTTTCATTTGCTGAAAATCTGTTTTAGAAAAAACCTCACCTGGGAGAAGTGGTTGAAATAATGTTCTGTTTGTGTCATGTGTAGTACCAGCTCCGGTGAAAGTATCCTGGCGCCCGTCGTTGTTATCGATAGTGGAATGTAACGGGAATTTATTGGAAAAACGTTTGTGTGTTTCCACTTGAGCTACGGTCCACTTGTTGTTATACTTTCGAATGTCGTTATATGATATAGAATGCCCAAGCTTGTGAAGATGCATTGCAGCCTCTTTACTGGCAGTAAGCCTGTGGATTGTTAATCCGAGCATAGCTTTTTTGGCATTATATTGACTGGCAATTTGGCAATAGACCAAATCTTATTCGCAATGTTGCTTGATTCTGTTTCACAATATCCATACTTATCAACTTTGAAATTAGGGTACATTGTGGCGTAAATAGTGTTGTAAAGTCCCTGCATAGGCCCTTTATTAAAACTGGCCATCATTTCATCGGCGCTGTCTGGTAGGAATTCTGGTTCGTAGGCTTTGACTTTTTTTTTGATTAAATTTGCAAATGAGCGCACATGGTCCTCATCCCTCAGGCCGTGTCCAAGTAACATCGCAACACTGTATTCACAAGGATTCATCAGCGAGCTGTGAACAATGACGTACTTTCCAGTTGGAAAAAAGTCAATCTCGTCTCCAAATGTTTTTATAAGCTCTCTTTTCAATGAAACAGTGTGGTTGATAACAAGTTCAATCTCGTTCTCCTGACACATTGACGTCAAATCAAACAATAATTGATGAAGAAGAAATGCTTCCTTTTTTCTGATAATCTTTGAGCGTACTGAACGGAAAAAATCGCTTTTAATGTCAACCTCGTTTTCGTGTCTTAAAGTTTCTTCTTCCTCTTCCACACTCAGGGGTTTATTGACTGCGTATTTCAGATAGCAATTTTTGTGATAATATATATCTATTGCAAAAATATCGAAAGACTGTCCACCTTGTAAAACCTGAAGTCTTTTTGCCGCCTCGTAATATCTGCTGCTCGGTTTTGATAAAAAGAATTCTGCTCGAGCTTGTATTCTATGCTTGGAACTTTCTTGTTCTCATCTTCCTAGACCACCTTGGTTGGAAAGCTGATCATCAGAGAATCTGATTTCATTGCAAATAAAGCAAACTTTCTTCTTTTTATCTGTTTTTCTCTGTGATTTTCTCATTTGGGAATTATCATCATGCTGCTGAGTTTCATCGACTTCACTATCAGATTCATCATCTTGTCCACATCCAGAAGTAGCTTTGTATTTTTTCTTGTAGGCATCTAGCTTCAAATCAAATGTAACGCGACAATTGTTGTGTATTTTTCAAAAAGTTTCCTTGACATCTTTTATACTTTGATATATGTGTCGAAACGAATAAAACTTGTCGTCAGCACTGATATCAATACAGCTCCATTCTTTTTCCCTTCTTTTGACGTTTTCCCAAACCTTCTGAGTTAAATATTTCACGTTCTCATTCTTAGAAATGGAAGACTCACAATACAAACATTTCTCACCATGCAAAGAACCAATACTTAAGAATGAAGACGAAGAAAGCTCCATTTTCTTTCCACATTTCCATAAAATACCCCAAAAGTGATAAAACAACGAATAAGTTGCTCCCGTCGTGTTCGAAATGTGCACCTCAAATATAAACTTGATTACAGATTATGTGTGACAAATGTGTGTCAACAATGAAGCCAGTCTACTGCGCCAAGTATTCAACAAAGTTAGATAATTTGTCAATATAAACTAGCCACAGAAACTCATCATAGTAACTCGTCACCTGTGCTGAAGTGCTAGAAAGTTAATTGTCTTCATGCAAAATCTGTTACGCAATTTTTTGAAGGGAGCTAATTTTAGATTGAAATATATTTTCATTGGCGTAGACCAAGAAATTTTTTGTCGTGGTCACGTAATCACAAAAGTGCTGACATCGGCAAATATAGAATTATTATGCATCAATCGAAAGAGCTCTTTGAGACATTGCGAAATATGCAAGTTTCATCGCTATGTGACCAATAATTATCGAGTTATAATCATTTAAAGTCCGAAATTATATCAAAAATTACGTCATCAGTCACGTGACAACAAACGTTTTTTGAAAAAGGTGCAAATCGAATTTTTCAAGTTTAGAGCTTTATCTAACAGGATCCGTTGATAAAACATAAGTTAGCATGTTTGTTAGATTGTCAGATCATATGCCCTGTCTAGAATTCTTGCAAATCTGCTCAGGTATATTGTCGTTATCAATAGGTTGCGTGAATATCTGTAACGTGATTGGCTAATCACGAGATAATTTATATCATATTTCAGAGTGCAAAACTCAATATTTTTTCTTGATTGGCTAAAAAGGAGTGCAAAATTCAATATTTTTTTCTGATTGGTTAAAGCAACTATTCCCGGGATCCCTATTGATTAATAACAGAGTGCAAAATAAGACACGTGCGAATGTTAGAATAATGTAATCGTAAAATCAGTTGTGTCGACGTTCATGTTCACGCTTTCAAAGCGTGTTATATAAGATATCATATAGATCTATTGATAAAGTAGTTATCGCGAAATACTCGATAAATATGGCATATTTTTCTCCTCGTTTTTTAAGTTTTTCTTAAATATTTAACTCGCCTAAAGGCTCGTTAAATATTTTAAAAAACATAACAAACTCAAAAAAATATTCGCCATATTTTTCTCGTATCTCGCGATAACTACTACTTATTGAATGCAAGTTTGACAAGAAATAACAACATGAACTTTTTATGTTTAAAAAGATTGTGGGAAGCGTTACACCGATTTAAGAAAGATTTAGAAATCTTTTGAATCACAAGCTAAGAAATCAAGGACATCTACTGATATAATTAGGTGGAAAATAGATCGTTTATTATGCGGTGAAGAATATGCTAAGCAATCTCATTAAAAAATACCGGCCGTCAAAAGTCCTCTCGGGTTGAAACTTTAGAGCTCCGCAGAGGCGTCCTAAAATCAATCGGTGACAATGACGATCCTTTCCTATCCAAGATACGTGCCAGTCTGTAGACTGTGTTGGTGTTAATAGCGTCGAGACAGTTTATCATTCTAATTGCTACAAGAATATTTTGAATAAAAAGGATAGAAGAAAGACCCCAGCTTGACAAGTGGAAACTTAAAGCATTCGACAATTCATGGCAATGGTTTGAGAGTATTGACTGATCGGAAACTATGAAAGAACTGCAATAATATATGAACAAGGAGGCCGGTGGTGACAACATGCAGGCTCTATAACGTGGCTCAAGCAAAAATTGGTTGACAAATACTACACTGGTTTACATATCAAAACAGATGGTTATCGGAAAATTGTAACACTGAAAGAAAAGGAGGAAAATGTGACAACATCAACGACAAAAAAGAGAGAATAGACCATATCAGATAAAACGAAAATTTCGACGCGCGCAATGCATTATGGTGTACGATGGGGGAAAGCGTAATCACAGAAAATAGGCCAACTTGCTCAGTTGTTGTGGTGGAGTGAAGAGATGTAAACGTGTTCTAGTACTGTAAAATTTAAATGAAAATGAATAAAGATTACAAAGAAGATATTATTAAAAGATAGTAGAAGAGTTTCCAGGAAAGCAAGAAGACCTTTCTGAGAGGAAAATGATCAGTTCTAATGGCTGGAAAGTGAATGATCTTTTAAAAGATTTCTGGTCATACAGATAAATACAAAGGACAATCAAAGTAAAAAAACAGTTCTTGTTGAAGTTGCTACCATGGCAAGAAATTTGCAATGAATATTACTTTTCAAGTAATGATGCAAATGATAAGGACATTTTATCACAGATTTGCTCACTTCCATCTTCACCGTTATCAATGGGTTCGAGCTTACAATCACCCAAATCCTTGATGTCACCTTCATCATCAGTTGGAGATCTTCTTTCACCACTACCATCACCAGTACTTGCTGCTAAAAGGTACCCTGATGTCACTGAAAACATGACTCTGAAGGATTTAATACATGGACAGTCAGCCAAGATTTCCTATCTGATTGTTGTATAAATCGAACCGAAACCAAAACTTGTTGAAATTGCGTATGGTTGCTACTTATTGAACTTACCGGTAAGTTTTACTTACCCACAACAAGAAAAAGAGCAAATCGATATTGACTCGAAAGAAAAGCTCTCATCATGGATAATGGTATGTTTACATTACCAAAACCGTCATCAGTTCAACAATATTTAATTGGTGCAAGTCCAGACGGTTTAGTCAATTGCTTATGTCACTCACCTGGTGTGCTAGAAATTAAATGCCCTTGGACCACAAGACATTTGTGTATAAATCAATATGCACAAGTGAAAGAAGCATGTCTTGAATTTCAAAGTGGTAAAATCTGATTAAACCGAGACCATGTAGTCCAGGCATATTTTGGGTGAATGACCACTTTTTAGGGGGGAATTTTGATTGTTATTTTTGATGAACTGACCTATTGGAGGGTCAGAAAAAAGTTGGTTTTCAGTCTAACTCGTGGGCGTTAAGTCTGTAGGGGGTACCTTAAATTCAAAATTGTGCTTGGGTAGGGTAACTAAAAATCTATATAACTATGTAAGTACATGTCGAATATAACTGAAACTTTGCATCAATGTTACAGACTGGTCAAGGACCATTCCCAAAAAAATTAGAGCCAAAAAAGATATTTTTGTATGTAATTTACAGACCAGAAAAGTGAAAATAATGGCATTTTTTAGAAAAATGAATTTTCAGACGAATGACCATTACTCTGGGAACAAGTTTGTGGATAGTTGACTTTGTTCAATGCAAAGTAAAAGGGTATGAACGCTGTCCTGCCTTGAAACATCATACTGAAATTGTTTTCCTGGATGGAAGCATGCGCCAAATATTGGAACCTCATTAAATCCAAGTAGCTCTTTTCAAAATTGTGCTGTCTGGCCAATTTCTCCCTTTCTCGCGCCTTCCTTGTACTATTTGGTATAGTCATCAATGTTTCCGTCACTGACTCGGGTTTCGGATCATCTTGAAAGGCAACTAGGTTCCTCTGGAATGCTAGGGTTGACATCGTGAATAAATCTTTGGACAAAGAGGCTTTCCAATGACATGATGCGATGTACTGTCCATGCACAGTTATAGTGAGATCGTTTTAACACTCCCCGAAGACTTCCCGAAGCACACAAACCAGACTGATAAACAATTTCCTTGAATCTAGAGTCTTCACGATCATATCAAGAACCTAATTCAAATTAAATTCGGAAAGACAATTATTAAACTGTTCAATACAGCGATAATGATAAACGTCTCTAACTTTTGTAGATCTAAAATCTTTTGCGGTTCCAGAAATATTTGGCGTTTATCCAACAAATAAAGATACATACAATACATACAGATACGCACATAAAGATACAACATACCTGGAGATTCTCTTTGAGAAAATGAAACCCGCTCACGTGAATCACAACATTTTTGAAGACTCCCAGGTGATTCCAAACCATTTTAAACGCATTTATGGCAGCTCCAACGTCAAGAGCTATGTTCGCGTACGGCATATTCACAGAGCTTTTGAAGGTATATTATGTACCTTTCTATTGTTGAGAAATCATTCACCTTGGCATTAATTGGGGGAAGGAAGGTCTCAACTGTTTTTGTTGGTTTGTTTTTATTGACAGCATTTCTCAGTTGAAGGGTGAATCCTTTGCTGATGGTAGCTGAATGAATTTTGAAGGTATGTCCACAGGAAGTAAATCAAATTAAATTACCACAAACCACGTACGACAAACGAGAACAGAATTTTAGTTGACCATGTTAATACATTGGTCAATTTATATCCTGATTTTCAGTTTTGATATTTAATGAACCTCCTAGCTTGATTAATGTTTTGATTAATGTTTTTTGTTATTCCAAAGTTCGTTTTTATTTCTGCTAATTAGCAAAACCAGTTTATATTTATAACAAAACCAGTTTATATATATAGTTCTTCTCTTTCCATGGAAAGATGGTTTTGCAAAGTGTGCAAAAAAACTGTTAAAAACAACCACCATGCAATACAATGTGATATTTGTAACTCTTGGATACATAAAAAATGCAATGGATTAAATGACATTGATTACCGTTTATTACAATCAAGCGTCTCTAATTGGTTTTGTATTTTATGCACAAGTGAAATTTTTCCATTCAGTCACATTTCGGATAATGAACTTTTCCAAGTCTAATATTACTCTAATATACTATTATACTCTAATATTATTATAGACTCAAATGAAAATCCTGCTAATATGAAATTTCTTCCTTCTCATGACCGTAACAAACTCTTTTCTAAGTTCAATGACTTTTTTACCACAAATTGCGTTGATAATTCAAAAGAAGGAAATGACTTATATTCAAATTTTATAAAGTGTAAGTATTTCAATATTGATGACTTTGTTTCCTCCAAATTTGACAGCAATAACTCTTTTTCGATTTTTCATTTAAATATATCTTCGCTCAACAAACATTTTGATGAATTTTGTGTCATGTTACGTTTACTAAACTTTGATTTTAGTATTATTGGTTTAACCGAAACTAAACTAAAACGTGTGTTCAACCACCATTTCCAATATCATTAGAAGGTTATAATATTGAACACACTCCTACTGAATCATCTTGCGGTGGTGCACTTCTTTATATTTCTACAAAATTAAATTACAAACCAAGAAATTACTTGTTGATGTATTAAAAATTACACTTAGAATCGATTTTTATTGAAATAATTCGTCCAAAAAAAGTTAACATTATTGTTGGGTGTATTTATCGTCATCCATGTATGTCTATTAGTGTTTTTACAAATGATTTTATTCTTTCTCTTTTTTCAAAGATAAATTCTGAAAACAAAAGTATTTTTTTACTTGGAGATTTCAATATAGATATAATTAAAGTTAATTCTGATAATGAAACTTCTGATTTTTTCAACTTTATAACTTCTAATAACTTTCTTCCGCATATTACCTTACCAACAAGAATTACTGAGAAATCTAAAACAATTATTGATAACATATATTCTAACTGTTGTGATAAGAATATGTTGTCTGGTAACTTAACATCAACAATTTCTGATCACTTACCTCAGTTTTTCGTTCAACCTAACTTTTATGCAATATTTGTTCCTCGTAAACACAATATCTTTCGTAAAAAATACCACATATTTTGATAAAAAAGGTTTTCTTTCTGAATTTAATAACGTAATTTGGGATGAAATTCTTGAATTTGATAAACTTAACACTGACAACAGTTTTAATTTATTTTTTGAGGTTTTTTTATTATTAAACAAGTATATGCCACTCAAAAAGGTCAGTATTAAAAGCTTCAAGCTCCCTCTCAAACCGTGGATAACAAAAGGTACTTTGACGTCAATAAAAATCAGGAATAAAATTTATCGCAAATATATTCGAACTAAAGATATTAATAACAAAATCATGTTAAAATCTCGGTATAATTCATACAGAAACTTATTGACTAAACTATTAAGATGCAGCAAACAAAACCATTTTAAGAAATACTTCATTGATAACTCAAAGAACCTTCGAAAAATCTGGATTGGTATACAACGTTTAATAAATCTAAAAAGTAAAATAGATTCTGTTCCAACTGTTATTCAAGATAATAATGGTGTTTCGCTGACTGATCCTGTGAAAATTGCTGACAAATTTAACTCATATTTTACGACAGTCGCACATAACATCCAATCTAAAATTCATTCGTCTCATACAAACTTTAAAAAATACCTAAATAATCCGAACCTCAAAAGTATTTTTATATCTCCAACAGACGATATTGAGATTTCCTCATTAATATATAATCTAAGTAATGGAAAAGCTAGTGGACCAAATAATATACTTATTGTGATCCTAAAAGAATTAGGTAATTCAATTTCTGTCATTCTTTCAAAGTTATTTAACCTATCTTTTACGACTGGTGTTTTTCCAAACATTCTTAAAACATCTTCAGTTTTGCCGCTTTTCAAAAAAGGTTCTAAATTAGAATGTTCAAATTATAGACCAATATCTTTGCTTTCAAACATCAGTAAACTCTTGGAAAAACTTATGTATTCTCGAATTTACAATTTCCTACATAAATTTAATTGCCTTAATGAATTACAATTTGGGTTTCGATCGAAGTATTCAACAGCTCATGCCTTATTAAGTATAACAGAGAGAGCGAGAGAAGCTATTCACTCTGATCTTTTTGCATGTGGTATATTTGTTGATCTCATCACTTGATCACATCCGTGCAAGAGGCATTGTTAATAAATGGTTTGCTTCGTATTTGCAAGATCGGCAACAATATGTAACGATTAACGGGTTTTCTTCATCGTTAAAGTCAATCAGATGTGGCGTTCCTCAAGGTTCTGTGTTGGGTCCACTGTTATTTTTAGTTTATATTAATGATTTTCATAATTGTATAAAGTTTTCAACAGTGCATCATTTTGCAGATGACACTAATTTGTTATACATCAACAAGTCAATAAAAACCTTATGTAAAAAAGTAAATTATGATTTACGAAGTGTAAATGATTGGCTTAATGCAAATCTTATCGCTTTAAATGCTAATAAAACCGAATTTATCATTTTTAAGAAATATCATAAAAAAATGATTCTGAAATTAAAATCATGTTAAATGGATCACGTTTAAAACAATCAATTTGCATTAATTATCTGGGAGTTTTAATTGATGAAAACCTAACTTGGAAACCTCACTTAAGCGAACTTTGTAAAAAATTGGGCTGATCAATTAGCATGCTTTCAAAAATTAGATACCACGTTAATACAAAAATTTTGAAAAGTTTGTATTTTTCAATTTTCTCGTCACATTGAACTTCTTGTTGTCACATTTGGGGACAAAAAAGAAGCATAAATCTAAATAAATTATGTTCTATTCAACGATCAGCTCTAAGAATTATAAATTTTCAACCTTTTAAATCAAATGTAACTGCTGCTTTTACTAAATTGAATATCTTTCCATGTTCGTCTACTATCAAACTCCTCAACATTATGTTTGTTTTTTTATTTTTTAAACCAAAATATCCCCCCTTCGATTGGTAATTTCTTCACTAAGCTTTGTCATTTTCATCTTTATCCATCTCGCAATGCCTTAATTAAAATTTGTTCATATAATACAATTTTTTATGGAAAATACTCAATTAAACACCAAAGCATCATTGAATGGAACAAATCAATTAGAGACATTAGATATATTTTTGATGTAAAATATAAAAACATGCATTGGTTAAATTCTATTTTTGATTTAAACAGTAAACAATTTTCTAATTTAGTCAAACTTAGCATCAGGGGTAAACCTTGTTTAGCTTAGTGTAATTAAACAAATATATGTTTTGCTTGGTGGTTTGTATTTTATGTTGTGTGTATCTTTGCCAATTATATAATATATTTTTTTTCTAGATATTTTTTTACGTATATTTCTACTGTGGTGTCACTACATTGTTCAGCATTATGCTATCGAGTGACACCAACCATATATTTTTGTAATTTGTTTTTCTATGTATTTTTGTATTTTTTATTATATGGTGAATAAAAAACAATTTGAATTTGAATTTGAACCAAGTGGTGGTCATTCATCTCAAAACTTGTTCCAGTGAAAAAGAAATTTAGGAATTTTTCCACTTTTCCACATTTCAAGTCTGTAAATTACACAAAGAAATAATGTTTTTTGGCTCTATTTTTTTGGGAATGGTCCTTGACCAGTCTATAACATTTCTCCAAAGTTTCAGTTACATTCGACATGTACTTACAGAGTTATATAGATTTTTATTTACCCTATTTACCCAAGCAAAATTTTAGCATTTAAATTTCAGGTAAAGAAAAGTAAGGTACCCCTACAGACTTAACGACCCGAGTTAGACTGAAAACCAGCTTTTTTTACCCTCCAATAGGCCAGGTTATCGAAAATCACAACCAAAATTTCCCCCTAAAAAGTCGTCATTCCCCCAAAATATGCCTGGACCTGGACTTCTATCAGATGCAATGTCAAATGTTTTGTACTGGTAGAAAGTGGTGTGATTTCTCTGTTTGTTTCGCGGAAGACCATTTTTTGGAAAGGATTAACTTTGATAAAATTTTAAGGAGAAAGCTTTGTGGGAGGCAATTGTTGTTTTCAGAGAACTTATTTTTCCTGAAATTTGTACCGGGAATTTGAAAACTTCTATTAACACAGATAAATGCATCAAAAAACTCTTGGACGATATGATTTCAATTGTTGAATTAAATTAAAAACTCTCCAGTAGATTTTGATATTGATTTTTAATTAGTATTATTAAAAAAATATTAAACATAGAAAAGAGCATGGCGGGATTGCATCCGCGCACTGAAGGATTATATTACATTTTAGTCATGTTTTATTATGTATCAGGAATTTTATAAAAAATATTCAATTTTTCATAATCAAACAATGTATCTCTGTCTGGTTTTCCTTTGATCCTGCCTGACCTACTTGGCATATCCCCCATCTTTTAGTTTTGACCCTGTCAAAAGTAAAACATAGTATTTTGAAAAATACTTTTAAGAAAAAAGGTCCACGACTTTATGTATTTCATTCTTCCTTACTATATGCCACCGCAAAAATCCAACGTGGTCCTTCTTGATTTGCCTAAAACAAACAAAAAATAGCCAAATTAAAGGTTTCTTACATGCTTATTACCCTAGCTAGCAGCAAATGTTCTTTGGACCATGGGTGTACATGTGAGTATATTTTATGATGGTCAATATATATATATTCCAACCTCAATCAACTCAGAAAAGTCCATGAAATGAAAGATATTTAAACGTAAACGATCAAGATTCAACCTAAACAACAATCCAGAGATATTTCAAGCAAAAAGTCATGAAAACTGACCGAGTGAGACCTCAAATCTAAAGAAAAAGTTGATTCATAAAACCATGTTTGAATCAAAGAATGAATTACCTTTCAGCAATCTGGCGAGCACTATGGCATCCAGTAATGGAACAGTAATCATGTCCTCCCGAACTTTTAAGTAGTTTTTGACTTTTAATACAAGTATAAATACACGATTAAAAGCTTGACTTGATTTCACTACCATTGAACACTGTTTGTTATGAAAATGGCACATTCTGAGATTACGCCTTCCCCCAACGTATACCATAATGCATTGCGCGCGTCGAAATTTCCTTTTTATCCGATATGGTCTATTATGGCAACGGCTCTTAAATTAATAAAGGTTGAAATTGAAGATCTCTCTACTCATAGTAAAGAGTGAAATCTCGGCTGTAATATATCATTTGTACAACATGACAAATCAGAAAGGACTTTTCATGGAGATGAAAAAAGAAATATCAAATTATCCCACTCTTACAAAATACCACAGGATTTAGGGTATTTAGGGTAGGTTTTTGATTCCACTGAAGGTAAGTATTCAAATTGGTCAGGATATATGTCAAAGTTCAGACGATCGTATACTACCAATTATTGATAACTAGCTATATAAACCCCGCTCAAATTGCACTCATCACTTAATAGAGAATAACTGTGTCAATTTTAGTATCCCTAAATTAGCCATATGTTGAGCCAATCTCTGAAAAAATTTAAAAGAAGCTAATTTCAACTGATTTTGGCAGGTATGGGTATGGACAACTACCAAAAAAAGAAGGAGAGATTGGCGTTGGGGAAAATTTTCTATTAGAGGTGAAAGGTCCTTGACCTTTGCCAAAATAGCTATGATTCTTGTATGAATCATATTTCATCACCAGAATATGATATATAGGTAAAATTGGTGTCAAAATGCGCAGAATCAAAAAAGGAAGAAGTCTTAAAATAGAAGTTAAGTCTTTGGATCAATTTTTCCATATAAAATGGCATATGATTGATATTTCAGCAACATATAATGGTATATTGATGTTAAAATGTCCCGAATTAACAAAAGGAAGAAAATGAGGTCAAAGGTCAAGAGTAGTCATTCTATCATGAACTTGCTATATTTGTGATTTTAATTTATTTTTTTTAAATGAACAAAACTCCCCAACACATTGAAGATGTTAATTTTGACTTATTAAGGCGGTAATGGGTTATTATTTATCATAATGATAGGACCTAAGTCGGAAGGGTCAAAGTTCGGAAGGTCCAACAATGGATTCATGGCATCTACGTACGGGAAACTGGAGAAACCCAAAACGCCTACATTGGCAAAGAAGCCCGTGCAGAAGAAAAGAACAATAAATACCAAAATCAGTGGCCGAAAATAGAATCCAAAATACGACCAAGGAACAAAGCATCATGCTACCCCCTCAGGGATCCCTATAATGTGATTGTTTGTTTATGTGCTTCTTATACAATCATATTGTGATAATCGTGCTTTTTCCGTATTTTCTGTGCTTTATGCATTTTTTTACAACTATGTTGTAACATTACAATTTAGTTGAATAAAGAGTGGATAAAGAAAAAAAAGGTGATTTCTTTGTAAACTGAAAGTGGATAAAGAAAAAAAAGGTGATTTCTTTGTAAACTGAAAAATCACAAGAATATAAAGGTCATGATGAGGTTAGGTTTTGGATAAGAAAATAAATGAATTTACGAACTGAAACCTATACAGTATAAAGTTCTTACAAAAGAATAAAAATCAAAGATATGACCATGACATCAACTTATTTTATTTATCAAAAGCAATTTTACACGTACTTTTATCTATATCGAAATGCCAACCCAATGAATCCCAATGTTCATCTAACCGTGCAAGATGCCTGGCCACCCATTTTAACCTTTGTTTTATCATCTATCTCTGGATCTGGATCGGTTCATATTCACAGATACCGTGGTAATGAGACATAATTTAAATTATTTTTTATATTAGCTACTTGTCAGTCTTTAAGTGTAACAAAAATTATTCAATAAACAAAAGACATAAATAGTTATTAGCTATTGAAATATGATATGTATATACTTATCAGACATTATCCCAGATCCCATAGAGTAAAAACAAGTAAAAATAGTCAATGTATCGTTTGTTTTCTTACGATTGCATTTTACACCACTAACTGCCTTTCAAAAACAAACGGCAAACATCATACCTTACTTGATAAAAAATTTGTTATTGACAGTTTTATTTCTGAAATTATATAATACAAACATACAAAAATCAATACATATAACATGTACTATGGTCTATAGCTTCTAACTTCTATCAATTTCATTTTGAGACAATAGTTCTTATACTACTTTGACTCAGCTTAAAATTGTCGTTTCAACGGTATATAATAGTCCGTGTAAATAATAATCTGAAAAATGCTGACGTCAACATTGACGCATTTGAACCTTAATATCTCAAAACTGATAGATTTTAAGACAATAGTTCTTTTGGTAGTTATTATCAGAATAAAATTTTCGTTCCAACGGTGTATAGATTATCTAGGTTTGAATAAATAAATATTCTGTCACACAAAGTGCTGACTCTCAGACGTGTCTCCCTCAAACATTTGAATCGTATTTATTATGTTCTGAACATCTGTACCAAGTTTCATGCTTTTGTCAAAAATGAATAAAAGTATGAATGTGTTAACAGCCCTCACTAGCAATCATTATCAAGAATAAAAATCTATTTACAATTGTCGTTGGTTAAATACAAAAAAACAAAAAATTCATTAGAAGTGGGAAGAAGAAAAAGCAATGAGTAAATTAGAGTTGTAGAGAAATTCGGTAGTTAAAAACTTGTTTGTTTAGAGCCGGATTTTTTCCCATCCAATATGTAGAGCTCCTTGATTCTTAACTGGTATGGAGTAGATGCAGAATCCAAAATAGAAAAAGAATCCTTACTAACAGCATGAAAGCATTCCGTACTAGTATGTAGTAATGTATACTTTGGTATACGTTGGAGATTTTCTACAATCGTAAATGATCCGACATTTTTTTTAATTTATGACTATATTAGCTACAAATCATTGGTCAGACGCCCTTCGTTTTGTTGCCTTTTATAGTAGGAATAGCCATGGTATAATTGTAACGTGTAAAAATTGAACTTCGTATTTTTATATAGACTAGCAATAAGACCCGCGTAAAAATGAATGAATGAAAAGGCGATGAATAAATGTGTCAACTTATTGCATTTATGAAGTTTTATATAAAATATATGTCCTTTGCCCGAATAAGATTTTTGCTTAATCGGCAAATGGTTCTTAAAAAAACAGATATTTTATTTTTGCGCGAATAATACACTTACCACTGTCTCGTATTATATTATAGCAATTTTTAAAAGTATGCTTTTAGGACGATGACATTATGTAGATTCCATACCTTCATATTTAGTGCACTATACTGTACGTTTGTCAAAACTTGCTTCCCGTTAGTTTTGTTCACAAATGTAATTTGATCATAAATTAATGTTAATACATGAAAAGCCCTGGTTTTGATGAACGTTTTGTTTTTCAGACGATCTCACGTAAAAATATTGTGAAAATGTTGCGTTAGAAATATAGGTGGTACATGGAGGTGTGTGGTATAGGATAGATATTATTCCATTGTTTAGCGCGCCAGGTAAAATTTATATTCTTATATTTCAATATAAATTATCGATTGGAATAACGAATCGCACACAATCAGGAAAAAAGCAAAAATTAATTTCTTTTTTGCTATTTAAATACTAAAACGGAACATAAAAAATTTATGATTCCTATGCAAAACGAAAACATTGCTTTAAGAACAAGAGAGATGAAATCACATGTATTCTACTGTTAACAAGGTTACGAACTCTTTCTATAAGTAATCTCTTAAGAAATGTGTCGAAGAAAATCTCGCAGAGAAGTGCTAGTATAAACAATCTCACGTTTTATTTATTAAGTTTCTTTACTGGATTAGTTGGGCGACAATCTCGAGGTGCAACTATTTTTCAACAATGGTTCCTTTGCTTTGTTTAGTGCCTACGTTGTATTTATTACTAATGTTAAGAAAGGTTGTGTTTCCAAAAATTTGTTTTGGATGTTACTGGTATTACGTTATGAACATAACGCTAACGTGTAGTAAGTGACTTGTTTTGCAGATTTTAAATAACTAAATATCCTCAAACCCCTAAAAAGTCAAAACGTTTTCCTAGGCATAAACTGCTATAATCAAGAAAGTAAATTATGTAGTAATGCTCTGTTCAGTAGTTTTATTTAAATTTTACGAAAAAGAGCAAAAAAATGTGACCAACATTGGCGTCAGATGGAAAAAGGTTTCCAGCATTCAAAGAAAAACCGTGTTGAGCAAATTCAAATGTAAAATATATTAGCGGTTAATTTTAATAAGAGAGAAAAAACGACTATAATACCTTCGATAAAGTATTAAAAAGACGTGAAAGCAATTTAAGAAAAATCTGAAAAACAACAGCAAAAAAATTTTTTATATGGGAAGTATTATACGCTTTCTTTGTCTTTGTTTACCGCCATTTACAAAAAATTGAAGAAGACCGCATTGTTTGTAATCAGAAGTGGTGAATGATTAAAGGAATTTTAAATGATTCTCTTCTTAAAGATTTGAAGAACAAATCTACCTGATCAATTAATTGCTTTCGCAATCAGGAGGTGCTGTTTTTTTACGTTCATAATAATAGCGCCATACGAACAAGAAACCTTGTAGACTGGCGTGGTCTACTTGAGGGATTATGTATAAAACAATGGATGAATTTTTCTACTGCAAAACTCTACTTTATTATGCTTTAATAAAGGTTTCTTTGTTGTGCAAACGGTGTAAATGTTTATAGGTTTTATATTTTGGTTAAATGGTTTAAAAGTTTTCGCATTTTCTAGTTATAATAACGATTCTATGGCAACGTTTTAACAACAATTGAATGGCAACGTTTTATTTATTTGCCAAGAGTTTAAGAGGTGATAGAGGAGTAAAAAGTTGAAAAAATAAATAGTTTTTATTAATTTGGCTCACGTTCTACGAATGGTTACTTCTTTCTTATTTGTAGAAGAAGGGGGAAGTGAATATTGCAAACATGTATACAGGAAAGTACGTTCAGAAATGGTAACGGATTCAAAAGAAGGAAAACAACAAATTAATTTCTGTCGTTAAAAGTTGACAAGCTCGGCATAGGGTTCAAAGCATTGCTTCAAAGATCGTGTTTATCGAACAATTGGCATAAAAAAACATTCTTGTTTATGATTTAGGTATTTTCCCGTCGTTATATATTTATCCTTTACTACAGAATGTTCAACGTAATTTACAGAATGCTCAGCGTAAAGAGAATGCTCAACGCAATTTACGGATTTTCTCTTTTTGTCCTTATAAAGACATAATTTATAAAACATACTATATATCCTTTGATTTTAATTTTTGTAATATCGCTGTTGATTCATTGAACGAATTAAACTACCAAGTGATGCTAAGCCAACATTAAGTTATTCAGTTTTAATTTAGTTTAAAGGATAGATTGCTTTATGACAAAATACGCCGTTGTATTGTTTTCATAAAATTTATAGCAGAAGGTTTAGAAATGTGATTTTTAGTACAACCGTAGATGCACTTTGTTGTTAAAATGTATGGAAAGACAGTTCGTTATTCCTAGCTATTCCAATCATGTAATTAATTGAATATTGCGCTCATAATAACATGTCCTTAAAAATAATATTACGCTGCTTACGAATTTCGCATGTTTGCCCTGCGTGCTATCAAAGGTCGCGGTAATTTCTTGTTGCGAAGTTTATTATGCCTGCTACGTTCAGTTAGCAAACAAAACTATTGTTCAAGTTAATGCCTTCTAAGAGATTCGCTTCAGCAGGTAAGCTGATTACAATTGTTTACAAAATGACGCGCTTGTCTTTGAGAAATAAAAAGTGACGGTACTGTTTGTCAGTAAGAATGCTTTTGAAGAGAGTCCTTTGTGGTGTTGGCTGTAAACTGTATTAAATGGAATAGAAGTCCGGAACGATTTTCGTCCCGAAGTAGACTAGAAGAATTAAATAGACCAATGTTATTGAAATGTTGACAGGAAGGGAACTTTAAATTAAATGATATGTTCAGGAAACGGGGTTTTGAACTTTTACAAGCGGACTTGGGTGACCATTGGTTAATTTTGGAAACTTAATTCACTAACAAGTAACTACGAAACGAAATCACACATATTTCTCCTGTGATTTCCTATTCATACTGGCGGATTAAATCGCAGTACTAATAACTTGACCCGCCTTGTTCAGATGAATGGTAGGTAGGTATTTCCACATGCTACAATATATTGATTGCTGCATTTCAAGAATTTTTACGTTTAAAACAAATTTTATTGAGAACTGTGCAGTTTTCTCATTTATTATGGAATTGTCTACAAAATTATCTTCCGTTTCGTCTTGATAAGCGTAGAAATGGAAACAATTTTCATCAATCTTTGAAAATACTCGATAAGGTAAATAAGTAGAGATGCGATTTCAGAACTGTTGCTAATGAATCCAAGGGGGACATTCACGCTTACCAAAATCTGCAAAATTAATGATTGTCTTTGTTACAGAGTTTTAAAGAATGGTTTTAATAAACCTGAAATGTTTGGAAAGACTTCGTCAATTTACAGTATCATCAATCATTGCGAAGGGTGTTTTTCTCTCCATTGTTTTGATCTCGTATCATGTTAATTAAATCAACCACCCACTGCAGTGTTAATTATCGCAATATATATACTGGCGTTTGTAAATGGACAAATCTTTTGTTATCAGTTCTTGACCCAATTAACTTCATTACCTCTGATCAAAACCTCACTGTAGATATAAATGCCATTCAAACTCTTGCTGCTCCTAAGGCCATATTATGTCAACCGAACGTTTAGTCTAACACAAATATTATCTTTATATATGAATAAGAAAAGAAGCAGATATGGCCGTTGACGTGTTGGGTTTGCATTGAAAGAAATGGTGATAGTATTTTTGAACTATTGGTTAGAATTTAATGTCTCCGATTATTTTCTTTTGAATATGGCCACGTGATTACCGACTGTTTTTTAAAGACCTAGTTTTTTCAGAATTAATTCTAGCATAACGTCTGCAAACTCTCCAAAACCAGTTTCGTTAATACCTAGTTGTTGACCACCTCTTTTTAACGTGACGTAGAAAATTGTGCTGAGATGTTCTTATCTGTATTGACGATTTCAAAAAGTTTGTAATGGAATTAATTTTAAAATACTTTCCCAGAAACTCATCACCGAAAAGCTCTATTGTAATTAAATCAAAGGAACCTAATCCACTTTTTGAATTTTGGTATAAATTGTTTTTATTGAAAAAAAATACTTTATGTATTTAGAGATGAAAACAGAAGCGAATTCCAGTAAATAAAAAAATAAAAACTTATTGTGCATGAATGCAGAAAAATTGCGTACGACATTCATTTTAATACAAACATAAATCTGACATGGAGAAAGAAAAAGAAGTGGTCGAACAGGCTTTCGAAGAAGAATTACGAAAAACTTCCGAATCGCAGAATGGTGGATGCAAACAATGCGAAAGATTGATGTCCGACATGAGAAAAACTGCAATCAGATGGCTATACTTGGAGTGGTATAAAAAATCTGTCCTGGGGTTAACTTTGCCCAACGTGAGTACAGTTGTTAATGTATTTTCAAACAATTTTTGTTTTATAATCATTTCAAACAATTATTGTTCTCGCTTTAAATCTTAAATATTACATGTTGACATATTAGAGAGTTAGGGTCAGCTAGATATTTCGAGAATGTCACAACACTATGGTTGTGCTTGCAAACCGTCGCAAAGATTCATTCATTATTTGGTAAACTTGGAAATGCAGCCTACATTAAAAAATCGTACATCAAAATATGTATCTCAGATGTAAAGTATCTCAATTATGTGTTTGAAACTTGAAACGTTTTTTTGAAACGGTAAATTGATGATCCTTCTTATTAAAGAGGACACTTGATTATAAAAGAAGATATTAAATTTCACCAATCAAAATGACAAAGTGTAGCCAAACTCGCAATTTGAGGCGTAAATTTTTAACATTCCTTTGATGGAAAATATTCAAACTAAAATAAAAAAAAATACAATAGTTTAATAATGTTGAAAACTTATGAAAAACTTGAAAAAATAAAATATAGAAAATACAACGTACCAGCTTGCCTATGTGTGAGATTATTGAAAGCGAGTGGCTGAGTGCGTACAAGTGTACTGATATGCGAATTGAAAATGTGCTTGAAAACTTGAAAAAGAATATTTGTTGCGCACGTACAACTAGCTTCTCTTGAGTTGAGAGTTGAAAAATGCACCCATAAAAAAACAAAAAGCGAGAATACCCCAGTGAATATTTGGGTCATAAAATTAATTCCCGTAACACTGAAATGACGCGCTATACTCAATTACTGGCACGCGAGAATGAATGTAATTGAGCGAGAAAATTAATTTGAATAATTAACACAACAGTTCCCTCACTGTGCAAAATTGAATAAATTCATAAGATAAAAAGCTTGAAGGAAAGGAATCATTAACTTATACCACTTATTGAACCTCGCTCCTGTAGGAAATCTTGTGTGAAGAATTGAATTTCAAAAATTATTTTTAAGTTAAAACTCGTTTGTAGCTACTCGTGGCTCATTTTCAATCCCCTCCTATTTAAATGTATTCCCTAAAACAATATAAATTTAACATTACCTTCCTTTGGCCTTTATATGACAGGAATGTTGTACCACCATTATATGTCGCAATCAACACTATATGTCGCAATCGCCACTATTCAGGGAATTAAGCGCATGCGTATTAAATTTTTTAATCTCTTTTCGGTTGCCGTGTCTTTTTCCAAATTCATTTTATCCATCCAGTTAGCCCAATCATTAGGCTATTCACATGCAAAGTCTCATTTCATATAACCTTCGGTAGGGCTCTATATATATTGAATTTACCTTTACGCACGCGCAAACCACTATATCCAAATTTTAAAGATAATCGTCATATAATTTCGATTGGGCAAAAATTCATTTAATTATGTGACATTTTTACATTTTAGGCCCAAATTTACCAAAATTACGTCCAAAGTGTTTTTCAAATTGTGACAAATAGTGTTGTTTTCGATTTTTTTGTGACAAATAGTGTTGCGACATATAGTGTTGATTTCCGCATATAGTGTTGCCTTTGCGAGATATAGTGTTGACTGCGACATATAGTGATGGTACAAATGTGCAATGATTGTAGAAACATTAACGCGCAGAAAAAGAATCTTACTATTAATATCGTTCGACATACGCGAAAATTAATTTTTCAAAAGGAAAGGTTTTATAAACTTTAGTTTTGCTTTATATTGTTATATATAAGATCGTTGTCTTTATTTCATTAACCTTTTCGTTAACTGAATTATTCTAGATAAAACGAACTAAATAATAAAGCGTTTTTAAAGGATATCGCTCTCGATATCCTGCCCAGATATTATCTTCATAAACAAACGAAACACCAGTAAAAATATTTCCTATGCAAATGCGATACAAGGTGATGTTTTGTTTGCGCAGTTTTACTTTTAACTGTTCATATACATTGGTATATGATCAACAAGTGCTTTGCTAAGATTTACAACCGAAAAATGGTCTTTCATTACTAACGTCACTTAAATCGTGCTAATATCAAAGCAATATTCGACGTTTAATCTTATTACTTTACGAAACAAAACCTTCTATTACAGCGGGATTACCAATGACTCAATTAATGTCATTTTTTCCGACGTTACGTTTTTATTTAAAAAGAGAAATGCACCAGAGGATTCCATTAGTCAGCTACGTTTGGAAATTGTTTCTGACTCAGAGACAAATGGCACCGTTCGTTAAATTACCGTTTACAAATTTCTTTAGTGGCAATTTCCTTTGTTTATAAATAAACTTTCTAAAAAGATACACAAAATGAATGGAAAGAGCATTTATTGGCGCATTTATTCAGAATATAGTAATACGGAAAGGTTTGCAACGAAATAAAACACATCGCAGCAGGCGACTTAATGTTTCATTGAATTGCAGTTAGATTCTAGTGATTAGCTTTAAAATAGTGAGTGGTAGGGGAGATGGATTAACAGTGGGAAGTTTATAAGTTTATACACTTTGCTTAGATATTTGAGTTGACGCCGACCTTAAACAGAGTGCTACTGGAAAGGCAGCAATCAACTAAGGATTGCGAAAACTGTCAAACCAGTTTCCAGGAGATTATTGACTGCACTCTAAAGCCAATGTCCACCTTGTCAGATATGTACAACGGACTATCCAGAACTTTGAGTCCCACCCAGTCTTCAGGTAAATTTGATGTTGAATCAACTGATAACAAGACATCTCAAAAGGATTTGGGTGCTTCTTCGTTTTTCGTGAGGTACACATTAATAACAATAAAATACTGGGAAATATATTTAATTTCGATTTTAGGGCAGCTCAAAAACTTAATTTATCAGGGAAAACTTCGTCAGTTCAAAGGAAAGAATCCCCAAAGAAAAAATGTGAAAAACTGAAAAGATGCACTTTTCCAACAAATTTCAGCAGCTTGCTGTTACGCAATCCAGTGTTAGCCCCGCCCAACCTGTTCAAACATGGGTCATTGAGAAAGACAGATGGACACGGAAAGGTTAGCAGAATATACATTTTCTTCAATGCAATCAGAATATCTTACTCATTAATCAAACGGTAAAATTGTAAAAGTTATATTTTACTGCTATTATTATATAGACTAACGGTGAATCACATCATTTAAAGTAAAAACGTCAACACTTTTAAAGGATAGTCAAAACCTCCGTTTTTTCTAACAAAACATAATATTGAGAAATTTGGTCAGTGGATGCCAAGTCCGGTCTGTAAAATATCTTGTAAGGATTATTAAGCAGTATTTTTGCAACAACTGTTGTTTTATTTTGCTTGTAGTCAATTATAACATATATCTGTTCAATTTTATTCCAGCCCACTGTTTGGCAAGTTAGTCACATGAAATTTGCAAACCAAATCTGCAAAATATTTTTTAAAGTCGTGTAGGTTAAACGCAGCCACTTTAGTGAGGCAGCATACCAAACCTATTTTGCAGTTTTTGATAAAAGCACCAAAATTGGTACACATTGGGAATAATACCTAAAGAACTTTTTTGGGTATGGAGGCAGTCGTAAATGTACCCACGGTAGCCATGGCAACAGTTTTAAAGTGGCCGCCATGTTAACCTGCTTAACCATGCAAGCAGTAACAATACAGCCTCAAATAATTATCATGCATTTCAGAGCCTCCAGTTAAAAGTTTATGGTAACACAAAAGCATTATTAACATGGTTAATATTTTACAAAATCACAATTACATCACTTTTTTATCAATGTTAAGCATATAAAATTATTTCAGGGGTAGCTAATTAGTTATTCAGTTTGCTGGACACTCTCCTTCACACTTGTAGAGAGCGGTGCATTGGAGTTCAGCCTTCTTGCACTTGCAGCGGGCCCGGCATCCCTTCTTGCAGCCACAAGAGATCAGATCATACCAAGTCTTTGACGCTTCTTGAAGTGTGGTCCAATGCGGTTCGTACAGTCCACCATCTGTCTTGACCCAACCCCAACTGGTTGGAGAAAGACGCACGGGGTGTGGAGTAAGTGCTTTCCCCCAGACATGACCCCTTTTATAGGCAGCTCGTTTAACATGCTGCGTCAGAGCAGCATGTGATGGTGGAAACCTTTTTACGGAAGACGTTTTTGCAAAGAGCTTCTTCCTAGCTTTGTTCAGATCGGTACAGGTGCTGGTACGATCATAAATAAGTATGAAAAACCTCTCAATGACAATCATACATTGTTCTGGTATCTCAGTAGGTGCATGTGCCAGTTCTAGCAGTGCATCAGTAAGCTCTGGGAATGAATTCCATGTAGCCCATGCTGATTTCTTTCCATGTCTAACAAATGCTGACACAGTGACACACCCAGTCAGTGCATGAAACACAGGAATGGTAAGTGACTTTGCTGATCCCAGACAAGCTGCCATTTGGTGGGCTGCTAAATATCGAAGATGTTTTCCTGTTCTAAATGCTATCCAAACTTCATTGTCGGCTGGTAATGTTTCAGCTACCATAACAGCCAACACCACAGCATCAGTGTCAACAGTACGGATTAGTATACGGTGATGGCCATGCTGTGCAGCATGTGCTACATGCAGCATCATTCGACTGTCAGCCTCTTCGTGATTGCACGGGGAAAGTAACTGAGTTTCCTGTTAAGGTGGCAAGCAAAGAACCTGATTCCCATCTGTAACCACCACTTTTTTTTTTCCTGCTTGAATGATCGAACAACAACAAGTGCCTTCGAGAGGAACCTGAAAAGTTCTTGCTTATTCAGGTCTACACGTAAAAAGGTTTTGCCAGTTTACTGGTATTGGTGCAGAAGCAGCAACACGGCGTCGTACTCCTTTGCCACGTTTTGCTCTGGCTGTTGCTTTGAGAGAGTCAACTACATAGCTATCCCACACAAGATCTAGATCTAGATACATTTCGAAATTGTTCTGATATGTAAGGAATAAAGACCCCATGAGCATATTCTTCAAATGTCTCTGCAGCACCTGGTTTCGACATCTGCACAAGAACAGCTCCATAAATGACTAGATTGGTGACTGTGGATGCTTCAGACTGTGCCTCAGAAAGACCCTCCAGATATTCTGGCATATCACTCTTCGTACCTAGGTGAAGTTTTCCCGCGGCAGAAAGAGATGGAGGACAGGCTTGATTCTCATGTCGGAAAAAATCATCCAGATTGCCATCACGTGTCTGACAGCCGATATATAATCGTGAGAAATGTTCAACATCACACTTCAGGGAGTTCAACTGTTGCTTTCCTTTGGACACTTTGGATGCAGGGGTGCTAAATAGTGGTAGCTTGTTGCGGTGAATGATATCATATATTGATTTGGTCCTGTCTATTAGACATTCCTTTGTGAAAGCATCCAACTGATCCTGACCAACAGACTTGGCGCTGCGGACTGTCTTCACGACAGCAGGGTCTGTGATTTCTTTGGTTTCAAGAGCAAGCAAGTCCTGGCTCTCCCCTTGGAATGGGTTTCCCATATCCTCAATGAGAGTATCCAGGGAGCAAACATCTTTTGCAAAAGATATCTGTACACCTGCTGTTTGGTCATGGTGTTGTGTGTCCACCCTTCTGTTCTCTTGAATTGTTGAATTTTCAAACTCCCTAATTACTCTGGCAACCTCTGGCCCTGCAATCATCCATCGCCGCAGGGCACTTGGATTCTCAGTGAGGCCAACTGCACTACCAACACCCTTGACACAGGCATTATTGTGTTCATGGGCTTGGTCAATGGGCATGGATGAGAACATTTGCTTGGTCTTTTGTGCTGTAAAGTGGCCAGCCCGGAACTCCTAGTAAATATCCGAGTGTGTCTTTGGAAGTTGAGCCATTTCTCGGGGATGTACTGGTATCCATCGGACATAGTTTGCATGATCTAGTGAACATAACCGGGGAACAAGTTCTGTTAAGGCAACTAGATACATGGCAAAGTTTGTTTCTCTGAGTGAGAACACAAGTGAGAATGCAAATCTCTAATTCCATTGCTATTGCCCAGTAATGAAACTGAGTACAATTTTTTTTCTTGTCATCACACCAGGCTTCAAAATCCACAGGGATTTGATTGCTTTTCAAACAGGTATGACTATAATGGTCATAGGCATTGTGTTTCAGAATATACAAGGCAGCAGCTGTGATTTGATGAGCCTTTCTTTCTTCTGATGAGCCGTTCCTACTGTTGCAATTTGTGCTTGAACCAGTGCTTCAACCCATCCACTTCCTTCCAGCCAGTCACCAACGGTCTTCAAGGCTGCCATCTCAATGTGCAGGCCACCAAACATAACGACAGACTTTTCTTCTCCATACTTCTCCGGCGACTTCCACTGGATCTGTTTGGCTAAGGTTATAAGTGGTTGGTTGAACGTCAGAACTGGAGTCTGTCCTGCATTGAGGTGCACAACAGCACTCTTCACCACATCCATTGAATGCCTAATCATTGCTACAAAATAGGCACTCTCATGAAGTAAGGGAAGTAAGGCTGTTGGTGTGATGATTCGATCAACTGATTCTTGATTTTGTGCATGAAAGGCAGTCCACGATATGTTAACATTGCTCCGGAGCTTAGTGACTTTTCCCAGAATATGTCTGGTGTTCTCTAACCATTTGTACTCTCCCCCAAATTGCTTCTTATAGTCATCCCGTTTGAGGGAGATGACACTGGTGGCAGGAACAGGCGGCTGTTTTACTCTGCATGCAATAGGTGGCACATCAGTATGGAAATATGGCAGACTATCAACACTCCTTGAGCCAGCATTTCCAGTGATAACAATGGCATTTTACACCCCTTCATCAGCACTAACAGGATGCTGTAGCAAGGAAATTCCAGTTCCATGGAAGGAATCGCTGGCTGTAGTAGCACTAGGGTTATAGGTCAATATTATCCACAGCAGCAGTTGTGAATACGTTTGCCTTCTAGATTGGTGGACAGACAACCTGCTCCATGTGAAAACGTTGGCATACCCGGTTCCCCATTTCTGCTGATAGTCGCAATACACGGTCATAAGAGATGCTTAGGCCAAGATTGAACAGCTTGTCCACCAACCAGGGGTGGCGCCAGGGTTTTTCCGACGAGGGGGCTTACAGCGCCGACGGGGGGCTAATTGCTTGACTCTAAATTTAACACAAAACTCATTGATGATCAAATCTATTGCAGATTTGCACCTCTTTTAAATTTAAACATAATCTGCCATGAAACTTGATATCATGATAATTGTATCTAAAGTGCTTCCACGTATTTGTTATAAAGCAATTCGGCATTTTAGAAACCGGGCTTTAAACGTGTTCACAACTTCATCTAGATTCACTCGACGGCTGCGATCTGAATGAATTCCCAGCATCAAAAGGCTGTCGAGTCTTTCCCCTTCCATCATCGAACGTAGATTGTTTTTAATCAATGCCATTGAGCTGAAGTTTTTTTCACATTCAGCAGATGAAACGGGCAATGTACACGCAATCAAAACGATGCGATGGAGCTCATAGAAAGCTTCTTTCAATATTGACAAGTAGGATTCGAGCTGTGCAAGTGTGTTGGGGCATTCAGCTTTTTGTTTCCTCCCAAGCATGCATTTGAAAGTGGCAATTTCGCACTGAAGATTTTCAGTCTCGGCTTTAAAGAGCTTGCCAAACGTGACAAGCGGTTCTGGGTCTAAAAAGGTAGTTGATGTAGGGTACAAAGCAGTTATGCCCTTCATCATAGATACATTTATCTGGTTAAACCTTCTTGAGAGCTCTACATTCACCTTGTCTATCAGTTCATAGACATCCTGTAAATAATTTTTAAACCCATTTTCTTCTACAATGTACTCTTGCATAGCTGAAGGTAGTTGTCTATGTCTTGCCGATAACATTCTTCCCTGAATCTCAGGTTTGAGCTTGTTTATGAGTTCTTGTGCTGTATCCCAAAACTCTTGGCATCTCTCTCTGGTGCAGCATGCATCCATCTCAGTTTTTAAAGTGTCAATCAGGTCAACTGCTGCTGTCAGATCATTTGTTTCTTTTTGCAACATATCAGACGCAAACTTCACCTTCTTTAGAATATGTCTTACGGCATAAAGATAACGCACAAACTTGCCATCAATTTGCAGCTTAAGCCCACTCGCTGCAATTCTACGGTCGGCATCCTTGTCGTTGGCTGTAATGTCTTTGAGAACCTCGATGATAATATCCAAGCGTTTCCATATAACATTAAACTGCTTAGCTTGGCAAGACCATCGGGTAGCAGAAACTTTTCCAATATCCATAAGCTCAAGGCTATTGTCCTTTTGGATCTCTACCCACCTTTTGTGAACAGTGCTGCTACAAAGGAATGAATGGAGCTGTTTAAAAAGAGAGATCATGTCCCCCACACATTTGGCCGATAGCAAAAACAATGCACATAATATGCCATGTCAGCATTTGTCTTCTCGCGTAGTTTTGCTTGAACTCCATTCAGATGGCCTGAGACCACTGACGCACCATCATAGCCCTGTCCAACACAGTTTCCCATAGATACACCTATTCTTCGAAGACATTTGATTATCGTTTCTGACAGGCCTTCTGCATCCAATGCTTCAGCTTCTGCAATACCTACAAATTCTTCATGGATTGCATTTTTGTAGCAATATCGAACTGCAACAACTACTTGCTCTTTTTTACTGGTATCTTTCGATTCATCACCCAACACAGTAAACAACTTCGCCTTGTGTACTTTCTCTTTTATTTGTTCCAAAACCATTTCTTTCATTATGTTCAAAAGCGAATTTTGTACACTATGATGAGTATATTTGGCGTTTCTTGGCCCAGAGCGTATCTTCTCTGCAACTATTGGGTCCCGCTTGACAAGAACTGCAAGGATCGCCAAAAAATTACTACAAGACGGACCAAAATTAAGCGCCTCTGTATCAATATTTCCTACTCGAAATGAACGTCCCGTCTCACGTTGAGCGATTTTGCGCTGGGCTGTAAGCAGTAATATTTCTGCAATACTTTTTAGATAGTGGCGGTTTTCTTGAACAAGTTTTGCATGACCATAATCGTGCAAAACCGCAACAGATTGAAACCTTCCAGACTTGACCTCTTTGTAGTGAGCACGAGCATCCACGCTCTGAGCATGAATAAAACTTTGTTTAATTTCACGCATCGCCAAAATTTAGATTTTTCGCGCGGATTTAATTTTGCTGACGGCGTATTATCGTGGTTTTCGTGCGGATTTAATTTCGCAGAAAATGCCCAAATCTGCGAAAATTAATCCGCTTAAGGTAGACTATTGAGTTTAAACAGGTTAACATGGCGACCAATTTAAAATTGTTGCCATGGCTGCCGTGCGACTGCCTCCATATCCAAAAAGGTTCTTTAGGTATTATTCTACATGTGTACCAATTTTGGTGCTTTTATTAAAAGGATGCACGGTTCAGAATTCATCAAATGGCTTTTGTATGCTGATGATCTCATTCTTTGTTGCCCTAATATGGATACGGCCCAAGACATAATTAATATAATGAATAATGTGTGCAAACGTTTCGCTTTAAATATTTCCTTAATAAAAACTAAGGTCATGCAGTTTAGCACCGGTACCAACGATGTAACGATCTCTGTTGGTAATACAGTTCTTGAGAATGTTTATGAATTTTGTTATCTTGGACATAAAATCTTTAATGATGATAGGAATTCCATTGCTCTCAGAATTGCGAAAGCAACTGCAAAATTTCAGGGACTTGGTAATGTTTTCCGCGGTCATGATATTCACCTTTCGATCCGTAGAAAGTTGCTAGAGGCTTGTGTGAGACCCAGGCTAACATGTGCAGCCCAGTCCTGGAGACCTTCCGTAAATGAACTTAAAAAACTGGAGACGTGTTAGTGTCGTGTTCTCCGAAGGATGGTGAAAGGTGGCTTCCGAAAAAATCATCAGAAGATGACAACGACACTAATTTTTCTCTCGTCTATACTAATAACGATATTCTTCGTATAACTAAATGTCAACATCTGAGAATTTTTATCAACCATCAATATCTAGAGTATATTGCCCATGGTTGTCGTCGTCCCAATACTAACTTGACTAAATTAAGCCTCTTTATGATACTAAAAGCTAGCTATCGTCGAGACCCCTGGCTCAATATTTCTAAACTTTTAGTGGCCATTAGCATACAACAAGCAAAACGAGAAACGCAATTGAAGTCTTGTTTCTTCAGACTCAATACAAATTATACATCTGAGGAGCTCTGACTCATTAAAGCTGAATGCTTACAATGGAGTACATATATACATACATACATACATGCATACATATATACATACATACATCATAAAATGCACAATTGGTTTGGTATTGTTAACTATGCTGCCTCACTACATATTATTATTCACGAATATTTATTTACAGGATAGTCCTTTCAGTTATATAAAATAGATATAAAATTAATTATAAGATTAAAATATATTAAAAATTTATAATAAAGAAAAACGTATATAAATAGTCGTTAGTAAAAAGTTAAAATTGTTAAAAATTGTGCAAAAAATATATAAACATTTGCAAAACATTTTTTACGGGAATGCGGGTCGTATAACATCTTTGACCTCATGGGCATAAGCATCCATGCCCCTGATGCATAGCTGCCACGGAGTTTCTAAATACAAAGTTGGTACCTTGCGTGGGTTAACTCGCCACTGTTTCCTTCTTAATGGGGTTGGCGTTAGGAAGGGCATGATGATGATGATGATGATGATGATGATGATGATGATGATGATGATGATGATGATGATGATGATGATGATGATGATGATGATGATGATGATGATGATGATGATGATGATGATGATGATGATGATGATGATGATGATGATGATGATGATGATGATGATGATGATGATGATGATGATGATGATGATGATGATGATGATGATGATGATGATGATGATGATGATGATGATGATGATGATGATGATGATGATGATGATGATGATGATGATGATGATGATGATGATGATGATGATGATGATGATGATGATGATGATGGCAGGGAAGCAAAGAAAGGAAAATGAAGGATAAAACATGAACTAAGTATAAAGTACTGGAATATGCACCTAAAATGCCTTATTGCACCGTGTGCAAAATGGAAAGCTAATGTTAAGTGTGCTAAATTAGTGAGAGAAAAAAGAATAAAATATAAAAAGTAAAAGTGATCAAAGAAATCTAAGGTGTCACTCAGATAGATTCGTCAAATTTCTCTTTAAATAGTAAAAGGCTTTCTGCTTTTCTCACTTCTAAGGGTAAATTGTTAAATAATTTTGCTCCGTAGAATTTGAAAGATTTCCTATATACTTCAGTACAAGCTTTTGGTAAGCGGAGTATATGTTCAACATTTCTTGTTCGAGTGCTGTGCGATATAACGTTGAAATAGTTGTCAAAATTGGGACAGATTAATCAGTTGATAGACTGGTAAGTCAGCACGCATATCCTTTTACGGTTAATATCTTCTATCGGCTTGAGTACTATGTTTCGGTCTAATGTAGCGTTGTTATTGTTGATGATCTGATATGCTTGTTTTTCAAAAGACTTGAGTTTGTTTCCAAAGGTTTGTGTGTAACACGGTGTGACAGTACCACAGTAGGTGAACAGTGGTATGATCATGGAGAGATACACAGCATGTGCTGACTGACTAGTTAAGTTACGTCGGAGTGTTTTCAGAAGGCGTAATCTACTGCTAGCTTTCTTGAAAATACTATTAAGATGTTGTGCTAAGGTTAACTTTGGGTCTAGTATTACTCCAAGATACTTTTACTGGTTGGTAGTATTGATCAATTTGTTTCCGAATTTGACTGTGAGTTTGTGTTTATTTCGACAGAGTTTTTGCGAGGTACCGAATAGCATTGCGTCCGTTTTCCCTTTCTTCAAATTGATGATAATTTCGTTATCTTTGAGCCACTCTGAGACTATTGACAAATCTTCTATAAGGTCCGATTCAATTTGAGAGATATCTTCTTCAGGAGCATATACTACAGTGTCATCTGCGTACTTCAATATTTTACACTTATTTAGAGTAGTAGCGATACCGTTGAAGTGCATCACAAACAGAACAGGTCCCAGTATAGATCCTTGAGTGACTCCACAGAAGACTGGTTCCTCGTTAGAGTTGACTCCATTGTAGTGAACTGAGTGTGAGCTTGCAAAGAGATAGTCGGTAAACCATTCTTTTGCTGTTCCGTTTATGCCAAACTCTGGTAGTTTCTGTATGATAGATGCATGGCTTAGGGTGTCGAACGCTTTACTAAGGTCTATGAAGACAGCCCCAGTGAATTGACCGTCATCCAAAACTTTCCTAATGTCATCGACAAACAGAGATGTTGCCATGTCTGTGCTACGTTTTGCACGGAATCCGAATTGAAACGGTGAAAGGAGGTTGTTATCTTCAAGATGAAACGAGCTGCTTAGTTACACAACGTTCTAGTAATTTTGAAATGGATGGCAACATCGTTATTGGACGATGGTTACCTAGGTCGCTTTTAGCTCCAGATTTGAATATTGGTGTAATTTTCCCCTTTTTAAAGTCTCTGGGAACAATGCCAGTTTTTATTGAACGGTTAAGAATGTGACACAGGGGACTGCAAATGTTTCTGGCTATGTCCTTAAGATATGCTGGCGGTAGATTATCTAATCCAGTTGCTTTCTTCGGCTTCAATTGTTTTAAGTATCGATAGACTTCGGATGTTTTGATTTTCTTAACTTCGAATGAACATGATATAGTGTTCTCATTGGAAGTTGTGGTTGTTCAGATGAAGTCTTTTAAAGGTATTGATTTTTCTTTGACATATCGAGCAATGCTTGAGAAATATTTGCAGAAACCATTGCTAATTAGTTCTGCATTGTTTGTTATTTTTCCGTTGATTTGGAATGAGGAGGGTGAGTTTGAAGACTTAGTTGGCATAACTTCGTTTATGGTTTTCCAGAACTTTTCAGGTTTGTTTGCGTTTTCTGATATCAATTTTCTAAAGTATTTGGATTTGGACGATTTGATCAGGTTGTTAGAGCGATTTCTAATGGCTTTATAAGTTGACCAATCACAGTCATTTTTTGTTCGACGGAATCTACGCAAAGCCTTGTCTCTATCGTTTAAGACACTCTTTATTTCTGACTTTAGCCAAGGGCAGGATTTTCCATTGACCTTTTTCAAGATGAAAGGAGCGTGAGTGTTCAGTGTGCTAAGGATAGTGTTCTTTAGAGTGGTACATGAGGCATTTGGATCCTCTGATCTATAAACATCCTCCCAAGATTGGTTTCTAAGCTCATTATTAACTCGCTCAGCATCATAGTTTTTGTAGTTTTGGCATTTTATCACTTTCGGTTGAAATTTAACGTAGTTTGTTTTTCTAACGCAAGCGATCATGTCATGGTTACTAAGAGAGTCTGGGATTGACGTGGAGGCAGCGATGTTTTGTTTATGGGTGGTTAGAATTAAGTCTATTGGGGATTCACTTTCGTTTGTTACCCTTGTTGGATTTTTTATAAGCTGATTAAATCCGCTAATTGAGAAAATATCCTTTAGTGGTTCTTGTCAATATGATATCAGTTGTACTTGTTTTTGAGACTTTTAATTTTGTATTTTACTGTCAGGGCTGTCAGCGTAATATTTCAATAAGAACTAATATCAAAATGAAAGATACAATAGCCTAAATGACAAACAATGAGAACTATATTCATCTTCATCTTCACCATATTCAGATTCGTCACAATCCTTCTACTTTATTGTCAGATGTATCTGAATGATAGCAATAACAAATCGTTCAAATCAACAGAAAAGTAAACCGCTCTCCATATTAGACTACTGTTTCTGTTCGATCAATACAGAGAAGCGTCAGGGAGTTCCATTATTAGATTCAAAGCCTTTCTAAATATGATAGCGATGTAATTTGCTATTTTATTGCGGTATAATTTCAGCCAAAACAAACGGTGCGATTTTAAAACATAAAAATGTTTACTGTAATCTTATCTTTTTCATTTTATAATTAATATTGAAATAAATAAAAATATCGACTCGTACAGCAAAGAAGAATGTATTGTCTGGTTGAGGGATTTAGGAGAATCTACAACTGGTAGTGTTCAAGAGTTGAGAAATAAATTTAATTGTACGCCAGCCTAATAAAAAGCCTAGTTAAAAGATATTACGAATTTCAGTGCAGTTTTGACCCACTAGAAGTTTCCACTATTACAGCAAATTCAGAATCCCTGAAAATAAAAAATATCCACAAATTGACGAAACCAATTTTTCAGATATTATTCCTATAAGAAAGAAGGCAGCATAAGTCAGCAAGAAAATGCTGTTAGAATGCTGAAAATTGTATCAGTTTAACATATGCTAATTTCGATAATATCTTTGTAAAGGGAATAATAAAGAAATCATTTGGAACAGAATTTAGATCAGCCATTTTATTATTTCATGGGTATGGGTATGTATGGGTTTTATACCCAACAAATGGATAGTGTACTTGCTTAGGTGACACAAGTAGTTTGTGTTGCCACATTCTCGCTCTAATTCTGTATCATAAACATTACAATGATAGAAAGGAGAAACCTTTAGCATTAACATGTACTGAACAAATTCAAAAATGGCATAAACAATCTAAAAAAGGTTCAATACCAATGATACCTTAAACACAAATTAATGAAAAATGGAAAAAAGACTCAAAATTCAAAAATAAAACGAGCACATCCTACAAATAACTCAAGGACCAGAGATATAAATAATATTGCGACACGCGGAGAAAGTAAGTGAACTCCGGTGAAAACAACATTACCGCAAATAAAGCAACAAATTTTAAACTCTCTTGTAATTTTTCAAGGTCAGCACTGGCTGACTTGGGTGACCTCTTAATCCGCCCCTGGTCTCAGCGACTTGCAGTTGACCTTGTTCCATAGATTCATACAATTATTCTGTCGAAATGTCGGGCGCCCATAACTTTATATTCTTGCGTATTATTCCTTTGAGAAAGAATTCTCTTTAGAGAAATAAACTATGTTCGGAATAAATACGTTTTTAAAAGCTAATAGAATTGTTTTTGTTGATACTTTCAATGATCGAAGCAGCTGCTTTTAAACGGGTATTATCATTTTGCGCAACCACTACAACCACACTACAACCGCCCAGACTTTGCGCTACCACCCAAAAAAGACTACTACCACCCCCAAAAAGACCACTCCACCCCAAAAAATACTAAATAATACTACAACCACCCCAAATAATTCTAGCTAAATAATACTACAACCACGCCAAAGAATAATCCAATCTATATACATTATTTATCACTCAGGAAAATACTACAATTACCCAAGAACGCCTCACTGAATATAATTTTAATATTATTCATGTTAATGTTCCTACCACATTCGTAAGACATTCATTATCCTCTAGGACATGCTTGCTTATTGCCACACGAATGTGTCCATGAGATGGGGGTAAAAAATGGAACATTTTTGTGAATAAACATGTCAAACATCAAAATGTCGCAAATCTTATGTAGATCAAGAAAACCTACGTTAATAAGTATGTAAGTGTCATTTTTGGTCCTTAAATAACTAACAAGTAAAAAAAAGTTTTCTTAAAATTTGAGGAATTTGAGGCTCATTTTCTTATAAAGATTTTTCTAATTATACGTGTATTCTATCATTATGCCAAATTCGAAATTAAATGATAATGTGATTCCATTATCAGTTAATTGCGTTATTATTCGTAATTAAATAGAAGTAAGTAAGTAAAGTAAAGTGGCCCAAGTAACCCTAATGTTGGTAACGGGCGTAAACAAGGGTGTCTATCCCGTTAGCGCAAGACGTTGGGTGTAACTGTTGAGGCTGGCACCACTCCTACCACCAACACCCGTACCTTACTGCATCGAAATGCTACTCATTCGCTGAGTCGGCGAGGCCGGGAGGATTTGAACTCGCAACCTCAGAAATCCGAAATTGCAAGCGCTCTACCAACTGAGCTATCCCGACCCTTATTAATAGAACTAAATAGAAAAGTGATATTTTGGTCTGTAAAATACACAAATTGTTTCGTCAATTCAGATTATTTAAGAGCCTAAACTATGTATAATTTATACAAATGAAAGAAGTAAATCATTACATTATATTTGATTTAATTAGAAAATGGTAACAGGCAAATTAATGTTTACCATGCTTCAGCATAGTGTAATTTAAGGACCAAAAATGACACTTACATACCGTAATGCCCCGATTAACTGCCCCACTCGTATAAGCGCCCCCCCTCGAATAATCTCTTGGTTAAATTATTAAATAAGCGCCGCCTCGAATATGCGCTCACCCCTCAATTTTCAGAAACTGGCGCCTATTCGAGTTTTCGGCAAAAACAGTTGCACGGCAAGAAGACAGGCAACGGAACACAATTTTTTCTTGTTTTCATTCTTATTTTTCATTTCTTTATAACAGGGAAACTTTTAAAAAAAGCTTCCGTAGGATAAAACGAGATGACGGATTGTGGCAACTTGAAGGCACCCCCGAGACGAGAAGTGGTACAGTGGATTCTAATATCATGGGATATGTTGATCAAGGAAATGATTCGAGATTCATTTGTTTCTTGTGCAGTGACCTGCGCAACGGATGGAAGCCAAGATGACTACATCACATGAGGGTAAACCTTGTCACGAAGGCCGTACAATGCCCCGTACAAAGAGCAGTTTGAATATATGAATACGAAGGAAGCAAACCTGTTTCAAGCCGTTGAGAGTGATATCGTAGACGCAAGTCCAGACATGTTACTCGTCGACGAAGACAAGGAGATGTGGAAGGAGATGGAGATGTGGAAATAGATATTTTGCGAAAGAAAAAAAAGTGTTTCTATTAAAGACCGCTTTTTATGTTAAATATGTTATGCAAAATAAGCGCCCCCCCCCCTCGTATAAGCGCCCCTTCGAATAAGCGCCCACCCCAGAGCCTCGAAAATTAAATAAACGCCCGGGCGCTTAATCGAGGCCTTACGGTACTTATTAACATAGATTTTCTTGATCTACATATAATTTCCGACATTTTCATGTATGACATGTTTATTCACAAAAATGTTCCATTTTTGGCCAAAATCGGCCTCTATCTCATGGACTCTTATAATCCGCTAGCACCCGCTAATTAATTTATCATACCGAAAAAGATTTACTTTCCATTGTGCGTTGAAAGAACATGCTTAAATTGTTTCCATTATTAATAAACAACTAAAAGGCTGACGTGTATATACTTGCAACAAACCGTTTTTAGTTTTGCAGTAAGACGTATGTCGGGATTTCGTGTTCTGGATATTCAATCTTAGAGGCACTTGTCCGACAGACTTCACCTAATCCCCCTCCCAGAGACTCTGTGAAAACCTTTGCTGGCACCCAGGGAAAACAAACGGGGAGATTGGTATAGCAAAAAAAGGCGAGTGATACAGTCGTAAACAAACACTTCCTTTTCTGGCGATTGCCAAATATGTACAGTAGAGACTAGGACAAAGAAACAGGAATAAACGCTAGTCAGAAATCACCACAAATCCAGTCTTCAAAGTCAAAGTATGCTATCAAAGTTCTGTCAAATTTCTCTTGTATACGAATGCGAAAAAAATGCTTGTCGCTACTCAAGACTCTCTAGCACACGTGTGTCAAAAAAAAGAACAAAAAAACCTATCAAATTACACAATGTACTCCATCGCAGAGGCACGCTCTCTAACGAACCTTTTCTTTGCGTGCGCACGTGGCGCACTATATCAATTATTCATATTTTTGACAACGTACACAATATTTGTTCAAAGAATTACAGTTAAGATGTGTCAATATATTTTATCGGTTGAATTGTCTTTGTTTGTAATGGCGAATAATTTAAGTATTTCGATCAACAGCATCTTAAGAGAAGAATCATCTACCGTGTCTACTAAAGGTAGTAGCTATATCGTTGTTAATGTTAAAATCCTGAGACTTATTTTAGTAGTCTTAGTTTACCGTAAATCCTCGAATTGATCACCCCTCGAATAAGCCCTCCCCTCGAATAAGCCCCCATCATTGAATCTAAATTTTTTTATTAGCCCCCCCTCGAATTAGCCCCCCCCCCCACTCAAATTCCGTGTTTACTTAAACCCTCATGGGGGCTAAATCGGGAACATATTATATCAAGAATTTATGGAGTATTGATGAACATATGCATATATCTTTTTTCTGGGTTAATCATACAACATTTTTTTATTAGCCCCCCCCCTCGAATAAACCCCCACTTAAAAAAATCATAAATTAATTAGCCCCCTGGGGGGCAATTCGAGGATTTACGGTAAGTATCTTTCGAATTTCTAGGTATTAATAGTATTTAGGGCGCACGTGGTCTAGTGGCCGACGCTTATGTTTCTTACCGCAACGGCCCAGGTTCGATTCTCGCTAGATGCAAAAAAATTGTTCAAGACGAGAATTTCCTGAGCGCGCGGCATCTTTGGGAATGCCTAAGAAACCTACCACGGGTTAACCAAAGCCTTGTGAGGGAAATTTGGTAGACGAATTGTTGAATGGGTATCCTTTATCCCTCAGTAGAAGTAGCGATTCGCTGACTATATATAGCTATTAGAAAACATGACGTATATCATGTCACCACAGTGAACTGTGAATGAATTAAAAAAAAAAGTATTTTTTTAAAATTGTATTGCGAAAACCTTTAAAGACGTTTTTTTATTTGAGTCTTTTATTTAGAATAATGTCTTTCGGAGAGTTTGTTAGATTTAGAAAGATTTTGCGTGTTATTTCATCTTTGATTACTGGATTTAGATTTGAGGAATGTTTTTTTTAGAATTTGAAATTCTCGTTGACAAAGAGGCATTATCCTTAAACATACAAACCACTAAATGGGTGCAAAAAAACTTTAGAAAATTGCTATCACAGGGAGACTATCATTTCCTGTCAAAACTTAACTAAGATTCTGTAAAAATTACTCCTTGTCTAGCACCAATCGACCGCATCGGCCTTCCATATTATAAAGTTTTATCAAAAAGTCCATGATTAACTCGCTCAAATATGTATGTGTACCTTTATGTGATGGTGTTCACTTTCAAGGGTATGTAATTGATAAAGTCAATTGTTCTGTGGCATATTATGTCACTCCCTTCGACTTAGAAACTTGAGAATCCAACAGCAACTGCACTAAGGAAAATAGTTTTCCCGGAGAAAGAGTAAAATACTTTTCAATTTTCAATACTTTTCAATTCGATTCAAGTAGTTGTGGCATATAGTTGGTAGCCGCATACTTTAGTTTTGTACTTGGATTACCATTACCTTCAGATAAACAAGAAGCCTATGAAATATCTATGAATTTGATCGAGGACAAATCAAAGGAATCTGGAATCACGAAAATGAGAGGTTCTGAGGCAAAAAAATAATGGCATCCCTCATGAACAGACAACTCACGAACATTTTAAGAGGTTCGATATGTTTACCTATACCTTTGGTGTACCTTTCGATACCTTTGGTGCACGTGGTCTAGTGGTCGAAACTTAGGTTTCTGGCCGCAATGGCCCAGGTTCGATTCTCGCTAGATACAAAAAAAATGTTCAAAACGGGAATTACCTGAGCGCGCGTCGCACCTTTGGGAAGTGCCTGAAAAAACTTACCACGGGTTAACCAAAGCCTTGTGAGGGAAATTTGGTAGACTAATGGTCGAATAATAAGTTACGAAAATGTACTTTCCAACAGTGGACCCCAGTGGAAACAACTACAGCACTTTCTCGTGGTCTGGGTTTTCTGGATTATCCATTTAAATTATGAACTATTATTATTATTATTATACGACTTCAAATTTCTTGATTGATGTATTGGTTAACAAGGCTAAGGAATCTGAATTCTTTCGTGAAAAACCTCCTAAATCCATTCGTTCTAACTAATCCTATGTCACTGATATATCTAAAAATCCACTCTCAAGTATTACTTCAGATGATAAAAGGGCTTATTCGAGCACTAAAAACATTAAAAACTTTTACAGTTTTAAGAGTGGCAAAGTTGTCCACGAAATTGATGGGAAACATTTTTACAATAGTAAAACTTCCTATAAAGGTTACAGCAAAGTTTTTATCTCAGAAGACGACCTTGTTTGTATTTACAGGAGATAAGAAAAAGCAAAAAGTTTCCCATTGCAACGAACAATAACATCAATTTTTTACCCTGCTAATGGTCCGGCATTGCCTTGCATAAGTGTATCATATCGAGTTAATGGTACTATTGATGAAACAACGACAAAACCACACGCCAACGCCACGAAAAGCAACCGAAAAGTGATTGACATATCTGCACCAAGAATTTTGAAGCAAGCAAAGGATTTAATCGGCCAAAGTGTCTTACCAAGATCAGTCTTTGACTCGGTTAATTCACAGTGTGGTGGCGTTTTTAATTCGCAATCGCAAAGCAAAGAACTACGAAATGTTCAGTAGGTCTACTGACAAAAAGACAAACTAAAAAAAGAAAATGGAAATGAGAAAAAGAAAGGAAGTGACGATGATGAATTAACGATGTTAATTAAATTACAGAGAAATGACAACTTTATCGCTCAATTTGCTGCTTACCAGAAAGTTATTATGCATTTCTAACAACTGATACACAACTCGATGACATTGTAGAATTTTGTTGTGCAGAAGGGAGTGTACTGGCCATCGACACAACATTTAATTTATGTAATATGTGGCTTACAGATACGTGCTATCCTAATCTTCGTTTGCTTAACAATGAAGGAAAACACCCAATTTTCCTAGAACCAGGCATACTCGACTTTCAAAAAGATCAATTCATCTTCAGTAGATTTGCACAAGAATTGTGCAGTCACAAAAAAGGTATCAAGGCTTTGCAAGTCATTGGAACAGATTTGGAATCGGCCATTTACAAAGGATTTTCATCAGAAATTTCTGACCTTCGACTGCTTCTATGTGTTCATCATCTGGAGAATGCAGATCGAGGAAAGTTAAAAAAAAAACTCAATCACACAAAAAAAGCCAAGTTCTTCGTGATATATACGGCTTCCAGTATGGTACAACAAAAGAACTCGGCCTTGTCGACTCGAAAGATCCTGAAGATTTCGAAGAAAGAATAACGTCGTTAAAGGAGCGCTGTGAGAGATACTACCCCGAGTTTTATGGATGGTTCAGAGAAAAAAGAAGTATATGTTCATTAAATCTGTTAATGAAAGTACAAGAACAAATACTGAAATCAGTGGGCTTTACTATACCCATACAATCGCGTCACAACAGTCGCGCGAACATAGCTCTAAAGATTCTAGTGTTGAAGATAAAATCGCTACCTTAAAAACTATCATAAACCGGCAGTACAATGATGAGGTACGAGCTTTGTACGAGTCGGGACCATATACAGTCAGCAAACCGTCAGCAAAAATTACAGGAATCGATAAAATGGCACTTTTGGTTCGATGGAAAGAGGAAAGCCCATGTGTAAAAAATTAGAAAAGCGATTCCAACAAAGTCTGAATTATTTTCAAAGCCTAAAAAGAGTGGCAGGAATCATAAAAGTTCATACAAAAAAAATGTTCAAAACGGGAATTACCTGAGCGCGCGTCGCACCTTTGGGAAGTGCCTGAAAAAACTTACCACGGGTTAACCAAAGCCTTGTGAGGGAAATTTGGTAGACTAATGGTCGAATAATAAGTTACGAAAATGTACTTTCCAACAGTGGACCCCAGTGGAAACAACTACAGCACTTTCTCGTGGTCTGGGTTTTCTGGATTATCCATTTAAATTATGAACTATTATTATTATTATTATACGACTTCAAATTTCTTGATTGATGTATTGGTTAACAAGGCTAAGGAATCTGAATTCTTTCGTGAAAAACCTCCTAAATCCATTCGTTCTAACTAATCCTATGTCACTGATATATCTAAAAATCCACTCTCAAGTATTACTTCAGATGATAAAAGGGCTTATTCGAGCACTAAAAACATTAAAAACTTTTACAGTTTTAAGAGTGGCAAAGTTGTCCACGAAATTGATGGGAAACATTTTTACAATAGTAAAACTTCCTATAAAGGTTACAGCAAAGTTTTTATCTCAGAAGACGACCTTGTTTGTATTTACAGGAGATAAGAAAAAGCAAAAAGTTTCCCATTGCAACGAACAATAACATCAATTTTTTACACTGCTAATGGTCCGGCATTGCCTTGCATAAGTGTATCATATCGAGTTAATGGTACTATTGATGAAACAACGACAAAACCACACGCCAACGCCACGAAAAGCAACCGAAAAGTGATTGACATATCTGCACCAAGAATTTTGAAGCAAGCAAAGGATTTAATCGGCCAAAGTGTCTTACCAAGATCAGTCTTTGACTCGGTTAATTCACAGTGTGGTGGCGTTTTTAATTCGCAATCGCAAAGCAAAGAACTACGAAATGTTCAGTAGGTCTACTGACAAAAAGACAAACTAAAAAAAGAAAATGGAAATGAGAAAAAGAAAGGAAGTGACGATGATGAATTAACGATGTTAATTAAATTACAGAGAAATGACAACTTTATCGCTCAATTTGCTGCTTACCAGAAAGTTATTATGCATTTCTAACAACTGATACACAACTCGATGACATTGTAGAATTTTGTTGTGCAGAAGGGAGTGTACTGGCCATCGACACAACATTTAATTTATGTAATATGTGGCTTACAGATACGTGCTATCCTAATCTTCGTTTGCTTAACAATGAAGGAAAACACCCAATTTTCCTAGAACCAGGCATACTCGACTTTCAAAAAGATCAATTCATCTTCAGTAGATTTGCACAAGAATTGTGCAGTCACAAAAAAGGTATCAAGGCTTTGCAAGTCATTGGAACAGATTTGGAATCGGCCATTTACAAAGGATTTTTATCAGAAATTTCTGACCTTCGACTGCTTCTATGTGTTCATCATCTGGAGAATGCAGATCGAGGAAAGTTAAAAAAAAAACTCAATCACACAAAAAAAGCCAAGTTCTTCGTGATATATACGGCTTCCAGTATGGTACAACAAAAGAACTCGGCCTTGTCGACTCGAAAGATCCTGAAGATTTCGAAGAAAGAATAACGTCGTTAAAGGAGCGCTGTGAGAGATACTACCCCGAGTTTTATGGATGGTTCAGAGAAAAAAGAAGTATATGTTCATTAAATCTGTTAATGAAAGTACAAGAACAAATACTGAAATCAGTGGGCTTTACTATACCCATACAATCGCGTCACAACAGTCGCGCGAACATAGCTCTAAAGATTCTAGTGTTGAAGATAAAATCGCTACCTTAAAAACTATCATAAACCGGCAGTACAATGATGAGGTACGAGCTTTGTACGAGTCGGGACCATATACAGTCAGCAAACCGTCAGCAAAAATTACAGGAATCGATAAAATGGCACTTTTGGTTCGATGGAAAGAGGAAAGCCCATGTGTAAAAAATTAGAAAAGCGATTCCAACAAAGTCTGAATTATTTTCAAAGCCTAAAAAGAGTGGCAGGAATCATAATGATAGAGTTCGCAAACGGAAACCACCTGCAGAGACGATACTTAACAAGTTGTCATCAAAGGAGAGCAAGAGAATCCGAGACAGTGATCCCTTTTCAGATCCGAAGCTTATCATGGAGCTGCATTTGCGATCTTTACTTCATCGATCCGTAAAAAAATGTCAAGGAATTTGTGGCAACCAGCTTAAACCAGCCGATTATTATGTTATTAAATCTTATGGTTCTTCAAGTTACAAAGTTAACGGAAAAATGCAGACAACTTACGGACCACAATACGTACATTTTAATGTGATGTGTTTAAGGAACTACTGCAAAGGAAAACACAATAAATCATTTGATACTTTTCCGTTCGACTTGATAACTGTCCATCAAGAAACATTAATCAAAATGAAGAGCAAAGAAATTATTTAGCTAGCTTTGGATTAGAATTTTGATATTTCTAGTAATTTTGTAAGAGAACTTTTTAAACTTTGCTTTTAATTCTTTCAAGTTTTCATCGCTTTCTTCGTGTTTACCTCCTTATACACTTTGTTGTCTATTTACTGATGAATGGCAGAAGTCGAAATTTAAAACAAGTGAAGGAATTATCTCTATTATGTAGATAACACAAGTTAATCATGAACAATATTCCTAACAGTTTTTTTTCGAGATATGAATTACCTTTTCTACTTAGCAAATTTCGAAAAAACTTACTTGAGACTATCCGTAAAAATGAATTTCCGTGGAGTAGAGTGTTTTTGGATACTTCTTTCGTGTCATTTCAGAGCATTTCCTTTCGTGTTTTTAATAGTTATCTTTTGTTATTGTTTTATTATATGGAAATATTAGCAAAGATCATGTGTTTGAGTTTAATTTGTTCTTTAACTTTCATATTTTGTGTGGGTTGTAGTATTTTCTGGGGTGTTAGTAGCATTTGTTGGGGTGATAGTAGTGTTTTTTTGGGGTGGTAGTAGTGTTTTTTGGGGTGGTAGTAGTGTTTTTTGGGGTGTTAGTAGTATTTCCTGGGGTAGTTGTAGTATTTTTTGGGGTGTTAGTAGTGTTTTTTGGGGTCGTAGTAGTGTTTTTTGGGGTAATAGTAATCTTTTTTGGGGTGGGAGTAGTATTTTCTGGGGTCGTTGTAGTATTTTTTGGGGTGGTAGTAGTCTTTTTTGGGGTGGTAGTAGTCTCTTTTGGGGTGGTAGTAGTCTTTTTTGGAGTGGTAATAGTTTTTTTTGGGTGGTAGCGCAAAGTCTCGGTGGTTGTCGTGGTTGCGCAAAATGATAAAACCCCTTTTAAACATTTGGTGAATTAATCATAAATAGAGTACAGTAGACTCTCGATATAACGAACCCCGGATATAACGAACACCTCGATTTAACGAACCAAAGTCCTTTCCCCTTGGATTTAGCCTTAAGAAACTCTTATAAATCCCCTCTATATAACGAACCCCCGATATAACGAACTCTCGATTTAGCGAACCAAATTTTCCGTCCCCTGATCCAATAAAACCTCGATATAATGAACTCAAAGTATCAAATGCTACAGAAAATGACAAAAAAAAAAAAAATAAAGCGCAATATTTTAAATATTTCTTGCATTTCGTGTAGATTGAACTTTATTTATGATTCAGAAAAAGGAAACAATGCAATGTCATCTAAATTGAGCAATTCGAATCATAACATTTGACGTTCGAATCTAAACATAGAAACGAAATGATAATTCGAAATCTATTTGTGGTAAAGGCAAGCGCGAAGTGCAAAAGTGTGAATAAAAATGAAGCGAGTAAATATTTCTATAACCGATACCGTAATGCCTCGATTAAGCGCCCGGGAACTAATTTAAGTTTCGAGGCTCTAGGGTGGATGCTTATTCGGGGGAGCGCTTATTTGCAATTCAGAAAAATTGAACATAAATAAAAGGCAGTTTTAATAGAAACACTTTTTTTCCAAAAAAATTCCACATCTTTGTCACCCTCCTTGTCTTCAACGACAAGTAACATGTCTGGATTCGCGTCAGCGATATCACTCTCGTCGGCTTGAAAGGGGTGAACTTGTTTTAGTAGGTCACGTGCCTGTTGAGTTGTCCCGAATTTCATCTTATTTTCTCACAGCAACTGATAGCGAGAAAAAAAAAGACTTGAAGATAGAAGTTGTTGGTAAAAGAAAACGAGAAATTGGTCTGGTGGTTCCAGCCAAATACACAACAATGACGAACGATATAAAGTTTGCAGAAGTTTTGCTAGAAAGGCTGGAAGAAAAGAAGAAAATCATTGACATTGTGAAATCTAAAAGCTTTTTAAAAAAGTTTCCCTGTTATAAGGAAATCAATCAATCAGTCGACTGAGTCGGTGGTGAGAATAAAAAATTCAGACATGGGTTTTATACTGTTTGGACAGGCGTTAAGTTCTATACTGTCTGAATGAAAATATTTTTTTGACATCAATAAAACAAATCAAAACAAATGGAATAAAATGCTATATAATAAAACGGGCGCGGTGGAGAGCGCACCTTAAATTATCAAGGCGCATGGCCGCCTCTAAATGCCAGGCCTGTACTCACCTCATCCTACCCACCCCATTCTACCCTATGCATTACACACAAATTTTCTAACATACTGAATTGCACCTCTCCAAACAAATTTAAAAGGTATTATATAAATTGTTCATATGTAGAAATTTATTAGATTCGAATGTTGTTACGAATTGTAAACCGAAAGAATCGACCAGACACAGGAACTCTAATCACAGATATGAAGAAAAGACAAGTCTCTCTGCATGATCCAACCAGTGGAGGTCCTTCACTCGGTGTAGCTAAAGTCTACTCGTTTGACAACATTTTCAACAGTGCCACATCACAAAAAACATTGTGTGGGAGCATATTAACTGACTTGTTGATCAATGTTGTCAATGGTAACGATGCATGCTTACTCACATATGGTTACCCGAAATTAGGTGAGTTGATCAATATTTTAACTTTATTCAAGGCAGTGACAGTGGCATCAGTAAAGTCGACTATATATATATATATTAAATAATCATTACTTGTTAATACGGTAAAAAATATTTTCACAAAAAAAAAATAAAACACAGGATTTTACAAGTTCTTCCAAAAAGTTATTGAGGCAAATCATTCCAGGAAAAACAAAGATCATGATTGGTAAGGATGATTCATCAGATAACATTGGTTTGATACCATGTGCAATCTCATGGCTCTATCAGCTCATCGAGGATCGCAAGCAACGAACTGGTGCTAGATTCTCCGTTAGAGTTTCGGCTGTGGAGATTGTTGGCAAATCAGAAAATCTACGAGATTTGTTGGCAGAAGAAAGTACGGTTTATGTCAAGCATTTTTAAGTATTCAATTGTTTATTTCTATCCTTACTTGTTATTCAATTATCTGCACTATCAATGGCACATTAGTTTGTGATAGAATTTTTACACTCATCCTTCATAGATCATGGCAGTACATGCAGTAATGCAAAATCCCCAAGTCTTTACCTTCCCAATGACAGAGTGTCTGCAATACAGGTTAGCTAAAGTTTAGTAAAGCTTTATAATAATAAATCTTTTAAAGCAGAAATAAACAATTTATTTATTTATCGTAAGATACATGCTTTGACAAACCAATGTTTATAGGAATCGAAGAATGTTATACCGAATTTTAGAATGTTGTATAAAAAAGTTATCTTTTATCTACTCCAATGACATTAACATTGTATTTGACAGCTGTCAGATTTCACTGAGCTTCGTTCGCCAACTGGTGAGAAAGCAGCATATTATTTTGACGCTGCAATGGCATCACGGGTATGTAGTGATTTCAGTGAAGAAGGCGCAGATGTAGACGAAAGGAAGAATTCCAATGTTATTTATACACTTCATGTTTATCAGTACATGATTGATAAAGTTGGAACTGGCGAAAGTAAGAAAATCCATTCCTTGAGATATGCTGTGTTTTTGTAAGAGTTTTTTTTTGGAAAATGGTTTTTGTAAGTTTTTCTAGTGTTCATTTCCATAACTAATTGCCACTTCAGTTCATGGTGGTCGATCAAGAATTCATTTCATCGATTTATCCGGTTGCAGTAGAAAGGGAAGAAGTCGAGACACTGGGCAAGGCACGTGGTTGACCCTCTCTGCTCTCAGTAATGTGATTACGTCACTGGCAAACGGCGCCAAGCATATACCACATCGAAACAGTAAACTCACCACATTGTTACGAGAAGCGATGGGATCCATTTCAACGCGGATTACTTTCATTGCAAACATCTCCCAAGATCAAAAGCACTATTCAGAAACGCTGTCAGTCTTGCAGTTAACAACTAGAATACACAGAACAAGAAAGAAAAAGAGTCGAGTAAGTCTTAGCTCAAGATTCTTTTCTGAGTCTTTGTTAATTAACAAAATAAATCACTACCTTTAGTTTTGTTTATGTTTCGTTTAGTTTTTAAATATTTCTTAGTACTCGAGTTCTTCAGGGGGAGATAGTTCTTGCGATGAGAAACGTAAATACCGGCGTCGTTGCAAGCCAGTGACTCCTATGTTGATCACAGAGGCTTGTCAATCAGACACCATTGGCGAGTCAGAACTTAACTCGACTAGCGCTGCAGATGAGTCATGTGACACAGTTATTTACATGGGACCAAACGGGGAGACGCTCAGCGATAAAGACCTCACTGATTTTGAACATCCACCTTCATTGCCGTACAAAGGGTCACATATTGAATTTGAAAAATCAAGGACTATCAGCGAAACTGATCAAGCGTACGCCTTGGGAGGTAATTTACATAGTAAAAGAAATGAGAAGGCAGTTCTCCCAGATGAACCTATTATTGTAAACATATCTTCTCATCGGCATGATTTACAATCCAAACAAAATGACGGCTCTTACAATCAAAGCACTCATGTTAATAGTAGGCTCACAAGTATATATGATGTGTGCGATTTAAAAAAACATGAGAAATCATTAAGTAGAAACAGTGTGAGTGCCAATAACTCCCCTGTGAAAGAAATTTCAAATATTTCTGACTACGATACTTACAGCAAACAGCACACATTGAAATACCAAACCAACCTCTACAATGAATCCTTATTCAACTCTAATGAATCCCTGTCCAGCACAGCCACTGTCGAAAACTTCGAAAGACAATTAGTGACAAAAATCGCAGAGCGTTTTGCCTTGGAAGATGAATTTGATAATTGTAAAGAACTTGACGACTTGAGAACAAACGAAACACCTCAAAGTATATTCAATGAACTTGACTACCAAGAGTTTTTTATTGACGACGAATTAGAAAACAGTATTGGTGCAAAACTAGAAAACAACAATATGTATTTCGATTCGCCTTTTGAAAACTTGACAAAAACGGATGCACAAGATAGAACTCCACTTGACTACATGTTTAGTAGTAGCTACTTAAATTTCGGCGAAACAAGATGTTACGACAGTGCAGATGATACTGATGAAAGAACGGACAAAGAAGTGAGGTAGAAAAAGTAATGTATCTAATATCTATTTATTATAGTTAATTATTTTAATTATTATAACTTATAATTTGTTATATACGTTCTTATATTTTGTTATGTACGTTCAAAACAAGTTTTTTCTTCATTAAATTTCGTCTTTGAATATATATGCACTTTTTACTCGATTTGTAACAAAATACAAAAACTGCGAGATTACACTTGTAATTTATGCAACATAAGAGAGGATGTAAAAGTGTTTGTTTAAGTATCTTTCGAGTAGATATTGTATTTTTTAGTAATAAATGTTGAATTATAATGACTAGTAGCCGTAACAACCAACACCTTGTTTTAGACGATTTTACAGAAGCGGCAGCAGCATCAATAGTAAAGATACAATCATTTCTCCCAGGAGATTTTCAAAACGTATGTTTTATGTTGCTTAAAAGCATCAATTTATTCTTTTTAACTTTTAAATTTTCAGCCATATTTCCGAGAGCTATATATTAAAGAGGGTAGTATTAAACCGCACCACCACCTCTATCCAACTCCACCCACCACCAATCCACCTCCACCCACCATTAATCCACTTCCACCCACCATAAATCCACCTCCACCCACCACAACTTTTCTTTTTCTATGGATCACATATACGTCCTACCATAACAGGAGAATCTTGAATTCGGACAATGGAAAGAATCCAGTATATTTTGAACCCATAATGCTCCACTTTACAAAAGATGAGAAAACATTTTCTCGTTTTGCAATGGAGATGCTATTATTCGAGCCGCATATTAAAAACCTCAGAACAATGGGTATTGATTTGGAGTCAGCGATTTATACTGGTTTCAAACGTTTAATACCAAACGTATGTCGTCTGCTATGTATCTGATGAAGAGGGATGAAGCAAAGCTTGTAAAACCTTTGCCGAAAATTGGAAGAAATATTTCTTGTCGGAAATGCTCTTCATCCGAAATAATTAACGATATTTACGGGACGACAGATGCAAATTATCACGAGTGTTGTCTGGTTGAAGCTTTAGATGATAAGGACTTCAAAGCAAAATTGGAGTCATTGAAAAACAGATGGGAATCACTTTGTCCTGGATTTTTCAAATGGTTTAGACGAAATCGAAGAAAGCTTTTCGTCGAAAGTGTGATCCAATCTACCAGATTAGACATAGATTTAAAGGGCCTTTACTACCAGATAAACTAACGATATCGAATGGATGCATGCGGTTCAGAAAAGAGCACAAAATTTCAAAAGAGAGGTCATTACCATTACCCTATGCAATAAACAGAAGATTATCCAAAGACAAGAAGACGACGAGATTAGAGCTCTTTACAGGGCAGGAAACTATATCCTTGCTCTAACATACAAGAGGTTTCAGGTGGAAAGTCATATATGGCACTCGTGGAATCAAGAACAAAAGACAGATCATATAAACAAGGGAATACGTCACAACCACCTCAGACACGTTTACGATGCTAAAAAATTAAGGACGCAAACCTAGATATAAACGAGGAAAAAGAAATATTAGTAAATATCATCGTTGATCCCCTCGTATCTAACGAAAGAGAACCTCTTGTCGAAAACCGTAGATATAGGCAACAGTCTGAAGATATATCATTCAATGATCCTAGAGCGACAGCGGCGAGAGAATATAAACTTCGTCACCGTTCAAAGCTTCCTAAATTTGTTTCAAAATGTCAAGGTAAATGTGGTAAGCCTATTCAGAAAGAAGATGTGTTAGTGGTGAAATCGTTTGGAAAAATTTCCTGGACGGAAAAAATAACGGGGCAAGAACGGCAAAGATTTGGGCCCATGTATATCCATTTTAGTGATGAATGTCTAAAGAATTTCAATGATAAATTCTATGCCCCTGGTGAATTCTTCGAATGTTGAGTATTTTGCACTTTCTGTTATTTTCTACAGATCACTTGTCTGAGGGTGTAAGTAGTGGCTACGAAAGTATGAGATGCGAGAGTACTGCTAACATTTGTTATGAGGCAGCAGAGACTAATAAAAGAACACAAACAGGTGCGAAGGGATTTCTGTTATTAGCATTTTTACTTGAATAAATATTTAACATATGACCTATATAATCAGGAGGTGAGGGATTATTGGTTCATAACGATTAGAAATAATATCATGAAATTACTTGTATTGTATTAACACAGGGCATGACCTACTTAATATACGGTCTTCTATCTTGCTTAAATCGAAAAAAAATTTCCATTGCATTTTTTGGTGGTGGAGGAGGGAGGTGAACTGAATTGATGATGTTTTCTGTTGTTTGTTTATTTTTCGATTTAAGCAAGATAGAAGGCCGTAAATTAAGTAGGCCATGCACAGGATCTTACCAGTTTTCAATTTTCCATAGGACCACTTATTTGCTTAAGTTCCTTTTAACCTAACTGTTCGTTTAGCATTCGACATGTAAATCGTTTCTCTTTTTACCAACCTCAGAAGCTCGTAAACGGTAAAAATTCCAATAAATTACGCCATTTTTTAATGCACTTTTTCCCCTTTTAAAGTCTCGCGAGACAACGTGTCTCAGTACGAACAGATAAAAGTTCTGCTCCGAGAAAGACAGATCTTGAACCAAGAACTCCAAATGACCTTAAACAGACTGGTTGTCAACGAAATTCCATTGCCAAGAGTCGATGGTAACATTTTTTCTCCCTCGCTAAATTATTATGACTTATTGTATACCTCTTTGTCTTTAGAATACTTGCAGGACTTTCAGGTGAAGGAAGCTGAGAACATTTTGAGTCACGAAAACCGAATACTTGAACAGAAGGTGAAAGTTTGTAAGTCGCATTTGCAGCTGGTTTCTACATATGACATGAACACAAAACAGTCTTCGAAACGGAATTTCATCAAAAGCCCCTTTAAGAAACTGTCCAGAAAAATTCGAGCAAAACTGCGGAAATATCCGACGACAGAGGGTAACAAGTAGATTGCCAAACGTCACTGTCAATCTAATGCTTGTCTGCAGCAGTTAGAAGCGTTTCACTAATTTTACTGCAAATGAAGCTTCACAGATTTTTCTTTTCTAATTTATAACATGAATATTTATTCTTATGTACATAACTCCTTTTGTGGTAATTGTAGTCACTCAAACATTGGTTCTCAATGAATTTGAATAACTAAAGCCTTAAAGGTGGGCTCCACTGGTGTTAACGATAAGTCATAAACCCCTAAACCTTTAAGAATACTACTAAATTTTTCATTGATCTTATTTTTTTTCCAGTACCTAGAATATTTAAATCTTTATTTTTGAATTGAAAACTTACAAAGATTCACAAATGCATCACTGTTGTTGCAAACCCTAAGCTACTTTTAAAGACTGCACCATCTATCTTGAATACCCACTATCTCGAACTAATTTTTTCGGTCCTTTCAGTATTCTTAGTAACTTTAATTATAATTCCATTCGGTTTCTCATGTCGAAACATTTTTCCAGCCCCGTTAGCCAACTATCTCCGAACTTTTCATTTCCAAGTACCATTTTTTAAAGAAAATAGTATGAAAACTTTGAGATTCGAATGTTTGTATTTCTGTGTTCATTTATAATTATAAAAAAGTTTTTTTCTGTGTGTTGGTACAACAAACATGAGGTCGGTCAAGCCAAAGCTTAAAATCTAAACTTTAGGCAAGAAATGAGTAGTTAGCTCCTGAGGAATTAACCGTTGCGGAACTTGTTGACACTGATTCAACTCTTATAATGACAGACATCCCAACAACCGACGAAGAAGTTCTTCCGAGAGTTTGTTCAGTTGGAAGGTGATGAAATGGATGTTAGGAATGATATCGATATATTTGACGAGCCTTTTGCTAAGTAAATTTGAGCTGGAAATGCACTGGAAACGTTACATAACATGGGAATTGGGAAGAAATGCTGATGATGAAAGGTATTTTACAGTGATATGAATCACTGCATGTCATGCTGTGATTTAATAACTTCTAGAAAACATCTTAAACAAATACTTCTATACATTTTGTTTTCTATATCCCTCGAACCCTTATACGCATTAACTTTTGTTTCAGTTTTACTTCTCAGGGCACTAAGTAATAGGTTTACTGTTTTTCGAGTATGTAAAATACCAATTTACCAATCTCGAACTTTTTCAATCCTTTGTGGGGTTCCAAATAGCGGATGTGGAGTGTATGTTTCTCCTGAATGTCCGTCCGTGGGGCAAAATGCGGGGAACAAGGAGGACATGGCGAGTAGAACCCATGTACGCACAACCACCTCAAGGTGGTAAGAAGTTTGAGACTCAGCCCAGGTCCCTCGGTCCTTCATGGAATCCGCTAGAGCAATTCAAGTTGCTTATATTAAGGAATTAAGGCATCTGGGGTACCGTGGGCAAAATGCGGGGAACCAGGAGGGCGTGACGGGTAGGCACCCATGTACGCACAACCACTTCATGGTGGTAAGAAGTCTGATACCTAGCCCAGGACCCTCGGCCCTTCCTGTAATCCGCCAGAGCAATTCTAGATGCCTATATTAAGCAATTAAGGCCTCTGGGGATCCATGGGGCAAAATGTGGGGAACCAGGAGGGCGTGGCGGGTAGGCACCCATGTACGCACAACCACCTGATGGTGGTAAGAAGTTTGACACCCGGCCCAGGTCCCTCGGCTCTTCCTGGAATCGGTTATAGCAATTCTAGGTGCTTATAATAAGGAATTAAGGCCTCTGGGGGTCTGTGGGGCAAAATGCGGGGAACCAGGAGGGCGTGGCGGGTAGGCACCCATGTACGCACAACCACCTCATGGTGGTAAGAAGTTTGACACCCGGCCCAGGTCCTTCGGCATTTCCTGGAATCCGCTAGAGCAATTCTAGGTGCTTATATTAAGGAAATAAGGCCTCTGGGGATCCGTGGGGCAAATTGCGGGGAACCAGAAGGGCGTGGCGGGTAGGCACCCATGTACGCACAACCACCTCATGGTGGTAAGAAGTCTGACACCCAGCCCAGGTCCCTCGGCCCTTCCTGGAATCCGCTAGAGCAATTCTAAGTGCTTATATTAAGGAATTAAAGCCTCTGGGGATCCGTGGGGCAAAATGCGGGGAACCAGGAGGGCGTGGCGGGTAGGCACCCATGTACGCACAATCACCTCATGGTGTTAAGCAGTTTGACACCCGGCCCAGGTCCCTCGGCCCTGCCTAGAATCCGCTAGAGCAATTCTAGATGCTTATATTAAGGAAATAAGGCCTCTGGGGTCCCGTGGGGCAAAATGCGGGGAACCAGGAGGGAGTGGCGGGTAGGCACCCATGTACGCACAACCACCTCATGGTGGTAAGAAGTTTGACACCCGGCCCAGGTCCCTCGGCATTTCCTGGAATCCGCTATAGCAATTCAAGGTGCTTATATTAAGGAATTAAAGCCTCTGGGGATCCGAGGGGCAAAATGCGGGGAACCAGGAGGTCGTGGGGGTAGGCACCCATGTACGCACAACCACCTCATAGTGGTAAGAAGTTTGACACCCGGCCCAGGTCCCTCGGCTCCTCCTGGAATCCGCTATAGCAATTCTAGGTGCTTATAATAAGGAATTAAGGCCTCCGGGGATCCGTGGGGCAAAATGCGGGGAACCAGGAGGGCGTGGCGGGTAGGCACCAATGTACGCACAACCACCTCATGGTGGTAAGAAGTTTGACACCCGGCCCAGGTCCCTCGGCTCTTCCTGGAATCCGCTATAGCAATTCTAGGCGCTTATACTAAGGAATTAATGCCTCTGGAGGTCCGTGAGGCAAACTGCGGGGAACCAGGAGGGCGTGGCGGGTAGGCACCCATGTACGCACAACCACCTCATGGTGGTAAAATGTTTGACACCCGGCTCAGGTCCCTCGGCCCTTCCTGGAACCCGCTAGAGCAATTCTATGTGCTTATATTAAGGAATTAAAGCCTCTGGGAACCGTGGGGCAAAATGCGGGGAACCAGGAGGGCGTGGCGGGTAGGCACCCATGTACGCACAACCACCTCATGGTGGTAAGAAGTTTGACAACCGGCTCAGGTCCCTCGGCATTTCCTGGAATCCGCTAGAGCAATTCTAGGTGCTTATATTTAGGAAATAAGGCCTCTGGGGATCCGTGGGACAAATTGCGGGGAACCAGGAGGGCGTGGCGGGTAGGCACCCATGTACGCACAACCACCTCATGGTGGTAAAAAGTCTGACACCCAGCCCAGGTCCCTCGGCTCTTCCTGGAATCCGCTATAGCAATTCTAGGTGCTTGTAATAAGGAATTAAGGCCTCTGGGGAACCGTGGGGCAAAATGCGGGGAACCAGGAGGGCGTGGCGGGTAGGCACCAATGTACGCACAACCACCTCATGGTGGTAAGAAGTTTGACACCCAGCCCAGGTCCCTCGGCTTTTCCTGGAATCCGTTATAGCAATTCTAGGTGCTTATAATAAGGAATTAAGGCCTCTGGGGATCCGGGGGGCAAAATGTGGGAAACGAGAAGGGCGTGGCGGGTAGGCACCTATGTACGCACAACCACCTCATGGTGGTAAGAAGTTTGACACCCGGCCCAGGTCCTACGGCCCTTCCTGGAATCCGCTATAGCAATTCTAGGTGCTTATAATAAGGAATTAAGGCCTCTGGGGGTCCGTGGGGCAAAATGCAGGGAACCAGGAGGGCGTGGCGGGTAGGCACCCATGTAAGCACAACCACCTTATGGTGGTAAAATGTTTGACACCCGGCTCAGGTCCCTCGGCTTTTCCCGGAATTCGTTATAGCAATTCTAGGTGCTTATAATAAGGAAATAAGGCCTCTGGGGATCCATGGGGCAAATTGCGGGGAACCAAGAGGGCGAAGCGGGTAGGCACCCATGTCCGCACAACCAACTCATGGTGGTAAAAAGTTTGACACCCAGCCCAGGTCCTTCGGCATTTCCTGGAATCCGCTAGAGCAATTCTAGGTGCTTATATTAAGGAAATAAGGCCTCTGGGGATCCGTGGGGCAAATTGCGGGGAACCAGGAGGGCGTGGCGGGTAGGCACCCATGTACGCACAACCACCTCATGGTGGTAAGAAGTTTGACACCCGGCCCAGGTCCCTCGGCTCTTCCTGGAATCCGCTATAGCAATTCTAGGCGCTTATACTAAGGAATTAATGCCTCTGGAGGTCCGTGAGGCAAACTGCGGGGAACCAGGAGGGCGTGGCGGGTAGGCACCCATGTACGCACAACCACCTCATGGTGGTAAAATGTTTGACACCCGGCTCAGGTCCCTCGGCCCTTCCTGGAACCCGCTAGAGCAATTCTATGTGCTAATATTAAGGAATTAAAGCCTCTGGGAACCGTGGGGCAAAATGCGGGGAACCAGGAGGGCGTGGCGGGTAGGCACCCATGTACGCACAACCACCTCATGGTGGTAAGAAGTTTGACAACCGGCTCAGGTCCCTCGGCATTTCCTGGAATCCGCTAGAGCAATTCTAGGTGCTTATATTTAGGAAATAAGGCCTCTGGGGATCCGTGGGACAATTTGCGGGGAACCAGGAGGGCGTGGCGGGTAGGCACCCATGTACGCACAACCACCTCATGGTGGTAAAAAGTCTGACACCCAGCCCAGGTCCCTCGGCTCTTCCTGGAATCCGCTATAGCAATTCTAGGTGCTTGTAATAAGGAATTAAGGCCTCTGGGGAACCGTGGGGCAAAATGCGAGGAACCAGGAGGGCGTGGCGGGTAGGCACCAATGTACGCACAACCACCTCATAGTGGTAAGAAGTTTGACACCCGGCCCAGGTCCCTCGGCTCCTCCTGGAATCCGCTATAGCAATTCTAGGTGCTTATAATAAGGAATTAAGGCCTCCGGGGATCCGTGGGGCAAAATGCGGGGAACCAGGAGGGCGTGGCGGGTAGGCACCAATGTACGCACAACCACCTCATGGTGGTAAGAAGTTTGACACCCGGCCCAGGTCCCTCGGCTCTTCCTGGAATCCGCTATAGCAATTCTAGGCGCTTATACTAAGGAATTAATGCCTCTGGAGGTCCGTGAGGCAAACTGCGGGGAACCAGGAGGGCGTGGCGGGTAGGCACCCATGTACGCACAACCACCTCATGGTGGTAAAATGTTTGACACCCGGCTCAGGTCCCTCGGCCCTTCCTGGAACCCGCTAGAGCAATTCTATGTGCTTATATTAAGGAATTAAAGCCTCTGGGAACCGTGGGGCAAAATGCGGGGAACCAGGAGGGCGTGGCGGGTAGGCACCCATGTACGCACAACCACCTCATGGTGGTAAGAAGTTTGACAACCGGCTCAGGTCCCTCGGCATTTCCTGGAATCCGCTAGAGCAATTCTAGGTGCTTATATTTAGGAAATAAGGCCTCTGGGGATCCGTGGGACAAATTGCGGGGAACCAGGAGGGCGTGGCGGGTAGGCACCCATGTACGCACAACCACCTCATGGTGGTAAAAAGTCTGACACCCAGCCCAGGTCCCTCGGCTCTTCCTGGAATCCGCTATAGCAATTCTAGGTGCTTGTAATAAGGAATTAAGGCCTCTGGGGAACCGTGGGGCAAAATGCGGGGAACCAGGAGGGCGTGGCGGGTAGGCACCAATGTACGCACAACCACCTCATGGTGGTAAGAAGTTTGACACCCAGCCCAGGTCCCTCGGCTTTTCCTGGAATCCGTTATAGCAATTCTAGGTGCTTATAATAAGGAATTAAGGCCTCTGGGGATCCGGGGGGCAAAATGTGGGAAACGAGAAGGGCGTGGCGGGTAGGCACCTATGTACGCACAACCACCTCATGGTGGTAAGAAGTTTGACACCCGGCCCAGGTCCTACGGCCCTTCCTGGAATCCGCTATAGCAATTCTAGGTGCTTATAATAAGGAATTAAGGCCTCTGGGGGTCCGTGGGGCAAAATGCAGGGAACCAGGAGGGCGTGGCGGGTAGGCACCCATGTAAGCACAACCACCTTATGGTGGTAAAATGTTTGACACCCGGCTCAGGTCCCTCGGCTTTTCCCGGAATTCGTTATAGCAATTCTAGGTGCTTATAATAAGGAAATAAGGCCTCTGGGGATCCATGGGGCAAATTGCGGGGAACCAAGAGGGCGAAGCGGGTAGGCACCCATGTCCGCACAACCAACTCATGGTGGTAAAAAGTTTGACACCCAGCCCAGGTCCTTCGGCATTTCCTGGAATCCGCTAGAGCAATTCTAGGTGCTTATATTAAGGAAATAAGGCCTCTGGGGATCCGTGGGGCAAATTGCGGGGAACCAGGAGGGCGTGGCGGGTAGGCACCCATGTACGCACAACCACCTCATGGTGGTAAGAAGTTTGACACCCGGCCCAGGTCCCTCGGCTCTTCCTGGAATCCGCTATAGCAATTCTAGGCGCTTATACTAAGGAATTAATGCCTCTGGAGGTCCGTGAGGCAAACTGCGGGGAACCAGGAGGGCGTGGCGGGTAGGCACCCATGTACGCACAACCACCTCATGGTGGTAAAATGTTTGACACCCGGCTCAGGTCCCTCGGCCCTTCCTGGAACCCGCTAGAGCAATTCTATGTGCTTATATTAAGGAATTAAAGCCTCTGGGAACCGTGGGGCAAAATGCGGGGAACCAGGAGGGCGTGGCGGGTAGGCACCCATGTACGCACAACCACCTCATAGTGGTAAGAAGTTTGACAACCGGCTCAGGTCCCTCGGCATTTCCTGGAATCCGCTAGAGCAATTCTAGGTGCTTATATTTAGGAAATAAGGCCTCTGGGGATCCGTGGGACAAATTGCGGGGAACCAGGAGGGCGTGGCGGGTAGGCACCCATGTACGCACAACCACCTCATGGTGGTAAAAAGTCTGACACCCAGCCCAGGTCCCTCGGCTCTTCCTGGAATCCGCTATAGCAATTCTAGGTGCTTGTAATAAGGAATTAAGGCCTCTGGGGAACCGTGGGGCAAAATGCGAGGAACCAGGAGGGCGTGGCGGGTAGGCACCAATGTACGCACAACCACCTCATGGTGGTAAGAAGTTTGACACCCAGCCCAGGTCCCTCGGCTTTTCCTGGAATCCGTTATAGCAATTCTAGGTGCTTATAATAAGGAATTAAGGCCTCTGGGGATCCGGGGGGCAAAATGTGGGGAACGAGAAGGGCGTGGCGGGTAGGCACCTATGTACGCACAACCACCTCATGGTGGTAAGAAGTTTGACACCCGGCCCAGGTCCTACGGCCCTTCCTGGAATCCGCTATAGCAATTCTAGGTGCTTAAAATAAGGAATTAAGGCCTCTGGGGGTCCGTGGGGCAAAATGCAGGGAACCAGGAGGGCGTGGCGGGTAGGCACCCATGTAAGCACAACCACCTTATGGTGGTAAAATGTTTGACACCCGGCTCAGGTCCCTCGGCTTTTCCCGGAATTCGTTATAGCAATTCTAGGTGCTTATAATAAGGAAATAAGGCCTCTGGGGATCCATGGGGCAAATTGCGGGGAACCAAGAGGGCGAGGCGGGTAGGCACCCATGTACGCACAACCAACTCATGGTGGTAAAAAGTTTGACACCCAGCCCAGGTCCTTCGGCATTTCCTGGAATCCGCTAGAGCAATTCTAGGTGCTTATATTAAGGAAATAAGGCCTCTGGGGATCCGTGGGGCAAATTGCGGGGAACCAGGAGGGCGTGGCGGGTAGGCACCCATGTACGCACAACCACCTCATGGTGGTAAGAAGTCTGACACCCAGCCCAGGTCCCTCGGCCCTTCCTGGAATCCGCTAGAGCAATTCTAAATGCTTATATTAAGGAATTAAAGCCTCTGGGGATCCGTGGGGCAAAATGCGGGGAACCGGGAGGGCGTGGCGGGTAGGCACCCATGTACGTACAATCACCTCATGGTGGTAAGTAGTTTGACACCCGGCCCAGGTCCCTCGGCCCTGCCTAGAATCCGCTAGAGCAATTCTAGATGCTTATATTAAGGAAATAAGGCCTCTGGGGATCCGTGGGGCAAATTGCGGGGAACCAGGAGGGCGTGGCGGGTAGGCACCCATGTACGCACAACCACCTCATGGTGGTAAGAAGTTTGACACCCGGCCCAGGTCGCTCGGCTCTTCCTGGAATCCGCTATAGCAATTCTAGGCGCTTATACTAAGGAATTAATGCCTCTGGAGGTCCGTGAGGCAAACTGCGGGGAACCAGGAGGGCGTGGCGGGTAGGCACCCATGTACGCACAACCACCTCATGGTGGTAAATTGTTTGACACCCGGCTCAGGTCCCTCGGCCCTTCCTGGAACCCGCTAGAGCAATTCTATGTGCTTATATTAAGGAATTAAAGCCTCTGGGAACCGTGGGGCAAAATACGGGGAACCAGGAGGGCGTGGCGGGTAGGCACCCATGTACGCACAACCACCTCATGGTGGTAAGAAGTCTGACACCCAGCCCAGGTCCCTCGGCCCTTCCTGGAATCCGCTAGAGCAATTCTAAATGCTTATATTAAGGAATTAAAGCCTCTGGGGATCCGTGGGACAAATTGCGGGGAACCGGGAGGGCGTGGCGGGTAGGCACCCATGTACGTACAATCACCTCATGGTGGTAAGTAGTTTGACACCCGGCCCAGGTCCCTCGGCCCTGCCTAGAATCCGCTAGAGCAATTCTAGATGCTTATATTAAGGAAATAAGGCCTCTGGGGATCCGTGGGGCAAATTGCGGGGAACCAGGAGGGCGTGGCGGGTAGGCACCCATGTACGCACAACCACCTCATGGTGGTAAGAAGTTTGACACCCGGCCCAGGTCCCTCGGCTCTTCCTGGAATCCGCTATAGCAATTCTAGGCGCTTATACTAAGGAATTAATGCCTCTGGAGGTCCGTGAGGCAAAATGTGGGGAACGAGAAGGGCGTGGCGGGTAGGCACCTATGTACGCACAACCACCTCATGGTGGTAAGAAGTTTGACACCCGGCTCAGGTCCCTCGGCCCTTCCTGGAACCCGCTAGAGCAATTCTATGTGCTTATATTAAGGAATTAAAGGCTCTGGGAACCGTGGGGCAAAATACGGGGAACCAGGAGGGCGTGGCGGGTAGGCACCCATGTACGCACAACCACCTCATGGTGGTAAGAAGTTTGACAACCGGCTCAGGTCCCTCGGCATTTCCTGGAATCCGCTAGAGCAATTCTAGGTGCTTATATTTAGGAAATAAGGCCTCTGGGGATCCGTGGGACAAATTGCGGGGAACCAAGAGGGCGAGGCGGGTAGGCACCCATGTACGCACAACCACCTCATGGTGGTAAAAAGTCTGACACCCAGCCCAGGTCCCTCGGCTCTTCCTGGAATCCGCTATAGCAATTCTAGGTGCTTGTAATAAGGAATTAAGGCCTCTGGGGAACCGTGGGGCAAAATGCGAGGAACCAGGAGGGCGTGGCGGGTAGGCACCAATGTACGCACAACCACCTCATGGTGGTAAGAAGTTTGACACCCAGCCCAGGTCCCTCGGCTTTTCCTGGAATCCGTTATAGCAATTCTAGGTGCTTATAATAAGGAATTAAGGCCTCTGGGGATCCGGGGGGCAAAATGTGGGGAACGAGAAGGGCGTGGCGGGTAGGCACCTATGTACGCACAACCACCTCATGGTGGTAAGAAGTTTGACACCCGGCCCAGGTCCTACGGCCCTTCCTGGAATCCGCTATAGCAATTCTAGGTGCTTATAATAAGGAATTAAGGCCTCTGGGGGTCCGTGGGGCAAAATGCAGGGAACCAGGAGGGCGTGGCGGGTAGGCACCCATGTAAGCACAACCACCTTATGGTGGTAAAATGTTTGACACCCGGCTCAGGTCCCTCGGCTTTTTCCGGAATTCGTTATAGCAATTCTAGGTGCTTATAATAAGGAAATAAGGCCTCTGGGGATCCATGGGGCAAATTGCGGGGAACCAAGAGGGCGAGGCGGGTAGGCACCCATGTACGCACAACCAACTCATGGTGGTAAAAAGTTTGACACCCAGCCCAGGTCCTTCGGCATTTCCTGGAATCCGCTAGAGCAATTCTAGGTGCTTATATTAAGGAAATAAGGCCTCTGGGGATCCGTGGGGCAAATTGCGGGGAACCAGGAGGGCGTGGCGGGTAGGCACCCATGTACGCACAACCACCTCATGGTGGTAAGAAGTCTGACGCCCAGCCCAGGTCCCTCGGCCCTTCCTGGAATCCGCTAGAGCAATTCTAAATGCTTATATTAAGGAATTAAAGCCTCTGGGGATCCGTGGGGCAAAATGCGGGGAACCGGGAGGGCGTGGCGGGTAGGCACCCATGTACGCACAATCACCTCATGGTGGTAAGTAGTTTGACACCCGGCCCAGGTCCCTCGGCCCTGCCTAGAATCCGCTAGAGCAATTCTAGATGCTCATATTAAGGAAATAAGGCCTCTGGGGTCCCGTGGGGCAAAATGCGGGGAACCAGGAGGGCGTGGCGAGTAGGCACCCATGTACGCACAACCACCTCATGGTGGTAAGAAGTTTGACACCCGGCCCAGGTCCCTCGGCATTTCCTGGAATCCGCTATAGCAATTCAAGGTGCTTATATTAAGGAATTAAAGCCTCTGGGGATCCGTGGGGCAAAATGCGGGGAACCAGGAGGTCGTGGGGGTAGGCACCCATGTACGCACAACCACCTCATAGTGGTAAAATGTTTGACACCCGGTTCAGGTCCCTCGGTCCTTCCTGGAACCCGCTAGAGCAATTCTATGTGCTTATATTAAGGAATTAAAGCCTCTGGGGAACCGTGGGGCAAAATGCGGGGAACCAGGAGGGCGTGGCGGGTAGGCACCCATGTACGCACAACCACCTCATGGTGGTAAAAAGTCTGACACCCAGCCCAGGTCCCTCGGCTCTTCCTGGAATCCGCTATAGCAATTCTAGGTGCTTATAATAAGGAATTAAGGCCTCTGGAGGTCCGTGGGGCAAAATGCGGGGAACCAAGAGGGCGTGGCGGGTAGGCACCCATGTAATCACAACCACCTTATGGTGGTAAAATGTTTGACACCCGGCTCAGGTCCCTCGGCCTTTCCCGGAATTCGTTATAGCAATTCTAGGTGCTTATAATAAGGAAATAAGGCCTTTGGGGATCCGTGGGGCAAATTGCGGGGAACCAGGAGGGCGTGGCGGGTAGGCACCCATGTACGCACAACCACCTCATGGTGGTAAGAAATTTGACACCCAGCCCAGGTTCCTCGGCCCTTCCTGGAATCCGCTAGAGCAATTCTAGGTGCTTATATTAAGGAAATAAGGCCTCTGGGGATCCGTGAGGCAAATTGCGGGGAACCAGGAGGGCGTGGCGGGTAGGCACCCATGTACGCACAACCAACTCATGGTGGTAAGAAGTTTGACACCCAGCCCAGGTCCCTCGGCCCTTCCTGGAATCAGCTATAGCAATTTTAGGTGCTTATATTGAGGAATCTAGGCCTCTGGGGGTCTGTGGGGCAAATTGCGGGGAACCAGGAGGGCGTGGCGGGTAGGCACCCATGTACGCACAACCACCTCATAGTGGTAAAATGTTTGACACCCGGCTCAGGTCCCTCGGCATTTCCTGGAATCCGCTAGAGCAATTCTAGGTGCTTATATTAAGGAAACAAGGCCTCTGGGGATCCGTGGGGCAAATTGCGGGGAACCAGGAAAGCGTGGCGGGTAGGCACCCATGTACGCACAACCACCTCATGGTAGTAAGAAGTCTGACACCCAGCCCAGGTCCCTCGGCCCTTCCTGGAATCCGCTAGAGCAATTCTAGGTGCTTATATTAAGGAAATAAGGCCTCTGGGGATCCGTGAGGCAAATTGCGGGGAACCAGGAGGGCGTGGCGGGTAGGCACCCATGTACGCACAACCAACTCATGGTGGTAAAATGTTTGACACCCGGTTCAGGTCCCCCGGCTTTTCCTGGAATCCGTTATAGCAATTCTAGGTGCTTATAATAAGGAATTAAGGCCTCTGGGGATCCGGGGGGCGAAATGTGGGGAACCAGGAGGGCGTGGCGGGTAGGCACCCATGTACGCACAACCAACTCATGGTGGTAAGAAGTTTGACACCCGGCCCAGGTCCCTCGGCCCTTCCTGGAATCCGCTATAGCAATTCTAGGTGCTTATAATAAGGAAATAAAGCCTCTGGGGATCCATGGGGCAAATTGCGGGGAACCAGGAAGGCGAGGCGGGTAGGCACCCATGTACGCACAACCAACTCATGGTGGTAAGAAGTTTGACACCCGGCCCAGGTCCCTCGGCCTTTCCTGGAATCGGTTATAGCAATTCTATGTGCCTATAATAAGGAGTTAAGGCGTCTGGGGGTTTGTGGGGCAAATTTCGGGGAACCAGGAGGGTGTGGCGGTTAGGCACCCATGTACGCACAACCACCTCATGGTGGTAAGAAGTTTGACACTCGGCCCAGGTCCCTCAGCATTTCCTAGAATCCGCTAGAGCAATTCTAGGTGCTTATATTAAGGAATTAATGCCTCTGGAGGTCCGTGAGGCAAACTGCGGGGAACCAGGAGGGCGTGGCGGGTAGGCACCCATGTACGCACAACCACCTCATGGTGGTAAAATGTTTGACACCCGGCTCAGGTCCCTCGGCCCTTCCTGGAACCCGCTAGAGCAATTCTATGTGCTTATATTAAGGAATTAAAGCTTCTGGGAACCGTGGGGCAAAATGCGGGGAACCAGGAGGGCGTGGCGGGTAGGCACCCATGTACGCACAACCACCTCATGGTGGTAAGAAGTTTGACAACCGGCTCAGGTCCCTCGGCATTTCCTGGAATCCGCTAGAGCAATTCTTGGTGCTTATATTTAGGAAATAAGGCCTCTGGGGATTCGTGGGACAAATTGCGGGGAACCAGGAGGGCGTGGCGGGTAGGCACCCATGTACGCACAACCACCTCATGGTGGTAAAAAGTTTGACACCCAGCCCAGGTCCCTCGGCTCTTCCTGGAATCCGCTATAGCAATTCTAGGTGCTTGTAATAAGGAATTAAGGCCTCTGGGGAACCGTGGGGCAAAATGCGGGGAACCAGGAGGGCGTGGCGGGTAGGCACCAATGTACGCACAACCACCTCATGGTGGTAAGAAGTTTGACACCCAGCCCAGGTCCCTCGGCTTTTCCTGGAATCCGTTATAGCAATTCTAGGTGCTTATAATAAAGAATTAAGGCCTCTGGGGGTCCGTAGGGCAAAATGCAGGGAACCAGGAGGGCGTGGCGGGTAGGCACCCATGTAAGCACAACCACCTTATGGTGGTAAAATGTTTGACACCCGGCTCAAGTCCCTCGGCCCTTCCTGGAATCCGCTATAGCAATTCTAGGTGCTTATAATAAGGAATTAAGGCCTCTGGGGGTCCGTAGGGCAAAATGCAGGGAACCAGGAGGGCGTGGCGGGTAGGCACCCATGTAAGCACAACCACCTTATGGTGGTAAAATGTTTGACACCCGGCTCAAGTCCCTCGGCTTTTCCCGGAATTTGTTATAGCAATTCTAGGTGCTTATAATAAGGAAATAAGGCCTCTGGGGATCCATGGGGCAAATTGCGGGGAACCAGGAGGGCGTGGCGGGTAGGCACCCATGTACGCACAACCACCTCATGGTGGTAAGAAGTCTGACACCCAGCCCAGGTCCCTCGGCCCTTCCTGGAATCCGCTAGAGCAATTCTAAGTGCTTATATTAAGGAATTAAAGCCTCTGGGGATCCGTGGGGCAAAATGCGGGGAACCAGGAGGGCGTGGCGGGTAGGCACCCATGTACGCACAATCACCTCATGGTGGTAAGTAGTTTGACACCCGGCCCAGGTCCCTCGGCCCTGCCTAGAATCCGCTAGAGCAATTCTAGATGCTTATATTAAGGAAATAAGGCCTCTGGGGTCCCGTGGGGCAAAATGCGGGGAACCAGGAAGGCGTGGCGAGTAGGCACCCATGTACGCACAACCACCTCATGGTGGTAAGAAGTTTGACACCCGGCCCAGGTCCCTCGGCATTTCCTGGAATCCGCTATAGCAATTCAAGATGCTTATATTAAGGAATTAAAGCCTCTGGGGATCCGTGGGGCAAAATGCGGGGAACCAGGAGGTCGTGGGGGTAGGCACCCATGTACGCACAACCACCTCATAGTGGTAAAATGTTTGACACCCGGTTCAGGTCCCTCGGTCCTTCCTGGAACCCGCTAGAGCAATTCTATGTGCTTATATTAAGGAATTAAAGCCTCTGGGGAACCGTGGGGCAAAATGCGGGGAACCAGGAGGGCGTGGCGGGTAGGCACCCATGTACGCACAACGACCTCATGGTGGTAAGGAGTTTGACAACCGGCTCAGGTCCCTCGGCATTTCCTGGAATCCGCTAGAGCAATTCTAGGTGCTTATATTTAGGAAATAAGGCCTCTGGGGATCCGTGGGGCAAATTGCGGGGAACCAGGAGGGCGTGGCGGGTAGGCACCCATGTACGCACAACCACCTCATGGTGGTAAAAAGTCTGACACCCAGCCCAGGTCCCTCGGCTCTTCCTGGAATCCGCTATAGCAATTCTAGGTGCTTATAATAAGGAATTAAGGCCTCTGGAGGTCCGTGGGGCAAAATGCGGGGAACCAGGAGGGCGTGGCGGGTAGGCACCCATGTAAGCACAACCACCTTATGGTGGTAAAATGTTTGACACCCGGCTCAGGTCCCTCGGCCTTTCCCGGAATTCGTTATAGCAATTCTAGGTGCTTATAATAAGGAAATAAGGCCTCTGGGGATCCATGGGGCAAATTGCGAGGAACCAAGAGGGCGAAGCGGGTAGGCACCCATGTACGCACAACCAACTCATGGTGGTAAGAAGTTTGACACCCAGCCCAGGTCCCTCGGCCCTTCCTGGAATCGGTTATAGCAATTCTATGTGCTTATAATAAGGAGTTAAGGCGTCTGGGGGTCTGTGGGGCAAAATGCGGGGAACCAGGAGGGCGTGGCGGGTAGGCACCCATGTACGCACAACCAACTCATGGTGTTAAGAAGTTTGACACCCGGCCCAGGTCCCTCGGCTTTTCCTGGAATCCGCTAGAGCAATTCAAGGTGCTTATATTAAGGAAACAAGGCCTCTGGGGATCCGTGGGGCAAATTGCGGGGAACCAGGAGGGCGTGGCGGGTAGGCACCCATGTACGCACAACCACCTCATGGTGGTAAGAAATTTGACACCCAGCCCAGGTCCCTCGGCCCTTCCTGGAATCCGCTAGAGCAATTCTAGGTGCTTATATTAAGGAAATAAGGCCTCTGGGGATCCGTGAGGCAAATTGCGGGGAACCAGGAGGGCGTGGCGGGTAGGCACCAATGTACGCACAACCAACTCATGGTGGTAAGAAGTTTGACACCCAGCCCAGGTCCCTCGGCCCTTCCTGGAATCAGCTATAGCAATTTTAGGTGCTTATATTGAGGAATCTAGGCCTCTGGGGGTCTGTGGGGCAAATTGCGGGGAACCAGGAGGGCGGAGGTCGTGGCGGGTAGGCACCCATGTACGCACAACCACCTCATGGTAGTAAGAAGTCTGACACCCAGCCCAGGTCCCTCGGCCCTTCATGGAATCCGCTATAGCAATTCTAGCTGCTTATAATAAGGAATTAAGGCCTCTGGGGGACCGTGGGGCAAAATGCGGGGAACCAGGAGGGCGTGGCGGGTAGGCACCCATGTAAGCACAACCACCTTATGGTGGTAAAATGTTTGACACCCGGTTCAGGTCCCTCGGCTTTTCCTGGAATCCGTTATAGCAATTCTAGGTGCTTATAATAAGGAATTCAGGCCTCTGGGGATCCATGGGGCAAATTGCGGGGAACCAGGAGGGCGAGGCGGGTAGGCACCCATGTACGCACAACCAACTCATGGTGGTAAGAAGTTTGACACCCGGCCCAGGTCCCTCGGCCCTTCCTGGAATCGGTTATAGCAATTCTATGTGCCTATAATAAGGAATTAAGGCCTCTGGGGATCCGTGGGGCAAAATGCGGGGAACCAGGAGGGCGTGGCGGGTAGGCACCAATGTACGCACAACCACCTCATGGTGGTAAGAAGTTTGACACCCGGCCCAGGTCCCTCGGCTCTTCCTGGAATCCGCTATAGCAATTCTAGGCGCTTATACTAAGGAATTAATGCCTCTGGAGGTCCGTGAGGCAAACTGCGGGGAACCAGGAGGGCGTGGCGGGTAGGCACCCATGTACGCACAACCACCTCATGGTGGTAAAATGTTTGACACCCGGCTCAGGTCCCTCGGCCCTTCCTGGAACCCGCTAGAGCAATTCTATGTGCTTATATTAAGGAATTAAAGCCTCTGGGAACCGTGGGGCAAAATGCGGGGAACCAGGAGGGCGTGGCGGGTAGGCACCCATGTACGCACAACCACCTCATGGTGGTAAGAAGTTTGACAACCGGCTCAGGTCCCTCGGCATTTCCTGGAATCCGCTAGAGCAATTCTAGGTGCTTATATTTAGGAAATAAGGCCTCTGGGGATCCGTGGGACAAATTGCGGGGAACCAGGAGGGCGTGGCGGGTAGGCACCCATGTACGCACAACCACCTCATGGTGGTAGAAAGTCTGACACCCAGCCCAGGTCCCTCGGCTCTTCCTGGAATCCGCTATAGCAATTCTAGGTGCTTGTAATAAGGAATTAAGGCCTCTGGGGAACCGTGGGGCAAAATGCGGGGAACCAGGAGGGCGTGGCGGGTAGGCACCAATGTACGCACAACCACCTCATGGTGGTAAGAAGTTTGACACCCAGCCCAGGTCCCTCGGCTTTTCCTGGAATCCGCTATAGCAATTCTAGGTCCTTATAATAAGGAATTAAGGCCTCTGGGGGTCCGTGGGGCAAAATGCAGGGAACCAGGAGGGCGTGGCGGGTAGACACCCATGTAAGCACAACCACCTTATGGTGGTAAAATGTTTGACACCCGGCTCAGGTCCCTCGGCTTTTCCCGGAATTCGTTATAGCAATTCTAGGTGCTTATAATAAGGAAATAAGGCCTCTGGGGCCTATATGGGGCAAATTGCGGGGAACCAAGGGGGCGAGGCGGGTAGGCACCCATGTACGCACAACCAATTTATGGTGGTAAAAAGTTTGACACCCAGCCCAGGTCCTTCGGCATTTCCTGGAATCCGCTAGAGCAATTCTAGGTGCTTATATTAAGGAAATAAGGCCTCTGGGGAGCCGTGGGGCAAATTGCGGGGAACCAGGAGGGCGTGGCGGGTAGGCACCCATGTACGCACAACCACCTCATGGTGGTAAGAAGTCTGACACCCAGCCCATGTCCCTCGGCCCTTCCTGGAATCCGCTAGAGCAATTCTAAGTGCTTATATTAAGGAATTAAAGCCTCTGGGGATCCGTGGGGCAAAATGCGGGGAACCGGGAGGGCGTGGCGGGTAGGTACCCATGTACGCACAATCACCTCATGGTGGTAAGTAGTTTGACACCCGGCCCAGGTCCCTCGGCCCTGCCTAGATTCCGCTAGAGCAATTCTAGATGCTCATATTAAGGAAATAAGGCCTCTGGGGTCCCGTGGGGCAAAATGCGGGGAACCAGGAGGGCGTGGCGAGTAGGCACCCATGTACGCACAACCACCTCATGGTGGTATGAAGTTTGACACCCGGCCCAGGTCCCTCGGCATTTCCTGGAATCCGCTATAGCAATTCAAGGTGCTTATATTAAGGAATTAAAGCCTCTGGGGATCCGTGGGGCAAAATGCGGGGAACCAGGAGGTCGTGGGGGTAGGCACCCATGTACGCACAACCACCTCATAGTGGTAAAATGTTTGACACCCGGTTCAGGTCCCTCGGTCCTTCCTGGAACCCGCTAGAGCAATTCTATGTGCTTATATTAAGGAATTAAAGCCTCTGGGGAACCGTGGGGCAAAATGCGGGGAACCAGGAGGGCGTGGCGGGTAGGCACCCATGTACGCACAACCACCTCATGGTGGTAAAAAGTCTGACACCCAGCCCAGGTGCCTCGGCTCTTCCTGGAATCCGCTATAGCAATTCTAGGTGCTTATAATAAGGAATTAAGGCCTCTGGAGGTCCGTGGGGCAAAATGCGGGGAACCAGGAGGGCGTGGCGGGTAGGCACCCATGTAAGCACAACCACCTTATGGTGGTAAAGTGTTTGACACCCGGCTCAGGTCCCTCGGCCTTTCCCGAAATTCGTTATAGCAATTCTAGGTGCTTATAATAAGGAAATAAGGCCTCTGGGGATCCATGGGGCAAATTGCGAGGAACCAAGAGGGCGAAGCGGGTAGGCACCCATGTACGCACAACCAACTCATGGTGGTAAGAAGTTTGACACCCAGCCCAGGTCCCTCGGCCCTTCCTGGAATCGGTTATAGCAATTCTATGTGCTTATAATAAGGAGTTAAGGCGTCTGGGGGTCTGTGGGGCAAAATGCGGGGAACCAGGAGGGCGTGGCGGGTAGGCACCCATGTACGCACAACCAACTCATGGTGGTAAGAAGTTTGACACCCGGCCCAGGTCCCTCGGCATTTCGTGGAATCCGCTAGAGCAATTCTAGGTGCTTATATTAAGGAAATAAGGCCTCTGGGGATCCGTGGGGCAAATTGCGGGGAACCAGGAGGGCGTGGCGGGTAGGCACCCATGTACGCACAACCACCTCATGGTGGTAAAAAATTTGACACCCAGCCCAGGTCCCTCGGCCCTTCCTGGAATCCGCTAGAGCAATTCTAGGTGCTTATATTAAGGAAATAAGGCCACTGGGGATCCGTGAGGCAAATTGCGGGGAACCAGGAGGGCGTGGCGGGTAGGCACCCATGTACGCACAACCAACTCATGGTGGTAAGAAGTTTGATACCCAGCCCAGGTCCCTCGGCCCTTCCTGGAATCAGCTATAGCAATTTTAGGTGCTTATATTGAGGAATCTAGGCCTCTGGGGGTCTGTGGGGCAAATTGCGGGGAACCAGGAGGGCGTGGCGGGTAGGCACCCATGTACGCACAACCACCTCATAGTGTTAAGAAGTCTGACACCCAGCCCAGGTCCCTCGGCCTTTCTTGGAATCCGCTAGAGCAATTCTAAGTGCTTATATTAAGGAAATAAGGCCTCTGGGGTCCCGTGGGGCAAAATGCGGGGAACAAGGAGGGCGTGGCGAGTAGGCACCCATGTACGCACAACCACCTCATGGTGGTAAGAAGTTTGACACCCGGCCCAGGTCCTACGGCCCTTCCTGGAATCCGCTATAGCAATTCTAGGTGCTTATAATAAGGAATTAAGGCCTCTGGGGGTCCGTGAGGCAAAATGCAGGGAACCAGGAGGGCGTGGCGGGTAGGCACCAATGTACGCACAACCACCTCATGGTGGTAAGAAGTTTGACACCCAGCCCAGGTCCCTCGGCTTTTCCTGGAATCCGTTATAGCAATTCTAGGTGCTTATAATAAGGAATTAAGGCCTCTGGGGATCCGGGGGGCAAAATGTGGGGAACGAGAAGGGCGTGGCGGGTAGGCACCTATGTACGCACAACCACCTCATGGTGGTAAGAAGTTTGACACCCGGCCCAGGTCCAACGGCCCTTCCTGGAATCCGCTATAGCAATTCTAGGTGCTTATAATAAGGAATTAAGGCCTCTGGGGATCCGGGGGGCAAAATGTGGGGAACGAGAAGGGCGTGGCGGGTAGGCACCTATGTACGCACAACCACCTCATGGTGGTAAGAAGTTTGACACCCGGCCCAGGTCCAACGGCCCTTCCTGGAATCCGCTATAGCAATTCTAGGTGCTTATAATAAGGAATTAAGGCCTCTGGGGGTCCGTGGGGCAAAATGCGGGGAACCAGGAGGGCGTGGCGGGTAGGCACCCATGTAAGCACAACCACCTTATGGTGGTAAAATGTTTGACACCCGGCTCAGGTCCCTCGGCATTTCCTGGAATCCGCTAGAGCAATTCTAGGTGCTTATATTAAGGAAACAAGGCCTCTGGGGATCCGTGGGGCAAATTGCGGGGAACCAGGAAAGCGTGGCGGGTAGGCACCCATGTACGCACAACCACCTCATGGTGGTAAGAAGTTTGACAACCGGCTCAGGTCCCTCGGCATTTCCTGGAATCCGCTAGAGCAATTCTAGGTGCTTATATTTAGGAAATAAGGCCTCTGGGGATCCGTGGGACAAATTGCGGGGAACCAGGAGGGCGTGGCGGGTAGGCACCCATGTACGCACAACCACCTCATGGTGGTAAAAAGTCTGACACCCAGCCCAGGTCCCTCGGCTCTTCTTGGAATCCGCTATAGCAATTCTAGGTGCTTGTAATAAGGAATTAAGGCCTCTGGGGAACCGTGGGGCAAAATGCGGGGAACCAGGAGGGCGTGGCGGGTAGGCACCAATGTACGCACAACCACCTCATGGTGGTAAGAAGTTTGACACCCAGCCCAGGTCCCTCGGCTTTTCCTGGAATCCGTTATAGCAATTCTAGGTGCTTATAATAAGGAATTAAGGCCTCTGGGGATCCGGGGGGCAAAATGTGGGAAACGAGAAGGGCGTGGCGGGTAGGCACCTATGTACGCACAACCACCTCATGGTGGTAAGAAGTTTGACACCCGGCCCAGGTCCTACGGCCCTTCCTGGAATCCGCTATAGCAATTCTAGGTGCTTATAATAAGGAATTAAGGCCTCTGGGGGTCCGTGGGGCAAAATGCAGGGAACCAGGAGGGCGTGGCGGGTAGGCACCCATGTAAGCACAACCACCTTATGGTGGTAAAATGTTTGACACCCGGCTCAGGTCCCTCGGCTTTTCCCGGAATTCGTTATAGCAATTCTAGGTGCTTATAATAAGGAAATAAGGCCTCTGGGGATCCATGGGGCAAATTGCGGGGAACCAAGAGGGCGAGGCGGGTAGGCACCCATGTCCGCACAACCAACTCATGGTGGTAAAAAGTTTGACACCCAGCCCAGGTCCTTCGGCATTTCCTGGAATCCGCTAGAGCAATTCTAGGTGCTTATATTAAGGAAATAAGGCCTCTGGGGATCCGTGGGGCAAATTGCGGGGAACCAGGAGGGCGTGGCGGGTAGGCACCCATGTACGCACAACCACCTCATGGTGGTAAGAAGTTTGACACCCGGCCCAGGTCCCTCGGCTCTTCCTGGAATCCGCTATAGCAATTCTAGGCGCTTATACTAAGGAATTAATGCCTCTGGAGGTCCGTGAGGCAAACTGCGGGGAACCAGGAAGGCGTGGCGGGTAGGCACCCATGTACGCACAACCACCTCATGGTGGTAAAATGTTTGACACCCGGCTCAGGTCCCTCGGCCCTTCCTGGAACCCGCTAGAGCAATTCTATGTGCTTATATTAAGGAATTAAAGCCTCTGGGAACCGTGGGGCAAAATGCGGGGAACCAGGAGGGCGTGGCGGGTAGGCACCCATGTACGCACAACCACCTCATGGTGGTAAGAAGTTTGACAACCGGCTCAGGTCCCTCGGCATTTCCTGGAATCCGCTAGAGCAATTCTAGGTGCTTATATTTAGGAAATAAGGCCTCTGGGGATCCGTGGGACAAATTGCGGGGAACCAGGAGGGCGTGGCGGGTAGGCACCCATGTACGCACAACCACCTCATGGTGGTAAAAAGTCTGACACCCAGCCCAGGTCCCTCGGCTCTTCCTGGAATCCGCTATAGCAATTCTAGGTGCTTGTAATAAGGAATTAAGGCCTCTGGGGAACCGTGGGGCAAAATGCGAGGAACCAGGAGGGCGTGGCGGGTAGGCACCAATGTACGCACAACCACCTCATGGTGGTAAGAAGTTTGACACCCAGCCCAGGTCCCTCGGCTTTTCCTGGAATCCGTTATAGCAATTCTAGGTGCTTATAATAAGGAATTAAGGCCTCTGGGGATCCGGGGGGCAAAATGTGGGGAACGAGAAGGGCGTGGCGGGTAGGCACCTATGTACGCACAACCACCTCATGGTGGTAAGAAGTTTGACACCCGGCCCAGGTCCTACGGCCCTTCCTGGAATCCGCTATAGCAATTCTAGGTGCTTATAATAAGGAATTAAGGCCTCTGGGGGTCCGTGGGGCAAAATGCAGGGAACCAGGAGGGCGTGGCGGGTAGGCACCCATGTAAGCACAACCACCTTATGGTGGTAAAATGTTTGACACCCGGCTCAGGTCCCTCGGCTTTTCCCGGAATTCGTTATAGCAATTCTAGGTGCTTATAATAAGGAAATAAGGCCTCTGGGGATCCATGGGGCAAATTGCGGGGAACCAAGAGGGCGAGGCGGGTAGGCACCCATGTACGCACAACCAACTCATGGTGGTAAAAAGTTTGACACCCAGCCCAGGTCCTTCGGCATTTCCTGGAATCCGCTAGAGCAATTCTAGGTGCTTATATTAAGGAAATAAGGCCTCTGGGGATCCGTGGGGCAAATTGCGGGGAACCAGGAGGGCGTGGCGGGTAGGCACCCATGTACGCACAACCACCTCATGGTGGTAAGAAGTCTGACACCCAGCCCAGGTCCCTCGGCCCTTCCTGGAATCCGCTAGAGCAATTCTAAATGCTTATATTAAGGAATTAAAGCCTCTGGGGATCCGTGGGGCAAAATGCGGGGAACCGGGAGGGCGTGGCGGGTAGGCACCCATGTACGTACAATCACCTCATGGTGGTAAGTAGTTTGACACCCGGCCCAGGTCCCTCGGCCCTGCCTAGAATCCGCTAGAGCAATTCTAGATGCTTATATTAAGGAAATAAGGCCTCTGGGGATCCGTGGGGCAAATTGCGGGGAACCAGGAGGGCGTGGCGGGTAGGCACCCATGTACGCACAACCACCTCATGGTGGTAAGAAGTTTGACACCCGGCCCAGGTCCCTCGGCTCTTCCTGGAATCCGCTATAGCAATTCTAGGCGCTTATACTAAGGAATTAATGCCTCTGGAGGTCCGTGAGGCAAACTGCGGGGAACCAGGAGGGCGTGGCGGGTAGGCACCCATGTACGCACAACCACCTCATGGTGGTAAATTGTTTGACACCCGGCTCAGGTCCCTCGGCCCTTCCTGGAACCCGCTAGAGCAATTCTATGTGCTTATATTAAGGAATTAAAGCCTCTGGGAACCGTGGGGCAAAATACGGGGAACCAGGAGGGCGTGGCGGGTAGGCACCCATGTACGCACAACCACCTCATGGTGGTAAGAAGTCTGACACCCAGCCCAGGTCCCTCGGCCCTTCCTGGAATCCTCTAGAGCAATTCTAAATGCTTATATTAAGGAATTAAAGCCTCTGGGGATCCGTGGGACAAATTGCGGGGAACCGGGAGGGCGTGGCGGGTAGGCACCCATGTACGTACAATCACCTCATGGTGGTAAGTAGTTTGACACCCGGCCCAGGTCCCTCGGCCCTGCCTAGAATCCGCTAGAGCAATTCTAGATGCTTATATTAAGGAAATAAGGCCTCTGGGGATCCGTGGGGCAAATTGCGGGGAACCAGGAGGGCGTGGCGGGTAGGCACCCATGTACGCACAACCACCTCATGGTGGTAAGAAGTTTGACACCCGGCCCAGGTCCCTCGGCTCTTCCTGGAATCCGCTATAGCAATTCTAGGCGCTTATACTAAGGAATTAATGCCTCTGGAGGTCCGTGAGGCAAAATGTGGGGAACGAGAAGGGCGTGGCGGGTAGGCACCTATGTACGCACAACCACCTCATGGTGGTAAGAAGTTTGACACCCGGCTCAGGTCCCTCGGCCCTTCCTGGAACCCGCTAGAGCAATTCTATGTGCTTATATTAAGGAATTAAAGCCTCTGGGAACCGTGGGGCAAAATACGGGGAACCAGGAGGGCGTGGCGGGTAGGCACCCATGTACGCACAACCACCTCATGGTGGTAAGAAGTTTGACAACCGGCTCAGGTCCCTCGGCATTTCCTGGAATCCGCTAGAGCAATTCTAGGTGCTTATATTTAGGAAATAAGGCCTCTGGGGATCCGTGGGACAAATTGCGGGGAACCAAGAGGGCGAGGCGGGTAGGCACCCATGTACGCACAACCACCTCATGGTGGTAAAAAGTCTGACACCCAGCCCAGGTCCCTCGGCTCTTCCTGGAATCCGCTATAGCAATTCTAGGTGCTTGTAATAAGGAATTAAGGCCTCTGGGGAACCGTGGGGCAAAATGCGAGGAACCAGGAGGGCGTGGCGGGTAGGCACCAATGTACGCACAACCACCTCATGGTGGTAAGAAGTTTGACACCCAGCCCAGGTCCCTCGGCTTTTCCTGGAATCCGTTATAGCAATTCTAGGTGCTTATAATAAGGAATTAAGGCCTCTGGGGATCCGGGGGGCAAAATGTGGGGAACGAGAAGGGCGTGGCGGGTAGGCACCTATGTACGCACAACCACCTCATGGTGGTAAGAAGTTTGACACCCGGCCCAGGTCCTACGGCCCTTCCTGGAATCCGCTATAGCAATTCTAGGTGCTTATAATAAGGAATTAAGGCCTCTGGGGGTCCGTGGGGCAAAATGCAGGGAACCAGGAGGGCGTGGCGGGTAGGCACCCATGTAAGCACAACCACCTTATGGTGGTAAAATGTTTGACACCCGGCTCAGGTCCCTCGGCTTTTCCCGGAATTCGTTATAGCAATTCTAGGTGCTTATAATAAGGAAATACGGCCTCTGGGGATCCATGGGGCAAATTGCGGGGAACCAAGAGGGCGAGGCGGGTAGGCACCCATGTACGCACAACCAACTCATGGTGGTAAAAAGTTTGACACCCAGCCCAGGTCCTTCGGCATTTCCTGGAATCCGCTAGAGCAATTCTAGGTGCTTATATTAAGGAAATAAGGCCTCTGGGGATCCGTGGGGCAAATTGCGGGGAACCAGGAGGGCGTGGCGGGTAGGCACCCATGTACGCACAACCACCTCATGGTGGTAAGAAGTCTGACGCCCAGCCCAGGTCCCTCGGCCCTTCCTGGAATCCGCTAGAGCAATTCTAAATGCTTATATTAAGGAATTAAAGCCTCTGGGGATCCGTGGGGCAAAATGCGGGGAACCGGGAGGGCGTGGCGGGTAGGCACCCATGTACGCACAATCACCTCATGGTGGTAAGTAGTTTGACACCCGGCCCAGGTCCCTCGGCCCTGCCTAGAATCCGCTAGAGCAATTCTAGATGCTCATATTAAGGAAATAAGGCCTCTGGGGTCCCGTGGGGCAAAATGCGGGGAACCAGGAGGGCGTGGCGAGTAGGCACCCATGTACGCACAACCACCTCATGGTGGTAAGAAGTTTGACACCCGGCCCAGGTCCCTCGGCATTTCCTGGAATCCGCTATAGCAATTCAAGGTGCTTATATTAAGGAATTAAAGCCTCTGGGGATCCGTGGGGCAAAATGCGGGGAACCAGGAGGTCGTGGGGGTAGGCACCCATGTACGCACAACCACCTCATAGTGGTAAAATGTTTGACACCCGGTTCAGGTCCCTCGGTCCTTCCTGGAACCCGCTAGAGCAATTCTATGTGCTTATATTAAGGAATTAAAGCCTCTGGGGAACCGTGGGGCAAAATGCGGGGAACCAGGAGGGCGTGGCGGGTAGGCACCCATGTACGCACAACCACCTCATGGTGGTAAAAAGTCTGACACCCAGCCCAGGTCCCTCGGCTCTTCCTGGAATCCGCTATAGCAATTCTAGGTGCTTATAATAAGGAATTAAGGCCTCTGGAGGTCCGTGGGGCAAAATGCGGGGAACCAAGAGGGCGTGGCGGGTAGGCACCCATGTAAGCACAACCACCTTATGGTGGTAAAATGTTTGACACCCGGCTCAGGTCCCTCGGCCTTTCCCGGAATTCGTTATAGCAATTCTAGGTGCTTATAATAAGGAAATAAGGCCTTTGGGGATCCGTGGGGCAAATTGCGGGGAACCAGGAGGGCGTGGCGGGTAGGCACCCATGTACGCACAACCACCTCATGGTGGTAAGAAATTTGACACCCAGCCCAGGTCCCTCGGCCCTTCCTGGAATCCGCTAGAGCAATTCTAGGTGCTTATATTAAGGAAATAAGGCCTCTGGGGATCCGTGAGGCAAATTGCGGGGAACCAGGAGGGCGTGGCGGGTAGGCACCCATGTACGCACAACCAACTCATGGTGGTAAGAAGTTTGACACCCAGCCCAGGTCCCTCGGCCCTTCCTGGAATCAGCTATAGCAATTTTAGGTGCTTATATTGAGGAATCTAGGCCTCTGGGGGTCTGTGGGGCAAATTGCGGGGAACCAGGAGGGCGTGGCGGGTAGGCACCCATGTACGCACAACCACCTCATAATGGTAAAATGTTTGACACCCGGCTCAGGTCCCTCGGCATTTCCTGGAATCCGCTAGAGCAATTCTAGGTGCTTATATTAAGGAAACAAGGCCTCTGGGGATCCGTGGGGCAAATTGCGGGGAACCAGGAAAGCGTGGCGGGTAGGCACCCATGTACGCACAACCACCTCATGGTAGTAAGAAGTCTGACACCCAGCCCAGGTCCCTCGGCCCTTCCTGGAATCCGCTAGAGCAATTCTAGGTGCTTATATTAAGGAAATAAGGCCTCTGGGGATCCGTGAGGCAAATTGCGGGGAACCAGGAGGGCGTGGCGGGTAGGCACCCATGTACGCACAACCAACTCATGGTGGTAAAATGTTTGACACCCGGTTCAGGTCCCCCGGCCCTTCCTGGAATCAGCTATAGCAATTTTAGGTGCTTATATTGAGGAATCTAGGCCTCTGGGGGTCTGTGGGGCAAATTGCGGGGAACCAGGAGGGCGTGGCGGGTAGGCACCCATGTACGCACAACCACCTCATAGTGGTAAAATGTTTGACACCCGGCTCAGGTCCCTCGGCATTTCCTGGAATCCGCTAGAGCAATTCTAGGTGCTTATATTAAGGAAACAAGGCCTCTGGGGATCCGTGGGGCAAATTGCGGGGAACCAGGAAAGCGTGGCGGGTAGGCACCCATGTACGCACAACCACCTCATGGTAGTAAGAAGTCTGACACCCAGCCCAGGTCCCTCGGCCCTTCATGGAATCCGCTATAGCAATTCTAGCTGCTTATAATAAGGAATTAAGGCCTCTGGGGGTCCGTGGGGCAAAATGCGGGGAACCAGGAGGGCGTGGCGGGTAGGCACCCATGTAAGCACAACCACCTTATGGTGGTAAAATGTTTGACACCCGGTTCAGGTCCCCCGGCTTTTCCTGGAATCCGTTATAGCAATTCTAGGTGCTTATAATAAGGAATTAAGGCCTCTGGGGATCCGGGGGGCGAAATGTGGGGAACCAGGAGGGCGTGGCGGGTAGGCACCCATGTACGCACAACCAACTCATGGTGGTAAGAAGTTTGACACCCGGCCCAGGTCCCTCGGCCCTTCCTGGAATCCGCTATAGCAATTCTAGGTGCTTATAATAAGGAAATAAGGCCTCTGGGGATCCATGGGGCAAATTGCGGGGAACCAGGAAGGCGAGGCGGGTAGGCACCCATGTACGCACAACCAACTCATGGTGGTAAGAAGTTTGACACCCGGCCCAGGTCCCTCGGCCTTTCCTGGAATCGGTTATAGCAATTCTATGTGCCTATAATAAGGAGTTAAGGCGTCTGGGGGTCTGTGGGGCAAATTTCGGGGAACCAGGAGGGTGTGGCGGTTAGGCACCCATGTACGCACAACCACCTCATGGTGGTAAGAAGTTTGACACTCGGCCCAGGTCCCTCAGCATTTCCTAGAATCCGCTAGAGCAATTCTAGGTGCTTATATTAAGGAATTAATGCCTCTGGAGGTCCGTGAGGCAAACTGCGGGGAACCAGGAGGGCGTGGCGGGTAGGCACCCATGTACGCACAACCACCTCATGGTGGTAAAATGTTTGACACCCGGCTCAGGTCCCTCGGCCCTTCCTGGAACCCGCTAGAGCAATTCTATGTGCTTATATTAAGGAATTAAAGCCTCTGGGAACCGTGGGGCAAAATGCGGGGAACCAGGAGGGCGTGGCGGGTAGGCACCCATGTACGCACAACCACCTCATGGTGGTAAGAAGTTTGACAACCGGCTCAGGTCCCTCGGCATTTCCTGGAATCCGCTAGAGCAATTCTTGGTGCTTATATTTAGGAAATAAGGCCTCTGGGGATTCGTGGGACAAATTGCGGGGAACCAGGAGGGCGTGGCGGGTAGGCACCCATGTACGCACAACCACCTCATGGTGGTAAAAAGTCTGACACCCAGCCCAGGTCCCTCGGCTCTTCCTGGAATCCGCTATAGCAATTCTAGGTGCTTGTAATAAGGAATTAAGGCCTCTGGGGAACCGTGGGGCAAAATGCGGGGAACCAGGAGGGCGTGGCGGGTAGGCACCAATGTACGCACAACCACCTCATGGTGGTAAGAAGTTTGACACCCAGCCCAGGTCCCTCGGCTTTTCCTGGAATCCGTTATAGCAATTCTAGGTGCTTATAATAAGGAATTAAGGCCTCTGGGGATTCGGGGGGCAAAATGTGGGGAACGAGAAGGGCGTGGCGGGTAGGCACCTATGTACGCACAACCACCTTATGGTGGTAAGAAGTTTGACACCCGGCCCAGGTCCTACGGCCCTTCCTGGAATCCGCTATAGCAATTCTAGGTGCTTATAATAAGGAATTAAGGCCTCTGGGGGTCCGTAGGGCAAAATGCAGGGAACCAGGAGGGCGTGGCGGGTAGGCACCCATGTAAGCACAACCACCTTATGGTGGTAAAATGTTTGACACCCGGCTCAGGTCCCTCGGCTTTTCCCGGAATTTGTTATAGCAATTCTAGGTGCTTATAATAAGGAAATAAGGCCTCTGGGGATCCATGGGGCAAATTGCGGGGAACCAGGAGGGCGTGGCGGGTAGGCACCCATGTACGCACAACCACCTCATGGTGGTAAGAAGTCTGACACCCAGCCCAGGTCCCTCGGCCCTTCCTGGAATCCGCTAGAGCAATTCTAAGTGCTTATATTAAGGAATTAAAGCCTCTGGGGATCCGTGGGGCAAAATGCGGGGAACCAGGAGGGCGTGGCGGGTAGGCACCCATGTACGCACAATCACCTCATGGTGGTAAGTAGTTTGACACCCGGCCCAGGTCCCTCGGCCCTGCCTAGAATCCGCTAGAGCAATTCTAGATGCTTATATTAAGGAAATAAGGCCTCTGGGGTCCCGTGGGGCAAAATGCGGGGAACCAGGAAGGCGTGGCGAGTAGGCACCCATGTACGCACAACCACCTCATGGTGGTAAGAAGTTTGACACCCGGCCCAGGTCCCTCGGCATTTCCTGGAATCCGCTATAGCAATTCAAGGTGCTTATATTAAGGAATTAAAGCCTCTAGGGATCCGTGGGGCAAAATGCGGGGAACCAGGAGGTCGTGGGGGTAGGCACCCATGTACGCACAACCACCTCATAGTGGTAAAATGTTTGACACCCGGTTCAGGTCCCTCGGTCCTTCCTGGAACCCGCTAGAGCAATTCTATGTGCTTATATTAAGGAATTAAAGCCTCTGGGGAACCGTGGGGCAAAATGCGGGGAACCAGGAGGGCGTGGCGGGTAGGCACCCATGTACGCACAACGACCTCATGGTGGTAAGGAGTTTGACAACCGGCTCAGGTCCCTCGGCATTTCCTGGAATCCGCTAGAGCAATTCTAGGTGCTTATATTTAGGAAATAAGGCCTCTGGGGATCCGTGGGGCAAATTGCGGGGAACCAGGAGGGCGTGGCGGGTAGGCACCCATGTACGCACAACCACCTCATGGTGGTAAAAAGTCTGACACCCAGCCCAGGTCCCTCGGCTCTTCCTGGAATCCGCTATAGCAATTCTAGGTGCTTATAATAAGGAATTAAGGCCTCTGGAGGTCCGTGGGGCAAAATGCGGGGAACCAGGAGGGCGTGGCGGGTAGGCACCCATGTAAGCACAACCACCTTATGGTGGTAAAATGTTTGACACCCGGCTCAGGTCCCTCGGCCTTTCCCGGAATTCGTTATAGCAATTCTAGGTGCTTATAATAAGGAAATAAGGCCTCTGGGGATCCATGGGGCAAATTGCGGGGAACCAAGAGGGCGAAACGGGTAGGCACCCATGTACGCACAACCAACTCATGGTGGTAAGAAGTTTGACACCCAGCCCAGGTCCCTCGGCCCTTCCTGGAATCGGTTATAGCAATTCTATGTGCTTATAATAAGGAGTTAAGGCGTCTGGGGGTCTGTGGGGCAAAATGCGGGGAACCAGGAGGGCGTGGCGGGTAGGCACCCATGTACGCACAACCAACTCATGGTGTTAAGAAGTTTGACACCCGGCCCAGGTCCCTCGGCTTTTCCTGGAATCCGCTAGAGCAATTCAAGGTGCTTATATTAAGGAAACAAGGCCTCTGGGGATCCGTGGGGCAAATTGCGGGGAACCAGGAGGGCGTGGCGGGTAGGCACCCATGTACGCACAACCACCTCATGGTGGTAAGAAATTTGACACCCAGCCCAGGTCCCTCGGCCCTTCCTGGAATCCGCTAGAGCAATTCTAGGTGCTTATATTAAGGAAATAAGGCCTCTGGGGATCCGTGAGGCAAATTGCGGGGAACCAGGAGGGCGTGGCGGGTAGGCACCAATGTACGCACAACCAACTCATGGTGGTAAGAAGTTTGACACCCAGCCCAGGTCCCTCGGCCCTTCCTGGAATCAGCTATAGCAATTTTAGGTGCTTATATTGAGGAATCTAGGCCTCTGGGGGTCTGTGGGGCAAATTGCGGGGAACCAGGAGGGCGGAGGTCGTGGCGGGTAGGCACCCATGTACGCACAACCACCTCATGGTAGTAAGAAGTCTGACACCCAGCCCAGGTCCCTCGGCCCTTCATGGAATCCGCTATAGCAATTCTAGCTGCTTATAATAAGGAATTAAGGCCTCTGGGGGACCGTGGGGCAAAATGCGGGGAACCAGGAGGGCGTGGCGGGTAGGCACCCATGTAAGCACAACCACCTTATAGTGGTAAAATGTTTGACACCCGGTTCAGGTCCCTCGGCTTTTCCTGGAATCCGTTATAGCAATTCTAGGTGCTTATAATAAGGAATTCAGGCCTCTGGGGATCCATGGGGCAAATTGCGGGGAACCAGGAGGGCGAGGCGGGTAGGCACCCATGTACGCACAACCAACTCATGGTGGTAAGAAGTTTGACACCCGGCCCAGGTCCCTCGGCCCTTCCTGGAATCGGTTATAGCAATTCTATGTGCCTATAATAAGGAATTAAGGCCTCTGGGGATCCGTGGGGCAAAATGCGGGGAACCAGGAGGGCGTGGCGGGTAGGCACCAATGTACGCACAACCACCTCATGGTGGTAAGAAGTTTGACACCCGGCCCAGGTCCCTCGGCTCTTCCTGGAATCCGCTATAGCAATTCTAGGCGCTTATACTAAGGAATTAATGCCTCTGGAGGTCCGTGAGGCAAACTGCGGGGAACCAGGAGGGCGTGGCGGGTAGGCACCCATGTACGCACAACCACCTCATGGTGGTAAAATGTTTGACACCCGGCTCAGGTCCCTCGGCCCTTCCTGGAACCCGCTAGAGCAATTCTATGTGCTTATATTAAGGAATTAAAGCCTCTGGGAACCGTGGGGCAAAATGCGGGGAACCAGGAGGGCGTGGCGGGTAGGCACCCATGTACGCACAACCACCTCATGGTGGTAAGAAGTTTGACAACCGGCTCAGGTCCCTCGGCATTTCCTGGAATCCGCTAGAGCAATTCTAGGTGCTTATATTTAGGAAATAAGGCCTCTGGGGATCCGTGGGACAAATTGCGGGGAACCAGGAGGGCGTGGCGGGTAGGCACCCATGTACGCACAACCACCTCATGGTGGTAGAAAGTCTGACACCCAGCCCAGGTCCCTCGGCTCTTCCTGGAATCCGCTATAGCAATTCTAGGTGCTTGTAATAAGGAATTAAGGCCTCTGGGGAACCGTGGGGCAAAATGCGGGGAACCAGGAGGGCGTGGCGGGTAGGCACCAATGTACGCACAACCACCTCATGGTGGTAAGAAGTTTGACACCCAGCCCAGGTCCCTCGGCTTTTCCTGGAATCCGCTATAGCAATTCTAGGTCCTTATAATAAGGAATTAAGGCCTCTGGGGGTCCGTGGGGCAAAATGCAGGGAACCAGGAGGGCGTGGCGGGTAGACACCCATGTAAGCACAACCACCTTATGGTGGTAAAATGTTTGACACCCGGCTCAGGTCCCTCGGCTTTTCCCGGAATTCGTTATAGCAATTCTAGGTGCTTATAATAAGGAAATAAGGCCTCTGGGGCCTATATGGGGCAAATTGCGGGGAACCAAGGGGGCGAGGCGGGTAGGCACCCATGTACGCACAACCAATTTATGGTGGTAAAAAGTTTGACACCCAGCCCAGGTCCTTCGGCATTTCCTGGAATCCGCTAGAGCAATTCTAGGTGCTTATATTAAGGAAATAAGGCCTCTGGGGAGCCGTGGGGCAAATTGCGGGGAACCAGGAGGGCGTGGCGGGTAGGCACCCATGTACGCACAACCACCTCATGGTGGTAAGAAGTCTGACACCCAGCCCAGGTCCCTCGGCCCTTCCTGGAATCCGCTAGAGCAATTCTAAGTGCTTATATTAAGGAATTAAAGCCTCTGGGGATCCGTGGGGCAAAATGCGGGGAACCGGGAGGGCGTGGCGGGTAGGTACCCATGTACGCACAATCACCTCATAGTGGTAAGTAGTTTGACACCCGGCCCAGGTCCCTCGGCCCTGCCTAGATTCCGCTAGAGCAATTCTAGATGCTCATATTAAGGAAATAAGGCCTCTGGGGTCCCGTGGGGCAAAATGCGGGGAACCAGGAGGGCGTGGCGAGTAGGCACCCATGTACGCACAACCACCTCATGGTGGTATGAAGTTTGACACCCGGCCCAGGTCCCTCGGCATTTCCTGGAATCCGCTATAGCAATTCAAGGTGCTTATATTAAGGAATTAAAGCCTCTGGGGATCCGTGGGGCAAAATGCGGGGAACCAGGAGGTCGTGGGGGTAGGCACCCATGTACGCACAACCACCTCATAGTGGTAAAATGTTTGACACCCGGTTCAGGTCCCTCGGTCCTTCCTGGAACCCGCTAGAGCAATTCTATGTGCTTATATTAAGGAATTAAAGCCTCTGGGGAACCGTGGGGCAAAATGCGGGGAACCAGGAGGGCGTGGCGGGTAGGCACCCATGTACGCACAACCACCTCATGGTGGTAAAAAGTCTGACACCCAGCCCAGGTGCCTCGGCTCTTCCTGGAATCCGCTATAGCAATTCTAGGTGCTTATAATAAGGAATTAAGGCCTCTGGAGGTCCGTGGGGCAAAATGCGGGGAACCAGGAGGGCGTGGCGGGTAGGCACCCATGTAAGCACAACCACCTTATGGTGGTAAAGTGTTTGACACCCGGCTCAGGTCCCTCGGCCTTTCCCGGAATTCGTTATAGCAATTCTAGGTGCTTATAATAAGGAAATAAGGCCTCTGGGGATCCATGGGGCAAATTGCGGGGAACCAAGAGGGCGAAGCGGGTAGGCACCCATGTACGCACAACCAACTCATGGTGGTAAGAAGTTTGACACCCAGCCCAGGTCCCTCGGCCCTTCCTGGAATCGGTTATAGCAATTCTATGTGCTTATAATAAGGAGTTAAGGCGTCTGGGGGTCTGTGGGGCAAAATGCGGGGAACCAGGAGGGCGTGGCGGGTAGGCACCCATGTACGCACAACCAACTCATGGTGGTAAGAAGTTTGACACCCGGCCCAGGTCCCTCGGCATTTCGTGGAATCCGCTAGAGCAATTCTAGGTGCTTATATTAAGGAAATAAGGCCTCTGGGGATCCGTGGGGCAAATTGCGGGGAACCAGGAGGGCGTGGCGGGTAGGCACCCATGTACGCACAACCACCTCATGGTGGTAAGAAAGTTGACACCCAGCCCAGGTCCCTCGGCCCTTCCTGGAATCCGCTAGAGCAATTCTAGGTGCTTATATTAAGGAAATAAGGCCACTGGGGATCCGTGAGGCAAATTGCGGGGAACCAGGAGGGCGTGGCGGGTAGGCACCCATGTACGCACAACCAACTCATGGTGGTAAGAAGTTTGATACCCAGCCCAGGTCCCTCGGCCCTTCCTGGAATCAGCTATAGCAATTTTAGGTGCTTATATTGAGGAATCTAGGCCTCTGGGGGTCTGTGGGGCAAATTGCGGGGAACCAGGAGGGCGTGGCGGGTAGGCACCCATGTACGCACAACCACCTCATAGTGGTAAGAAGTCTGACACCCAGCCCAGGTCCCTCGGCCTTTCTTGGAATCCGCTAGAGCAATTCTAAGTGCTTATATTAAGGAAATAAGGCCTCTGGGGTCCCGTGGGGCAAAATGCGGGGAACAAGGAGGGCGTGGCGAGTAGGCACCCATGTACGCACAACCACCTCATGGTGGTAAGAAGTTTGACACCCGGCCCAGGTCCTACGGCCCTTCCTGGAATCCGCTATAGCAATTCTAGGTGCTTATAATAAGGAATTAAGGCCTCTGGGGGTCCGTGAGGCAAAATGCAGGGAACCAGGAGGGCGTGGCGGGTAGGCACCAATGTACGCACAACCACCTCATGGTGGTAAGAAGTTTGACACCCAGCCCAGGTCCCTCGGCTTTTCCTGGAATCCGTTATAGCAATTCTAGGTGCTTATAATAAGGAATTAAGGCCTCTGGGGATCCGGGGGGCAAAATGTGGGGAACGAGAAGGGCGTGGCGGGTAGGCACCTATGTACGCACAACCACCTCATGGTGGTAAGAAGTTTGACACCCGGCCCAGGTCCAACGGCCCTTCCTGGAATCCGCTATAGCAATTCTAGGTGCTTATAATAAGGAATTAAGGCCTCTGGGGATCCGGGGGGCAAAATGTGGGGAACGAGAAGGGCGTGGCGGGTAGGCACCTATGTACGCACAACCACCTCATGGTGGTAAGAAGTTTGACACCCGGCCCAGGTCCAACGGCCCTTCCTGGAATCGGTTATAGCAATTCTATGTGCCTATAATAAGGAATTAAGGCCTCTGGGGATCCGTGGGGCAAAATGCGGGGAACCAGGAGGGCGTGGCGGGTAGGCACCAATGTACGCACAACCACCTCATGGTGGTAAGAAGTTTGACACCCGGCCCAGGTCCCTCGGCTCTTCCTGGAATCCGCTATAGCAATTCTAGGCGCTTATACTAAGGAATTAATGCCTCTGGAGGTCCGTGAGGCAAACTGCGGGGAACCAGGAGGGCGTGGCGGGTAGGCACCCATGTACGCACAACCACCTCATGGTGGTAAAATGTTTGACACCCGGTTCAGGTCCCTCGGCCCTTCCTGGAACCCGCTAGAGCAATTCTATGTGCTTATATTAAGGAATTAAAGCCTCTGGGAACCGTGGGGCAAAATGCGGGGAACCAGGAGGGCGTTGCGGGTAGGCACCCATGTACGCACAACCACCTCATGGTGGTAAGAAGTTTGACAACCGGCTCAGGTCCCTCGGCATTTCCTGGAATCCGCTAGAGCAATTCTAGGTGCTTATATTTAGGAAATATGGCCTCTGGGGATCCGTGGGACAAATTGCGGGGAACCAGGAGGGCGTGGCGGGTAGGCACCCATGTACGCACAACCACCTCATGGTGGTAGAAAGTCTGACACCCAGCCCAGGTCCCTCGGCTCTTCCTGGAATCCGCTATAGCAATTCTAGGTGCTTGTAATAAGGAATTAAGGCCTCTGGGGAACCGTGGGGCAAAATGCGGGGAACCAGGAGGGCGTGGCGGGTAGGCACCAATGTACGCACAACCACCTCATGGTGGTAAGAAGTTTGACACCCAGCCCAGGTCCCTCGGCTTTTCCTGGAATCCGCTATAGCAATTCTAGGTGCTTATAATAAGGAATTAAGGCCTCTGGGGGTCCGTGGGGCAAAATGCAGGGAACCAGGAGGGCGTGGCGGGTAGACACCCATGTAAGCACAACCACCTTATGGTGGTAAAATGTTTGACACCCGGCTCAGGTCCCTCGGCTTTTCCCGGAATTCGTTATAGCAATTCTAGGTGCTTATAATAAGGAAATAAGGCCTCTGGGGCCTATATGGGGCAAATTGCGGGGAACCAAGGGGGCGAGGCGGGTAGGCACCCATGTACGCACAACCAACTCATGGTGGTAAAAAGTTTGACACCCAGCCCAGGTCCTTCGGCATTTCCTGGAATCCGCTAGAGCAATTCTAGGTGCTTATATTAAGGAAATAAGGCCTCTGGGGAGCCGTGGGGCAAATTGCGGGGAACCAGGAAGGCGTGGCGGGTAGGCACCCATGTACGCACAACCACCTCATGGTGGTAAGAAGTCTGACACCCAGCCCAGGTCCCTCGGCCCTTCCTGGAATCCGCTAGAGCAATTCTAAGTGCTTATATTAAGGAATTAAAGCCTCTGGGGATCCGTGGGGCAAAATGCGGGGAACCGGGAGGGCGTGGCGGGTAGGTACCCATGTACGCACAATCACCTCATGGTGGTAAGTAGTTTGACACCCGGCCCAGGTCCCTCGGCCCTGCCTAGATTCCGCTAGAGCAATTCTAGATGCTCATATTAAGGAAATAAGGCCTCTGGGGTCCCGTGGGGCAAAATGCGGGGAACCAGGAGTGCGTGGCGAGTAGGCACCCATGTACGCACAACCACCTCATGGTGGTATGAAGTTTGACACCCGGCCCAGGTCCCTCGGCATTTCCTGGAATCCGCTATAGCAATTCAAGGTGCTTATATTAAGGAATTAAAGCCTCTGGGGATCCGTGGGGCAAAATGCGGGGAACCAGGAGGTCGTGGGGGTAGGCACCCATGTACGCACAACCACCTCATAGTGGTAAAATGTTTGACACCCGGTTCAGGTCCCTCGGTCCTTCCTGGAACCCGCTAGAGCAATTCTATGTGCTTATATTAAGGAATTAAAGCCTCTGGGGAACCGTGGGGCAAAATGCGGGGAACCAGGAGGGCGTGGCGGGTAGGCACCCATGTACGCACAACCACCTCATGGTGGTAAAAAGTCTGACACCCAGCCCAGGTCCCTCGGCTCTTCCTGGAATCCGCTATAGCAATTCTAGGTGCTTATAATAAGGAATTAAGGCCTCTGGAGGTCCGTGGGGCAAAATGCGGGGAACCAGGAGGGCGTGGCGGGTAGGCACCCATGTAAGCACAACCACCTTATGGTGGTAAAGTGTTTGACACCCGGCTCAGGTCCCTCGGCCTTTCCCGGAATTCGTTATAGCAATTCTAGGTGCTTATAATAAGGAAATAAGGCCTCTGGGGATCCATGGGGCAAATTGCGGGGAACCAAGAGGGCGAAGCGGGTAGGCACCCATGTACGCACAACCAACTCATGGTGGTAAGAAGTTTGACACCCAGCCCAGGTCCCTCGGCCCTTCCTGGAATCGGTTATAGCAATTCTATGTGCTTATAATAAGGAGTTTAGGCGTCTGGGGGTCTGTGGGGCAAAATGCGGGGAACCAGGAGGGCGTGGCGGGTAGGCACCCATGTACGCACAACCAACTCATGGTGGTAAGAAGTTTGACACCCGGCCCAGGTCCCTCGGCATTTCGTGGAATCCGCTAGAGCAATTCTAGGTGCTTATATTAAGGAAATAAGGCCTCTGGGGATCCGTGGGGCAAATTGCGGGGAACCAGGAGGGCGTGGCGGGTAGGCACCCATGTACGCACAACCACCTCATGGTGGTAAGAAATTTGACACCCAGCCCAGGTCCCTCGGCCCTTCCTGGAATCCGCTAGAGCAATTCTAGGTGCTTATATTAAGGAAATAAGGCCACTGGGGATCCGTGAGGCAAATTGCGGGGAACCAGGAGGGCGTGGCGGGTAGGCACCCATGTACGCACAACCAACTCATGGTGGTAAGAAGTTTGATACCCAGCCCAGGTCCCTCGGCCCTTCCTGGAATCAGCTATAGCAATTTTAGGTGCTTATATTGAGGAATCTAGGCCTCTGGGGGTCTGTGGGGCAAATTGCGGGGAACCAGGAGGGCGTGGCGGGTAGGCACCCATGTACGCACAACCACCTCATAGTGGTAAGAAGTCTGACACCCAGCCCAGGTCCCTCGGCCTTTCTTGGAATCCGCTAGAGCAATTCTAAGTGCTTATATTAAGGAAATAAGGCCTCTGGGGTCCCGTGGGGCAAAATGCGGGGAACAAGGAGGGCGTGGCGAGTAGGCACCCATGTACGCACAACCACCTCATGGTGGTAAGAAGTTTGACACCCGGCCCAGGTCCTACGGCCCTTCCTGGAATCCGCTATAGCAATTCTAGGTGCTTATAATAAGGAATTAAGGCCTCTGGGGGTCCGTGAGGCAAAATGCAGGGAACCAGGAGGGCGTGGCGGGTAGGCACCAATGTACGCACAACCACCTCATGGTGGTAAGAAGTTTGACACCCAGCCCAGGTCCCTCGGCTTTTCCTGGAATCCGTTATAGCAATTCTAGGTGCTTATAATAAGGAATTAAGGCCTCTGGGGATCCGGGGGGCAAAATGTGGGGAACGAGAAGGGCGTGGCGGGTAGGCACCTATGTACGCACAACCACCTCATGGTGGTAAGAAGTTTGACACCCGGCCCAGGTCCAACGGCCCTTCCTGGAATCCGCTATAGCAATTCTAGGTGCTTATAATAAGGAATTAAGGCCTCTGGGGGTCCGTGGGGCAAAATGCGGGGAACCAGGAGGGCGTGGCGGGTAGGCACCCATGTAAGCACAACCACCTTATGGTGGTAAAATGTTTGACACCCGGCTCAGGTCCCTCGGCATTTCCTGGAATCCGCTAGAGCAATTCTAGGTGCATATATTAAGGAAACAAGGCCTCTGGGGATCCGTGGGGCAAATTGCGGGGAACCAGGAAAGCGTGGCGGGTAGGCACCCATGTACGCACAACCACCTCATGGTAGTAAGAAGTCTGACACCCAGCCCAGGTCCCTCGGCCCTTCATGGAATCCGCTATAGCAATTCTAGCTGCTTATAATAAGGAATTAAGGCCTCTGGGGGTCCTTGGGGCAAAATGCGGGGAACCAGGAGGGCGTGGCGGGTAGGCACCCATGTAAGCACAACCACCTTATGGTGGTAAAATGTTTGACACCCGGTTCAGGTCCCTCGGTTTTTCCTGGAATCCGTTATAGCAATTCTAGGTGCTTATAATAAGGAATTAAGGCCTCTGGGGATCCGGGGGGCGAAATGTGGGGAACCAGGAGGGCGTGGCGGGTAGGCACCCATGTACGCACAACCAACTCATGGTGGTAAGAAGTTTGACACCCGGCCCAGGTCCCTCGGCCCTTCCTGGAATCCGCTATAGCAATTCTAGGTGCTTATAATAAGGAAATAAGGCCTCTGGGGATCCATGGGGCAAATTGCGGGGAACCAGGAGGGTGTGGCGGTTAGGCACCCATGTACGCACAACCACCTCATGGTGGTAAGAAGTTTGACACCCGGCCCAGGTCCCTCAGCATTTCCTAGAATCCGCTAGAGCAATTCTAGGTGCTTATATTAAGGAATTAATGCCTCTGGAGGTCCGTGAGGCAAACTGCGGGGAACCAGGAGGGCGTGGCGGGTAGGCACCCATGTACGCACAACCACCTCATGGTGGTAAAATGTTTGACACCCGGCTCAGGTCCCTCGGCCCTTCCTGGAACCCGCTAGAGCAATTCTATGTGCTTATATTAAGGAATTAAAGACTCTGGGAACCGTGGGGCAAAATGCGGGGAACCAGGAGGGCGTGGCGGGTAGGCACCCATGTACGCACAACCACCTCATGGTGGTAAGAAGTTTGACAACCGGCTCAGGTCCCTCGGCATTTCCTGGAATCCGCTAGAGCAATTCTAGGTGCTTATATTTAGGAAATAAGGCCTCTGGGGATCCGTGGGACAAATTGCGGGGAACCAGGAGGGCGTGGCGGGTAGGCACCCATGTACGCACAACCACCTCATGGTGGTAAAAAGTCTGACACCCAGCCCAGGTCCCTCGGCTCTTCCTGGAATCCGCTATAGCAATTCTAGGTGCTTGTAATAAGGAATTAAGGCCTCTGGGGAACCGTGGGGCAAAATGCGGGGAACCAGGAGGGCGTGGCGGGTAGGCACCAATGTACGCACAACCACCTCATGGTGGTAAGAAGTTTGACACCCAGCCAATGTCCCTCGGCTTTTCCTGGAATCCGTTATAGCAATTCTAGGTGCTTATAATAAGGAATTAAGGCCTCTGGGGATCCGGGGGGCAAAATGTGGGGAACGAGAAGGGCATGGCGGGTAGGCACCTATGTACGCACAACCACCTTATGGTGGTAAGAAGTTTGACACCCGGCCCAGGTCCTACGGCCCTTCCTGGAATCCGCTATAGCAATTCTAGGTGCTTATAATAAGGAATTAAGGCCTCTGGGGGTCCGTGGGGCAAAATGCAGGGAACCAGGAGGGCGTGGCGGGTAGGCACCCATGTAAGCACAACCACCTTATGGTGGTAAAATGTTTGACACCCGGCTCAGGTCCCTCGGCTTTTCCCGGAATTCGTTATAGCAATTCTAGGTGCTTATAATAAGGAAATAAGGCCTCTGGGGATCCATGGGGCAAATTGCGGGGAACCAGGAGGGCGTGGCGGGTAGGCACCCATGTACGCACAACCACCTCATGGTGGTAAAAAGTCTGACACCCAGCCCAGGTCCTTCGGCATTTCCTGGAATCCGCTAGAGCAATTCTAGGTGCTTATATTAAGGAAATAAGGCCTCTGGGGATCCGTGGGGCAAATTGCGGGGAACCAGGAGGGCGTGGCGAGTAGGCACCCATGTACGCACAACCACCTCATGGTGGTAAGAAGTTTGACACCCGGCCCAGGTCCCTCGGCATTTCCTGGAATCCGCTATAGCAATTCAAGGTGCTTATATTAAGGAATTAAAGCCTCTGGGGATCCGTGGGGCAAAATGCGGGGAACCAGGAGGTCGTGTGGGTAGGCACCCATGTACGCACAACCACCTCATGGTGGTAAAATGTTTGACACCCGGTTCAGGTCCCTCGGTCCTTCCTGGAACCCGCTAGAGCAATTCTATGTGCTTATATTAAGGAATTAAAGCCTCTGGGGAACCGTGGGGCAAAATGCGGGGAACCAGGAGGGCGTGGCGGGTAGGCACCCATGTACGCACAACCACCTCATGGTGGTAAGGAGTTTGACAACCGGCTCAGGTCCCTCGGCATTTCCTGGAATCCGCTAGAGCAATTCTAGGTGCTTATATTTAGGAAATAAGGCCTCTGGGGATCCGTGGGGCAAATTGCGGGGAACCAGGAGGGCGTGGCGGGTAGGCACCCATGTACGCACAACCACCTCATGGTGGTAAAAAGTCTGACACCCAGCCCAGGTCCCTCGGCTCTTCCTGGAATCCGCTATAGCAATTCTAGGTGCTTATAATAAGGAATTAAGGCCTCTGGAGGTCCGTGGGGCAAAATGCGGGGAACCAGGAGGGCGTGGCGGGTAGGCACCCATGTAAGCACAACCACCTTATGGTGGTAAAATGTTTGACACCCGGCTCAGGTCCCTCGGCCTTTCCCGGAATTCGTTATAGCAATTCTAGGTGCTTATAATAAGGAAATAAGGCCTCTGGGGATCCATGGGGCAAATTGCGGGGAACCAAGAGGGCGAAGCGGGTAGGCACCCATGTACGCACAACCAACTCATGGTGGTAAGAAGTTTGACACCCAGCCCAGGTCCCTCGGCCCTTCCTGGAATCGGTTATAGCAATTCTATGTGCCTATAATAAGGAGTTAAGGCGTCTTGGGGTCCGTGGGGCAAAATGCGGGGAACCAGGAGGGCGTGGCGGGTAGGCACCCATGTACGCACAACCAACTCATGCTGGTAAGAAGTTTGACACCCGGCCCAGGTCCCTCGGCATTTCCTGGAACCCGCTAGAGCAATTCTAGGTGCTTATATTAAGGAAATAAGGCCTCTGGGGATCCGTGGGACAAATTGCGGGGAACCAGGAGGGCGTGGCGGGTAGGCACCCATGTACGCACAACCACCTCATGGTGGTAAGAAATTTGACACCCAGCCCAGGTCCCTCGGCCCTTCCTGGAATCCGCTAGAGCAATTCTAGGTGCTTATATTAAGGAAATAAGGCCTCTGGGGATCCGTGAGGCAAATTGCGGGGAACCAGGAGGGCTTGGCGGGTAGGCACCCATGTACGCACAACCAACTCATGGTGGTAAGAATTTTGACACCCAGCCCAGGTCCCTCGGCCCTTCCTGGAATCAGCTATAGCAATTTTAGGTGTTTATATTGAGGAATCTAGGCCTCTGGGGGTCTGTGGGGCAAATTGCGGGGAACCAGGAGGGCGTGGCGGGTAGGCACCCATGTACGCACAACCACCTCATAGTGGTAAGATGTCTGACACCCAGCCCAGGTCCCTCGGCCTTTCTTGGAATCCGCTAGAGCAATTCTAAGTGCTTATATTAAGGAAATAAGGCCTCTGGGGTCCCGTGGGGCAAAATGCGGGGAACCAGGAGGGCGTGGCGTGTAGGCACCCATGGACGCACAACCACCTCATGGTGGTAAGAAGTTTGACACCCGGCCCAGGTCCTACGGCCCTTCCTGGAATCCGCTATAGCAATTCTAGGTGCTTATAATAAGGAATTAAGGCCTCTGGGGGTCCGTGAGGCAAAATGCAGGGAACCAGGAGGGCGTGGCGGGTAGGCACCAATGTACGCACAACCACCTCATGGTGGTAAGAAGTTTGACACCCAGCCCAGGTCCCTCGGCCTTTCTTGGAATCCGCTAGAGCAATTCTAAGTGCTTATATTAAGGAAATAAGGCCTCTGGGGTCCCGTGGGGCAAAATGCGGGGAACCAGGAGGGCGTGGCGTGTAGGCACCTATGGACGCACAACCACCTCATGGTGGTAAGAAGTTTGACACCCGGCCCAGGTCCTACGGCCCTTCCTGGAATCCGCTAGAGCAATTCTAGGTGCTTATATTAAGGAAACAAGGCCTCTGGGGATCCGTGGGGCAAATTGCGGGGAACCAGGAAAGCGTGGCGGGTAGGCACCCATGTACGCACAACCACCTCATGGTGGTAAGAAGTCTGACACCCAGCCCAGGTCCCTCGGCCCTTCATGGAATCCGCTATAGCAATTCTAGCTGCTTATAATAAGGAATTAAGGCCTCTGGGGGTCCGTGGGGCAAAATACGGGGAACCAGGAGGGCGTGGCGGGTAGGCACCCATGTAAGCACAACCACCTTATGGTGGTAAAATGTTTGACACCCGGTTCAGGTCCCTCGGCTTTTCCTGGAATCCGTTATAGCAATTCTAGGTGCTTATAATAAGGAATTAAGGCCTCTGGGGTTCCGGGGGGCGAAATGTGGGGAACCAGGAGGGCGTGGCGGGTAGGCACCCATGTACGCACAACCAACTCATGGTGGTAAGAAGTTTGACACCCGGCCCAGGTCCCTCGGACCTTCCTGGAATCCGCTATAGCAATTCTAGGTGCTTATAATAAAGAAATAAGGCCTCTGGGGATCCATGGGGCAAATTGCGGGGAACCAGGAGGGCAAGGCGGGTAGGCACCCATGTACGCACAACCAACTCATGGTGGTAAGAAGTTTGACACCCGGCCCAGGTCCCTCGGCCCTTCCTGGAATCGGTTATAGCAATTCTATGTGCCTATAATAAGGAGTTAAGGCGTCTGGGGGTCTGTGGGGCAAATTTCGGGGAACCAGGAGGGTGTGGCGGGTAGGCACCCATGTACGCACAACCACCTCATGGTGGTAAGAAGTTTGACACCCGGCCCAGGTCCCTCGGCATTTCCTGGAATTCGCTAGAGCAATTCTAAGTGCTTATATTAAGGAAATAAGGCCTCTGGGGATCCGTGGGGCAAATTGCGGGGAACCAGGAGGGCGTGGCAGGTAGGCACCCATGTACGCACAACCACCTCATGGTGGAAAGAAGTTTGACACCCGGCCCAGGTCCCTCGGCATTTACTGGAATCCGCTAGAGCAATTCTAGGTGCTTGTATTAAGGAAATAAGGCCTCTGGGGGTCCATGGGGCAAAATGCGGGGAACCAGGAGGGCGTGGCGGGTAGGCACCCATGTAAGCACAACCACCTTATGGTGGTAAAATGTTTGACACCCGGCTCAGGTCCCGCGGCTTTTCCTGGAATCCGTTATAGCAATTCTAGGTGCTTATAATAAGGAATTAAGGCCTCTGGGGAACCGTGGGGCAAAATGCGGGGAACCAGGTGGGCGTGGCAAGTAGGCACCGATGTACGCATAACCACCTCATGGTGGTAAGAAGTTTGACACCCAGCCCAGGTCCCTCGACTTTTCCTGGAATCAGTTATAGCAATTCTAAGTGCTTATTATAAGAAATTAAGGACTCTGGGGGACCGTGGGGCAAAATGCGGGGAACAAGGAGGGCGTGGCGGGTAGGCACTCATGTACGTACAACCACCTCATGGTGGTAAGAAGTTTGACACCCGGCCCAGGTCCCTCGGCATTTCCTGGAATCCGCTAGAGCAATTCTAAGTGCTTATATTAAGGAATTAAAGCCTCTGGGGAACGGTGGGGCAAAATGCGGGGAACCAGGAGGGCGTGGCGGGTAGGCACCCATGTACGCATAACCACCTCATGGTGGTAAGATGTTTGACACCCGGCCCAGGTCCCTCGGCTCTTCCTGGAATCCGCTACAGCAATTCTAGGTGCTTATTATAAGGAATTAAGGCCTCTGGGGAACCGTGGGGCAATATGCGGGGAACCAGGAGGGCGTGGCGGGTAAGCACCCACGTACGCACAACCCCCCCATGGTGGTAAAAAGTTTGACACCCGGCCCAGGTCCCTCGGCTCTTCCTGGAATCCGTTATAGCAATTCTAGGTGCTTATTATAAGGAATTAAGGCCTGTGGGGAACCGTGGGGCAAAATGCGGGGAACCAGGAGGGCGTGGCGGGTAGGCACCCATGTACGCACAACCAACTCATGGTGGTAAGAAGTTTGACACCCAGCCCAGGTCCCTCGGCCCTTCCTGGAATCGGTTATAGCAATTCTATGTGCCTATAATAAGGAGTTAAGGCGTCTGGGGGTCCGTGGGGCAAAATGCGGGGAACCAGGAGGGCGTGGCGGGTAGGCACCCATGTACGCACAACCAACTCATGGTGGTAAGAAGTTTGACACCCGGCCCAGGTCCCTCGGCATTTCCTGGAACCCGCTAGAGCAATTCTAGGTGCTTATATTAAGGAAATAAGGCCTCTGGGGATCCGTGGGACAAATTGCGGGGAACCAGGAGGGCGTGGCGGGTAGGCACCCATGTACGCACAACCACCTCATGGTGGTAAGAAATTTGACACCCAGCCCAGGTCCCTCGGCCCTTCCTGGAATCCGCTAGAGCAATTCTAGGTGCTTATATTAAGGAAATAAGGCCTCTGGGGATCCGTGAGGCAAATTGCGGGGAACCAGGAGGGCTTGGCGGGTAGGCACCCATGTACGCACAACCAACTCATGGTGGTAAGAATTTTGACACCCAGCCCAGGTCCCTCGGCCCTTCCTGGAATCAGCTATAGCAATTTTAGGTGCTTATATTGAGGAATCTAGGCCTCTGGGGGTCTGTGGGGCAAATTGCGGGGAACCAGGAGGGCGTGGCGGGTAGGCACCCATGTACGCACAACCACCTCATAGTGGTAAGATGTCTGACACCCAGCCCAGGTCCCTCGGCCTTTCTTGGAATCCGCTAGAGCAATTCTAAGTGCTTATATTAAGGAAATAAGGCCTCTGGGGTCCCGTGGGGCAAAATGCGGGGAACCAGGAGGGCGTGGCGTGTAGGCACCCATGGACGCACAACCACCTCATGGTGGTAAGAAGTTTGACACCCGGCCCAGGTCCTACGGCCCTTCCTGGAATCCGCTATAGCAATTCTAGGTGCTTATAATAAGGAATTAAGGCCTCTGGGGGTCCGTGAGGCAAAATGCAGGGAACCAGGAGGGCGTGGCGGGTAGGCACCAATGTACGCACAACCACGTCATGGTGGTAAGAAGTTTGACACCCAGCCCAGGTCCCTCGGCCTTTCTTGGAATCCGCTAGAGCAATTCTAAGTGCTTATATTAAGGAAATAAGGCCTCTGGGGTCCCGTGGGGCAAAATGCGGGGAACCAGGAGGGCGTGGCGTGTAGGCACCCATGGACGCACAACCACCTCATGGTGGTAAGAAGTTTGACACCCGGCCCAGGTCCTACGGCCCTTCCTGGAATCCGCTAGAGCAATTCTAGGTGCTTATATTAAGGAAACAAGGCCTCTGGGGATCCGTGGGGCAAATTGCGGGGAACCAGGAAAGCGTGGCGGGTAGGCACCCATGTACGCACAACCACCTCATGGTGGTAAGAAGTCTGACACCCAGCCCAGGTCCCTCGGCCCTTCATGGAATCCGCTATAGCAATTCTAGCTGCTTATAATAAGGAATTAAGGCCTCTGGGGGTCCGTGGGGCAAAATACGGGGAACCAGGAGGGCGTGGCGGGTAGGCACCCATGTAAGCACAACCACCTTATGGTGGTAAAATGTTTGACACCCGGTTCAGGTCCCTCGGCTTTTCCTGGAATCCGTTATAGCAATTCTAGGTGCTTATAATAAGGAATTAAGGCCTCTGGGGTTCCGGGGGGCGAAATGTGGGGAACCAGGAGGGCGTGGCGGGTAGGCACCCATGTACGCACAACCAACTCATGGTGGTAAGAAGTTTGACACCCGGCCCAGGTCCCTCGGACCTTCCTGGAATCCGCTATAGCAATTCTAGGTGCTTATAATAAAGAAATAAGGCCTCTGGGGATCCATGGGGCAAATTGCGGGGAACCAGGAGGGCAAGGCGGGTAGGCACCCATGTACGCACAACCAACTCATGGTGGTAAGAAGTTTGACACCCGGCCCAGGTCCCTCGGCCCTTCCTGGAATCGGTTATAGCAATTCTATGTGCCTATAATAAGGAGTTAAGGCGTCTGGGGGTCTGTGGGGCAAATTTCGGGGAACCAGGAGGGTGTGGCGGGTAGGCACCCATGTACGCACAACCACCTCATGGTGGTAAGAAGTTTGACACCCGGCCCAGGTCCCTCGGCATTTCCTGGAATTCGCTAGAGCAATTCTAAGTGCTTATATTAAGGAAATAAGGCCTCTGGGGATCCGTGGGGCAAATTGCGGGGAACCAGGAGGGCGTGGCAGGTAGGCACCCATGTACGCACAACCACCTCATGGTGGAAAGAAGTTTGACACCCGGCCCAGGTCCCTCGGCATTTACTGGAATCCGCTAGAGCAATTCTAGGTGCTTGTATTAAGGAAATAAGGCCTCTGGGGGTCCATGGGGCAAAATGCGGGGAACCAGGAGGGCGTGGCGGGTAGGCACCCATGTAAGCACAACCACCTTATGGTGGTAAAATGTTTGACACCCGGCTCAGGTCCCGCGGCTTTTCCTGGAATCCGTTATAGCAATTCTAGGTGCTTATAATAAGGAATTAAGGCCTCTGGGGAACCGTGGGGCAAAATGCGGGGAACCAGGTGGGCGTGGCAAGTAGGCACCGATGTACGCATAACCACCTCATGGTGGTAAGAAGTTTGACACCCAGCCCAGGTCCCTCGACTTTTCCTGGAATCAGTTATAGCAATTCTAAGTGCTTATTATAAGAAATTAAGGACTCTGGGGGACCGTGGGGCAAAATGCGGGGAACAAGGAGGGCGTGGCGGGTAGGCACTCATGTACGTACAACCACCTCATGGTGGTAAGAAGTTTGACACCCGGCCCAGGTCCCTCGGCATTTCCTGGAATCCGCTAGAGCAATTCTAAGTGCTTATATTAAGGAATTAAAGCCTCTGGGGAACGGTGGGGCAAAATGCGGGGAACCAGGAGGGCGTGGCGGGTAGGCACCCATGTACGCATAACCACCTCATGGTGGTAAGATGTTTGACACCCGGCCCAGGTCCCTCGGCTCTTCCTGGAATCCGCTACAGCAATTCTAGGTGCTTATTATAAGGAATTAAGGCCTCTGGGGAACCGTGGGGCAATATGCGGGGAACCAGGAGGGCGTGGCGGGTAAGCACCCACGTACGCACAACCCCCCCATGGTGGTAAAAAGTTTGACACCCGGCCCAGGTCCCTCGGCTCTTCCTGGAATCCGCTACAGCAATTCTAGGTGCTTATTATAAGGAATTAAGGCCTGTGGGGAACCGTGGGGCAAAATGCGGGGAACCAGGAGGGCGTGGCGGGTAGGCACCAATGTACGCATAACCACCTCATGGTGGTAAGAAGTTTGACACCCAGCCCAGGTCCCTCGGCTTTTCCTGGAATCCGTTATAGCAATTCTAGGTGCTTATAATAAGGAATTAAGGCCTCTGGGGGTCCGTGGGGCAAAATACGGGGAACCAGGAGGGCGTGGCGGGTAGGCACCCATGTAAGCACAACCACCTTATGGTGGTAAAATGTTTGACACCCGGTTCAGGTCCCTCGGCTTTTCCTGGAATCCGTTATAGCAATTCTAGGTGCTTATAATAAGGAATTAAGGCCTCTGGGGTTCCGGGGGGCGAAATGTGGGGAACCAGGAGGGCGTGGCGGGTAGGCACCCATGTACGCACAACCAACTCATGGTGGTAAGAAGTTTGACACCCGGCCCAGGTCCCTCGGACCTTCCTGGAATCCGCTATAGCAATTCTAGGTGCTTATAATAAAGAAATAAGGCCTCTGGGGATCCATGGGGCAAATTGCGGGGAACCAGGAGGGCAAGGCGGGTAGGCACCCATGTACGCACAACCAACTCATGGTGGTAAGAAGTTTGACACCCGGCCCAGGTCCCTCGGCCCTTCCTGGAATCGGTTATAGCAATTCTATGTGCCTATAATAAGGAGTTAAGGCGTCTGGGGGTCTGTGGGGCAAATTTCGGGGAACCAGGAGGGTGTGGCGGGTAGGCACCCATGTACGCACAACCACCTCATGGTGGTAAGAAGTTTGACACCCGGCCCAGGTCCCTCGGCATTTCCTGGAATTCGCTAGAGCAATTCTAAGTGCTTATATTAAGGAAATAAGGCCTCTGGGGATCCGTGGGGCAAATTGCGGGGAACCAGGAGGGCGTGGCAGGTAGGCACCCATGTACGCACAACCACCTCATGGTGGAAAGAAGTTTGACACCCGGCCCAGGTCCCTCGGCATTTACTGGAATCCGCTAGAGCAATTCTAGGTGCTTGTATTAAGGAAATAAGGCCTCTGGGGGTCCATGGGGCAAAATGCGGGGAACCAGGAGGGCGTGGCGGGTAGGCACCCATGTAAGCACAACCACCTTATGGTGGTAAAATGTTTGACACCCGGCTCAGGTCCCGCGGCTTTTCCTGGAATCCGTTATAGCAATTCTAGGTGCTTATAATAAGGAATTAAGGCCTCTGGGGAACCGTGGGGCAAAATGCGGGGAACCAGGTGGGCGTGGCAAGTAGGCACCGATGTACGCATAACCACCTCATGGTGGTAAGAAGTTTGACACCCAGCCCAGGTCCCTCGACTTTTCCTGGAATCAGTTATAGCAATTCTAAGTGCTTATTATAAGAAATTAAGGACTCTGGGGGACCGTGGGGCAAAATGCGGGGAACAAGGAGGGCGTGGCGGGTAGGCACTCATGTACGTACAACCACCTCATGGTGGTAAGAAGTTTGACACCCGGCCCAGGTCCCTCGGCATTTCCTGGAATCCGCTAGAGCAATTCTAAGTGCTTATATTAAGGAATTAAAGCCTCTGGGGAACGGTGGGGCAAAATGCGGGGAACCAGGAGGGCGTGGCGGGTAGGCACCCATGTACGCATAACCACCTCATGGTGGTAAGATGTTTGACACCCGGCCCAGGTCCCTCGGCTCTTCCTGGAATCCGCTACAGCAATTCTAGGTGCTTATTATAAGGAATTAAGGCCTCTGGGGAACCGTGGGGCAATATGCGGGGAACCAGGAGGGCGTGGCGGGTAAGCACCCACGTACGCACAACCCCCCCATGGTGGTAAAAGTTTGACACCCGGCCCAGGTCCCTCGGCTCTTCCTGGAATCCGCTACAGCAATTCTAGGTGCTTATTATAAGGAATTAAGGCCTGTGGGGAACCGTGGGGCAAAATGCGGGGAACCAGGAGGGCGTGGCGGGTAGGCACCAATGTACGCATAACCACCTCATGGTGGTAAGAAGTTTGACACCCAGCCCAGGTCCCTCGGCTTTTCCTGGAATCCGTTATAGCAATTCTAGGTGCTTATAATAAAGAATTAAGGCCTGTGGGGTTCCGTGGGGCAAAATGCGGGGAACCAGGAGGGCGTGGCGGGTAGGCACCCATGTACGCACAACCACCTCATGGTGGTAAGAAGTTTGACACCCAGCCCAGGTCCCTCGGCTCTTCCTGGAATCCGCTACAGCAATTCTAGGTGCTTATAATAAGGAAATAAGGCCTCTGGGGATCCATGGGGCAAATTGCGGGGAACCAAGAGGGCGAAGCGGGTAGGCACCCATGTACGCACAACCAACTCATGGTGGTAAGAAGTTTGACACCCAGCCCAGGTCCCTCGGCCCTTCCTGGAATCGGTTATAGCAATTCTATGTGCCTATAATAAGGAGTTAAGGCGTCTGGGGGTCCGTGGGGCAAAATGCGGGGAACCAGGAGGGCGTGGCGGGTAGGCACCCATGTACGCACAACCAACTCATGGTGGTAAGAAGTTTGACACCCGGCCCAGGTCCCTCGGCATTTCCTGGAACCCGCTAGAGCAATTCTAGGTGCCTATATTAAGGAAATAAGGCCTCTGGGGATCCGTGGGACAAATTGCGGGGAACCAGGAGGGCGTGGCGGGTAGGCACCCATGTACGCACAACCACCTCATGGTGGTAAGAAATTTGACACCCAGCCCAGGTCCCTCGGCCCTTCCTGGAATCCGCTAGAGCAATTCTAGGTGCTTATATTAAGGAAATAAGGCCTCTGGGGATCCGTGAGGCAAATTGCGGGGAACCAGGAGGGCTTGGCGGGTAGGCACCCATGTACGCACAACCAACTCATGGTGGTAAGAATTTTGACACCCAGCCCAGGTCCCTCGGCCCTTCCTGGAATCAGCTATAGCAATTTTAGGTGCTTATATTGAGGAATCTAGGCCTCTGGGGGTCTGTGGGGCAAATTGCGGGGAACCAGGAGGGCGTGGCGGGTAGGCACCCATGTACGCACAACCACCTCATAGTGGTAAGATGTCTGACACCCAGCCCAGGTCCCTCGGCTTTTCTTGGAATCCGCTAGAGCAATTCTAAGTGCTTATATTAAGGAAATAAGGCCTCTGGGGTCCCGTGGGGCAAAATGCGGGGAACCAGGAGGGCGTGGCGTGTAGGCACCCATGGACGCACAACCACCTCATGGTGGTAAGAAGTTTGACACCCGGCCCAGGTCCTACGGCCCTTCCTGGAATCCGCTATAGCAATTCTAGGTGCTTATAATAAGGAATTAAGGCCTCTGGGGGTCCGTGAGGCAAAATGCAGGGAACCAAGAGGGCGTGGCGGGTAGGCACCAATGTACGCACAACCACCTCATGGTGGTAAGAAGTTTGACACCCAGCCCAGGTCCCTCGGCCTTTCTTGGAATCCGCTAGAGCAATTCTAAGTGCTTATATTAAGGAAATAAGGCCTCTGGGGTCCCGTGGGGCAAAATGCGGGGAACCAGGAGGGCGTGGCGTGTAGGCACCCATGGACGCACAACCACCTCATGGTGGTAAGAAGTTTGACACCCGGCCCAGGTCCTACGGCCCTTCCTGGAATCCGCTAGAGCAATTCTAGGTGCTTATATTAAGGAAACAAGGCCTCTGGGGATCCGTGGGGCAAATTGCGGGGAACCAGGAAAGCGTGGCGGGTAGGCACCCATGTACGCACAACCACCTCATGGTGGTAAGAAGTCTGACACCCAGCCCAGGTCCCTCGGCCCTTCATGGAATCCGCTATAGCAATTCTAGCTGCTTATAATAAGGAATTAAGGCCTCTGGGGGTCCGTGGGGCAAAATACGGGGAACCAGGAGGGCGTGGCGGGTAGGCACCCATGTAAGCACAACCACCTTATGGTGGTAAAATGTTTGACACCCGGTTCAGGTCCCTCGGCTTTTCCTGGAATCCGTTATAGCAATTCTAGGTGCTTATAATAAGGAATTAAGGCCTCTGGGGTTCCGGGGGGCGAAATGTGGGGAACCAGGAGGGCGTGGCGGGTAGGCACCCATGTACGCACAACCAACTCATGGTGGTAAGAAGTTTGACACCCGGCCCAGGTCCCTCGGACCTTCCTGGAATCCGCTATAGCAATTCTAGGTGCTTATAATAAAGAAATAAGGCCTCTGGGGATCCATGGGGCAAATTGCGGGGAACCAGGAGGGCAAGGCGGGTAGGCACCCATGTACGCACAACCAACTCATGGTGGTAAGAAGTTTGACACCCGGCCCAGGTCCCTCGGCCCTTCCTGGAATCGGTTATAGCAATTCTATGTGCCTATAATAAGGAGTTAAGGCGTCTGGGGGTCTGTGGGGCAAATTTCGGGGAACCAGGAGGGTGTGGCGGGTAGGCACCCATGTACGCACAACCACCTCATGGTGGTAAGAAGTTTGACACCCGGCCCAGGTCCCTCGGCATTTCCTGGAATTCGCTAGAGCAATTCTAAGTGCTTATATTAAGGAAATAAGGCCTCTGGGGATCCGTGGGGCAAATTGCGGGGAACCAGGAGGGCGTGGCAGGTAGGCACCCATGTACGCACAACCACCTCATGGTGGAAAGAAGTTTGACACCCGGCCCAGGTCCCTCGGCATTTACTGGAATCCGCTAGAGCAATTCTAGGTGCTTGTATTAAGGAAATAAGGCCTCTGGGGGTCCATGGGGCAAAATGCGGGGAACCAGGAGGGCGTGGCGGGTAGGCACCCATGTAAGCACAACCACCTTATGGTGGTAAAATGTTTGACACCCGGCTCAGGTCCCGCGGCTTTTCCTGGAATCCGTTATAGCAATTCTAGGTGCTTATAATAAGGAATTAAGGCCTCTGGGGAACCGTGGGGCAAAATGCGGGGAACCAGGTGGGCGTGGCAAGTAGGCACCGATGTACGCATAACCACCTCATGGTGGTAAGAAGTTTGACACCCAGCCCAGGTCCCTCGACTTTTCCTGGAATCAGTTATAGCAATTCTAAGTGCTTATTATAAGAAATTAAGGACTCTGGGGGACCGTGGGGCAAAATGCGGGGAACAAGGAGGGCGTGGCGGGTAGGCACTCATGTACGTACAACCACCTCATGGTGGTAAGAAGTTTGACACCCGGCCCAGGTCCCTCGGCATTTCCTGGAATCCGCTAGAGCAATTCTAAGTGCTTATATTAAGGAATTAAAGCCTCTGGGGAACGGTGGGGCAAAATGCGGGGAACCAGGAGGGCGTGGCGGGTAGGCACCCATGTACGCATAACCACCTCATGGTGGTAAGATGTTTGACACCCGGCCCAGGTCCCTCGGCTCTTCCTGGAATCCGCTACAGCAATTCTAGGTGCTTATTATAAGGAATTAAGGCCTCTGGGGAACCGTGGGGCAATATGCGGGGAACCAGGAGGGCGTGGCGGGTAAGCACCCACGTACGCACAACCCCCCCATGGTGGTAAAAAGTTTGACACCCGGCCCAGGTCCCTCGGCTCTTCCTGGAATCCGCTACAGCAATTCTAGGTGCTTATTATAAGGAATTAAGGCCTGTGGGGAACCGTGGGGCAAAATGCGGGGAACCAGGAGGGCGTGGCGGGTAGGCACCAATGTACGCATAACCACCTCATGGTGGTAAGAAGTTTGACACCCAGCCCAGGTCCCTCGGCTTTTCCTGGAATCCGTTATAGCAATTCTAGGTGCTTATAATAAGGAATTAAGGCCTGTGGGGTTCCGTGGGGCAAAATGCGGGGAACCAGGAGGGCGTGGCGGGTAGGCACCCATGTACGCACAACCACCTCATGGTGGTAAGAAGTTTGACACCCAGCCCAGGTCCCTCGGCTCTTCCTGGAATCCGCTACAGCAATTCTAGGTGCTTATTATAAAGAATTAAGGCCTCTGGGGAACCGTGGTGCAAAATGCGGGGAACCAGGAGGGCGTGGCGGGTAGGCACCAATGTACGCACAACCACCTCATGGTGGTAAGAAGTTTGACACCCAGCCCAGGTCCCTCGGCTTTTCCTGGAATCCGTTATAGCAATTCTAGGTGCTTATAATAAGAAATTAAGGCCTCTGGGGGTCCGTGGGGCAAAATGCGGGGAACCAGGAGGTCGTGGGGGTAGGCACCCATGTACGCACAACCACCTCATAGTGGTAAAATGTTTGACACCCGGTTCAGGTCCCTCGGTCCTTCCTGGAACCCGCTAGAGCAATTCTAGGTGCTTATATTTAGGAAATAAGGCCTCTGGGGATCCGTGGGGCAAATTGCGGGGAACCAGGAGGGCGTGGCGGGTAGGCACCCATGTACGCACAACCACCTCATGGTGGTAAAAAGTCTGACACCCAGCCCAGGTCCCTCGGCTCTTCCTGGAATCCGCTATAGCAATTCTAGGTGCTTATAATAAGGAATTAAGGCCTCTGGAGGTCCGTGGGGCAAAATGCGGGGAACCAGGAGGGCGTGGCGGGTAGGCACCCATGTAAGCACAACCACCTTATGGTGGTAAAATGTTTGACACCCGGCTCAGGTCCCTCGGCCTTTCCCGGAATTCGTTATAGCAATTCTAGGTGCTTATAATATGGAAATAAGGCCTCTGGGGATCCATGGGGCAAATTGCGGGGAACCAAGAGGGCGAAGCGGGTAGGCACCCATGTACGCACAACCAACTCATGGTGGTAAGAAGTTTGACACCCAGCCCAGGTCCCTCGGCCCTTCCTGGAATCGGTTATAGCAATTCTATGTGCCTATAATAAGGAGTTAAGGCGTCTGGGGGTCTGTGGGGCAAAATGCGGGGAACCAGGAGGGTGTGGCGGGTAGGCACACATGTACGCACAACCAACTCATGGTGGTAAGAAGTTTGACACCCGGCCCAGGTCCCTCGGCATTTCCTGGAACCCGCTAGAGCAATTCTAGGTGCTTATATTAAGGAAATAAGGCCTCTGGGGATCCGTGGGACAAATTGCGGGGAACCAGGAGGGCGTGGCGGGTAGGCACCCATGTACGCACAACCACCTCATGGTGGTAAGAAATTTGACACCCAGCCCAGGTCCCTCGGCCCTTCCTGGAATCCGCTAGAGCAATTCTAGGTGCTTATATTAAGGAAATAAGGCCTCTGGGGATCCGTGAGGCAAATTGCGGGGAACCAGGAGGGCGTGGCGGGTAGGCACCCATGTACGCACAACCAACTCATGGTGGTAAGAAGTTTGACACCCAGCCCAGGTCCCTCGGCCCTTCCTGGAATCAGCTATAGCAATTTTAGGTGCTTATATTGAGGAATCTAGGCCTCTGGGGGTCTGTGGGGCAAATTGCGGGGAACAAGGAGGGCGTGGCGGGTAGGCACCCATGTACGCACAACCACCTTATAGTGGTAAGATGTCTGACACCCAGCCCAGGTCCCTCGGCCTTTCTTGGAATCCGCTAGAGCAATTCTAAGTGCTTATATTAAGGAAATAAGGCCTCTGGGGTCCCGTGGGGCAAAATGCGGGGAACCAAGAGGGCGTGGCGAGTAGGCACCCATGGACGCACAACCACCTCATGGTGGTAAGAAGTTTGACACCCGGCCCAGGTCCTACGGCCCTTCCTGGAATCCGCTATAGCAATTCTAGGTGCTTATAATAAGGAATTAAGGCCTCTGGGGGTCCGTGAGGCAAAATGCAGGGAACCAGGAGGGCGTGGCGGGTAGGCACCCATGTAAGCACAACCACCTTATGGTGGTAAAATGTTTGACACCCGGCTCAGGTCCCTCGGCATTTCCTGGAATCCGCTAGAGCAATTCTAGGTGCTTATATTAAGGAAACAAGGCCTCTGGGGATCCGTGGGGCAAATTGCGGGGAACCAGGAAAGCGTGGCGGGTAGGCACCCATGTACGCACAACCACCTCATGGTGGTAAGAAATCTGACACCCAGCCCAGGTCCCTCGGCCCTTCATGGAATCCGCTATAGCAATTCTAGCTGCTTATAATAAGGAATTAAGGCCTCTGGGGGTCCGTGGGGCAAAATGCGGGGAACCAGGAGGGCGTGGCGGGTAGGCACCCATGTAAGCACAACCACCTTATGGTGGTAAAATGTTTGACACCCGGTTCAGGTCCCTCGGCTTTTCCTGGAATCCGTTATAGCAATTCTAGGTGCTTATAATAAGGAATTAAGGCCTCTGGGGATCCGGGGGGCGAAATGTGGGGAACCAGGAGGGCGTGGCGGGTAGGCACCCATGTACGCACAACCAACTCATGGTGGTAAGAAGTTTGACACCCGGCCCAGGTCCCTCGGCCCTTCCTGGAATCCGCTATAGCAATTCTAGGTGCTTATAATAAGGAAATAAGGCCTCTGGGGATCCATGGGGCAAATTGCGGGGAACCAGGAGGGCGAGGCGGGTAGGCACCCATGTACGCACAACCAACTCATGGTGGTAAGAAGTTTGACACCCGGCCCAGGTCCCTCGGCCCTTCCTGCAATCGGTTATAGCAATTCTATGTGCCTATAATAAGGAGTTAAGGCGTCTGGGGGTCTGTGGGGCAAATTTCGGGGAACCAGGAGGGTGTGGCGGGTAGGCACCCATGTACGCACAACCACCTCATGGTGGTAAGAAGTTTGACACCCGGCCCAGGTCCCTCGGCATTTCCTGGAATTCGCTAGAGCAATTCTAAGTGCTTATATTAAGGAAATAAGGCCTCTGGGGATCCGTGGGGCAAATTGCGGGGAACCAGGAAGGCGTGGCGGGTAGGCACCCATGTACGCACAACCACCTCATGGTGGTAAGAAGTCTGACACCCAGCCCAGATCCCTCGGCCCTTCCTCGAATCGGTTATAGCAATTCTATGTGCTTATAATAAGGAGTTAAGGCGTCTGGGGGTCTGTGGGGCAAAATGCGGGGAACCAGGAGGGCGTGGCAGGTAGGCACCCATGTACGCACAACCACCTCATGGTGGAAAGAAGTTTGACACCCGGCCCAGGTCCCTCGGCATTTCCTGGAATCCGCTAGAGCAATTCTAGGTGCTTGTATTAAGGAAATAAGGCCTCTGGGGGTCCATGGGGCAAAATACGGGGAACCAGGAGGGCGTGGCGGGTAGGCACCCATGTAAGCACAACCACCTTATGGTGGTAAAATGTTTGACACCCGGCTCAGGTCCCTCGGCTTTTCCTGGAATCCGTTATAGCAATTCTAGGTGCTTATAATAAGGAATTAAGGCCTCTGGGGGACCGTGGGGCAAAATGCGGGGAACCAGGAGGGCGTGGCGGGTAGGCACTCATGTACACACAACCACCTCATGGTGGTAAGAAGTTTGACACCCAGCCCAGGTCCCTCGACTTTTCCTGGAATCAGTTATAGCAATTCTAAGTGCTTATTATAAGAAATTAAGGACTCTGGGGGACCGTGGGGCAAAATGCGGGGAACCAGGAGGGCGTGGCGGGTAGGCACCCATGTACGCACAACCTCCTCATGGTGGTAAGAAGTTTGACACCCGGCCCAGGTCCCTCGGCTCTTCCTGGAATCCGCTACAGCAATTCTAGGCGCTTATTATAAGGAATTAAGGCCTCTGGGGAACCGTGGGGCAAAATGCGGGGAACCAGGTGGGCGTGGCAAGTAGGCACCAATGTACGCATAACCACCTCATGGTGGTAAGAAGTTTGACACCCAGCCCAGGTCCCTCGACTTTTCCTGGAATCAGTTATAGCAATTCTAAGTGCTTATTATAAGAAATTAAGGACTCTGGGGGACCGTGGGGCAAAATGCGGGGAACAAGGAGGGCGTAGCGGGTAGGCACTCATGTACGTACAACCACCTCATGGTGGTAAGAAGTTTGACACCCGGCCCAGGTCCCTCGGCATTTCCTGGAATCCGCTAGAGCAATTCTAAGTGCTTATATTAAGGAATTAAAGCCTCTGGGGAACGGTGGGGCAAAATGCGGGGAACCAGGAGGGCGTGACGGGTAGGCACCCATGTACGCATAACCACCTCATGGTGGTAAGATGTTTGACACCCGGCCCAGGTCCCTCGGCTCTTCCTGGAATCCGCTACAGCAATTCTAGGTGCTTATTATAAGGAATTAAGGCCTCTGGGGAACCGTGGGGCAATATGCGGGAAACCAGGAGGGCGTGGCGGGTAAGCACCCATGTACGCACAACCCCCCCATGGTGGTAAAAAGTTTGACACCCGGCCCAGGTCCCTCGGCTCTTCCTGGAATCCGCTACAGCAATTCTAGGTGCTTATTATAAGGAATTAAGGCCTGTGGGGAACCGTGGGGCAAAATGCGGGGAACCAGGAGGGCGTGGCGGGTAGGCACCAATGTACGCATAACCACCTCATGGTGGTAAGAAGTTTGACACCCAGCCCAGGTCCCTCGGCTTTTCCTGGAATCCGTTATAGCAATTCTAGGTGCTTATAATAAGGAATTAAGGCCTCTGGGGTTCCGTGGGGCAAAATGCCGGGAACCAGGAGGGCGTGGCGGGTAGGCACCCATGTAAGCACAACCACCTTATGGTGGTAAAATGTTTGACACCCGGCTCAGGTCCCTCGGCTTTTCCTGGAATCCGTTATAGCAATTCTAAGTGCTTATTATAAGAAATTAAGGACTCTGGGGGACCGTGGGGCAAAATGCGGGGAACCAGGAGGGCGTGGCGGGTAGGCACCCATGTACGCACAACCTCCTCATGGTGGTAAGAAGTTTGACACCCGGCCCAGGTCCCTCGGCTCTTCCTGGAATCCGCTACAGCAATTCTAGGCGCTTATTATAAGGAATTAAGGCCTCTGGGGAACCGTGGGGCAAAATGCGGGGAACCAGGTGGGCGTGGCAAGTAGGCACCAATGTACGCATAACCACCTCATGGTGGTAAGAAGTTTGACACCCAGCCCAGGTCCCTCGACTTTTCCTGGAATCAGTTATAGCAATTCTAAGTGCTTATTATAAGAAATTAAGGACTCTGGGGGACCGTGGGGCAAAATGCGGGGAACAAGGAGGGCGTGGCGGGTAGGCACTCATGTACGTACAACCACCTCATGGTGGTAAGAAGTTTGACACCCGGCCCAGGTCCCTCGGCATTTCCTGGAATCCGCTAGAGCAATTCTAAGTGCTTATATTAAGGAATTAAAGCCTCTGGGGAACGGTGGGGCAAAATGCGGGGAACAAGGAGGGCGTGACGGGTAGGCACCCATGTACGCATAACCACCTCATGGTGGTAAGATGTTTGACACCCGGCCCAGGTCCCTCGGCTCTTCCTGGAATCCGCTACAGCAATTCTAGGTGCTTATTATAAGGAATTAAGGCCTCTGGGGAACCGTGGGGCAATATGCGGGGAACCAGGAGGGCGTGGCGGGTAAGCACCCATGTACGCACAACCCCCCCATGGTGGTAAAAAGTTTGACACCCGGCCCAGGTCCCTCGGCTCTTCCTGGAATCCGCTACAGCAATTCTAGGTGCTTATTATAAGGAATTAAGGCCTGTGGGGAACCGTGGGGCAAAATGCGGGGAACCAGGAGGGCGTGGCGGGTAGGCACCAATGTACGCATAACCACCTCATGGTGGTAAGAAGTTTGACACCCAGCCCAGGTCCCTCGGCTTTTCCTGGAATCCGTTATAGCAATTCTAGGTGCTTATAATAAGGAATTAAGGCCTCTGGGGTTCCGTGGGGCAAAATGCCGGGAACCAGGAGGGCGTGGCGGGTAGGCACCCATGTACGCACAACCACCTCATGGTGGTAAGAAGTTTGACACCCGGCCCAGGTCCCTCGGCTCTTCCTGGAATCCGCTACAGCAATTCTAGGTGCTTATTATAAAGAATTAAGGCCTCTGGGGAACCGTGGGGCAAAATGCGGGGAACCAGGAGGGCGTGGCGGGTAGGCACCAATGTACGCACAACCACCTCATGGTGGTAAGAAGTTTGACACCCAGCCCAGGTCCCTCGGCTTTTCCTGGAATCCGTTATAGCAATTCTAGGTGCTTATAATAAGAAATTAAGGCCTCTGGGGGTCCGTGGGGCAAAATGCGGGGAACCAGGAGGGCGTGGCGGGTAAGCACCCATGTACGCACAACCCCCCCATGGTGGTAAAAAGTTTGACACCCGGCCCAGGTCCCTCGGCTCTTCCTGGAATCCGCTACAGCAATTCTAGGTGCTTATTATAAGGAATTAAGGCCTGTGGGGAACCGTGGGGCAAAATGCGGGGAACCAGGAGAGCGTGGCGGGTAGGAACCAATGTACGCATAACCACCTCATGGTGGTAAGAAGTTTGACACCCAGCCCAGGTCCCTCGGCTTTTCCTGGAATCCGTTATAACAATTCTAGGTGCTTATAATAAGGAATTAAGGCCTCTGGGGTTCCGTGGGGCAAAATGCGGGGAACCAGGAGGGCGTGGCGGGTAGGCACCCATGTACGCACAACCACCTCATGGTGGTAAGAAGTTTGACACCCGGCCCAGGTCCCTCGGCTCTTCCTGGAATCCGCTACAGCAATTCTAGGTGCTTATTATAAAGAATTAAGGCCTCTGGGGAACCGTGGGGCAAAATGCGGGGAACCAGGAGGGCGTGGCGGGTAGGCACCAATGTACGCACAACCACCTCATGGTGGTAAGAAGTTTGACACCCAGCCCAGGTCCCTCGGCTTTTCCTGGAATCCGTTATAGCAATTCTAGGTGCTTATAATAAGAAATTAAGGCCTCTGGGGGTCCGTGGGGCAAAATGCGGGGAACCAGGAGGGCGTGGCGGGTAGGCACCCATGTACGCACAACCACCTCATGGTGGTAAGAAGTTTGACACCCGGCCCAGGTCCCTCGGCATTTCCTGGATTCCGCTATAGCAATTCTAGGTGCCTATAATAAGGAATTAAGGCCTCTGGGGGTCCGTAGGGCAAAATGCGGGGAACCAGGAGGGCGTGGCGGGTAGGCACCCATGTACGCACAACCACCTCATGGTGGTAAGAAGTCTGACACCCAGCCCAGGTCCCTCGGCCCTTCCTGGAATCCGCTAGAACAATTCTAAGTGCTTATATTAAGGAGTTAAAGCCTCTGGGGATCCGTGGGGCAAAATGCGGGGAACCAGGAGGGCGTGGCGGGTAGGCACCCATGTACGCACAACCACCTCATGGTGGTAAAATGTTTGACACCCGGCTCAGGTCCCTCGGCCCTTCCTGGAACCCGCTAGTGCAATTCTATGTGCTTATATTAAGGAATTAAAGCCTCTGGGGAACCTTGGGGCAAAATGCGGGGAACCAGGAGGGCGTGGCGGGTAGGCACCCATGTACGCACAACCACCTCATGGTGGTAAGAAGTTTGACAACCGGCTCAGGTCCCTCGGCATTTCCTGGAATCCGCTAGAGCAATTCTAGGTGCTTATATTTAGGAAATAAGGCCTCTGGGGATCCGTGGGGCAAATTGCGGGGAACCAGGAGGGCGTGGCGGGTAGGCACCCTTGTAAGCACAACCACCTTATGGTGGTAAAATGTTTGACACCCGGTTCAGGTCCCTCGGCTTTTCCTGGAATCCGTTATAGCAATTCTAGGTGCTTATAATAAGGAATTAAGGCCTCTGGGGATCCGGGGGGCGAAATGTGGGGAACCAGGAGGGCGTGGCGGGTAGGCACCCATGTACGCACAACCAACTCATGGTGGTAAGAAGTTTGACACCCGGCCCAGGTCCCTCGGCCCTTCCTGGAATCCGCTATAGCAATTCTAGGTGCTTATAATAAGGAAATAAGGCCTCTGGGGATCCATGGGGCAAATTGCGGGGAACCAGGAGGGCGAGGCGGGTAGGCACCCATGTACGCACAACCAACTTATGGTGGTAAGAAGTTTGACACCCGGCACAGGTCCCTCGGCCCTTCCTGGAATCGGTTATAACAATTCTATGTGCCTATAATAAGGAGTTAAGGCGTCTGGGGGTCTGTGGGGCAAAATTCGGGGAACCAGGAGGGTGTGGCGGGTAGGCACCCATGTACGTACAACCACCTCATGGTGGTAAGAAGTTTGACACCCGGCCCAGGTCCCTCGGCATTTCCTGGAATTCGCTAGAGCAATTCTAAGTGCTTATATTAAGGAAATAAGGCCTCTGGGGATCCGTGGGGCAAATTGCGGGGAACCAGGAAGGCGTGGCGGGTAGGCACCCATGTACGCACAACCACCTCATGGTGGTAAGAAGTCTGACACCCAGCCCAGATCCCTCGGCCCTTCCTGGAATCGGTTATAGCAATTCTATGTGCTTATAATAAGGAGTTAAGGCGTCTGGGGGTCTGTGGGGCAAAATGCGGGGAACCAGGAGGGCGTGGCAGGTAGGCACCCATGTACGCACAACCACCTCATGGTGGAAAGAAGTTTGACACCCGGCCCAGGTCCCACGGCATTTCCTGGAATCCGCTAGAGCAATTCTAGGTGCTTGTATTAAGGAAATAAGGCCTCTGGGGATCCATGGGGCAAAATGCGGGGAACCAGGAGGGCGTGGCGGGTAGGCACCCATGTAAGCACAACCACCTTATGGTGGTAAAATGTTTGACACCCGGCTCAGGTCCCTCGGCTTTTCCTGGAATCGGTTATAGCAATTCTAGGTGCTTATAATAAGGAATTAAGGCCTCTGGGGGACCGTGGGGCAAAATGCGGGGAACCAGGAGGGCGTGGCGGGTAGGCACCCATGTACGCACAACCTCCTCATGGTGGTAAGAAGTTTGACACCCGGCCCAGGTCCCTCGGCTCTTCCTGGAATCCGCTACAGCAATTCTAGGCGCTTATTATAAGGAATTAAGGCCTCTGGGGAACCGTGGGGCAAAATGCGGGGAACCAGGTGGGCGTGGCAAGTAGGCACCAATGTACGCATAACCACCTCATGGTGGTAAGGAGTTTGACACCCAGCGCAGGTCCCTCGACTTTTCCTGGAATCAGTTATAGCAATTCTATGTGCTTATATTAAGGAATTAATGCCTCTGGGGAACCGTGGGGCAAAATGCGGAGAACCAGGAGGGCGTGGCGGGTAGGCACCCATGTACGCACAACCACCTCATGGTGGTAAGAAGTTTGACAACCGCCTCAGGTCCCTCGGCATTTCCTGGAATCCGCTAGAGCAATTCTAGGTGCTTATATTTAGGAAATAAGGCCTCAGGGGATCCGTGGTGCAAATTGCGGTGAACCAGGAGGGCGTGGCGGGTAGGCACCCATGTACGCACAACCACCTCATGGTGGTAAGAAGTTTGACACCCAGCCCAGGTCCCTCGGCCCTTCCTGGAATCCGCTAGAGCAATTCTAGGTGCTTATATTAAGGAAATAAGGCCTCTGGGGATCCGTGAGGCAAATTGCGGGGAACCAGGAGGGCGTGGCGGGTAGGCACCCATGTACGCACAACCAACTCATGGTGGTAAGAAGTTTGACACCCAGCCCAGGTCCCTCGGCTCTTCCTGGAATCCGTTATAGCAATTCTAGGTGCTTATAATAAGGAATTAAGGCCTCTGGGGGTCCGTGGGGCAAAATGCGGGGAACCAGGAGGGCGTGGCGGGTAGGCACCCATGTAAGCACAACCACCTTATGGTGGTCAAATGTTTGACACCCGGCTCAGGTCCCTCGGCTTTTCCCGGAATTCGTTATAGCAATTCTAGGTGCTTATAATAAGGAAATAAGGCCTCTGGGGACCCATGGGGCAAATTGCGGGGAACCAAGAGGGCGAGGCAGGTAGGCACCCATCTACGTACAACCAACTCATGGTGGTAAGAAGTTTGACACCCAGCCCAGGTCCCTCGGCCCTTCCTGGAATCGGTTATAGCAATTCTAGGTGCTTATATTAAGGAAATAAGGCCTCTGGGGATCCGTGAGGCAAATTGCGGGGAACCAGGAGGACGTGGCGGGTAGGCACCCATGTACGCACAACCAACTCATGGTGGTAAGAAGTTTGACACCCAGCCCAGGTCCCTCGGCCCTTCCTGGAATCCGCTATAGCAATTTTAGGTGCTTATATTGAGGAATCTAGGCCTCTGGGGGTCTGTGGGGCAAATTGCGGGAACCAGGAGGGCGTGGCAGGTAGGCACCCATGTACGCACAACCACCTCATGGTGGTAAGAAGTCTGACACCCAGCCCAGGTCCGTCGGCCCTTCTTGGAATCCGCTAGAGCAATTCTAAGTGCTTATATTAAGGAATTAAAGCCTCTGGGGATCCGTGGGGCAAAATGCGGGGAACCAGGAAGGCGTGGCGGGTAGGCACTCATGTACGCACAACCACCTCATGGTGGTAAGAAGTTTGACACCCGGCTCTGGTCCCTCGGCATTTCCTGGAATCCGCTAGAGCAATTCTAAGTGCTTATATTAAGGAAACAAGGCCTCTGGGGATCCGTGGGGCAAATTGCGGGGAACCAGGAAAGCGTAGCGGGTAGGCACCCATGTACGCACAACCACCTCATGGTGGTAAGAAGTCTGACACCCAGCCCAGGTCCCTCGGCCCTTCATGGTATCCGCTATAGCAATTCTAGGTGCTTATAATAAGGAATTAAGGCCTCTGGGGGTCCGTGGAGCAAAATGCGGGGAACCAGGAGGGCGTGGCGGGTAGGCACCCATGTAAGCACAACCACCTTATGGTGGTAAAATGTTTGACACCCGGTTCAGGTCCCTCAGCATTTCCTGGAATCCGCTAGAGCAATTCTAGGTGCTTATATTTAGGAAATAAGGCCTCTGGGGATCCGTGGGACAAATTGCGGGGAACCAGGAGGGCGTGGCGGGTAGGCACCCATGTACGCACAACCACCTCATGGTGGTAAGAAGTTTGACACCCAGCCCAGGTCCCTCGGCTTTTCCTGGAATCCGTTATAGCAATTCTAGGTGCTTATAATAAGGTATTAAGGCCTCTGGGGATCCGGGGGGCAAAATGTGGGGAACGAGAAGGGCGTGGCGGGTAGGCACCTATGTACGCACAACCACCTCATGGTGGTAAGATGTTTGACACCCGGCCCAGGTCCCTCGGCTCTTCCTGGAATCCGCTACAGCAATTCTAGGTGCTTATTATAAGGAATTAAGGCCTCTGGGGAACCGTGGGGCAATATGCGGGGAACCAGGAGGGCGTGGCGGGTAAGCACCCATGTACGCACAACCCCCCCATGGTGGTAAAAAGTTTGACACCCGGCCCAGGTCCCTCGGCTCTTCCTGGAATCCGCTACAGCAATTCTAGGTGCTTATTATAAGGAATTAAGGCCTGTGGGGAACCGTGGGGCAAAATGCGGGGAACCAGGAGGGCGTGGCGGGTAGGCACCAATGTACGCATAACCACCTCATGGTGGTAAGAAGTTTGACACCCAGCCCAGGTCCCTCGGCTTTTCCTGGAATCCGTTATAGCAATTCTAGGTGCTTATAATAAGGAATTAAGGCCTCTGGGGTTCCGTGGGGCAAAATGCCGGGAACCAGGAGGGCGTGGCGGGTAGGCACCCATGTACGCACAACCACCTCATGGTGGTAAGAAGTTTGACACCCGGCCCAGGTCCCTCGGCTCTTCCTGGAATCCGCTACAGCAATTCTAGGTGCTTATTATAAAGAATTAAGGCCTCTGGGGAACCGTGGGGCAAAATGCGGGGAACCAGGAGGGCGTGGCGGGTAGGCACCAATGTACGCACAACCACCTCATGGTGGTAAGAAGTTTGACACCCAGCCCAGGTCCCTCGGCTTTTCCTGGAATCCGTTATAGCAATTCTAGGTGCTTATAATAAGAAATTAAGGCCTCTGGGGGTCCGTGGGGCAAAATGCGGGGAACCAGGAGGGCGTGGCGGGTAAGCACCCATGTACGCACAACCCCCCCATGGTGGTAAAAAGTTTGACACCCGGCCCAGGTCCCTCGGCTCTTCCTGGAATCCGCTACAGCAATTCTAGGTGCTTATTATAAGGAATTAAGGCCTGTGGGGAACCGTGGGGCAAAATGCGGGGAACCAGGAGAGCGTGGCGGGTAGGAACCAATGTACGCATAACCACCTCATGGTGGTAAGAAGTTTGACACCCAGCCCAGGTCCCTCGGCTTTTCCTGGAATCCGTTATAGCAATTCTAGGTGCTTATAATAAGGAATTAAGGCCTCTGGGGTTCCGTGGGGCAAAATGCGGGGAACCAGGAGGGCGTGGCGGGTAGGCACCCATGTACGCACAACCACCTCATGGTGGTAAGAAGTTTGACACCCGGCCCAGGTCCCTCGGCTCTTCCTGGAATCCGCTACAGCAATTCTAGGTGCTTATTATAAAGAATTAAGGCCTCTGGGGAACCGTGGGGCAAAATGCGGGGAACCAGGAGGGCGTGGCGGGTAGGCACCAATGTACGCACAACCACCTCATGGTGGTAAGAAGTTTGACACCCAGCCCAGGTCCCTCGGCTTTTCCTGGAATCCGTTATAGCAATTCTAGGTGCTTATAATAAGAAATTAAGGCCTCTGGGGGTCCGTGGGGCAAAATGCGGGGAACCAGGAGGGCGTGGCGGGTAGGCACCCATGTACGCACAACCACCTCATGGTGGTAAGAAGTTTGACACCCGGCCCAGGTCCCTCGGCATTTCCTGGATTCCGCTATAGCAATTCTAGGTGCCTATAATAAGGAATTAAGGCCTCTGGGGGTCCGTAGGGCAAAATGCGGGGAACCAGGAGGGCGTGGCGGGTAGGCACCCATGTACGCACAACCACCTCATGGTGGTAAGAAGTCTGACACCCAGCCCAGGTCCCTCGGCCCTTCCTGGAATCCGCTAGAACAATTCTAAGTGCTTATATTAAGGAGTTAAAGCCTCTGGGGATCCGTGGGGCAAAATGCGGGGAACCAGGAGGGCGTGGCGGGTAGGCACCCATGTACGCACAACCACCTCATGGTGGTAAAATGTTTGACACCCGGCTCAGGTCCCTCGGCCCTTCCTGGAACCCGCTAGTGCAATTCTATGTGCTTATATTAAGGAATTAAAGCCTCTGGGGAACCTTGGGGCAAAATGCGGGGAACCAGGAGGGCGTGGCGGGTAGGCACCCATGTACGCACAACCACCTCATGGTGGTAAGAAGTTTGACAACCGGCTCAGGTCCCTCGGCATTTCCTGGAATCCGCTAGAGCAATTCTAGGTGCTTATATTTAGGAAATAAGGCCTCTGGGGATCCGTGGGGCAAATTGCGGGGAACCAGGAGGGCGTGGCGGGTAGGCACCCTTGTAAGCACAACCACCTTATGGCGGTAAAATGTTTGACACCCGGTTCAGGTCCCTCGGCTTTTCCTGGAATCCGTTATAGCAATTCTAGGTGCTTATAATAAGGAATTAAGGCCTCTGGGGATCCGGGGGGCGAAATGTGGGGAACCAGGAGGGCGTGGCGGGTAGGCACCCATGTACGCACAACCAACTCATGGTGGTAAGAAGTTTGACACCCGGCCCAGGTCCCTCGGCCCTTCCTGGAATCCGCTATAGCAATTCTAGGTGCTTATAATAAGGAAATAAGGCCTCTGGGGATCCATGGGGCAAATTGCGGGGAACCAGGAGGGCGAGGCGGGTAGGCACCCATGTACGCACAACCAACTTATGGTGGTAAGAAGTTTGACACCCGGCGCAGGTCCCTCGGCCCTTCCTGGAATCGGTTATAACAATTCTATGTGCCTATAATAAGGAGTTAAGGCGTCTGGGGGTCTGTGGGGCAAAATTCGGGGAACCAGGAGGGTGTGGCGGGTAGGCACCCATGTACGTACAACCACCTCATGGTGGTAAGAAGTTTGACACCCGGCCCAGGTCCCTCGGCATTTCCTGGAATTCGCTAGAGCAATTCTAAGTGCTTATATTAAGGAAATAAGGCCTCTGGGGATCCGTGGGGCAAATTGCGGGGAACCAGGAAGGCGTGGCGGGTAGGCACCCATGTACGCACAACCACCTCATGGTGGTAAGAAGTCTGACACCCAGCCCAGATCCCTCGGCCCTTCCTGGAATCGGTTATAGCAATTCTATGTGCTTATAATAAGGAGTTAAGGCGTCTGGGGGTCTGTGGGGCAAAATGCGGGGAACCAGGAGGGCGTGGCAGGTAGGCACCCATGTACGCACAACCACCTCATGGTGGAAAGAAGTTTGACACCCGGCCCAGGTCCCACGGCATTTCCTGGAATCCGCTAGAGCAATTCTAGGTGCTTGTATTAAGGAAATAAGGCCTCTGGGGGTCCATGGGGCAAAATGCGGGGAACCAGGAGGGCGTGGCGGGTAGGCACCCATGTAAGCACAACCACCTTATGGTGGTAAAATGTTTGACACCCGGCTCAGGTCCCTCGGCTTTTCCTGGAATCGGTTATAGCAATTCTAGGTGCTTATAATAAGGAATTAAGGCCTCTGGGGGACCGTGGGGCAAAATGCGGGGAACCAGGAGGGCGTGGCGGGTAGGCACCCATGTACGCACAACCTCCTCATGGTGGTAAGAAGTTTGACACCCGGCCCAGGTCCCTCGGCTCTTCCTGGAATCCGCTACAGCAATTCTAGGCGCTTATTATAAGGAATTAAGGCCTCTGGGGAACCGTGGGGCAAAATGCGGGGAACCAGGTGGGCGTGGCAAGTAGGCACCAATGTACGCATAACCACCTCATGGTGGTAAGGAGTTTGACACCCAGCGCAGGTCCCTCGACTTTTCCTGGAATCAGTTATAGCAATTCTATGTGCTTATATTAAGGAATTAATGCCTCTGGGGAACCGTGGGGCAAAATGCGGAGAACCAGGAGGGCGTGGCGGGTAGGCACCCATGTACGCACAACCACCTCATGGTGGTAAGAAGTTTGACAACCGCCTCAGGTCCCTCGGCATTTCCTGGAATCCGCTAGAGCAATTCTAGGTGCTTATATTTAGGAAATAAGGCCTCTGGGGATCCGTGGTGCAAATTGCGGTGAACCAGGAGGGCGTGGCGGGTAGGCACCCATGTACGCACAACCACCTCATGGTGGTAAGAAGTTTGACACCCAGCCCAGGTCCCTCGGCCCTTCCTGGAATCCGCTAGAGCAATTCTAGGTGCTTATATTAAGGAAATAAGGCCTCTGGGGATCCGTGAGGCAAATTGCGGGGAACCAGGAGGGCGTGGCGGGTAGGCACCCATGTACGCACAACCAACTCATGGTGGTAAGAAGTTTGACACCCAGCCCAGGTCCCTCGGCTCTTCCTGGAATCCGTTATAGCAATTCTAGGTGCTTATAATAAGGAATTAAGGCCTCTGGGGGTCCGTGGGGCAAAATGCGGGGAACCAGGAGGGCGTGGCGGGTAGGCACCCATGTAAGCACAACCACCTTATGGTGGTCAAATGTTTGACACCCGGCTCAGGTCCCTCGGCTTTTCCCGGAATTCGTTATAGCAATTCTAGGTGCTTATAATAAGGAAATAAGGCCTCTGGGGACCCATGGGGCAAATTGCGGGGAACCAAGAGGGCGAGGCAGGTAGGCACCCATCTACGTACAACCAACTCATGGTGGTAAGAAGTTTGACACCCAGCCCAGGTCCCTCGGCCCTTCCTGGAATCGGTTATAGCAATTCTAGGTGCTTATATTAAGGAAATAAGGCCTCTGGGGATCCGTGAGGCAAATTGCGGGGAACCAGGAGGACGTGGCGGGTAGGCACCCATGTACGCACAACCAACTCATGGTGGTAAGAAGTTTGACACCCAGCCCAGGTCCCTCGGCCCTTCCTGGAATCCGCTATAGCAATTTTAGGTGCTTATATTGAGGAATCTAGGCCTCTGGGGGTCTGTGGGGCAAATTGCGGGAACCAGGAGGGCGTGGCAGGTAGGCACCCATGTACGCACAACCACCTCATGGTGGTAAGAAGTCTGACACCCAGCCCAGGTCCGTCGGCCCTTCTTGGAATCCGCTAGAGCAATTCTAAGTGCTTATATTAAGGAATTAAAGCCTCTGGGGATCCGTGGGGCAAAATGCGGGGAACCAGGAAGGCGTGGCGGGTAGGCACTCATGTACGCACAACCACCTCATGGTGGTAAGAAGTTTGACACCCGGCTCTGGTCCCTCGGCATTTCCTGGAATCCGCTAGAGCAATTCTAAGTGCTTATATTAAGGAAACAAGGCCTCTGGGGATCCGTGGGGCAAATTGCGGGGAACCAGGAAAGCGTAGCGGGTAGGCACCCATGTACGCACAACCACCTCATGGTGGTAAGAAGTCTGACACCCAGCCCAGGTCCCTCGGCCCTTCATGGTATCCGCTATAGCAATTCTAGGTGCTTATAATAAGGAATTAAGGCCTCTGGGGGTCCGTGGAGCAAAATGCGGGGAACCAGGAGGGCGTGGCGGGTAGGCACCCATGTAAGCACAACCACCTTATGGTGGTAAAATGTTTGACACCCGGTTCAGGTCCCTCAGCATTTCCTGGAATCCGCTAGAGCAATTCTAGGTGCTTATATTTAGGAAATAAGGCCTCTGGGGATCCGTGGGACAAATTGCGGGGAACCAGGAGGGCGTGGCGGGTAGGCACCCATGTACGCACAACCACCTCATGGTGGTAAGAAGTTTGACACCCAGCCCAGGTCCCTCGGCTTTTCCTGGAATCCGTTATAGCAATTCTAGGTGCTTATAATAAGGTATTAAGGCCTCTGGGGATCCGGGGGGCAAAATGTGGGGAACGAGAAGGGCGTGGCGGGTAGGCACCTATGTACGCACAACCACCTTATGGTGGTAAGAAGTTTGACACCCGGCCCAGGTCCTACGGCCCTTCCTGGAATCCGCTATAGCAATTCTAGGTGCTTATAATAAGGAATTAAGGCCTCTGGGGGTCCGTGGGGCAAAATGCAGGGAACCAGGAGGGCGTGGCGGGTAGGCACCCATGTAAGCACAACCACCTTATGGTGGTAAAATGTTTGACACCTGGCTCAGGTCCCTCGGCTTTTCCCGGAATTCGTTATAGCAATTCTAGGTGCTTATAATAAGGAAATAAGGCCTCTGGGGTCCCGTGGGGCAAAATGCGGGGAACCAAGAGGGCGTGGCGAGTAGGCACCCATGGACGCACAACCACCTCATGGTGGTAAGAAGTTTGACACTCGGCCCAGGTCCCTCGGCCCTTCCTGCAATCGGTTATAGCAATTCTATGTGCCTATAATAAGGAGTTAAGGCGTCTGGGGGTCTGTGGGGCAAATTTCGGGGAACCAGGAGGGTGTGGCGGGTAGGCACCCATGTACGCACAACCACCTCATGGTGGTAAGAAGTTTGACACCCGGCCCAGGTCCCTCGGCATTTCCTGGAATTCGCTAGAGCAATTCTAATTGCTTATATTAAGGAAATAAGGCCTCTGGGGATCCGTGGGGCAAATTGCGGGGAACCAGGAAGGCGTGGCGGGTAGGCACCCATGTACGCACAACCACCTCATGGTGGTAAGAAGTCTGACACCCAGCCTAGATCCCTCGGCCCTTCCTGGAATCGGTTATAGCAATTCTATGTGCTTATAATAAGGAGTTAAGGCGTCTGGGGGTCTGTGGGGCAAAATGCGGGGAACCAGGAGGGCGTGGCAGGTAGGCACCCATGTACGCACAACCACCTCATGGTGGAAAGAAGTTTGACACCCAGCCCAGGTCCCTCGACTTTTCCTGGAATCAGTTATAGCAATTCTAAGTGCTTATTATAAGAAATTAAGGACTCTGGGGGACCGTGGGGCAAAATGCGGGGAACAAGGAGGGCGTAGCGGGTAGGCACTCATGTACGTACAACCACCTCATGGTGGTAAGAAGTTTGACACCCGGCCCAGGTCCCTCGGCATTTCCTGGAATCCGCTAGAGCAATTCTAAGTGCTTATATTAAGGAATTAAAGCCTCTGGGGAACGGTGGGGCAAAATGCGGGGAACCAGGAGGGCGTGACGGGTAGGCACCCATGTACGCATAACCACCTCATGGTGGTAAGATGTTTGACACCCGGCCCAGGTCCCTCGGCTCTTCCTGGAATCCGCTACAGCAATTCTAGGTGCTTATTATAAGGAATTAAGGCCTCTGGGGAACCGTGGGGCAATATGCGGGGAACCAGGAGGGCGTGGCGGGTAAGCACCCATGTACGCACAACCCCCCCATGGTGGTAAAAAGTTTGACACCCGGCCCAGGTCCCTCGGCTCTTCCTGGAATCCGCTACAGCAATTCTAGGTGCTTATTATAAGGAATTAAGGCCTGTGGGGAACCGTGGGGCAAAATGCGGGGAACCAGGAGGGCGTGGCGGGTAGGCACCAATGTACGCATAACCACCTCATGGTGGTAAGAAGTTTGACACCCAGCCCAGGTCCCTCGGCTTTTCCTGGAATCCGTTATAGCAATTCTAGGTGCTTATAATAAGGAATTAAGGCCTCTGGGGTTCCGTGGGGCAAAATGCCGGGAACCAGGAGGGCGTGGCGGGTAGGCACCCATGTAAGCACAACCACCTTATGGTGGTAAAATGTTTGACACCCGGCTCAGGTCCCTCGGCTTTTCCTGGAATCCGTTATAGCAATTCTAAGTGCTTATTATAAGAAATTAAGGACTCTGGGGGACCGTGGGGCAAAATGCGGGGAACCAGGAGGGCGTGGCGGGTAGGCACCCATGTACGCACAACCTCCTCATGGTGGTAAGAAGTTTGACACCCGGCCCAGGTCCCTCGGCTCTTCCTGGAATCCGCTACAGCAATTCTAGGCGCTTATTATAAGGAATTAAGGCCTCTGGGGAACAGTGGGGCAAAATGCGGGGAACCAGGTGGGCGTGGCAAGTAGGCACCAATGTACGCATAACCACCTCATGGTGGTAAGAAGTTTGACACCCAGCCCAGGTCCCTCGACTTTTCCTGGAATCAGTTATAGCAATTCTAAGTGCTTATTATAAGAAATTAAGGACTCTGGGGGACCGTGGGGCAAAATGCGGGGAACAAGGAGGGCGTGGCGGGTAGGCACTCATGTACGTACAACCACCTCATGGTGGTAAGATGTTTGACACCCGGCCCAGGTCCCTCGGCTCTTCCTGGAATCCGCTACAGCAATTCTAGGTGCTTATTATAAGGAATTAAGGCCTCTGGGGAACCGTGGGGCAATATGCGGGGAACCAGGAGGGCGTGGCGGGTAAGCACCCATGTACGCACAACCCCCCCCCCCATGGTGGTAAAAAGTTTGACACCCGGCCCAGGTCCCCGGCTCTTCCTGGAATCCGCTACAGCAATTCTAGGTGCTTATTATAAGGAATTAAGGCCTGTGGGGAACCGTGGGGCAAAATGCGGGGAACCAGGAGGGCGTGGCGGGTAGGCACCAATGTACGCATAACCACCTCATGGTGGTAAGAAGTTTGACACCCAGCCCAGGTCCCTCGGCTTTTCCTGGAATCCGTTATAGCAATTCTAGGTGCTTATAATAAGGAATTAAGGCCTCTGGGGTTCCGTGGGGCAAAATGCCGGGAACCAGGAGGGCGTGGCGGGTAGGCACCCATGTACGCACAACCACCTCATGGTGGTAAGAAGTTTGACACCCGGCCCAGGTCCCTCGGCTCTTCCTGGAATCCGCTACAGCAATTCTAGGTGCTTATTATAAAGAATTAAGGCCTCTGGGGAACCGTGGGGCAAAATGCGGGGAACCAGGAGGGCGTGACGGGTAGGCACCAATGTACGCACAACCACCTCATGGTGGTAAGAAGTTTGACACCCAGCCCAGGTCCCTCGGCTTTTCTTGGAATCCGTTATAGCAATTCTAGGTGCTTATAATAAGGAATTAAGGCCTCTGGGGTTCCGTGGGGCAAAATGCGGGGAACCAGGAGGGCGTGGCGGGTAGGCACCCATGTACGCACAACCACCTCATGGTGGTAAGAAGTTTGACACCCGGCCCAGGTCCCTCGGCTCTTCCTGGAATCCGCTACAGCAATTCTAGGTGCTTATTATAAAGAATTAAGGCCTCTGGGGAACCGTGGGGCAAAATGCGGGGAACCAGGAGGGCGTGGCGGGTAGGCACCAATGTACGCACAACCACCTCATGGTGGTAAGAAGTTTGACACCCAGCCCAGGTCCCTCGGCTTTTCCTGGAATCCGTTATAGCAATTCTAGGTGCTTATAATAAGAAATTAAGGCCTCTGGGGGTCCGTGGGGCAAAATGCGGGGAACCAGGAGGGCGTGGCGGGTAGGCACCCATGTACGCACAACCACCTCATGGTGGTAAGAAGTCTGACACCCAGCCCAGGTCCCTCGGCCCTTCCTGGAATCCGCTAGAACAATTCTAAGTGCTTATATTAAGGAGTTAAAGCCTCTGGGGATCCGTGGGGCAAAATGCGGGGAACCAGGAGGGCGTGGCGGGTAGGCACCCATGTACGCACAACCACCTCATGGTGGTAAAATATTTGACACCCGGCTCAGGTCCCTCGGCCCTTCCTGGAACCCGCTAGAGCAATTCTATGTGCTTATATTAAGGAATTAAAGCCTCTGGGGAACCTTGGGGCAAAATGCGGGGAACCAGGAGGGCGTGGCGGGTAGGCACCCATGTACGCACAACCACCTCATGGTGGTAAGAAGTTTGACAACCGGCTCAGGTCCCTCGGCATTTCCTGGAATCCGCTAGAGCAATTCTAGGTGCTTATATTTAGGAAATAAGGCCTCTGGGGATCCGTGGGGCAAATTGCGGGGAACCAGGAGGGCGTGGCGGGTAGGCACCCTTGTAAGCACAACCACCTTATGGTGGTAAAATGTTTGACACCCGGTTCAGGTCCCTCGGCTTTTTCTGGAATCCGTTATAGCAATTCTAGGTGCTTATAATAAGGAATTAAGGCCTCTGGGGATCCGGGGGGCGAAATGTGGGGAACCAGGAGGGCGTGGCGGGTAGGCACCCATGTACGCACAACCAACTCATGGTGGTAAGAAGTTTGACACCCGGCCCAGGTCCCTCGGCCCTTCCTGGAATCCGCTATAGCAATTCTAGGTGCTTATAATAAGGAAATAAGGCCTCTGGGGATCCATGGGGCAAATTGCGGGGAACCAGGAGGGCGAGGCGGGTAGGCACCCATGTACGCACAACCAACTTATGGTGGTAAGAAGTTTGACACCCGGCGCAGGTCTCTCGGCCCTTCCTGGAATCGGTTATAACAATTATATGTGCCTATAATAAGGAGTTAAGGCGTCTGGGGGTCTGTGGGGCAAAATTCGGGGAACCAGGAGGGTGTGGCGGGTAGGCACCCATGTACGTACAACCACCTCATGGTGGTAAGAAGTTTGACACCCGGCCCAGGTCCCTCGGCTCTTCCTGGAATCCGCTAAAGCAATTCTAGGTGCTTATTATAAGGAATTAAGGCCTGTGGGGAACCGTGGGGCAAAATGCGGGGAACCAGGAGGGCGTGGCGGGTAGGCACCAATGTACGCATAACCACCTCATGGTGGTAAGAAGTTTGACACCCAGCCCAGGTCCCTCGGCTTTTCCTGGAATCCGTTATAGCAATTCTAGGTGCTTATAATAAGGAATTAAGGCCTCTGGGGTTCCGTGGGGCAAAATGCCGGGAACCAGGAGGGCGTGGCGGGTAGGCACCCATGTAAGCACAACCACCTTATGGTGGTAAAATGTTTGACACCCGGCTCAGGTCCCTCGGCTTTTCCTGGAATCCGTTATAGCAATTCTAAGTGCTTATTATAAGAAATTAAGGACTCTGGGGGACCGTGGGGCAAAATGCGGGGAACCAGGAGGGCGTGGCGGGTAGGCACCCATGTACGCACAACCTCCTCATGGTGGTAAGAAGTTTGACACCCGGCCCAGGTCCCTCGGCTCTTCCTGGAATCCGCTACAGCAATTCTAGGCGCTTATTATAAGGAATTAAGGCCTCTGGGGAACCGTGGGGCAAAATGCGGGGAACCAGGTGGGCGTGGCAAGTAGGCACCAATGTACGCATAACCACCTCATGGTGGTAAGAAGTTTGACACCCAGCCCAGGTCCCTCGACTTTTCCTGGAATCAGTTATAGCAATTCTAAGTGCTTATTATAAGAAATTAAGGACTCTGGGGGACCGTGGGGCAAAATGCGGGGAACAAGGAGGGCGTGGCGGGTAGGCACTCATGTACGTACAACCACCTCATGGTGGTAAGATGTTTGACACACGGCCCAGGTCCCTCGGCTCTTCCTGGAATCCGCTACAGCAATTCTAGGTGCTTATTATAAGGAATTAAGGCCTCTGGGGAACCGTGGGGCAATATGCGGGGAACCAGGAGGGCGTGGCGGGTAAGCACCCATGTACGCACAACCCCCCCCCATGGTGGTAAAAAGTTTGACACCCGGCCCAGGTCCCCGGCTCTTCCTGGAATCCGCTACAGCAATTCTAGGTGCTTATTATAAGGAATTAAGGCCTGTGGGGAACCGTGGGGCAAAATGCGGGGAACCAGGAGGGCGTGGCGGGTAGGCACCAATGTACGCATAACCACCTCATGGTGGTAAGAAGTTTGACACCCAGCCCAGGTCCCTCGGCTTTTCCTGGAATCCGTTATAGCAATTCTAGGTGCTTATAATAAGGAATTAAGGCCTCTGGGGTTCCGTGGGGCAAAATGCCGGGAACCAGGAGGGCGTGGCGGGTAGGCACCCATGTACGCACAACCACCTCATGGTGGTAAGAAGTTTGACACCCGGCCCAGGTCCCTCGGCTCTTCCTGGAATCCGCTACAGCAATTCTAGGTGCTTATTATAAAGAATTAAGGCCTCTGGGGAACCGTGGGGCAAAATGCGGGGAACCAGGAGGGCGTGACGGGTAGGCACCAATGTACGCACAACCACCTCATGGTGGTAAGAAGTTTGACACCCAGCCCAGGTCCCTCGGCTTTTCTTGGAATCCGTTATAGCAATTCTAGGTGCTTATAATAAGGAATTAAGGCCTCTGGGGTTCCGTGGGGCAAAATGCGGGGAACCAGGAGGGCGTGGCGGGTAGGCACCCATGTACGCACAACCACCTCATGGTGGTAAGAAGTTTGACACCCGGCCCAGGTCCCTCGGCTCTTCCTGGAATCCGCTACAGCAATTCTAGGTGCTTATTATAAAGAATTAAGGCCTCTGGGGAACCGTGGGGCAAAATGCGGGGAACCAGGAGTGCGTGGCGGGTAGGCACCAATGTACGCACAACCACCTCATGGTGGTAAGAAGTTTGACACCCAGCCCAGGTCCCTCGGCTTTTCCTGGAATCCGTTATAGCAATTCTAGGTGCTTATAATAAGAAATTAAGGCCTCTGGGGGTCCGTGGGGCAAAATGCGGGGAACCAGGAGGGCGTGGCGGGTAGGCACCCATGTACGCACAACCACCTCATGGTGGTAAGAAGTTTGACACCCGGCCCAGGTCCCTCGGCATTTCCTGGAATCCGCTATAGCAATTCTAGGTGCTTATAATAAGGAATTAAGGCCTCTGGGGGTCCGTAGGGCAAAATGCGGGGAACCAGGAGGGCGTGGCGGGTAGGCACCCATGTACGCACAACCACCTCATGGTGGTAAGAAGTCTGACACCCAGCCCAGGTCCCTCGGCCCTTCCTGGAATCCGCTAGAACAATTCTAAGTGCTTATATTAAGGAGTTAAAGCCTCTGGGGATCCGTGGGGCAAAATGCGGGGAACCAGGAGGGCGTGGCGGGTAGGCACCCATGTACGCACAACCACCTCATGGTGGTAAAATATTTGACACCCGGCTCAGGTCCCTCGGCCCTTCCTGGAACCCGCTAGAGCAATTCTATGTGCTTATATTAAGGAATTAAAGCCTCTGGGGAACCTTGGGGCAAAATGCGGGGAACCAGGAGGGCGTGGCGGGTAGGCACCCATGTACGCACAACCACCTCATGGTGGTAAGAAGTTTGACAACCGGCTCAGGTCCCTCGGCATTTCCTGGAATCCGCTAGAGCAATTCTAGGTGCTTATATTTAGGAAATAAGGCCTCTGGGGATCCGTGGGGCAAATTGCGGGGAACCAGGAGGGCGTGGCGGGTAGGCACCCTTGTAAGCACAACCACCTTATGGTGGTAAAATGTTTGACACCCGGTTCAGGTCCCTCGGCTTTTTCTGGAATCCGTTTTAGCAATTCTAGGTGCTTATAATAAGGAATTAAGGCCTCTGGGGATCCGGGGGGCGAAATGTGGGGAACCAGGAGGGCGTGGCGGGTAGGCACCCATGTACGCACAACCAACTCATGGTGGTAAGAAGTTTGACACCCGGCCCAGGTCCCTCGGCCCTTCCTGGAATCCGCTATAGCAATTCTAGGTGCTTATAATAAGGAAATAAGGCCTCTGGGGATCCATGGGGCAAATTGCGGGGAACCAGGAGGGCGAGGCGGGTAGGCACCCATGTACGCACAACCAACTTATGGTGGTAAAAAGTTTGACACCCGGCGCAGGTCCCTCGGCCCTTCCTGGAATCGGTTATAACAATTATATGTGCCTATAATAAGGAGTTAAGGCGTCTGGGGGTCTGTGGGGCAAAATTCGGGGAACCAGGAGGGTGTGGCGGGTAGGCACCCATGTACGTACAACCACCTCATGGTGGTAAGAAGTTTGACACCCGGCCCAGGTCCCTCGGCATTTCCTGGAATTCGCTAGAGCAATTCTAAGTGCTTATATTAAGGAAATAAGGCCTCTGGGGATCCGTGGGGCAAATTGCGGGGAACCAGGAAGGCGTGGCGGGTAGGCACCCATGTACGCACAACCACCTCATGGTGGTAAGAAGTCTGACACCCAGCCCAGATCCCTCGGCCCTTCCTGGAATCGGTTATAGCAATTCTATGTGCTTATAATAAGGAGTTAAGGCGTCTGGGGGTCTGTGGGGCAAAATGCGGGGAACCAGGAGGGCGTGGCAGGTAGGCACCCATGTACGCACAACCACCTCATGGTGGAAAGAAGTTTGACACCCGGCCCAGGTCCCACGGCATTTCCTGGAATCCGCTAGAGCAATTCTAGGTGCTTGTATTAAGGAAATAAGGCCTCTGGGGGTCCATGGGGCAAAATGCGGGGAACCAGGAGGGCGTGGCGGGTAGGCACCCATGTAAGCACAACCACCTTATGGTGGTAAAATGTTTGACACCCGGCTCAGGTCCCTCGGCTTTTCCTGGAATCCGTTATAGCAATTCTAGGTGCTTATAATAAGGAATTAAGGCCTCTGGGGGACCGTGGGGCAAAATGCGGGGAACCAGGAGGGCGTGGCGGGTAGGCACCCATGTACGCACAACCACCTCATGGTGGTAAGAAGTTTGACAACCGGCTCAGGTCCCTCGGCATTTCCTGGAATCCGCTAGAGCAATTCTAGGTGCTTATATTTAGGAAATAAGGCCTCTGGGGATCCGTGGGGCAAATTGCGGGGAACCAGGAGGGCGTGGCGGGTAGGCACCCATGTACGCACAACCACCTCATGGTGGTAAGAAGCCTGACACCTAGCCCAGGTCCCTCGGCTCTTCCTGGAATCCGCTATAGCAATTCTAGGTGCTTGTAATAAGGAATTAAGGCCTCTGGGGAACCGTGGGGCAAAATGCGGGGAACCAGGAAGGCGTGGCGGGTAGGCACCAATGTACGCACAACCACCTCATGGTGGTAAGAAGTTTGACACCCAGCCCAGGTCCCTCGGCTTTTCCTGGAATCCGTTATAGCAATTCTAGGTGCTTATAATAAGGAATTAAGGCCTCTGGGGATCCGGGGGGCAAAATGTGGGGAACGAGAAGGGTGTGGCGGGTAGGCACCTATGTACGCACAACCACCTCATGGTGGTAAGATGTTTGACACCCGGCCCAGGTCCCACGGCCCTTCCTGGAATCCGCTATAGCAATTCTAGGTGCTTATAAAAGGGAATTAAGGCCTCTGGGGGTCCGTGGGGCAAAATGCGGGGAACCAGGAGGGCGTGGCGGGTAGGCACCCATGTAAGCACAGCCACCTTATGGTGGTAAAATGTTTGACACCCGGCTCAGGTCCCTCGGCTTTTCCCGGAATTCGTTATAGCAATTCTAGGTGCTTATAATAAGGAAATAAGGTCTCTGGGGATCCATGGGGCAAATTGCGGCGAACCAAGAGGGCGAGGCGGGTAGGCACCCATGTACGCACAACCAACTCATGGTGGTAAGAAGTTTGACACCCGGCCCAGGTCCCTCGGCATTTCCTGGAATCCGCTAGAGCAATTCTAGGTGCTTATATTAAGGAAATAAGGCCTCTGGGGATCCGTGGTGCAAATTGCGGTGAACCAGGAGGGCGTGGCGGGTAGGCACCCATGTACGCACAACCACCTCATGGTGGTAAGAAGTTTGACAACCGGCTCAGGTCCCTCGGCATTTCGTGGAATCCGCTAGAGCAATTCTAGGTGCTTATATTTAGGAAATAAGGCCTCTGGGGATCCGTGGGGCAAAATGCGGGGAACCAGGAGGGCGTGGCGGGTAGGCACCCATGTACGCACAACCACCTCATAGTGGTAAGAAGTTTGACACCGAGCCCAGGTCCCTCGACTTTTCCTGGAATCAGTTATAGCAATTCTATGTGCTTTTATTAAGGAATTAATGCCTCTGGGGAACCGTGGGGCAAAATGCGGAGAACCAGGAGGGCGTGGCGGGTAGGCACCCATGTACGCACAACCACCTCATGGTGGTAAGAAGTTTGACAACCGGCTCAGGTCCCTCGGCATTTCCTGGAATCCGCTAGAGCAATTCTAGGTGCTTATATTTAGGAAATAAGGCCTCTGGGGATCCGTGGGGCAAATTGCGGGGAACCAGGAGGGCGTGGCGGGTAGGCACCCATGTACGCACAACCACCTCATGGTGGTAAGAAGCCTGACACCCAGCCCAGGTCCCTCGGCTCTTCCTGGAATCCGCTATAGCAAATCTAGGTGCTTGTAATAAGGAATTAAGGCCTCTGGGGAACCGTGGGGCAAAATGCGGGGAACCAGGAAGGCGTGGCGGGTAGGCACCAATGTACGCACAACCACCTCATGGTGGTAAGAAGTTTGACACCCAGCCCAGGTCCCTCGGCTTTTCCTGGAATCCGTTATAGCAATTCTAGGTGCTTATAATAAGGAATTAAGGCCTCTGGGGATCCGGGGGGCAAAATGTGGGGAACGAGAAGGGCGTGGCGGGTAGGCACCTATGTACGCACAACCACCTCATGGTGGTAAGATGTTTGACACCCGGCCCAGGTCCCACGGCCCTTCCTGGAATCCGCTATAGCAATTCTAGGTGCTTATAAAAGGGAATTAAGGCCTCTGGGGGTCCGTGGGGCAAAATGCGGGGAACCAGAAGGGCGTGGCGGGTAGGCACCCATGTAAGCACAGCCACCTTATGGTGGTAAAATGTTTGACACCCGGCTCAGGTCCCTCGGCTTTTCCCGGAATTCGTTATAGCAATTCTAGGTGCTTATAATAAGGAAATAAGGTCTCTGGGGATCCATGGGGCAAATTGCGGCGAACCAAGAGGGCGAGGCGGGTAGGCACCCATGTACGCACAACCAACTCATGGTGGTAAGAAGTTTGACACCCGGCCCAGGTCCCTCGGCATTTCCTGGAATCCGCTAGAGCAATTCTAGGTGCTTATATTAAGGAAATAAGGCCTCTGGGGATCCGTGGTGCAAATTGCGGTGAACCAGGAGGGCGTGGCGGGTAGGCACCCATGTACGCACAACCACCTCATGGTGGTAAGAAGTTTGACACCCAGCCCAGGTCCCTCGGCCCTTCCTGGAATCCGCTAGAGCAATTCTAGGCGCTTATTATAAGGAATTAAGGCCTCTGGGGAACCGTGGGGCAAAATGCGGGGAACCAGGTGGGCGTGGCAAGTAGGCACCAATGTACGCATAACCACCTCATGGTGGTAAGAAGTTTGACACCCAGCCCAGGTCCCTCGACTTTTCCTGGAATCAGTTATAGCAATTCTATGTGCTTATATTAAGGAATTAATGCCTCTGGGGAACCGTGGGGCAAAATGCGGAGAACCAGGAGGGCGTGGCGGGTAGGCACCCATGTACGCACAACCACCTCATGGTGGTAAGAAGTTTGACAACCGGCTCAGGTCCCTCGGCATTTCCTGGAATCCGCTAGAGCAATTCTAGGTGCTTATAATAAGGAAATAAGGCCTCTGGGGATCCATGGGGCAAATTGCGGGGAACCAAGAGGGCGAAGCGGGTAGGCACCCATGTACGCACAACCAACTCATAGTGGTAAGAAGTTTGACACCCAGCCCAGGTCCCTCGGCATTTCCTGGAATCCGCTAGAGCAATTCTAGGTGCTTATATTTTGGAAATAAGCCCTCTGGGGATCCGTGGGGCAAATTGCGGGGAACCAGGAGGGCGTGGCGGGTAGGCACCCATGTACGCACAACCACCTCATGGTGGTAAAAAGTCTGACACCCAGCCCAGGTCCCTCGGCTCTTCCTGGAATCCGCTATAGCAATTCTAGGTGCTTATAATAAGGAATTAAGGCCTCTGGAGGTCCGTGGGGCAAAATGCGGGGAACCAGGAGGGCGTGGCGGGTAGGCACCCATGTAAGCACAACCACCTTATGGTGGTAAAATGTTTGACACCCGGCTCAGGTCCCTCGGCCTTTCCCGGAATTCGTTATAGCAATTCTAGGTGCTTATAATAAGGAAATAAGGCCTCTGGGGATCCATGGGGCAAATTGCGGGGAACCAAGAGGGCGAAGCGGGTAGGCACCCATGTACGCACAACCAACTCATGGTGGTAAGAAGTTTGACACCCAGCCCAGGTCCCTCGGCCCTTCCTGGAATCGGTTATAGCAATTCTATGTGCCTATAATAAGGAGTTAAGGCGTCTGGGGGTCTGTGGGGCAAAATGCGGGGAACCAGGAGGGCGTGGCGGGTAGGCACCCATGTACGCACAACCAACTCATGGTGGTAAGAAGTTTGACACCCGGCCCAGGTCCCTCGGCATTTCCTGGAATCCGCTAGAGCAATTCTAGGTGCTTATATTAAGGAAATAAGGCCTCTGGGGATCCGTGGGGCAAATTGCGGGGAACCAGGAGGGCGTGGCAGGTAGGCACCCATGTACGCACAACCACCTCATGGTGGTAAGAAGTCTGACACCCAGCCCAGATCCCTCGGCCCTTCCTGGAATCGGTTATAGCAATTCTATGTGCTTATAATAAGGAGTTAAGGCGTCTGGGGGTCTGTGGGGCAAAATGCGGGGAACCAGGAGGGCGTGGCAGGTAGGCACCCATGTACGCACAACCACCTCATGGTGGAAAGAAGTTTGACACCCGGCCCAGGTCCCTCGGCATTTCCTGGAATCCGCTAGAGCAATTCTAGGTGCTTGTATTAAGGAAATAAGGCCTCTGGGGGTCCATGGGGCAAAATGCGGGGAACCAGGAGGGCGTGGCGGGTAGGCACCCATGTAAGCACAACCACCTCATGGTGGTAAAATGTTTGACACCCGGCTCAGGTCCCTCGGCTTTTCCTGGAATCCGTTATAGCAATTCTAGGTGCTTATAATAAGGAATTAAGGCCTCTGGGGGACCGTGGGGCAAAATGCGGGGAACCAGGAGGGCGTGGCGGGTAGGCACTCATGTACGCACAACCACCTCATGGTGGTAAGAAGTTTGACACCCAGCCCAGGTCCCTCGACTTTTCCTGGAATCAGTTATAGCAATTCTAAGTGCTTATTATAAGAAATTAAGGACTCTGGGGGACCGTGGGGCAAAATGCGGGGAACCAGGAGGGCGTGGCGAGTAGGCACCCATGTACGCACAACCACCTCATAGTGGTAAGATGTCTGACACCCAGCCCAGGTCCCTCGGCCTTTCTTGGAATCCGCTAGAGCAATTCTAAGTGCTTATATTAAGGAAATAAGGCCTCTGGGGTCCCGTGGGGCAAAATGCGGGGAACCAGGAGGGCGTGGCGAGTAGGCACCCATGGACGCACAACCACCTCATGGTGGTAAGAAGTTTGACACCCGGCCCAGGTCCTACGGCCCTTCCTGGAATCCGCTATAGCAATTCTAGGTGCTTATAATAAGGAATTAAGGCCTCTGGGGGTCCGTGAGGCAAAATGCAGGGAACCAGGAGGGCGTGGCGGGTAGGCACCAATGTACGCACAACCACCTCATGGTGGTAAGAAGTTTGACACCCAGCCCAGGTCCCTCGGCTTTTCCTGGAATCCGTTATAGCAATTCTAGGTGCTTATAATAAGGAATTAAGGCCTCTGGGGATCCGGGGGCAAAATGTGGGGAACGAGAAGGGCGTGGCGGGTAGGCACCTATGTACGCACAACCACCTCATGGTGGTAAGAAGTTTGACACCCGGCCCAGGTCCAACGGCCCTTCCTGGAATCCGCTATAGCAATTCTAGGTGCTTATAATAAGGAATTAAGGCCTCTGGGGGTCCGTGGGGCAAAATGCGGGGAACCAGGAGAGCGTGGCGGGTAGGCACCCATGTAAGCACAACCACCTTATGGTGGTAAAATGTTTGACACCCGGCTCAGGTCCCTCGGCATTTCCTGGAATCCGCTAGAGCAATTCTAGGTGCTTATATTAAGGAAACAAGGCCTCTGGGGATCCGTGGGGCAAATTGCGGGGAACCAGGAAAGCGTGGCGGGTAGGCACCCATGTACGCACAACCACCTCATGGTGGTAAGAAGTCTGACACCCAGCCCAGGTCCCTCGGCCCTTCATGGAATCCGCTATAGCAATTCTAGCTGCTTATAATAAGGAATTAAGGCCTCTGGGGGTCCGTGGGGCAAAATGCGGGGAACCAGGAGGGCGTGGCGGGTAGGCACCCATGTAAGCACAACCACCTTATGGTGGTAAAATGTTTGACACCCGGTTCAGGTCCCTCGGCTTTTCCTGGAATCCGTTATAGCAATTCTAGGTGCTTATAATAAGGAATTAAGGCCTCTGGGGATCCGGGGGGCGAAATGTGGGGAACCAGGAGGGCGTGGCGGGTAGGCACCCATGTACCCACAACCAACTCATGGTGGTAAGAAGTTTGACACCCGGCCCAGGTCCCTCGGCCCTTCCTGGAATCCGCTATAGCAATTCTAGGTGCTTATAATAAGGAAATAAGGCCTCTGGGGATCCATGGGGCAAATTGCGGGGAACCAGGAGGGCGAGGCGGGTAGGCACCCATGTACGCACAACCACCTCATGGTGGTAAGAAGTCTGACACCCAGCCCAGATCCCTCGGCCCTTCCTGGATTCGGTTATAGCAATTCTATGTGCTTATAATAAGGAGTTAAGGCGTCTGGGGGTCTGTGGGGCAAAATGCGGGGAACCAGGAGGGCGTGGCAGGTAGGCACCCATGTACGCACAACCACCTCATGGTGGAAAGAAGTTTGACACCCGGCCCAGGTCCCTCGGCCCTTCCTGGAATCCGCTAGAGCAATTCTATGTGCTTGTATTAAGGAAATAAGGCCTCTGGGGGTCCATGGGGCAAAATGCGGGGAACCAGGAGGGCATGGCGGGTAGGCACCCATGTAAGCACAACCACCTTATGGTGGTAAAATGTTTGACACCCGGCTCAGGTCCCTCGGCTTTTCCTGGAATCCGTTATAGCAATTCTAGGTGCTTATAATAAGGAATTAAGGCCTCTGGGGGACCGTGGGGCAAAATGCGGGGAACCAGGAGGGCGTGGCGGGTAGGCACTCATGTACGCACAACTACCTCATGGTGGTAAGAAGTTTGACACCCAGCCCAGGTCCCTCGACTTTTCCTGGAATCAGTTATAGCAATTCTAAGTGCTTATTATAAGAAATTAAGGACTCTGGGGGACCGTGGGGCAAAATGCGGGGAACCAGGAGGGCGTGGCGGGTAGGCACCCATGTACGCACAACCTCCTCATGGTGGTAAGAAGTTTGACACCCGGCCCAGGTCCCTCGGCTCTTCCTGGAATCCGCTACAGCAATTCTAGGCGCTTATTATAAGGAATTAAGGCCTCTGGGGAACCGTGGGGCAAAATGCGGGGAACCAGGTGGGCGTGGCAAGTAGGCACCAATGTACGCATAACCACCTCATGGTGGTAAGAAGTTTGACACCCAGCCCAGGTCCCTCGACTTTTCCTGGAATCAGTTATAGCAATTCTAAGTGCTTATTATAAGAAATTAAGGACTCTGGGGGACCGTGGGGCAAAATGCGGGGAACAAGGAGGGCGTGGCGGGTAGGCACTCATGTACGTACAACCACCTCATGGTGGTAAGAAGTTTGACACCCGGCCCAGGTCCCTCGGCATTTCCTGGAATCCGCTAGAGCAATTCTAAGTGCTTATATTAAGGAATTAAAGCCTCTGGGGAACGGTGGGGCAAAATGCGGGGAACCAGGAGGGCGTGACGGGTAGGCACCCATGTACGCATAACCACCTCATGGTGGTAAGATGTTTGACATCCGGCCCAGGTCCCTCGGCTCTTCCTGGAATCCGCTACAGCAATTCTAGGTGCTTATTATAAGGAATTAAGGCCTCTGGGGAACCGTGGGGCAATATGCGGGGAACCAGGAGGGCGTGGCGGGTAAGCACCCATGTACGCACAACCATCCCATGGTGGTAAAAAGTTTGACACCCGGCCCAGGTCCCTCGGCTCTTCCTGGAATCCGCTACAGCAATTCTAGGTGCTTATTATAAGGAATTAAGGCCTGTGGGGAACCGTGGGGCAAAATGCGGGGAACCAGGAGGGCGTGGCGGGTAGGCACCAATGTACGCATAACCACCTTATGGTGGTAAGAAGTTTGACACCCAGCCCAGGTCCCTCTGCTTTTCCTGGAATCCGTTATAGCAATTCTAGGTGCTTATAATAAGGAATTAAGGCCTCTGGGGTCCGTGGGGCAAAATGCCGGGAACCAGGAGGGCGTGGCGGGTAGGCACCCATGTACGCACAACCACCTCATGGTGGTAAGAAGTTTGACACCCGGCCGAGGTCCCTCGGCTCTTCCTGGAATCCGCTACAGCAATTCTAGGTGCTTATTATAAAGAATTAAGGCCTCTGGGGAACCGTGGGGCAAAATGCGGGGAACCAAGAGGGCGTGGCGGGTAGGCACCAATGTACGCACAACCACCTCATGGTGGTAAGAAGTTTGACACCCAGCCCAGGTCCCTCGGCTTTTCCTGGAATCCGTTATAGCAATTCTAGGTGCTTATAATAAGAAATTAAGGCCTCTGGGGGTCCGTGGGGCAAAATGCGGGGAACCAGAAGGGCGTGGCGGGTAGGCACCCATGTACGCACAACCACCTCATGGTGGTAAGAAGTTTGACACCCGGCCCAGGTCCCTCGGCTCTTCCTGGAATCCGCTATAGCAATTCTAGGCGCATATATTAAGGAATTAATGCCTCTGGAGGTCCGTGAGGCAAACTGCGGGGAACCAGGAGGGCGTGGCGGGTAGGCACCCATGTACGCACAACCACCTCATGGTGGTAAAATGTTTGACACCCGGCTCAGGTCCCTCGGCCCTTCCTGGAACCCGCTAGAGCAATTCTATGTGCTTATATTAAGGAATTAAAGCCTCTGGGGAACCGTGGGGCAAAATGCGGGGAACCAGGAGGGCGTGGCGGGTAGGCACCCATGTACGCACAACCACCTCATGGTGGTAAGAAGTTTGACAACCGGCTCAGGTCCCTCGGCATTTCCTGGAATCCGCTAGAGCAATTCTAGGTGCTTATATTTAGGAAATAAGGCCTCTGGGGATCCGTGGGGCAAGTTGCGGGGAACCAGGAGGGCGTGGCGGGTAGGCACCCTTGTAAGCACAACCACCTTATGGTGGTAAAATGTTTGACACCCGGTTCAGGTCCCTCGGCTTTTCCTGGAATCCGTTATAGCAATTCTAGGTGCTTATAATAAAGAATTAAGGCCTCTGGGGATCCGGGGGGCGAAATGTGGGGAACCAGGAGGGCGTGGCGGGTAGGCACCCATGTACGCACAACCTCCTCATGGTGGTAAGAAGTTTGACACCCGGCCCAGGTCCCTCGGCTCTTCCTGGAATCCGCTACAGCAATTCTAGGCGCTTATTATAAGGAATTAAGGCCTCTGGGGAACCGTGGGGCAAAATGCGGGGAACCAGGTGGGCGTGGCAAGTAGGCACCAATGTACGCATAACCACCTCATGGTGGTAAGAAGTTTGACACCCAGCCCAGGTCCCTCGACTTTTCCTGGAATCAGTTATAGCAATTCTAAGTGCTTATTATAAGAAATTAAGGACTCTGGGGGACCGTGGGGCAAAATGCGGGGAACAAGGAGGGCGTGGCGGGTAGGCACTCATGTACGTACAACCACCTCATGGTGGTAAGAAGTTTGACACCCGGCCCAGGTCCCTCGGCATTTCCTGGAATCCGCTAGAGCAATTCTAAGTGCTTATATTAAGGAATTAAAGCCTCTGGGGAACGGTGGGGCAAAATGCGGGGAACCAGGAGGGCGTGACGGGTAGGCACCCATGTACGCATAACCACCTCATGGTGGTAAGATGTTTGACATCCGGCCCAGGTCCCTCGGCTCTTCCTGGAATCCGCTACAGCAATTCTAAGTGCTTATTATAAGGAATTAAGGCCTCTGGGGAACCGTGGGGCAATATGCGGGGAACCAGGAGGGCGTCGCGGGTAAGCACCCATGTACGCACAACCATCCCATGGTGGTAAAAAGTTTGACACCCGGCCCAGGTCCCTCGGCTCTTCCTGGAATCCGCTACAGCAATTCTAGGTGCTTATTATAAGGAATTAAGGCCTGTGGGGAACCGTGGGGCAAAATGCGGGGAACCAGCAGGGCGTGGCGGGTAGGCACCAATGTACGCATAACCACCTCATGGTGGTAAGAAGTTTGACACCCAGCCCAGGTCCCTCGGCTTTTCCTGGAATCCGTTATAGCAATTCTAGGTGCTTATAATAAGAAATTAAGGCCTCTGGGGTCCGTGGGGCAAAATGCCGGGAACCAGGAGGGCGTGGCGGGTAGGCACCCATGTACGCACAACCACCTCATGGTGGTAAGAAGTTTGACACCCGGCCCAGGTCCCTCGGCTCTTCCTGGAATCTGCTACAGCAATTCTAGGTGCTTATTATAAAGAATTAAGGCCTCTGGGGAACCGTGGGGCAAAATGCGGGGAACCAAGAGGGCGTGGCGGGTAGGCACCAATGTACGCACAACCACCTCATGGTGGTAAGAAGTTTGACACCCAGCCCAGGTCCCTCGGCTTTTCCTGGAATCCGTTATAGCAATTCTAGTTGCTTATAATAAGAAATTAAGGCCTCTGGGGGTCCGTGGGGCAAAATGCGGGGAACCAGGAGGGCGTGGCGGGTAGGCACCCATGTACGCACAACCACCTCATGGTGGTAAAATGTTTGACACCCGGCTCAGGTCCCTCGGCCCTTCCTGGAACCCGCTAGAGCAATTCTATGTGCTTATATTAAGGAATTAAAGCCTCTGGGGAACCGTGGGGCAAAATGCGGGGAACCAGGAGGGCGTGGCGGGTAGGCACCCATGTACGCACAACCACCTCATGGTGGTAAGAAGTTTGACAACCGGCTCAGGTCCCTCGGCATTTCCTGGAATCCGCTAGAGCAATTCTAGGTGCTTATAATTAGGAAATAAGGCCTCTGGGGATCCGTGGGGCAAATTGCGGGGAACCAGGAGGGCGTGGCGGGTAGGCACCCTTGTAAGCACAACCACCTTATGGTGGTAAAATGTTTGACACCCGGTTCAGGTCCCTCGGCTTTTCCTGGAATCCGTTATAGCAATTCTAGGTGCTTATAATAAGGAATTAAGGCCTCTGGGGATCCGGGGGGCGAAATGTGGGGAACCAGGAGGGCGTGGCGGGTAGGCACCCATGTACGCACAACCTCCTCATGGTGGTAAGAAGTTTGACACCCGGCCCAGGTCCCTCGGCTCTTCCTGGAATCCGCTACAGCAATTCTAGGCGCTTATTATAAGGAATTAAGGCCTCTGGGGAACCGTGGGGCAAAATGCGGGGAACCAGGTGGGCGTGGCAAGTAGGCACCAATGTACGCATAACCACCTCATGGTGGTAAGAAGTTTGACACCCAGCCCAGGTCCCTCGACTTTTCCTGGAATCAGTTATAGCAATTCTAAGTGCTTATTATAAGAAATTAAGGACTCTGGGGGACCGTGGGGCAAAATGCGGGGAACAAGGAGGGCGTGGCGGGTAGGCACTCATGTACGTACAACCACCTCATGGTGGTAAGAAGTTTGACACCCGGCCCAGGTCCCTCGGCATTTCCTGGAATCCGCTAGAGCAATTCTAAGTGCTTATATTAAGGAATTAAAGCCTCTGGGGAACGGTGGGGCAAAATGCGGGGAACCAGGAGGGTGTGACGGGTAGGCACCCATGTACGCATAACCACCTCATGGTGGTAAGATGTTTGACATCCGGCCCAGGTCCCTCGGCTCTTCCTGGAATCCGCTACAGTAATTCTAGGTGCTTATTATAAGGAATTAAGGCCTCTGGGGAACCGTGGGGCAATATGCGGGGAACCAGGAGGGCGTGGCGGGTAAGCACCCATGTACGCACAACCATCCCATGGTGGTAAAAAGTTTGACACCCGGCCCAGGTCCCTCGGCTCTTCCTGGAATCCGCTACAGCAATTCTAGGTGCTTATTATAAAGAATTAAGGCCTCTGGGGAACCGTGGGGCAAAATGCGGGGAACCAAGAGGGCGTGGCGGGTAGGCACCAATGTACGCACAACCACCTCATGGTGGTAAGAAGTTTGACACCCAGCCCAGGTCCCTCGGCTTTTCCTGGAATCCGTTATAGCAATTCTAGGTGCTTATAATAAGAAATTAAGGCCTCTGGGGGTCCGTGGGGCAAAATGCGGGGAACCAGGAGGGCGTGGCGGGTAAGCACCCATGTACGCACAACCACCTTATGGTGGTAAAATGTTTGACACCCGGCTCAGGTACCTCGGCTTTTCCCGGAATTCGTTATAGCAATTCTAGGTGCTTATAATAAAGAATTAAGGCTTCTGGGGAACCGTGGGGCAAAATGCGGGGAACCAGGAGGGCGTGGCGGGTAGGCACCAATGTACGCACAACCACCTCATGGTGGTAAGAAGTTTGACACCCAGCCCAGGTCCCTCGGCTTTTCCTGGAATCCGTTATAGCAATTCTAGGTGCTTATAATAAGAAATTAAGGCCTCTGGGGGTCCGTGGGGCAAAATGCGGGGAACCAGAAGGGCGTGGCGGGTAGGCACCCATGTACGCACAACCACCTCATGGTGGTAAGAAGGTTGACACCCGGCCCAGGTCCCTCGGCATTTCCTGGAATCCGCTATAGCAATTCTAGGTGCTTATAATAAGGAATTAAGGCCTCTGGGGATCCGTGGGGCAAAATGCGGGGAACTAGGAGGGCGTGGCAGGTAGGCACCAATGTACGCACAACCACCTCATGGTGGTAAGAAGTTTGACAACCGGCTCAGGTCCCTCGGCATTTCCTGGAATCCGCTAGAGCAATTCTAGGTGCTTATATTTAGGAAATAAGACCTCTGGGGATCCGTGGGGCAAATTGCGGGGAACCAGGAGGGCGTGGCGGGTAGGCACCCTTGTAAGCACAACCACCTTACGGTGGTAAAATGTTTGACACTCGGTTCAGGTCCCTCGGCTTTTCCTGGAATCCGTTATAGCAATTCTAGGTGCTTATAATAAGGAATTAAGGCCTCTGGGGATCCGGGGGGCAAAATGTGGGGAACCAGGAGGGCGTGGCGGGTAGGCACCCATGTACGCACAACCAACTCATGGTGGTAAGAAGTTTGACACCCGGCCCAGGTCCCTCGGCCCTTCCTGGAATCCGCTATAGCAATTCTAGGTGCTTATAATAAGGAAATAAGGCCTCTGGGGATCCATGGGGCAAATTGCGGGGAACCAGGAGGGCGAGGCGGGTAGGCACCCATGTACGCACAACCAACTCATGGTGGTAAGAAGTTTGACACCCGGCCCAGGTCCCTCGGCCCTTCCTGGAATCGGTTATAGCAATTCTATGTGCCTATAATAAGGAGTTAAGGCGTCTGGGGGTCTGTGGGGCAAATTTCGGGGAACCAGGAGGGTGTGGCGGGTAGGCACCCATGTACGCACAACCACCTCATGGTGGTAAGAAGTTTGCCACCCGGCCCAGGTCCCTCGGCATTTCCTGGAATTCGCTAGAGCAATTCTAAGTGCTTATATTAAGGAAATAAGGCCTCTGGGGATCCGTGGGGCAAATTGCGGGGAACCAGGAGGGCGTGGCGGGTAGGCACCCATGTACGCATAACCACCTCATGATGGTAAGATGTTTGACACCCGGCCCAGGTCCCTCGGCTCTTCCTGGAATCCGCTACAGCAATTCTAGGTGCTTATTATAAGGAATTATGGCTTCTGGGGAACCGTGGGGCAATATGCGGGGAACCAGGAGGGCGTGGCGGGTAGGCACCCATGTACGCACAACCACCTCATGGTGGTAAGAAGTTTGACAACCGGCTCAGGTCCCTCGGCATTTCCTGGAATCCGCTAGAGCAATTCTAGGTGCTTATATTTAGGAAATAAGGCCTCTGGGGATCCGTGGGGCAAATTGCGGGGAACCAGGAGGGCGTGGCGGGTAGGCACCCATGTACGCACAACCACCTCATGGTGGTAAAATGTTTGACACCCGGCTCAGGTCCCTCGGCTCTTCCTGGAACCCGCTAGAGCAATTCTATGTGCTTATATTAAGGAATTAAAGCCTCTGGGGAACCGTGGGGCAAAATGCGGGGAACCAGGAGGGCGTGGCGGGTAGGCACCCATGTACGCACAACCACCTCATGGTGGTAAGAAGTTTGACAACCGGCTCAGGTCCCTCGGCATTTCCTGGAATCCGCTAGAGCAATTCTATGTGCTTATATTTAGGAAATAAGGCCTCTGGGGATCCGTGGGGCAAATTGCGGGGAACCAGGAGGGCGTGGCGGGTAGGCACCCTTGTAAGCACAACCACCTTATGGTGGTAAAATGTTTGACACCCGGTTCAGGTCCCTCGGCTTTTCCTGGAATCCGTTATAGCAATTCTAGGTGCTTATAATAAGGAATTAAGGCCTCTGGGGATCCGGGGGGCGAAATGTGGGGAACCAGGAGGGCGTGGCGGGTAGGCACCCATGTACGCACAACCAACTCATGGTGGTAAGAAGTTTGACACCCGGCCCAGGTCCCTCGGCCCTTCCTGGAATCCGCTATAGCAATTCTAGGTGCTTATAATAAGGAAATAAGGCCTCTGGGGATCCATGGGGCAAATTGCGGGGAACCAGGAGGGCGAGGCGGGTAGGCACCCATGTACGCACAACCAACTCATGGTGGTAAGAAGTTTGACACCCGGCCCAGGTCCCTCGGCCCTTCCTGGAATCGGTTATAGCAATTCTATGTGCCTATAATAAGGAGTTAAGGCGTCTGGAGTCTGTGGGGCAAATTTCGGGGAACCAGGAGGGTGTGGCGGGTAGGCACCCATGTACGCACAACCACCTCATGGTGGTAAGAAGTTTGCCACCCGGCCCAGGTCCCTCGGCATTTCCTGGAATTCGCTAGAGCAATTCTAACTGCTTATATTAAGGAAATAAGGCCTCTGGGGATCCGTGGGGCAAATTGCGGGGAACCAGGAGGGCGTGGCGGGTAGGCACCCATGTACGCATAACCACCTCATGATGGTAAGATGTTTGACACCCGGCCCAGGTCCCTCGGCTCTTCCTGGAATCCGCTACAGCAATTCTAGGTGCTTATTATAAGGAATTATGGCCTCTGGGGAACCGTGGGGCAATATGCGGGGAACCAGGAGGGCGTGGCGGGTAGGCACCCATGTACGCACAACCACCTCATGGTGGTAAGAAGTTTGACAACCGGCTCAGGTCCCTCGGCATTTCCTGGAATCCGCTAGAGCAATTCTAGGTGCTTATATTTAGGAAATAAGGCCTCTGGGGATCCGTGGGGCAAATTGCGGGGAACCAGGAGGGCGTGGCGGGTAGGCACCCATGTAAGCACAACCACCTTATGGTGGTAAAATGTTTGACACCCGGTTCAGGTCCCTCGGCTTTTCCTGGAATCCGTTATAGCAATACTAGTTGCTTATAATAAGGAATTAAGGCCTATGGGGATCCGGGGGGCGAAATGTGGGGAACCAGGAGGGCGTGGCGGGTAGGCACCCATGTACGCACAACCAACTCATGGTGGTAAGAAGTTTGACACCCGGCCCAGGTCCCTCGGCCCTTCCTGGAATCCGCTATAGCAATTCTAGGTGCTTATAATAAGGAAATAAGTCCTCTGGGGATCCATGGGGCAAATTGCGGGGAACCAGGAGGGCGAGGCGGGTAGGCACCCATGTACGCACAACCAACTCATGGTGGTAAGAAGTTTGACACCCAGCCCAGGTCCCTCGGCTTTTCCTGGAATCCGTTATAGCAATTCTAGGTGCTTATAATAAGGAATTAAGGCCTCTGGGGTTCCGTGGGGCAAAATGCGGGGAACCAGGAGGGCGTGGCGGGTAGGCACCCATGTACGCACAACCACCTCATGGTGGTAAGAAGTTTGACACCCGGCCCAGGTCCCTCGGCTCTTCCTGGAATCCGCTACAGCAATTCTAGGTGCTTATTATAAAGAATTAAGGCTTCTGGGGAACCGTGGGGCAAAATGCGGGGAACCAGGAGGGCGTGGCGGGTAGGCACCAATGTACGCACAACCACCTCATGGTGGTAAGAAGTTTGACACCCAGCCCAGGTCCCTCGGCATTTCCTGGAATCCGCTATAGCAATTCTAGGTGCTTATAATAAGGAATTAAGGCCTCTGGGGATCCGTGGGGCAAAATGCGGGGAACTAGGAGGGCGAGGCAGGTAGGCACCAATGTACGCACAACCACCTCATGGTGGTAAGAAGTTTGACACCCGGCCCAGGTCCCTCGGCTCTTCCTGGAATCCGCTATAGCAATTCTAGGCGCTTATATTAAGGAAATAAGGCCTCTGGGGATCCGTGGGGCAAATTGCGGGGAACCAGGAGGGCGTGGCGGGTAGGCACCCATGTACGCATAACCACCTCATGATGGTAAGATGTTTGACACCCGGCCCAGGTCCCTCGGCTCTTCCTGGAATCCGCTACAGCAATTCTAGGTGCTTATTATAAGGAATTATGGCTTCTGGGGAACCGTGGGGCAATATGCGGGGAACCAGGAGGGCGTGGCGGGTAGGCACCCATGTACGCACAACCACCTCATGGTGGTAAGAAGTTTGACAACCGGCTCAGGTCCCTCGGCATTTCCTGGAATCCGCTAGAGCAATTCTAGGTGCTTATATTTAGGAAATAAGGCCTCTGGGGATCCGTGGGGCAAATTGCGGGGAACCAGGAGGGCGTGGCGGGTAGGCACCCATGTACGCACAACCACCTCATGGTGGTAAAATGTTTGACACCCGGCTCAGGTCCCTCGGCTCTTCCTGGAACCCGCTAGAGCAATTCTATGTGCTTATATTAAGGAATTAAAGCCTCTGGGGAACCGTGGGGCAAAATGCGGGGAACCAGGAGGGCGTGGCGGGTAGGCACCCATGTACGCACAACCACCTCATGGTGGTAAGAAGTTTGACAACCGGCTCAGGTCCCTCGGCATTTCCTGGAATCCGCTAGAGCAATTCTATGTGCTTATATTTAGGAAATAAGGCCTCTGGGGATCCGTGGGGCAAATTGCGGGGAACCAGGAGGGCGTGGCGGGTAGGCACCCTTGTAAGCACAACCACCTTATGGTGGTAAAATGTTTGACACCCGGTTCAGGTCCCTCGGCTTTTCCTGGAATCCGTTATAGCAATTCTAGGTGCTTATAATAAGGAATTAAGGCCTCTGGGGATCCGGGGGGCGAAATGTGGGGAACCAGGAGGGCGTGGCGGGTAGGCACCCATGTACGCACAACCAACTCATGGTGGTAAGAAGTTTGACACCCGGCCCAGGTCCCTCGGCCCTTCCTGGAATCCGCTATAGCAATTCTAGGTGCTTATAATAAGGAAATAAGGCCTCTGGGGATCCATGGGGCAAATTGCGGGGAACCAGGAGGGCGAGGCGGGTAGGCACCCATGTACGCACAACCAACTCATGGTGGTAAGAAGTTTGACACCCGGCCCAGGTCCCTCGGCCCTTCCTGGAATCGGTTATAGCAATTCTATGTGCCTATAATAAGGAGTTAAGGCGTCTGGAGTCTGTGGGGCAAATTTCGGGGAACCAGGAGGGTGTGGCGGGTAGGCACCCATGTACGCACAACCACCTCATGGTGGTAAGAAGTTTGCCACCCGGCCCAGGTCCCTCGGCATTTCCTGGAATTCGCTAGAGCAATTCTAACTGCTTATATTAAGGAAATAAGGCCTCTGGGGATCCGTGGGGCAAATTGCGGGGAACCAGGAGGGCGTGGCGGGTAGGCACCCATGTACGCATAACCACCTCATGATGGTAAGATGTTTGACACCCGGCCCAGGTCCCTCGGCTCTTCCTGGAATCCGCTACAGCAATTCTAGGTGCTTATTATAAGGAATTATGGCCTCTGGGGAACCGTGGGGCAATATGCGGGGAACCAGGAGGGCGTGGCGGGTAGGCACCCATGTACGCACAACCACCTCATGGTGGTAAGAAGTTTGACAACCGGCTCAGGTCCCTCGGCATTTCCTGGAATCCGCTAGAGCAATTCTAGGTGCTTATATTTAGGAAATAAGGCCTCTGGGGATCCGTGGGGCAAATTGCGGGGAACCAGGAGGGCGTGGCGGGTAGGCACCCATGTAAGCACAACCACCTTATGGTGGTAAAATGTTTGACACCCGGTTCAGGTCCCTCGGCTTTTCCTGGAATCCGTTATAGCAATACTAGTTGCTTATATTAAGGAATTAAGGCCTATGGGGATCCGGGGGGCGAAATGTGGGGAACCAGGAGGGCGTGGCGGGTAGGCACCCATGTACGCACAACCAACTCATGGTGGTAAGAAGTTTGACACCCGGCCCAGGTCCCTCGGCCCTTCCTGGAATCCGCTATAGCAATTCTAGGTGCTTATAATAAGGAAATAAGTCCTCTGGGGATCCATGGGGCAAATTGCGGGGAACCAGGAGGGCGAGGCGGGTAGGCACCCATGTACGCACAACCAACTCATGGTGGTAAGAAGTTTGACACCCAGCCCAGGTCCCTCGGCTTTTCCTGGAATCCGTTATAGCAATTCTAGGTGCTTATAATAAGGAATTAAGGCCTCTGGGGTTCCGTGGGGCAAAATGCGGGGAACCAGGAGGGCGTGGCGGGTAGGCACCCATGTACGCACAACCACCTCATGGTGGTAAGAAGTTTGACACCCGGCCCAGGTCCCTCGGCTCTTCCTGGAATCCGCTACAGCAATTCTAGGTGCTTATTATAAAGAATTAAGGCTTCTGGGGAACCGTGGGGCAAAATGCGGGGAACCAGGAGGGCGTGGCGGGTAGGCACCAATGTACGCACAACCACCTCATGGTGGTAAGAAGTTTGACACCCAGCCCAGGTCCCTCGGCATTTCCTGGAATCCGCTATAGCAATTCTAGGTGCTTATAATAAGGAATTAAGGCCTCTGGGGATCCGTGGGGCAAAATGCGGGGAACTAGGAGGGCGAGGCAGGTAGGCACCAATGTACGCACAACCACCTCATGGTGGTAAGAAGTTTGACACCCGGCCCAGGTCCCTCGGCTCTTCCTGGAATCCGCTATAGCAATTCTAGGCGCTTATATTAAGGAATTAATGCCTCTGGAGGTCCGTGAGGCAAACTGCGGGGAACCAGGAGGGCGTGGCGGGTAGGCACCCATGTACGCACAACCACCTCATGGTGGTAAAATGTTTGACACCCGGCTCAGGTCCCTCGGCCCTTCCTGGAACCCGCTAGAGCAATTCTATGTGCTTATATTAAGGAATTAAAGCCTCTGGGGAACCGTGGGGCAAAATGCGGGGAACCAGGAGGGCGTGGCGGGTAGGCACCCATGTACGCACAACCACCTCATGGTGGTAAGAAGTTTGACAACCGGCTCAGGTCCCTCGGCATTTCCTGGAATCCGCTAGAGCAATTCTAGGTGCTTATATTTAGGAAATAAGGCCTCTGGGGATCCGTGGGGCAAATTGCGGGGAACCAGGAGGGCGTGGCGGGTAGGCACCCTTGTAAGCACAACCACCTTATGGTGGTAAAATGTTTGACACCCGGTTCAGGTCCCTCGGCTTTTCCTGGAATCCGTTATAGCAATTCTAGGTGCTTATAATAAGGAATTAAGGCCTCTGGGGATCCGGGGGGCGAAATGTGGGGAACCAGGAGGGCGTGGCGGGTAGGCACCCATGTACGCACAACCAACTCATGGTGGTAAGAAGTTTGACACCCGGCCCAGGTCCCTTGGCCCTTCCTGGAATCCGCTATAGCAATTCTAGGTGCTTATAATAAGGAAATAAGGCCTCTGGGGATCCATGGGGCAAATTGCGGGGAACCAGGAGGGCGAGGCGGGTAGGCACCCATGTACGCACAACCAACTCATGGTGGTAAGAAGTTTGACACCCGGCCCAGGTCCCTCGGCCCTTCCTGGAATCGGTTATAGCAATTCTATGTGCCTATAATAAGGAGTTAAGGCGTCTGGGGGTCTGTGGGGCAAAATTCGGGGAACCAGGAGGGTGTGGCGGGTAGGCACCCATGTACGTACAACCACCTCATGGTGGTAAGAAGTTTGACACCCGGCCCAGGTCCCTCGGCATTTCCTGGAATTCGCTAGAGCAATTCTAAGTGCTTATATTAAGGAAATAAGCCCTCTGGGGAACCGTGGGGCAAAATGCGGGGAACCAGGAGGGCGTGGCTGGTTGGCACCCATGTACGCACAACCACCTCATGGTGGTAAGGAGTTTGACAACCGGCACAGGTCCCTTGGCATTTCCTGGAATCCGCTAGAGCAATTCTAGGTGCTTATATTTTGGAAATAAGGCCTCTGGGGATCCGTGGGGCAAATTGCGGGGAACCAGGAGGGCGTGGCGGGTAGGCACCCATGTACGCACAACCACCTCATGGTGGTAAAAAGTCTGACACCCAGCCCAGGTCCCTCGGCTCTTCCTGGAATCCGCTAGAGCAATTCTAGGTGCTTATAATAAGGAATTAAGGCCTCTGGAGGTCCGTGGGGCAAAATGCGGGGAACCAGGAGGGCGTGGCGGGTAGGCACCCATGTAAGCACAACCACCTTATGGTGGTAAAATGTTTGACACCCGGCTCAGGTCCCTCGGCCTTTCCCGGAATTCGTTATAGCAATTCTAGGTGCTTATAATAAGGAAATAAGGCCTCTGGGGATCCATGGGGCAAATTGCGGGGAACCAAGAGGGCGAAGCGGGTAGGCACCCATGTACGCACAACCAACTCATGGTGGTAAGAAGTTTGACACCCAGCCCAGGTCCCTCGGCCCTTCCTGGAATCGGTTATAGCAATTCTATGTGCCTATAATAAGGAGTTAAGGCGTCTGGGGGTCTGTGGGGCAAAATGCGGGGAACCAGGAGGGCGTGGCGGGTAGGCACCCATGAACGCACAACCAACTCATGGTGGTAAGAAGTTTGACACCCAGCCCAGGTCCCTCGGCATTTCCTGGAATCCGCTAGAGCAATTCTAGGTGCTTATATTAAGGAAATAAGGCCTCTGGGGATCCGTGGGACAAATTGCGGGGAACCAGGAGGGCGTGGCGGGTAGGCACCCATGTACGCACAACCACCTCATGGTGGTAAGAAATTTGACACCCAGCCCAGGTCCCTCGGCCCTTCCTGGAATCCGCTAGAGCAATTCTAGGTGCTTATATTAAGGAAATAAGGCCTCTGGGGATCCGTGAGGCAAATTGCGGGGAACCAGGAGGGCGTGGCGGGTAGGCACCCATGTACGCACAACCAACTCATGGTGGTAAGAAGTTTGACACCCGGCCCAGGTCCCTCGGCATTTCCTGGAATCCGCTAGAGCAATTCTAGGTGCTTATATTAAGGAAATAAGGCCTCTGGGGATCCGTGGGACAAATTGCGGGGAACCAGGAGGGCGTGGCGGGTAGGCACCCATGTACGCACAACCACCTCATGGTGGTAAGAAATTTGACACCCAGCCCAGGTCCCTCGGCCCTTCCTGGAATCCGCTAGAGCAATTCTAGGTGCTTATATTAAGGAAATAAGGCCTCTGGGGATCCGTGAGGCAAATTGCGGGAAACCAGGAGGGCGTGGCGGGTAGGCACCCATGTACGCACAACCAACTCATGGTGGTAAGAAGTTTGACACCCAGCCCAGGTCCCTCGGCCCTTCCTGGAATCAGCTATAGCAATTTTAGGTGCTTATATTGAGGAATCTAGGCCTCTGGGGGTCTGTGGGGCAAATTGCGGGGAACCAGGAGGGCGTGGCGGGTAGGCACCCATGTACGCACAACCACCTCATAGTGGTAAGATGTCCGACACCCAGCCCAGGTCCCTCGGCCTTTCTTGGAATCCGCTAGAGCAATTCTAAGTGCTTATATTAAGGAAATAAGGCCTCTGGGGATCCGTGGGGCAAATTGCGGGGAACCAGGAGGGCGTGGCGGGTAGGCACCCATGTACGCACAACCACCTCATGGTGGTAAGAAGTTTGACACCGGGCCCAGGTCCCTCGGCATTTCCTGGAATTCGCTAGAGCAATTCTAAGTGCTTATATTAAGGAAATAAGGCCTCTGGGGATCCGTGGGGCAAATTGCGGGGAACCAGGAGGGCGTGGCGGGTAGGCACCCATGTACGCACAACCACCTCATGGTGGTAAAATGTTTGACACCCGGCTCAGGTCCCTCGGCCCTTCCTGGAACCCGCTAGAGCAATTCTATGTGCTTATATTAAGGAATTAAAGCCTCTGGGGAACCGTGGGGCAAAATGCGGGGAACCAGGAGGGCGTGGCGGGTAGGCACTCATGTACGCACAACCACCTCATGGTGGTAAGAAGTTTGACAACCGGCTCAGGTCCCTCGGCATTTCCTGGAATCCGCTAGAGCAATTCTAGGTGCTTATATTTAGGAAATAAGGCCTCTGGGGATCCGTGGGGCAAATTGCGGGGAACCAGGAGGGCGTGGCGGGTAGGCACCCTTGTAAGCACAACCACCTTATGGTGGTAAAATGTTTGACACCCGGTTCAGGTCCCTCGGCTTTTCCTGGAATCCGTTATAGCAATTCTAGGTGCTTATAATAAGGAATTAAGGCCTCTGGGAATCCGTGGGGCGAAATGTGGGGAACCAGGAGGGCGTGGCGGGTAGGCACCCATGTACGCAGAACCAACTCATGGTGGTAAGAAGTTTGACACCCGGCCCAGGTCCCTCGGCCCTTCCTGGAATCCGCTATAGCAATTCTAGGTGCTTATAATAAGGAAATAAGGCCTCTGGGGATCCATGGGGCAAATTGCGGGGAACCAGGAGGGCGAGGCGGGTAGGCACCCATGTACGCACAACCAACTCATGGTGGTAAGAAGTTTGACACCCGGCCCAGGTCCCTCGGCCCTTCCTGGAATCGGTTATAGCAATTCTATGTGCCTATAATAAGGAGTTAAGGCGTCTGGGGGTCTGTGGGGCAAAATTCGGGGAACCAGGAGGGTGTGGCGGGTAGGCACCCATGTACGTACAACCACCTCATGGTGGTAAGAAGTTTGACACCCGGACCAGGTCCCTCGGCATTTCCTGGAATTCGCTAGAGCAATTCTAAGTGCTTATATTAAGGAAATAAGGCCTCTGGGGAACCGTGGGGCAAAATGCGGGGAACCAGCAGGGCGTGGCGGGTAGGCACCCATGTACGCACAACAACCTCATAGTGGTAAGAAGTTTGACAACCGGCTCAGGTCCCTCGGCATTTCCTGGAATCCGCTAGAGCAATTCAAGGTGCTTATATTTAGGAAATAAGGCCTCTGGGGATCCGTGGGGCAAATTGCGGGGAACCAGGAGGGCGTGGCGGGTAGGCACCCATGTACGCACAACCACCTCATGGTGGTAAAAAGTCTGACACCCAGCCCAGGTCGCTCGGCTCTTCCTGGAATCCGCTATAGCAATTCTAGGTGCTTATAATAAGGAATTAAGGCCTCTGGAGGTCCGTGGGGCAAAATGCGGGGAACCAGGAGGGCGTGGCGGGTAGGCACCCATGTAAGCACAACCACCTTATGGTGGTAAAATGTTTGACACCCGGCTCAGGTCCCTCGGCCTTTCCCGGAATTCGTTATAGCAATTCTAGGTGCTTATAATAAGGAAATAAGGCCTCTGGGGATCCATGGGGCAAATTGCGGGGAACCAAGAGGGCGAAGCGGGTAGGCACCCATGTACGCACAACCAACTCATGGTGGTAAGAAGTTTGACACCCAGCCCAGGTCCCTCGGCCCTTCCTGGAATCGGTTATAGCAATTCTATGTGCCTATAATAAGGAGTTAAGGCGTCTGGGGGTCTGTGGGGCAAAATGCGGGGAACCAGGAGGGCGTGGCGGGTAGGCACCCATGAACGCACTACCAACTCATGGTGGTAAGAAGTTTGACACCCGGCCCAGGTCCCTCGGCATTTCCTGGAATCCGCTAGAGCAATTCTAGGTGCTTATATTAAGGAAATAAGGCCTCTGGGGATCCGTGGGACAAATTGCGGGGAACCAGGAGGGCGTGGCGGGTAGGCACCCATGTACGCACAACCACCTCATGGTGGTAAGAAATTTGACACCCAGCCCAGGTCCCTCGGCCCTTCCTGGAATCAGCTATAGCAATTTTAGGTGCTTATATTGAGGAATCTAGGCCTCTGGGGGTCTGTGGGGCAAATTGCGGGGAACCAGGAGGGCGTGGCGGGTAGGCACCCATGTACGCACAACCACCTCATAGTGGTAAGATGTCTGACACCCAGCCCAGGTCCCTCGGCCTTTCTTGGAATCCGCTAGAGCAATTCTAAGTGCTTATATTAAGGAAATAAGGCCTCTGGGGTCCCGTGGGGCAAAATGCGGGGAACCAGGAGGGCGTGGCGAGTAGGCACCCATGGACGCACAACCACCTCATGGTGGTAAGAAGTTTGACACCCGGCCCAGGTCCTACGGCCCTTCCTGGAATCCGCTATAGCAATTCTAGGTGCTTATAATAAGGAATTAAGGCCTCTGGGGGTCCGTGAGGCAAAATGCAGGGAACCAGGAGGGCGTGGCGGGTAGGCACCAATGTACGCACAACCACCTCATGGTGGTAAGAAGTTTGACACCCAGCCCAGGTCCCTCGGCTTTTCCTGGAATCCGTTATAGCAATTCTAGGTGCTTATAATAAGGAATTAAGGCCTCTGGGGATCCGGGGGACAAAATGTGGGGAACCAGGAGGGCGTGGCGGGTAGGCACCCATGTACGCACAACCAACTCATGGTGGTAAGAAGTTTGACACCCGGCCCAGGTCCCTCGGCCCTTCCTGGAATCCGCTATAGCAATTCTAGGTGCTTATAATAAGGAAATAAGGCCTCTGGGGATCCATGGGGCAAATTGCGGGGAACCAGGAGGGCGAGGCGGGTAGGCACCCATGTACGCACAACCAACTCATGGTGGTAAGAAGTTTGACACCCGGCCCAGGTCCCTCGGCCCTTCCTGGAATCGGTTATAGCAATTCTATGTGCCTATAATAAGGAGTTAAGGCGTCTGGGGGACTGTGGGGCAAATTTCGGGGAACCAGGAGGGTGTGGCGGGTAGGCACCCATGTACGCACAACCACCTCATGGTGGTAAGAAGTTTGACACCGGGCCCAGGTCCCTCGGCATTTCCTGGAATTCGCTAGAGCAATTCTAAGTGCTTATATTAAGGAAATAAGGCCTCTGGGGATCCGTGGGGCAAATTGCGGGGAACCAGGAAGGCGTGGCGGGTAGGCGGGTAGGCACCCATGTACGCACAACCACCTCATGGTGGTAAGAAGTCTGACACCCAGCCCAGATCCCTCGGCCCTTCCTGGAATCGGTTATAGCAATTCTATGTGCTTATAATAAGGAGTTAAGGCGTCTGGGGGTCTGTGGGGCAAAATGCGGGGAACCAGGAGGGCGTGGCAGGTAGGCACCCATGTACGCACAACCACCTCATGGTGGAAAGAAGTTTGACACCCGGCCCAGGTCCCTCGGCATTTCCTGGAATCCGCTAGAGCAATTCTATGTGCTTGTATTAAGGAAATAAGGCCTCTGAGGGTCCATGGGGCAAAATGCGGGGAACCAGGAGGGCGTGGCAGGTAGGCACCCATGTACGCACAACCACCTCATGGTGGTAAGAAGTCTGACACCCAGCCCAGGTCCCTCGGCCCTTCTTGGAATCCGCTAGAGCAATTTTAAGTGCTTATATTAAGGAATTAAAGCCTCTGGGGATCCGTGGGGCAAAATGCGGGGAACCAGGAGGGCGTGGCGGGTAGGCACTTATGTACGCACAACCACCTCATGGTGGTAAGAAGTTTGACACCCGGCTCTGGTCCCTCGGCATTTCCTGGAATCCGCTAGAGCAATTCTAGGTGCTTATATTAAGGAAACAAGGCCTCTGGGGATCCGTGGGGCAAATTGCGGGGAACCAGGAAAGCGTAGCGGGTAGGCACCCATGTACGCACAACCACCTCATGGTGGTAAGAAGTCTGACACCCAGCCCAGGTCCCTCGGCCCTTCATGGTATCCGCTATAGCAATTCTAGGTGCTTATAATAAGGAATTAAGGCCTCTGGGGGTCCGTGGAGCAAAATGCGGGGAACCAGGAGGGCGTGGCGGGTAGGCACCCATGTAAGCACAACCACCTTATGGTGGTAAAATGTTTGACACCCGGTTCAGTTCCCTCAGCATTTCCTGGAATCCGCTAGAGCAATTCTAGGTGCTTATATTAAGGAATTAATGCCTCTGGAGGTCCGTGAGGCAAACTGCGGGGAACCAGGAGGGCGTGGCGGGTAGGCACCCATGTACGCACAACCACCTCATGGTGGTAAAATGTTTGACACCCGGCTCAGGTCCCTCGGCCCTTCCTGGAACCCGCTAGAGCAATTCTATGTGCTTATATTAAAGAATTAAAGCCTCTGGGAACCGTGGGGCAAAATGCGGGGAACCAGCAGGGCGTGGCGGGTAGGCACCCATGTACGCACAACCACCTCATGGTGGTAAGAAGTTTGACAACCGGCTCAGGTCCCTCGGCATTTCCTGGAATCCGCTAGAGCAATTCTAGGTGCTTATATTTAGGAAATAAGGCCTCTGGGATCCGTGGGACAAATTGCGGGGAACCAGGAGGGCGTGGCGGGTAGGCACCCATGTACGCACAACCACCTCATGGTGGTAAGAAGTTTGACACCCAGCCCAGGTCCCTCGGCTTTTCCTGGAATCCGTTATAGCAATTCTAGGTGCTTATAATAAGGTATTAAGGTCTCTGGGGATCCGGGGGGCAAAATGTGGGGAACGAGAAGGGCGTGGCGGGTAGGCACCTATGTACGCACAACCACCTTATGGTGGTAAGAAGTTTGACACCCGGCCCAGGTCCTACGGCCCTTCCTGGAATCCGCTATAGCAATTCTAGGTGCTTATAATAAGGAATTAAGGCCTCTGGGGGTACGTGGGGCAAAATGCAGGGAACCAGGAGGGCGTGGCGGGTAGGCACCCATGTAAGCACAACCACCTTATGGTGGTAAAATGTTTGACACCTGGCTCTGGTCCCTCGGCTTTTCCCGGAATTCGTTATAGCAATTCTAGGTGCTTATAATAAGGAAATAAGGCCTCTGGGGATCCATGGGGCAAATTGCGGGGAACCAAGAGGGCGAGGCGGGTAGGCACCCATGTACGCACAACCAACTCATGGTGGTAAAAAGTTTGACACCCAGCCCAGGTCCTTCGGCATTTCCTGGAATCCGCTAGAGCAATTCTAGGTGCTTATATTAAGGAAATAAGGCCTCTGGGGATCCGTGGGGCAAATTGCGGGGAACCAGGAGGGCGTGGCGGGTAGGCACCCATGTACGCACAACCACCTCATGGTGGTAAGAAATTTGACACCCAGCCCAGGTCCCTCGGCCCTTCTTGGAATCCGCTAGAGCTATTCTAAGTGCTTATATTAAGGAATTAAAGCCTCTGGGGGACTGTTGGGCAAATTGCGGGGAACCAGGAGGGCGTGGCGGGTAGGCACCCATGTACGCACAACCACCTCATAGTGGTAAGATGTCTGACACCCAGCCCAGGTCCCTCGGCCTTTCTTGGAATCCGCTAGAGCAATTCTAAGTGCTTATATTAAGGAAATAAGGCCTCTGGGGTCCCGTGGGGCAAAATGCGGGGAACCAGGAGGGCGTGGCGAGTAGGCACCCATGGACGCACAACCACCTCATGGTGGTAAGAAGTTTGACACCCGGCCCAGGTCCTACGGCCCTTCCTGGAATCCGCTATAGCAATTCTAGGTGCTTATAATAAGGAATTAAGGCCTCTGGGGGTCCGTGAGGCAAAATGCAGGGAACCAGGAGGGCGTGGCGGGTAGGCACCAATGTACGCACAACCACCTCATGGTGGTAAGAAGTTTGACACCCAGCCCAGGTCCCTCGGCTTTTCCTGGAATCCGTTATAGCAATTCTAGGTGCTTATAATAAGGAATTAAGGCCTCTGGGGATCCGGGGGGCAAAATGTGGGGAACGAGAAGGGCGTGGCGGGTAGGCACCTATGTACGCACAACCACCTCATGGTGGTAAGAAGTTTGACACCCGGCCCAGGTCCAACGGCCCTTCCTGGAATCCGCTATAGCAATTCTAGGTGCTTATAATAAGGAATTAAGGCCTCTGGGGGTCCGTGGGGCAAAATGCGGGGAACCAGTAGGGCGTGGCGGGTAGGCACCCATGTAAGCACAACCACCTTATGGTGGTAAAATGTTTGACACCCGGCTCAGGTCCCTCGGCATTTCCTGGAATCCGCTAGAGCAATTCTAGGTGCTTATATTAAGGAAACAAGGCCTCTGGGGATCCGTGGGGCAAATTGCGGGGAACCAGGAAAGCGTGGCGGGTAGGCACCCATGTACGCACAACCACCTCATGGTGGTAAGAAGTCTGACACCCAGCCCAGGTCCCTCGGCCCTTCATGGAATCCGCTATAGCAATTCTAGCTGCTTATAATAAGGAATTAAGGCCTCTGGGGGTCCGTGGGGCAAAATGCGGGGAACCAGGAGGGCGTGGCGGGTAGGCACCCATGTAAGCACAACCACCTTATGGTGGTAAAATGTTTGACACCCGGTTCAGGTCCCTCGGCTTTTCCTGGAATCCGTTATAGCAATTCTAGGTGCTTATAATAAGGAATTAAGGCCTCTGGGGATCCGGGGGGCGAAATGTGGGGAACCAGGAGGGCGTGGCGGGTAGGCACCCATGTACGCACAACCAACTCATGGTGGTAAGAAGTTTGACACCCGGCCCAGGTCCCTCGGCCCTTCCTGGAATCCGCTATAGCAATTCTAGGTGCTTATAATAAGGAAATAAGGCCTCTGGGGATCCATGGGGCAAATTGCGGGGAACCAGGAGGGCGAAGCGGGTAGGCACCCATGTACGCACAACCAACTCATGGTGGTAAGAAGTTTGACACCCGGCCCAGGTCCCTCGGCCCTTCCTGGAATCGGTTATAGCAATTCTATGTGCCTATAATAAGGAGTTAAGGCGTCTGGGGGTCTGTGGGGCAATTTTCGGGGAACCAGGAGGGTGTGGCGGGTAGGCACCCATGTACGCACAACCACCTCATGGTGGTAAGAAGTTTGACACCCGGCCCAGGTCCCTCGGCATTTCCTGGAATTCGCTAGAGCAATTCTAAGTGCTTATATTAAGGAAATAAGGCCTCTGGGGATCCGTGGGGCAAATTGCGGGGAACCAGGAAGGCGTGGCGGGTAGGCACCCATGTACGCACAACCACCTCATGGTGGTAAGAAGTCTGACACCCAGCCCAGATCCCTCGGACCTTCCTGGAATCGGTTATAGCAATTCTATGTGCTTATAATAAGGAGTTAAGGCGTCTGGGGGTCTGTGGGGCAAAATGCGGGGAACCAGGAGGGCGTGGCAGGTAGGCACCCATGTACGCACAACCACCTCATGGTGGAAAGAAGTTTGACACCCGGCCCAGGTCCCTCGGCATTTCCTGGAATCCGCTAGAGCAATTCTAGGTGCTTGTATTAAGGAAATAAGGCCTCTGGGGGTCCATGGGGCTAAATGCGGGGAACCAGGAGGGCGTGGCGGGTAGGCACCCATGTAAGCACAACCACCTTATGGTGGTAAAATGTTTGACACCCGGCTCAGGTCCCTCGGCTTTTCCTGGAATCCGTTATAGCAATCCTAGGTGCTTATAATAAGGAATTAAAGCCTCTGGGGGACCGTGGGGCAAAATTCGGGGAACCAGGAGGGCGTGGCGGGTAGGCACTCATGTACGCACAACCACCTCATGGTGGTAAGAAGTTTGACACCCAGCCCAGGTCCCTCGACTTTTCCTGGAATCAGTTATAGCAATTCTAAGTGCTTATTATAAGAAATTAAGGACTCTGGGGGACCGTGGGGCAAAATGCGGGGAACCAGGAGGGCGTGGCGGGTAGGCACCCATGTACGCACAACCTCCTCATGGTGGTAAGAAGTTTGACACCCGGCCCAGGTCCCTCGGCTCTTCCTGGAATCCGCTACAGCAATTCTAGGCGCTTATTATAAGGAATTAAGGCCTCTGGGGAACCGTGGGGCAAAATGCGGGGAACCAGGTGGGCGTGGCAAGTAGGCACCAATGTACGCATAACCACCTCATGGTGGTAAGAAGTTTGACACCCAGCCCAGGTCCCTCGACTTTTCCTGGAATCAGTTATAGCAATTCTAAGTGCTTATTATAAGAAATTAAGGACTCTGGGGGACCGTGGGGCAAAATGCGGGGAACAAGGAGGGCGTGGCGGGTAGGCACTCATGTACGTACAACCACCTCATGGTGGTAAGAAGTTTGACACCCGGCCCAGGTCCCTCGGCATTTCCTGGAATCCGCTAGAGCAATTCTAAGTGCTTATATTAAGGAATTAAAACCTCTGGGGAACGGTGGGGCAAAATGCGAGGAACCAGGAGGGCGTGGCGGGTAGGCACCCATGTACGCATAACCACCTCATGGTGGTAAGATGTTTGACACCCGGCCCAGGTCCCTCGGCTCTTCCTGGAATCCGCTACAGCAATTCTAGGTGCTTATTATAAGGAATTAAGGCCTCTGGGGAACCGTGGGGCAATATGCGGGGAACTAGGAGGGCGTGGTGGGTAAGCACCCATGTACGCACAACCCCCCCATGGTGGTAAAAAGTTTGACACCCGGCCCAGGTCCCTCGGCTCTTCCTGGAATCCGCTACAGCAATTCTAGGTGCTTATTATAAGGAATTAAGGCCTGTGGGGAACCGTGGGGCAAAATGCGGGGAACCAGGAGGGCGTGGCGGGTAGGCACCAATGTACGCATAACCACCTCATGGTGGTAAGAAGTTTGACACCCAGCCCAGGTCCCTCGGCTTTTCCTGGAATCCGTTATAGCAATTCTAGGTGCTTATAATAAGGAATTAAGGCCTCTGGGGTTCCGTGGGGCAAAATGCGGGGAACCAGGAGGGCGTGGCGGGTAGGCACCCATGTACGCACAACCACCTCATGGTGGTAAGAAGTTTGACACCCGGCCCAGGTCCCTCGGCTCTTCCTGGAATCCGCTACAGCAATTCTAGGTGCTTATTATAAAGAATTAAGGCCTCTGGGGAACCGTGGGGCAAAATGCGGGGAACCAGGAGGGCGTGGCGGGTTGGCACCCATGTACGCACAACCACCTCATGGTGGTAAGGAGTTTGACAACCGGCTCAGGTCCCTCGGCATTTCCTGGAATCCGCTAGAGCAATTCTAGGTGCTTATATTTTGGAAATAAGGCCTCTGGGGATCCGTGGGGCAAATTGCGGGGAACCAGGAGGGCGTGGCGGGTAGGCACCCATGTACGCACAACCACCTCATGGTGGTAAAAAGTCTGACACCCAGCCCAGGTCCCTCGGCTCTTCCTGGAATCCGCTACAGCAATTCTATGTGCTTATATTAAGGAATTAAAGCCTCTGGGGAACCGTGGGGCAAAATGCGGGGAACCAGGAGGGCGTGGCGGGTTGGCACCCATGTACGCACAACCACCTCATGGTGGTAAGGAGTTTGACAACCGGCTCAGGTCCCTCGGCATTTCCTGGAATCCGCTAGAGCAATTCTAGGTGCTTATATTTTGGAAATAAGGCCTCTGGGGATCCGTGGGGCAAATTGCGGGGAACCAGGAGGGCGTGGCGGGTAGGCACCCATGTACGCACAACCACCTCATGGTGGTAAAAAGTCTGACACCCAGCCCAGGTCCCTCGGCTCTTCCTGGAATCCGCTATAGCAATTCTAGGTGCTTATAATAAGGAATTAAGGCCTCTGGAGGTCCGTGGGGCAAAATGCGGGGAACCAGGAGGGCGTGGCGGGTAGGCACCCATGTAAGCACAACCACCTTATGGTGGTAAAATGTTTGACACCCGGCTCAGGTCCCTCGGCCTTTCCCGGAATTCGTTATAGCAATTCTAGGTGCTTATAATAAGGAAATAAGGCCTCTGGGGATCCATGGGGCAAATTGCGGGGAACCAAGAGGGCGAAGCGGGTAGGCACCCATGTACGCACAACCAACTCATGGTGGTAAGAAGTTTGACACCCAGCCCAGGTCCCTCGGCCCTTCCTGGAATCGGTTATAGCAATTCTATGTGCCTATAATAAGGAGTTAAGGTGTGTGGGGGTCTGTGGGGCAAAATGCGGGGAACCAGGAGGGCGTGGCGGGTAGGCACCCATGTACGCACAACCAACTCATGGTGGTAAGAAGTTTGACACCCGGCCCAGGTCCCTCGGCATTTCCTGGAATCCGCTAGAGCAATTCTAGGTGCTTATATTAAGGAAATAAGGCCTCTGGGGATCCGTGGGACAAATTGCGGGGAACCAGGAGGGCGTGGCGGGTAGGCACCCATGTACGCACAACCACCTCATGGTGGTAAGAAATTTGACACCCAGCCCAGGTCCCTCGGCCTTTCCTGGAATCCGCTAGAGCAATTCTAGGTGCTTATATTAAGGAAATAAGGCCTCTGGGGATCCGTGAGGCAAATTGCGGGGAACCAGGAGGGCGTAGCGGGTAGGCACCCATGTACGCACAACCAACTCATGGTGGTAAGAAGTTTGACACCCAGCCCAGGTCCCTCGGCCCTTCCTGGAATCAGCTATAGCAATTTTAGGTGCTTATATTGAGGAATCTAGGCCTCTGGTGGTCTGTGGGGCAAATTGCGGGGAACCAGGAGGGCGTGGCGAGTAGGCACCCATGTACGCACAACCACCTCATAGTGGTAAGATGTCTGACACCCAGCCCAGGTCCCTCGGCCTTTCTTGGAATCCGCTAGAGCAATTCTAAGTGCTTATATTAAGGAAATAAGGCCTCTGGGGTCCCGTGGGGCAAAATGCGGGGAACCAGGAGGGCGTGGCGAGTAGGCACCCATGGACGCACAACCACCTCATGGTGGTAAGAAGTTTGACACCCGGCCCAGGTCCTACGGCCCTTCCTGGAATCCGCTATAGCAATTCTAGGTGCTTATAATAAGGAATTAAGGCCTCTGGGGGTCCGTGAGGCAAAATGCAGGGAACCAGGAGGGCGTGGCGGGTAGGCACCAATGTACGCACAACCACCTCATGGTGGTAAGAAGTTTGACACCCAGCCCAGGTCCCTCGGCTTTTCCTGGAATCCGTTATAGCAATTCTAGGTGCTTATAATAAGGAATTAAGGCCTCTGGGGATCCGGGGGGCAAAATGTGGGGAACGAGAAGGGCGTGGCGGGTAGGCACCTATGTACGCACAACCACCTCATGGTGGTAAGAAGTTTGACACCCGGCCCAGGTCCAACGGCCCTTCCTGGAATCCGCTATAGCAATTCTAGGTGCTTATAATAAGGAATTAAGGCCTCTGGGGGTCCGTGGGGCAAAATGCGGGGAACCAGGAGGGCGTGGCGGGTAGGCACCCATGTAAGCACAACCACCTTATGGTGGTAAAATGTTTGACACCCGGCTCAGGTCCCTCGGCATTTCCTGGAATCCGCTAGAGCAATTCTAGGTGCTTATATTAAGGAAACAAGGCCTCTGGGGATCCGTGGGGCAAATTGCGGGGAACCAGGAAAGCGTGGCGGGTAGGCACCCATGTACGCACAACCACCTCATGGTGGTAAGAAGTCTGACACCCAGCCCAGGTCCCTCGGCCCTTCATGGAATCCGCTATAGCAATTCTAGCTGCTTATAATAAGGAATTAAGGCCTCTGGGGGTCCGTGGGGCAAAATGCGGGGAACCAGGAGGGCGTGGCGGGTAGGCACCCATGTAAGCACAACCACCTTATGGTGGTAAAATGTTTGACACCCGGTTCAGGTCCCTCGGCTTTTCCTGGAATCCGTTATAGCAATTCTAGGTGCTTATAATAAGGAATTAAGGCCTCTGGGGATCCGGGGGGCGAAATGTGGGGAACCAGGAGGGCGTGGCGGGTAGGCACCCATGTACGCACAACCAACTCATGGTGGTAAGAAGTTTGACACCCGGCCCAGGTCCCTCGGCCCTTCCTGGAATCCGCTATAGCAATTCTAGGTGCTTATAATAAGGAAATAAGGCCTCTGGGGATCCATGGGGCAAATTGCTGGGAACCAGGAGGGCGAGGCGGGTAGGCACCCATGTACGCACAACCAACTCATGGTGGTAAGAAGTTTGACACCCGGCCCAGGTCCCTCGGCCCTTCCTGGAATCGGTTATAGCAATTCTATGTGCCTATAATAAGGAATTAAAGCCTCTGGGGAACCGTGGGGCAAAATGCGGGGAACCAGGAGGGCGTGGCGGGTTGGCACCCATGTACGCACAACCACCTCATGGTGGTAAGGAGTTTGACAACCGGCTCAGGTCTCTCGGCATTTCCTGGAATCCGCTAGAGCAATTCTAGGTGCTTATATTTTGGAAATAAGGCCTCTGGGGATCCGTGGGGCAAATTGCGGGGAACCAGGAGGGCGTGGCGGGTAGGCACCCATGTACGCACAACCACCTCATGGTGGTAAAAAGTCTGACACCCAGCCCAGGTCCCTCGGCTCTTCCTGGAATCCGCTATAGCAATTCTAGGTGCTTATAATAAGGAATTAAGGCCTCTGGAGGTCCGTGGGGCAAAATGCGGGGAACCAGGAGGGCGTGGCGGGTAGGCACCCATGTAAGCACAACCACCTTATGGTGGTAAAATGTTTGACACCCGGCTCAGGTCCCTCGGCCTTTCCCGGAATTCGTTATAGCAATTCTAGGTGCTTATAATAAGGAAATAAGGCCTCTGGGGATCCATGGGGCAAATTGCGGGGAACCAAGAGGGCGAAGCGGGTAGGCACCCATGTACGCACAACCAACTCATGGTGGTAAGAAGTTTGACACCCAGCCCAGGTCCCTCGGCCCTTCCTGGAATCGGTTATAGCAATTCTATGTGCCTATAATAAGGAGTTAAGGCGTCTGGGGGTCTGTGGGGCAAAATGCGAGGAACCAGGAGGGCGTGGCGGGTAGGCACCCATGTACGCACAACCAACTCATGGTGGTAAGAAGTTTGACACCCGGCCCAGGTCCCTCGGCATTTCCTGGAATCCGCTAGAGCAATTCTAGGTGCTTATATTAAGGAAATAAGGCCTCTGGGGATCCGTGGGACAAATTGCGGGGAACCAGGAGGGCGTGGCGGGTAGGCACCCATGTACGCACAACCACCTCATGGTGGTAAGAAATTTGACACCCAGCCCAGGTCCCTCGGCCCTTCCTGGAATCCGCTAGAGCAATTCTAGGTGCTTATATTAAGGAAATAAGGCCTCTGGGGATCCGTGAGGCAAATTGCGGGGAACCAGGAGGGCGTAGCGGGTAGGCACCCATGTACGCACAACCAACTCATGGTGGTAAGAAGTTTGACACCCAGCCCAGGTCCCTCGGCCCTTCCTGGAATCAGCTATAGCAATTTTAGGTGCTTATATTGAGGAATCTAGGCCTCTGGTGGTCTGTGGGGCAAATTGCGGGGAACCAGGAGGACGTGGCGAGTAGGCACCCATGTACGCACAACCACCTCATGGTGGTAAGAAGTTTGACACCTGGCCCAGGTCCTACGGCCCTTCCTGGAATCCGCTATAGCAATTCTAGGTGCTTATAATAAGAAATTAAGGCCTCTGGGGGTCCGTGAGGCAAAATGCAGGGAACCAGGAGGGCGTGGCGGGTAGGCACCAATGTACGCACAACCACCTCATGGTGGTAAGAAGTTTGACACCCAGCCCAGGTCCCTCGGCTTTTCCTGGAATCCGTTATAGCAATTCTAGGTGCTTATAATAAGGAATTAAGGCCTCTGGGGATCCGTGGGGCAAAATGCGGGGAACCAGGAGGGCGTGGCGGGTAGGCACCCATGTACGCACAACCAACTCATGGTGGTAAGAAGTTTGACACCCGGCCCAGGTCCCTCGGCATTTCCTGGAATCCGCTAGAGCAATTCTAGGTGCTTATATTAAGGAAATAAGGCCTCTGGGGATCCGTGGGACAAATTGCGGGGAACCAGGAGGGCGTGGCGGGTAGGCACCCATGTACGCACAACCACCTCATGGTGGTAAGAAATTTGACACCCAGCCCAGGTCCCTCGGCCCTTCCTGGAATCCGCTAGAGCAATTCTAGGTGCTTATATTAAGGAAATAAGGCCTCTGGGGATCCGTGAGGCAAATTGCGGGGAACCAGGAGGGCGTAGCGGGTAGGCACCCATGTACGCACAACCAACTCATGGTGGTAAGAAGTTTGACACCCAGCCCAGGTCCCTCGGCCCTTCCTGGAATCAGCTATAGCAATTTTAGGTGCTTATATTGAGGAATCTAGGCCTCTGGTGGTCTGTGGGGCAAATTGCGGGGAACCAGGAGGACGTGGCGAGTAGGCACCCATGTACGCACAACCACCTCATAGTGGTAAGATGTCTGACACCCAGCCCAGGTCCCTCGGCCTTTCTTGGAATCCGCTAGAGCAATTCTAAGTGCTTATATTAAGGAAATAAGGCCTCTGGGGTCCCGTGGGGCAAAATGCGGGGAACCAGGAGGGCGTGGCGAGTAGGCACCCATGGACGCACAACCACCTCATGGTGGTAAGAAGTTTGACACCCGGCCCAGGTCCTACGGCCCTTCCTGGAATCCGCTATAGCAATTCTAGGTGCTTATAATAAGAAATTAAGGCCTCTGGGGGTCCGTGAGGCAAAATGCAGGGAACCAGGAGGGCGTGGCGGGTAGGCACCAATGTACGCACAACCACCTCATGGTGGTAAGAAGTTTGACACCCAGCCCAGGTCCCTCGGCTTTTCCTGGAATCCGTTATAGCAATTCTAGGTGCTTATAATAAGGAATTAAGGCCTCTGGGGATCCGTGGGGCAAAATGTGGGGAACGAGAAGGGCGTGGCGGGTAGGCACCTATGTACGCACAACCACCTCATGGTGGTAAGAAGTTTGACACCCGGCCCAGGTCCAACGGCCCTTCCTGGAATCCGCTATAGCAATTCTAGGTGCTTATAATAAGGAATTAAGGCCTCTGGGGGTCCGTGGGGCAAAATGCGGGGAACCAGGAGGGCGTGGCGGGTAGGCACCCATGTAAGCACAACCACCTTATGGTGGTAAAATGTTTGATACCCGGCTCAGGTCCCTCGGCATTTCCTGGAATCCGCTAGAGCAATTCTAGGTGCTTATATTAAGGAAACAAGGCCTCTGGGGATCCGTGGGGCAAATTGCGGGGAACCAGGAAAGCGTGGCGGGTAGGCACCCATGTACGCACAACCACCTCATGGTGGTAAGAAGTCTGACACCCAGCCCAGGTCCCTCGGCCCTTCATGGAATCCGCTATAGCAATTCTAGCTGCTTATAATAAGGAATTAAGGCCTCTGGGGGTCCGTGGGGCAAAATGCGGGGAACCAGGAGGGCGAGGCGGGTAGGCACCCATGTACGCACAACCACCTTATGGTGGTAAAATGTTTGACACCCGGCTCAGGTCCCTCGGCCTTTCCCGGAATTCGTTATAGCAATTCTAGGTGCTTATAATAAGGAAATAAGGCCTCTGGGGATCCATGGGGCAAATTGCGGGGAACCAAGAGGGCGAAGCGGGTAGGCACCCATGTACGCACAACCAACTCATGGTGGTAAGAAGTTTGACACCCAGCCCAGGTCCCTCGGCCCTTCCTGGAATCGGTTATAGCAATTCTATGTGCCTATAATAAGGAGTTAAGGCGTCTGGGGGTCTGTGGGGCAAAATGCGGGGAACCAGGAGGGCGTGGCGGGTAGGCACCCATGTACGCACAACCAACTCATGGTGGTAAGAAGTTTGACACCCGGCCCAGGTCCCTCGGCATTTCCTGGAATCCGCTAGAGCAATTCTAGGTGCTTATATTAAGGAAATAAGGCCTCTGGGGATCCGTGGGACAAATTGCGGGGAACCAGGAGGGCGTGGCGGGTAGGCACCCATGTACGCACAACCACCTCATGGTGGTAAGAAATTTGACACCCAGCCCAGGTCCCTCGGCCTTTCCTGGAATCCGCTAGAGCAATTCTAGGTGCTTATATTAAGGAAATAAGGCCTCTGGGGATCCGTGAGGCAAATTGCGGGGAACCAGGAGGGCGTAGCGGGTAGGCACCCATGTACGCACAACCAACTCATGGTGGTAAGAAGTTTGACACCCAGCCCAGGTCCCTCGGCCCTTCCTGGAATCAGCTATAGCAATTTTAGGTGCTTATATTGAGGAATCTAGGCCTCTGGTGGTCTGTGGGGCAAATTGCGGGGAACCAGGAGGGCGTGGCGAGTAGGCACCCATGTACGCACAACCACCTCATAGTGGTAAGATGTCTGACACCCAGCCCAGGTCCCTCGGCCTTTCTTGGAATCCGCTAGAGCAATTCTAAGTGCTTATATTAAGGAAATAAGGCCTCTGGGGTCCCGTGGGGCAAAATGCGGGGAACCAGGAGGGCGTGGCGAGTAGGCACCCATGGACGCACAACCACCTCATGGTGGTAAGAAGTTTGACACCCGGCCCAGGTCCTACGGCCCTTCCTGGAATCCGCTATAGCAATTCTAGGTGCTTATAATAAGGAATTAAGGCCTCTGGGGGTCCGTGAGGCAAAATGCAGGGAACCAGGAGGGCGTGGCGGGTAGGCACCAATGTACGCACAACCACCTCATGGTGGTAAGAAGTTTGACACCCAGCCCAGGTCCCTCGGCCTTTCCTGGAATCCGCTAGAGCAATTCTAGGTGCTTATATTAAGGAAATAAGGCCTCTGGGGATCCGTGAGGCAAATTGCGGGGAACCAGGAGGGCGTAGCGGGTAGGCACCCATGTACGCACAACCAACTCATGGTGGTAAGAAGTTTGACACCCAGCCCAGGTCCCTCGGCCCTTCCTGGAATCAGCTATAGCAATTTTAGGTGCTTATATTGAGGAATCTAGGCCTCTGGTGGTCTGTGGGGCAAATTGCGGGGAACCAGGAGGGCGTGGCGAGTAGGCACCCATGTACGCACAACCACCTCATAGTGGTAAGATGTCTGACACCCAGCCCAGGTCCCTCGGCCTTTCTTGGAATCCGCTAGAGCAATTCTAAGTGCTTATATTAAGGAAATAAGGCCTCTGGGGTCCCGTGGGGCAAAATGCGGGGAACCAGGAGGGCGTGGCGAGTAGGCACCCATGGACGCACAACCACCTCATGGTGGTAAGAAGTTTGACACCCGGCCCAGGTCCTACGGCCCTTCCTGGAATCCGCTATAGCAATTCTAGGTGCTTATAATAAGGAATTAAGGCCTCTGGGGGTCCGTGAGGCAAAATGCAGGGAACCAGGAGGGCGTGGCGGGTAGGCACCAATGTACGCACAACCACCTCATGGTGGTAAGAAGTTTGACACCCAGCCCAGGTCCCTCGGCTTTTCCTGGAATCCGTTATAGCAATTCTAGGTGCTTATATTAAGGAATTAAGGCCTCTGGGGATCCGGGGGGCAAAATGTGGGGAACGAGAAGGGCGTGGCGGGTAGGCACCTATGTACGCACAACCACCTCATGGTGGTAAGAAGTTTGACACCCGGCCCAGGTCCAACGGCCCTTCCTGGAATCCGCTATAGCAATTCTAGGTGCTTATAATAAGGAATTAAGGCCTCTGGGGGTCCGTGGGGCAAAATGCGGGGAACCAGGAGGGCGTGGCGGGTAGGCACCCATGTAAGCACAACCACCTTATGGTGGTAAAATGTTTGACACCCGGCTCAGGTCCCTCGGCATTTCCTGGAATCCGCTAGAGCAATTCTAGGTGCTTATATTAAGGAAACAAGGCCTCTGGGGATCCGTGGGGCAAATTGCGGGGAACCAGGAAAGCGTGGCGGGTAGGCACCCATGTACGCACAACCACCTCATGGTGGTAAGAAGTTTGACACCCGGCCCAGGTCCCTCGGCCCTTCCTGGAATCCGCTATAGCAATTCTAGGTGCTTATAATAAGGAAATAAGGCCTCTGGGGATCCATGGGGCAAATTGCGGGGAACCAGGAGGGCGAGGCGGGTAGGCACCCATGTACGCACAACCAACTCATGGTGGTAAGAAGTTTGACACCCGGCCCAGGTCCCTCGGCCCTTCCTGGAATCGGTTATAGCAATTCTATGTGCCTATAATAAGGAATTAAAGCCTCTGGGGAACCGTGGGGCAAAATGCGGGGAACCAGGAGGGCGTGGCGGGTTGGCACCCATGTACGCACAACCACCTCATGGTGGTAAGGAGTTTGACAACCGGCTCAGGTCTCTCGGCATTTCCTGGAATCCGCTAGAGCAATTCTAGGTGCTTATATTTTGGAAATAAGGCCTCTGGGGATCCGTGGGGCAAATTGCGGGGAACCAGGAGGGCGTGGCGGGTAGGCACCCATGTACGCACAACCACCTCATGGTGGTAAAAAGTCTGACACCCAGCCCAGGTCCCTCGGCTCTTCCTGGAATCCGCTATAGCATTTCTAGGTGCTTATAATATGGAATTAAGGCCTCTGGAGGTCCGTGGGGCAAAATGCGGGGAACCAGGAGGGCGTGGCGGGTAGGCACCCATGTAAGCACAACCAACTCATGGTGGTAAGAAGTTTGACACCCAGCCCAGGTCCCTCGGCCCTTCCTGGAATCGGTTATAGCAATTCTATGTGCCTATAATAAGGAGTTAAGGCGTCTGGGGGTCTGTGGGGCAAAATGCGGGGAACCAGGAGGGCGTGGCGGGTAGGCACCCATGTACGCACAACCAACTCATGGTGGTAAAAAGTTTGACACCCGGCCCAGGTCCCTCGGCATTTCCTGGAATCCGCTAGAGCAATTCTAGGTGCTTATATTAAGGAAATAAGGCCTCTGGGGATCCGTGGGACAAATTGCGGAGAACCAGGAGGGCGTGGCGGGTAGGCACCCATGTACGCACAACCACCTCATGGTGGTAAGAAATTTGACACCCAGCCCAGGTCCCTCGGCCCTTCATGGAATCCGCTATAGCAATTCTAGCTGCTTATAATAAGGAATTAAGGCCTCTGGGGGTCCGTGGGGCAAAATGCGGGGAACCAGGAGGGCGTGGCGGGTAGGCAACCATGTAAGCACAACCACCTTATGGTGGTAAAATGTTTGACACCCGGTTCAGGTCCCTCGGCTTTTCCTGGAATCCGTTATAGCAATTCTATGTGCCTATAATAAGGAATTAAAGCCTCTGGGGAACCGTGGGGCAAAATGCGGGGAACCAGGAGGGCGTGGCGGGTTGGCACCCATGTACGCACAACCACCTCATGGTGGTAAGGAGTTTGACAACCGGTTCAGGTCTCTCGGCATTTCCTGGAATCCGCTAGAGCAATTCTAGGTGCTTATATTTTGGAAATAAGGCCTCTGGGGATCCGTGGGGCAAATTGCGGGGAACCAGGAGGGCGTGGCGGGTAGGCACCCATGTACGCACAACCACCTCATGGTGGTAAAAAGTCTGACACCCAGCCCAGGTCCCTCGGCTCTTCCTGGAATCCGCTATAGCAATTCTAGGTGCTTATAATAAGGAATTAAGGCCTCTGGAGGTCCGTGGGGCAAAATGCGGGGAACCAGGAGGGCGTGGCGGGTAGGCACCCATGTAAGCACAACCACCTTATGGTGGTAAAATGTTTGACACCCGGCTCAGGTCCCTCGGCCTTTCCCGGAATTCGTTATAGCAATTCTAGGTGCTTATAATAAGGAAATAAGGCCTCTGGGGATCCATGGGGCAAATTGCGGGGAACCAAGAGGGCGAAGCGGGTAGGCACCCATGTACGCACAACCAACTCATGGTGGTAAGAAGTTTGACACCCAGCCCAGGTCCCTCGGCCCTTCCTGGAATCGGTTATAGCAATTCTATGTGCCTATAATAAGGAGTTAAGGCGTCTGGGGGTCTGTGGGGCAAAATGCGGGGAACCAGGAGGGCGTGGCGGGTAGGCACCCATGTACGCACAACCAACTCATGGTGGTAAAAAGTTTGACACCCGGCCCAGGTCCCTCGGCATTTCCTGGAATCCGCTAGAGCAATTCTAGGTGCTTATATTAAGGAAATAAGGCCTCTGGGGATCCGTGGGACAAATTGCGGGGAACCAGGAGGGCGTGGCGGGTAGGCACCCATGTACGCACAACCACCTCATGGTGGTAAGAAATTTGACACCCAGCCCAGGTCCCTCGGCCCTTCATGGAATCCGCTATAGCAATTCTAGCTGCTTATAATAAGGAATTAAGGCCTCTGGGGGTCCGTGGGGCAAAATGCGGGGAACCAGGAGGGCGTGGCGGGTAGGCAACCATGTAAGCACAACCACCTTATGGTGGTAAAATGTTTGACACCCGGTTCAGGTCCCTCGGCTTTTCCTGGAATCCGTTATAGCAATTCTAGGTGCTTATAATAAGGAATTAAGGCCTCTGGGGATCCGGGGGGCGAAATGTGGGGAACCAGGAGGGCGTGGCGGGTAGGCACCCATGTACGCACAACCAACTCATGGTGGTAAGAAGTTTGACACCCGGCCCAGGTCCCTCGGCCCTTCCTGGAATCCGCTATAGCAATTCTAGGTGCTTATAATAAGGAAATAAGGCCTCTGGGGATCCATGGGGCAAATTGCGGGGAACCAGGAGGGCGAGGCGGGTAGGCACCCATGTACGCACAACCAACTCATGGTGGTAAGAAGTTTGACACCCGGCCCAGGTCCCTCGGCCCTTCCTGGAATCGGTTATAGCAATTCTATGTGCCTATAATAAGGAGTTAAGGCGTCTGGGGGTCTGTGGGGCAAATTTCGGGGAACCAGGAGGGTGTGGCGGGTAGGCACCCATGTACGCACAACCACCTCATGGTGGTAAGAAGTTTGACACCCGGCCCAGGTCCCTCGGCATTTCCTGGAATTCGCTAGAGCAATTCTAAGTGCTTATATTAAGGAAATAAGGCCTCTGGGGATCCGTGGGGCAAATTGCGGGGAACCAGGAAGGCGTGGCGGGTAGGCACCCATGTACGCACAACCACCTCATGGTGGTAAGAAGTCTGACACCCAGCCCAGATCCCTCGGCCCTTCCTGGATTCGGTTATAGCAATTCTATGTGCTTATAATAAGGAGTTAAGGCGTCTGGGGGTCTGTGGGGCAAAATGCGGGGAACCAGGAGGGCGTGGCAGGTAAGCACCCATGTACGCACAACCACCTCATGGTGGAAAGAAGTTTGACACCCGGCCCAGGTCCCTCGGCATTTCCTGGAATCCGCTAGAGCAATTCTATGTGCTTGTATTAAGGAAATAAGGCCTCTGGGGGTCCATGGGGCAAAATGCGGGGAACCAGGAGGGCATGGCGGGTAGGCACCCATGTAAGCACAACCACCTTATGGTGGTAAAATGTTTGACACCCGGCTCAGGTCCCTCGGCTTTTCCTGGAATCCGTTATAGCAATTCTAGGTGCTTATAATAAGGAATTAAGGCCTCTGGGGGACCGTGGGGCAAAATGCGGGGAACCAGGAGGGCGTGGCGGGTAGGCACTCATGTACGCACAACCACCTCATGGTGGTAAGAAGTTTGACACCCAGCCCAGGTCCCTCGACTTTTCCTGGAATCAGTTATAGCAATTCTAAGTGCTTATTATAAGAAATTAAGGACTCTGGGGGACCGTGGGGCAAAATGCGGGGAACCAGGAGGGCGTGGCGGGTAGGCACCCATGTACGCACAACCTCCTCATGGTGGTAAGAAGTTTGACACCCGGCCCAGGTCCCTCGGCTCTTCCTGGAATCCGCTACAGCAATTCTAGGCGCTTATTATAAGGAATTAAGGCCTCTGGGGAAGCGTGGGGCAAAATGCGGGGAACCAGGTGGGCGTGGCAAGTAGGCACCAATGTACGCATAACCACCTCATGGTGGTAAGAAGTTTGACACCCAGCCCAGGTCCCTCGACTTTTCCTGGAATCAGTTATAGCAATTCTAAGTGCTTATTATAAGAAATTAAGGACTCTGGGGGACCGTGGGGCAAAATGCGGGGAACAAGGAGGGCGTGGCGGGTAGGCACTCATGTACGTACAACCACCTCATGGTGGTAAGAAGTTTGACACCCGGCCCAGGTCCCTCGGCATTTCCTGGAATCCGCTAGAGCAATTCTAAGTGCTTATATTAAGGAATTAAAGCCTCTGGGGAACGGTGGGGCAAAATGCGGGGAACCAGGAGGGCGTGGCGGGTAAGCACCCATGTACGCATAACCACCTCATGGTGGTAAGATGTTTGACATCCGGCCCAGGTCCCTCGGCTCTTCCTGGAATCCGCTACAGCAATTCTAGGTGCTTATTATAAGGAATTAAGGCCTCTGGGGAACCGTGGGGCAATATGCGGGGAACCAGGAAAGCGTGGCGGGTAAGCACCCATGTACGCACAACCCCCCCATGGTGGTAAAAAGTTTGACACCCGGCCCAGGTCCCTCGGCTCTTCCTGGAATCCGCTACAGCAATTCTAGGTGCTTATTATTAGGAATTAAGGCCTGTGGGGAACCGTGGGGCAAAATGCGGGGAACCAGGAGGGCGTGGCGGGTAGGCACCAATGTACGCATAACCACCTCATGGTGGTAAGAAGTTTGACACCCAGCCCAGGTCCCTCGGCTTTTCCTGGAATCCGTTATAGCAATTCTAGGTGCTTATAATAAGGAATTAAAGCCTCTGGGGTCCGTGGGGCAAAATGCCGGGAACCAGGAGGGCGTGGCGGGTAGGCACCCATGTACGCACAACCACCTCATGGTGGTAAGAAGTTTGACACCCGGCCCAGGTCCCTCGGCTCTTCCTGGAATCCGCTACAGCAATTCTAGGTGCTTATTATAAAGAATTAAGGCCTCTGGGGAACCGTGGGGCAAAATGCGGGGAACCAAGAGGGCGTGGCGGGTAGGCACCAATGTACGCACAACCACCTCATGGTGGTAAGAAGTTTGACACCCAGCCCAGGTCCCTCGGCTTTTCCTGGAATCCGTTATAGCAATTCTAGGTGCTTATAATAAGAAATTAAGGCCTTTGGGGGTCCGTGGGGCAAAATGCGGGGAACCAGGAGGGCGTGGCAGGTAAGCACCCATGTACGCACAACCACCTTATGGTGGTAAAATGTTTGACACCCGGCTCAGGTACCTCGGCTTTTCCCGGAATTCGTTATAGCAATTCTAGGTGCTTATAATAAAGAATTAAGGCTTCTGGGGAACCGTGGGGCAAAATGCGGGGAACCAGGAGGGCGTGGCGGGTAGGCACCAATGTACGCACAACCACCTCATGGTGGTAAGAAGTTTGACACCCAGCCCAGGTCCCTCGGCTTTTCCTGGAATCCGTTATAGCAATTCTAGGTGCTTATAATAAGAAATTAAGGCCTCTGGGGGTCCGTGGGGCAAAATGCGGGGAACCAAAAGGGCGTGGCGGGTAGGCACCCATGTACGCACAACCACCTCATGGTGGTAAGAAGGTTGACACCCGGCCCAGGTCCCTCGGCATTTCCTGGAATCCGCTATAGCAATTCTAGGTGCTTATAATAAGGAATTAAGGCCTCTGGGGATCCGTGGGGCAAAATGCGGGGAACTAGGAGGGCGTGGCAGGTAGGCACCAATGTACACACAACCACCTCATGGTGGTAAGAAGTTTGACACCCGGCCCAGGTCCCTCGGCTCTTCCTGGAATCCGCTATAGCAATTCTAGGCGCTTATATTAAGGAATTAATGCCTCTGGAGGTCCGTGAGGCAAACTGCGGGGAACCAGGAGGGCGTGGCGGGTAGGCACCCATGTACGCACAACCACCTCATGGTGGTAAAATGTTTGACACCCGGCTCAGGTCCCTCGGCCCTTCCTGGAACCCGCTAGAGCAATTCTATGTGCTTATATTAAGGAATTAAAGCCTCTGGGGAATCGTGGGGCAAAATGCGGGGAACCAGGAGGGCGTGGCGGGTAGGCACCCATGTACGCACAACCACCTCATGGTGGTAAGAAGTTTGACAACCGGCTCAGGTCCCTCGGCATTTCCTGGAATCCGCTAGAGCAATTCTAGGTGCTTATATTTAAGAAATAAGGCCTCTGGGGATCCGTGGGGCAAATTGCGGGGAACCAGGTGGGCGTGGCGGGTAGGCACCCTTGTAAGCACAACCACCTTATGGTGGTAAAATGTTTGACACCCGGTTCAGGTCCCTCGGCTTTTCCTGGAATCCGTTATAGCAATTCTAGGTGCTTATAATAAGGAATTAAGGCCTCTGGGGATCCGGGGGGCGAAATGTGGGGAACCAGGAGGGCGTGGCGGGTAGGCACCCATGTACGCACAACCAACTCATGGTGGTAAGAAGTTTGACACCCGGCCCAGGTCCCTCGGCCCTTCCTGGAATCCGCTATAGCAATTCTAGGTGCTTATAATAAGGAAATAAGGCCTCTGGGGATCCATGGGGCAAATTGCGGGGAACCAGGAGGGCGAGGCGGGTAGGCACCCATGTACGCACAACCAACTCATGGTGGTAAGAAGTTTGACACCCGGCCCAGGTCCCTCGGCCCTTCCTGGAATCGGTTATAGCAATTCTATGTGCCTATAATAAGGAGTTAAGGCGTCTGGGGGTCTGTGGGGCAAATTTCGGGGAACCAGGAGAGTGTGGCGGGTAGGCACCCATGTACGCACAACCACCTCATGGTGGTAAGAAGTTTGCCACCCGGCCCAGGTCCCTCGGCATTTCCTGGAATTCGCTAGAGCAATTCTAAGTGCTTATATTAAGGAAATAAGGCCTCTGGGGATCCGTGGGGCAAATTGCGGGGAACCAGGAGGGCGTGGCGGGTAGGCACCCATGTACGCATAACCACCTCATGATGGTAAGATGTTTGACACCCGGCCCAGGTCCCTCGGCTCTTCCTGGAATCCGCTACAGCAATTCTAGGTGCTTATTATAAGGAATTATGGCCTCTGGGGAACCGTGGGGCAATATGCGGGGAACCAGGAGGGCGTGGCGGGTAGGCACCCATGTACGCACAACCACCTCATGGTGGTAAGAAGTTTGACAACCGGCTCAGGTCCCTCGGCATTTCCTGGAATCCGCTAGAGCAATTCTAGGTGCTTATATTTAGGAAATAAGGCCTCTGGGGATCCGTTGGGCAAATTGCGGGGAACCAGGAGGGCGTGGCGGGTAAGCACCCATGTAAGCACAACCACCTTATGGTGGTAAAATGTTTGACACCCGGTTCAGGTCCCTCGGCTTTTCCTGGAATCCGTTATAGCAATACTAGTTGCTTATAATAAGGAATTAAGGCCTATGGGGATCCGGGGGGCAAAATGTGGGGAACCAGGAGGGCGTGGCGGGTAGGCACCCATGTACGCACAACCAACTCATGGTGGTAAGAAGTTTGACACCCGGCCCAGGTCCCTCGGCATTTCCTGGAATTCGCTAGAGCAATTCTAGGTGCTTATATTAAGGAAATAAGGCCTCTGGGGATCCATGGGGCAAATTGCGGGGAACCAGGAGGGCGAGGCGGGTAGGCACCCATGTACGCATAACCAACTCACGGTGGTAAGAAGTTTGACACCCAGCCCAGGTCCCTCGGCTTTTCCTGGAATCCGTTATAGCAATTCTAGGTGCTTATAATAAGGAATTAAGGCCTCTGGGGTTCCGTGGGGCAAAATGCGGGGAACCAGGAGGGCGTGGCGGGTAGGCACCCATGTACGCACAACCACCTCATGGTGGTAAGAAGTTTGACACCCGGCCCAGGTCCCTCGGCTCTTCCTGGAATCCGCTACAGCAATTCTAGGTGCTTATTATAAAGAATTAAGGCTTCTGGGGAACCGTGGGGCAAAATGCGGGGAACCAGGAGGGCGTGGCGGGTAGGCACCAATCTACGCACAACCACCTCATGGTGGTAAGAAGTTTGACACCCAGCCCAGGTCCCTCGGCTTTTCCTGGAATCCGTTATAGCAATTCTAGGTGCTTATAATAAGAAATTAAGGCCTCTGGGGGTCCGTGGGACAAAATGCGGGGAACCAGGAGGGCGTGGCGGGTAGGCACCCATGTACGCACAACCACCTCATGGTGGTAAGAAGTTTGACACCCGGCCCAGGTCCCTCGGCATTTCCTGGAATCCGCTATAGCAATTCTAGGTGCTTATAATAAGGAATTAAGGCCTCTGGGGATCCGTGGGGCAAAATGCGGGGAACTAGGAGGGCGAGGCAGGTAGGCACCAATGTACGCACAACCACCTCATGGTGGTAAGAAGTTTGACACCCGGCCCAGGTCCCTCGGCTCTTCCTGGAATCCGCTATAGCAATTCTATGTGCTTATATTAAGGAATTAAAGCCTCTGGGGAACCGTGGGGCAAAATGCGGGGAACCAGGAGGGCGTGGCGGGTAGGCACCCATGTACGCACAACCACCTCATGGTGGTAAGAAGTTTGACAACCGGCTCAGGTCCCTCGGCATTTCCTGGAATCCGCTAGAGCAATTCTAGGTGCTTATATTTAGGAAATAAGGCCTCTGGGGATCCGTGGGGCAAATTGCGGGGAACCAGGAGGGCGTGGCGGGTAGGCACCCTTGTAAGCACAACCACCTTATGGTGGTAAAATGTTTGACACCCGGTTCAGGTCCCTCGGCTTTTCCTGGAATCCGTTATAGCAATTCTAGGTGCTTATAATAAGGAATTAAGGCCTCTGGGGATCCGGGGGGCGAAATGTGGGGAACCAGGAGGGCGTGGCGGGTAGGCACCCATGTACGCACAACCAACTCATGGTGGTAAGAAGTTTGACACCCGGCCCAGGTCCCTCGGCCCTTCCTGGAATCCGCTATAGCAATTCTAGGTGCTTATAATAAGGAAATAAGGCCTCTGGGGATCCATGGGGCAAATTGCGGGGAACCAGGAGGGCGAGGCGGGTAGGCACCCATGTACGCACAACCAACTCATGGTGGTAAGAAGTTTGACACCCGGCCCAGGTCCCTCGGCCCTTCCTGGAATCGGTTATAGCAATTCTATGTGCCTATAATACGGAGTTAAGGCGTCTGGGGGTCTGTGGGGCAAAATTCGGGGAACCAGGAGGGTGTGGCGGGTAGGCACCCATGTACGTACAACCACCTCATGGTGGTAAGAAGTTTGACACCCGGCCCAGGTCCCTCGGCATTTCCTGGAATTCGCTAGAGCAATTTTAAGTGCTTATATTAAGGAAATAAGGCCTCTGGGGAACCGTGGGGCAAAATGCGGGGAACCAGGAGGGCGTGGCTGGTTGGCACCCATGTACGCACAACCACCTCATGGTGGTAAGGAGTTTGACAACCGGCACAGGTCCCTTGGCATTTCCTGGAATCCGCTAGAGCAATTCTAGGTGCTTATATTTTGGAAATAAGGCCTCTGGGGATCCGTGGGGCAAATTGCGGGGAACCAGGAGGGCGTGGCGGGTAGGCACCCATGTACGCACAACCACCTCATGGTGGTAAAAAGTCTGACACCCAGCCCAGGTCCCTCGGCTCTTCCTGGAATCCGCTATAGCAATTCTAGGTGCTTATAATAAGAAATTAAGGACTCTGGGGGACCGTGGGGCAAAATGCGGGGAACCAGGAGGGCGTGGCGGGTAGGCACCCATGTACGCACAACCTCCTCATGGTGGTAAGAAGTTTGACACCCGGCCCAGGTCCCTCGGCTCTTCCTGGAATCCGCTACAGCAATTCTAGGCGCTTATTATAAGGAATTAAGGCCTCTGGGGAACCGTGGGGCAAAATGCGGGGAACCAAGTGGGCGTGGCAAGTAGGCACCAATGTACGCATAACCACCTCATGGTGGTAAGAAGTTTGACACCCAGCCCAGGTCCCTCGACTTTTCCTGGAATCAGTTATAGCAATTCTAAGTGCTAATTATAAGAAATTAAGGACTCTGGGGGACCGTGGGGCAAAATGCGGGGAACAAGGAGGGCGTGGCGGGTAGGCACTCATGTACGTACAACCACCTCATGGTGGTAAGAAGTTTGACACCCGGCCCAGGTCCCTCGGCATTTCCTGGAATCCGCTAGAGCAATTCTAAGTGCTTATATTAAGGAATTAAAGCCTCTGGGGAACGGTGGGGCAAAATGCGGGGAACCAGGAGGGCGTGACGGGTAGGCACCCATGTACGCATAACCACCTCATGGTGGTAAGATGTTTGACATCCGGCCCAGGTCCCTCGGCTCTTCCTGGAATCCGTTATAGCAATTCTAGGTGCTTATAATAAGGAATTAAGGCCTCTGGGGTCCGTGGGGCAAAATGCCGGGAACCAGGAGGGCGTGGCGGGTAGGCACCCATGTACGCACAACCACCTCATGGTGGTAAGAAGTTTGACACCCGGCCCAGGTCCCTCGGCTCTTCCTGGAATCCGCTACAGCAATTCTAGGTGCTTATTATAAAGAATTAAGGCCTCTGGGGAACCGTGGGGCAAAATGCGGGGAACCAAGAGGGCGTGGCGGGTAGGCACCAATGTACGCACAACCACCTCATGGTGGTAAGAAGTTTGACACCCAGCCCAGGTCCCTCGGCTTTTCCTGGAATCCGTTATAGCAATTCTAGGTGCTTATAATAAGAAATTAAGGCCTCTGGGGGTCCGTGGGGCAAAATGCGGGGAACCAGGAGGGCGTGGCAGGTAAGCACCCATGTACGCACAACCACCTTATGGTGGTAAAATGTTTGACACCCGGCTCAGGTACCTCGGCTTTTCCCGGAATTCGTTATAGCAATTCTAGGTGCTTATAATAAAGAATTAAGGCTTCTGGGGAACCGTGGGGCAAAATGCGGGGAACCAGGAGGGCGTGGCGGGTAGGCACCAATGTACGCACAACCACCTCATGGTGGTAAGAAGTTTGACACCCAGCCCAGGTCCCTCGGCTTTTCCTGGAATCCGTTATAGCAATTCTAGGTGCTTATAATAAGAAATTAAGGCCTCTGGGGGTCCGTGGGGCAAAATGCGGGGAACCAGAAGGGCGTGGCGGGTAGGCACCCATGTACGCACAACCACCTCATGGTGGTAAGAAGGTTGACACCCGGCCCAGGTCCCTCGACATTTCCTGGAATCCGCTATAGCAATTCTAGGTGCTTATAATAAGGAATTAAGGCCTCTGGGGATCCGTGGGGCAAAATGCGGGGAACTAGGAGGGCGTGGCAGGTAGGCACCAATGTACGCACAACCACCTCATGGTGGTAAGAAGTTTGACACCCGGCCCAGGTCCCTCGGCTCTTCCTGGAATCCGCTATAGCAATTCTAGGCGCTTATATTAAGGAATTAATGCCTCTGGAGGTCCGTGAGGCAAACTGCGGGGAACCAGGAGGGCGTGGCGGGTAGGCACCCATGTACGCACAACCACCTCATGGTGGTAAAATGTTTGACACCCGGCTCAGGTCCCTCGGCCCTTCCTGGAACCCGCTAGAGCAATTCTATGTGCTTATAATAAGGAAATAAGGCCTCTGGGGATCCGGGGGGCGAAATGTGGGGAACCAGGAGGGCGTGGCGGGTAGGCACCCATGTACGCACAACCAACTCATGGTGGTAAGAAGTTTGACACCCGGCCCAGGTCCCTCGGCCCTTCCTGGAATCCGCTATAGCAATTCTAGGTGCTTATAATAAGGAAATAAGGCCTCTGGGGATCCATGGGGCAAATTGCGGGGAACCAGGAGGGCGAGGCGGGTAGGCACCCATGTACGCACAACCAACTCATGGTGGTAAGAAGTTTGACACCCGGCCCAGGTCCCTCGGCCCTTCCTGGAATCGGTTATAGCAATTCTATGTGCCTATAATAAGGAGTTAAGGCGTCTGGGGGTCTGTGGGGCAAATTTCGGGGAACCAGGAGGGTGTGGCGGGTAGGCACCCATGTACGCACAACCACCTCATGGTGGTAAGAAGTTTGCCACCCGGCCCAGGTCCCTCGGCATTTCCTGGAATTCGCTAGAGCAATTCTAAGTGCTTATATTAAGGAAATAAGGCCTCTGGGGATCCGTGGGGCAAATTGCGGGGAACCAGGAGGGCGTGGCGGGTAGGCACCCATGTACGCATAACCACCTCATGATGGTAAGATGTTTGACACCCGGCCCAGGTCCCTCGGCTCTTCCTGGAATCCGCTACAGCAATTCTAGGTGCTTATTATAAGGAATTATGGCCTCTGGGGAACCGTGGGGCAATATGCGGGGAACCAGGAGGGCGTGGCGGGTAGGCACCCATGTACGCACAACCACCTCATGGTGGTAAGAAGTTTGACAACCGGCTCAGGTCCCTCGGCATTTCCTGGAATCCGCTAGAGCAATTCTAGGTGCTTATATTTAGGAAATAAGGCCTCTGGGGATCCGTGGGGCAAATTGCGGGGAACCAGGAGGGCGTGGCGGGTAGGCACCCATGTAAGCACAACCACCTTATGGTGGTAAAATGTTTGACACCCGGTTCAGGTCCCTCGGCTTTTCCTGGAATCCGTTATAGCAATACTAGTTGCTTATAATAAGGAATTAAGGCCTATGGGGATCCGGGGGGCGAAATGTGGGGAACCAGGAGGGCGTGGCGGGTAGGCACCCATGTACGCACAACCAACTCATGGTGGTAAGAAGTTTGACACCCGGCCCAGGTCCCTCGGCCCTTCCTGGAATCCGCTATAGCAATTCTAGGTGCTTATAATAAGGAAATAAGTCCTCTGGGGATCCATGGGGCAAATTGCGGGGAACCAGGAGGGCGAGGCGGGTAGGCACCCATGTACGCACAACCAACTCATGGTGGTAAGAAGTTTGACACCCAGCCCAGGTCCCTCGGCTTTTCCTGGAATCCGTTATAGCAATTCTAGGTGCTTATAATAAGGAATTAAGGCCTCTGGGGTTCCGTGGGGCAAAATGCGGGGAACCAGGAGGGCGTGGCGGGTAGGCACCCATGTACGCACAACCACCTCATGGTGGTAAGAAGTTTGACACCCGGCCCAGGTCCCTCGGCTCTTCCTGGAATCCGCTACAGCAATTCTAGGTGCTTATTATAAAGAATTAAGGCTTCTGGGGAACCGTGGGGCAAAATGCGGGGAACCAGGAGGGCGTGGCGGGTAGGCACCAATCTACGCACAACCACCTCATGGTGGTAAGAAGTTTGACACCCAGCCCAGGTCCCTCGGCTTTTCCTGGAATCCGTTATAGCAATTCTAGGTGCTTATAATAAGAAATTAAGGCCTCTGGGGGTCCGTGGGACAAAATGCGGGGAACCAGGAGGGCGTGGCGGGTAGGCACCCATGTACGCACAACCACCTCATGGTGGTAAGAAGTTTGACACCCGGCCCAGGTCCCTCGGCATTTCCTGGAATCCGCTATAGCAATTCTAGGTGCTTATAATAAGGAATTAAGGCCTCTGGGGATCCGTGGGGCAAAATGCGGGGAACTAGGAGGGCGAGGCAGGTAGGCACCAATGTACGCACAACCACCTCATGGTGGTAAGAAGTTTGACACCCGGCCCAGGTCCCTCGGCTCTTCCTGGAATCCGCTATAGCAATTCTATGTGCTTATATTAAGGAATTAAAGCCTCTGGGGAACCGTGGGGCAAAATGCGGGGAACCAGGAGGGCGTGGCGGGTAGGCACCCATGTACGCACAACCACCTCATGGTGGTAAGAAGTTTGACAACCGGCTCAGGTCCCTCGGCATTTCCTGGAATCCGCTAGAGCAATTCTAGGTGCTTATATTTAGGAAATAAGGCCTCTGGGGATCCGTGGGGCAAATTGCGGGGAACCAGGAGGGCGTGGCGGGTAGGCACCCTTGTAAGCACAACCACCTTATGGTGGTAAAATGTTTGACACCCGGTTCAGGTCCCTCGGCTTTTCCTGGAATCCGTTATAGCAATTCTAGGTGCTTATAATAAGGAATTAAGGCCTCTGGGGATCCGGGGGGCGAAATGTGGGGAACCAGGAGGGCGTGGCGGGTAGGCACCCATGTACGCACAACCAACTCATGGTGGTAAGAAGTTTGACACCCGGCCCAGGTCCCTCGGCCCTTCCTGGAATCCGCTATAGCAATTCTAGGTGCTTATAATAAGGAAATAAGGCCTCTGGGGATCCATGGGGCAAATTGCGGGGAACCAGGAGGGCGAGGCGGGTAGGCACCCATGTACGCACAACCAACTCATGGTGGTAAGAAGTTTGACACCCGGCCCAGGTCCCTCGGCCCTTCCTGGAATCGGTTATAGCAATTCTATGTGCCTATAATACGGAGTTAAGGCGTCTGGGGGTCTGTGGGGCAAAATTCGGGGAACCAGGAGGGTGTGGCGGGTAGGCACCCATGTACGTACAACCACCTCATGGTGGTAAGAAGTTTGACACCCGGCCCAGGTCCCTCGGCATTTCCTGGAATTCGCTAGAGCAATTTTAAGTGCTTATATTAAGGAAATAAGGCCTCTGGGGAACCGTGGGGCAAAATGCGGGGAACCAGGAGGGCGTGGCTGGTTGGCACCCATGTACGCACAACCACCTCATGGTGGTAAGGAGTTTGACAACCGGCACAGGTCCCTTGGCATTTCCTGGAATCCGCTAGAGCAATTCTAGGTGCTTATATTTTGGAAATAAGGCCTCTGGGGATCCGTGGGGCAAATTGCGGGGAACCAGGAGGGCGTGGCGGGTAGGCACCCATGTACGCACAACCACCTCATGGTGGTAAAAAGTCTGACACCCAGCCCAGGTCCCTCGGCTCTTCCTGGAATCCGCTATAGCAATTCTAGGTGCTTATAATAAGGAATTAAGGCCTCTGGAGGTCCGTGGGGCAAAATGCGGGGAACCAGGAGGGCGTGGCGGGTAGGCACCCATGTAAGCACAACCACCTTATGGTGGTAAAATGTTTGACACCCGGCTCAGGTCCCTCGGCCTTTCCCGGAATTCGTTATAGCAATTCTAGGTGCTTATAATAAGGAAATAAGGCCTCTGGGGATCCATGGGGCAAATTGCGGGGAACCAAGAGGGCGAAGCGGGTAGGCACCCATGTACGCACAACCAACTCATGGTGGTAAGAAGTTTGACACCCAGCCCAGGTCCCTCGGCCCTTCCTGGAATCGGTTATAGCAATTCTATGTGCCTATAATAAGGAGTTAAGGCGTCTGGGGGTCTGTGGGGCAAAATGCGGGGAACCAGGAGGGCGTGGCGGGTAGGCACCCATGAACGCACAACCAACTCATGGTGGTAAGAAGTTTGACACCCAGCCCAGGTCCCTCGGCATTTCCTGGAATCCGCTAGAGCAATTCTAGGTGCTTATATTAAGGAAATAAGGCCTCTGGGGATCCGTGGGACAAATTGCGGGGAACCAGGAGGGCGTGGCGGGTAGGCACCCATGTACGCACAACCACTTCTTGGTGGTAAGAAATTTGACACCCAGCCCAGGTCCTTCGGCCCTTCCTGGAATCCGCTAGAGCAATTCTAGGTGCTTATATTAAGGAAATAAGGCCTCTGGGGATCCGTGAGGCAAATTGCGGGGAACCAGGAGGGCGTGGCGGGTAGGCACCCATGTACGCACAACCAACTCATGGTGGTAAGAAGTTTGACACCCGGCCCAGGTCCCTCGGCATTTCCTGGAATCCGCTAGAGCAATTCTAGGTGCTTATATTAAGGAAATAAGGCCTCTGGGGATCCGTGGGACAAATTACGTGGAACCAGGAGGGCGTGGCGGGTAGGCACCCATGTACGCACAACCACCTCATGGTGGTAAGAAATTTGACACCCAGCCCAGGTCCCTCGGCCCTTCCTGGAATCCGCTAGAGCAATTCTAGGTGCTTATATTAAGGAAATAAGGCCTCTGGGGATCCGTGAGGCAAATTGCGGGGAACCAGGAGGGCGTGGCGGGTAGGCACCCATGTACGCACAACCAACTCATGGTGGTAAGAAGTTTGACACCCAGCCCAGGTCCCTCGGCCCTTCCTGGAATCAGCTATAGCAATTTTAGGTGCTTATATTGAGGAATCTAGGCCTCTGGGGGTCTGTGGGGCAAATTGCGGGGAACCAGGAGGGCGTGGCGGGTAGGCACCCATGTACGCACAACCACCTCATGGTGGTAAGAAGTTTGACACCCGGCCCAGGTCCCTCGGCATTTCCTGGAATCCGCTATAGCAATTCTAGGTGCTTATAATAAGGAATTAAGGCCTCTGGGGATCCGTGGGGCAAAATGCGGGGAACTAGGAGGGCGAGGCAGGTAGGCACCAATGTACGCACAACCACCTCATGGTGGTAAGAAGTTTGACACCCGGCCCAGGTCCCTCGGCTCTTCCTGGAATCCGCTATAGCAATTCTATGTGCTTATATTAAGGAATTAAAGCCTCTGGGGAACCGTGGGGCAAAATGCGGGGAACCAGGAGGGCGTGGCGGGTAGGCACCTATGTACGCACAACCACCTCATGGTGGTAAGAAGTTTGACAACCGGCTCAGGTCCCTCGGCATTTCCTGGAATCCGCTAGAGCAATTCTAGGTGCTTATATTTAGGAAATAAGGCCTCTGGGGATCCGTGGGGCAAATTGCGGGGAACCAGGAGGGCGTGGCGGGTAGGCACCCTTGTAAGCACAACCACCTTATGGTGGTAAAATGTTTGACACCCGGTTCAGGTCCCTCGGCTTTTCCTGGAATCCGTTATAGCAATTCTAGGTGCTTATAATAAGGAATTAAGGCCTCTGGGGATCCGGGGGGCGAAATGTGGGGAACCAGGAGGGCGTGGCGGGTAGGCACCCATGTACGCACAACCAACTCATGGTGGTAAGAAGTTTGACACCCGGCCCAGGTCCCTCGGCCCTTCCTGGAATCCGCTATAGCAATTCTAGGTGCTTATAATAAGGAAATAAGGCCTCTGGGGATCCATGGGGCAAATTGCGGGGAACCAGGAGGGCGAGGCGGGTAGGCACCCATGTACGCACAACCAACTCATGGTGGTAAGAAGTTTGACACCCGGCCCAGGTCCCTCGGCCCTTCCTGGAATCGGTTATAGCAATTCTATGTGCCTATAATACGGAGTTAAGGCGTCTGGGGGTCTGTGGGGCAAAATTCGGGGAACCAGGAGGGTGTGGCGGGTAGGCACCCATGTACGTACAACCACCTCATGGTGGTAAGAAGTTTGACACCCGGCCCAGGTCCCTCGGCATTTCCTGGAATTCGCTAGAGCAATTTTAAGTGCTTATCTTAAGGAAATAAGGCCTCTGGGGAACCGTGGGGCAAAATGCGGGGAACCAGGAGGGCGTGGCTGGTTGGCACCCATGTACGCACAACCACCTCATGGTGGTAAGGAGTTTGACAACCGGCACAGGTCCCTTGGCATTTCCTGGAATCCGCTAGAGCAATTCTAGGTGCTTATATTTTGGAAATAAGGCCTCTGGGGATCCGTGGGGCAAATTGCGGGGAACCAGGAGGGCGTGGCGGGTAGGCACCCATGTACGCACAACCACCTCATGGTGGTAAAAAGTCTGACACCCAGCCCAGGTCCCTCGGCTCTTCCTGGAATCCGCTATAGCAATTCTAGGTGCTTATAATAAGGAATTAAGGCCTCTGGAGGTCCGTGGGGCAAAATGCGGGGAACCAGGAGGGCGTGGCGGGTAGGCACCCATGTAAGCACAACCACCTTATGGTGGTAAAATGTTTGACACCCGGCTCAGGTCCCTCGGCCTTTCCCGGAATTCGTTATAGCAATTCTAGGTGCTTATAATAAGGAAATAAGGCCTCTGGGGATCCATGGGGCAAATTGCGGGGAACCAAGAGGGCGAAGCGGGTAGGCACCCATGTACGCACAACCAACTCATGGTGGTAAGAAGTTTGACACCCAGCCCAGGTCCCTCGGCCCTTCCTGGAATCGGTTATAGCAATTCTATGTGCCTATAATAAGGAGTTAAGGCGTCTGGGGGTCTGTGGGGCAAAATGCGGGGAACCAGGAGGGCGTGGCGGGTAGGCACCCATGTACGCACAACCACCTCTTGGTGGTAAGAAATTTGACACCCAGCCCAGGTCCCTCGGCCCTTCCTGGAATCCGCTAGAGCAATTCTAGGTGCTTATATTAAGGAAATAAGGCCTCTGGGGATCCGTGAGGCAAATTGCGGGGAACCAGGAGGGCGTGGCGGGTAGGCACCCATGTACGCACAACCAACTCATGGTGGTAAGAAGTTTGACACCCGGCCCAGGTCCCTCGGCATTTCCTGGAATCCGCTAGAGCAATTCTAGGTGCTTATATTAAGGAAATAAGGCCTCTGGGGATCCGTGGGACAAATTACGTGGAACCAGGAGGGCGTGGCGGGTAGGCACCCATGTACGCACAACCACCTCATGGTGGTAAGAAATTTGACACCCAGCCCAGGTCCCTCGGCCCTTCCTGGAATCCGCTAGAGCAATTCTAGGTGCTTATATTAAGGAAATAAGGCCTCTGGGGATCCGTGAGGCAAATTGCGGGGAACCAGGAGGGCGTGGCGGGTAGGCACCCATGTACGCACAACCAACTCATGGTGGTAAGAAGTTTGACACCCAGCCCAGGTCCCTCGGCCCTTCCTGGAATCAGCTATAGCAATTTTAGGTGCTTATATTGAGGAATCTAGGCCTCTGGGGGTCTGTGGGGCAAATTGCGGGGAACCAGGAGGGCGTGGCGGGTAGGCACCCATGTACGCACAACCACCTCATAGTGGTAAGATGTCTGACACCCAGCCCAGGTCCCTCGGCCTTTCTTGGAATCCGCTAGAGCAATTCTAAGTGCTTATATTAAGGAAATAAGGCCTCTGGGGTCCCGTGGGGCAAAATGCGGGGAACCAGGAGGGCGTGGCGAGTAGGCACCCATGGACGCACAACCACCTCATGGTGGTAAGAAGTTTGACACCCGGCCAAGGTCCTACGGCCCTTCCTGGAATCCGCTATAGCAATTCTAGGTGCTTATAATAAGGAATTAAGGCCTCTGGGGGTCCGTGAGGCAAAATGCAGGGAACCAGGAGAGCGTGGCGGGTAGGCACCAATGTACGAACAACCACCTCATGGTGGTAAGAAGTTTGACACCCAGCCCAGGTCCCTCGGCTTTTCCTGGAATCCGTTATAGCAATTCTTGGTGCTTATAATAAGGAATTAAGGCCTCTGGGGATCCGGGGGACAAAATGTGGGGAACCAGGAGGGCGTGGCGGGTAGGCACCCATGTACGCACAACCAACTCATGGTGGTAAGAAGTTTGACACCCGGCCTAGGTCCCTCGGCCCTTCCTGGAATCCGCTATAGCAATTCTAGGTGCTTATAATAAGGAAATAAGGCCTCTGGGGATCCATGGGGCAAATTGCGGGGAACCAGGAGGGCGAGGCGGGTAGGCACCCATGTACGCACAACCAACTCATGGTGGTAAGAAGTTTGACACCCGGCCCAGGTCCCTCGGCCCTTCCTGGAATCGGTTATAGCAATTCTATGTGCCTATAATAAGGAGTTAAGGCGTCTGGGGGACTGTGGGGCAAATTTCGGGGAACCAGGAGGGTCTGGCGGGTAGGCACCCATGTACGCACAACCACCTCATGGTGGTAAGAAGTTTGACACCGGGCCCAGGTCCCTCGGCATTTCCTGGAATTCGCTAGAGCAATTCTAAGTGCTTATATTAAGGAAGTAAGGCCTCTGGGGATCCGTGGGGCAAATTGCGGGGAACCAGGAGGGCGTGGCGGGTAGGCACCCATGTACGCACAACCACCTCATGGTGGTAAAATGTTTGACACCCGGCTCAGGTCCCTCGGCCCTTCCTGGAACCCGCTAGAGCAATTCTATGTGCTTATATTAAGGAATTAAAGCCTCTGGGGAACCGTGGGGCAAAATGCGGGGAACCAGGAGGGCGTGGCGGGTAGGCACTCATGTACGCACAACCACCTCATGGTGGTAAGAAGTTTGACAACCGGCTCAGGTCCCTCGGCATTTCCTGGAATCCGCTAGAGCAATTCTAGGTGCTTATATTTAGGAAATAAGGCCTCTGGGGATCCGTGGGGCAAATTGCGGGGAACCAGGAGGGCGTGGCGGGTAGGCACCCTTGTAAGCACAACCACCTTATGGTGGTAAAATGTTTGACACCCGGTTCAGGTCCCTCGGCTTTTCCTGGAATCCGTTATAGCAATTCTAGGTGCTTATAATAAGGAATTAAGGCCTCTGGGGATCCGGGGGGCGAAATGTGGGGAACCAGGAGGGCGTGGCGGGTAGGCACCCATGTACGCAGAACCAACTCATGGTGGTAAGAAGTTTGACACCCGGCCCAGGTCCCTCGGCCCTTCCTGGAATCCGCTATAGCAATTCTAGGTGCTTATAATAAGGAAATAAGGCCTCTGGGGATCCATGGGGCAAATTGCGGGGAACCAGGAGGGCGAGGCGGGTAGGCACCCATGTACGCACAACCAACTCATGGTGGTAAGAAGTTTGACACCCGGCCCAGGTCCCTCGGCCCTTCCTGGAATCGGTTATAGCAATTCTATGTGCCTATAATAAGGAGTTAAGGCGTCTGGGGGTCTGTGGGGCAAAATTCGGGGAACCAGGAGGGTGTGGCGGGTAGGCACCCATGTACGTACAACCACCTCATGGTGGTAAGAAGTTTGACACCCGGCCCAGGTCCCTCGGCATTTCCTGGAATTCGCTAGAGCAATTCTAAGTGCTTATATTAAGGAAATAAGGCCTCTGGGGAACCGTGGGGCAAAATGCGGGGAACCAGCAGGGCGTGGCGGGTAGGCACCCATGTACGCACAACCACCTCATGGTGGTAAGAAGTTTGACAACCGGCTCAGGTCCCTCGGCATTTCCTGGAATCCGCTAGAGCAATTCAAGGTGCTTATATTTAGGAAATAAGGCCTCTGGGGATCCGTGGGGCAAATTGCGGGGAACCAGGAGGGCGTGGCGGGTAGGCACCCATGTACGCACAACCACCTCATGGTGGTAAAAAGTCTGACACCCAGCCCAGGTCGCTCGGCTCTTCCTGGAATCCGCTATAGCAATTCTAGGTGCTTATAATAAGGAATTAAGGCCTCTGGAGGTCCGTGGGGCAAAATGCGGGGAACCAGGAGGGCGTGGCGGGTAGGCACCCATGTAAGCACAACCACCTTATGGTGGTAAAATGTTTGACACCCGGCTCAGGTCCCTCGGCCTTTCCCGGAATTCGTTATAGCAATTCTAGGTGCTTATAATAAGGAAATAAGGCCTCTGGGGATCCATGGGGCAAATTGCGGGGAACCAAGAGGGCGAAGCGGGTAGGCACCCATGTACGCACAACCAACTCATGGTGGTAAGAAGTTTGACACCCAGCCCAGGTCCCTCGGCCCTTCCTGGAATCGGTTATAGCAATTCTATGTGCCTATAATAAGGAGTTAAGGCGTCTGGGGGTCTGTGGGGTAAAATGCGGGGAACCAGGAGGGCGTGGCGGGTAGGCACCCATGAACGCACTACCAACTCATGGTGGTAAGAAGTTTGACACCCGGCCCAGGTCCCTCGGCATTTCCTGGAATCCGCTAGAGCAATTCTAGGTGCTTTTATTAAGGAAATAAGGCCTCTGGGGATCCGTGGGACAAATTGCGGGGAACCAGGAGGGCGTGGCGGGTAGGCACCCATGTACGCACAACCACCTCATGGTGGTAAGAAATTTGACACCCAGCCCAGGTCCCTCGGCCCTTCCTGGAATCCGCTAGAGCAATTCTAGGTGCTTATATTAAGGAAATAAGGCCTCTGGGGATCCGTGAGGCAAATTGCGGGGAACCAGGAGGGCGTGGCGGGTAGGCACCCATGTACGCACAACCAACTCATGGTGGTAAGAAGTTTGACACCCAGCCCAGGTCCCTCGGCCCTTCCTGGAATCAGCTATAGCAATTTTAGGTGCTTATATTGAGGAATCTAGGCCTCTGGGGGTCTGTGGGGCAAATTGCGGGGAACCAGGAGGGCGTGGCGGGTAGGCACCCATGTACGCACAACCACCTCATAGTGGTAAGATGTCTGACACCCAGCCCAGGTCCCTCGGCCTTTCTTGGAATCCGCTAGAGCAATTCTAAGTGCTTATATTAAGGAAATAAGGCCTCTGGGGTCCCGTGGGGCAAAATGCGGGGAACCAGGAGGGCGTGGCGAGTAGGCACCCATGGACGCACAACCACCTCATGGTGGTAAGAAGTTTGACACCCGGCCCAGGTCCTACGGCCCTTCCTGGAATCCGCTATAGCAATTCTAGGTGCTTATAATAAGGAATTAAGGCCTCTGGGGGTCCGTGAGGCAAAATGCAGGGAACCAGGAGGGCGTGGCGGGTAGGCACCAATGTACGCACAACCACCTCATGGTGGTAAGAAGTTTGACACCCAGCCCAGGTCCCTCGGCTTTTCTTGGAATCCGTTATAGCAATTCTAGGTGCTTATAATAAGGAATTAAGGCCTCTGGGGATCCGGGGGACAAAATGTGGGGAACCAGGAGGGCGTGGCGGGTAGGCACCCATGTACGCACAACCAACTCATGGTGGTAAGAAGTTTGACACCCGGCCCAGGTCCCTCGGCCCTTCCTGGAATCCGCTATAGCAATTCTAGGTGCTTATAATAAGGAAATAAGGCCTCTGGGGATCCATGGGGCAAATTGCGGGGAACCAGGAGGGCGAGGCGGGTAGGCACCCATCTACGCACAACCAACTCATGGTGGTAAGAAGTTTGACACCCGGCCCAGGTCCCTCGGCCCTTCCTGGAATCGGTTATAGCAATTCTATGTGCCTATAATAAGGAGTTAAGGCGTCTGGGGGACTGTGGGGCAAATTTCGGGGAACCAGGAGGGTGTGGCGGGTAGGCACCCATGTACGCACAACCACCTCATGGTGGTAAGAAGTTTGACACCGGGCCCAGGTCCCTCGGCATTTCCTGGAATTCGCTAGAGCAATTCTAAGTGCTTATATTAAGGAAATAAGGCCTCTGGGGATCCGTGGGGCAAATTGCGGGGAACCAGGAAGGCGTGGCGGGTAGGCGGGTAGGCACCCATGTACGCACAACCACCTCATGGTGGTAAGAAGTCTGACACCCAGCCCAGATCCCTCGGCCCTTCCTGGAATCGGTTATAGCAATTCTATGTGCTTATAATAAGGAGTTAAGGCGTCTGGGGGTCTGTGGGGCAAAATGCGGGGAACCAGGAGGGCGTGGCAGGTAGGCACCCATGTACGCACAACCACCTCATGGTGGAAAGAAGTTTGACACCCGGCCCAGGTCCCTCGGCATTTCCTGGAATCCGCTAGAGCAATTCTATGTGCTTGTATTAAGGAAATAAGGCCTCTGAGGGTCCATGGGGCAAAATGCGGGGAACCAGGAGGGCGTGGCGGGTAGGCACCCATGTACGCACAACCACCTCATAGTGGTAAGATGTCTGACACCCAGCCCAGGTCCCTCGGCCTTTCTTGGAATCCGCTAGAGCAATTCTAAGTGCTTATATTAAGGAAATAAGGCCTCTGGGGTCCCGTGGGGCAAAATGCGGGGAACCAGGAGGGCGTGGCGAGTAGGCACCCATGGACGCACAACCACCTCATGGTGGTAAGAAGTTTGACACCCGGCCAAGGTCCTACGGCCCTTCCTGGAATCCGCTATAGCAATTCTAGGTGCTTATAATAAGGAATTAAGGCCTCTGGGGGTCCGTGAGGCAAAATGCAGGGAACCAGGAGAGCGTGGCGGGTAGGCACCAATGTACGAACAACCACCTCATGGTGGTAAGAAGTTTGACACCCAGCCCAGGTCCCTCGGCTTTTCCTGGAATCCGTTATAGCAATTCTTGGTGCTTATAATAAGGAATTAAGGCCTCTGGGGATCCGGGGGACAAAATGTGGGGAACCAGGAGGGCGTGGCGGGTAGGCACCCATGTACGCACAACCAACTCATGGTGGTAAGAAGTTTGACACCCGGCCTAGGTCCCTCGGCCCTTCCTGGAATCCGCTATAGCAATTCTAGGTGCTTATAATAAGGAAATAAGGCCTCTGGGGATCCATGGGGCAAATTGCGGGGAACCAGGAGGGCGAGGCGGGTAGGCACCCATGTACGCACAACCAACTCATGGTGGTAAGAAGTTTGACACCCGGCCCAGGTCCCTCGGCCCTTCCTGGAATCGGTTATAGCAATTCTATGTGCCTATAATAAGGAGTTAAGGCGTCTGGGGGACTGTGGGGCAAATTTCGGGGAACCAGGAGGGTCTGGCGGGTAGGCACCCATGTACGCACAACCACCTCATGGTGGTAAGAAGTTTGACACCGGGCCCAGGTCCCTCGGCATTTCCTGGAATTCGCTAGAGCAATTCTAAGTGCTTATATTAAGGAAGTAAGGCCTCTGGGGATCCGTGGGGCAAATTGCGGGGAACCAGGAGGGCGTGGCGGGTAGGCACCCATGTACGCACAACCACCTCATGGTGGTAAAATGTTTGACACCCGGCTCAGGTCCCTCGGCCCTTCCTGGAACCCGCTAGAGCAATTCTATGTGCTTATATTAAGGAATTAAAGCCTCTGGGGAACCGTGGGGCAAAATGCGGGGAACCAGGAGGGCGTGGCGGGTAGGCACTCATGTACGCACAACCACCTCATGGTGGTAAGAAGTTTGACAACCGGCTCAGGTCCCTCGGCATTTCCTGGAATCCGCTAGAGCAATTCTAGGTGCTTATATTTAGGAAATAAGGCCTCTGGGGATCCGTGGGGCAAATTGCGGGGAACCAGGAGGGCGTGGCGGGTAGGCACCCTTGTAAGCACAACCACCTTATGGTGGTAAAATGTTTGACACCCGGTTCAGGTCCCTCGGCTTTTCCTGGAATCCGTTATAGCAATTCTAGGTGCTTATAATAAGGAATTAAGGCCTCTGGGGATCCGGGGGGCGAAATGTGGGGAACCAGGAGGGCGTGGCGGGTAGGCACCCATGTACGCAGAACCAACTCATGGTGGTAAGAAGTTTGACACCCGGCCCAGGTCCCTCGGCCCTTCCTGGAATCCGCTATAGCAATTCTAGGTGCTTATAATAAGGAAATAAGGCCTCTGGGGATCCATGGGGCAAATTGCGGGGAACCAGGAGGGCGAGGCGGGTAGGCACCCATGTACGCACAACCAACTCATGGTGGTAAGAAGTTTGACACCCGGCCCAGGTCCCTCGGCCCTTCCTGGAATCGGTTATAGCAATTCTATGTGCCTATAATAAGGAGTTAAGGCGTCTGGGGGTCTGTGGGGCAAAATTCGGGGAACCAGGAGGGTGTGGCGGGTAGGCACCCATGTACGTACAACCACCTCATGGTGGTAAGAAGTTTGACACCCGGCCCAGGTCCCTCGGCATTTCCTGGAATTCGCTAGAGCAATTCTAAGTGCTTATATTAAGGAAATAAGGCCTCTGGGGAACCGTGGGGCAAAATGCGGGGAACCAGCAGGGCGTGGCGGGTAGGCACCCATGTACGCACAACCACCTCATGGTGGTAAGAAGTTTGACAACCGGCTCAGGTCCCTCGGCATTTCCTGGAATCCGCTAGAGCAATTCAAGGTGCTTATATTTAGGAAATAAGGCCTCTGGGGATCCGTGGGGCAAATTGCGGGGAACCAGGAGGGCGTGGCGGGTAGGCACCCATGTACGCACAACCACCTCATGGTGGTAAAAAGTCTGACACCCAGCCCAGGTCGCTCGGCTCTTCCTGGAATCCGCTATAGCAATTCTAGGTGCTTATAATAAGGAATTAAGGCCTCTGGAGGTCCGTGGGGCAAAATGCGGGGAACCAGGAGGGCGTGGCGGGTAGGCACCCATGTAAGCACAACCACCTTATGGTGGTAAAATGTTTGACACCCGGCTCAGGTCCCTCGGCCTTTCCCGGAATTCGTTATAGCAATTCTAGGTGCTTATAATAAGGAAATAAGGCCTCTGGGGATCCATGGGGCAAATTGCGGGGAACCAAGAGGGCGAAGCGGGTAGGCACCCATGTACGCACAACCAACTCATGGTGGTAAGAAGTTTGACACCCAGCCCAGGTCCCTCGGCCCTTCCTGGAATCGGTTATAGCAATTCTATGTGCCTATAATAAGGAGTTAAGGCGTCTGGGGGTCTGTGGGGTAAAATGCGGGGAACCAGGAGGGCGTGGCGGGTAGGCACCCATGAACGCACTACCAACTCATGGTGGTAAGAAGTTTGACACCCGGCCCAGGTCCCTCGGCATTTCCTGGAATCCGCTAGAGCAATTCTAGGTGCTTTTATTAAGGAAATAAGGCCTCTGGGGATCCGTGGGACAAATTGCGGGGAACCAGGAGGGCGTGGCGGGTAGGCACCCATGTACGCACAACCACCTCATGGTGGTAAGAAATTTGACACCCAGCCCAGGTCCCTCGGCCCTTCCTGGAATCCGCTAGAGCAATTCTAGGTGCTTATATTAAGGAAATAAGGCCTCTGGGGATCCGTGAGGCAAATTGCGGGGAACCAGGAGGGCGTGGCGGGTAGGCACCCATGTACGCACAACCAACTCATGGTGGTAAGAAGTTTGACACCCAGCCCAGGTCCCTCGGCCCTTCCTGGAATCAGCTATAGCAATTTTAGGTGCTTATATTGAGGAATCTAGGCCTCTGGGGGTCTGTGGGGCAAATTGCGGGGAACCAGGAGGGCGTGGCGGGTAGGCACCCATGTACGCACAACCACCTCATAGTGGTAAGATGTCTGACACCCAGCCCAGGTCCCTCGGCCTTTCTTGGAATCCGCTAGAGCAATTCTAAGTGCTTATATTAAGGAAATAAGGCCTCTGGGGTCCCGTGGGGCAAAATGCGGGGAACCAGGAGGGCGTGGCGAGTAGGCACCCATGGACGCACAACCACCTCATGGTGGTAAGAAGTTTGACACCCGGCCCAGGTCCTACGGCCCTTCCTGGAATCCGCTATAGCAATTCTAGGTGCTTATAATAAGGAATTAAGGCCTCTGGGGGTCCGTGAGGCAAAATGCAGGGAACCAGGAGGGCGTGGCGGGTAGGCACCAATGTACGCACAACCACCTCATGGTGGTAAGAAGTTTGACACCCAGCCCAGGTCCCTCGGCTTTTCTTGGAATCCGTTATAGCAATTCTAGGTGCTTATAATAAGGAATTAAGGCCTCTGGGGATCCGGGGGACAAAATGTGGGGAACCAGGAGGGCGTGGCGGGTAGGCACCCATGTACGCACAACCAACTCATGGTGGTAAGAAGTTTGACACCCGGCCCAGGTCCCTCGGCCCTTCCTGGAATCCGCTATAGCAATTCTAGGTGCTTATAATAAGGAAATAAGGCCTCTGGGGATCCATGGGGCAAATTGCGGGGAACCAGGAGGGCGAGGCGGGTAGGCACCCATCTACGCACAACCAACTCATGGTGGTAAGAAGTTTGACACCCGGCCCAGGTCCCTCGGCCCTTCCTGGAATCGGTTATAGCAATTCTATGTGCCTATAATAAGGAGTTAAGGCGTCTGGGGGACTGTGGGGCAAATTTCGGGGAACCAGGAGGGTGTGGCGGGTAGGCACCCATGTACGCACAACCACCTCATGGTGGTAAGAAGTTTGACACCGGGCCCAGGTCCCTCGGCATTTCCTGGAATTCGCTAGAGCAATTCTAAGTGCTTATATTAAGGAAATAAGGCCTCTGGGGATCCGTGGGGCAAATTGCGGGGAACCAGGAAGGCGTGGCGGGTAGGCGGGTAGGCACCCATGTACGCACAACCACCTCATGGTGGTAAGAAGTCTGACACCCAGCCCAGATCCCTCGGCCCTTCCTGGAATCGGTTATAGCAATTCTATGTGCTTATAATAAGGAGTTAAGGCGTCTGGGGGTCTGTGGGGCAAAATGCGGGGAACCAGGAGGGCGTGGCAGGTAGGCACCCATGTACGCACAACCACCTCATGGTGGAAAGAAGTTTGACACCCGGCCCAGGTCCCTCGGCATTTCCTGGAATCCGCTAGAGCAATTCTATGTGCTTGTATTAAGGAAATAAGGCCTCTGAGGGTCCATGGGGCAAAATGCGGGGAACCAGGAGGGCGTGGCGGGTAGGCACCCATGTAAGCACAACCACCTTATGGTGGTAAAATGTTTGACACCCGGCTCAGGTCCCTCGGCTTTTCCTGGAATCCGTTATAGCAATTCTAGGTGCTTATAATAAGGAATTAAGGCCTCTGGGGGACCGTGGGGCAAAATGCGGGGAACCAGGAGGGCGTGGCGGGTAGGCACTCATGTACGCACAACCACCTCATGGTGGTAAGAAGTTTGACACCCAGCCCAGGTCCCTCGACTTTTCCTGGAATCAGTTATAGCAATTTTAGGTGCTTATATTGAGGAATCTAGGCCTCTGGGGGTCTGTGGGGCAAATTGCGGGGAACCAGGAGGGCGTGGCGGGTAGGCATTCATGTACGCACAACCACCTCATAGTGGTAAGATGTCTGACACCCAGCCCAGGTCCCTCGGCCTTTCTTGGAATCCGCTAGAGCAATTCTAAGTGCTTATATTAAGGAAATAAGGCCTCTGGGGTCCCGTGGGGCAAAATGCGGGGAACCAGGAGGGCGTGGCGAGTAGGCACCCATGGACGCACAACCACCTCATGGTGGTAAGAAGTTTGACACCCGGCCCAGGTCCTACGGCCCTTCCTGGAATCCGCTATAGCAATTCTAGGTGCTTATAATAAGGAATTAAGGCCTCTGGGGGTCCGTGAGGCAAAATGCAGGGAACCAGGAGGGCGTGGCGGGTAGGCACCAATGTACGCACAACCACCTCATGGTGGTAAGAAGTTTGACACCCAGCCCAGGTCCCTCGGCTTTTCCTGGAATCCGTTATAGCAATTCTAGGTGCTTATAATAAGGAATTAAGGCCTCTGGGGATCCGGGGGACAAAATGTGGGGAACCAGGAGGGCGTGGCGGGTAGGCACCCATGTACGCACAACCAACTCATGGTGGTAAGAAGTTTGACACCCGACCCAGGTCCCTCGGCCCTTCCTGGAATCCGCTATAGCAATTCTAGGTGCTTATAATAAGGAAATAAGGCCTCTGGGGATCCATGGGGCAAATTGCGGGGAACCAGGAAGGCGTGGCGGGTAGGCGGGTAGGCACCCATGTACGCACAACCACCTCATGGTGGTAAGAAGTCTGACACCCAGCCCAGATCCCTCGGCCCTTCCTGGAATCGGTTATAGCAATTCTATGTGCCTATAATAAGGAGTTAAGGCGTCTGGGGGACTGTGGGGCAAATTTCGGGGAACCAGGAGGGTGTGGCGGGTAGGCACCCATGTACGCACAACCACCTCATGGTGGTAAGAAGTTTGACACCGGGCCCAGGTCCCTCGGCATTTCCTGGAATTCGCTAGAGCAATTCTAAATGCTTATATTAAGGAAATAAGGCCTCTGGGGATCCGTGGGGCAAATTGCGGGGAACCAGGAAGGCGTGGCGGGTAGGCGGGTAGGCACCCATGTACGCACAACCACCTCATGGTGGTAAGAAGTCTGACACCCAGCCCAGATCCCTCGGCCCTTCCTGGAATCGGTTATAGCAATTCTATGTGCTTATAATAAGGAGTTAAGGCGTCTGGGGGTCTGTGGGGCAAAATGCGGGGAACCAGGAGGGCGTGGCAGGTAGGCACCCATGTACGCACAACCACCTCATGGTGGAAAGAAGTTTGACACCCGGCCCAGGTCCCTCGGCATTTCCTGGAATCCGCTAGAGCAATTCTATGTGCTTGTATTAAGGAAATAAGGCCTCTGAGGGTCCATGGGGCAAAATGCGGGGAACCAGGAGGGCGTGGCGGGTAGGCACCCATGTAAGCACAACCACCTTATGGTGGTAAAATGTTTGCCACCCGGCTCAGGTCCCTCGGCTTTTCCTGGAATCCGTTATAGCAATTCTAGGTGCTTATAATAAGGAATTAAGGCCTCTGGGGGACCGTGGGGCAAAATGCGGGGAACCAGGAGGGCGTGGCGGGTAGGCACTCATGTACGCACACCCACCTCATGGTGGTAAGAAGTTTGACACCCAGCCCAGGTCCCTCGACTTTTCCTGGAATCAGTTATAGCAATTCTAAGTGCTTATTATAAGAAATTAAGGACTCTGGGGGACCGTGGGGCAAAATGCGGGGAACCAGGAGGGCGTGGCGGGTAGGCACCCATGTACGCACAACCTCCTCATGGTGGTAAGAAGTTTGACACCCGGCCCAGGTCCCTCGGCTCTTCCTGGAATCCGCTACAGCAATTCTAGGCGCTTATTATAAGGAATTAAGGCCTCTGGGGAACCGTGGGGCAAAATGCAGGGAACCAGGTGGGCGTGGCAAGTAGGCACCAATGTACGCATAACCACCTCATGGTGGTAAGAAGTTTGACACCCAGCCCAGGTCCCTCGACTTTTCCTGGAATCAGTTATAGCAATTCTAAGTGCTTATTATAAGAAATTAAGGACTCTGGGGGACCGTGGGGCAAAATGCGGGGAACAAGGAGGGCGTGGCGGGTAGGCACTCATGTACGTACAACCACCTCATGGTGGTAAGAAGTTTGACACCCGGCCCAGGTCCCTCGGCATTTCCTGGAATCCGCTAGAGCAATTCTAAGTGCTTATATTAAGGAATTAAAGCCTCTGGGGAACGGTGGGGCAAAATGCGGGGAACCAGGAGGGCGTGACGGGTAGGCACCCATGTACGCATAACCACCTCATGGTGGTAAGATGTTTGACATCCGGCCCAGGTCCCTCGGCTCTTCCTGGAATCCGCTACAGCAATTCTAGGTGCTTATTATAAGGAATTAAGGCCTGTGGGGAACCGTGGGGCAAAATGCGGGGAACCAGGAGGGCGTGGCGGGTAGGCACCAATGTACGCATAACCACCTCATGGTGGTAAGAAGTTTGACACCCAGCCCAGGTCCCTCGGCTTTTCCTGGAATCCGTTATAGCAATTCTAGGTGCTTATAATAAGGAATTAAGGCCTCTGGGGTTCCGTGGGGCAAAATGCCGGGAACCAGGAGGGCGTGGCGGGTAGGCACCCATGTACGCACAACCACCTCATGGTGGTAAGAAGTTTGACACCCGGCCCAGGTCCCTCGGCTCTTCCTGGAATCCGCTACAGCAATTCTAGGTGCTTATTATAAAGAATTAAGGCCTCTGGGGAACCGTGGGGCAAAATGCGGGGAACCAGGAGGGCGTGGCGGGTAGGCACCAATGTACGCACAACCACCTCATGGTGGTAAGAAGTTTGACACCCAGCCCAGGTCCCTCGGCTTTTCCTGGAATCCGTTATAGCAATTCTAGGTGCTTATAATAAGAAATTAAGGCCTCTGGGGGTCCGTGGGGCAAAATGCGGGGAACCAGGAGGGCGTGGCGGGTAAGCACCCATGTACGCACAACCCCCCCATGGTGGTAAAAAGTTTGACACCCGGCCCAGGTCCCTCGGCTCTTCCTGGAATCCGCTACAGCAATTTTAGGTGCTTATTATAAGGAATTAAGGCCTGTGGGGAACCGTGGGGCAAAATGCGGGGAACCAGGAGGGCGTGGCGGGTAGGAACCAATGTACGCATAACCACCTCATGGTGGTAAGAAGTTTGACACCCAGCCCAGGTCCCTCGGCTTTTCCTGGAATCCGTTATTGCAATTCTAGGTGCTTATAATAAGGAATTAAGGCCTCTGGGGTTCCGTGGGGCAAAATGCGGGGAACCAGGAGGGCGTGGCGGGTAGGCACCCATGTACGCACAACCACCTCATGGTGGTAAGAAGTTTGACACCCGGCCCAGGTCCCTCGGCTCTTCCTGGAATCCGCTACAGCAATTCTAGGTGCTTATTATAAAGAATTAAGGCCTCTGGGGAACCGTGGGGCAAAATGCGGGGAACCAGGAGGGCGTGGCGGGTAGGCACCAATGTACGCACAACCACCTCATGGTGGTAAGAAGTTTGACACCCAGCCCAGGTCCCTCGGCTTTTCCTGGAATCCGTTATAGCAATTCTAGGTGCTTATAATAAGAAATTAAGGCCTCTGGGGGTCCGTGGGGCAAAATGCGGGGAACCAGGAGGGCGTGGCGGGTAGGCACCCATGTACGTACAACCACCTCATGGTGGTAAGAAGTTTGACACCCGGCCCAGGTCCCTCGGCATTTCCTGGAATCCGCTATAGCAATTCTAGGTGCTTATAATAAGGAATTAAGGCCTCTGGGGATCCGTGGGGCAAAATGCGGGGAACTAGGAGGGCGTGGCGGGTAGGCACCAATGTACGCACAACCACCTCATGGTGGTAAGAAGTTTGACACCCGGCCCAGGTCCCTCGGCTCTTCCTGGAATCCGCTATAGCAATTCTAGGCGCTTATATTAAGGAATTAATGCCTCTGGAGGTCCGTGAGGCAAACTGCGGGGAACCAGGAGGGCGTGGCGGGTAGGCACCCATGTACGCACAACCACCTCATGGTGGTAAAATGTTTGACACCCGGCTCAGGTCCCTCGGCCCTTCCTGGAACCCGCTAGAGCAATTCTATGTGCTTATATTAAGGAATTAAAGCCTCTGGGGAACCGTGGGGCAAAATGCGGGGAACCAGGAGAGCGTGGCGGGTAGGCACCCATGTACGCACAACCACCTCATGGTGGTAAGAAGTTTGACAACCGGCTCAGGTCCCTCGGCATTTCCTGGAATCCGCTAGAGCAATTCTAGGTGCTTATATTTAGGAAATAAGGCCTCTGGGGATCCGTGGGGCAAATTGCGGGGAACCAGGAGGGCGTGGCGGGTAGGCACCTTTGTAAGCACAACCACCTTATGGTGGTAAAATGTTTGACACCCGGTTCAGGTCCCTCGGCTTTTCCTGGAATCCGTTATAGCAATTCTAGGTGCTTATAATAAGGAATTAAGGCCTCTGGGGATCCGGGGGGCGAAATGTGGGGAACCAGGAGGGCGTGGCGGGTAGGCACCCATGTACGCACAACCAACTCATGGTGGTAAGAAGTTTGACACCCGGCCCAGGTCCCTCGGCCCTTCCTGGAATCGGTTATAGCAATTCTATGTGCCTATAATAAGGAGTTAAGGCGTCTGGGGGTCTGTGGGGCAAAATTCGGGGAACCAGGAGGGTGTGGCGGGTAGGCACCCATGTACGTACAACCACCTCATGGTGGTAAGAAGTTTGACACCCGGCCCAGGTCCCTCGGCATTTCCTGGAATTCGCTAGAGCAATTCTAAGTGCTTATATTAAGGAAATAAGGCCTCTGGGGATCCGTGGGGCAAATTGCGGGGAACTAGGAGGGCGTGGCGGGTAGGCACCCATGTACGCACAACCACCTCATGGTGGTAAGAAGCCTGACACCCAGCCCAGGTCCCTCGGCTCTTCCTGGAATCCGATATAGCAATTCTAGGTGCTTGTAATAAGGAATTAAGGCCTCTGGGAAACCGTGGGGCAAAATGCGGGGAACCAGGAAGGCGTGGCGGATAGGCACCAATGTACGCACAACCACCTCATGGTGGTAAGAAGTTTGACACCCAGCCCAGGTCCCTCGGCTTTTCCTGGAATCCGTTATAGCAATTCTAGGTGCTTATAATAAAGAATTAAGGCCTCTGGGGATCCGGGGGGCAAAATGTGGGGAACGAGAAGGGCGTGGCGGGTAGGCACCTATGTACGCACAACCACCTCATGGTGGTAAGATGTTTGACACCCGGCCCAGGTCCCACGGCCCTTCCTGGAATCCGCTATAGCAATTCTAGGTGCTTATAATAAGGAATTAAGGCCTCTGGGGGTCCGCGGGGCAAAATGCGGGGAACCAGGAGGGCGTGGCGGGTAGGCACCCATGTAAGCACAGCCACCTTATGGTGGTAAAATGTTTGACACCCGGTTCAGGTCCCTCGGTCCTTCCTGGAACCCGCTAGAGCAATTCTATGTGCTTATATTAAGGAATTAAAGCCTCTGGGGAACCGTGGGGCAAAATGCGGGGAACCAGGAGGGCGTGGCGGGTAGGCACCCATGTACGCACAACCAACTCATGGTGGTAAGAAGTTTGACACCCGGCCCAGGTCCCTCGGCATTTCCTGGAATCCGCTAGAGCAATTCTAGGTGCTTATATTAAGGAAATAAGGCCTCTGGGGATCCGTGGGGCAAATTGCGGGGAACCAGGAGGGCGTGGCGGGTAGGCACCCATGTACGCACATCCACCTCATGGTGGTAAGAAATTTGACACCCAGCCCAGGTCCCTCGGCCCTTCCTGGAATCCGCTAGAGCAATTCTAGGTGCTTATATTTAGGAAATAAGGCCTCTGGGGATCCGTGAGGCAAATTGCGGGGAACCAGGAGGGCGTGGCGGGTAGGCACCCATGTACGCACAACCACCTCATAGTGGTAAGATGTCTGACACCCAGCCCAGGTCCCTCGGCCTTTCTTGGAATCCGCTAGAGCAATTCTAAGTGCTTATATTAAGGAAATAAGGCCTCTGGGGTCCCGTGGGGCAAAATGCGGGGAACCAGGCGGGCGTGGCGAGTAGGCACCCATGTACGCACAACCACCTCATGGTGGTAAGAAGTTTGACACCCGGCCCAGATCCTACGGCCCTTCCTGGAATCCGCTATAGCAATTCTAGGTGCTTATAATAAGGAATTAAGGCCTCTGGGGGCCCGTGAGGCAAAATGCAGGGAACCAGGAAGGCGTGGCGGGTAGGCACCAATGTACGCACAACCACCTCATGGTGGTAAGAAGTTTGACACCCAGCCCAGGTCCCTCGCCTTTTCCTGGAATCCGTTATAGCAATTCTAGGTGCTTATAATAAGGAATTAAGGCCTCTGGGGATCCGGGGGACAAAATGCGGGGAACCAGGTGGGCGTGGCAAGTAGGCACCAATGTACGCATAACCACCTCATGGTGGTAAGAAGTTTGACACCCAGCCCAGGTCCCTCGACTTTTCCTGGAATCAGTTATAGCAATTCTAGGTGCTTATAATAAGGAATTAAGGCCTCTGGGGGCCCGTGAGGCAAAATGCAGGGAACCAGGAAGGCGTGGCGGGTAGGCACCAATGTACGCACAACCACCTCATGGTGGTAAGAAGTTTGACACCCAGCCCAGGTCCCTCGGCTTTTCCTGGAATCCGTTATAGCAATTCTAGGTGCTTATAATAAGGAATTAAGGCCTCTGGGGATCCGGGGGACAAAATGTGGGGAACCAGGAGGGCGTGGCGGGTAGGCACCCATGTACGCACAACCAACTCATAGTGGTATGAAGTTTGACACCCGGCCCAGGTCCCTCGGCCCTTCCTGGAATCCGCTAGAGCAATTCTATGTGCCTATAATAAGGAGTTAAGGCGTCTGGGGGTCTGTGGGGCAAATTTCGGGGAACCAGGAGGGTGTGGCGGGTAGGCACCCATGTACGCACAACCACCTCATGGTGGTAAGAAGTTTGACACCGGGCCCAGGTCCCTCGGCATTTCCTGGAATTCGCTAGAGCAATTCTAAGTGCTTATATTAAGGAAATAAGGCCTCTGGGGATCCGTGGGGCAAATTGCGGGGAACCAAGAAGGCGTGGCGGGTAGGCACCCATGTACGCACAACCACCTCATGGTGGTAAGAAGTCTGACACCCAGCCCAGATCCCTCGGCCCTTCCTGGAATCGGTTATAGCAATTCTATGTGCTTATAATAAGGAGTTAAGGCGTCTGGGGGTCTGTGGGGCAAAATGCGGGGAACCAGGAGGGCGTGGCAGGTAGGCACCCATGTACGCACAACCACCTCATGGTGGAAAGAAGTTTGACACCCGGCCCAGGTCCCTCGGCATTTCTTGGAATCCGCTAGAGCAATTCTATGTGCTTGTATTAAGGAAATAAGGCCTCTGGGGGTCCATGGGGCAAAATGCGGGGAACCAGGAGGGCGTGGCGGGTAGGCACCCATGTAAGCACAACCACCTTATGGTGGTAAAATGTTTGACACCCGGCTCAGGTCCTTCGGCTTTTCCTGGAATCCGTTATAGCAATTCTAGGTGCTTATAATAAGGAATTAAGGCCTCTGGGGACCGTGGGGCAAAATGCGGGGAACCAGGAGGGCGTGGCGGGTAGGCATTCATGTACGCACAACCACCTCATGGTGGTAAGAAGTTTGACACCCAGCCCAGGTCCCTCGACTTTTCCTGGAATCAGTTATAGCAATTCTAAGTGCTTATTATAAGAAATTAAGGACTCTGGGGGACCGTGGGGCAAAATGCGGGGAACCAGGAGGGCGTGGCGGGTAGGCACCCATGTACGCACAATCTCCTCATGGTGGTAAGAAGTTTGACACCCGGCCCAGGTCCCTCGGCTCTTCCTGGAATCCGCTACAGCAATTCTAGGCGCTTATTATAAGGAATTAAGGCCTCTGGGGAACCGTGGGGCAAAATGCGGGGAACCAGGTGGGCGCGGCAAGTAGGCACCAATGTACGCATAACCACCTCATGGTGGTAAGAAGTTTGACACCCAGCCCCGGTCCCTCGACTTTTCCTGGAATCAGTTATAGCAATTCTAAGTGCTTATTATAAGAAATTAAGGACTCTGGGGGACCGTGGGGCAAAATGCGGGGAACCAGGAGGGCGTGGCGGGTAGGCACCCATGTACGAACAACCTCCTCATGGTGGTAAGAAGTTTGACAACCGGCCCAGGTCCCTCGGCTCTTCCTGGAATCCGCTACAGCAATTCTAGGCGCTTATTATAAGGAATTAAGGCCTCTGGGGAACCGTGGGGCAAAATGCGGGGAACCAGGTGGGCGTGGCAAGTAGGCACCAATGTACGCATAACCACCTCATGGTGGTAAGAAGTTTGACACCCGGCCCAGGTCCGTCGGCCCTTCCTGGAATCCGCTAGAGCAATTCTAGGTGCTTATAATAAGGAAATAAGGCCTCTGGGGATCCATGGGGCAAATTGCGGGGAACCAGGAGGGCGAGGCGGGTAGGCACCCATGTACGCACAACCAACTCATGGTGGTAAGAAGTTTGACACCCGGCCCAGGTCCCTCGGCCCTTCCTGGAATCGGTTATAGCAATTCTATGTGCCTATAATAAGGAGTTAAGGCGTCTGGGGGTCTGTGGGGCAAATTTCGGGGAACCAGGAGGGTGTGGCGGGTAGGCACCCATGTACGCACAACCACCTCATGGTGGTAAGAAGTCTGACACCCAGCCCAGATCCCTCGGCCCTTCCTGGAATCGGTTATAGCAATTCTATGTGCTTATAATAAGGAGTTAAGGCGTCTGGGGGTCTGTGGGGCAAAATGCGGGGAACCAGGAGGGCGTGGCGGGTAGGCACCCATGTACGCACAACCACCTCATGGTGGTAAGAAGTTTGACACCCGGCCCAGGTCCCTCGGCTCTTCCTGGAATCCGCTACAGCAATTCTAGGTGCTTATTATAAAGAATTAAGGCCTCTGGGGAACCGTGGGGCAAAATGCGGGGAACCAGGAGGGCGTGGCGGGTAGGCACCAATGTACGCACAACCACCTCATGGTGGTAAGAAGTTTGACACCCAGCCCAGGTCCCTCGGCTTTTCCTGGAATCCGTTATAGCAATTCTAGGTGCTTATAATAAGAAATTAAGGCCTCTGGGGGACCGTGGGGCAAAATGCGGGGAACCAGGAGGGCGTGGCGGGTAGGCACCCATGTACGCACAACCACCTCATGGTGGTAAGAAGTTTGACACCCGGCCCAGGTCCCTCGGCATTTCCTGGAATCCGCTATAGCAATTCTAGGTGCTTATAATAAGGAATTAAGGCCTCTGGGGAGCCGTGGGGCAAAATGCGGGGAACTAGGAGGGCGTGGCGGGTAGGCACCAATGTACGCACAACCACCTCATGGTGGTAAGAAGTTTGACACCCGGCCCAGGTCCCTCGGCTCTTCCTGGAATCCGCTATAGCAATTCTAGGCGCTTATATTAAGGAATTAATGCCTCTGGAGGTCCGTGAGGCAAACTGCGGGGAACCAGGAGGGCGTGGCGGGTAGGCACCCATGTACGCACAACCACCTCATGGTGGTAAAATGTTTGACACCCGGCTCAGGTCCCTCGGCCCTTCCTGGAACCCGCTAGAGCAATTCTATGTGCTTATATTAAGGAATTAAAGCCTCTGGGGAACCGTGGGGCAAAATGCGAGGAACCAGGAGGGCGTGGCGGGTAGGCACCCATGTACGCACAACCACCTCATGGTGGTAAGAAGTTTGACAACCGGCTCAGGTCTCTCGGCATTTCCTGGAATCCGCTAGAGCAATTCTAGGTGCTTATATTTAGAAAATAAGGCCTCTGGGGATCCGTGGGGCAAATTGCGGGGAACCAGGAGGGCGTGGCGGGTAGGCACCCATGTAAGCACAACCACCCTATGGTGGTAAAATGTTTGACACCCGGTTCAGGTCCCTCGGCTTTTCCTGGAATCCGTTATAGCAATTCTAGTTGCTTATAATAAGGAATTAAGGCCTATGGGGATCCGGGGGGCGAAATGTGGGGAACCAGGAGGGCGTGGCGGGTAGGCACCCATGTACGCACAACCAACTCATGGTGGTAAGAAGTTTGACACCCGGCCCAGGTCCCTCGGCCCTTCCTGGAATCCGCTATAGCAATTCTAGGTGCTTATAATAAGGAAATAAGGCCTCTGGGGATCCATGGGGCAAATTGCGGGGAACCAGGAGGGCGAGGCGGGTAGGCACCCATGTACGCACAACCAACTCATGGTGGTAAGAAGTTTGACACCCGGCCCAGGTCCCACGGCCCTTCCTGGAATCGGTTATAGCAATTCTATTTGCCTATAATAAGGAGTTAAGGCGTCTGGGGGTCTGTGGGGCAAAATTCGGGGAACCAGGAGGGTGTGGCGGGTAGGCACCCATGTACGTACAACCACCTCATGGTGGTAAGAAGTTTGACACCCGGCCCAGGTCCCTCGGCATTTCCTGGAATTCGCTAGAGCAATTCTAAGTGCTTATATTAAGGAAATAAGGCCTCTGGGGATCCGTGGGGCAAATTGCGGGGAACCAGGAAGGCGTGGCGGGTAGGCACCCTTGTACGCACAACCACCTCATGGTGGTAAGAAGTCTGACACCCAGCCCAGATCCCTCGGCCCTTCCTGGAATCGGTTATAGCAATTCTATGTGCTTATAATAAGGAGTTAAGGCGTCTGGGGGTCTGTGGGGCAAAATGCGGGGAACCAGGAGGGCGTGGCAGGTAGGCACCCATGTACGCACAACCACCTCATGGTGGAAAGAAGTTTGACACCCGGCCCAGGTCCCACGGCATTTCCTGGAATCCGCTAGAGCAATTCTAGGTGCTTGTATTAAGGAAATAAAGCCTCTGGTGGTCCATGGGGCAAAATGCGGGGAACCAGGAGGGCGTGGCGGGTAGGCACCCATGTAAGCACAACCACCTTATGGTGGTAAAATGTTTGACACCCGGCTCAGGTCCCTCGGCTTTTCCTGGAATCCGTTATAGCAATTCTAGGTGCTTATAATAAGGAATTAAGGCCTCTGGGGGACCGTGGGGCAAAATGCGGGGAACCAGGAGGGCGTGGCGGGTAGGCACCCATGTACGCACAACCTCCTCATGGTGGTAAGAAGTTTGACACCCGGCCCAGGTCCCTCGGCCCTTCATGGTATCCGCTATAGCAATTCTAGGTGCTTATAATAAGGAATTAAGGCCTCTGGGGGTCCGTGGAACAAAATGCGGGGAACCAGGAGGGCGTGGCGGGTAGGCACCCATGTAAGCACAACCACCTTATGGTGGTAAAATGTTTGACACCCGGTTCAGGTCCCTCGGCTTTTCCTGGAATCCGTTATAGCAATTCTAGGTGCTTATAATAAGGAATTAAGGCCTCTGTGGATCCGGGGGGCGAAATGTGGAGAACCAGGAGGGCGTGGCGGGTAGGCACCCATGTACGCACAACCAAATCATGGTGGTAAGAAGTTTGACACCCGGCCCAGGTCCCTCGGCCCTTCCTGGAATCCGCTATAGCAATTCTAGGTGCTTATAATAAGGAAATAAGGCCTCTGGGGATCCATGGGGCAAATTGCGGGGAACCAGGAGGGCGTGGCGGGTAGGCACCCATGTACGCACAACTACCTCATGGTGGTAAGAAGTCTGACAACCAGCCCAGGTCCCTCGGCCCTTCCTGGAATCGGTTATAGCAATTCTATGTGCTTATAATAAGGAGTTTAGGCGTCTGGGGGTCTGTGGGGCAAAATGCGGGGAACCAGGAGGGCGTGGCGGGGAGGCACCCATGTACGCACAACCACTTCATGGTGGAAAGAAGTTTGACACCCGGCCCAGGTCCCTCGGCATTTCCTGGAATCCGCTAGAGCAATTCTAGGTGCTTATATTAAGGAAATAAGGCCTCTGGGGGCCCATGGGGCAAAATGCGGGGAACCAGGAGGGCGTGGCGGGTAGGCACCCATGTAAGCACAACCACCTTATGGTGGTAAAATGTTTGACCCCCGGCTCAGGTTCCTCGGCTTTTCCTGGAATCCGTTATAGCAATTCTAGGTGCTTATATTAAGGAAATAAGGCCTCTGGGGGCCCATGGGGCAAAATGCGGGGAACCAGGAGGGCGTGGCGGGTAGGCACCCATGTAAGCACAACCACCTTATGGTGGTAAAATGTTTGACCCCCGGCTCAGGTTCCTCGGCTTTTCCTGGAATCCGTTATAGCAATTCTAGGTGCTTATAATAAAGAATTAAGGCCTCTGGGGGACCGTGGGGCAAAATGCGGGGAACCAGGAGGGCGTGGCGGGTAGGCACCCATGTACGCCCAACCCCCTCATGGTGGTAAGAAGTTTGACACCCGGCCCAGGTCCCTCGGCTCTTCCTGGAATCCGCTATAGCAATTCTAGGTGCTTGTAATAAGGAATTAAGGCCTCTGGGTGTTCGTGGGGCAAAATGCGGGGAACCAGGAGGGCGTGGCGGGTAGGCACGCATGTACGCACAACCACCTCATGGTGGTAAGAAGTTTGACACCCGGCCCAGGTCCCTCGGCTTTTCCTGGAATCCGCTACAGCAATTCTAGGCGCTTATTATAAGGAATTAAGGCCTCTGGGGAACCGTGGGGCAAAATGCGGGGAACCAGGAGGGCGTGGCAAGTAGGCACCAATGTACGCATAACCACCTCATGGTGGTAAGAAGTTTGACACCCAGCCCAGGTCCCTCGACTTTTCCTGGAATCAGTTATAGCAATTCTAGGTGCTTATTATAAGAAATTAAGGCCTCTGGGGGTCCGTGGGGCAAAATGCGGGGAACCAGGAGGGCGTGGCGGGTAGGCACCCATGTACGCACAACCACCTCATGGTGGTAAGAAGTTTGACACCCGACCCAGGTCCCTCGGCCCTTCCTGGAATCCGCTATAGCAATTCTAGGTGCTTATAATAAGGAATTAAGGCCTCTGGGTGTCCGTGGGGCAAAATGTGGGGAACGAGAAGGGCGTGGCGGGTAGGCACCCATGTACGCACAACCACCTCATTGTGTTAAAAAGTTTGACACCCGGCTCAGGTCCCTCGGCATTTCCTGGAATCCGCTAGAGCAATTCTAGGTGCTTATATTAAGGAAACAAGGCCTCTGGGGGTCCGTGGGGCAAAATGCGGGGAACCAGGAGGGCGTGGCGGGTAGGCACCCATGTACGCACAACCAACTCATGGTGGTAAGAAGTTTGACACCCAGCCCAGGTCCCTCGGCCCTTCCTGGAATCGGTTATAGCAATTCTATGTGCTTATAATAAGGAATTAAGGCTTCTGGGAGTCCGTGGGGCAAAATGCGGGGAACCAGGAGGGCGTGGCGGGTAGGCACCCATGTACGCACAACCAACTCATGGTGGTAAGAAGTTTGACACCCAGCCCAGGTCCCTCGGCATTTCCTGGAATCCGCTAGAGCAATTCTAGGTGCTTATATTAAGGAATTAAGGCCTCTGGGGACCGTGGGGCAAATTGCGGGGAACCAGGAGGGCGTGGCGGGTAGGCACCCATGTACGCACAACCACCTCATGGTGGTAAGAAGTCTGACACCCAGCCCAGGTCCCTCGGCCCTTCCTGGAATCCGCTAGAGCAATTCTAAGTGCTTATATTAAAGAATTAAAGCCTCTGGGGATCCGTGGGGCAAAATGCGGGGAACCAGGAGGGCGTGGCGGGTAGTCACCCATTTACGCACAACCACCTCATGGTGGTAAGAAGTTTGACACCCGGCCCAGGTCCCTCGGCCCTTCCTGGAATTCGCTATAGCAATTCTAGGTGCTTATAATAAGGAATTAAGGCCTCTGGGGGTTCGTGGGGCAAAATGCGGGGAACCAGGAGGGCGTGGCGGGTAGGCACCCATGTACGCACAACCACCTCATGGTGGTAAGAAGTTTGACACCCGGCCCAGGTCCCTCGGCCCTTCCTGGAATCCGCTATAGCAATTCTAGATGCTTATAATAAGGAATTAAGGCCTCTGGGGGTCCGTGAGGCAAAATGCAGGGAACCAGGAGGGCGTGGCGGGTAGGCACCAATGTACGCACAACCACCTCATGGTGGTAAGAAGTTTGACACCCAGCCCAGGTCCCTCGGCTTTTCCTGGAATCCGTTATAGCAATTCTAGGTGCTTATAATAAGGAATTAAGGACTCTGGGGATCCGGGGGGCAAAATGTGGGCAACGAGAAGGGCGTGGCGGGTAGGCACCTATGTAAGCACAACCACCTTATGGTGGTAAAATGTTTGACACCCGGTTCAGGTCCCTCGGCTTGTCCTGGAATCCGTTATAGCAATTCTAGGTGCTTATAATAAGGAATTAAGGCCTCTGGGGATCCGGGGGGCGAAATGTGGGGAACCAGGAGGGCGTGGCGGGTAGGCACCCATGTACGCACAACCAACTCATGGTGGTAAGAAGTTTGACACCCGGCCCAGGTCCCTCGGCCCTTCCTTGAATCCGCTATAGCAATTCTAGGTGCTTATAATAAGGAAATAAGGCCTCTGGGGATACATGGGGCAAATTGCGGGGAACCAGGAGGGCGAGGCGGGTAGGCACCCATGTACGCACAACCAACTCATGGTGGTAAGAAGTTTGACACCCGGCCCAGGTCCCTCGGCCCTTCCTGGAATCGGTTATAGCAATTCTATGTGCCTATAATAAGGAGTTAAGGCGTCTGGGGGTCTGTGGGGCAAATTTCGGGGAACCAGGAGGGTGTGGCGGGTAGGCACCCATGTACGCACAACCACCTCATGGTGGTAAGAAGTTTGAAACCCGGCCCAGGTCCCTCGGCATTTCCTGGAATTCGCTAGAGCAATTCTAAGTGCTTATATTAAGGAAATAAGGCCTCTGGGGATCCGTGGGGCAAATTGCGGGGAACCAGGATGGCGTGGCGGGTAGGCACCCATGTACGCACAACCACCTCATGGTGGTAAGAAGTCTGACACCCAGCCCAGATCCCTCGGCCCTTCCTGGAATCGGTTATAGCAATTCTATGTGCTTATAATAAGGAGTTAAGGCGTCTGGGGGTTTGTGGGGCAAAATGCGGGGAACCAGGAGGGCGTGGCAGGTAGGCACCCATGTACGCACATCCACCTCATGGTGGAAAGAAGTTTGACACCCGGCCCAGGTCCCTCGGCATTTCCTGGAACCCGCTAGAGCAATTCTAGGTGCTTGTATTAAGGAAATAAGGCCTCTGGGGGTCCATGGGGCAAAATGCGGGGAACCAGGAGGGCGTGGCGGGTAGGCACCCATGTAAGCACAACCACCTCATGGTGGTAAAATGTTTGACACCCGGCTCAGGTCCCTCGGCTTTTCCTGGAATCCGTTATAGCAATTCTAGGTGCTTATAATAAGGAATTAAGGCCTCTGGGGGACCGTGGGGCAAAATGCGGGGAACCAGGAGGGCGTGGCGGGTAGGCACTCATGTACGCACAACCACCTCATGGTGGTAAGAAGTTTGACACCCAGCCCAGGTCCCTCGACTTTTCCTGGAATCAGTTATAGCAATTCTAAGTGCTTATTATAAGAAATTAAGGACTCTAGGGGACCGTGGGGCAAAATGCGGGGAACCAGGAGGGCGTGGCGGGTAGGCACCCATGTACGCACAACCTCCTCATGGTGGTAAGAAGTTTGACACCCGGCCCAGGTCCCTCGGCTCTTCCTGGAATCCGCTACAGCAATTCTAGGCCCTTATTATAAGGAATTAAGGCCTCTGGGGAACCGTGGGGCAAAATGCGGGGAACCAGGTGGGCGTGGCAAGTAGGCACCAATGTACGCATAACCACCTCATGGTGGTAAGAAGTTTGACACCCAGCCCAGGTCCCTCAACTTTTCCTGGAATCAGTTATAGCAATTCTAAGTGCTTATTATAAGAAATTAAGGACTCTGGGGGACCGTGGGGCAAAATGCGGGGAACAAGGAGGGCGTGGCGGGTAGGCACTCATGTACGTACAACCACCTCATGGTGGTAAGAAGTTTGACACCCGGCCCAGGTCCCTCGGCATTTCCTGGAATCCGCTAGAGCAATTCTAAGTGCTTATATTAAGGAATTAAAGCCTCTGGGGAACGGTGGGGCAAAATGCGGGGAACCAGGAGGGCGTGGCGGGTAGGCACCCATGTACGCATAACCACCTCATGGTGGTAAGATGTTTGACACCCGGCCCAGGTCCCTCGGCTCTTCCTGGAATCCGCTACAGCAATTCTAGGTGCTTATTATAAGGAATTAAGGCCTCTGGGGAACCGTGGGGCAATATGCGGGGAACCAGGAGGGCGTGGCGGGTAAGCACCCATGTACGCACAACCCCCCCATGGTGGTAAAAAGTTTGACACCCGGCCCAGGTCCCTCGGCTCTTCCTGGAATCCGCTACAGCAATTCTAGGTGCTTATTATAAGGAATTAAGGCCTGTGGGGAACCGTGGGGCAAAATGCGGGGAACCAGGAGGGCGTGGCGGGTAGGCACCAATGTACGCATAACCACCTCATGGTGGTAAGAAGTTTGACACCCAGCCTAGGTCCCTCGGCTTTTCCTGGAATCCGTTATAGCAATTCTAGGTGCTTATAATAAGGAATTAAGGCCTCTGGGGTTCCGTGGGGCAAAATGCGGGGAACCAGGAGGGCGTGGCGGGTAGGCACCCATGTACGCACAACCACCTCATGGTGGTAAGAAGTTTGACACCCGGCCCATGTCCCTCGGCTCTTCCTGGAATCCGCTGCAGCAATTCTAGGTGCTTATTATAAAGAATTAAGGCCTCTGGGGAACCGTAGGGCAAAATGCGGGGAACCAGGAGGGCGTGGCGGGTAGGCATCAATGTACGCACAACCACCTCATGGTGGTAAGAAGTTTGACACCCAGCCCAGGTCCCTCGGCTTTTCCTGGAATCCGTTATAGCAATTCTAGGTGCTTATAATAAGAAATTAAGGCCTCTGGGGGTCCGTGGGGCAAAATGCGGGGAACCAGGAGGTCGTGGGGGTAGGCACCCATGTACGCACAACCACCTCATAGTGGTAAAATGTTTGACACCCGGTTCAGGTCCCTCGGTCCTTCCTGGAACCCGCTAGAGCAATTCTATGTGCTTATATTAAGGAATTAAAGCCTCTGGGGAACCGTGGGGCAAAATGCGGGGAACCAGGAGGGCGTGGCGGGTAGGCACCCATGTAAGCACAACCACCTCATGGTGGTAAAATGTTTGACACCCGGCTCAGGTCCCTCGGCTTTTCCTGGAATCCGTTATAGCAATTCTAGGTGCTTATAATAAGGAATTAAGGCCTCTGGGGGACCGTGGGGCAAAATGCGGGGAACCAGGAGGGCGTGGCGGGTAGGCACTCATGTACGCACAACCACCTCATGGTGGTAAAAAGTTTGACACCCAGCCCAGGTCCCTCGACTTTTCCTGGAATCAGTTATAGCAATTCTAAGTGCTTATTATAAGAAATTAAGGACTCTAGGGGACCGTGGGGCAAAATGCGGGGTACCAGGAGGGCGTAGCGGGTAGGCACCCATGTACGCACAACCTCCTCATGGTGGTAAGAAGTTTGACACCCGGCCCAGGTCCCTCGGCTCTTCCTGGAATCCGCTACAGCAATTCTAGGCGCTTATTATAAGGAATTAAGGCCTCTGGGGAACCGTGGGGCAAAATGCGGGGAACCAGGTGGGCGTGGCAAGTAGGCACCAATGTACGCATAACCACCTCATGGTGGTAAGAAGTTTGACACCCAGCCCAGGTCCCTCGACTTTTCCTGGAATCAGTTATAGCAATTCTAAGTGCTTATTATAAGAAATTAAGGACTCTGGGGGACCGTGGGGCAAAATGCGGGGAACAAGGAGGGCGTGGCGGGTAGGCACTCATGTACGTACAACCACCTCATGGTGGTAAGAAGTTTGACACCCGGCCCAGGTCCCTCGGCATTTCCTGGAATCCGCTAGAGCAATTCTAAGTGCTTATATTAAGGAATTAAAGCCTCTGGGGAACGGTGGGGCAAAATGCGGGGAACCAGGAGGGCGTGGAGGGTATGCACCCATGTACGCATAACCACCTCATGGTGGTAAGATGTTTGACACCCGGCCCAGGTCCCTCGGCTCTTCCTGGAATCCGCTACAGCAATTCTAGGTGCTTATTATAAGGAATTAAGGCCTCTGGGGAACCGTGGGGCAATATGCGGGGAACCAGGAGGGCGTGGCGGGTAAGCACCCATGTACGCACAACCCCCCCATGGTGGTAAAAAGTTTGACACCCGGCCCAGGTCCCTCGGCTCTTCCTGGAATCCGCTACAGCAATTCTAGGTGCTTATTATAAGGAATTAAGGCCTGTGGGGTCTGTGGGGCAAAATGCGGGGAACCAGGAGGGCGTGGCAGGTAGGCACCCATGTACGCACAACCACCTCATGGTGGAAAGAAGTTTGACACCCGGCCCAGGTCCCTCGGCATTTCCTGGAATCCGCTAGAGCAATTCTAGGTGCTTGTATTAAGGAAATAAGGCCTCTGGGGGTCAATGGGGCAAAATGCGGGGAACCAGGAGGGCGTGGCGGGTAGGCACCCATGTAAGCACAACCACCTCATGGTGGTAAAATGTTTGACACCCGGCTCAGGTCCCTCGGCTTTTCCTGGAATCCGTTATAGCAATTCTAGGTGCTTATAATAAGGAATTAAGGCCTCTGGGGGACCGTGGGGCAAAATGCGGGGAACCAGGAGGGCGTGGCGGGTAGGCACTCATGTACGCACAACCACCTCATGGTGGTAAGAAGTTTGACACCCAGCCCAGGTCCCTCGACTTTTCCTGGAATCAGTTATAGCAATTCTAAGTGCTTATTATAAGAAATTAAGGACTCTAGGGGACCGTGGGGCAAAATGCGGGGAACCAGGAGGGCGTGGCGGGTAGGCACCCATGTACGCACAACCTCCTCATGGTGGTAAGAAGTTTGACACCCGGCCCAGGTCCCTCGGCTCTTCCTGGAATCCGCTACAGCAATTCTAGGCGCTTATTATAAGGAATTAAGGCCTCTGGGGAACCGTGGGGCAAAATGCGGGGAACCAGGTGGGCGTGGCAAGTAGGCACCAATGTACGCATAACCACCTCATGGTGGTAAGAAGTTTGACACCCAGCCCAGGTCCCTCGACTTTTCCTGGAATGAGTTATAGCAATTCTAAGTGCTTATTATAAGAAATTAAGGACTCTGGGGGACCGTGGGGCAAAATGCGGGGAACAAGGAGGGCGTGGCGGGTAGGCACTCATGTACGTACAACCACCTCATGGTGGTAAGAAGTTTGACACCCGGCCCAGGTCCCTCGGCATTTCCTGGAATCCGCTAGAGCAATTCTAAGTGCTTATATTAAGGAATTAAAGCCTCTGGGGAACGGTGGGGCAAAATGCGGGGAACCAGGAGGGCGTGGCGGGTAGGCACCCATGTACGCATAACCACCTCATGGTGGTAAGATGTTTGACACCCGGCCCAGGTCCCTCGGCTCTTCCTGGAATCCGCTACAACAATTCTAGGTGCTTATTATAAGGAATTAAGGCCTCTGGGGAACCGTGGGGCAATATGCGGGGAACCAGGAGGGCGTGGCGGGTAAGCACCCATGTACGCACAACCCCCCCATGGTGGTAAAAAGTTTGACACCCGGCCCAGGTCCCTCGGCTCTTCCTGGAATCCGCTACAGCAATTCTAGGTGCTTATTATAAGGAATTAAGGCCTGTGGGGAACCGTGGGGCAAAATGCGGGGAACCAGGAGGGCGTGGCGGGTAGGCACCAATGTACGCATAACCACCTCATGGTGGTAAGAAGTTTGACACCCAGCCTAGGTCCCTCGGCTTTTCCTGGAATCCGTTATAGCAATTCTATGTGCTTATAATAAGGAATTAAGGCCTCTGGGGTTCCGTGGGGCAAAATGCGGGGAACCAGGAGGGCGTGGCGGGTAGGCACCCATGTACGCACAACCACCTCATGGTGGTAAGAAGTTTGACACCCGGCCCAGGTCCCTCGGCTCTTCCTGGAATCCGCTGCAGCAATTCTAGGTGCTTATTATAAAGAATTAAGGCCTCTGGGGAACCGTGGGGCAAAATGCGGGGAACCAGGAGGGCGTGGCGGGTAGGCATCAATGTACGCACAACCACCTCATGGTGGTAAGAAGTTTGACACCCAGCCCAGGTCCCTCGGCTTTTCCTGGAATCCGTTATAGCAATTCTAGGTGCTTATAATAAGAAATTAAGGCCTCTGGGGGTCCGTGGGGCAAAATGCGGGGAACCAGGAGGTCGTGGGGGTAGGCACCCATGTACGCACAACCACCTCATAGTGGTAAAATGTTTGACACCCGGTTCAGGTCCCTCGGTCCTTCCTGGAACCCGCTAGAGCAATTCTATGTGCTTATATTAAGGAATTAAAGCCTCTGGGGAACCGTGGGGCAAAATGCGGGGAACCAGGAGGGCGTGGCGGGTAGGCACCCATGTAAGCACAACCACCTCATGGTGGTAAAATGTTTGACACCCGGCTCAGGTCCCTCGGCTTTTCCTGGAATCCGTTATAGCAATTCTAGGTGCTTATAATAAGGAATTAAGGCCTCTGGGGGACCGTGGGGCAAAATGCGGGGAACCAGGAGGGCGTGGCGGGTAGGCACTCATGTACGCACAACCACCTCATGGTGGTAAGAAGTTTGACACCCAGCCCAGGTCCCTCGACTTTTCCTGGAATCAGTTATAGCAATTCTAAGTGCTTATTATAAGAAATTAAGGACTCTAGGGGACCGTGGGGCAAAATGCGGGGTACCAGGAGGGCGTAGCGGGTAGGCACCCATGTACGCACAACCTCCTCATGGTGGTAAGAAGTTTGACACCCGGCCCAGGTCCCTCGGCTCTTCCTGGAATCCGCTACAGCAATTCTAGGCGCTTATTATAAGGAATTAAGGCCTCTGGGGAACCGTGGGGCAAAATGCGGGGAACCAGGTGGGCGTGGCAAATAGGCACCAATGTACGCATAACCACCTCATGGTGGTAAGAAGTTTGACACCCAGCCCAGGTCCCTCGACTTTTCCTGGAATCAATTATAGCAATTCTAAGTGCTTATTATAAGAAATTAAGGACTCTGGGGGACCGTGGGGCAAAATGCGGGGAACAAGGAGGGCGTGGCGGGTAGGCACTCATGTACGTACAACCACCTCATGGTGGTAAGAAGTTTGACACCCGGCCCAGGTCCCTCGGCATTTCCTGGAATCCGCTAGAGCAATTCTAGGTGCTTATATTAAGGAAACAAGGCCTCTGGGGGTCCGTGGGGCAAAATGCGGGGAACCAGGAGGGCGTGGCGGGTAGGCACCCATGTACGCACAACCAACTCATGGTGGTAAGAAGTTTGACACCCAGCCCAGGTCCCTCGGCCCTTCCTGGAATCGGTTATAGCAATTCTATGTGCTTATAATAAGGAATTAAGGCTTCTGGGAGTCCGTGGGGCAAAATGCGGGGAACCAGGAGGGCGTGGCGGGTAGGCACCCATGTACGCACAACCAACTCATGGTGGTAAGAAGTTTGACACCCAGCCCAGGTCCCTCGGCATTTCCTGGAATCCGCTAGAGCAATTCTAGGTGCTTATATTAAGGAATTAAGGCCTCTGGGGACCGTGGGGCAAATTGCGGGGAACCAGGAGGGCGTGGCGGGTAGGCACCCATGTACGCACAACCACCTCATGGTGGTAAGAAGTCTGACACCCAGCCCAGGTCCTTCGGCCCTTCCTGGAATCCGCTAGAGCAATTCTAAGTGCTTATATTAAAGAATTAAAGCCTCTGGGGATCCGTGGGGCAAAATGCGGGGAACCAGGAGGGCGTGGCGGGTAGTCACCCATTTACGCACAACCACCTCATGGTGGTAAGAAGTTTGACACCCGGCCCAGGTCCCTCGGCCCTTCCTGGAATTCGCTATAGCAATTCTAGGTGCTTATAATAAGGAATTAAGGCCTCTGGGGGTTCGTGGGGCAAAATGCGGGGAACCAGGAGGGCGTGGCGGGTAGGCACCCATGTACGCACAACCACCTCATGGTGGTAAGAAGTTTGACACCCGGCCCAGGTCCCTCGGCCCTTCCTGGAATCCGCTATAGCAATTCTAGATGCTTATAATAAGGAATTAAGGCCTCTGGGGGTCCGTGAGGCAAAATGCAGGGAACCAGGAGGGCGTGGCGGGTAGGCACCAATGTACGCACAACCACCTCATGGTGGTAAGAAGTTTGACACCCAGCCCAGGTCCCTCGGCTTTTCCTGGAATCCGTTATAGCAATTCTAGGTGCTTATAATAAGGAATTAAGGACTCTGGGGATCCGGGGGGCAAAATGTGGGCAACGAGAAGGGCGTGGCGGGTAGGCACCTATGTAAGCACAACCACCTTATGGTGGTAAAATGTTTGACACCCGGTTCAGGTCCCTCGGCTTGTCCTGGAATCCGTTATAGCAATTCTAGGTGCTTATAATAAGGAATTAAGGCCTCTGGGGATCCGGGGGGCGAAATGTGGGGAACCAGGAGGGCGTGGCGGGTAGGCACCCATGTACGCACAACCAACTCATGGTGGTAAGAAGTTTGACACCCGGCCCAGGTCCCTCGGCCCTTCCTTGAATCCGCTATAGCAATTCTAGGTGCTTATAATAAGGAAATAAGGCCTCTGGGGATACATGGGGCAAATTGCGGGGAACCAGGAGGGCGAGGCGGGTAGGCACCCATGTACGCACAACCAACTCATGGTGGTAAGAAGTTTGACACCCGGCCCAGGTCCCTCGGCCCTTCCTGGAATCGGTTATAGCAATTCTATGTGCCTATAATAAGGAGTTAAGGCGTCTGGGGGTCTGTGGGGCAAATTTCGGGGAACCAGGAGGGTGTGGCGGGTAGGCACCCATGTACGCACAACCACCTCATGGTGGTAAGAAGTTTGAAACCCGGCCCAGGTCCCTCGGCATTTCCTGGAATTCGCTAGAGCAATTCTAAGTGCTTATATTAAGGAAATAAGGCCTCTGGGGATCCGTGGGGCAAATTGCGGGGAACCAGGATGGCGTGGCGGGTAGGCACCCATGTACGCACAACCACCTCATGGTGGTAAGAAGTCTGACACCCAGCCCAGATCCCTCGGCCCTTCCTGGAATCGGTTATAGCAATTCTATGTGCTTATAATAAGGAGTTAAGGCGTCTGGGGGTTTGTGGGGCAAAATGCGGGGAACCAGGAGGGCGTGGCAGGTAGGCACCCATGTACGCACAACCACCTCATGGTGGAAAGAAGTTTGACACCCGGCCCAGGTCCCTCGGCATTTCCTGGAACCCGCTAGAGCAATTCTAGGTGCTTGTATTAAGGAAATAAGGCCTCTGGGGGTCCATGGGGCAAAATGCGGGGAACCAGGAGGGCGTGGCGGGTAGGCACCCATGTAAGCACAACCACCTCATGGTGGTAAAATGTTTGACACCCGGCTCAGGTCCCTCGGCTTTTCCTGGAATCCGTTATAGCAATTCTAGGTGCTTATAATAAGGAATTAAGGCCTCTGGGGGACCGTGGGGCAAAATGCGGGGAACCAGGAGGGCGTGGCGGGTAGGCACTCATGTACGCACAACCACCTCATGGTGGTAAGAAGTTTGACACCCAGCCCAGGTCCCTCGACTTTTCCTGGAATCAGTTATAGCAATTCTAAGTGCTTATTATAAGAAATTAAGGACTCTAGGGGACCGTGGGGCAAAATGCGGGGAACCAGGAGGGCGTGGCGGGTAGGCACCCATGTACGCACAACCTCCTCATGGTGGTAAGAAGTTTGACACCCGGCCCAGGTCCCTCGGCTCTTCCTGGAATCCGCTACAGCAATTCTAGGCCCTTATTATAAGGAATTAAGGCCTCTGGGGAACCGTGGGGCAAAATGCGGGGAACCAGGTGGGCGTGGCAAGTAGGCACCAATGTACGCATAACCACCTCATGGTGGTAAGAAGTTTGACACCCAGCCCAGGTCCCTCAACTTTTCCTGGAATCAGTTATAGCAATTCTAAGTGCTTATTATAAGAAATTAAGGACTCTGGGGGACCGTGGGGCAAAATGCGGGGAACAAGGAGGGCGTGGCGGGTAGGCACTCATGTACGTACAACCACCTCATGGTGGTAAGAAGTTTGACACCCGGCCCAGGTCCCTCGGCATTTCCTGAAATCCGCTAGAGCAATTCTAAGTGCTTATATTAAGGAATTAAAGCCTCTGGGGAACGGTGGGGCAAAATGCGGGGAACCAGGAGGGCGTGGCGGGTAGGCACCCATGTACGCATAACCACCTCATGGTGGTAAGATGTTTGACACCCGGCCCAGGTCCCTCGGCTCTTCCTGGAATCCGCTACAGCAATTCTAGGTGCTTATTATAAGGAATTAAGGCCTCTGGGGAACCGTGGGGCAATATGCGGGGAACCAGGAGGGCGTGGCGGGTAAGCACCCATGTACGCACAACCCCCCCATGGTGGTAAAAAGTTTGACACCCGGCCCAGGTCCCTCGGCTCTTCCTGGAATCCGCTACAGCAATTCTAGGTGCTTATTATAAGGAATTAAGGCCTGTGGGGAACCGTGGGGCAAAATGCGGGGAACCAGGAGGGCGTGGCGGGTAGGCACCAATGTACGCATAACCACCTCATGGTGGTAAGAAGTTTGACACCCAGCCTAGGTCCCTCGGCTTTTCCTGGAATCCGTTATAGCAATTCTAGGTGCTTATAATAAGGAATTAAGGCCTCTGGGGTTCCGTGGGGCAAAATGCGGGGAACCAGGAGGGCGTGGCGGGTAGGCACCCATGTACGCACAACCACCTCATGGTGGTAAGAAGTTTGACACCCGGCCCATGTCCCTCGGCTCTTCCTGGAATCCGCTGCAGCAATTCTAGGTGCTTATTATAAAGAATTAAGGCCTCTGGGGAACCGTGGGGCAAAATGCGGGGAACCAGGAGGGCGTGGCGGGTAGGCATCAATGTACGCACAACCACCTCATGGTGGTAAGAAGTTTGACACCCAGCCCAGGTCCCTCGGCTTTTCCTGGAATCCGTTATAGCAATTCTAGGTGCTTATAATAAGAAATTAAGGCCTCTGGGGGTCCGTGGGGCAAAATGCGGGGAACCAGGAGGTCGTGGGGGTAGGCACCCATGTACGCACAACCACCTCATAGTGGTAAAATGTTTGACACCTGGTTCAGGTCCCTCGGTCCTTCCTGGAACCCGCTAGAGCAATTCTATGTGCTTATATTAAGGAATTAAAGCCTCTGGGGAACCGTGGGGCAAAATGCGGGGAACCAGGAGGGCGTGGCGGGTAGGCACCCATGTAAGCACAACCACCTCATGGTGGTAAAATGTTTGACACCCGGCTCAGGTCCCTCGGCTTTTCCTGGAATCCGTTATAGCAATTCTAGGTGCTTATAATAAGGAATTAAGGCCTCTGGGGGACCGTGGGGCAAAATGCGGGGAACCAGGAGGGCGTGGCGGGTAGGCACTCATGTACGCACAACCACCTCATGGTGGTAAAAAGTTTGACACCCAGCCCAGGTCCCTCGACTTTTCCTGGAATCAGTTATAGCAATTCTAAGTGCTTATTATAAGAAATTAAGGACTCTAGGGGACCGTGGGGCAAAATGCGGGGTACCAGGAGGGCGTAGCGGGTAGGCACCCATGTACGCACAACCTCCTCATGGTGGTAAGAAGTTTGACACCCGGCCCAGGTCCCTCGGCTCTTCCTGGAATCCGCTACAGCAATTCTAGGCGCTTATTATAAGGAATTAAGGCCTCTGGGGAACCGTGGGGCAAAATGCGGGGAACCAGGTGGGCGTGGCAAGTAGGCACCAATGTACGCATAACCACCTCATGGTGGTAAGAAGTTTGACACCCAGCCCAGGTCCCTCGACTTTTCCTGGAATCAGTTATAGCAATTCTAAGTGCTTATTATAAGAAATTAAGGACTCTGGGGGACCGTGGGGCAAAATGCGGGGAACAAGGAGGGCGTGGCGGGTAGGCACTCATGTACGTACAACCACCTCATGGTGGTAAGAAGTTTGACACCCGGCCCAGGTCCCTCGGCATTTCCTGGAATCCGCTAGAGCAATTCTAAGTGCTTATATTAAGGAATTAAAGCCTCTGGGGAACGGTGGGGCAAAATGCGGGGAACCAGGAGGGCGTGGAGGGTATGCACCCATGTACGCATAACCACCTCATGGTGGTAAGATGTTTGACACCCGGCCCAGGTCCCTCGGCTCTTCCTGGAATCCGCTACAGCAATTCTAGGTGCTTATTATAAGGAATTAAGGCCTCTGGGGAACCGTGGGGCAATATGCGGGGAACCAGGAGGGCGTGGCGGGTAAGCACCCATGTACGCACAACCCCCCCATGGTGGTAAAAAGTTTGACACCCGGCCCAGGTCCCTCGGCTCTTCCTGGAATCCGCTACAGCAATTCTAGGTGCTTATTATAAGGAATTAAGGCCTGTGGGGTCTGTGGGGCAAAATGCGGGGAACCAGGAGGGCGTGGCAGGTAGGCACCCATGTACGCACAACCACCTCATGGTGGAAAGAAGTTTGACACCCGGCCCAGGTCCCTCGGCATTTCCTGGAATCCGCTAGAGCAATTCTAGGTGCTTGTATTAAGGAAATAAGGCCTCTGGGGGTCAATGGGGCAAAATGCGGGGAACCAGGAGGGCGTGGCGGGTAGGCACCCATGTAAGCACAACCACCTCATGGTGGTAAAATGTTTGACACCCGGCTCAGGTCCCTCGGCTTTTCCTGGAATCCGTTATAGCAATTCTAGGTGCTTATAATAAGGAATTAAGGCCTCTGGGGGACCGTGGGGCAAAATGCGGGGAACCAGGAGGGCGTGGCGGGTAGGCACTCATGTACGCACAACCACCTCATGGTGGTAAGAAGTTTGACACCCAGCCCAGGTCCCTCGACTTTTCCTGGAATCAGTTATAGCAATTCTAAGTGCTTATTATAAGAAATTAAGGACTCTAGGGGACCGTGGGGCAAAATGCGGGGAACCAGGAGGGCGTGGCGGGTAGGCACCCATGTACGCACAACCTCCTCATGGTGGTAAGAAGTTTGACACCCGGCCCAGGTCCCTCGGCTCTTCCTGGAATCCGCTACAGCAATTCTAGGCGCTTATTATAAGGAATTAAGGCCTCTGGGGAACCGTGGGGCAAAATGCGGGGAACCAGGTGGGCGTGGCAAGTAGGCACCAATGTACGCATAACCACCTCATGGTGGTAAGAAGTTTGACACCCAGCCCAGGTCCCTCGACTTTTCCTGGAATGAGTTATAGCAATTCTAAGTGCTTATTATAAGAAATTAAGGACTCTGGGGGACCGTGGGGCAAAATGCGGGGAACAAGGAGGGCGTGGCGGGTAGGCACTCATGTACGTACAACCACCTCATGGTGGTAAGAAGTTTGACACCCGGCCCAGGTCCCTCGGCATTTCCTGGAATCCGCTAGAGCAATTCTAAGTGCTTATATTAAGGAATTAAAGCCTCTGGGGAACGGTGGGGCAAAATGCGGGGAACCAGGAGGGCGTGGCGGGTAGGCACCCATGTACGCATAACCACCTCATGGTGGTAAGATGTTTGACACCCGGCCCAGGTCCCTCGGCTCTTCCTGGAATCCGCTACAACAATTCTAGGTGCTTATTATAAGGAATTAAGGCCTCTGGGGAACCGTGGGGCAATATGCGGGGAACCAGGAGGGCGTGGCGGGTAAGCACCCATGTACGCACAACCCCCCCATGGTGGTAAAAAGTTTGACACCCGGCCCAGGTCCCTCGGCTCTTCCTGGAATCCGCTACAGCAATTCTAGGTGCTTATTATAAGGAATTAAGGCCTGTGGGGAACCGTGGGGCAAAATGCGGGGAACCAGGAGGGCGTGGCGGGTAGGCACCAATGTACGCATAATCACCTCATGGTGGTAAGAAGTTTGACACCCAGCCTAGGTCCCTCGGCTTTTCCTGGAATCCGTTATAGCAATTCTATGTGCTTATAATAAGGAATTAAGGCCTCTGGGGTTCCGTGGGGCAAAATGCGGGGAACCAGGAGGGCGTGGCGGGTAGGCACCCATGTACGCACAACCACCTCATGGTGGTAAGAAGTTTGACACCCGGCTCAGGTCCCTCGGCTCTTCCTGGAATCCGCTGCAGCAATTCTAGGTGCTTATTATAAAGAATTAAGGCCTCTGGGGAACCGTGGGGCAAAATGCGGGGAACCAGGAGGGCGTGGCGGGTAGGCATCAATGTACGCACAACCACCTCATGGTGGTAAGAAGTTTGACACCCAGCCCAGGTCCCTCGGCTTTTCCTGGAATCCGTTATAGCAATTCTAGGTGCTTATAATAAGAAATTAAGGCCTCTGGGGGTCCGTGGGGCAAAATGCGGGGAACCAGGAGGTCGTGGGGGTAGGCACCCATGTACGCACAACCACCTCATAGTGGTAAAATGTTTGACACCCGGTTCAGGTCCCTCGGTCCTTCCTGGAACCCGCTAGAGCAATTCTATGTGCTTATATTAAGGAATTAAAGCCTCTGGGGAACCGTGGGGCAAAATGCAGGGAACCAGGAGGGCGTGGCGGGTAGGCACCCATGTAAGCACAACCACCTCATGGTGGTAAAATGTTTGACACCCGGCTCAGGTCCCTCGGCTTTTCCTGGAATCCGTTATAGCAATTCTAGGTGCTTATAATAAGGAATTAAGGCCTCTGGGGGACCGTGGGGCAAAATGCGGGGAACCAGGAGGGCGTGGCGGGTAGGCACCAATGTACGCATAACCACCTCATGGTGGTAAGAAGTTTGACACCCAGCCTAGGTCCCTCGGCTTTTCCTGGAATCCGTTATAGCAATTCTAGGTGCTTATAATAAGGAATTAAGGCCTCTGGGGTTCCGTGGGGCAAAATGCGGGGAACCAGGAGGGCGTGGCGGGTAGGCACCCATGTACGCACAACCACCTCATGGTGGTAAGAAGTTTGACACCCGGCCCAGATCCCTCGGCTCTTCCTGGAATCCGCTGCAGCAATTCTAGGTGCTTATTATAAAGAATTAAGGCCTCTGGGGAACCGTGGGGCAAAATGCGGGGAACCAGGAGGGCGTGGCGGGTAGGCATCAATGTACGCACAACCACCTCATGGTGGTAAGAAGTTTGACACCCAGCCCAGGTCCCTCGGCTTTTCCTGGAATCCGTTATAGCAATTCTAGGTGCTTATAATAAGAAATTAAGGCCTCTGGGGGTCCGTGGGGCAAAATGCGGGGAACCAGGAGGTCGTGGGGGTAGGCACCCATGTACGCACAACCACCTCATAGTGGTAAAATGTTTGACACCCGGTTCAGGTCCCTCGGTCCTTCCTGGAACCCGCTAGAGCAATTCTATGTGCTTATATTAAGGAATTAAAGCCTCTGGGGAACCGTGGGGCAAAATGCGGGGAACCAGGAGGGCGTGGCGGGTTGGCACCCATGTACGCACAACCACCTCATGGTGGTAAGGAGTTTGACAACCGGCTCAGGTCCCTCGGCATTTCCTGGAATCCGCTAGAGCAATTCTAGGTGCTTATATTTTGGAAATAAGGCCTCTGGGGATCCGTGGGGCAAATTGCGGGGAACCAGGAGGGCGTGGCGGGTAGGCACCAATGTACGCACAACCACCTCATGGTGGTAAAAAGTCTGACACCCAGCCCAGGTCCCTCGGCTCTTCCTGGAATCCGCTATAGCAATTCTAGGTGCTTATAATAAGGAATTAAGGCCTCTGGAGGTCCGTGGGGCAAAATGCGGGGAACCAGGAGGGCGTGGCGGGTAGGCACCCATGTAAGCACAACCACCTCATGGTGGTAAGAAGTCTGACACCCAGCCCAGGTCCCTCGGCCCTTCATGGAATCCGCTATAGCAATTCTAGCTGCTTATAATAAGGAATTAAGGCCTCTGGGGGTCCGTGGGGCAAAATGCGGGGAACCAGGAGGGCGTGGCGGGTAGGCACCCATGTAAGCACAACCACCTTATGGTGGTAAAATGTTTGACACCCGGTTCAGGTCCCTCGGCTTTTCCTGGAATCCGTTATAGCAATTCTAGGTGCTTATAATAAGGAATTAAGGCCTCTGGGGATCCGGGGGGCGAAATGTGGGGAACCAGGAGGGCGTGGCGGGTAGGCACGCATGTACGCACAACCAACTCATGGTGGTAAGAAGTTTGACACCCGGCCCAGGTCCCTCGGCCCTTCCTGGAATCGGTTATAGCAATTCTATGTGCCTATAATAAGGAGTTAAGGCGTCTGGGGGTCTGTGGGGCAAATTTCGGGGAACCAGGAGGGTGTGGCGGGTAGGCACCCATGTACGCACAACCACCTCATGGTGGTAAGAAGTTTGAAACCCGGCCCAGGTCTCTCGGCATTTCCTGGAATTCGCTAGAGCAATTCTAAGTGCTTATATTAAGGAAATAAGGCCTCTGGGGATCCGTGGGGCAAATTGCGGGGAACCAGGATGGCGTGGCGGGTAGGCACCCATGTACGCACAACCACCTCATGGTGGTAAGAAGTCTGACACCCAGCCCAGATCCCTCGGCCCTTCCTGGAATCGGTTATAGCAATTCTATGTGCTTATAATAAGGAGTTAAGGCGTCTGGGGGTCTGTGGGGCAAAATGCGGGGAACCAGGAGGGCGTGGCAGGTAGGCACCCATGTACGCACAACCACCTCATGGTGGAAAGAAGTTTGACACCCGGCCCAGGTCCCTCGGCATTTCCTGGAATCCGCTAGAGCAATTCTAGGTGCTTGTATTAAGGAAATAAGGCCTCTGGGGGTCCATGGGGCAAAATGCGGGGAACCAGGAGGGCGTGGCGGGTAGGCACCCATGTAAGCACAACCACCTCATGGTGGTAAAATGTTTGACACCCGGCTCAGGTCCCTCGGCTTTTCCTGGAATCCGTTATAGCAATTCTAGGTGCTTATAATAAGGAATTAAGGCCTCTGGGGGACCGTGGGGCAAAATGCGGGGAACCAGGAGGGCGTGGCGGGTAGGCACTCATGTACGCACAACCACCTCATGGTGGTAAGAAGTTTGACACCCAGCCCAGGTCCCTCGACTTTTCCTGGAATCAGTTATAGCAATTCTAAGTGCTTATTATAAGAAATTAAGGACTCTGGGGGACCGTGGGGCAAAATGCGGGGAACCAGGAGGGCGTGGCGGGTAGGCACCCATGTACGCACAACCTCCTCATGGTGGTAAAAAGTTTGACACCCGGCCCAGGTCCCTCGGCTCTTCCTGGAATCCGCTACAGCAATTCTAGGCGCTTATTATAAGGAATTAAGGCCTCTGGGGAACCGTGGGGCAAAATGCGGGGAACCAGGTGGGCGTGGCAAGTAGGCACCAATGTACGCATAACCACCTCATGGTGGTAAGAAGTTTGACACCCAGCCCAGGTCCCTCGACTTTTCCTGGAATCAGTTATAGCAATTCTAAGTGCTTATTATAAGAAATTAAGGACTCTGGGGGACCGTGGGGCAAAATGCGGGGAACAAGGAGGGCGTGGCGGGTAGGCACTCATGTACGTACAACCACCTCATGGTGGTAAGAAGTTTGACACCCGGCCCAGGTCCCTCGGCATTTCCTGGAATCCGCTAGAGCAATTCTAAGTGCTTATATTAAGGAATTATAGCCTCTGGGGAACGGTGGGGCAAAATGCGGGGAACCAGGAGGGCGTGGCGGGTAGGCACCCATGTACGCATAACCACCTCATGGTGGTTAGATGTTTGACACCCGGCCCAGGTCCCTCGGCTCTTCCTGGAATCCGCTACAGCAATTCTAGGTGCTTATTATAAGGAATTAAGGCCTCTGGGGAACCGTGGGGCAATATGCGGGGAACCAGGAGGGCGTGGCGGGTAAGCACCCATGTACGCACAACCCCCCCATGGTGGTAAAAAGTTTGACACCCGGCCCAGGTCCCTCGGCTCTTCCTGGAATCCGCTACAGCAATTCTAGGTGCTTATTATAAGGAATTAAGGCCTGTGGGGAACCGTGGGGCAAAATGCGGGGAACCAGGAGGGCGTGGCGGGTAGGCACCAATGTACGCATAACCACCTCATGGTGGTAAGAAGTTTGACACCCAGCCTAGGTCCCTCGGCTTTTCCTGGAATCCGTTATAGCAATTCTAGGTGCTTATAATAAGGAATTAAGGCCTCTGGGGTTTCGTGGGGCAAAATGCGGGGAACCAGGAGGGCGTGGCGGGTAGGCACCCATGTACGCACAACCACCTCATGGTGGTAAGAAGTTTGACACCCGGCCCAGGTCCCTCGGCTCTTCCTGGAATCCGCTGCAGCAATTCTAGGTGCTTATTATAAAGAATTAAGGCCTCTGGGGAACCGTGGGGCAAAATGCGGGGAACCAGGAGGGCGTGGCGGGTAGGCATCAATGTACGCACAACCACCTCATGGTGGTAAGAAGTTTGACACCCAGCCCAGGTCCCTCGGCTTTTCCTGGAATCCGTTATAGCAATTCTAGGTGCTTATAATAAGAAATTAAGGCCTCTGGGGGTCCGTGGGGCAAAATGCGGGGAACCAGGAGGTCGTGGGGGTAGGCACCCATGTACGCACAACCACCTCATAGTGGTAAAATGTTTGACACCCGGTTCAGGTCCCTCGGTCCTTCCTGGAACCCGCTAGAGCAATTCTATGTGCTTATATTAAGGAATTAAAGCCTCTGGGGAACCGTGGGGCAAAATGCGGGGAACCAGGAGGGCGTGGCGGGTAGGCACCCATGTAAGCACAACCACCTTATGGTGGTAAAATGTTTGACACCCGGCTCAGGTCCCTCGGCCTTTCCCGGAATTCGTTATAGCAATTCTAGGTGCTTATAATAAGAAATTAAGGCCTCTGGGGGTCCGTGGGGCAAAATGCGGGGAACCAGGAGGTCGTGGGGGTAGGCACCCATGTACGCACAACCACCTCATAGTGGTAAAATGTTTGACACCCGGTTCAGGTCCCTCGGTCCTTCCTGGAACCCGCTAGAGCAATTCTATGTGCTTATATTAAGGAATTAAAGCCTCTGGGGAACCGTGGGGCAAAATGCGGGGAACCAGGAGGGCGTGGCGGGTTGGCACCCATGTAAGCACAACCACCTTATGGTGGTAAAATGTTTGACACCCGGCTCAGGTCCCTCGGCCTTTCCCGGAATTCGTTATAGCAATTCTAGGTGCTTATAATAAGGAAATAAGGCCTCTGGGGATCCATGGGGCAAATTGCGGGGAACCAAGAGGGCGAAACGGGTAGGCACCCATGTACGCACAACCAACTCATGGTGGTAAGAAGTTTGACACCCAGCCCAGGTCCCTCGGCCCTTCCTGGAATCGGTTATAGCAATTCTATGTGCCTATAATAAGGAGTTAAGGCGTCTGGGGGTCTGTGGGGCAAAATGCGGGGAACCAGGAGGGCGTGGCGGGTAGGCACCCATGTACGCACAACCAACTCATGGTGGTAAGAAGTTTGACACCCGGCCCAGGTCCCTGGGCATTTGCTGGAATCCGCTAGAGCAATTCTAGGTGCTTATATTAAGGAAATAAGGCCTCTGGGGATCCGTGGGTCAAATTGCGGGGAACCAGGAGGGCGTGGCGGGTAGGCACCCATGTACGCACAACCACCTCATGGTGGTAAGAAATTTGACACCCAGACCAGGTCCCTCGGCCCTTCCTGGAATCCGCTAGAGCAATTCTAGGTGCTTATATTAAGGAAATAAGGCCTCTGGGGATCCGTGAGGCAAATTGTGGGGAACCAGGAGGGCGTGGCGGGTAGGCACCCATGTACGCACAACCAACTCATGGTGGTAAGAAGTTTGACACCCAGCCCAGGTCCCTCGGCCCTTCCTGGAATCAGCTATAGCAATTTTAGGTGCTTATATTGAGGAATCTAGGCCTCTGGGGGTCTGTGGGGCAAATTGCGGGGAACCAGGAGGGCGTGGCGGGTAGGCACCCATGTACGCACACCCACCTCATGGTGGTAAGGAGTTTGACAACCGGCTCAGGTCCCTCGGCATTTCCTGGAATCCGCTAGAGCAATTCTAGGTGCTTATATTTTGGAAATAAGGCCTCCTGGGATCCGTGGGGCAAATTGCGGGGAACCAGGAGGGCGTGGCGGGTAGGCACCCATGTACGCACAACCAACTCATGGTGGTAAGAAGTTTGACACCCAGCCCAGGTCCCTCGGCTCTTCCTGGAATCCGCTATAGCAATTCTAGGTGCTTATAATAAGGAATTAAGGCCTCTGGAGGTCCGTGGGGCAAAATGCGGGGAACCAGGAGGGCGTGGCGGGTAGGCACCCATGTAAGCACAACCACCTTATGGTGGTAAAATGTTTGACACCCGGCTCAGGTCCCTCGGCCTTTCCCGGAATTCGTTATAGCAATTCTAGGTGCTTATAATAAGGAAATAAGGCCTCTGGGGATCCATGGGGCAAATTGCGGGGAACCAAGAGGGCGAAGCGGGTAGGCACCCATGTACGCACAACCAACACATGGTGGTAAGAAGTTTGACACCCAGCCCAGGTCTCTCGGCCCTTCCTGGAATCGGTTATAGCAATTCTATGTGCCTATAATAAGGAGTTAAGGCGTCTGGGGGTCTGTGGGGCAAAATGCGGGGAACCAGGAGGGCGTGGCGGGTAGGCACCCATGTACGCACAACCAACTCATGGTGGTAAGAAGTTTGACACCCGGCCCAGGTCCCTCGGCATTTCCTGGAATCCGCTAGAGCAATTCTAGGTGCTTATATTAAGGAAATAAGGCCTCTGGGGATCCGTGGGTCAAATTGCGGGGAACCAGGAGGGCGTGGCGGGTAGGCACCCATGTACGCACAACCACCTCATGGTGGTAAGAAATTTGACACCCAGCCCAGGTCCCTCGGCCCTTCCTGGAATCCGCTAGAGCAATTCTAGGTGCTTATATTAAGGAAATAAGGCCTCTGGGGATCTGTGAGGCAAATTGCGGGGAACCAGGAGGGCGTGGCGGGTAGGCACCCATGTACGCACAACCAACTCATGGTGGTAAGAAGTTTGACACCCAGCCCAGGTCCCTCGGCCCTTCCTGGAATCAGCTATAGCAATTTTAGGTGCTTATATTGAGGAATCTAGGCCTCTGGGGGTCTGTGGGGCAAATTGCGGGGAACCAGGAGGGCGTGGCGGGTAGGCACCCATGTACGCACAACCACCTCATAGTGGTAAGATGTCTGACACCCAGCCCAGGTCCCTCGGCCTTTCTTGGAATCCGCTAGAGCAATTCTAAGTGCTTATATTAAGGAAATAAGGCCTCTGGGGTCCCGTGGGGCAAAATGCGGGGAACCAGGAGGGCGAGGCGAGTAGGCACCCATGGACGCACAACCACCTCATGGTGGTAAGAAGTTTGACACCCGGCCCAGGTCCTACGGCCCTTCCTGGAATCCGCTATAGCAATTCTAGGTGCTTATAATAAGGAATTAAGGCCTCTGGGGATCCGGGGGGCAAAATGTGGGGAACAAGAAGGGCGTGGCGGGTAGGCACCTATGTACGCACAACCACCTCATGGTGGTAAGAAGTTTGACACCCGGCCCAGGTCCAACGGCCCTTCCTGGAATCCGCTATAGCAATTCTAGGTGCTTATAATAAGGAATTAAGGCCTCTGGGGGTCCGTGGGGCAAAATGCGGGGAACCAGGAGGGCGTGGCGGGTAGGCACCCATGAAAGCACAACCACCTTATGGTGGTAAAATGTTTGACACCCGGCTCAGGTCCCTCGGCATTTCCTGGAATCCGCTAGAGCAATTCTAGGTGCTTATATTAAGGAAACAAGGCCTCTGGGGATCCGTGGGGCAAATTGCGGGGAACCAGGAAAGCGTGGCGGGTAGGCACCCATGTACGCACAACCACCTCATGGTGGTAAGAAGTCTGACACCCAGCCCAGGTCCCTCGGCCCTTCATGGAATCCGCTATAGCAATTCTAGCTGCTTATAATAAGGAATTAAGGCCTCTGGGGGTCCGTGGGGCAAAATGCGGGGAACCAGGAGGGCGTGGCGGGTAGGCACCCATGTAAGCACAACCACCTTATGGTGGTAAAATGTTTGACACCCGGTTCAGGTCCCTCGGCTTTTCCTGGAATCCGTTATAGCAATTCTAGGTGCTTATAATAAGGAATTAAGGCCTCTGGGGATCCGGGGGGCGAAATGTGGGGAACCAGGAGGGCGTGGCGGGTAGGCACCCATGTACGCACAACCAACTCATGGTGGTAAGAAGTTTGACACCCGGCCCAGGTCCCTCGGCCCTTCCTGGAATCCGCTATAGCAATTCTAGGTGCTTATAATAAGGAAATAAGGCCTCTGGGGATCCATGGGGCAAATTGCGGGGAACCAGGAGGGCGAGGCGGGTAGGCACCCATGTACGCACAACCAACTCATGGTGGTAAGAAGTTTGACACCCGGCCCAGGTCCCTCGGCCCTTCCTGGAATCGGTTATAGCAATTCTATGTGCCTATAATAAGGAGTTAAGGCGTCTGGGGGTCTGTGGGGCAAATTTCGGGGAACCAGGAGGGTGTGGCGAGTAGGCACCCATGTACGCACAACCACCTCATGGTGGTAAGAAGTTTGACACCCGGCCCAGGTCCCTCGGCATTTCCTGGAATTCGCTAGAGCAATTCTAAGTGCTTATATTAAGGAAATAAGGCCTCTGGGGATCCGTGGGGCAAATTGCGGGGAACCAGGAAGGCGTGGCGGGTAGGCACCCATGTACGCACAACCACCTCATGGTGGTAAGAAGTCTGACACCCAGCCCAGATCCCTCGGCCCTTCCTGGAATCGGTTATAGCAATTCTATGTGCTTATAATAAGGAGTTAAGGCGTCTGGGGGTCTGTGGGGCAAAATGCGGGGAACCAGGAGGGCGTGGCAGGTAGGCACCCATGTACGCACAACCACCTCATGGTGGAAAGAAGTTTGACACCCGGCCCAGGTCCCTCGGCATTTCCTGGAATCCGCTAGAGCAATTCTAGGTGCTTGTATTAAGGAAATAAGGCCTCTGGGGGTCCATGGGGCAAAATGCGGGGAACCAGGAGGGCGTGGCGGGTAGGCACCCATGTAAGCACAACCACCTTATGGTGGTAAAATGTTTGACACCTGGCTCAGGTCCCTCGGCTTTTCCTGGAATCCGTTATAGCAATTCTAGGTGCTTATAATAAGGAATTAAGGCCTCTGGGGGACCGTGGGGCAAAATGCGGGGAACCAGGAGGGCGTGGCGGGTAGGCACTCATGTACGCACAACCACCTCATGGTGGTAAGAAGTTTGACACCCAGCCCAGGTCCCTCGACTTTTCCTGGAATCAGTTATAGCAATTCTAAGTGCTTATTATAAGAAATTAAGGACTCTGGGGGACCGTGGGGCAAAATGCGGGGAACCAGGAGGGCGTGGCGGGTAGGCACCCATGTACGCACGACCTCCTCATGGTGGTAAGAAGTTTGACACCCGGCCCAGGTCCCTCGGCTCTTCCTGGAATCCGCTACAGCAATTCTAGGCGCTTATTATAAGGAATTAAGGCCTCTGGGGATCCGTGGGGCAAATTGCGGGGAACCAGGAGGGCGAGGCGGGTAGGCACCCATGTACGCACAACCAACTCATGGTGGTAAGAAGTTTGACACCCGGCCCAGGTCCCTCGGCCTTTCCTGGAATCGGTTATAGCAATTCTATGTGCCTATAATAAGCAGTTAAGGCGTCTGGGGGTCTGTGGGGCAAATTTCGGGGAACCAGGAGGGTGTGGCGGGTAGGCACCCATGTACGCACAACCACCTCATGGTGGTAAGAAGTTTGAAACCCGGCCCAGGTCCCTCGGCATTTCCTGGAATTCGCTAGAGCAATTCTAAGTGCTTATATTAAGGAAATAAGGCCTCTGGGGATCCGTGGGGCAAATTGCGGGGAACCAGGAAGGCGTGGCGGGTAGGCACCCATGTACGCACAACCACCTCATGGTGGTAAGAAGTCTGACACCCAGCCCAGATCCCTCGGCCCTTCCTGGAATCGGTTATAGCAATTCTATGTGCTTATAATAAGGAGTTAAGGCGTCTGGGGGTCTGTGGGGCAAAATGCGGGGAACCAGGAGGGCGTGGCAGGTAGGCACCCATGTACGCACAACCACCTCATGGTGGAAAAAAGTTTGACACCCGGCCCAGGTCCCTCGGCATTTCCTGGAATCCGCTAGAGCAATTCTAGGTGCTTGTATTAAGGAAATAAGGCCTCTGGGGGTCCATGGGGCAAAATGCGGGGAACCAGGAGGGCGTGGCGGGTAGGCACCCATGTAAGCACAACCACCTCATGGTGGTAAAATGTTTGACACCCGGCTCAGGTCCCTCGGCTTTTCCTGGAATCCGTTATAGCAATTCTAGGTGCTTATAATAAGGAATTAAGGCCTCTGGGGGACCGTGGGGCAAAATGCGGGGAACCAGGAGGGCGTGGCGGGTAGGCACTCATGTACGCACAACCACCTCATGGTGGTAAGAAGTTTGACACCCAGCCCAGGTCCCTCGACTTTTCCTGGAATCAGTTATAGCAATTCTAAGTGCTTATTATAAGAAATTAAGGACTCTGGGGGACCGTGGGGCAAAATGCGGGGAACCAGGAGGGCGTGGCGGGTAGGCACCCATGTACGCACAACCTCCTCATGGTGGTAAGAAGTTTGACACCCGGCCCAGGTCCCTCGGCTCTTCCTGGAATCCGCTACAGCAATTCTAGGCGCTTATTATAAGGAATTAAGGCCTCTGGGGAACAGCGGGGCAAAATGCGGGGAACCAGGTGGGCGTGGCAAGTAGGCACCAATGTACGCATAACCACCTCATGGTGGTAAGAAGTTTGACACCCGGCCCAGGTCCCTCGGCCCTTCCTGGAATCGGTTATAGCAATTCTATGTGCCTATAATAAGGAGTTAAGGCGTCTGGGGGTCTGTGGGGCAAATTTCGGGGAACCAGGAGGGTGTGGCGAGTAGGCACCCATGTACGCACAACCACCTCATGGTGGTAAGAAGTTTGACACCCGGCCCAGGTCCCTCGGCATTTCCTGGAATTCGCTAGAGCAATTCTAAGTGCTTATATTAAGGAAATAAGGCCTCTGGGGATCCGTGGGGCAAATTGCGGGGAACCAGGAAGGCGTGGCGGGTAGGCACCCATGTACGCACAACCACCTCATGGTGGTAAGAAGTCTGACACCCAGCCCAGATCCCTCGGCCCTTCCTGGAATCGGTTATAGCAATTCTATGTGCTTATAATAAGGAGTTAAGGCGTCTGGGGGTCTGTGGGGCAAAATGCGGGGAACCAGGAGGGCGTGGCAGGTAGGCACCCATGTACGCACAACCACCTCATGGTGGAAAGAAGTTTGACACCCGGCCCAGGTCCCTCGGCATTTCCTGGAATCCGCTAGAGCAATTCTAGGTGCTTGTATTAAGGAAATAAGGCCTCTGGGGGTCCATGGGGCCAAATGCGGGGAACCAGGAGGGCGTGGCGGGTAGGCACCCATGTAAGCACAACCACCTTATGGTGGTAAAATGTTTGACACCCGGCTCAGGTCCCTCGGCTTTTCCTGGAATCCGTTATAGCAATTCTAGGTGCTTATAATAAGGAATTAAGGCCTCTGGGGGACCGTGGGGCAAAATGCGGGGAACCAGGAGGGCGTGGCGGGTAGGCACTCATGTACGCACAACCACCTCATGGTGGTAAGAAGTTTGACACCCAGCCCAGGTCCCTCGACTTTTCCTGGAATCAGTTATAGCAATTCTAAGTGCTTATTATAAGAAATTAAGGACTCTGGGGGACCGTGGGGCAAAATGCGGGGAACCAGGAGGGCGTGGCGGGTAGGCACCCATGTACGCACGACCTCCTCATGGTGGTAAGAAGTTTGACACCCGGCCCAGGTCCCTCGGCTCTTCCTGGAATCCGCTACAGCAATTCTAGGCGCTTATTATAAGGAATTAAGGCCTCTGGGGATCCGTGGGGCAAATTGCGGGGAACCAGGAGGGCGAGGCGGGTAGGCACCCATGTACGCACAACCAACTCATGGTGGTAAGAAGTTTGACACCCGGCCCAGGTACCTCGGCCCTTCCTGGAATCGGTTATAGCAATTCTATGTGCCTATAATAAGGAGTTAAGGCGTCTGGGGGTCTGTGGGGCAAATTTCGGGGAACCAGGAGGGTGTGGCGGGTAGGCACCCATGTACGCACAACCACCTCATGGTGGTAAGAAGTTTGAAACCCGGCCCAGGTCCCTCGGCATTTCCTGGAATTCGCTAGAGCAATTCTAAGTGCTTATATTAAGGAAATAAGGCCTCTGGGGATCCGTGGGGCAAATTGCGGGGAACCAGGAAGGCGTGGCGGGTAGGCACCCATGTACGCACAACCACCTCATGGTGGTAAGAAGTCTGACACCCAGCCCAGATCCCTCGGCCCTTCCTGGAATCGGTTATAGCAATTCTATGTGCTTATAATAAGGAGTTAAGGCGTCTGGGGGTCTGTGGGGCAAAATGCGGGGAACCAGGAGGGCGTGGCAGGTAGGCACCCATGTACGCACAACCACCTCATGGTGGAAAGAAGTTTGACACCCGGCCCAGGTCCCTCGGCATTTCCTGGAATCCGCTAGAGCAATTCTAGGTGCTTGTATTAAGGAAATAAGGCCTCTGGGGGTCCATGGGGCAAAATGCGGGGAACCAGGAGGGCGTGGCGGGTAGGCACCCATGTAAGCACAACCACCTCATGGTGGTAAAATGTTTGACACCCGGCTCAGGTCCCTCGGCTTTTCCTGGAATCCGTTATAGCAATTCTAGGTGCTTATAATAAGGAATTAAGGCCTCTGGGGGACCGTGGGGCAAAATGCGGGGAACCAGGAGGGCGTGGCGGGTAGGCACTCATGTACGCACAACCACCTCATGGTGGTAAGAAGTTTGACACCCAGCCCAGGTCCCTCGACTTTTCCTGGAATCAGTTATAACAATTCTAAGTGCTTATTATAAGAAATTAAGGACTCTGGGGGACCGTGGGGCAAAATGCGGGGAACCAGGAGGGCGTGGCGGGTAGGCACCCATGTACGCACAACCTCCTCATGGTGGTAAGAAGTTTGACACCCGGCCCAGGTCCCTCGGCTCTTCCTGGAATCCGCTACAGCAATTCTAGGCGCTTATTATAAGGAATTAAGGCCTCTGGGGAACAGTGGGGCAAAATGCGGGGAACCAGGTGGGCGTGGCAAGTAGGCACCAATGTACGCATAACCACCTCATGGTGGTAAGAAGTTTGACACCCAGCCCAGGTCCCTCGACTTTTCCTGGAATCAGTTATAGCAATTCTAAGTGCTTATTATAAGAAATTAAGGACTCTGGGGGACCGTGGGGCAAAATGCGGGGAACAAGGAGGGCGTGGCGGGTAGGCACTCATGTACGTACAACCACCTCATGGTGGTAAGAAGTTTGACACCCGGCCCAGGTCCCTCGGCATTTCCTGGAATCCGCTAGAGCAATTCTAAGTGCTTATATTAAGGAATTAAAGCCTCTGGGGAACGGTGGGGCAAAATGCGGGGAACCAGGAGGGCGTGGCGGGTAGGCACCCATGTACGCATAACCACCTCATGGTGGTAAGATGTTTGACACCCGGCCCAGGTCCCTCGGCTCTTCCTGGAATCCGCTACAGCAATTCTAGGTGCTTATTATAAGGAATTAAGGCCTCTGGGGAACCGTGGGGCAATATGCGGGGAACCAGGAGGGCGTGGCGGGTAAGCACCCATGTACGCACAACCCCCCTATGGTAGTAAAAAGTTTGACACCCGGCCCAGGTCCCTCGGCTCTTCCTGGAATCCGCTACAGCAATTCTAGGTGCTTATTATAAGGAATTAAGGCCTGTGGGGAACCGTGGGGCAAAATGCGGGGAACCAGGAGGGCGTGGCGGGTAGGCACCAATGTACGCATAACCACCTCATGGTGGTAAGAAGTTTGACACCCAGCCCAGGTCCCTCGGCTTTTCCTGGAATCCGTTATAGCAATTCTAGGTGCTTATAATAAGGAATTAAGGCCTCTGGGGTTCCGTGGGGCAAAATGCGGGGAACCAGGAGGGCGTGGCGGGTTGGCACCCATGTACGCACAACCACCTCATGGTGGTAAAAAGTTTGACACCCGGCCCAGGTCCCTCGGCTCTTCCTGGAATCCGCTACAGCAATTCTAGGTGCTTATTATAAAGAATTAAGGCCTCTGGGGAACAGCGGGGCAAAATGCGGGGAACCAGGTGGGCGTGGCGGGTAGGCACCCATGTACGCACAACCTCCTCATGGTGGTAAGAAGTTTGACACCCGGCCCAGGTCCCTCGGCTCTTCCTGGAATCCGCTACAGCAATTCTAGGCGCTTATTATAAGGAATTAAGGCCTCTGGGGAACAGCGGGGCAAAATGCGGGGAACCAGGTGGGCGTGGCAAGTAGGCACCAATGTACGCATAACCACCTCATGGTGGTAAGAAGTTTGACACCCGGCCCAGGTCCCTCGGCCCTTCCTGGAATCGGTTATAGCAATTCTATGTGCCTATAATAAGGAGTTAAGGCGTCTGGGGGTCTGTGGGGCAAATTTCGGGGAACCAGGAGGGTGTGGCGAGTAGGCACCCATGTACGCACAACCACCTCATGGTGGTAAGAAGTTTGACACCCGGCCCAGGTCCCTCGGCATTTCCTGGAATTCGCTAGAGCAATTCTAAGTGCTTATATTAAGGAAATAAGGCCTCTGGGGATCCGTGGGGCAAATTGCGGGGAACCAGGAAGGCGTGGCGGGTAGGCACCCATGTACGCACAACCACCTCATGGTGGTAAGAAGTCTGACACCCAGCCCAGATCCCTCGGCCCTTCCTGGAATCGGTTATAGCAATTCTATGTGCTTATAATAAGGAGTTAAGGCGTCTGGGGGTCTGTGGGGCAAAATGCGGGGAACCAGGAGGGCGTGGCAGGTAGGCACCCATGTACGCACAACCACCTCATGGTGGAAAGAAGTTTGACACCCGGCCCAGGTCCCTCGGCATTTCCTGGAATCCGCTAGAGCAATTCTAGGTGCTTGTATTAAGGAAATAAGGCCTCTGGGGGTCCATGGGGCCAAATGCGGGGAACCAGGAGGGCGTGGCGGGTAGGCACCCATGTAAGCACAACCACCTTATGGTGGTAAAATGTTTGACACCCGGCTCAGGTCCCTCGGCTTTTCCTGGAATCCGTTATAGCAATTCTAGGTGCTTATAATAAGGAATTAAGGCCTCTGGGGGACCGTGGGGCAAAATGCGGGGAACCAGGAGGGCGTGGCGGGTAGGCACTCATGTACGCACAACCACCTCATGGTGGTAAGAAGTTTGACACCCAGCCCAGGTCCCTCGACTTTTCCTGGAATCAGTTATAGCAATTCTAAGTGCTTATTATAAGAAATTAAGGACTCTGGGGGACCGTGGGGCAAAATGCGGGGAACCAGGAGGGCGTGGCGGGTAGGCACCCATGTACGCACGACCTCCTCATGGTGGTAAGAAGTTTGACACCCGGCCCAGGTCCCTCGGCTCTTCCTGGAATCCGCTACAGCAATTCTAGGCGCTTATTATAAGGAATTAAGGCCTCTGGGGATCCGTGGGGCAAATTGCGGGGAACCAGGAGGGCGAGGCGGGTAGGCACCCATGTACGCACAACCAACTCATGGTGGTAAGAAGTTTGACACCCGGCCCAGGTACCTCGGCCCTTCCTGGAATCGGTTATAGCAATTCTATGTGCCTATAATAAGGAGTTAAGGCGTCTGGGGGTCTGTGGGGCAAATTTCGGGGAACCAGGAGGGTGTGGCGGGTAGGCACCCATGTACGCACAACCACCTCATGGTGGTAAGAAGTTTGAAACCCGGCCCAGGTCCCTCGGCATTTCCTGGAATTCGCTAGAGCAATTCTAAGTGCTTATATTAAGGAAATAAGGCCTCTGGGGATCCGTGGGGCAAATTGCGGGGAACCAGGAAGGCGTGGCGGGTAGGCACCCATGTACGCACAACCACCTCATGGTGGTAAGAAGTCTGACACCCAGCCCAGATCCCTCGGCCCTTCCTGGAATCGGTTATAGCAATTCTATGTGCTTATAATAAGGAGTTAAGGCGTCTGGGGGTCTGTGGGGCAAAATGCGGGGAACCAGGAGGGCGTGGCAGGTAGGCACCCATGTACGCACAACCACCTCATGGTGGAAAGAAGTTTGACACCCGGCCCAGGTCCCTCGGCATTTCCTGGAATCCGCTAGAGCAATTCTAGGTGCTTGTATTAAGGAAATAAGGCCTCTGGGGGTCCATGGGGCAAAATGCGGGGAACCAGGAGGGCGTGGCGGGTAGGCACCCATGTAAGCACAACCACCTCATGGTGGTAAAATGTTTGACACCCGGCTCAGGTCCCTCGGCTTTTCCTGGAATCCGTTATAGCAATTCTAGGTGCTTATAATAAGGAATTAAGGCCTCTGGGGGACCGTGGGGCAAAATGCGGGGAACCAGGAGGGCGTGGCGGGTAGGCACTCATGTACGCACAACCACCTCATGGTGGTAAGAAGTTTGACACCCAGCCCAGGTCCCTCGACTTTTCCTGGAATCAGTTATAGCAATTCTAAGTGCTTATTATAAGAAATTAAGGACTCTGGGGGACCGTGGGGCAAAATGCGGGGAACCAGGAGGGCGTGGCGGGTAGGCACCCATGTACGCACAACCTCCTCATGGTGGTAAGAAGTTTGACACCCGGCCCAGGTCCCTCGGCTCTTCCTGGAATCCGCTACAGCAATTCTAGGCGCTTATTATAAGGAATTAAGGCCTCTGGGGAACAGTGGGGCAAAATGCGGGGAACCAGGTGGGCGTGGCAAGTAGGCACCAATGTACGCATAACCACCTCATGGTGGTAAGAAGTTTGACACCCAGCCCAGGTCCCTCGACTTTTCCTGGAATCAGTTATAGCAATTCTAAGTGCTTATTATAAGAAATTAAGGACTCTGGGGGACCGTGGGGCAAAATGCGGGGAACAAGGAGGGCGTGGCGGGTAGGCACTCATGTACGTACAACCACCTCATGGTGGTAAGAAGTTTGACACCCGGCCCAGGTCCCTCGGCATTTCCTGGAATCCGCTAGAGCAATTCTAAGTGCTTATATTAAGGAATTAAAGCCTCTGGGGAACGGTGGGGCAAAATGCGGGGAACCAGGAGGGCGTGGCGGGTAGGCACCCATGTACGCATAACCACCTCATGGTGGTAAGATGTTTGACACCCGGCCCAGGTCCCTCGGCTCTTCCTGGAATCCGCTACAGCAATTCTAGGTGCTTATTATAAGGAATTAAGGCCTCTGGGGAACCGTGGGGCAATATGCGGGGAACCAGGAGGGCGTGGCGGGTAAGCACCCATGTACGCACAACCCCCCTATGGTAGTAAAAAGTTTGACACCCGGCCCAGGTCCCTCGGCTCTTCCTGGAATCCGCTACAGCAATTCTAGGTGCTTATTATAAGGAATTAAGGCCTGTGGGGAACCGTGGGGCAAAATGCGGGGAACCAGGAGGGCGTGGCGGGTAGGCACCAATGTACGCATAACCACCTCATGGTGGTAAGAAGTTTGACACCCAGCCCAGGTCCCTCGGCTTTTCCTGGAATCCGTTATAGCAATTCTAGGTGCTTATAATAAGGAATTAAGGCCTCTGGGGTTCCGTGGGGCAAAATGCGGGGAACCAGGAGGGCGTGGCGGGTTGGCACCCATGTACGCACAACCACCTCATGGTGGTAAAAAGTTTGACACCCGGCCCAGGTCCCTCGGCTCTTCCTGGAATCCGCTACAGCAATTCTAGGTGCTTATTATAAAGAATTAAGGCCTCTGGGGAACCGTGGGGCAAAATGCGGGGAACCAGGAGGGCGTGGCGGGTAGGCATCAATGTACGCACAACCACCTCATGGTGGTAAGAAGTTTGACATCCAGCCCAGGTCCTTCGGCTTTTCCTGGAATCCGTTATAGCAATTCTAGGTGCTTATAATAAGAAATTAAGGCCTCTGGGGGTCCGTGGGGCAAAATGCGGGGAACCAGGAGGGCGTGGCGGGTAGGCACCCATGTAAGCACAACCACCTTATGGTGGTAAAATGTTTGACACCTGGCTCAGGTCCCTCGGCTTTTCCTGGAATCCGTTATAGCAATTCTAGGTGCTTATAATAAGGAATTAAGGCCTCTGGGGGACCGTGGGGCAAAATGCGGGGAACCAGGAGGGCGTGGCGGGTAGGCACTCATGTACGCACAACCACCTCATGGTGGTAAGAAGTTTGACACCCAGCCCAGGTCCCTCGACTTTTCCTGGAATCAGTTATAGCAATTCTAAGTGCTTATTATAAGAAATTAAGGACTCTGGGGGACCGTGGGGCAAAATGCGGGGAACCAGGAGGGCGTGGCGGGTAGGCACCCATGTACGCACGACCTCCTCATGGTGGTAAGAAGTTTGACACCCGGCCCAGGTCCCTCGGCTCTTCCTGGAATCCGCTACAGCAATTCTAGGCGCTTATTATAAGGAATTAAGGCCTCTGGGGATCCGTGGGGCAAATTGCGGGGAACCAGGAGGGCGAGGCGGGTAGGCACCCATGTACGCACAACCAACTCATGGTGGTAAGAAGTTTGACACCCGGCCCAGGTCCCTCGGCCCTTCCTGGAATCGGTTATAGCAATTCTATGTGCCTATAATAAGCAGTTAAGGCGTCTGGGGGTCTGTGGGGCAAATTTCGGGGAACCAGGAGGGTGTGGCGGGTAGGCACCCATGTACGCACAACCACCTCATGGTGGTAAGAAGTTTGAAACCCGGCCCAGGTCCCTCGGCATTTCCTGGAATTCGCTAGAGCAATTCTAAGTGCTTATATTAAGGAAATAAGGCCTCTGGGGATCCGTGGGGCAAATTGCGGGGAACCAGGAAGGCGTGGCGGGTAGGCACCCATGTACGCACAACCACCTCATGGTGGTAAGAAGTCTGACACCCAGCCCAGATCCCTCGGCCCTTCCTGGAATCGGTTATAGCAATTCTATGTGCTTATAATAAGGAGTTAAGGCGTCTGGGGGTCTGTGGGGCAAAATGCGGGGAACCAGGAGGGCGTGGCAGGTAGGCACCCATGTACGCACAACCACCTCATGGTGGAAAAAAGTTTGACACCCGGCCCAGGTCCCTCGGCATTTCCTGGAATCCGCTAGAGCAATTCTAGGTGCTTGTATTAAGGAAATAAGGCCTCTGGGGGTCCATGGGGCAAAATGCGGGGAACCAGGAGGGCGTGGCGGGTAGGCACCCATGTAAGCACAACCACCTCATGGTGGTAAAATGTTTGACACCCGGCTCAGGTCCCTCGGCTTTTCCTGGAATCCGTTATAGCAATTCTAGGTGCTTATAATAAGGAATTAAGGCCTCTGGGGGACCGTGGGGCAAAATGCGGGGAACCAGGAGGGCGTGGCGGGTAGGCACTCATGTACGCACAACCACCTCATGGTGGTAAGAAGTTTGACACCCAGCCCAGGTCCCTCGACTTTTCCTGGAATCAGTTATAGCAATTCTAAGTGCTTATTATAAGAAATTAAGGACTCTGGGGGACCGTGGGGCAAAATGCGGGGAACCAGGAGGGCGTGGCGGGTAGGCACCCATGTACGCACAACCTCCTCATGGTGGTAAGAAGTTTGACACCCGGCCCAGGTCCCTCGGCTCTTCCTGGAATCCGCTACAGCAATTCTAGGCGCTTATTATAAGGAATTAAGGCCTCTGGGGAACAGCGGGGCAAAATGCGGGGAACCAGGTGGGCGTGGCAAGTAGGCACCAATGTACGCATAACCACCTCATGGTGGTAAGAAGTTTGACACCCGGCCCAGGTCCCTCGGCCCTTCCTGGAATCGGTTATAGCAATTCTATGTGCCTATAATAAGGAGTTAAGGCGTCTGGGGGTCTGTGGGGCAAATTTCGGGGAACCAGGAGGGTGTGGCGAGTAGGCACCCATGTACGCACAACCACCTCATGGTGGTAAGAAGTTTGACACCCGGCCCAGGTCCCTCGGCATTTCCTGGAATTCGCTAGAGCAATTCTAAGTGCTTATATTAAGGAAATAAGGCCTCTGGGGATCCGTGGGGCAAATTGCGGGGAACCAGGAAGGCGTGGCGGGTAGGCACCCATGTACGCACAACCACCTCATGGTGGTAAGAAGTCTGACACCCAGCCCAGATCCCTCGGCCCTTCCTGGAATCGGTTATAGCAATTCTATGTGCTTATAATAAGGAGTTAAGGCGTCTGGGGGTCTGTGGGGCAAAATGCGGGGAACCAGGAGGGCGTGGCAGGTAGGCACCCATGTACGCACAACCACCTCATGGTGGAAAGAAGTTTGACACCCGGCCCAGGTCCCTCGGCATTTCCTGGAATCCGCTAGAGCAATTCTAGGTGCTTGTATTAAGGAAATAAGGCCTCTGGGGGTCCATGGGGCCAAATGCGGGGAACCAGGAGGGCGTGGCGGGTAGGCACCCATGTAAGCACAACCACCTTATGGTGGTAAAATGTTTGACACCCGGCTCAGGTCCCTCGGCTTTTCCTGGAATCCGTTATAGCAATTCTAGGTGCTTATAATAAGGAATTAAGGCCTCTGGGGGACCGTGGGGCAAAATGCGGGGAACCAGGAGGGCGTGGCGGGTAGGCACTCATGTACGCACAACCACCTCATGGTGGTAAGAAGTTTGACACCCAGCCCAGGTCCCTCGACTTTTCCTGGAATCAGTTATAGCAATTCTAAGTGCTTATTATAAGAAATTAAGGACTCTGGGGGACCGTGGGGCAAAATGCGGGGAACCAGGAGGGCGTGGCGGGTAGGCACCCATGTACGCACGACCTCCTCATGGTGGTAAGAAGTTTGACACCCGGCCCAGGTCCCTCGGCTCTTCCTGGAATCCGCTACAGCAATTCTAGGCGCTTATTATAAGGAATTAAGGCCTCTGGGGATCCGTGGGGCAAATTGCGGGGAACCAGGAGGGCGAGGCGGGTAGGCACCCATGTACGCACAACCAACTCATGGTGGTAAGAAGTTTGACACCCGGCCCAGGTACCTCGGCCCTTCCTGGAATCGGTTATAGCAATTCTATGTGCCTATAATAAGGAGTTAAGGCGTCTGGGGGTCTGTGGGGCAAATTTCGGGGAACCAGGAGGGTGTGGCGGGTAGGCACCCATGTACGCACAACCACCTCATGGTGGTAAGAAGTTTGAAACCCGGCCCAGGTCCCTCGGCATTTCCTGGAATTCGCTAGAGCAATTCTAAGTGCTTATATTAAGGAAATAAGGCCTCTGGGGATCCGTGGGGCAAATTGCGGGGAACCAGGAAGGCGTGGCGGGTAGGCACCCATGTACGCACAACCACCTCATGGTGGTAAGAAGTCTGACACCCAGCCCAGATCCCTCGGCCCTTCCTGGAATCGGTTATAGCAATTCTATGTGCTTATAATAAGGAGTTAAGGCGTCTGGGGGTCTGTGGGGCAAAATGCGGGGAACCAGGAGGGCGTGGCAGGTAGGCACCCATGTACGCACAACCACCTCATGGTGGAAAGAAGTTTGACACCCGGCCCAGGTCCCTCGGCATTTCCTGGAATCCGCTAGAGCAATTCTAGGTGCTTGTATTAAGGAAATAAGGCCTCTGGGGGTCCATGGGGCAAAATGCGGGGAACCAGGAGGGCGTGGCGGGTAGGCACCCATGTAAGCACAACCACCTCATGGTGGTAAAATGTTTGACACCCGGCTCAGGTCCCTCGGCTTTTCCTGGAATCCGTTATAGCAATTCTAGGTGCTTATAATAAGGAATTAAGGCCTCTGGGGGACCGTGGGGCAAAATGCGGGGAACCAGGAGGGCGTGGCGGGTAGGCACTCATGTACGCACAACCACCTCATGGTGGTAAGAAGTTTGACACCCAGCCCAGGTCCCTCGACTTTTCCTGGAATCAGTTATAGCAATTCTAAGTGCTTATTATAAGAAATTAAGGACTCTGGGGGACCGTGGGGCAAAATGCGGGGAACCAGGAGGGCGTGGCGGGTAGGCACCCATGTACGCACAACCTCCTCATGGTGGTAAGAAGTTTGACACCCGGCCCAGGTCCCTCGGCTCTTCCTGGAATCCGCTACAGCAATTCTAGGCGCTTATTATAAGGAATTAAGGCCTCTGGGGAACAGTGGGGCAAAATGCGGGGAACCAGGTGGGCGTGGCAAGTAGGCACCAATGTACGCATAACCACCTCATGGTGGTAAGAAGTTTGACACCCAGCCCAGGTCCCTCGACTTTTCCTGGAATCAGTTATAGCAATTCTAAGTGCTTATTATAAGAAATTAAGGACTCTGGGGGACCGTGGGGCAAAATGCGGGGAACAAGGAGGGCGTGGCGGGTAGGCACTCATGTACGTACAACCACCTCATGGTGGTAAGAAGTTTGACACCCGGCCCAGGTCCCTCGGCATTTCCTGGAATCCGCTAGAGCAATTCTAAGTGCTTATATTAAGGAATTAAAGCCTCTGGGGAACGGTGGGGCAAAATGCGGGGAACCAGGAGGGCGTGGCGGGTAGGCACCCATGTACGCATAACCACCTCATGGTGGTAAGATGTTTGACACCCGGCCCAGGTCCCTCGGCTCTTCCTGGAATCCGCTACAGCAATTCTAGGTGCTTATTATAAGGAATTAAGGCCTCTGGGGAACCGTGGGGCAATATGCGGGGAACCAGGAGGGCGTGGCGGGTAAGCACCCATGTACGCACAACCCCCCTATGGTGGTAAAAAGTTTGACACCCGGCCCAGGTCCCTCGGCTCTTCCTGGAATCCGCTACAGCAATTCTAGGTGCTTATTATAAGGAATTAAGGCCTGTGGAGAACCGTGGGGCAAAATGCGGGGAACCAGGAGGGCGTGGCGGGTAGGCACCAATGTACGCATAACCACCTCATGGTGGTAAGAAGTTTGACACCCAGCCCAGGTCCCTCGGCTTTTCCTGGAATCCGTTATAGCAATTCTAGGTGCTTATAATAAGGAATTAAGGCCTCTGGGGTTCCGTGGGGCAAAATGCGGGGAACCAGGAGGGCGTGGCGGGTTGGCACCCATGTACGCACAACCACCTCATGGTGGTAAAAAGTTTGACACCCGGCCCAGGTCCCTCGGCTCTTCCTGGAATCCGCTACAGCAATTCTAGGTGCTTATTATAAAGAATTAAGGCCTCTGGGGAACCGTGGGGCAAAATGCGGGGAACCAGGAGGGCGTGGCGGGTAGGCATCAATGTACGCACAACCACCTCATGGTGGTAAGAAGTTTGACATCCAGCCCAGGTCCCTCGGCTTTTCCTGGAATCCGTTATAGCAATTCTAGGTGCTTATAATAAGAAATTAAGGCCTCTGGGGGTCCGTGGGGCAAAATGCGGGGAACCAGGAGGTCGTGGGGGTAGGCACCCATGTACGCACAACCACCTCATAGTGGTAAAATGTTTGACACCCGGTTCAGGTCCCTCGGTCCTTCCTGGAACCCGCTAGAGCAATTCTATATGCTTATATTAAGGAATTAAAGCCTCTGGGAACCGTGGGGCAAAATGCGGGGAACCAGGAGGGCGTGGCGGGTTGGCACCCATGTACGCACAACCACCTCATGGTGGTAAGGAGTTTGACAACCGGCTCAGGTCCCTCGGCATTTCCTGGAATCCGCTAGAGCAATTCTAGGTGCTTATATTTTGGAAATAAGGCCTCTTGGGATCCGTGGGGCAAATTGCGGGGAACCAGGAGGGCGTGGCGGGTAGGCACCCATGTACGCACAACCACCTCATGGTGGTAAAAAGTCTGACACCCAGCCCAGGTCCCTCGGCTTTTCCTGGAATCCGTTATAGCAATTCTAGGTGCTTATAATAAGGAATTAAGGCCTCTGGGGGACCGTGGGGCAAAATGCGGGGAACCAGGAGGGCGTGGCGGGTAGGCACTCATGTACGCACAACCACCTCATGGTGGTAAGAAGTTTGACACCCAGCCCAGGTCCCTCGACTTTTCCTGGAATCAGTTATAGCAATTCTAAGTGCTTATTATAAGAAATTAAGGACTCTGGGGGACCGTGGGGCAAAATGCGGGGAACCAGGAGGGCGTGGCGGGTAGGCACCCATGTACGCACGACCTCCTCATGGTGGTAAGAAGTTTGACACCCGGCCCAGGTCCCTCGGCTCTTCCTGGAATCCGCTACAGCAATTCTAGGCGCTTATTATAAGGAATTAAGGCCTCTGGGGATCCGTGGGGCAAATTGCGGGGAACCAGGAGGGCGAGGCGGGTAGGCACCCATGTACGCACAACCAACTCATGGTGGTAAGAAGTTTGACACCCGGCCCAGGTACCTCGGCCCTTCCTGGAATCGGTTATAGCAATTCTATGTGCCTATAATAAGGAGTTAAGGCGTCTGGGGGTCTGTGGGGCAAATTTCGGGGAACCAGGAGGGTGTGGCGGGTAGGCACCCATGTACGCACAACCACCTCATGGTGGTAAGAAGTTTGAAACCCGGCCCAGGTCCCTCGGCATTTCCTGGAATTCGCTAGAGCAATTCTAAGTGCTTATATTAAGGAAATAAGGCCTCTGGGGATCCGTGGGGCAAATTGCGGGGAACCAGGAAGGCGTGGCGGGTAGGCACCCATGTACGCACAACCACCTCATGGTGGTAAGAAGTCTGACACCCAGCCCAGATCCCTCGGCCCTTCCTGGAATCGGTTATAGCAATTCTATGTGCTTATAATAAGGAGTTAAGGCGTCTGGGGGTCTGTGGGGCAAAATGCGGGGAACCAGGAGGGCGTGGCAGGTAGGCACCCATGTACGCACAACCACCTCATGGTGGAAAGAAGTTTGACACCCGGCCCAGGTCCCTCGGCATTTCCTGGAATCCGCTAGAGCAATTCTAGGTGCTTGTATTAAGGAAATAAGGCCTCTGGGGGTCCATGGGGCAAAATGCGGGGAACCAGGAGGGCGTGGCGGGTAGGCACCCATGTAAGCACAACCACCTCATGGTGGTAAAATGTTTGACACCCGGCTCAGGTCCCTCGGCTTTTCCTGGAATCCGTTATAGCAATTCTAGGTGCTTATAATAAGGAATTAAGGCCTCTGGGGGACCGTGGGGCAAAATGCGGGGAACCAGGAGGGCGTGGCGGGTAGGCACTCATGTACGCACAACCACCTCATGGTGGTAAGAAGTTTGACACCCAGCCCAGGTCCCTCGACTTTTCCTGGAATCAGTTATAGCAATTCTAAGTGCTTATTATAAGAAATTAAGGACTCTGGGGGACCGTGGGGCAAAATGCGGGGAACCAGGAGGGCGTGGCGGGTAGGCACCCATGTACGCACAACCTCCTCATGGTGGTAAGAAGTTTGACACCCGGCCCAGGTCCCTCGGCTCTTCCTGGAATCCGCTACAGCAATTCTAGGCGCTTATTATAAGGAATTAAGGCCTCTGGGGAACAGTGGGGCAAAATGCGGGGAACCAGGTGGGCGTGGCAAGTAGGCACCAATGTACGCATAACCACCTCATGGTGGTAAGAAGTTTGACACCCAGCCCAGGTCCCTCGACTTTTCCTGGAATCAGTTATAGCAATTCTAAGTGCTTATTATAAGAAATTAAGGACTCTGGGGGACCGTGGGGCAAAATGCGGGGAACAAGGAGGGCGTGGCGGGTAGGCACTCATGTACGTACAACCACCTCATGGTGGTAAGAAGTTTGACACCCGGCCCAGGTCCCTCGGCATTTCCTGGAATCCGCTAGAGCAATTCTAAGTGCTTATATTAAGGAATTAAAGCCTCTGGGGAACGGTGGGGCAAAATGCGGGGAACCAGGAGGGCGTGGCGGGTAGGCACCCATGTACGCATAACCACCTCATGGTGGTAAGATGTTTGACACCCGGCCCAGGTCCCTCGGCTCTTCCTGGAATCCGCTACAGCAATTCTAGGTGCTTATTATAAGGAATTAAGGCCTCTGGGGAACCGTGGGGCAATATGCGGGGAACCAGGAGGGCGTGGCGGGTAAGCACCCATGTACGCACAACCCCCCTATGGTGGTAAAAAGTTTGACACCCGGCCCAGGTCCCTCGGCTCTTCCTGGAATCCGCTACAGCAATTCTAGGTGCTTATTATAAGGAATTAAGGCCTGTGGGGAACCGTGGGGCAAAATGCGGGGAACCAGGAGGGCGTGGCGGGTAGGCACCAATGTACGCATAACCACCTCATGGTGGTAAGAAGTTTGACACCCAGCCCAGGTCCCTCGGCTTTTCCTGGAATCCGTTATAGCAATTCTAGGTGCTTATAATAAGGAATTAAGGCCTCTGGGGTTCCGTGGGGCAAAATGCGGGGAACCAGGAGGGCGTGGCGGGTTGGCACCCATGTACGCACAACCACCTCATGGTGGTAAGAAGTTTGACACCCGGCCCAGGTCCCTCGGCTCTTCCTGGAATCCGCTACAGCAATTCTAGGTGCTTATTATAAAGAATTAAGGCCTCTGGGGAACCGTGGGGCAAAATGCGGGGAACCAGGAGGGCGTGGCGGGTAGGCATCAATGTACGCACAACCACCTCATGGTGGTAAGAAGTTTGACATCCAGCCCAGGTCCCTCGGCTTTTCCTGGAATCCGTTATAGCAATTCTAGGTGCTTATAATAAGAAATTAAGGCCTCTGGGGGTCCGTGGGGCAAAATGCGGGGAACCAGGAGGTCGTGGGGGTAGGCACCCATGTACGCACAACCACCTCATAGTGGTAAAATGTTTGACACCCGGTTCAGGTCCCTCGGTCCTTCCTGGAACCCGCTAGAGCAATTCTATATGCTTATATTAAGGAATTAAAGCCTCTGGGAACCGTGGGGCAAAATGCGGGGAACCAGGAGGGCGTGGCGGGTTGGCACCCATGTACGCACAACCACCTCATGGTGGTAAGGAGTTTGACAACCGGCTCAGGTCCCTCGGCATTTCCTGGAATCCGCTAGAGCAATTCTAGGTGCTTATATTTTGGAAATAAGGCCTCTTGGGATCCGTGGGGCAAATTGCGGGGAACCAGGAGGGCGTGGCGGGTAGGCACCCATGTACGCACAACCACCTCATGGTGGTAAAAAGTCTGACACCCAGCCCAGGTCCCTCGGCTCTTCCTGGAATCCGCTATAGCAATTCTAGGTGCTTATAATAAGGAATTAAGGCCTCTGGAGGTCCGTGGGGCAAAATGCGGGGAACCAGGAGGGCGTGGCGGGTAGGCACCCATGTAAGCACAACCACCTTATGGTGGTAAAATGTTTGACACCCGGCTCAGGTCCCTCGGCCTTTCCCGGAATTCGTTATAGCAATTCTAGGTGCTTATAATAAGGAAATAAGGCCTCTGGGGATCCATGGGGCAAATTGCGGGGAACCAAGAGGGCGAAGCGGGTAGGCACCCATGTACGCACAACCAACTCATGGTGGTAAGAAGTTTGACACCCGGCCCAGGTCCCTCGGCATTTCCTGGAATCCGCTAGAGCAATTCTAGGTGCTTATATTAAGGAAATAAGGCCTCTGGGGATCCGTGGGTCAAATTGCGGGGAACCAGGAGGGCGTGGCGGGTAGGCACCCATGTACGCACAACCACCTCATGGTGGTAAGAAATTCGACACCCAGCCCAGGTCCCTCGGCCCTTCCTGGAATCCGCTATAGCAATTCTAGGTGCTTATAATAAGGAATTAAGGCCTCTGGAGGTCCGTGGGGCAAAATGCGGGGAACCAGGAGGGCGTGGCGGGTAGGCACCCATGTAAGCACAACCACCTTATGGTGGTAAAATGTTTGACACCCGGCTCAGGTCCCTCGGCCTTTCCCGGAATTCGTTATAGCAATTCTAGGTGCTTATAATAAGGAAATAAGGCCTCTGGGGATCCATGGGGCAAATTGCGGGGAACCAAGAGGGCGAAGCGGGTAGGCACCCATGTACGCACAACCCCCCTATGGTGGTAAAAAGTTTGACACCCGGCCCAGGTCCCTCGGCTCTTACTGGAATCCGCTACAGCAATTCTAGGTGCTTATTATAAAGAATTAAGGCCTCTGGGGAACCGTGGGGCAAAATGCGGGGAACCAGGAGGGCGTGGCGGGTAGGCATCAATGTACGCACAACCACCTCATGGTGGTAAGAAGTTTGACATCCAGCCCAGGTCCCTCGGCTTTTCCTGGAATCCGTTATAGCAATTCTAGGTGCTTATAATAAAAAATTAAGGCCTCTGGGGGTCCGTGGGGCAAAATGCGGGGAACCAGGAGGTCGTGGGGGTAGGCACCCATGTACGCACAACCACCTCATAGTGGTAAAATGTTTGACACCCGGTTCAGGTCCCTCGGTCCTTCCTGGAACCCGCTAGAGCAATTCTATATGCTTATATTAAGGAATTAAAGCCTCTGGGAACCGTGGGGCAAAATGCGGGGAACCAGGAGGGCGTGGCGGGTTGGCACCCATGTACGCACAACCACCTCATGGTGGTAAGGAGTTTGACAACCGGCTCAGGTCCCTCGGCATTTCCTGGAATCCGCTAGAGCAATTCTAGGTGCTTATATTTTGGAAATAAGGCCTCTTGGGATCCGTGGGGCAAATTGCGGGGAACCAGGAGGGCGTGGCGGGTAGGCACCCATGTACGCACAACCACCTCATGGTGGTAAAAAGTCTGACACCCAGCCCAGGTCCCTCGGCTCTTCCTGGAATCCGCTATAGCAATTCTAGGTGCTTATAATAAGGAATTAAGGCCTCTGGAGGTCCGTGGGGCAAAATGCGGGGAACCAGGAGGGCGTGGCGGGTAGGCACCCATGTAAGCACAACCACCTTATGGTGGTAAAATGTTTGACACCCGGCTCAGGTCCCTCGGCCTTTCCCGGAATTCGTTATAGCAATTCTAGGTGCTTATAATAAGGAAATAAGGCCTCTGGGGATCCATGGGGCAAATTGCGGGGAACCAAGAGGGCGAAGCGGGTAGGCACCCATGTACGCACAACCAACTCATGGTGGTAAGAAGTTTGACACCCGGCCCAGGTCCCTCGGCATTTCCTGGAATCCGCTAGAGCAATTCTAGGTGCTTATATTAAGGAAATAAGGCCTCTGGGGATCCGTGGGTCAAATTGCGGGGAACCAGGAGGGCGTGGCGGGTAGGCACCCATGTACGCACAACCACCTCATGGTGGTAAGAAATTCGACACCCAGCCCAGGTCCCTCGGCCCTTCCTGGAATCCGCTATAGCAATTCTAGGTGCTTATAATAAGGAATTAAGGCCTCTGGAGGTCCGTGGGGCAAAATGCGGGGAACCAGGAGGGCGTGGCGGGTAGGCACCCATGTAAGCACAACCACCTTATGGTGGTAAAATGTTTGACACCCGGCTCAGGTCCCTCGGCCTTTCCCGGAATTCGTTATAGCAATTCTAGGTGCTTATAATAAGGAAATAAGGCCTCTGGGGATCCATGGGGCAAATTGCGGGGAACCAAGAGGGCGAAGCGGGTAGGCACCCATGTACGCACAACCCCCCTATGGTGGTAAAAAGTTTGACACCCGGCCCAGGTCCCTCGGCTCTTCCTGGAATCCGCTACAGCAATTCTAGGTGCTTATTATAAGGAATTAAGGCCTGTGGGGAACCGTGGGGCAAAATGCGGGGAACCAGGAGGGCGTGGCGGGTAGGCACCAATGTACGCATAACCACCTCATGGTGGTAAGAAGTTTGACACCCAGCCCAGGTCCCTCGGTTTTTCCTGGAATCCGTTATAGCAATTCTAGGTGCTTATAATAAGGAATTAAGGCCTCTGGGGTTCCGTGGGGCAAAATGCGGGGAACCAGGAGGGCGTGGCGGGTTGGCACCCATGTACGCACAACCACCTCATGGTGGTAAGAAGTTTGACACCCGGCCCAGGTCCCTCGGCTCTTCCTGGAATCCGCTACAGCAATTCTAGGTGCTTATTATAAAGAATTAAGGCCTCTGGGGAACCGTGGGGCAAAATGCGGGGAACCAGGAGGGCGTGGCGGGTAGGCATCAATGTACGCACAACCACCTCATGGTGGTAAGAAGTTTGACATCCAGCCCAGGTCCCTCGGCTTTTCCTGGAATCCGTTATAGCAATTCTAGGTGCTTATAATAAGAAATTAAGGCCTCTGGGGGTCCGTGGGGCAAAATGCGGGGAACCAGGAGGTCGTGGGGGTAGGCACCCATGTACGCACAACCACCTCATAGTGGTAAAATGTTTGACACCCGGTTCAGGTCCCTCGGTCCTTCCTGGAACCCGCTAGAGCAATTCTATGTGCTTATATTAAGGAATTAAAGCCTCTGGGAAACGTGGGGCAAAATGCGGGGAACCAGGAGAGCGTGGCGGGTTGGCACCCATGTACGCACAACCACCTCATGGTGGTAAGGAGTTTGACAACCGGCTCAGGTCCCTCGGCATTTCCTGGAATCCGCTAGAGCAATTCTAGGTGCTTATATTTTGGAAATAAGGCTTCTTGGGATCCGTGGGGCAAATTGCGGGGAACCAGGAGGGCGTGGCGGGTAGGCACCCATGTACGCACAACCACCTCATGGTGGTAAAAAGTCTGACACCCAGCCCAGGTCCCTCGGCTCTTCCTGGAATCCGCTATAGCAATTCTAGGTGCTTATAATAAGGAATTAAGGCCTCTGGAGGTCCGTGGGGCAAAATGCGGGGAACCAGGAGGGCGTGGCGGGTAGGCACCCATGTAAGCACAACCACCTTATGGTGGTAAAATGTTTGACACCCGGCTCAGGTCCCTCGGCCTTTCCCGGAATTCGTTATAGCAATTCTAGGTGCTTATAATAAGGAAATAAGGCCTCTGGGGATCCATGGGGCAAATTGCGGGGAACCAAGAGGGCGAAGCGGGTAGGCACCCATGTACGCACAACCAACTCATGGTGGTAAGAAGTTTGACACCCAGCCCAGGTCCCTCGGCCCTTCCTGGAATCGGTTATAGCAATTCTATGTGCCTATAATAAGGAGTTAAGGCGTCTGGGGGTCTGTGGGGCAAAATGCGGGGAATCAGGAGGGCGTGGCGGGTAGGCACCCATGTACGCACAACCAACTCATGGTGGTAAGAAGTTTGACACCCGGCCCAGGTCCCTCGGCATTTCCTGGAATCCGCTAGAGCAATTCTAGGTGCTTATATTAAGGAAATAAGGCCTCTGGGAATCCGTGGGTCAAATTGCGGGGAACCAGGAGGGCGTGGCGGGTAGGCACCCATGTACGCACAACCACCTCATGGTGGTAAGAAATTTGACACCCAGCCCAGGTCCCTCGGCCCTTCCTGGAATCCGCTAGAGCAATTCTAGGTGCTTATATTAAGGAAATAAGGCCTCTGGGGATCCGTGAGGCAAATTGCGGGGAACCAGGAGGGCGTGGCGGGTAGGCACCCATGTACGCACAACCAACTCATGGTGGTAAGAAGTTTGACACCCAGCCCAGGTCCCTCGGCCCTTCCTGGAATCAGCTATAGCAATTTTAGGTGCTTATATTGAGGAATCTAGGCCTCTGGGGGTCTGTGGGGCAAATTGCGGGGAACCAGGAGGGCGTGGCGGGTAGGCACCCATGTACGCACAACCACCTCATAGTGGTAAGATGTCTGACACCCAGCCCAGGTCCCTCGGCCTTTCTTGGTATCCGTTAGAGCAATTCTAAGTGCTTATATTAAGGAAATAAGGCCTCTGGGGTCCCGTGGGGCAAAATGCGGGGAACCAGGAGGGCGTGGCGAGTAGGCACCCATAGACGCACAACCACCTCATGGTGGTAAGAAGTTTGACACCCGGCCCAGGTCCTACGGCCCTTCCTGGAATCCGCTATAGCAATTCTAGGTGCTTATAATAAGGAATTAAGGCCTCTGGGGGTCCGTGAAGCAAAATGCAGGGAACCAGGAGGGCGTGGCGGGTAGGCACCAATGTACGCACAACCACCTCATGGTGGTAAGAAGTTTGACACCCAGCCCAGGTCCCTCGGCTTTTCCTGGAATCCGTTATAGCAATTCTAGGTGCTTATAATAAGGAATTAAGGCCTCTGGGGATCCGGGGGGCAAAATGTGGGGAACGAGAAGGGCGTGGCGGGTAGGCACCTATGTACGCACAACCACCTCATGGTGGTAAGAAGTTTGACACCCGGCCCAGGTCCAACGGCCCTTCCTGGAATCCGCTATAGCAATTCTAGGTGCTTATAATAAGGAATTAAAGCCTCTGGGGGTCCGTGGGGCAAAATGCGGGGAACCAGGAGGGCGTGGCGGGTAGGCACCCATGAAAGCACAACCACCTTATGGTGGTAAAATGTTTGACACCCGGCTCAGGTCCCTCGGCATTTCCTGGAATCCGCTAGAGCAATTCTAGGTGCTTATATTAAGGAAACAAGGCCTCTGGGGATCCGTGGGGCAAATTGCGGGGAACCAGGAAAGCGTGGCGGGTAGGCACCCATGTACGCACAACCACCTCATGGTGGTAAGAAGTCTGACACCCAGCCCAGGTCCCTCGGCCCTTCATGGAATCCGCTATAGCAATTCTAGCTGCTTATAATAAGGAATTAAGGCCTCTGGGGGTCCGTGGGGCAAAATGCGGGGAACCAGGAGGGCGTGGCGGGTAGGCACCCATGTAAGCACAACCACCTTATGGTGGTAAAATGTTTGACACCCGGTTCAGGTCCCTCGGATTTTCCTGGAATCCGTTATAGCAATTCTAGGTGCTTATAATAAGGAATTAAGGCCTCTGGGGATCCGGGGGGCGAAATGTGGGGAACCAGGAGGGCGTGGCGGGTAGGCACCCATGTACGCACAACCAACTCATGGTGGTAAGAAGTTTGACACCCGGCCCAGGTCCCTCGGCCCTTCCTGGAATCGGTTATAGCAATTCTATGTGCCTATAGTAAGGAGTTAAGGCGTCTGGGGGTCTGTGGGGCAAATTTCGGGGAACCAGGAGGGTGTGGCGGGTAGGCACCCATGTACGCACAACCACCTCATGGTGGTAAGAAGTTTGACACCCGGCCCAGGTCCCTCGGCATTTCCTGGAATTCGCTAGAGCAATTCTAAGTGCTTATATTAAGGAAATAAGGCCTCTGGGGATCCGTGGGGCAAATTGCGGGGAACCAGGAAGGCGTGGCGGGTAGGCACCCATGTACGCACAACCACCTCATGGTGGTAAGAAGTCTGACACCCAGCCCAGATCCCTCGGCCCTTCCTGGAATCGGTTATAGCAATTCTATGTGCTTATAATAAGGAGTTAAGGCGTCTGGGGGTCTGTGGGGCAAAATGCGGGGAACCAGGAGGGCGTGGCAGGTAGGCACCCATGTACGCACAACCACCTCATGGTGGAAAGAAGTTTGACACCCGGCCCAGGTCCCTCGGCATTTCCTGGAATCCGCTAGAGCAATTCTAGGTGATTGTATTAAGGAAATAAGGCCTCTGGGGGTCCATGGGGCAAAATGCGGGGAACCAGGAGGGCGTGGCGGGTAGGCACCCATGTAAGCACAACCACCTTATGGTGGTAAAATGTTTGACACCCGGCTCAGGTCCCTCGGCTTTTCCTGGAATCCGTTATAGCAATTCTAGGTGCTTATAATAAGGAATTAAGGCCTCTGGGGGACCGTGGGGCAAAATGCGGGGAACCAGGAGGGCGTGGCGGGTAGGCACTCATGTACGCACAACCACCTCATGGTGGTAAGAAGTTTGACACCCAGCCCAGGTCCCTCGACTTTTCCTGGAATCAGTTATAGCAATTCTAAGTGCTTATTATAAGAAATTAAGGACTCTGGGGGACCGTGGGGCAAAATGCGGGGAACCAGGAGGGCGTGGCGGGTAGGCACCCATGTACGCACAACCTCCTCATGGTGGTAAAAAGTTTGACACCCGGCCCAGGTCCCTCGGCTCTTCCTGGAATCCGCTACAGCAATTCTAGGTGCTTATTATAAGGAATTAAGGCCTGTGGGGAACCGTGGGGCAAAATGCGGGGAACCAGGAGGGCGTGGCGGGTAGGCACCAATGTACGCATAACCACCTCATGGTGGTAAGAAGTTTGACACCCAGCCCAGGTCCCTCGGCTTTTCCTGGAATCCGTTATAGCAATTCTAGGTGCTTATAATAAGGAATTAAGGCCTCTGGGGTTCCGTGGGGCAAAATGCGGGGAACCAGGAGGGCGTGGCGGGTAGGCACCCATGTACGCACAACCACCTCATGGTGGTAAGAAGTTTGACACCCGGCCCAGGTCCCTCGGCTCTTCCTGGAATCCGCTACAGCAATTCTAGGTGCTTATTATAAAGAATTAAGGCCTCTGGGGAACCGTGGGGCAAAATGCGGGGAACCAGGAGGGCGTGGCGGGTAGGCATCAATGTACGCACAACCACCTCATGGTGGTAAGAAGTTTGACACCCAGCCCAGGTCCCTCGGCTTTTCCTGGAATCCGTTATAGCAATTCTAGGTGCTTATAATAAGAAATTAAGGCCTCTGGGGGTCCGTGGGGCAAAATGCGGGGAACCAGGAGGTCGTGGGGGTAGGCACCCATGTACGCACAACCACCTCATAGTGGTAAAATGTTTGACACCCGGTTCAGGTCCCTCGGTCCTTCCTGGAACCCGCTAGAGCAATTCTATGTGCTTATATTAAGGAATTAAAGCCTCTGGGGAACCGTAGGGCAAAATGCGGGGAACCAGGAGGGCGTGGCGGGTTGGCACCCATGTACGCACAACCACCTCATGGTGGTAAGGAGTTTGACAACCGGCTCAGGTCCCTCGGCATTTCCTGGAATCCGCTAGAGCAATTCTAGGTGCTTATATTTTGGAAATAAGGCCTCTGGGGATCCGTGGGGCAAATTGCGGGGAATCAGGAGGGCGTGGCGGGTAGGCACCCATGTACGCACAACCACCTCATGGTGGTAAAAAGTCTGACACCCAGCCCAGGTCCCTCGGCTCTTCTTGGAATCCGCTATAGCAATTCTAGGTGCTTATAATAAGGAATTAAGGCATCTGGAGGTCCGTGGGGCAAAATGCGGGGAACCAGGAGGGCGTGGCGGGTAGGCACCCATGTACGCACAACCAACTCATGGTGGTAAGAAGTTTGACACCCGGCCCAGGTCCCTCGGCATTTCCTGGAATCCGCTAGAGCAATTCTAGGTGCTTATATTAAGGAAATAAGGCCTCTGGGGATCCGTGGGTCAAATTGCGGGGAACCAGGAGGGCGTGACGGGTAGGCACCCATGTACGCACAACCACCTCATGGTGGTAAGAAATTTGACACCCAGCCCAGGTCCCTCGGCCCTTCCTGGAATCCGCTATAGCAATTCTAGGTGCTTATAATAAGGAATTAAGGCCTCTGGAGGTCCGTGGGGCAAAATGCGGGGAACCAGGAGGGCGTGGCGGGTAGGCACCCATGTAAGCACAACCACCTTATGGTGGTAAAATGTTTGACACCCGGCTCAGGTCCCTCGGCCTTTCCCGGAATTCGTTATAGCAATTCTAGGTGCTTATAATAAGGAAATAAGGCCTCTGGGGATCCATGGGGCAAATTGCGGGGAACCAAGAGGGCGAAGCGGGTAGGCACCCATGTACGCACAACCCCCCTATGGTGGTAAAAAGTTTGACACCCGGCCCAGGTCCCTCGGCTCTTCCTGGAATCCGCTACAGCAATTCTAGGTGCTTATTATAAGGAATTAAGGCCTGTGGGGAACCGTGGGGCAAAATGCGGGGAACCAGGAGGGCGTGGCGGGTAGGCACCCATGAAAGCACAACCACCTTATGGTGGTAAAATGTTTGACACCCGGCTCAGGTCCCTCGGCATTTCCTGGAATCCGCTAGAGCAATTCTAGGTGCTTATATTAAGGAAACAAGGTCTCTGGGGATCCGTAGGGCAAATTGCGGGGAACCAGGAAAGCGTGGCGGGTAGGCACCCATGTACGCACAACCACCTCATGGTGGTAAGAAGTCTGACACCCAGCCCAGGTCCCTCGGCCCTTCATGGAATCCGCTATAGCAATTCTAGCTGCTTATAATAAGGAATTAAGGCCTCTGGGGGTCCGTGGGGCAAAATGCGGGGAACCAGGAGGGCGTGGCGGGTAGGCACCCATGTAAGCACAACCACCTTATGGTGGTAAAATGTTTGACACCCGGTTCAGGTCCCTCGGATTTTCCTGGAATCCGTTATAGCAATTCTAGGTGCTTATAATAAGGAATTAAGGCCTCTGGGGATCCGGGGGGCGAAATGTGGGGAACCAGGAGGGCGTGGCGGGTAGGCATCCATGTACGCACAACCAACTCATGGTGGTAAGAAGTTTGACACCCGGCCCAGGTCCCTCGGCCCTTCCTGGAATCGGTTATAGCAATTCTATGTGCCTATAATAAGGAGTTAAGGCGTCTGGGGGACTGTGGGGCAAATTTTGGGGAACCAGGAGGGTGTGGCGGGTAGGCACCCATGTACGCACAACCACCTCATGGTGGTAAGAAGTTTGACACCCGGCCCAGGTCCCTCGGCATTTCCTGGAATTCGCTAGAGCAATTCTAAGTGCTTATATTAAGGAAATAAGGCCTCTGGGGATCCGTGGGGCAAATTGCGGGGAACCAGGAAGGCGTGGCGGGTAGGCACCCATGTACGCACAACCACCTCATGGTGGTAAGAAGTCTGACACCCAGCCCAGATCCCTCGGCCCTTCCTGGAATCGGTTATAGCAATTCTATGTGCTTATAATAAGGAGTTAAGGCGTCTGGGGGTCTGTGGGGCAAAATGCGGGGAACCAGGTGGGCGTGGCAGGTAGGCACCCATGTACGCACAACCACCTCATGGTGGAAAGAAGTTTGACACCCGGCCCAGGTCCCTCGGCATTTCCTGGAATCCGCTAGAGCAATTCTAGGTGATTGTATTAAGGAAATAAGGCCTCTGGGGGTCCATGGGGCAAAATGCGGGGAACCAGGAGGGCGTGGCGGGTAGGCACCCATGTAAGCACAACCACCTCATGGTGGTAAAATGTTTGACACCCGGCTCAGGTCCCTCGGCTTTTCCTGGAATCCGTTATAGCAATTCTAGGTGCTTATAATAAGGAATTAAGGCCTCTGGGGGACCGTGGGGCAAAATGCGGGGAACCAGGAGGGCGTGGCGGGTAGGCACTCATGTACGCACAACCACCTCATGGTGGTAAGAAGTTTGACACCCAGCCCAGGTCCCTCGACTTTTCCTGGAATCAGTTATAGCAATTCTAAGTGCTTATTATAAGAAATTAAGGACTCTGGGGGACCGTGGGGCAAAATGCGGGGAACCAGGAGGGCGTGGCGGGTAGGCACCCATGTACGCACAACCTCCTCATGGTGGTAAGAAGTTTGACACCCGGCCCAGGTCCCTCGGCTCTTCCTGGAATCCGCTACAGCAATTCTAGGCGCTTATTATAAGAAATTAAGGACTCTGGGGGACCGTGGGGCAAAATGCGGGGAACAAGGAGGGCGTGGCGGGTAGGCACTCATGTACGTACAACCACCTCATGGTGGTAAAATGTTTGACACCCGGCTCAGGTCCCTCGGCTTTTCCTGGAATCCGTTATAGCAATTCTAGGTGCTTATAATAAGGAATTAAGGCCTCTGGGGGACCGTGGGGCAAAATGCGGGGAACCAGGGGGGCGTGGCGGGTAGGCACTCATGTACGCACAACCACCTCATGGTGGTAAGAAGTTTGACACCCAGCCCAGGTCCCTCGACTTTTCCTGGAATCAGTTATAGCAATTCTAAGTGCTTATTATAAGAAATTAAGGACTCTGGGGGACCGTGGGGCAAAATGCGGGGAACCAGGAGGGCGTGGCGGGTAGGCACCCATGTACGCACAACCTCCTCATGGTGGTAAGAAGTTTGACACCCGGCCCAGGTCCCTCGGCTCTTCCTGGAATCCGCTACAGCAATTCTAGGCGCTTATTATAAGAAATTAAGGACTCTGGGGGACCGTGGGGCAAAATGCGGGGAACAAGGAGGGCGTGGCGGGTAGGCACTCATGTACGTACAACCACCTCATGGTGGTAAGAAGTTTGACACCCGGCCCAGGTCCCTCGGCATTTCCTGGAATCCGCTAGAGCAATTCTAAGTGCTTATATTAAGGAATTAAAGCCTCTGGGGAACGGTGGGGCAAAATGCGGGGAACCAGGAGGGCGTGACGGGTAGGCACCCATGTACGCATAACCACCTCATGGTGGTAAGATGTTTGACACCCGGCCCAGGTCCCTCGGCTCTTCCTGGAATCCGCTACAGCAATTCTAGGCGCTTATTATAAGGAATTAAGGCGTCTGGGGGTCTGTGGGGCAAAATGCGGGGAACCAGGTGGGCGTGGCAGGTAGGCACCCATGTACGCACAACCACCTCATGGTGGAAAGAAGTTTGACACCCGGCCCAGGTCCCTCGGCATTTCCTGGAATCCGCTAGAGCAATTCTAGGTGATTGTATTAAGGAAATAAGGCCTCTGGGGGTCCATGGGGCAAAATGCGGGGAACCAGGAGGGCGTGGCGGGTAGGCACCCATGTAAGCACAACCACCTCATGGTGGTAAAATGTTTGACACCCGGCTCAGGTCCCTCGGCTTTTCCTGGAATCCGTTATAGCAATTCTAGGTGCTTATAATAAGGAATTAAGGCCTCTGGGGGACCGTGGGGCAAAATGCGGGGAACCAGGAGGGCGTGGCGGGTAGGCACTCATGTACGCACAACCACCTCATGGTGGTAAGAAGTTTGACACCCAGCCCAGGTCCCTCGACTTTTCCTGGAATCAGTTATAGCAATTCTAAGTGCTTATTATAAGAAATTAAGGACTCTGGGGGACCGTGGGGCAAAATGCGGGGAACCAGGAGGGCGTGGCGGGTAGGCACCCATGTACGCACAACCTCCTCATGGTGGTAAGAAGTTTGACACCCGGCCCAGGTCCCTCGGCTCTTCCTGGAATCCGCTACAGCAATTCTAGGCGCTTATTATAAGAAATTAAGGACTCTGGGGGACCGTGGGGCAAAATGCGGGGAACAAGGAGGGCGTGGCGGGTAGGCACTCATGTACGTACAACCACCTCATGGTGGTAAAATGTTTGACACCCGGCTCAGGTCCCTCGGCTTTTCCTGGAATCCGTTATAGCAATTCTAGGTGCTTATAATAAGGAATTAAGGCCTCTGGGGGACCGTGGGGCAAAATGCGGGGAACCAGGGGGGCGTGGCGGGTAGGCACTCATGTACGCACAACCACCTCATGGTGGTAAGAAGTTTGACACCCAGCCCAGGTCCCTCGACTTTTCCTGGAATCAGTTATAGCAATTCTAAGTGCTTATTATAAGAAATTAAGGACTCTGGGGGACCGTGGGGCAAAATGCGGGGAACCAGGAGGGCGTGGCGGGTAGGCACCCATGTACGCACAACCTCCTCATGGTGGTAAGAAGTTTGACACCCGGCCCAGGTCCCTCGGCTCTTCCTGGAATCCGCTACAGCAATTCTAGGCGCTTATTATAAGAAATTAAGGACTCTGGGGGACCGTGGGGCAAAATGCGGGGAACAAGGAGGGCGTGGCGGGTAGGCACTCATGTACGTACAACCACCTCATGGTGGTAAGAAGTTTGACACCCGGCCCAGGTCCCTCGGCATTTCCTGGAATCCGCTAGAGCAATTCTAAGTGCTTATATTAAGGAATTAAAGCCTCTGGGGAACGGTGGGGCAAAATGCGGGGAACCAGGAGGGCGTGACGGGTAGGCACCCATGTACGCATAACCACCTCATGGTGGTAAGATGTTTGACACCCGGCCCAGGTCCCTCGGCTCTTCCTGGAATCCGCTACAGCAATTCTAGGCGCTTATTATAAGGAATTAAGGCCTCTGGGGGTCCGTGAGGCAAAATGCAGGGAACCAGGAGGGCGTGGCGGGTAGGCACCAATGTACGCACAACCACCTCATGGTGGTAAGAAGTTTGACACCCAGCCCAGGTCCCTCGGCTTTTCCTGGAATCCGTTATAGCAATTCTAGGTGCTTATAATAAGGAATTAAGGCCTCTGGGGACCCGGGGGGCAAAATGTGGGGAACGAGAAGGGCGTGGCGGTAGGCACCTATGTACGCACAACCACCTCATGGTGGTAAGAAGTTTGACACCCAGCCCAGGTCCCTCGGCCCTTCCTGGAATCGGTTATAGCAATTCTATGTGCCTATAATAAGGAGTTAAGGCGTCTGGGGGTCTGTGGGGCAAAATGCGGGGAACCAGGAGGGCGTGGCGGGTAGGCACCCATGTACGCACAACCAACTCATGGTGGTAAGAAGTTTGACACCCGGCCCAGGTCCCTCGGCATTTCCTGGAATCCGCTAGAGCAATTCTAGGTGCTTATATTAAGGAAATAAGGCCTCTGGGGATCCGTGGGTCAAATTGCGGGGAACCAGGAGGGCGTGGCGGGTAGGCACCCATGTACGCACAACCACCTCATGGTGGTAAGAAATTTGACACCCAGCCCAGGTCCCTCGGCCCTTCCTGGAATCCGCTAGAGCAATTCTAGGTGCTTATATTAAGGAAATAAGGCCTCTGGGGATCCGTGAGGCAAATTGCGGGGAACCAGGAGGGCGTGGCGGGTAGGCACCCATGTACGCACAACCAACTCATGGTGGTAAGAAGTTTGACACCCAGCCCAGGTCCCTCGGCCCTTCCTGGAATCAGCTATAGCAATTTTAGGTGCTTATATTGAGGAATCTAGGCCTCTGGGGGTCTGTGGGGCAAATTGCGGGGAACCAGGAGGGCGTGGCGGGTAGGCACCCATGTACGCACAACCACCTCATAGTGGTAAGATGTCTGACACCCAGCCCAGGTCCCTCGGCCTTTCTTGGTATCCGTTAGAGCAATTCTAAGTGCTTATATTAAGGAAATAAGGCCTCTGGGGTCCCGTGGGGCAAAATGCGGGGAACCAGGAGGGCGTGGCGAGTAGGCACCCATGGACGCACAACCACCTCATGGTGGTAAGAAGTTTGACACCCGGCCCAGGTCCTACGGCCCTTCCTGGAATCCGCTATAGCAATTCTAGGTGCTTATAATAAGGAATTAAGGCCTCTGGGGGTCCGTGAGGCAAAATGCAGGGAACCAGGAGGGCGTGGCGGGTAGGCACCAATGTACGCACAACCACCTCATGGTGGTAAGAAGTTTGACACCCAGCCCAGGTCCCTCGGCTTTTCCTGGAATCCGTTATAGCAATTCTAGGTGCTTATAATAAGGAATTAAGGCCTCTGGGGATCCGGGGGGCAAAATGTGGGGAACGAGAAGGGCGTGGCGGGTAGGCACCTATGTACGCACAACCACCTCATGGTGGTAAGAAGTTTGACACCCGGCCCAGGTCCAACGGCCCTTCCTGGAATCCGCTATAGCAATTCTAGGTGCTTATAATAAGGAATTAAGGCCTCTGGGGGTCCGTGGGGCAAAATGCGGGGAACCAGGAGGGCGTGGCGGGTAGGCACCCATGAAAGCACAACCACCTTATGGTGGTAAAATGTTTGACACCCGGCTCAGGTCCCTCGGCATTTCCTGGAATCCGCTAGAGCAATTCTAGGTGCTTATATTAAGGAAACAAGGCCTCTGGGGATCCGTGGGGCAAATTGCGGGGAACCAGGAAAGCGTGGCGGGTAGGCACCCATGTACGCACAACCACCTCATGGTGGTAAGAAGTCTGACACCCAGCCCAGGTCCCTCGGCCCTTCATGGAATCCGCTATAGCAATTCTAGCTGCTTATAATAAGGAATTAAGGCCTCTGGGGGTCCGTGGGGAAAAATGCGGGGAACCAGGAGGGCGTGGCGGGTAGGCACCCATGTAAGCACAACCACCTTATGGTGGTAAAATGTTTGACACCCGGTTCAGGTCCCTCGGATTTTCCTGGAATCCGTTATAGCAATTCTAGGTGCTTATAATAAGGAATTAAGGCCTCTGGGGATCCGGGGGGCGAAATGTGGGGAACCAGGAGGGCGTGGCGGGTAGGCATCCATGTACGCACAACCAACTCATGGTGGTAAGAAGTTTGACACCCGGCCCAGGTCCCTCGGCCCTTCCTGGAATCGGTTATAGCAATTCTATGTGCCTATAATAAGGAGTTAAGGCGTCTGGGGGACTGTGGGGCAAATTTTGGGGAACCAGGAAGGTGTGGCGGGTAGGCACCCATGTACGCACAACCACCTCATGGTGGTAAGAAGTTTGACACCCGGCCCAGGTCCCTCGGCATTTCCTGGAATTCGCTAGAGCAATTCTAAGTGCTTATATTAAGGAAATAAGGCCTCTGGGGATCCGTGGGGCAAATTGCGGGGAACCAGGAAGGCGTGGCGGGTAGGCACCCATGTACGCACAACCACCTCATGGTGGTAAGAAGTCTGACACCCAGCCCAGATCCCTCGGCCCTTCCTGGAATCGGTTATAGCAATTCTATGTGCTTATAATAAGGAGTTAAGGCGTCTGGGGGTCTGTGGGGCAAAATGCGGGGAACCAGGTGGGCGTGGCAGGTAGGCACCCATGTACGCACAACCACCTCATGGTGGAAAGAAGTTTGACACCCGGCCCAGGTCCCTCGGCATTTCCTGGAATCCGCTAGAGCAATTCTAGGTGATTGTATTAAGGAAATAAGGCCTCTGGGGGTCCATGGGGCAAAATGCGGGGAACCAGGAGGGCGTGGCGGGTAGGCACCCATGTAAGCACAACCACCTCATGGTGGTAAAATGTTTGACACCCGGCTCAGGTCCCTCGGCTTTTCCTGGAATCCGTTATAGCAATTCTAGGTGCTTATAATAAGGAATTAAGGCCTCTGGGGGACCGTGGGGCAAAATGCGGGGAACCAGGAGGGCGTGGCGGGTAGGCACTCATGTACGCACAACCACCTCATGGTGGTAAGAAGTTTGACACCCAGCCCAGGTCCCTCGACTTTTCCTGGAATCAGTTATAGCAATTCTAAGTGCTTATTATAAGAAATTAAGGACTCTGGGGGACCGTGGGGCAAAATGCGGGGAACCAGGAGGGCGTGGCGGGTAGGCACCCATGTACGCACAACCTCCTCATGGTGGTAAGAAGTTTGACACCCGGCCCAGGTCCCTCGGCTCTTCCTGGAATCCGCTACAGCAATTCTAGGCGCTTATTATAAGAAATTAAGGACTCTGGGGGACCGTGGGGCAAAATGCGGGGAACAAGGAGGGCGTGGCGGGTAGGCACTCATGTACGTACAACCACCTCATGGTGGTAAAATGTTTGACACCCGGCTCAGGTCCCTCGGCTTTTCCTGGAATCCGTTATAGCAATTCTAGGTGCTTATAATAAGGAATTAAGGCCTCTGGGGGACCGTGGGGCAAAATGCGGGGAACCAGGGGGGCGTGGCGGGTAGGCACTCATGTACGCACAACCACCTCATAGTGGTAAGAAGTTTGACACCCAGCCCAGGTCCCTCGACTTTTCCTGGAATCAGTTATAGCAATTCTAAGTGCTTATTATAAGAAATTAAGGACTCTGGGGGACCGTGGGGCAAAATGCGGGGAACCAGGAGGGCGTGGCGGGTAGGCACCCATGTACGCACAACCTCCTCATGGTGGTAAGAAGTTTGACACCCGGCCCAGGTCCCTCGGCTCTTCCTGGAATCCGCTACAGCAATTCTAGGCGCTTATTATAAGAAATTAAGGACTCTGGGGGACCGTGGGGCAAAATGCGGGGAACAAGGAGGGCGTGGCGGGTAGGCACTCATGTACGTACAACCACCTCATGGTGGTAAGAAGTTTGACACCCGGCCCAGGTCCCTCGGCATTTCCTGGAATCCGCTAGAGCAATTCTAAGTGCTTATATTAAGGAATTAAAGCCTCTGGGGAACGGTGGGGCAAAATGCGGGGAACCAGGAGGGCGTGACGGGTAGGCACCCATGTACGCATAACCACCTCATGGTGGTAAGATGTTTGACACCCGGCCCAGGTCCCTCGGCTCTTCCTGGAATCCGCTACAGCAATTCTAGGCGCTTATTATAAGGAATTAAGGCCTCTGGGGGTCCGTGAGGCAAAATGCAGGGAACCAGGAGGGCGTGGCGGGTAGGCACCAATGTACGCACAACCACCTCATGGTGGTAAGAAGTTTGACACCCAGCCCAGGTCCCTCGGCTTTTCCTGGAATCCGTTATAGCAATTCTAGGTGCTTATAATAAGGAATTAAGGCCTCTGGGGACCCGGGGGGCAAAATGTGGGGAACGAGAAGGGCGTGGCGGGTAGGCACCTATGTACGCACAACCACCTCATGGTGGTAAGAAGTTTGACACGCGGCCCAGGTCCAACGGCCCTTCCTGGAATCCGCTATAGCAATTCTAGGTGCTTATAATAAGGAATTAAGGCCTCTGGGGGTCCGTGGGGCAAAATGCGGGGAACCAGGAGAGAGTGGCGGGTAGGCACCCATGTAAGCACAACCACCTTATGGTGGTAAAATGTTTGACACCCGGCTCAGGTCCCTCGGCATTTCCTGGAATCCGCTAGAGCAATTCTAGGTGCTTATATTAAGGAAACAAGGCCTCTGGGGATCCGTGGGGCAAATTGCGGGGAACCAGGAAAGCGTGGCGGGTAGGCACCCATGTACGCACAACCACCTCATGGTGGTAAGAAGTCTGACACCCAGCCCAGGTCCCTCGGCCCTTCATGGAATCCGCTATAGCAATTCTAGCTGCTTATAATAAGGAATTAAGGCCTCTGGGGACCCGGGGGGCAAAATGTGGGGAACGAGAAGGGCGTGGCGGGTAGGCACTCATGTACGCACAACCACCTCATGGTGGTAAGAAGTTTGACACCCGGCCCAGGTCCCTCGGCTCTTCCTGGAATCCGCTACAGCAATTCTAGGCGCTTAATATAAGGAATTAAGGCCTCTGGGGAACCGTGGGGCAAAATGCGGGGAACCAGGTGGGCGTGGCAAGTAGGCACCAATGTACGCATAACCACCTCATGGTGGTAAGAAGTTTGACACCCAGCCCAGGTCCCCCGGCTTTTCCTGGAATCCGTTATAGCAATTCTAGGTGCTTATAATAAGGAATTAAGGCCTCTGGGGTTCCGTGGGGCAAAATGCCGGGAACCAGGAGGGCGTGGCGGGTAGGCACCCATGTACGCACAACCACCTCATGGTGGTAAAAAGTTTGACACCCGGCCCAGGTCCCTCGGCATTTCCTGGAATCCGCTAGAGCAATTCTAAGTGCTTATATTAAGGAATTAAAGCCTCTGGGGAACGGTGGGGCAAAATGCGGGGAACCAGGTGGGCGTGGCAAGTAGGCACCAATGTACGCATAACCACCTCATGGTGGTAAGAAGTTTGACACCCAGCCCAGGTCCCCCGGCTTTTCCTGGAATCCGTTATAGCAATTCTAGGTGCTTATAATAAGGAATTAAGGCCTCTGGGGTTCCGTGGGGCAAAATGCCGGGAACCAGGAGGGCGTGGCGGGTAGGCACCCATGTACGCACAACCACCTCATGGTGGTAAAAAGTTTGACACCCGGCCCAGGTCCCTCGGCATTTCCTGGAATCCGCTAGAGCAATTCTAAGTGCTTATATTAAGGAATTAAAGCCTCTGGGGAACGGTGGGGCAAAATGCGGGGAACCAGGAGGGCGTGGCGGGTAGGCACCCATGTACGCATAACCACCTCATGGTGGTAAGATGTTTGACACCCGGCCCAGGTCCCTCGGCTCTTCCTGGAATCCGCTACAGCAATTCTAGGTGCTTATTATAAGGAATTAAGGCCTCTGGGGAACCGTGGGGCAATATGCGGGGAACCAGGAGGGCGTGGCGGGTAAGCACCCATGTACGCACAACCCCCCCATGGTGGTAAAAAGTTTGACACCCGGCCCAGGTCCCTCGGCTCTTCCTGGAATCCGCTACAGCAATTCTAGGTGCTTATTATAAGGAATTAAGGCCTGTGAGGAACCGTGGGGCAAAATGCGGGGAACCAGGAGGGCGTGGCGGGTAGGCACCAATGTACGCATAACCACCTCATGGTGGTAAGAAGTTTGACACCCAGCCCAGGTCCCTCGGCTTTTCCTGGAATCCGTTATAGCAATTCTAGGTGCTTATAATAAGGAATTAAGGCCTCTGGGGTTCCGTGGGGCAAAATGCGGGGAACCAGGAGGGCGTGGCGGGTAGGCACCCATGTACGCACAACCACCTCATGGTGGTAAGAAGTTTGACACCCGGCCCAGGTCCCTCGGCTCTTCCTGGAATCCGCTACAGCAATTCTAGGTGCTTATTATAAAGAATTAAGGCCTCTGGGGAACCGTGGGGCAAAATGCGGGGAACCAGGAGGGCGTGGCGGGTAGGCATCAATGTACGCACAACCACCTCATGGTGGTAAGAAGTTTGACACCCAGCCCAGGTCCCTCGGCTTTTCCTGGAATCCGTTATAGCAATTCTAGGTGCTTATAATAAGAAATTAAGGCCTCTGGGGGTCCGTGGGGCAAAATGCGGGGAACCAGGAGGTCGTGGGGGTAGGCACCCATGTACGCACAACCACCTCATAGTGGTAAAATGTTTGACACCCGGTTCAGGTCCCTCGGTCCTTCCTGGAACCCGCTAGAGCAATTCTATGTGCTTATATTAAGGAATTAAAGCCTCTGGGGAACCGTAGGGCAAAATGCGGGGAACCAGGAGGGCGTGGCGGGTTGGCACCCATGTACGCACAACCACCTCATGGTGGTAAGGAGTTTGACAACCGGCTCAGGTCCCTCGGCATTTCCTGGAATCCGCTAGAGCAATTCTAGGTGCTTATATTTTGGAAATAAGGCCTCTGGGGATCCGTGGGGCAAATTGCGGGGAATCAGGAGGGCGTGGCGGGTAGGCACCCATGTACGCACAACCACCTCATGGTGGTAAAAAGTCTGACACTCAGCCCAGGTCCCTCGGCTCTTCCTGGAATCCGCTATAGCAATTCTAGGTGCTTATAATAAGGAATTAAGGCATCTGGAGGTCCGTGGGGCAAAATGCGGGGAACCAGGAGGGCGTGGCGGGTAGGCACCCATGTAAGCACAACCACCTTATGGTGGTAAAATGTTTGACACCCGGCTCAGGTCCCTCGGCCTTTCCCGGAATTCGTTATAGCAATTCTAGGTGCTTATAATAAGGAAATAAGGCCTCTGGGGATCCATGGGGCAAATTGCGGGGAACCAAGAGGGCGAAGCGGGTAGGCACCCATGTACGCACAACCAACTCATGGTGGTAAGAAGTTTGACACCCAGCCCAGGTCCCTCGGCCCTTCCTGGAATCGGTTATAGCAATTCTATGTGCCTATAATAAGGAGTTAAGGCGTCTGGGGGTGTGTGGGGCAAAATGCGGGGAACCAGGAGGGCGTGGCGGGTAGGCACCCATGTACGCACAACCAACTCATGGTGGTAAGAAGTTTGACACCCGGCCCAGGTCCCTCGGCATTTCCTGGAATCCGCTAGAGCAATTCTAGGTGCTTATATTAAGGAAATAAGGCCTCTGGGGATCCGTGGGTCAAATTGCGGGGAACCAGGAGGGCGTGGCGGGTAGGCACCCATGTACGCACAACCACCTCATGGTGGTAAGAAATTTGACACCCAGCCCAGGTCCCTCGGCCCTTCCTGGAATCCGCTATAGCAATTCTAGGTGCTTATAATAAGGAATTAAGGCCTCTGGAGGTCCGTGGGGCAAAATGCGGGGAACCAGGAGGGCGTGGCGGGTAGGCACCCATGTAAGCACAACCACCTTATGGTGGTAAAATGTTTGACACCCGGCTCAGGTCCCTCGGCCTTTCCCGGAATTCGTTATAGCAATTCTAGGTGCTTATAATAAGGAAATAAGGCCTCTGGGGATCCATGGGGCAAATTGCGGGGAACCAAGAGGGCGAAGCGGGTAGGCACCCATGTACGCACAACCCCCCTATGGTGGTAAAAAGTTTGACACCCGGCCCAGGTCCCTCGGCTCTTCCTGGAATCCGCTACAGCAATTCTAGGTGCTTATTATAAGGAATTAAGGCCTGTGGGGAACCGTGGGGCAAAATGCGGGGAACCAGGAGGGCGTGGCGGGTAGGCACCAATGTACGCATAACCACCTCATGGTGGTAAGAAGTTTGACACCCAGCCCAGGTCCATCGGCTTTTCCTGGAATCCGTTATAGCAATTCTAGGTGCTTATAATAAGGAATTAAGGCCTCTGGGGTTCCGTGGGGCAAAATGCGGGGAACCAGGAGGGCGTGGCGGGTTGGCACCCATGTACGCACAACCACCTCATGGTGGTAAGAAGTTTGACACCCGGCCCAGGTCCCTCGGCTCTTCCTGGAATCCGCTACAGCAATTCTAGGTGCTTATTATAAAGAATTAAGGCCTCTGGGGAACCGTGGGGCAAAATGCGGGGAACCAGGAGGGCGTGGCGGGTAGGCTTCAATGTACGCACAACCACCTCATGGTGGTAAGAAGTTTGACATCCAGCCCAGGTCCCTCGGCTTTTCCTGGAATCCGTTATAGCAATTCTAGGTGCTTATAATAAGAAATTAAGGCCTCTGGGGGTCCGTGGGGCAAAATGCGGGGAACCAGGAGGTCGTGGGGGTAGGCACCCATGTACGCACAACCACCTCATAGTGGTAAAATGTTTGACACCCGGTTCAGGTCCCTCGGTCCTTCCTGGAACCCGCTAGAGCAATTCTATGTGCTTATATTAAGGAATTAAAGCCTCTGGGAACCGTGGGGAAAAATGCGGGGAACCAGGAGGGCGTGGCGGGTTGGCACCCATGTACGCACAACCACCTCATGGTGGTAAGGAGTTTGACAACCGGCTCAGGTCCCTCGGCATTTCCTGGAATCCGCTAGAGCAATTCTAGGTGCTTATATTTTGGAAATAAGGCCTCTTGGGATCCGTGGGGCAAATTGCGGGGAACCAGGAGGGCGTGGCGGGTAGGCACCCATGTACGCACAACCAACTCATGGTGGTAAGAAGTTTGACACCCGGCCCAGGTCCCTCGGCATTTCCTGGAATCCGCTAGAGCAATTCTAGGTGCTTATATTAAGGAAATAAGGCCTCTGGGGATCCGTGGGTCAAATTGCGGGGAACCAGGAGGGCGTGGCGGGTAGGCACCCATGTACGCACAACCACCTCATGGTGGTAAGAAATTTGACACCCAGCCCAGGTCCCTCGGCCCTTCCTGGAATCAGCTATAGCAATTTTAGGTGCTTATATTGAGGAATCTAGGCCTCTGGGGGTCTGTGGGGCAAATTGCGGGGAACCAGGAGGGCGTGGCGGGTAGGCACCCATGTACGCACAACCACCTCATAGTGGTAAGATGTCTGACACCCAGCCCAGGTCCCTCGGCCTTTCTTGGTATCCGTTAGAGCAATTCTAAGTGCTTATATTAAGGAAATAAGGCCTCTGGGGTCCCGTGGGGCAAAATGCGGGGAACCAGGAGGGCGTGGCGAGTAGGCACCCATAGACGCACAACCACCTCATGGTGGTAAGAAGTTTGACACCCGGCCCAGGTCCTACGGCCCTTCCTGGAATCCGCTATAGCAATTCTAGGTGCTTATAATAAGGAATTAAGGCCTCTGGGGGTCCGTGAGGCAAAATGCAGGGAACCAGGAGGGCGTGGCGGGTAGGCACCAATGTACGCACAACCACCTCATGGTGGTAAGAAGTTTGACACCCAGCCCAGGTCCCTCGGCTTTTCCTGGAATCCGTTATAGCAATTCTAGGTGCTTATAATAAGGAATTAAGGCCTCTGGGGATCCGGGGGGCAAAATGCGGGGAACGAGAAGGGCGTGGCGGGTAGGCACCTATGTACGCACAACCACCTCATGGTGGTAAGAAGTTTGACACCCGGCCCAGGTCCAACGGCCCTTCCTGGAATCCGCTATAGCAATTCTAGGTGCTTATAATAAGGAATTAAGGCCTCTGGGGGTCCGTGGGGCAAAATGCGGGGAACCAGGAGGGCGTGGCGGGTAGGCACCCATGTAAGCACAACCACCTTATGGTGGTAAAATGTTTGACACCCGGCTCAGGTCCCTCGGCCTTTCCCGGAATTCGTTATAGCAATTCTAGGTGCTTATAATAAGGAAATAAGGCCTCTGGGGATCCATGGGGCAAATTGCGGGGAACCAAGAGGGCGAAGCGGGTAGGCACCCATGTACGCACAACCAACTCATGGTGGTAAGAAGTTTGACACCCAGCCCAAGTCCCTCGGCCCTTCCTGGAATCGGTTATAGCAATTCTATGTGCCTATAATAAGGAGTTAAGGCGTCTGGGGGTGTGTGGGGCAAAATGCGGGGAACCAGGAGGGCGTGGCGGGTAGGCACCCATGTACGCACAACCAACTCATGGTGGTAAGAAGTTTGACACCCGGCCCAGGTCCCTCGGCATTTCCTGGAATCCGCTAGAGCAATTCTAGGTGCTTATATTAAGGAAATAAGGCCTCTGGGGATCCGTGGGTCAAATTGCGGGGAACCAGGAGGGCGTGGCGGGTAGGCACCCATGTACGCACAACCACCTCATGGTGGTAAGAAATTTGACACCCAGCCCAGGTCCCTCGGCCCTTCCTGGAATCCGCTATAGCAATTCTAGGTGCTTATAATAAGGAATTAAGGCCTCTGGAGGTCCGTGGGGCAAAATGCGGGGAACCAGGAGGGCGTGGCGGGTAGGCACCCATGTAAGCACAACCACCTTATGGTGGTAAAATGTTTGACACCCGGCTCAGGTCCCTCGGCCTTTCCCGGAATTCGTTATAGCAATTCTAGGTGCTTATAATAAGGAAATAAGGCCTCTGGGGATCCATGGGGCAAATTGCGGGGAACCAAGAGGGCGAAGCGGGTAGGCACCCATGTACGCACAACCCCCCTATGGTGGTAAAAAGTTTGACACCCGGCCCAGGTCCCTCGGCTCTTCCTGGAATCCGCTACAGCAATTCTAGGTGCTTATTATAAGGAATTAAGGCCTGTGGGGAACCGTGGGGCAAAATGCGGGGAACCAGGAGGGCGTGGCGGGTAGGCACCAATGTACGCATAACCACCTCATGGTGGTAAGAAGTTTGACACCCAGCCCAGGTCCCTCGGCTTTTCCTGGAATCCGTTATAGCAATTCTAGGTGCTTATAATAAGGAATTAAGGCCTCTGGGGTTCCGTGGGGCAAAATGCGGGGAACCAGGAGGGCGTGGCGGGTTGGCACCCATGTACGCACAACCACCTCATGGTGGTAAGAAGTTTGACACCCGGCCCAGGTCCCTCGGCTCTTCCTGGAATCCGCTACAGCAATTCTAGGTGCTTATTATAAAGAATTAAGGCCTCTGGGGAACCGTGGGGCAAAATGCGGGGAACCAGGAGGGCGTGGCGGGTAGGCATCAATGTACGCACAACCACCTCATGGTGGTAAGAAGTTTGACATCCAGCCCAGGTCCCTCGGCTTTTCCTGGAATCCGTTATAGCAATTCTAGGTGCTTATAATAAGAAATTAAGGCCTCTGGGGGTCCGTGGGGCAAAATGCGGGGAACCAGGAGGTCGTGGGGGTAGGCACCCATGTACGCACAACCACCTCATAGTGGTAAAATGTTTGACACCCGGTTCAGGTCCCTCGGTCCTTCCTGGAACCCGCTAGAGCAATTCTATGTGCTTATATTAAGGAATTAAAGCCTCTGGGAACCGTGGGGCAAAATGCGGGGAACCAGGAGGGCGTGGCGGGTTGGCACCCATGTACGCACAACCACCTCATGGTGGTAAGGAGTTTGACAACCGGCTCAGGTCCCTCGGCATTTCCTGGAATCCGCTAGAGCAATTCTAGGTGCTTATATTTTGGAAATAAGGCCTCTTGGGATCCGTGGGGCAAATTGCGGGGAACCAGGGGGGCGTGGCGGGTAGGCACCCATGTACGCACAACCACCTCATGGTGGTAAAAAGTCTGACACCCAGCCCAGGTCCCTCGGCTCTTCCTGGAATCCGCTATAGCAATTCTAGGTGCTTATAATAAGGAATTAAGGCCTCTGGAGGTCCGTGGGGCAAAATGCGGGGAACCAGGAGGGCGTGGCGGGTAGGCACCCATGTAAGCACAACCACCTTATGGTGGTAAAATGTTTGACACCCGGCTCAGGTCCCTCGGCCTTTCCCGGAATTCGTTATAGCAATTCTAGGTGCTTATAATAAGGAAATAAGGCCTCTGGGGATCCATGGGGCAAATTGCGGGGAACCAAGAGGGCGAAGCGGGTAGGCACCCATGTACGCACAACCAACTCATGGTGGTAAGAAGTTTGACACCCAGCCCAGGTCCCTCGGCCCTTCCTGGAATCGGTTATAGCAATTCTATGTGCCTATAATAAGGAGTTAAGGCGTCTGGGGGTCTGTGGGGCAAAATGCGGGGAACCAGGAGGGCGTGGCGGGTAGGCACCCATGTACGCACAACCAACTCATGGTGGTAAGAAGTTTGACACCCGGCCCAGGTCCCTCGGCATTTCCTGGAATCCGCTAGAGCAATTCTAGGTGCTTATATTAAGGAAATAAGGCCTCTGGGGATCCGTGGGTCAAATTGCGGGGAACCAGGAGGGCGTGGCGGGTAGGCACCCATGTACGCACAACCACCTCATGGTGGTAAGAAATTTGACACCCAGCCCAGGTCCCTCGGCCCTTCCTGGAATCAGCTATAGCAATTTTAGGTGCTTATATTGAGGAATCTAGGCCTCTGGGGGTCTGTGGGGCAAATTGCGGGGAACCAGGAGGGCGTGGCGGGTAGGCACCCATGTACGCACAACCACCTCATAGTGGTAAGATGTCTGACACCCAGCCCAGGTCCCTCGGCCTTTCTTGGTATCCGTTAGAGCAATTCTAAGTGCTTATATTAAGGAAATAAGGCCTCTGGGGTCCCGTGGGGCAAAATGCGGGGAACCAGGAGGGCGTGGCGAGTAGGCACCCATGGACGCACAACCACCTCATGGTGGTAAGAAGTTTGACACCCGGCCCAGGTCCTACGGCCCTTCCTGGAATCCGCTATAGCAATTCTAGGTGCTTATAATAAGGAATTAAGGCCTCTGGGGGTCCGTGAGGCAAAATGCAGGGAACCAGGAAGGCGTGGCGGGTAGGCACCAATGTACGCACAACCACCTCATGGTGGTAAGAAGTTTGACACCCAGCCCAGGTCCCTCGGCTTTTCCTGGAATCCGTTATAGCAATTCTAGGTGCTTATAATAAGGAATTAAGGCCTCTGGGGATCCGGGGGGCAAAATGCGGGGAACGAGAAGGGCGTGGCGGGTAGGCACCTATGTACGCACAACCACCTCATGGTGGTAAGAAGTTTGACACCCGGCCCAGGTCCAACGGCCCTTCCTGGAATCCGCTATAGCAATTCTAGGTGCTTATAATAAGGAATTAAGGCCTCTGGGGGTCCGTGGGGCAAAATGCGGGGAACCAGGAGGGCGTGGCGGGTAGGCACCCATGAAAGCACAACCACCTTATGGTGGTAAAATGTTTGACACCCGGCTCAGGTCCCTCGGCATTTCCTGGAATCCGCTAGAGCAATTCTAGGTGCTTATATTAAGGAAACAAGGCCTCTGGGGATCCGTGGGGCAAATTGCGGGGAACCAGGAAAGCGTGGCGGGTAGGCACCCATGTACGCACAACCACCTCATGGTGGTAAGAAGTCTGACACCCAGCCCAGGTCCCTCGGCCCTTCATGGAATCCGCTATAGCAATTCTAGCTGCTTATAATAAGGAATTAAGGCCTCTGGGGGTCCGTGGGGCAAAATGCGGGGAACCAGGAGGGCGTGGCGGGTAGGCACCCATGTAAGCACAACCACCTTATGGTGGTAAAATGTTTGACACCCGGTTCAGGTCCCTCGGATTTTCCTGGAATCCGTTATAGCAATTCTAGGTGCTTATAATAAGGAATTAAGGCCTCTGGGGATCCGGGGGGCGAAATGTGGGGAACCAGGAGGGCGTGGCGGGTAGGCACCCATGTACGCACAACCAACTCATGGTGGTAAGAAGTTTGACACCCAGCCCAGGTCCCTCGGCCCTTCCTGGAATCAGCTATAGCAATTTTAGGTGCTTATATTGAGGAATCTAGGCCTCTGGGGGTCTGTGGGGCAAATTGCGGGGAACCAGGAGGGCGTGGCGGGTAGGCACCCATGTACGCACAACCACCTCATAGTGGTAAGATGTCTGACACCCAGCCCAGGTCCCTCGGCCTTTCTTGGTATCCGTTAGAGCAATTCTAAGTGCTTATATTAAGGAAATAAGGCCTCTGGGGTCCCGTGGGGCAAAATGCGGGGAACCAGGAGGGCGTGGCGAGTAGGCACCCATGGACGCACAACCACCTCATGGTGGTAAGAAGTTTGACACCCGGCCCAGGTCCTACGGCCCTTCCTGGAATCCGCTATAGCAATTCTAGGTGCTTATAATAAGGAATTAAGGCCTCTGGGGGTCCGTGAGGCAAAATGCAGGGAACCAGGAGGGCGTGGCGGGTAGGCACCAATGTACGCACAACCACCTCATGGTGGTAAGAAGTTTGACACCCAGACCAGGTCCCTCGGCTTTTCCTGGAATCCGTTATAGCAATTCTAGGTGCTTATAATAAGGAATTAAGGCCTCTGGGGATCCGGGGGGCAAAATGCGGGGAACGAGAAGGGCGTGGCGGGTAGGCACCTATGTACGCACAACCACCTCATGGTGGTAAGAAGTTTGACACCCGGCCCAGGTCCAACGGCCCTTCCTGGAATCCGCTATAGCAATTCTAGGTGCTTATAATAAGGAATTAAGGCCTCTGGGGGTCCGTGGGGCAAAATGCGGGGAACCAGGAGGGCGTGGCGGGTAGGCACCCATGAAAGCACAACCACCTTATGGTGGTAAAATGTTTGACACCCGGCTCAGGTCCCTCGGCATTTCCTGGAATCCGCTAGAGCAATTCTAGGTGCTTATATTAAGGAAACAAGGCCTCTGGGGATCCGTGGGGCAAATTGCGGGGAACCAGGAAAGCGTGGCGGGTAGGCACCCATGTACGCACAACCACCTCATGGTGGTAAGAAGTCTGACACCCAGCCCAGGTCCCTCGGCCCTTCATGGAATCCGCTATAGCAATTCTGGCTGCTTATAATAAGGAATTAAGGCCTCTGGGGGTCCGTGGGGCAAAATGCGGGGAACCAGGAGGGCGTGGCGGGTAGGCACCCATGTAAGCACAACCACCTTATGGTGGTAAAATGTTTGACACCCGGTTCAGGTCCCTCGGATTTTCCTGGAATCCGTTATAGCAATTCTAGGTGCTTATAATAAGGAATTAAGGCCTCTGGGGATCCGGGGGGCGAAATGTGGGGAACCAGGAGGGCGTGGCGGGTAGGCACCCATGTACGCACAACCACCTCATGGTGGTAAGAAGTCTGACACCCAGCCCAGGTCCCTCGGCCCTTCATGGAATCCGCTATAGCAATTCTAGCTGCTTATAATAAGGAATTAAGGCTTCTGGGGGTCCGTGGGGCAAAATGCGGGGAACCAGGAGGGCGTGGCGGGTAGGCACCCATGTAAGCACAACCACCTTATGGTGGTAAAATGTTTGACACCCGGTTCAGGTCCCTCGGATTTTCCTGGAATCCGTTATAGCAATTCTAGGTGCTTATAATAAGGAATTAAGGCCTCTGGGGATCCGGGGGGCGAAATGTGGGGAACCAGGAGGGCGTGGCGGGTAGGCACCCATGTACGCACAACCAACTCATGGTGGTAAGAAGTTTGACACCCAGCCCAGGTCCCTCGGCCCTTCCTGGAATCAGCTATAGCAATTTTAGGTGCTTATATTGAGGAATCTAGGCCTCTGGGGGTCTGTGGGGCAAATTGCGGGGAACCAGGAGGGCGTGGCGGGTAGGCACCCATGTACGCACAACCACCTCATAGTGGTAAGATGTCTGACACCCAGCCCAGGTCCCTCGGCCTTTCTTGGTATCCGTTAGAGCAATTCTAAGTGCTTATATTAAGGAAATAAGGCCTCTGGGGTCCCGTGGGGCAAAATGCGGGGAACCAGGAGGGCGTGGCGAGTAGGCACCCATGGACGCACAACCACCTCATGGTGGTAAGAAGTTTGACACCCGGCCCAGGTCCTACGGCCCTTCCTGGAATCCGCTATAGCAATTCTAGGTGCTTATAATAAGGAATTAAGGCCTCTGGGGGTCCGTGAGGCAAAATGCAGGGAACCAGGAGGGCGTGGCGGGTAGGCACCAATGTACGCACAACCACCTCATGGTGGTAAGAAGTTTGACACCCAGACCAGGTCCCTCGGCTTTTCCTGGAATCCGTTATAGCAATTCTAGGTGCTTATAATAAGGAATTAAGGCCTCTGGGGATCCGGGGGGCAAAATGCGGGGAACGAGAAGGGCGTGGCGGGTAGGCACCTATGTACGCACAACCACCTCATGGTGGTAAGAAGTTTGACACCCGGCCCAGGTCCAACGGCCCTTCCTGGAATCCGCTATAGCAATTCTAGGTGCTTATAATAAGGAATTAAGGCCTCTGGGGGTCCGTGGGGCAAAATGCGGGGAACCAGGAGGGCGTGGCGGGTAGGCACCCATGAAAGCACAACCACCTTATGGTGGTAAAATGTTTGACACCCGGCTCAGGTCCCTCGGCATTTCCTGGAATCCGCTAGAGCAATTCTAGGTGCTTATATTAAGGAAACAAGGCCTCTGGGGATCCGTGGGGCAAATTGCGGGGAACCAGGAAAGCGTGGCGGGTAGGCACCCATGTACGCACAACCACCTCATGGTGGTAAGAAGTCTGACACCCAGCCCAGGTCCCTCGGCCCTTCATGGAATCCGCTATAGCAATTCTAGCTGCTTATAATAAGGAATTAAGGCCTCTGGGGGTCCGTGGGGCAAAATGCGGGGAACCAGGAGGGCGTGGCGGGTAGGCACCCATGTAAGCACAACCACCTTATGGTGGTAAAATGTTTGACACCCGGTTCAGGTCCCTCGGATTTTCCTGGAATCCGTTATAGCAATTCTAGGTGCTTATAATAAGGAATTAAGGCCTCTGGGGATCCGGGGGGCGAAATGTGGGGAACCAGGAGGGCGTGGCGGGTAGGCACCCATGTACGCACAACCAACTCATGGTGGTAAGAAGTTTGACACCCGGCCCAGGTCCCTCGGCCCTTCCTGGAATCGGTTATAGCAATTCTATGTGCCTATAATAAGGAGTTAAGGCGTCTGGGGGTCTGTGGGGCAAATTTCGGGGAACCAGGAGGGTGTGGCGGGTAGGCACCCATGTACGCACAACCACCTCATGGTGGTAAGAAGTTTGACACCCGGCCCAGGTCCCTCGGCATTTCCTGGAATTCGCTAGAGCAATTCTAAGTGCTTATATTAAGGAAATAAGGCCTCTGGGGATCCGTGGGGCAAATTGCGGGGAACCAGGAAGGCGTGGCGGGTAGGCACCCATGTACGCACAACCACCTCATGGTGGTAAGAAGTCTGACACCCAGCCCAGATCCCTCGGCCCTTCCTGGAATCGGTTATAGCAATTCTATGTGCTTATAATAAAGAGTTAAGGCGTCTGGGGGTCTGTGGGGCAAAATGCGGGGAACCAGGAGGGCGTGGCAGGTAGGCACCCATGTACGCACAACCACCTCATGGTGGAAAGAAGTTTGACACCCGGCCCAGGTCCCTCGGCATTTCCTGGAATCCGCTAGAGCAATTCTAGGTGATTGTATTAAGGAAATAAGGCCTCTGGGGGTCCATGGGGCAAAATGCGGGGAACCAGGAGGGCGTGGCGGGTAGGCACCCATGTAAGCACAACCACCTTATGGTGGTAAAATGTTTGACACCCGGCTCAGGTCCCTCGGCTTTTCCTGGAATCCGTTATAGCAATTCTAGGTGCTTATAATAAGGAATTAAGGCCTCTGGGGGACCGTGGGGCAAAATGCGGGGAACCAGGAGGGCGTGGCGGGTAGGCACTCATGTACGCACAACCACCTCATGGTGGTAAGAAGTTTGACACCCAGCCCAGGTCCCTCGACTTTTCCTGGAATCAGTTATAGCAATTCTAAGTGCTTATTATAAGAAATTAAGGACTCTGGGGGACCGTGGGGCAAAATGCGGGGAACCAGGAGGGCGTGGCGGGTAGGCACCCATGTACGCACAACCTCCTCATGGTGGTAAGAAGTTTGACACCCGGCCCAGGTCCCTCGGCTCTTCCTGGAATCCGCTACAGCAATTCTAAGCGCTTATTATAAGAAATTAAGGACTCTGGGGGACCGTGGGGCAAAATGCGGGGAACAAGGAGGGCGTGGCGGGTAGGCACTCATGTACGTACAACCACCTCATGGTGGTAAGAAGTTTGACACCCGGCCCAGGTCCCTCGGCATTTCCTGGAATCCGCTAGAGCAATTCTAAGTGCTTATATTAAGGAATTAAAGCCTCTGGAGAACGGTGGGGCAAAATGCGGGGAACCAGGAGGGCGTGACGGGTAGGCACCCATGTACGCATAACCACCTCATGGTGGTAAGATGTTTGACACCCGGCCCAGGTCCCTCGGCTCTTCCTGGAATCCGCTACAGCAATTCTAGGCGCTTATTATAAGGAATTAAGGCCTCTGGGGGTCCGTGAGGCAAAATGCAGGGAACCAGGAGGGCGTGGCGGGTAGGCACCAATGTACGCACAACCACCTCATGGTGGTAAGAAGTTTGACACCCAGCCCAGGTCCCTCGGCTTTTCCTGGAATCCGTTATAGCAATTCTAGGTGCTTATAATAAGGAATTAAGGCCTCTGGGGACCCGGGGGGCAAAATGTGGGGAACGAGAAGGGCGTGGCGGGTAGGCACCTATGTACGCACAACCACCTCATGGTGGTAAGAAGTTTGACACGCGGCCCAGGTCCAACGGCCCTTCCTGGAATCCGCTATAGCAATTCTAGGTGCTTATAATAAGGAATTAAGGCCTCTGGGGGTCCGTGGGGCAAAATGCGGGGAACCAGGAGGGCGTGGCGGGTAGGCACCCATGTAAGCACAACCACCTTATGGTGGTAAAATGTTTGACACCCGGCTCAGGTCCCTCGGCATTTCCTGGAATCCGCTAGAGCAATTCTAGGTGCTTATATTAAGGAAACAAGGCCTCTGGGGATCCGTGGGGCAAATTGCGGGGAACCAGGAAAGCGTGGCGGGTAGGCACCCATGTACGCACAACCACCTCATGGTGGTAAGAAGTCTGACACCCAGCCCAGGTCCCTCGGCCCTTCATGGAATCCGCTATAGCAATTCTAGCTGCTTATAATAAGGAATTAAGGCCTCTGGGGGTCCGTGGGGCAAAATGCGGGGAACCAGGAGGGCGTGGCGGGTAGGCACCAATGTACGCACAACCACCTCATGGTGGTAAGAAGTTTGACACCCAGCCCAGGTCCCTCGGCTTTTCCTGGAATCCGTTATAGCAATTCTAGGTGCTTATAATAAGGAATTAAGGCCTCTGGGGACCCGGGGGGCAAAATGTGGGGAACGAGAAGGGCGTGGCGGGTAGGCACTCATGTACGCACAACCACCTCATGGTGGTAAGAAGTTTGACACCCGGCCCAGGTCCCTCGGCTCTTCCTGGAATCCGCTACAGCAATTCTAGGCGCTTATTATAAGGAATTAAGGCCTCTGGGGAACCGTGGGGCAAAATGCGGGGAACCAGGTGGGCGTGGCAAGTAGGCACCAATGTACGCATAACCACCTCATGGTGGTAAGAAGTTTGACACCCAGCCCAGGTCCCTCGGCTTTTCCTGGAATCCGTTATAGCAATTCTAGGTGCTTATAATAAGGAATTAAGGCCTCTGGGGTTCCGTGGGGCAAAATGCCGGGAACCAGGAGGGCGTGGCGGGTAGGCACCCATGTACGCACAACCACCTCATGGTGGTAAGAAGTTTGACACCCGGCCCAGGTCCCTCGGCATTTCCTGGAATCCGCTAGAGCAATTCTAAGTGCTTATATTAAGGAATTAAAGCCTCTGGGGAACGGTGGGGCAAAATGCGGGGAACCAGGAGGGCGTGGCGGGTAGGCACCCATGTACGCATAACCACCTCATGGTGGTAAGATGTTTGACACCCGGCCCAGGTTCCTCGGCTCTTCCTGGAATCCGCTACAGCAATTCTAGGTGCTTATTATAAGGAATTAAGGCCTCTGGGGAACCGTGGGGCAATATGCGGGGAACCAGGAGGGCGTGGCGGGTAAGCACCCATGTACGCACAACCCCCCCATGGTGGTAAAAAGTTTGACACCCGGCCCAGGTCCCTCGGCTCTTCCTGGAATCCGCTACAGCAATTCTAGGTGCTTATTATAAGGAATTAAGGCCTGTGGGGAACCGTGGGGCAAAATGCGGGGAACCAGGAGGGCGTGGCGGGTAGGCACCAATGTACGCATAACCACCTCATGGTGGTAAGAAGTTTGACACCCAGCCCAGGTCCCTCGGCTTTTCCTGGAATCCGTTATAGCAATTCTAGGTGCTTATAATAAGGAATTAAGGCCTCTGGGGTTCCGTGGGGCAAAATGCGGGGAACCAGGAGGGCGTGGCGGGTAGGCACCCATGTACGCACAACCACCTCATGGTGGTAAGAAGTTTGACACCCGGCCCAGGTCCCTCGGCTCTTCCTGGAATCCGCTACAGCAATTCTAGGTGCTTATTATAAAGAATTAAGGCCTCTGGGGAACCGTGGGGCAAAATGCGGGGAACCAGGAGGGCGTGGCGGGTAGGCACCCATGTACGCACAACCACCTCATGGTGGTAAGAAGTTTGACACCCGGCCCAGGTCCCTCGGCATTTCCTGGAATCCGCTAGAGCAATTCTAAGTGCTTATATTAAGGAATTAAAGCCTCTGGGGAACGGTGGGGCAAAATGCGGGGAACCAGGAGGGCGTGGCGGGTAGGCACCCATGTACGCATAACCACCTCATGGTGGTAAGATGTTTGACACCCGGCCCAGGTTCCTCGGCTCTTCCTGGAATCCGCTACAGCAATTCTAGGTGCTTATTATAAGGAATTAAGGCCTCTGGGGAACCGTGGGGCAATATGCGGGGAACCAGGAGGGCGTGGCGGGTAAGCACCCATGTACGCACAACCCCCCCATGGTGGTAAAAAGTTTGACACCCGGCCCAGGTCCCTCGGCTCTTCCTGGAATCCGCTACAGCAATTCTAGGTGCTTATTATAAGGAATTAAGGCCTGTGGGGAACCGTGGGGCAAAATGCGGGGAACCAGGAGGGCGTGGCGGGTAGGCACCAATGTACGCATAACCACCTCATGGTGGTAAGAAGTTTGACACCCAGCCCAGGTCCCTCGGCTTTTCCTGGAATCCGTTATAGCAATTCTAGGTGCTTATAATAAGGAATTAAGGCCTCTGGGGTTCCGTGGGGCAAAATGCGGGGAACCAGGAGGGCGTGGCGGGTAGGCACCCATGTACGCACAACCACCTCATGGTGGTAAGAAGTTTGACACCCGGCCCAGGTCCCTCGGCTCTTCCTGGAATCCGCTACAGCAATTCTAGGTGCTTATTATAAAGAATTAAGGCCTCTGGGGAACCGTGGGGCAAAATGCGGGGAACCAGGAGGGCGTGGCGGGTAGGCATCAATGTACGCACAACCACCTCATGGTGGTAAGAAGTTTGACACCCAGCCCAGGTCCCTCGGCTTTTCCTGGAATCCGTTATAGCAATTCTAGGTGCTTATAATAAGAAATTAAGGCCTCTGGGGGTCCGTGGGGCAAAATGCGGGGAACCAGGAGGTCGTGGGGGTAGGCACCCATGTACGCACAACCACCTCATAGTGGTAAAATGTTTGACAACCGGCTCAGGTCCCTCGGCATTTCCTGGAATCCGCTAGAGCAATTCTAGGTGCTTATATTTTGGAAATAAGGCCTCTGGGGATCCGTGGGGCAAATTGCGGGGAATCAGGAGGGCGTGGCGGGTAGGCACCCATGTACGCACAACCACCTCATGGTGGTAAAAAGTCTGACACCCAGCCCAGGTCCCTCGGCTCTTCCTGGAATCCGCTATAGCAATTCTAGGTACTTATAATAAGGAATTAAGGCATCTGGAGGTCCGTGGGGCAAAATGCGGGGAACCAGGAGGGCGTGGCGGGTAGGCACCCATGTAAGCACAACCACCTTATGGTGGTAAAATGTTTGACACCCGGCTCAGGTCCCTCGGCCTTTCCCGGAATTCGTTATAGCAATTCTAGGTGCTTATAATAAGGAAATAAGGCCTCTGGGGATCCATGGGGCAAATTGCGGGGAACCAAGAGGGCGAAGCGGGTAGGCACCCATGTACGCACAACCAACTCATGGTGGTAAGAAGTTTGACACCCAGCCCAGGTCCCTCGGCCCTTCCTGGAATCGGTTATAGCAATTCTATGTGCCTATAATAAGGAGTTAAGGCGTCTGGGGGTGTGTGGGGCAAAATGCGGGGAACCAGGAGGGCGTGGCGGGTAGGCACCCATGTACGCACAACCAACTCATGGTGGTAAGAAGTTTGACACCCAGCCCAGGTCCCTCGGCCCTTCCTGGAATCCGCTATAGCAATTCTAGGTACTTATAATAAGGAATTAAGGCCTCTGGGGAACCGTGGGGCAAAATGCGGGGAACCAGGTGGGCGTGGCAAGTAGGCACCAATGTACGCATAACCACCTCATGGTGGTAAGAAGTTTGACACCCAGCCCAGGTCCCTCGGCTTTTCCTGGAATCCGTTATAGCAATTCTAGGTGCTTATAATAAGGAATTAAGGCCTCTGGGGTTCCGTGGGGCAAAATGCCGGGAACCAGGAGGGCGTGGCGGGTAGGCACCCATGTACGCACAACCACCTCATGGTGGTAAGAAGTTTGACACCCGGCCCAGGTCCCTCGGCATTTCCTGGAATCCGCTAGAGCAATTCTAAGTGCTTATATTAAGGAATTAAAGCCTCTGGGGAACGGTGGGGCAAAATGCGGGGAACCAGGAGGGCGTGGCGGGTAGGCACCCATGTACGCATAACCACCTCATGGTGGTAAGATGTTTGACACCCGGCCCAGGTTCCTCGGCTCTTCCTGGAATCCGCTACAGCAATTCTAGGTGCTTATTATAAGGAATTAAGGCCTCTGGGGAACCGTGGGGCAATATGCGGGGAACCAGGAGGGCGTGGCGGGTAAGCACCCATGTACGCACAACCCCCCCATGGTGGTAAAAAGTTTGACACCCGGCCCAGGTCCCTCGGCTCTTCCTGGAATCCGCTACAGCAATTCTAGGTGCTTATTATAAGGAATTAAGGCCTGTGGGGAACCGTGGGGCAAAATGCGGGGAACCAGGAGGGCGTGGCGGGTAGGCACCAATGTACGCATAACCACCTCATGGTGGTAAGAAGTTTGACACCCAGCCCAGGTCCCTCGGCTTTTCCTGGAATCCGTTATAGCAATTCTAGGTGCTTATAATAAGGAATTAAGGCCTCTGGGGTTCCGTGGGGCAAAATGCGGGGAACCAGGAGGGCGTGGCGGGTAGGCACCCATGTACGCACAACCACCTCATGGTGGTAAGAAGTTTGACACCCGGCCCAGGTCCCTCGGCTCTTCCTGGAATCCGCTACAGCAATTCTAGGTGCTTATTATAAAGAATTAAGGCCTCTGGGGAACCGTGGGGCAAAATGCGGGGAACCAGGAGGGCGTGGCGGGTAGGCACCCATGTACGCACAACCACCTCATGGTGGTAAGAAGTTTGACACCCGGCCCAGGTCCCTCGGCATTTCCTGGAATCCGCTAGAGCAATTCTAAGTGCTTATATTAAGGAATTAAAGCCTCTGGGGAACGGTGGGGCAAAATGCGGGGAACCAGGAGGGCGTGGCGGGTAGGCACCCATGTACGCATAACCACCTCATGGTAGTAAGATGTTTGACACCCGGCCCAGGTTCCTCGGCTCTTCCTGGAATCCGCTACAGCAATTCTAGGTGCTTATTATAAGGAATTAAGGCCTCTGGGGAACCGTGGGGCAATATGCGGGGAACCAGGAGGGCGTGGCGGGTAAGCACCCATGTACGCACAACCCCCCCATGGTGGTAAAAAGTTTGACACCCGGCCCAGGTCCCTCGGCTCTTCCTGGAATCCGCTACAGCAATTCTAGGTGCTTATTATAAGGAATTAAGGCCTGTGGGGAACCGTGGGGCAAAATGCGGGGAACCAGGAGGGCGTGGCGGGTAGGCACCAATGTACGCATAACCACCTCATGGTGGTAAGAAGTTTGACACCCAGCCCAGGTCCCTCGGCTTTTCCTGGAATCCGTTATAGCAATTCTAGGTGCTTATAATAAGGAATTAAGGCCTCTGGGGTTCCGTGGGGCAAAATGCGGGGAACCAGGAGGGCGTGGCGGGTAGGCACCCATGTACGCACAACCACCTCATGGTGGTAAGAAGTTTGACACCCGGCCCAGGTCCCTCGGCTCTTCCTGGAATCCGCTACAGCAATTCTAGGTGCTTATTATAAAGAATTAAGGCCTCTGGGGAACCGTGGGGCAAAATGCGGGGAACCAGGAGGGCGTGGCGGGTAGGCATCAATGTACGCACAACCACCTCATGGTGGTAAGAAGTTTGACACCCAGCCCAGGTCCCTCGGCTTTTCCTGGAATCCGTTATAGCAATTCTAGGTGCTTATAATAAGAAATTAAGGCCTCTGGGGGTCCGTGGGGCAAAATGCGGGGAACCAGGAGGTCGTGGGGGTAGGCACCCATGTACGCACAACCACCTCATAGTGGTAAAATGTTTGACAACCGGCTCAGGTCCCTCGGCATTTCCTGGAATCCGCTAGAGCAATTCTAGGTGCTTATATTTTGGAAATAAGGCCTCTGGGGATCCGTGGGGCAAATTGCGGGGAATCAGGAGGGCGTGGCGGGTAGGCACCCATGTACGCACAACCACCTCATGGTGGTAAAAAGTCTGACACCCAGCCCAGGTCCCTCGGCTCTTCCTGGAATCCGCTATAGCAATTCTAGGTACTTATAATAAGGAATTAAGGCATCTGGAGGTCCGTGGGGCAAAATGCGGGGAACCAGGAGGGCGTGGCGGGTAGGCACCCATGTAAGCACAACCACCTTATGGTGGTAAAATGTTTGACACCCGGCTCAGGTCCCTCGGCCTTTCCCGGAATTCGTTATAGCAATTCTAGGTGCTTATAATAAGGAAATAAGGCCTCTGGGGATCCATGGGGCAAATTGCGGGGAACCAAGAGGGCGAAGCGGGTAGGCACCCATGTACGCACAACCAACTCATGGTGGTAAGAAGTTTGACACCCAGCCCAGGTCCCTCGGCCCTTCCTGGAATCGGTTATAGCAATTCTATGTGCCTATAATAAGGAGTTAAGGCGTCTGGGGGTGTGTGGGGCAAAATGCGGGGAACCAGGAGGGCGTGGCGGGTAGGCACCCATGTACGCACAACCAACTCATGGTGGTAAGAAGTTTGACACCCGGCCCAGGTCCCTCGGCATTTCCTGGAATCCGCTAGAGCAATTCTAGGTGCTTATATTAAGGAAATAAGGCCTCTGGGGATCCGTGGGTCAAATTGCGGGGAACCAGGAGGGCGTGGCGGGTAGGCACCCATGTACGCACAACCACCTCATGGTGGTAAGAAATTTGACACCCAGCCCAGGTCCCTCGGCCCTTCCTGGAATCCGCTATAGCAATTCTAGGTGCTTATAATAAGGAATTAAGGCCTCTGGAGGTCCGTGGGGCAAAATGCGGGGAACCAGGAGGGCGTGGCGGGTAGGCACCCATGTAAGCACAACCACCTTATGGTGGTAAAATGTTTGACACCCGGCTCAGGTCCCTCGGCCTTTCCCGGAATTCGTTATAGCAATTCTAGGTGCTTATAATAAGGAAATAAGGCCTCTGGGGATCCATGGGGCAAATTGCGGGGAACCAAGAGGGCGAAGCGGGTAGGCACCCATGTACGCACAACCAACTCATGGTGGTAAGAAGTTTGACACCCAGCCCAGGTCCCTCGGCCCTTCCTGGAATCGGTTATAGCAATTCTATGTGCCTATAATAAGGAGTTAAGGCGTCTGGGGGTCTGTGGGGCAAAATGCGGGGAACCAGGAGGGCGTGGCGGGTAGGCACCCATGTACGCACAACCAACTCATGGTGGTAAGAAGTTTGACACCCGGCCCAGGTCCCTCGGCATTTCCTGGAATCCGCTAGAGCAATTCTAGGTGCTTATATTAAGGAAATAAGGCCTCTGGGGATCCGTGGGTCAAATTGCGGGGAACCAGGAGGGCGTGGCGGGTAGGCACCCATGTACGCACAACCACCTCATGGTGGTAAGAAATTTGACACCCAGCCCAGGTCCCTCGGCCCTTCCTGGAATCCGCTAGAGCAATTCTAGGTGCTTATATTAAGGAAATAAGGCCTCTGGGGATCCGTGAGGCAAATTGCGGGGAACCAGGAGGGCGTGGCGGGTAGGCACCCATGTACGCACAACCAACTCATGGTGGTAAGAAGTTTGACACCCAGCCCAGGTCCCTCGGCCCTTCCTGGAATCAGCTATAGCAATTTTAGGTGCTTATATTGAGGAATCTAGGCCTCTGGGGGTCTGTGGGGCAAATTGCGGGGAACCAGGAGGGCGTGGCGGGTAGGCACCCATGTACGCACAACCACCTCATAGTGGTAAGATGTCTGACACCCAGCCCAGGTCCCTCGGCCTTTCTTGGAATCCGCTAGAGCAATTCTAAGTGCTTATATTAAGGAAATAAGGCCTCTTGGGTCCCGTGGGGCAAAATGCGGGGAACCAGGAGGGCGTGGCGAGTAGGCACCCATGGGCGCACAACCACCTCATGGTGGTAAGAAGTTTGACACCCGGCCCAGGTCCTACGGCCCTTCCTGGAATCCGCTATAGCAATTCTAGGTGCTTATAATAAGGAATTAAGGCCTCTGGGGGTCCGTGAGGCAAAATGCAGGGAACCAGGAGTGCGTGGCGGGTAGGCACCAATGTACGCACAACCACCTCATGGTGGTAAGAAGTTTGACACCCAGCCCAGGTCTCTCGGCTTTTCCTGGAATCCGTTATAGCTATTCTAGGTGCTTATAATAAGGAAATAAGGCCTCTGGGGATCCATGGGGCAAAATGCGGGGAACCAGGAGGGCGTGGCGGGTAGGCACCCATGTAAGCACAACCACCTTATGGTGGTAAAATGTTTGACACCCGGTTCAGGTCCCTCGGCTTTTCCTGGAATCCGTTATAGCAATTCTAGGTGCTTATAATAAGGAATTAAGGCCTCTGGGGATCCGGGGGGCGAAATGTGGGGAACCAGGAGGGCGTGGCGGGTAGGCACCCATGTACGCACAACCAACTCATGGTGGTAAGAAGTTTGACACCCGGCCCAGGTCCCTCGGCCCTTCCTGGAATCCGCTATAGCAATTCTAGGTGCTTATAATAAGGAAATAAGGCCTCTGGGGATCCATGGGGCAAATTGCGGGGAACCAGGAGGGCGAGGCGGGTAGGCACCCATGTACGCACAACCAACTCATGGTGGTAAGAAGTTTGACACCCGGCCCAGGTCCCTCGGCCCTTCCTGGAATCGGTTATAGCAATTCTATGTGCCTATAATAAGGAGTTAAGGCGTCTGGGGGTCTGTGGGGCAAATTTCGGGGAACCAGGAGGGTGTGGCGGTTAGGCACCCATGTACGCACAACCACCTCATGGTGGTAAGAAGTTTGACACCCGGCCCAGGTCCCTCGGCATTTCCTGGAATTCGCTAGAGCAATTCTAAGTGCTTATATTAAGGAAATAAGGCCTCTGGGGTTCCGTGGGGCAAATTGCGGGGAACCAGGAAGGCGTGGCGGGTAGGCACCCATGTACGCACAACCACCTCATGGTGGTAAAAAGTCTGACACCCAGCCCAGATCCCTCGGCCCTTCCTGGAATCGGTTATAGCAATTCTAAGTGCTTATAATAAGGAGTTAAGGCGTCTGGGGGTCTGTGGGGCAAAATGCGGGGAACCAGGAGGGCGTGGCAGGTAGGCACCCATGTACGCACAACCACCTCATGGTGGAAAGAAGTTTGACACCCGGCCCAGGTCCCTCGGCATTTCCTGGAATCCGCTAGAGCAATTCTAGGTGCTTGTATTAAGGAAATAAGGCCTCTGGGGGTCCATGGGGCAAAATGCGGGGAACCAGGAGGGCGTGGCGGGTGGGCACCCATGTAAGCACAACCACCTTATGGTGGTAAAATGTTTGACACCCGGCTCAGGTCCCTCGGCTTTTCCTGGAATCCGTTATAGCAATTCTAGGTGCTTATAATAAGGAATTAAGGCCTCTGGGGGACCGTGGGGCAAAATGCGGGGAACCAGGAGGGCGTGGCGGGTAGGCACTCATGTACGCACAACCACCTCATGGTGGTAAGAAGTTTGACACCCAGCCCAGGTCCCTCGACTTTTCCTGGATTCAGTTATAGCAATTCTAAGTGCTTATTATAAGAAATTAAGGACTCTGGGGGACCGTGGGGCAAAATGCGGGGAACCAGGAGGGCGTGGCGGGTAGGCACCCATGTACGCACAACCTCCTCATGGTGGTAAGAAGTTTGACACCCGGCCCAGGTCCCTCGGCTCTTCCTGGAATCCGCTACAGCAATTCTAGGTGCTTATTATAAGGAATTAAGGCCTCTGGGGAACCGTGGGGCAAAATGCGGGGAACCAGGTGGGCGTGGCAAGTAGGCACCAATGTACGCATAACCACCTCATGGTGGTAAGAAGTTTGACACCCAGCCCAGGTCCCTCGACTTTTCCTGGAATCAGTTATAGCAATTCTAAGTGCTTATTATAAGAAATTAAGGACTCTGGGGGACCGTGGGGCAAAATGCGGGAAACAAGGAGGGCGTGGCGGGTAGGCACTCATGTACGTACAACCACCTAATGGTGGTAAGAAGTTTGACACCCGGCCCAGGTCCCTCGGCATTTCCTGGAATCCGCTAGAGCAATTCTAAGTGCTTATATTAAGGAATTAAAGCCTCTGGGGAACGGTGGGGCAAAATGCGGGGAACCAGGAGGGCGTGACGGGTAGGCACCCATGTACGCATAACCACCTCATGGTGGTAAGATGTTTGACACCCGGCCCAGGTCCCTCGGCTCTTCCTGGAATCCGCTACAGCAATTCTAGGCGCTTATTATAAGGAATTAAGGCCTCTGGGGGTCTGTGAGGCAAAATGCAGGAAACCAGGAGGGCATGGCGGGTAGGCACCAATGTACGCACAACCACCTCATGGTGGTAAGAAGTTTGACACCCAGCCCAGGTCCCTCGGCTTTTCCTGGAATCCGTTATAGCAATTCTAGGTGCTTATAATAAGGAATTAAGGCCTCTGGGGACCCGCGGGGCAAAATGTGGGGAACGAGAAGGGCGTGGCGGGTAGGCACCTATGTACGCACAACCACCTCATGGTGGTAAGAAGTTTGACACCCGGCCCAGGTCCAACGGCCCTTCCTGGAATCCGCTATAGCAATTCTAGGTGCTTATAATAAGGAATTAAGGCCTCTGGGGGTCCGTGGGGCAAAATGCGGGGAACCAGGAGGGCGTGGCGGGTAGGCACCCATGTAAGCACAACCACCTTATGGTGGTAAAATGTTTGACACCCGGCTCAGGTCCCTCGGCATTTCCTGGAATCCGCTAGAGCAATTCTAGGTGCTTATATTAAGGAAACAAGGCCTCTGGGGATCCGTGGGGCAAATTGCGGGGAACCAGGAAAGCGTGGCGGGTAGGCACCCATGTACGCACAACCACCTCATGGTGGTAAGAAGTCTGACACCCAGCCCAGGTCCCTCGGCCCTTCATGGAATCCGCTATAGCAATTCTAGCTGCTTATAATAAGGAATTAAGGCCTCTGGGGGTCCGTGGGGCAAAATGTGGGGAACCAGAAGGGCGTGGCGGGTAGGCACCCATGTAAGCACAATCACCTTATGGTGGTAAAATGTTTGACACCCGGTTCAGGTCCCTCGGCTTTTCCTGGAATCCGTTATAGCAATTCTAGGTGCTTATAATAAGGAATTAAGGCCTCTGGGGATCCGGGGGGCGAAATGTGGGGAACCAGGAGGGCGTGGCGGGTAGGCACCCATGTACGCACAACGAACTCATGGTGGTAAGATGTTTGACACCCGGCCCAGGTCCCTCGGCATTTCCTGGAATCCGCTAGAGCAATTCTAAGTGCTTATATTAAGGATTTAAAGCCTCTGGGGAACGGTGGGGCAAAATGCGGGGAACCAGGAGGGCGTGACGGGTAGGCACCCATGTACGCATAACCACCTCATGGTGGTAAGATGTTTGACACCCGGCCCAGGTCCCTCGGCTCTTCCTGGAATCCGCTACAGCAATTCTAGGCGCTTATTATAAGGAATTAAGGCCTCTGGGGGTCTGTGAGGCAAAATGCAGGGAACCAGGAGGGCATGGCGGGTAGGCACCAATGTACGCACAACCACCTCATGGTGGTAAGAAGTTTGACACCCAGCCCAGGTCCCTCGGCTTTTCCTGGAATCCGTTATAGCAATTCCAGGTGCTTATAATAAGGAATTAAGGCCTCTGGGGACCCGCGGGGCAAAATGTGGGGAACGAGAAGGGCGTGGCGGGTAGGCACCCATGTAAGCACAATCACCTTATGGTGGTAAAATGTTTGACACCCGGTTCAGGTCCCTCGGCTTTTCCTGGAATCCGTTATAGCAATTCTAGGTGCTTATAATAAGGAATTAAGGCCTCTGGGGATCCGGGGGGCGAAATGTGGGGAACCAGGAGGGCGTGGCGGGTAGGCACCCATGTACGCACAACGAACTCATGGTGGTAAGAAGTTTGACACCCGGCCCAGGTCCCTCGGCCCTTCCTGGAATCGGTTATAGCAATTCTATGTGCCTATAATAAGGAGTTAAGGCGTCTGGGGGTCTGTGGGGCAAATTTCGGGGAACCAGGAGGATGTGGCGGGTAGGCACCCATGTACGCACAACCACCTCATGGTGGTAAGAAGTTTGACACCCGGCCCAGGTCCCTCGGCATTTCCTGGAATTCGCTAGAGCAATTCTAAGTGCTTATATTAAGGAAATAAGGCCTCTGGGGATCCGTGGGGCAAATTGCGGGGAACCAGGAAAGCGTGGCGGGTAGGCACCCATGTACGCACAACCACCTCATGGTGGTAAGAAGTCTGACACCCAGCCCAGATCCCTCGGCCCTTCCTGGAATCGGTTATAGCAATTCTATGTGCTTATAATAAGGAGTTAAGGCGTCTGGGGGTCTGTGGGGCAAAATGCGGGGAACCAGGAGGGCGTGGCAGGTAGGCACCCATGTACGCACAACCACCTCATGGTGGAAAGAAGTTTGACACCCGGCCCAGGTCCCTCGGCATTTCCTGGAATCCGCTAGAGCAATTCTAGGTGCTTGTATTAAGGAAATAAGGCCTCTGGGGGTCAATGGGGCAAAATGCGGGGAACCAGGAGGGCGTGGCGGGTAGGCACCCATGTAAGCACAACCACCTTATGGTGGTAAAATGTTTGACACCCGGCTCAGGTCCCTCGGCTTTTCCTGGAATCCGTTATAGCAATTCTAGGTGCTTATAATAAGGAATTAAGGCCTCTGGGGGACCGTGGGGCAAAATGCGGGGAACCAGGAGGGCGTGGCGGGTAGGCACCCATGTACGCACAACCTCCTCATGGTGGTAAGAAGTTTGACACCCGGCCCAGGTCCCTCGGCTCTTCCTGGAATCCGCTACAGCAATTCTAGGCGCTTATTATAAGGAATTAAGGCCTCTGGGGAACCGTGGGGCAAAATGCGGGGAACCAGGTGGGCGTGGCAAGTAGGCACCAATGTACGCATAACCACCTCATGGTGGTAAGAAGTTTGACACCCAGCCCCGGTCCCTAGACTTTTCCTGGAATCAGTTATAGCAATTCAAAGTGCTTATTATAAGAAATTAAGGACTCTGGGGGACCGTGGGGCAAAATGCGGGGAACAAGGAGGGCGTGGCGGGTAGGCACTCATGTACGTACAACCACCTCATGGTGGTAAGAAGTTTGACACCCGGCCCAGGTCCCTCGGCATTTCCTGGAATCCGCTAGAGCAATTCTAAGTGCTTATATTAAGGAATTAAAGCCTCTGGGGAACGGTGGGGCAAAATGCGGGGAACCAGGAGGGCGTGACGGGTAGGCACCCATGTACGCAAAACCACCTCATGGTGATAAGATGTTGGACACCCGGCCCAGGTCCCTCGGCTCTTCCTGGAATCCGCTACAGCAATTCTAGGTGCTTATTATAAGGAATTAAGGCCTCTGGGGAACCGTGGGGCAATATGCGGGGAACCAGGAGGGCGTGGCGGGTAAGCACCCATGTACGCACAACCCCCCCATGGTGGTAAAAAGTTTGACACCCGGCCCAGGTCCCTCGGCTCTTCCTGGAATCCGCTACAGCAATTCTAGGTGCTTATTATAAGGAATTAAGGCCTGTGGGGAACCGTGGGGCAAAATGCGGGGAACCAGGAGGGCGTGGCGGGTAGGCACCAATGTACGCATAACCACCTCATGGTGGTAAGAAGTTTGACACCCAGCCCAGGTCCCTCGGCTTTTCCTGGAATCCGTTATAGCAATTCTAGGTGGTTATAATAAGGAATTAAGGCCTCTGGGGTTCCGTAGGGCAAAATGCCGTGAACCAGGAGGGCGTGGCGGGTAGGCACCCATGTACGCACAACCACCTCATGGTGGTAAGAAGTTTGACACCCGGCCCAGGTCCCTCGGCTCTTCCTGGAATCCGCTACAGCAATTCTAGGTGCTTATTATAAAGAATTAAGGCCTCTGGGGAACCGTGGGGCAAAATGCGGGGAACCAGGAGGGCGTGGCGGGTAGGCACCAATGTACGCACAACCACCTCATGGTGGTAAGAAGTTTGACACCCAGCCCAGGTCCCTCGGCTTTTCCTGGAATCCGTTATAGCAATTCTAGGTGCTTATAATAAGAAATTAAGGCCTCTGGGGGTCCGTGGGGCAAAATGCGGGGAACCAGGAGGGCGTGGCGGGTAAGCACCCATGTACGCACAACCCCCTTATGGTGGTAAAAAGTTTGACACCCGGCCCAGGTCCCTCGGCTTTTCCTGGAATCCGTTATAGCAATTCTAGGTGGTTATAATAAGGAATTAAGGCCTCTGGGGTTCCGTAGGGCAAAATGCCGGGAACCAGGAGGGCGTGGCGGGTAGGCACCCATGTACGCACAACCACCTCATGGTGGTAAGAAGTTTGACACCCGGCCCAGGTCCCTCGGCTCTTCCTGGAATCCGCTACAGCAATTCTAGGTGCTTATTATAAAGAATTAAGGCCTCTGGGGAACCGTGGGGCAAAATGCGGGGAACCAGGAGGGCGTGGCGGGTAGGCACCAATGTACGCACAACCACCTCATGGTGGTAAGAAGTTTGACACCCAGCCCAGGTCCCTCGGCTTTTCCTGGAATCCGTTATAGCAATTCTAGGTGCTTATAATAAGAAATTAAGGCCTCTGGGGGTCCGTGGGGCAAAATGCGGGGAACCAGGAGGGCGTGGCGGGTAAGCACCCATGTACGCACAACCCCCTTATGGTGGTAAAAAGTTTGACACCCGGCCCAGGTCCCTCGGCTCTTCCTGGAATCCGCTACAGCAATTCTAGGTGCTTATTATAAGGAATTAAGGCCTGTGGGGAACCGTGGGGCAAAATGCGGGGAACCAGGAGGGCGTGGCGGGTAGGAACCAATGTACGCATAACCACCTCATGGTGGTAAGAAGTTTGACACCCAGCCCAGGTCCCTCGGCTTTTCCTGGAATCCGTTATAGCAATTCTAGGTGCTTATAATAAGGAATTAAGGCGTCTGGGGTTCCGTGGGGCAAAATGCGGGGAACCAGGAGGGCGTGGCGGGTAGGCACCCATGTACGCACAACCACCTCATGGTGGTAAGAAGTTTGACACCCGGCCCAGGTCCCTCGGCTCTTCCTGGAATCCGCTACAGCAATTCTAGGTGCTTATTATAAAGAATTAAGGCCTCTGGGGAACCGTGGGGCAAAATGCGGGGAACCAGGAGGGCGTGGCGGGTAGGCACCAATGTACGCACAACCACCTCATGGTGGTAAGAAGTTTGACACCCAGCCCAGGTCCCTCGGCTTTTCCTGGAATCCGTTATAGCAATTCTAGGTGATTATAATAAGAAATTAAGGCCTCTGGGGGTCCGTGGGGCAAAATGCGGGGAATCAGGAGGGCGTGGCGGGTAGGCACCCATGTACGCACAACCACCTCATGGTGGTAAAAAGTTTGACTCCCGGCCCAGGTCCCTCGGCATTTCCTGGAATCCGCTATAGCAATTCTAGGTGCTTATAATAAGGAATTAAGGCCTCTGGGGATCCGTGGGGCAAAATGCGGGGAACTAGGAGGGCGTGGCGGGTAGGCACCAATGTACGCACAACCACCTCATGGTGGTAAGAAGTTTGACACCCGGCCCAGGTCCCTCGGCTCTTCCTGGAATCCGCTATAGCAATTCTAGGCGCTTATATTAAGGAATTAATGCCTCTGGAGGTCCGTGAGGCAAACTGCGGGGAACCAGGAGGGCGTGGCGGGTAGGCACCCATGTACGCACAACCACCTCATGGTGGTAAAATGTTTGACACCCGGCTCAGGTCCCTCGGCCCTTCCTGGAACTCGCTAGAGCAATTCTATGTGCTTATATTAAGGAATTAAAGCCTCTGGGGAACCGTGGGGCAAAATGCGGGGAACCAGGAGGGCGTGGCGGGTAGGCACCCATGTACGCACAACCACCTCATGGTGGTAAGAAGTTTGACAACCGGCTCAGGTCCCTCGGCATTTCCTGGAATCCGCTAGAGCAATTCTAGGTGCTTATATTTAGGAAATAAGGCCTCTGGGGATCCGTGGGGCAAATTGCGGGGAACCAGGAGGGCGTGGCGGGTAGGCACCCTTGTAAGCACAACCACCTTATGGTGGTAAAATGTTTGACACCCGGTTCAGGTCCCTCGGCTTTTCCTGGAATCCGTTATAGCAATTCTAGGTGCTTATAATAAGGAATTAAGGCCTCTGGGGATCCGGGGGGCGAAATGTGGGGAACCAGGAGGGCGTGGCGGGTAGGCACCCATGTACGCACAACCAACTCATGGTGGTAAGAAGTTTGACACCCGGCCCAGGTCCCTCGGCCCTTCCTGGAATCCGCTATAGCAATTCTAGGTGCTTATAATAAGGAAATAAGGCCTCTGGGGATCCATGGGGCAAATTGCGGGGAACCAGGAGGGCGAGGCGGGTAGGCACCCATGTACGCACAACCAACTCATGGTGGTAAGAAGTTTGACACCCGGCCCAGGTCCCTCGGCCCTTCCTGGAATCGGTTATAGCAATTCTATGTGCCTATAATAAGGAGTTAAGGCGTCTGGGGGTCTGTGGGGCAAAATTCGGAGAACCAGGAGGGTGTGGCGGGTAGGCACCCATGTACGTACAACCACCTCATGGTGGTAAGAAGTTTGACACCCGGCCCAGGTCCCTCGGCATTTCCTGGAATTCGCTAGAGCAATTCTAAGTGCTTATATTAAGGAAATAAGGCCTCTGGGGATCCGTGGGACAAATTGCGGGGAACCAGGAAGGCGTGGCGGGTAGGCACCCATGTACGCACAACCACCTCATGGTGGTAAGAAGTCTGACACCCAGTCCAGATCCCTCGGCCCTTCCTGGAATCGGTTATAGCAATTCTATGTGCTTATAATAAGGAGTTAAGGCGTCTGGGGGTCTGTGGGGCAAAATGCGGGGAACCAGGAGGGCATGGCAGGTAGGCACCCATGTACGCACAACCACCTCATGGTGGAAAGAAGTTTGACACCCGGCCCAGGTCCCACGGCATTTCCTGGAATCCGCTAGAGCAATTCTAGGTGCTTGTATTAAGGAAATAAGGCCTCTGGGGGTCCATGGGGCAAAATGCGGGGAACCAGGAGGGCGTGGCGGGTAGGCACCCATGTAAGCACAACCACCTTATGGTGGTAAAATGTTTGACACCCGGCTCAGGTCCCTCGGCTTTTCCTGGAATCCGTTATAGCAATTCTAGGTGCTTATAATAAGGAATTAAGGCCTCTGGGGAACCGTGGGGCAAAATGCGGGGAACCAGGAGGGCGTGGCGGGTATGCACCCATGTACGCATAACCACCTCATGGTGGTAAGAAGTTTGACACCCAGCCCAGGTCCCTCGACTTTTCCTGGAATCAGTTATAGCAATTCTATGTGCTTATATTAAGGAATTAAAGCCTCTGGGGAACCGTGGGGCAAAATGCGGAGAACCAGGAGGGCGTGGCGGGTAGGCACCCATGTACGCACAACCACCTCATGGTGGTAAGAAGTTTGACAACCGGCTCAGGTCCCTCGGCATTTCCTGGAATCCGCTAGAGCAATTCTAGGTGCTTATATTTAGGAAATAAGGCCTCTGGGGATCCGTGGGGCAAATTGCGGGGAACCAGGAGGGCGTGGCGGGTAGGCACCCATGTACGCACAACCACCTCATGGTGGTAAGAAGCCTGACACCCAGCCCATGTCCCTCGGCTCTTCCTGGAATCCGCTATAGCAATTCTAGGTGCTTGTAATAAGGAATTAAGGCCTCTGGGGAACCGTGGGGCAAAATGCGGGGAACCAGGAAGGCGTGGCGGGTAGGCACCAATGTACGCACAACCACCTCATGGTGGTAAGAAGTTTGACACCCAGCCCAGGTCCCTCGGCTTTTCCTGGAATCCGTTATAGCAATTCTAGGTGCTTATAATAAGGAATTAAGGCCTCTGGGGATCCGGGGGGCAAAATGTGGGGAACGAGAAGGGCGTGGCGGGTAGGCACCTATGTACGCACAACCACCTCATGGTGGTAAGATGTTTGACACCCGGCCCAGGTCCCACGGCCCTTCCTGGAATCCGCTATAGCAATTCTAGGTGCTTATAATAAGGAATTAAGGCCTCTGGGGGTCCGTGGGGCAAAATGCGGGGAACCAGGAGGGCGTGGCGGGTAAGCACCCATGTACGCACAACCCCCTTATGGTGGTAAAAAGTTTGACACCCGGCCCAGGTCCCTCGGCTCTTCCTGGAATCCGCTACAGCAATTCTAGGTGCTTATTATAAGGAATTAAGGCCTGTGGGGAACCGTGGGGCAAAATGCGGGGAACCAGGAGGGCGTGGCGGGTAGGAACCAATGTACGCATAACCACCTCATGGTGGTAAGAAGTTTGACACCCAGCCCAGGTCCCTCGGCTTTTCCTGGAATCCGTTATAGCAATTCTAGGTGCTTATAATAAGGAATTAAGGCGTCTGGGGTTCCGTGGGGCAAAATGCGGGGAACCAGGAGGGCGTGGCGGGTAGGCACCCATGCACGCACAACCACCTCATGGTGGTAAGAAGTTTGACACCCGGCCCAGGTCCCTCGGCTCTTCCTGGAATCCGCTACAGCAATTCTAGGTGCTTATTATAAAGAATTAAGGCCTCTGGGGAACCGTGGGGCAAAATGCGGGGAACCAGGAGGGCGTGGCGGGTAGGCACCAATGTACGCACAACCACCTCATGGTGGTAAGAAGTTTGACACCCAGCCCAGGTCCCTCGGCTTTTCCTGGAATCCGTTATAGCAATTCTAGGTGATTATAATAAGAAATTAAGGCCTCTGGGGGTCCGTGGGGCAAAATGCGGGGAATCAGGAGGGCGTGGCGGGTAGGCACCCATGTACGCACAACCACCTCATGGTGGTAAGAAGTTTGACACCCGGCCCAGGTCCCTCGGCATTTCCTGGAATCCGCTATAGCAATTCTAGGTGCTTATAATAAGGAATTAAGGCCTCTGGGGATCCGTGGGGCAAAATGCGGGGAACTAGGAGGGCGTGGCGGGTAGGCACCAATGTACGCACAACCACCTCATGGTGGTAAGAAGTTTGACACCCGGCCCAGGTCCCTCGGCTCTTCCTGGAATCCGCTATAGCAATTCTAGGCGCTTATATTAAGGAATTAATGCCTCTGGAGGTCCGTGAGGCAAACTGCGGGGAACCAGGAGGGCGTGGCGGGTAGGCACCCATGTACGCACAACCACCTCATGGTGGTAAAATGTTTGACACCCGGCTCAGGTCCCTCGGCCCTTCCTGGAACCCGCTAGAGCAATTCTATGTGCTTATATTAAGGAATTAAAGCCTCTGGGGAACCGTGGGGCAAAATGCGGGGAACCAGGAGGGCGTGGCGGGTAGGCACCCATGTACGCACAACCACCTCATGGTGGTAAGAAGTTTGACAACCGGCTCAGGTCCCTCGGCATTTCCTGGAATCCGCTAGAGCAATTCTAGGTGCTTATATTTAGGAAATAAGGCCTCTGGGGATCCGTGGGGCAAATTGCGGGGAACCAGGAGGGCGTGGCGGGTAGGCACCCTTGTAAGCACAACCACCTTATGGTGGTAAAATGTTTGACACCCGGTTCAGGTCCCTCGGCTTTTCCTGGAATCCGTTATAGCAATTCTAGGTGCTTATAATAAGGAATTAAGGCCTCTGGGGATCCGGGGGGCGAAATGTGGGGAACCAGGAGGGCGTGGCGGGTAGGCACCCATGTACGCACAACCAACTCATGGTGGTAAGAAGTTTGACACCCGGCCCAGGTCCCTCGGCCCTTCCTGGAATCCGCTATAGCAATTCTAGGTGCTTATAATAAGGAAATAAGGCCTCTGGGGATCCATGGGGCAAATTGTGGGGAACCAGGAGGGCGAGGCGGGTAGGCACCCATGTACGCACAACCAACTCATGGTGGTAAGAAGTTTGACACCCGGCCCAGGTCCCTCGGCCCTTCCTGGAATCGGTTATAGCAATTCTATGTGCCTATAATAAGGAGTTAAGGCGTCTGGGGGTCTGTGGGGCAAAATTCGGGGAACCAGGAGGGTGTGGCGGGTAGACACCCATGTACGTACAACCACCTCATGGTGGTAAGAAGTTTGACACCCGGCCCAGGTCCCTCGGCATTTCCTGGAATTCGCTAGAGCAATTCTAAGTGCTTATATTAAGGAAATAAGGCCTCTGGGGATCCGTGGGGCAAATTGCGGGGAACCAGGAAGGCGTGGCGGGTAGGCACCCATGTACGCACAACCACCTCATGGTGGTAAGAAGTTTGACACCCAGTCCAGATCCCTCGGCCCTTCCTGGAATCGGTTATAGCAATTCTATGTGCTTATAATAAGGAGTTAAGGCGTCTGGGGGTCTGTGGGGCAAAATGCGGGGAACCAGGAGGGCATGGCAGGTAGGCACCCATGTACGCACAACCACCTCATGGTGGAAAGAAGTTTGACACCCGGCCCAGGTCCCACGGCATTTCCTGGAATCCGCTAGAGCAATTCTAGGTGCTTGTATTAAGGAAATAAGGCCTCTGGGGGTCCATGGGGCAAAATGCGGGGAACCAGGAGGGCGTGGCGGGTAGGCACCTATGTAAGCACAACCACCTTATGGTGGTAAAATGTTTGACACCCGGCTCAGGTCCCTCGGCTTTTCCTGGAATCCGTTATAGCAATTCTAGGTGCTTATAATAAGGAATTAAGGCCTCTGGGGAACCGTGGGGCAAAATGCGGGGAACCAGGAGGGCGTGGCGGGTATGCACCCATGTACGCATAACCACCTCATGGTGGTAAGAAGTTTGACACCCAGCCCAGGTCCCTCGACTTTTCCTGGAATCAGTTATAGCAATTCTATGTGCTTATATTAAGGAATAAAAGCCTCTGGGGAACCATGGGGCAAAATGCGGAGAACCAGGAGGGCGTGGCGGGTAGGCACCCATGTACGGACAACCACCTCATGGTGGTAAGAAGTTTGACAACCGGCTCAGGTCCCTCGGCATTTCCTGGAATCCGCTAGAGCAATTCTAGGTGCTTATATTTAGGAAATAAGGCCTCTGGGGATCCGTGGGGCAAATTGCGGGGAACCAGGAGGGCGTGGCGGGTAGGCACCCATGTACGCACAACCACCTCATGGTGGTAAGAAGCCTGACACCCAGCCCATGTCCCTCGGCTCTTCCTGGAATCCGCTATAGCAATTCTAGGTGCTTGTAATAAGGAACTAAGGCCTCTGGGGAACCGTGGGGCAAAATGCGGGGAACCAGGAAGGCGTGGCGGGTAGGCACCAATGTACGCACAACCACCTCATGGTGGTAAGAAGTTTGACACCCAGCCCAGGTCCCTCGGTTTTTCCTGGAATCCGTTATAGCAATTCTAGGTGCTTATAATAAGGAATTAAGGCCTCTGGGGATCCGGGGGGCAAAATGTGGGGAACGAGAAGGGCGTGGCGGGTAGGCACCTATGTACGCACAACCACCTCATGGTGGTAAGATGTTTGACACCCGGCCCAGGTCCCACGGCCCTTCCTGGAATCCGTTATAGCAATTCTAGGTGCTTATAATAAGGAATTAAGGCCTCTGGGGGTCCGTGGGGCAAAATGCGGGGAACCAGGAGGGCGTGGCGGGTAGGCACCCATGTAAGCACAGCCACCTTATGGTGGTAAAATGTTTGACACCCGGCTCAGGTCCCTCGGCTTTTCCCGGAATTCGTTATAGCAATTCTAGGTGCTTATAATAAGGAAATAAGGTCTCTGGGGATCCATGGGGCAAATTGCGGGGAACCAAGAGGGCGTGGCGGGTAGGCACCTATGTACGCATAACCACCTCATGGTGGTAAGATGTTTGACACCCGGCCCAGGTCCCACGGCATTTCCTGGAATCCGCTAGAGCAATTCTAGGTGCTTGTATTAAGGAAATAAGGCCTCTGGGGGTCCATGGGGCAAAATGCGGGGAACCAGGAGGGCGTGGCGGGTAGGCACCCATGTAAGCACAACCACCTTATGGTGGTAAAATGTTTGACACCCGGCTCAGGTCCCTCGGCTTTTCCTGGAATCCGTTATAGCAATTCTAGGTGCTTATAATAAGGAATTAAGGCCTCTGGGGAACCGTGGGGCAAAATGCAGGGAACCAGGAGGGCGTGGCGGGTATGCACCCATGTACGCATAACCACCTCATGGTGGTAAGAAGTTTGACACCCAGCCCAGGTCCCTCGACTTTTCCTGGAATCAGTTATAGCAATTCTATGTGCTTATATTAAGGAATTAAAGCCTCTGGGGAACCGTGGGGCAAAATGCGGAGAACCAGGAGGGCGTGGCGGGTAGGCACCCATGTACGCACAACCACCTCATGGTGGTAAGAAGTTTGACAACCGGCTCAGGTCCCTCGGCATTTCCTGGAATCCGCTAGAGCAATTCTAGGTGCTTATATTTAGGAAATAAGGCCTCTGGGGATCCGTGAGGCAAATTGCGGGGAACCAGGAGGGCGTGGCGGGTAGGCACCCATGTACGCACAACCACCTCATGGTGGTAAGAAGCCTGACACCCAGCCCATGTCCCTCGGCTCTTCCTGGAATCCGCTATAGCAATTCTAGGTGCTTGTAATAAGGAATTAAGGCCTCTGGGGAACCGTGGGGCAAAATGCGGGGAACCAGGAAGGCGTGGCGGGTAGGCACCAATGTACGCACAACCACCTCATGGTGGTAAGAAGTTTGACACCCAGCCCAGGTCCCTCGGCTTTTCCTGGAATCCGTTATAGCAATTCTAGGTGCTTATAATAAGGAATTAAGGCCTCTGGGGATCCGGGGGGAAAAATGTGGGGAACGAGAAGGGCGTGGCGGGTAGGCACCTATGTACGCACAACCACCTCATGGTGGTAAGATGTTTGACACCCGGCCCAGGTCCCACGGCCCTTCCTGGAATCCGCTATAGCAATTCTAGGTGCTTATAATAAGGAATTAAGGCCTCTGGGGGTCCGTGGGGCAAAATGCGGGGAACCAGGAGGGCGTGGCGGGTAAGCACCCATGTACGCACAACCCCCTTATGGTGGTAAAAAGTTTGACACCCGGCCCAGGTCCCTCGGCTCTTCCTGGAATCCGCTACAGCAATTCTAGGTGCTTATTATAAGGAATTAAGGCCTGTGGGGAACCGTGGGGCAAAATGCGGGGAACCAGGAGGGCGTGGCGGGTAGGAACCAATGTACGCATAACCACCTCATGGTGGTAAGAAGTTTGACACCCAGCCCAGGTCCCTCGGCTTTTCCTGGAATCCGTTTTAGCAATTCTAGGTGCTTATAATAAGGAATTAAGGCGTCTGGGGTTCCGTGGGGCAAAATGCGGGGAACCAGGAGGGCGTGGCGGGTAGGCACCCATGCACGCACAACCACCTCATGGTGGTAAGAAGTTTGACACCCGGCCCAGGTCCCTCGGCTCTTCCTGGAATCCGCTACAGCAATTCTAGGTGCTTATTATAAAGAATTAAGGCCTCTGGGGAACCGTGGGGCAAAATGCAGGGAACCAGGAGGGCGTGGCGGGTAGGCACCAATGTACGCACAACCACCTCATGGTGGTAAGAAGTTTGACACCCAGCCCAGGTCCCTCGGCTTTTCCTGGAATCCGTTATAGCAATTCTAGGTGATTATAATAAGAAATTAAGGCCTCTGGGGGTCCGTGGGGCAAAATGCGGGGAATCAGGAGGGCGTGGCGGGTAGGCACCCATGTACGCACAACCACCTCATGGTGGTAAGAAGTTTGACACCCGGCCCAGGTCCCTCGGCATTTCCTGGAATCCGCTATAGCAATTCTAGGTGCTTATAATAAGGAATTAAGGCCTCTGGGGATCCGTGGGGCAAAATGCGGGGAACTAGGAGGGCGTGGCGGGTAGGCACCAATGTACGCACAACCACCTCATGGTGGTAAGAAGTTTGACACCCGGCCCAGGTCCCTCGGCTCTTCCTGGAATCCGCTATAGCAATTCTAGGCGCTTATATTAAGGAATTAATGCCTCTGGAGGTCCGTGAGGCAAACTGCGGGGAACCAGGAGGGCGTGGCGGGTAGGCACCCATGTACGCACAACCACCTCATGGTGGTAAAATGTTTGACACCCGGCTCAGGTCCCTCGGCCCTTCCTGGAACCCGCTAGAGCAATTCTATGTGCTTATATTAAGGAATTAAAGCCTCTGGGGAACCGTGGGGCAAAATGCGGGGAACCAGGAGGGCGTGGCGGGTAGGCACCCATGTACGCACAACCACCTCATGGTGGTAAGAAGTTTGACAACCGGCTCAGGTCCCTCGGCATTTCCTGGAATCCGCTAGAGCAATTCTAGGTGCTTATATTTAGGAAATAAGGCCTCTGGGGATCCGTGGGGCAAATTGCGGGGAACCAGGAGGGCGTGGCGGGTAGGCACCCTTGTAAGCACAACCACCTTATGGTGGTAAAATGTTTGACACCCGGTTCAGGTCCCTCGGCTTTTCCTGGAATCCGTTATAGCAATTCTAGGTGCTTATAATAAGGAATTAAGGCCTCTGGGGATCCGGGGGGCGAAATGTGGGGAACCAGGAGGGCGTGGCGGGTAGGCACCCATGTACGCACAACCAACTCATGGTGGTAAGAAGTTTGACACCCGGCCCAGGTCCCTCGGCCCTTTCTGGAATCCGCTATAGCAATTCTAGGTGCTTATAATAAGGAAATAAGGCCTCTGGGGATCCATGGGGCAAATTGCGGGGAACCAGGAGGGCGAGGCGGGTAGGCACCCATGTACGCACAACCAACTCATGGTGGTAAGAAGTTTGACACCCGGCCCAGGTCCCTCGGCCCTTCCTGGAATCGGTTATAGCAATTCTATGTGCCTATAATAAGGAGTTAAGGCGTCTGGGGGTCTGTGGGGCAAAATTCGGGGAACCAGGAGGGTGTGGCGGGTAGGCACCTATGTACGTACAACCACCTCATGGTGGTAAGAAGTTTGACACCCGGCCCAGGTCCCTCGGCATTTCCTGGAATTCGCTAGAGCAATTCTAAGTGCTTATATTAAGGAAATAAGGCCTCTGGGGATCCGTGGGGCAAATTGCGGGGAACCAGGAAGGCGTGGCGGGTAGGCACCCATGTACGCACAACCACCTCATGGTGGTAAGAAGTCTGACACCCAGTCCAGATCCCTCGGCCCTTCCTGGAATCGGTTATAGCAATTCTATGTGCTTATAATAAGGAGTTAAGGCGTCTGGGGGTCTGTGGGGCAAAATGCGGGGAACCAGGAGGGCATGGCAGGTAGGCACCCATGTACGCACAACCACCTCATGGTGGAAAGAAGTTTGACACCCGGCCCAGGTCCCACGGCATTTCCTGGAATCCGCTAGAGCAATTCTAGGTGCTTGTATTAAGGAAATAAGGCCTCTGGGGGTCCATGGGGCAAAATGCGGGGAACCAGGAGGGCGTGGCGGGTAGGCACCCATGTAAGCACAACCACCTTATGGTGGTAAAATGTTTGACACCCGGCTCAGGTCCCTCGGCTTTTCCTGGAATCCGTTATAGCAATTCTAGGTGCTTATAATAAGGAATTAAGGCCTCTGGGGAACCGTGGGGCAAAATGCGGGGAACCAGGAGGGCGTGGCGGGTATGCACCCATGTACGCATAACCACCTCATGGTGGTAAGAAGTTTGACACCCAGCCCAGGTCCCTCGACTTTTCCTGGAATCAGTTATAGCAATTCTATGTGCTTATATTAAGGAATAAAAGCCTCTGGGGAACCGTGGGGCAAAATGCGGAGAACCAGGAGGGCGTGGCGGGTAGGCACCCATGTACGCACAACCACCTCATGGTGGTAAGAAGTTTGACAACCGGCTCAGGTCCCTCGGCATTTCCTGAAATCCGCTAGAGCAATTCTAGGTGCTTATATTTAGGAAATAAGGCCTCTGGGGATCCGTGGGGCAAATTGCGGGGAACCAGGAGGGCGTGGCGGGTAGGCACCCATGTACGCACAACCACCTCATGGTGGTAAGAAGCCTGACACCCAGCCCATGTCCCTCGGCTCTTCCTGGAATCCGCTATAGCAATTCTAGGTGCTTGTAATAAGGAATTAAGGCCTCTGGGGAACCGTGGGGCAAAATGCGGGGAACCAGGAAGGCGTGGCGGGTAGGCACCAATGTACGCACAACCACCTCATGGTGGTAAGAAGTTTGACACCCAGCCCAGGTCCCTCGGCTTTTCCCGGAATTCGTTATAGCATTTCTAGGTGCTTATAATAAGGAAATAAGGTCTCTGGGGATCCATGGGGCAAATTGCGGGGAACCAAGAGGGCGAGGCGGGTAGGCACCCATGTACGCACAACCAACTCATGGTGGTAAGAAGTTTGACACCCGGCCCAGGTCCCTCGGCATTTCCTGGAATCCGCTAGAGCAATTCTAGGTGCTTATAATAAGGAATTAAGGCCTCTGGGGATCCGGGGGGCAAAATGTGGGGAACGAGAAAGGCGTGGCGGGTAGGCACCTATGTACGCACAACCACCTCATGGTGGTAAGATGTTTGACACCCGGCCCAGGTCCCACGGCCCTTCCTGGAATCCACTATAGCAATTCTAGGTGCTTATAATAAGGAATTAAGGCCTCTGGGGGTCCGTGGGGCAAAATGCGGGGAACCAGGAGGGCGTGGCGGGTAGGCACCCATGTAAGCACAGCCACCTTATGGTGGTAAAATGTTTGACACCCGGCTCAGGTCCCTCGGCTTTTCCCGGAATTCGTTATAGCAATTCTAGGTGCTTATAATAAGGAAATAAGGTCTCTGGGGATCCATGGGGCAAATTGCGGGGAACCAAGAGGGCGAGGCGGGTAGGCACCCATGTACGCACAACCAACTCATGGTGGTAAGAAGTTTGACACCCGGCCCAGGTCCCTCGGCATTTCCTGGAATCCGCTAGAGCAATTCTAGGTGCTTATATTAAGGAAATAAGGCCTCTGGGGATCCGTGGTGCAAATTGCGGTGAACCAGGAGGGCGTGGCGGGTAGGCACCCATGTACGCACAACCACCTCATGGTGGTAAGAAGCCTGACACCCAGCCCATGTCCCTCGGCTCTTCCTGGAATCCGCTATAGCAATTCTAGGTGCTTGTAATAAGGAATTAAGGCCTCTGGGGAACCGTGGGGCAAAATGCGGGGAACCAGGAAGGCGTGGCGGGTAGGCACCAATGTACGCACAACCACCTCATGGTGGTAAGAAGTTTGACACCCAGCCCAGGTCCCTCGGCTTTTCCCGGAATTCGTTATAGCAATTCTAGGTGCTTATAATAAGGAAATAAGGTCTCTGGGGATCCATGGGGCAATTTGCGGGGAACCAAGAGGGCGAGGCGGGTAGGCACCCATGTACGCACAACCAACTCATGGTGGTAAGAAGTTTGACACCCGGCCCAGGTCCCTCGGCATTTCCTGGAATCCGCTAGAGCAATTCTAGGTGCTTATATTAAGGAAATAAGGCCTCTGGGGATCCGTGGTGCAAATTGCGGTGAACCAGGAGGGCGTGGCGGGTAGGCACCCATGTACGCACAACCACCTCATGGTGGTAAGAAGTTTGACACCCGGCCCAGGTCCCTCGGCCCTTCCTGGAATCCGCTAGAGCAATTCTAGGTGCTTATATTAAGGAAATAAGGCCTCTGGGGATCCGTGAGGCAAATTGCAGGGAACCAGGAGGGCGTGGCGGGTAGGCACCCATGTACGCACAACCAACTCATGGTGGTAAGAAGTTTGACACCCAGCCCAGGTCCCTCGGCTCTTCCTGGTATCCGTTATAGCAATTCTAGGTGCTTATAATAAGGAATTAAGGCCTCTGGGGATCCGGGGGGCGAAATGTGGGGAACCAGGAGGGCGTGGCGGGTAGGCACCCATGAACGCACAACCAACTTATGGTGGTAAAATGTTTGACACCCGGTTCAGGTCCCTCGGCTTTTCCTGGAATCCGTTATAGCAATTCTAGGTGCTTATAATAAGGAATTAAGGCCTCTGGGGATCCGGGGGGCGAAATGTGGGGAACCAGGAGGGCGTGGCGGGTAGGCACCCATGTACGCACAACCAACTCATGGTGGTAAGAAGTTTGACACCCGGCCCAGGTCCCTCGGCCCTTCCTGGAATCCGCTATAGCAATTCTAGGTGCTTATAATAAGGAAATAAGGTCTCTGGGGATCCATGGGGCAAATTGCGGGGAACCAGGAGGGCGAGGCGGGTAGGCACCCATGTACGCACAACCAACTCATGGTGGTAAGAAGTTTGACACCCGGCCCAGGTCCCTCGGCCCTTCCTGGAATCGGTTATAGCAATTCTATGTGCCTATAATAAGGAGTTAAGGCGTCTGGGGGTCTGTGGGGCAAAATTCGGGGAACCAGGAGGGTGTGGCGGGTAGGCACCCATGTACGTACAACCACCTCATGGTGGTAAAAAGTTTGACACCCGGTCCAGGTCCCTCGGCCCTTCCTGGAATCCGCTAGAGCAATTCTAGGTGCTTATATTAAGGAAATAAGGCCTCTGGGGATCCGTGAGGCAAATTGCAGGGAACCAGGAGGGCGTGGCGGGTAGGCACCCATGTACGCACAACCAACTCATGGTGGTAAGAAGTTTGACACCCAGCCCAGGTCCCTCGGCTCTTCCTGGTATCCGTTATAGCAATTCTAGGTGCTTATAATAAGGAATTAAGGCCTCTGGGGATCCGGGGGGCGAAATGTGGGGAACCAGGAGGGCGTGGCGGGTAGGCACCCATGAACGCACAACCAACTTATGGTGGTAAAATGTTTGACACCCGGTTCAGGTCCCTCGGCTTTTCCTGGAATCCGTTATAGCAATTCTAGGTGCTTATAATAAGGAATTAAGGCCTCTGGGGATCCGGGGGGCGAAATGTGGGGAACCAGGAGGGCGTGGCGGGTCGGCACCCATGTACGCACAACCACCTCATGGTGGTAAGAAGTTTGACAACCGGCTCAGGTCCCTCGGCATTTCCTGGAATCCGCTAGAGCAATTCTAGGTGCTTATATTTAGGAAATAAGGCCTCTGGGGATCCGTGGGGCAAATTGCGGGGAACCAGGAGGGCGTGGCGGGTAGGCACCCATGTACGCACAACCACCTCATGGTGGTAAGAAGCCTGACACCCAGCCCAGGTCCCTCGGCTTTTCCTGGAATCCGCTATAGCAATTCTATTTGCTTATAATAAGGAATTAAGGCCTCTGGGGAACCGTGGGGCAAAATGCGGGGAACCAGGAAGGCGTGGCGGGTAGGCACCAATGTACGCACAACCACCTCATGGTGGTAAGAAGTTTGACACCCAGCCCAGGTCCCTCGGCTTTTCCTGGAATCCGTTATAGCAATTCTAGGTGCTTATAATAAGGAATTAAGGCCTCTGGGGATCCGGGGGGCAAAATGTGGGGAACGAGAAGGGCGTGGCGGGTAGGCACCTATGTACGCACAACCACCTCATGGTGGTAAGATGTTTGACACCCGGCCCAGGTCCCACGGCCCTTCCTGGAATCCGCTATAGCAATTCTAGGTGCTTATAATAAGGAATTAAGGCCTCTGGGGGTCCGTGGGGCAAAATGCGGGGAACCAGGAGGGCGTGGCGGGTAGGCACCCATGTAAGCACAGCCACCTTATGGTGGTAAAATGTTTGACACCCGGCTCAGGTCCTTCGGCTTTTCCCGGAATTCGTTATAGCAATTCTAGGTGCTTATAATAAGGAAATAAGGTCTCTGGGGATCCATGGGGCAAATTGCGGGGAACCAAGAGGGCGAGGCGGGTAGGCACCCATGTACGCACAACCAACTCATGGTGGTAAGAAGTTTGACACCCGGCCCAGGTCCCTCGGCATTTCCTGGAATCCGCTAGAGCAATTCTAGGTGCTTATATTAAGGAAATAAGGCCTCTGGGGATCCGTGGTGCAAATTGCGGTGAACCAGGAGGGCGTGGCCGGTAGGCACCCATGTACGCACAACCACCTCATGGTGGTAAGAAGTTTGACACCCAGCCCAGGTCCCTCGGCCCTTCCTGGAATCCGCTAGAGCAATTCTAGGTGCTTATATTAAGGAAATAAGGCCTCTGGGGATCCGTGAGGCAAATTGCGGGGAACCAGGAGGGCGTGGCGGGTAGGCACCCATGTACGCACAACAAACTCATGGTGGTAAGAAGTTTGACACCCAGCCCAGGTCCCTCGGCTCTTCCTGGAATCCGTTATAGCAATTCTAGGTGCTTATAATAAGGAATTAAGGCCTCTGGGGGTCCGTGGGGCAAAATGCGGGGAACCAGGAGGGCGTGGCGGGTAGGCACCCATGTAAGCACAACCACCTTATGGTGGTAAAATGTTTGACACCCGGCTCAGGTACCTCGGCTTTACCCGGAATTCGTTATAGCAATTCTAGGTGCTTATAATAAGGAAATAAGGCCTCTGGGGACCCATGGGGCAAATTGCGGGGAACCAAGAAGGCGAGGCGGGTAGGCACCCATCTACGTACAACCAACTCATGGTGGTAAGAAGTTTGACACCCAGCCCAGGTCCCTCGGCCCTTCCTGGAATCGGTTATAGCAATTCTATGTGCTTATAATAAGGAGTTAAGGCGTCTGGGGGTCTGTGGGGCAAAATGCGGGGAACCAGGAGGGCGTGGCGGGTAGGCACCCATGTACGCACAACCAACTCATGGTGGTAAGAAGTTTGACACCCGGCCCAGGTCCCTCGGCATTTCCTGGAATCCGCTAGAGCAATTCTAGGTGCTTATATTAAGGAAATAAGGCCTCTGGGGATCCGTGCGGCAAATTGCGGGGAACCAGGAGGACGTGGCGGGTAGGCACCCATGTACGCACAACCAACTCATGGTGGTAAGAAGTTTGACACCCAGCCCAGGTCCCTCGGCCCTTCCTGGAATCCGCTATAGCAATTTTAGGTGCTTATATTGAGGAATCCTAGGCCTCTGGGGGTCTGTGGGGCAAATTGCGGGAACCAGGAGGGCGTGACGGGTAGGCACCCATGTACGCATAACCACCTCATGGTGGTAAGAAGTTTGACACCCGGCCCAGGTCCCTCGGCATTTCCTGGAATCCGCTAGAGCAATTCTAAGTGCTTATATTAAGGAATTAAAGCCTCTGGCGAACGGTGGGGCAAAATGCGGGGAACCAGGAGGGCGTGACTGGTAGGCACCCATGTACGCATAACCACCTCATGGTGGTAAGATGTTTGACACCCGGCCCAGGTCCCTCGGCTCTTCCTGGAATCCGCTACAGCAATTCTAGGCGCTTATTATAAGGAATTAAGGCCTCTGGGGGTCCGTGAGGCAAAATGCAGGGAACCAGGAGGGCGTGGCGGGTAGGCACCAATGTACGCACAACCACCTCATGGTGGTAAGAAGTTTGACACCCAGCCCAGGTCCCTCGGCTTTTCCTGGAATCCGTTATAGCAATTCTAGGTGCTTATAATAAGGAATTAAGGCCTCTGGGGATCCGGGGGGTAAAATGTGGGGAACGAGAAGGGCGTGGCGGGTAGGCTCCTATGTACGCACAACCACCTCATGGTGGTAAGAAGTTTGACACCCGGCCCAGGTCCAACGGCCCTTCCTGGAATCCGCTATAGCAATTCTAGGTGCTTATAATAAGGAATTAAGGCCTCTGGGGGTCCGTGGGGCAAAATGCGGGGAACCAGGAGGGCGTGGCGGGTAGGCACCCATGTAAGCACAACCACCTCATGGTGGTAAGAAGTCTGACACCCAGCCCAGGTCCCTCGGCCCTTCATGGAATCCGCTATAGCAATTCTAGCTGCTTATAATAAGGAATTAAGGCCTCTGGGGGTCCGTGGGGCAAAATGCGGGGAACCAGGAGGGCGTGGCGGGTAGGCACCCATGTAAGCACAACCACCTTATGGTGGTAAAATGTTTGACACCCGGCTCAGGTCCCTCGGCATTTCCTGGAATCCGCTAGAGCAATTCTAGGTGCTTATATTAAGGAAACAAGGCCTCTGGGGATCCGTGGGGCAAATTGCGGGGAACCAGGAAAGCGTGGCGGGTAGGCACCCATGTACGCACAACCACCTCATGGTGGTAAGAAGTCTGACACCCAGCCCAGGTCCCTCGGCCCTTCATGGAATCCGCTATAGCAATTCTAGCTGCTTATAATAAGGAATTAAGGCCTCTGGGGGTCCGTGGGGCAAAATGCGGGGAACCAGGAGGGCGTGGCGGGTAGGCACCCATGTAAGCACAACCACCTTATGGTGGTAAAATGTTTGACACTCGGCTCAGGTCCCTCGGCTTTTCCTGGAGTCCGTTATAGCAATTCTAGGTGCCTATAATAAGGAAATAAGGCCTCTGGGGGTCAATGGGGCAAAATGCGGGGAACCAGGAGGGCGTGGCGGGTAGGCACCCATGTAAGCACAACCACCTTATGGTGGTAAAATGTTTGACACTCGGCTCAGGTCCCTCGGCTTTTCCTGGAGTCCGTTATAGCAATTCTAGGTGCTTATAATAAGGAATTAAGGCCTCTGGGGGACCGTGGGGCAAAATGCGGGGAACCAGGAGGGCGTGGCGGGTAGGCACTCATGTACGCACAACCACCTCATGGTGGTAAGAAGTTTGACACCCGGCCCAGGTCCCTCGGCTCTTCCTGGAATCCGCTACAGCAATTCTAGGCGCTTATTATAAGGAATTAAGGCCTCTGGGAACCGTGGGGCAAAATGCGGGGAACCAGGTGGGCGTGGCAAGTAGGCACCAATGTACGCATAACCACCTCATGGTGGTAAGAAGTTTGACACCCAGCCCAGGTCCCTCGACTTTTCCTGGAATCCGCTAGAGCAATTCTAAGTGCTTATATTAAGGAATTAAAGCCTCTGGGGAACGGTGGGGCAAAATGCGGGGAACCAGGAGGGCGTGACGGGTAGGCACCCATGTACGCATAACCACCTCATGGTGGTAAGATGTTTGACACCCGGCCCAGGTCCCTCGGCTCTTCCTGGAATCCGCTACAGCAATTCTAGGTGCTTATTATAAGGAATTAAGGCCTCTGGGGAACCGTGGGGCAATATGCGGGGAACCAGGAGGGCGTGGCGGGTAAGCACCCATGTACGCACAACCCCCCCATGGTGGTAAAAAGTTTGACACCCGGCCCAGGTCCCTCGGCTCTTCCTGGAATCCGCTACAGCAATTCTAGGTGCTTATTATAAGGAATTAAGGCCTGTGGGGAACCGTGGGGCAAAATGCGGGGAACCAGGAGGGCGTGGCGGGTAGGCACCAATGTACGCATAACCACCTCATGGTGGTAAGAAGTTTGACACCCAGTCCAGGTCCCTCGGCTTTTCCTGGAATCCGTTATAGCAATTCTAGGTGCTTATAATAAGGAATTAAGGCCTCTGGGGTTCCGTAGGGCAAAATGCCGGGAACCAGGAGGGCGTGGCGGGTAGGCACCCATGTACGCACAACCACCTCATGGTGGTAAGAAGTTTGACACCCGGCCCAGGTCCCTCGGCTCTTCCTGGAATCCGCTACAGCAATTCTAGGTGCTTATTATAAAGAATTAAGGCCTCTGGGGAACCGTGGGGCAAAATGCGGGGAACCAGGAGGGCGTGGCGGGTAGGCACCAATGTACGCACAACCACCTCATGGTGGTAAGAAGTTTGACACCCAGCCCAGGTCCCTCGGCTTTTCCTGGAATCCGTTATAGCAATTCTAGGTGCTTATAATAAGAAATTAAGGCCTCTGGGGGTCCGTGGGGCAAAATGCGGGGAACCAGGAGGGCGTGGCGGGTAAGCACCCATGTACGCACAACCCCCTTATGGTGGTAAAAAGTTTGACACCCGGCCCAGGTCCCTCGGCTCTTCCTGGAATCCGCTACAGCAATTCTAGGTGCTTATATTAAGGAATTAAGGCCTGTGGGGAACCGTGGGGCAAAATGCGGGGAACCAGGAGGGCGTGGCGGGTAGGCACTCATGTACGCACAACCACCTCATGGTGGTAAGAAGTTTGACACCCAGCCCAGGTCCCTCGACTTTTCCTGGAATCAGTTATAGCAATTCTAAGTGCTTATTATAAGAAATTAAGGCCTCTGGGGGTCCGTGGGGCAAAATGCGGGGAACCAGGAGGGCGTGGCGGGTAGGCACCCATGTAAGCACAATCACCTTATGGTGGTAAAATGTTTGACACCCGGTTCAGGTCCCTCGGCTTTTCCTGGAATCCGTTATAGCAATTCTAGGTGCTTATAATAAGGAATTAAGGCCTCTGGGGATCCGGGGGGCGAAATGTGGGGAACCAGGAGGGCGTGGCGGGTAGGCACCCATGTACGCACAACCAACTCATGGTGGTAAGAAGTTTGACACCCGGCCCAGGTCCCTCGGCCCTTCCTGGAATCGGTTATAGCAATTCTATGTGCCTATAATAAGGAAATAAGGCCTCTGGGGGTCAATGGGGCAAAATGCGGGGAACCAGGAGGGCGTGGCGGGTAGGCACCCATGTAAGCACAACCACCTTATGGTGGTAAAATGTTTGACACCCGGCTCAGGTCCCTCGGCTTTTCCTGGAATCCGTTATAGCAATTCTAGGTGCTTATAATAAGGAATTAAGGCCTCTGGGGGACCGTGGGGCAAAATGCGGGGAACCAGGAGGGCGTGGCGGGTAGGCACTCATGTACGCACAACCACCTCATGGTGGTAAGAAGTTTGACACCCGGCCCAGGTCCCTCGGCTCTTCCTGGAATCCGCTACAGCAATTCTAGGCGCTTATTATAAGGAATTAAAGCCTCTGCGGAACCGTGGGGCAAAATGCGGGGAACCAGGTGGGCGTGGCAAGTAGGCACCAATGTACGCATAACCACCTCATGGTGGTAAGAAGTTTGACACCCAGCCCAGGTCCCTCGACTTTTCCTGGAATCCGCTAGAGCAATTCTAAGTGCTTATATTAAGGAATTAAAGCCTCTGGGGAACGGTGGGGCAAAATGCGGGGAACCAGGAGGGCGTGACGGGTAGGCACCCATGTACGCATAACCACCTCATGGTGGTAAGATGTTTGACACCCGGCCCAGGTCCCTCGGCTCTTCCTGGAATCCGCTAAAGCAATTCTAGGTGCTTATTATAAGGAATTAAGGCCTCTGGGGAACCGTGGGGCAATATGCGGGGAACCAGGAGGGCGTGGCGGGTAAGCACCCATGTACGCACAACCCCCCCATGGTGGTAAAAAGTTTGACACCCGGCCCAGGTCCCTCGGCTCTTCCTGGAATCCGCTACAGCAATTCTAGGTGCTTATTATAAGGAATTAAGGCCTGTGGGGAACCGTGGGGCAAAATGCGGGGAACCAGGAGGGCGTGGCGGGTAGGCACCAATGTACGCATAACCACCTCATGGTGGTAAGAAGTTTGACACCCAGCCCAGGTCCCTCGGCTTTTCCTGGAATCCGTTATAGCAATTCTAGGTGCTTATAATAAGAAATTAAGGCCTCTGGGGGTCCGTGGGGCAAAATGCGGGGAACCAGGAGGGCGTGGCGGGTAAGCACCCATGTACGCACAACCCCCTTATGGTGGTAAAAAGTTTGACACCCGGCCCAGGTCCCTCGGCTCTTCCTGGAATCCGCTACAGCAATTCTAGGTGCTTATAATAAGGAATTAAGGCCTGTGGGGAACCGTGGGGCAAAATGCGGGGAACCAGGAGGGCGTGGCGGGTAGGCACTCATGTACGCACAACCACCTCATGGTGGTAAGAAGTTTGACACCCAGCCCAGGTCCCTCGACTTTTCCTGGAATCCGTTATAGCAATTCTAGGTGCTTATAATAAGGAATTAAGGCCTCTGGGGTTCCGTAGGGCAAAATGCCGGGAACCAGGAGGGCGTGGCGGGTAGGCACCCATGTACGCACAACCAACTCATGGTGGTAAGAAGTTTGACACCCGGCCCAGGTCCCTCGGCCCTTCCTGGAATCGGTTATAGCAATTCTATGTGCCTATAATAAGGAGTTAAGGCGTCTGGGGGTCTGTGGGGCAAAATTCGGGGAACCAGGAGGGTGTGGCGGGTAGGCACCCATGTACGTACAACCACCTCATGGTGGTAAGAAGTTTGACACCCGGCCCAGGTCCCTCGGCTTTTCCTGGAATCTGTTATAGCATTTCTAGGTGCTTATAATAAGGAATTAAGGCCTCTGGGGTTCCGTAGGGCAAAATGCCGGGAACCAGGAGGGCGTGGCGGGTAGGCACCCATGTACGCACAACCAACTCATGGTGGTAAGAAGTTTGACACCCGGCCCAGGTCCCTCGGCCCTTCCTGGAATCGGTTATAGCAATTCTATGTGCCTATAATAAGGAGTTAAGGCGTCTGGGGGTCTGTGGGGCAAAATTCGGGGAACCAGGAGGGTGTGGCGGGTAGGCACCCATGTACGTACAACCACCTCATGGTGGTAAGAAGTTTGACACCCGGCCCAGGTCCCTCGGCATTTCCTGGAATTCGCTAGAGCAATTCTAAGTGCTTATATTAAGGAAATAAGGCCTCTGGGGATCCGTGGGGCAAATTGCGGGGAACCAGGAAGGCGTGGCGGGTAGGCACCCATGTACGCACAACCACCTCATGGTGGTAAGAAGTCTGACACCCAGCCCAGATCCCTCGGCCCTTCCTGGAATCGGTTATAGCAATTCTATGTGCTTATAATAAGGAGTTAAGGCGTCTGGGGGTCTGTGGGGCAAAATGCGGGGAACCAGGAGGGCGTGGCAGGTAGGCACCCATGTACGCACAACCACCTCATGGTGGAAAGAAGTTTGACACCCGGCCCAGGTCCCACGGCATTTCCTGGAATCCGCTAGAGCAATTCTAGGTGCTTGTATTAAGAAAATAAGGCCTCTGGGGGTCCATGGGGCAAAATGCGGGGAACCAGGAGGGCGTGGCGGGTAGGCACCCATGTAAGCACAACCACCTTATGGTGGTAAAATGTTTGACACCCGGCTCAGGTCCCTCGGCTTTTCCTGGAATCCGTTATAGCAATTCTAGGTGCTTATAATAAGGAATTAAGGCCTCTGGGGGACCGTGGGGCAAAATGCGGGGAACCAGGAGGGCGTGGCGGGTATGCACCCATGTACGCACAACCTCCTCATGGTGGTAAGAAGTTTGACACCCGGCCCAGGTCCCTCGGCTCTTCCTGGAATCCGCTACAGCAATTCTAGGCGCTTATTATAAGGAATTAAGGCCTCTGGGGAACCGTGGGGCAAAATGCGGGGAACCAGGTGGGCGTGGCAAGTAGGCACCAATGTACGCATAACCACCTCATGGTGGTAAGAAGTTTGACACCCAGCCCAGGTCCCTCGACTTTTCCTGGAATCAGTTATAGCAATTCTATGTGCTTATATTAAGGAATTAAAGCCTCTGGGGAACCGTGGGGCAAAATGCGGAGAACCAGGAGGGCGTGGCGGGTAGGCACCCATGTAAGCACAATCACCTTATGGTGGTAAAATGTTTGACACCCGGTTCAGGTCCCTCGGCTTTTCCTGGAATCCGTTATAGCAATTCTAGGTGCTTATAATAAGGAATTAAGGCCTCTGGGGATCCGGGGGGCGAAATGTGGGGAACCAGGAGGGCGTGGCGGGTAGGCACCCATGTACGCACAACCAACTCATGGTGGTAAGAAGTTTGACACCCGGCCCAGGTCCCTCGGCCCTTCCTGGAATCGGTTATAGCAATTCTATGTGCCTATAATAAGGAAATAAGGCCTCTGGGGGTCAATGGGGCAAAATGCGGGGAACCAGGAGGGCGTGGCGGGTAGGCACCCATGTAAGCACAACCACCTTATGGTGGTAAAATGTTTGACACCCGGCTCAGGTCCCTCGGCTTTTCCTGGAATCCGTTATAGCAATTCTAGGTGCTTATAATAAGGAATTAAGGCCTCTGGGAGACCGTGGGGCAAAATGCGGGGAACCAGGAGGGCGTGGCGGGTAGGCACTCATGTACGCACAACCACCTCATGGTGGTAAGAAGTTTGACACCCGGCCCAGGTCCCTCGGCTCTTCCTGGAATCCGCTACAGCAATTCTAGGCGCTTATTATAAGGAATTAAGGCCTCTGGGGAACCGTGGGGCAAAATGCGGGGAACCAGGTGGGCGTGGCAAGTAGGCACCAATGTACGCATAACCACCTCATGGTGGTAAGAAGTTTGACACCCAGCCCAGGTCCCTCGACTTTTCCTGGAATCCGCTAGAGCAATTCTAAGTGCTTATATTAAGGAATTAAAGCCTCTGGGGAACGGTGGGGCAAAATGCGGGGAACCAGGAGGGCGTGACGGGTAGGCACCCATGTACGCATAACCACCTCATGGTGGTAAGATGTTTGACACCCGGCCCAGGTCCCTCGGCTCTTCCTGGAATCCGCTACAGCAATTCTAGGTGCTTATTATAAGGAATTAAGGCCTCTGGGGAACCGTGGGGCAATATGCGGGGAACCAGGAGGGCGTGGCGGGTAAGCACCCATGTACGCACAACCCCCCCATGGTGGTAAAAAGTTTGACACCCGGCCCAGGTCCCTCGGCTCTTCCTGGAATCCGCTACAGCAATTCTAGGTGCTTATTATAAGGAATTAAGGCCTGTGGGGAACCGTGGGGCAAAATGCGGGGAACCAGGAGGGCGTGGCGGGTAGGCACCAATGTACGCACAACCACCTCATGGTGGTAAGAAGTTTGACACCCAGCCCAGGTCCCTCGGCTTTTCCTGGAATCCGTTATAGCAATTCTAGGTGCTTATAATAAGAAATTAAGGCCTCTGGGGGTCCGTGGGGCAAAATGCGGGGAACCAGGAGGGCGTGGCGGGTAGGCACTCATGTACGCACAACCACCTCATGGTGGTAAGAAGTTTGACACCCAGCCCAGGTCCCTCGACTTTTCCTGGAATCAGTTATAGCAATTCTAAGTGCTTATTATAAGAAATTAAGGCCTCTGGGGGTCCGTGGGGCAAAATGCGGGGAACCAGGAGGGCGTGGCGGGTAGGCACCCATGTAAGCACAATCACCTTATGGTGGTAAAATGTTTGACACCCGGTTCAGGTCCCTCGGCTTTTCCTGGAATCCGTTATAGCAATTCTAGGTGCTTATAATAAGGAATTAAGGCCTCTGGGGATCCGGGGGGCGAAATGTGGGGAACCAGGAGGGCGTGGCGGGTAGGCACCCATGTACGCACAACCAACTCATGGTGGTAAGAAGTTTGACACCCGGCCCAGGTCCCTCGGCCCTTCCTGGAATCGGTTATAGCAATTCTATGTGCCTATAATAAGGAAATAAGGCCTCTGGGGGTCAATGGGGCAAAATGCGGGGAACCAGGAGGGCGTGGCGGGTAGGCACCCATGTAAGCACAACCACCTAATGGTGGTAAAATGTTTGACACCCGGCTCAGGTCCCTCGGCTTTTCCTGGAATCCGTTATAGCAATTCTAGGTGCTTATAATAAGGAATTAAGGCCTCTGGGGGACCGTGGGGCAAAATGCGGGGAACCAGGAGGGCGTGGCGGGTAGGCACTCATGTACGCACAACCACCTCATGGTGGTAAGAAGTTTGACACCCGGCCCAGGTCCCTCGGCTCTTCCTGGAATCCGCTACAGCAATTCTAGGCGCTTATTATAAGGAATTAAGGCCTCTGCGGAACCGTGGGGCAAAATGCGGGGAACCAGGTGGGCGTGGCAAGTAGGCACCAATGTACGCATAACCACCTCATGGTGGTAAGAAGTTTGACACCCAGCCCAGGTCCCTCGACTTTTCCTGGAATCCGCTAGAGCAATTCTAAGTGCTTATATTAAGGAATTAAAGCCTCTGGGGAACGGTGGGGCAAAATGCGGGGAACCAGGAGGGCGTGACGGGTAGGCACCCATGTACGCATAACCACCTCATGGTGGTAAGATGTTTGACACCCGGCCCAGGTCCCTCGGCTCTTCCTGGAATCCGCTACAGCAATTCTAGGTGCTTATTATAAGGAATTAAGGCCTCTGGGGAACCGTGGGGCAATATGCGGGGAACCAGGAGGGCGTGGCGGGTAAGCACCCATGTACGCACAACCCCCCCATGGTGGTAAAAAGTTTGACACCCGGCCCAGGTCCCTCGGCTCTTCCTGGAATCCGCTACAGCAATTCTAGGTGCTTATTATAAGGAATTAAGGCCTGTGGGGAACCGTGGGGCAAAATGCGGGGAACCAGCAGGGCGTGGCGGGTAGGCACCAATGTACGCATAACCACCTCATGGTGGTAAGAAGTTTGACACCCAGCCCAGGTCCCTCGGCTTTTCCTGGAATCCGTTATAGCAATTCTAGGTGCTTATAATAAGAAATTAAGGCCTCTGGGGGTCCGTGGGGCAAAATGCGGGGAACCAGGAGGGCGTGGCGGGTAAGCACCCATGTACGCACAACCCCCTTATGGTGGTAAAAAGTTTGACACCCGGCCCAGGTCCCTCGGCTCTTCCTGGAATCCGCTACAGCAATTCTAGGTGCTTATAATAAGGAATTAAGGCCTGTGGGGAACCGTGGGGCAAAATGCGGGGAACCAGGAGGGCGTGGCGGGTAGGCACTCATGTACGCACAACCACCTCATGGTGGTAAGAAGTTTGACACCCAGCCCAGGTCCCTCGACTTTTCCTGGAATCAGTTATAGCAATTCTAAGTGCTTATTATAAGAAATTAAGGACTCTGGGGGACCGTGGGGCAAAATGCGGGGAACCAGGAAGGCGTGGCGGGTAGGCACCCATGTACGCACAACCTCCTCATGGTGGTAAGAAGTTTGACACCCGGCCCAGGTCCCTCGGCTCTTCCTGGAATCCGCTACAGCAATTCTAGGCGCTTATTATAAGGAATTAAGGCCTCTGGGGAACCGTGGGGCAAAATGCGGGGAACCAGGTGGGCGTGGCAAGTAGGCACCAATGTACGCATAACCACCTCATGGTGGTAAAAAGTTTGACACCCAGCCCAGGTCCCTCGACTTTTCCTGGAATCCGCTAGAGCAATTCTAAGTGCTTATATTAAGGAATTAAAGCCTCTGGGGAACGGTGGGGCAAAATGCGGGGAACCAGGAGGGCGTGACGGGTAGGCACCCATGTACGCATAACCACCTCATGGTGGTAAGATGTTTGACACCCGGCCCAGGTCCCTCGGCTCTTCCTGGAATCCGCTACAGCAATTCTAGGTGCTTATTATAAGGAATTAAGGCCTCTGGGGAACCGTGGGGCAATATGCGGGGAACCAGGAGGGCGTGGCGGGTAAGCACCCATGTACGCACAACCCCCCCATGGTGGTAAAAAGTTTGACACCCGGCCCAGGTCCCTCGGCTCTTCCTGGAATCCGCTACAGCAATTCTAGGTGCTTATTATAAGGAATTAAGGCCTGTGGGGAACCGTGGGGCAAAATGCGGGGAACCAGGAGGGCGTGGCGGGTAGGCACCAATGTACGCATAACCACCTCATGGTGGTAAGAAGTTTGACACCCAGCCCAGGTCCCTCGGCTTTTCCTGGAATCCGTTATAGCAATTCTAGGTGCTTATAATAAGGAATTAAGGCCTCTGGGGTTCCGTAGGGCAAAATGCCGGGAACCAGGAGGGCGTGGCGGGTAGGCACCCATGTACGCACAACCAACTCATGGTGGTAAGAAGTTTGACACCCGGCCCAGGTCCCTCGGCCCTTCCTGGAATCGGTTATAGCAATTCTATGTGCCTATAATAAGGAGTTAAGGCGTCTGGGGGTCTGTGGGGCAAAATTCGGGGAACCAGGAGGGTGTGGCGGGTAGGCACCCATGTACGTACAACCACCTCATGGTGGTAAGAAGTTTGACACCCGGCCCAGGTCCCTCGGCTTTTCCTGGAATCCGTTATAGCAATTCTAGGTGCTTATAATAAGGAATTAAGGCCTCTGGGGTTCCGTAGGGCAAAATGCCGGGAACCAGGAGGGCGTGGCGGGTAGGCACCCATGTACGCACAACCAACTCATGGTGGTAAGAAGTTTGACACCCGGCCCAGGTCCCTCGGCCCTTCCTGGAATCGGTTATAGCAATTCTATGTGCCTATAATAAGGAGTTAAGGCGTCTGGGGGTCTGTGGGGCAAAATTCGGGGAACCAGGAGGGTGTGGCGGGTAGGCACCCATGTACGTACAACCACCTCATGGTGGTAAGAAGTTTGACACCCGGCCCAGGTCCCTCGGCATTTCCTGGAATTCGCTAGAGCAATTCTAAGTGCTTATATTAAGGAAATAAGGCCTCTGGGGATCCGTGGGGCAAATTGCGGGGAACCAGGAAGGCGTGGCGGGTAGGCACCCATATACGCACAACCACCTCATGGTGGTAAGAAGTCTGACACCCAGCCCAGATCCCTCGGCCCTTCCTGGAATCGGTTATAGCAATTCTATGTGCTTATAATAAGGAGTTAAGGCGTCTGGGGGTCTGTGGGGCAAAATGCGGGGAACCAGGAGGGCGTGGCAGGTAGGCACCCATGTACGCACAACCACCTCATGGTGGAAAGAAGTTTGACACCCGGCCCAGGTCCCACGGCATTTCCTGGAATCCGCTAGAGCAATTCTAGGTGCTTGTATTAAGGAAATAAGGCCTCTGGGGGTCCATGGGGCAAAATGCGGGGAACCAGGAGGGCGTGGCGGGTAGGCACCCATGTAAGCACAGCCACCTTATGGTGGTAAAATGTTTGACACCCGGCTCAGGTCCCTCGGCTTTTCCCGGAATTCGTTATAGCAATTCTAGGTGCTTATAATAAGGAAATAAGGTCTCTGGGGATCCATGGGGCAAATTGCGGGGAACCAAGAGGGCGAGGCGGGTAGGCACCCATGTACGCACAACCAACTCATGGTGGTAAGAAGTTTGACACCCGGCCCAGGTCCCTCGGCATTTCCTGGAATCCGCTAGAGCAATTCTAGGTGCTTATATTAAGGAAATAAGGCCTCTGGGGATCCGTGGTGCAAATTGCGGTGAACCAGGAGGGCGTGGCGGGTAGGCACCCATGTACGCACAACCACCTCATGGTGGTAAGAAGTTTGACACCCAGCCCAGGTCCCTCGGCCCTTCCTGGAATCCGCTAGAGCAATTCTAGGTGCTTATATTAAGGAAATAAGGCCTCTGGGGATCCGTGAGGCAAATTGCAGGGAACCAGGAGGGCGTGGCGGGTAGGCACCCATGTACGCACAACCAACTCATGGTGGTAAGAAGTTTGACACCCAGCCCAGGTCCCTCGGCTCTTCCTGGTATCCGTTATAGCAATTCTAGGTGCTTATAATAAGGAATTAAGGCCTCTGGGGATCCGGGGGGCGAAATGTGGGGAACCAGGAGGGCGTGGCGGGTAGGCACCCATGAACGCACAACCAATTTATGGTGGTAAAATGTTTGACACCCGGTTCAGGTCCCTCGGCTTTTCCTGGAATCCGTTATAGCAATTCTAGGTGCTTATAATAAGGAATTAAGGCCTCTGGGGATCCGGGGGGCGAAATGTGGGGAACCAGGAAGGCGTGGCGGGTAGGCACCCATGTACGCACAACCAACTCATGGTGGTAAGAAGTTTGACACCCGGCCCAGGTCCCTCGGCCCTTCCTGGAATCCGCTATAGCAATTCTAGGTGCTTATAATAAGGAAATAAGGTCTCTGGGGATCCATGGGGCAAATTGCGGGGAACCAGGAGGGCGAGGCGGGTAGGCACCCATGTACGCACAACCAACTCATGGTGGTAAGAAGTTTGACACCCGGCCCAGGTCCCTCGGCCCTTCCTGGAATCGGTTATAGCAATTCTATGTGCCTATAATAAGGAGTTAAGGCGTCTGGGGGTCTGTGGGGCAAAATTCGGGGAACCAGGAGGGTGTGGCGGGTAGGCACCCATGTACGTACAACCACCTCATGGTGGTAAGAAGTTTGACACCCGGCCCAGGTCCCTCGGCATTTCCTGGAATTCGCTAGAGCAATTCTAAGTGCTTATATTAAGGAAATAAGGCCTCTGGGGATCCGTGGGGCAAATTGCGGGGAACCAGGAAGGCGTGGCGGGTAGGCACCCATGTACGCACAACCACCTCATGGTGGTAAGAAGTCTGACACCCAGCCCAGATCCCTCGGCCCTTCCTGGAATCGGTTATAGCAATTCTATGTGCTTATAATAAGGAGTTAAGGCGTCTGGGGGTCTGTGGGGCAAAATGCGGGGAACCAGGAGGGCGTGGCAGGTAGGCACCCATGTACGCACAACCACCTCATGGTGGAAAGAAGTTTGACACCCGGCCCAGGTTCCACGGCATTTCCTGGAATCCGCTAGAGCAATTCTAGGTGCTTGTATTAAGGAAATAAGGCCTCTGGGGGTCCATGGGGCAAAATGCGGGGAACCAGGAGGGCGTGGCGGGTAGGCACCCATGTAAGCACAACCACCTTATGGTGGTAAAATGTTTGACACCCGGCTCAGGTCCCTCGGCTTTTCCTGGAATCCGTTATAGCAATTCTAGGTGCTTATAATAAGGAATTAAGGCCTCTGGGGAACCGTGGGGCAAAATGCGGAGAACCAGGAGGGCGTGGCGGGTAGGCACCCATGTACGCACAACCACCTCATGGTGGTAAGAAGTTTGACAACCGGCTCAGGTCCCTCGGCATTTCCTGGAATCCGCTAGAGCAATTCTAGGTGCTTATATTTAGGAAATAAGGCCTCTGGGGATCCGTGGGGCAAATTGCGGGGAACCAGGAGGGCGTGGCGGGTAGGCACCCATGTACGCACAACCACCTCATGGTGGTAAGAAGCCTGACACCCAGCCCAGGTCCCTCGGCTCTTCCTGGAATCCGCTATAGCAATTCTAGTTGCTTGTAATAAGGAATTAAGGCCTCTGGGGAACCGTGGGGCAAAATGCGGGGAACCAGGAAGGCGTGGCGGGTAGGCACCAATGTACGCACAACCACCTCATGGTGGTAAGAAGTTTGACACCCAGCCCAGGTCCCTCGGCTTTTCCTGGAATCCGTTATAGCAATTCTAGGTGCTTATAATAAGGAATTAAGGCCTCTGGGGATCCGGGGGGCAAAATGTGGGGAACGAGAAGGGCGTGGCGGGTAGGCACCTATGTACGCACAACCACCTCATGGTGGTAAGATGTTTGACACCCGGCCAAGGTCCCACGGCCCTTCCTGGAATCCGCTATAGCAATTCTAGGTGCTTATAATAAGGAATTAAGGCCTCTGGGGGTCCGTGGGGCAAAATGCGGGGAACCAGGAGGGCGTGGCGGGTAGGCACCCATGTAAGCACAGCCACCTTATGGTGGTAAAATGTTTGACACCCGGCTCAGGTCCCTCGGCTTTTCCCGGAATTCGTTATAGCAATTCTAGGTGCTTATAATAAGGAAATAAGGTCTCTGGGGATCCATGGGGCAAATTGCGGGGAACCAAGAGGGCGAGGCGGGTAGGCACCCATGTACGCACAACCAACTCATGGTGGTAAGAAGTTTGACACCCGGCCCAGGTCCCTCGGCATTTCCTGGAATCCGCTAGAGCAATTCTAGGTGCTTATATTAAGGAAATAAGGCCTCTGGGGATCCGTGGTGCAAATTGCGGTGAACCAGGAGGGCGTGGCGGGTAGGCACCCATGTACGCACAACCACCTCATGGTGGTAAGAAGTTTGACACCCAGCCCAGGTCCCTCGGCCCTTCCTGGAATCCGCTAGAGCAATTCTAGGTGCTTATATTAAGGAAATAAGGCCTCTGGGGATCCGTGAGGCAAATTGCGGGGAACCAGGAGGGCGTGGCGGGTAGGCACCCATGTACGCACAACCACCTTATGGTGGTAAAATGTTTGACACCCGGCTCAGGTCCCTCGGCTTTTCCCGGAATTCGTTATAGCAATTCAAGGTGCTTATAATAAGGAAATAAGGCCTCTGGGGACCCATGGGGCAAATTGCGGGGAACCAAGAGGGCGAGGCGGGTAGGCACCCATCTACGTACAACCAACTCATGGTGGTAAGAAGTTTGACACCCAGCCCAGGTCCCTCGGCCCTTCCTGGAATCGGTTATAGCAATTCTATGTGCTTATAATAAGGAGTTAAGGTGTCTGGGGGTCTGTGGGGCAAAATGCGGGGAACCAGGAGGGCGTGGCGGGTAGGCACCCATGTACGCACAACCAACTCATGGTGGTAAGAAGTTTGACACCCGGCCCAGGTCCCTCGGCATTTCCTGGAATCCGCTGGAGCAATTCTAGGTGCTTATATTAAGGAAATAAGGCCTCTGGGGATCCGTGCGGCAAATTGCGGGGAACCAGGAGGACGTGGCGGGTAGGCACCCATGTACGCACAACCAACTCATGGTGGTAAGAAGTTTGACACCCAGCCCAGGTCCCTCGGCCCTTCCTGGAATCCGCTATAGCAATTTTAGGTGCTTATATTGAGGAATCTAGGCCTCTGGGGGTCTGTGGGGCAAATTGCGGGAACCAGGAGGGCGTGGCAGGTAGGCACCCATGTACACACAACCACCTCATGGTGGTAAGAAGTCTGACACCCAGCCCAGGTCCCTCGGCCCTTCTTGGAATCCGCTAGAGCAATTCTAAGTGCTTATATTAAGGAATTAAAGCCTCTGGGGATCCGTGGGGCAAAATGCGGGGAACCAGGAGGGCGTGGCGGGTAGGCACTTATGTACGCACAACCACCTCATGGTGGTAAGAAGTTTGACACCCGGCACTGGTCCCTCGGCATTTCCTGGAATCCGCTAGAGCAATTCTAGGTGCTTATATTAAGGAAACAAGGCCTCTGGGGATCCGTGGGGCAAATTGCGGGGAACCAGGAAAGCGTGGCGGGTAGGCACCCATGTACGCACAACCACCTCATGGTGGTAAGAAGTCTGACACCCAGCCCAGGTCCCTCGGCCCTTCATGGTATCCGCTATAGCAATTCTAGGTGCTTATAATAAGGAATTAAGGCCTCTGGGGGTCCGTGGAGCAAAATGCGGGGAACCAGGAGGGCGTGGCGGGTAGGCACCCATGTAAGCACAACCACCTTATGGTGGTAAAATGTTTGACACCCGGTTGAGGTCCCTCAGCATTTCCTGGAATCCGCTAGAGCAATTCTAGGTGCTTATATTAAGGAATTAATGCCTCTGGAGGTCCGTGAGGCAAACTGCGGGGAACCAGGAGGGCGTGGCGGGTAGGCACCCATGTACGCACAACCACCTCATGGTGGTAAAATGTTTGACACCCGGCTCAGGTCCCTCGGCCCTTCCTGGAACCCGCTAGAGCAATTCTATGTGCTTATATTAAGGAATTAAAGCCTCTGGGAACCGTGGGGCAAAATGCGGGGAACCAGCAGGGCGTGGCGGGTAGGCACCCATGTACGCACAACCACCTCATGGTGGTAAGAAGTTTGACAACCGGCTCAGGTCCCTCGGCATTTCCTGGAATCCGCTAGAGCAATTCTAGGTGCTTATATTTAGGAAATAAGGCCTCTGGGGGTCCGGGGGGCAAAATGTGGGGAACGAGAAGGGCGTGGCGGGTAGGCACCTATGTACGCACAACCACCTTATGGTGGTAAGAAGTTTGACACCCGGCCCAGGTCCTACGGCCCTTCCTGGAATCCGCTATAGCAATTCTAGGTGCTTATAATAAGGAATTAAGGCCTCTGGGGGTCCGTGGGGCAAAATGCAGGGAACCAGGAGGGCGTGGCGGGTAGGCACCCATGTAAGCACAACCACCTTATGGTGGTAAAATGTTTGACACCTGGCTCAGGTCCCTCGGCTTTTCCCGGAATTCGTTATAGCAATTCTAGGTGCTTATAATAAGGAAATAAGGCCTCTGGGGATCCATGGGGCAAATTGCGGGGAACCAATAGGGCGAGGCGGGTAGGCACCCATGTACGCACAACCAACTCATGGTGGTAAAAAGTTTGACACCCAGCCCTGGTCCTTCGGCCTTTCCTGGAATCCGCTAGAGCAATTCTAGGTGCTTATATTAAGGAAATAAGGCCTCTGGGGATCCGTGGGGCAAATTGCGGGGAACCAGGAGGGCGTGGCGGGTAGGCACCCATGTACGCACAACCACTTCATGGTGGTAAGAAGTCTGACACCCAGCCCAGGTCCCTCGGCCCTTCCTGGAATCCGCTAGAGCAATTCTAAGTGCTTCTATTAAGGAATTAAAGCCTCTGGGGATCCGTGGGGCAAAATGCGGGGAACCAGGAGGGCGTGGCGGGTAGGCACCCATGTACGCACAATCACCTCATAGTGGTAAGTAGTTTGACACCCGGCCCAGGTCCCTCGGCCCTGCCTAGAATCCGCTAGAGCAATTCTAGGTGCTTGTATTAAGGAAATAAGGCCTCTGGGGGTCCATGGGGCAAAATGCGGGGAACCAGGAGGGCGTGGCGGGTAGGCACCCATGTAAGCACAACCACCTTATGGTGGTAAAATGTTTGACACCCGGCTCAGGTCCCTCGGCTTTTCCTGGAATCCGTTATAGCAATTCTAGGTGCTTATAATAAGGAATTAAAGCCTCTGGGGATCCGTGGGGCAAAATGCGGGGAACCAGGAGGTCGTGGGGGTAGGCACCCATGTACGCACAACCACCTCATAGTGGTAAAATGTTTGACACCCGGTTCAGGTCCCTCGGTCCTTCCTGGAACCCGCTAGAGCAATTCTATGTGCTTATGTTAAGGAATTAAAGCCTCTGGGGAACCGTGGGGCAAAATGCGGGGAACCAGGAGGGCGTGGCGGGTAGGCACCCATGTACGCACAACCAACTCATGGTGGTAAGAAGTTTGACACCCGGCCCAGGTCCCTCGGCATTTCCTGGAATCCGCTAGAGCAATTCTAGTTGCTTATATTAAGGAAATAAGGCCTCTGGGGATCCGTGGGGCAAATTGCGGGGAACCAGGAGGGCGTGGCGGGTAGGTACCCATGTACGCACAACCACCTCATGGTGGTAAAAAATTTGACACCCAGCCCAGGTCCCTCGGCCCTTCCTGGAATCCGCTAGAGCAATTCTAGGTGCTTATATTAAGGAAATAAGGCCTCTGGGGATCCGTGAGGCAAATTCCGGGGAACCAGGAGGGCGTGGCGGGTAGGCACCCATGTACGCACAACCACCTCATAGTGGTAAGATGTCTGACACCCAGCCCAGGTCCCTCGGCCTTTCTTGGAATCCGCTAGAGCAATTCTAAGTGCTTATATTAAGGAAATAAGGCCTCTGGGGTCCCGTGGGGCAAAATGCGGGGAACCAGGAGGGCGTGGCGAGTAGACACCCATGTACGCACAACCACCTCATGGTGGTAAGAAGTTTGACACCCGGCCTAGGTCGTACGGCCCTTCCTGGAATCCGCTATAGCAATTCTAGGTGCTTATAATAAGGAATTAAGGCGTCTGGGGGCCCGTGAGGCAAAATGCAGGGAACCAGGAGGGCGTGGCGGGTAGGCACCAATGTACGCACAACCACCTCATGGTGGTAAGAAGTTTGACACCCAGCCCAGGTCCCTCGGCTTTTCCTGGAATCCGTTATAGCAATTCTAGGTGCTTATAATAAGGAATTAAGGCCTCTGGGGATCCGGGGGGCAAAATGTGGGGAACGAGAAGGGCGTGGCGGGTAGGCACCTATGTACGCACAACCACCTCATGGTGGTAAGAAGTTTGACACCCGGCCCAGGTCCAACGGCCCTTCCTGGAATCCGCTATAGCAATTCTAGGTGCTTATAATAAGGAATTAAGGCCTCTGGGGGTCCGTGGGGCAAAATGCGGGGAACCAGGAGGGCGTGGCGGGTAGGCACCCATGTAAGCTCAACCACATTATGGTGGTAAAATGTTTGACACCCGGCTCAGGTCCCTCGGCATTTCCTGGAATCCGCTAGAGCAATTCTAGGTGCTTATATTAAGGAAACAAGGCCTCTGGGGATCCGTGGGGCAAATTGCGGGGAACCAGGAAAGCGTGGCGGGTAGGCACCCATGTACGCACAACCACTTCATGGTGGTAAGAAGTCTGACACCCAGCCCAGGTCCCTCGGCCCTTCATGGAATCCGCTATAGCAATTCTAGCTGCTTATAATAAGGAATTAAGGCCTCTGGGGGTCCGTGGGGCAAAATGCGGGGAACCAGGAGGGCGTGGCGGGTAGGCACCCATGTAAGCACAACCACCTTATGGTGGTAAAATGTTTGACACCCGGTTCAGGTCCCTCGGCTTTTCCTGGAATCCGTTATAGCAATTCTAGGTGCTTATAATAAGGAATTAAGGCCTCTTGGGATCCGGAGGGCGAAATGTGGGGAACCAGGAGGGCGTCGCGGGTAGGCACCCATGTACGCACAACCAACTCATGGTGGTAAGAAGTTTGACACCCGGCCCAGGTCCCTCGGCCCTTCCTGGAATCCGCTATAGCAATTCTAGGTGCTTATAATAAGGAAATAAGGCCTCTGGGGATCCATGGGGCAAATTGCGGGGAACCAGGAGGACGAGGCGGGTAGGCACCCATGTACGCACAACCAACTCATGGTGGTAAGAAGTTTGACACCCGGCCCAGGTCCCTCGGCCCTTCCTGGAATCGGTTATAGCAGTTCTATGTGCCTATAATAAGGAGTTAAGGCGTCTGGGGGTCTGTGGGGCAAATTTCGGGGAACCAGGAGAGTGTGGCGGGTAGGCACCCATGTACGCACAACCACCTCATGGTGGTAAGAAGTTTGACACCCGGCCCAGGTCCCTCGGCATTTCCTGGAATTCGCTAGAGCAATTCTAAGTGCTTATATTAAGGAAATAAGGCCTCTGGGGATCCGTGGGGCAAATTGCGGGGAACCAGGAAGGCGTGGCGGGTAGGCACCCATGTACGCACAACCACCTCATGGTGGTAAGAAGTCTGACACCCAGCCCAGATCCCTCGGCCCTTCCTGGAATCGGTTATAGCAATTCTATGTGCTTATAATAAGGAGTTAAGGCGTCTGGGGGTCTGTGGGGCAAAATGCGGGGAACCAGGAGGGCGTGGCAGGTAGGCACCGATGTACGCGCAACCACCTCATGGTGGAAAGAATTTTGACACCCGGCCCAGGTCCCTCGGCATTTCCTGGAATCCGCTAGAGCAATTCTAGGTGCTTGTATTAAGGAAATAAGGCCTCTGGGGGTCCATGGGGCAAAATGCGGGAAACCAGGAGGGCGTGGCGGGTAGGCACCCATGTAAGCACAACCACCTTATGGTGGTAAAATGTTTGACACCCGGCTCAGGTCCCTCGGCTTTTCCTGAAATCCGTTATAGCAATTCAAGGTGCTTATAATAAGGAATTAAGGCCTCTGGGGGACCGTGGGGCAAAATGCGGGGAACCAGGAGGGCGTGGCGGGTAGGCACCCATGTACGCACAACCTCCTCATGGTGGTGAGAAGTTTGACACCCGGCCCAGGTCCCTCGGCTCTTCCTGGAATCCGCTACAGCAATTCTAGGCGCTTATTATAAGGAATTAAGGCCTCTGGGGAACCGTGGGGCAAAATGCGGGGAACCAGGTGGGCGTGGCAAGTAGGCACCAATGTACGCATAACCACCTCATGGTGGTAAGAAGTTTGACACCCAGCCCAGGTCCCTCGACTTTTCCTGGAATCAGTTATAGCAATTCTAAGTGCTTATTATAAGAAATTAAGGACTCTGGGGGACCGTGGGGCAAAATGCGGGGAACAAGGAGGGCGTGGCGGGTAGGCACTCATGTACGTACAACCACCTCATGGTGGTAAGAAGTTTGACACCCGGCCCAGGTCCCTCGGCATTTCCTGGAAACCGCTAGAGCAATTCTAAGTGCTTATATTAAGGAATTAAAGCCTCTGGGGAACGGTGGGGCAAAATGCGGGGAACCAGGAGGGCGTGGCGGGTAGGCACCCATGTACGCATAACCACCTCATGGTGGTAAGATGTTTGACACCCGGCCCAGGTCCCTCGGCTCTTCCTGGAATTCGCTAGAGCAATTCTAAGTGCTTATATTAAGGAAATAAGGCCTCTGGGGATCCGTGGGGCAAATTGCGGGGAACCAGGAAGGCGTGGCGGGTAGGCACCGATGTACGCACAACCACCTCATGGTGGTAAGAAGTCTGACACCCAGCCCAGATCCCTCGGCCCTTCCTGGAATCGGTTATAGCAATTCTATGTGCTTATAATAAGGAGTTAAGGCGTCTGGGGGTCTGTGGGGCAAAATGCGGGGAACCAGGAGGGCGTGGCAGGTAGGCACCCATGTACGCACAACCACCTCATGGTGGAAAGAAGTTTGACACCCGGCCCAGGTCCCTCGGCATTTCCTGGAATCCGCTAGAGCAATTCTAGGTGCTTGTATTAAGGAAATAAGGCCTCTGGGGGTCCATGGGGCAAAATGCGGGGAACCAGGAGGGCGTGGCGGGTAGGCACCCATGTAAGCACAACCACCTTATGGTGGTAAATTGTTTGACACCCGGCTCAGGTCCCTCGGCTTTTCCTGGAATCCGTTATAGCAATTCTAGGTGCTTATAATAAGGAATTAAGGCCTCTGGGGGACCGTGGGGCAAAATGCGGGGAACCAGGAGGGCGTGGCGGGTAGGCACCCATGTACGCACAACCTCCTCATGGTGGTAAGAAGTTTGACACCCGGCCCAGGTCCCTCGGCTCTTCCTGGAATCCGCTACAGCAATTCTAGGCGCTTATTATAAGGAATTAAGGCCTCTGGGGAACCGTGGGGCAAAATGCGGGGAACCAGGAGGTCGTGGGGGTAGGCACCCATGTACGCACAACCACCTCATAATGGTAAAATGTTTGACACCCGGTTCAGGTCCCTCGGTCCTTCCTGGAACCAGCTAGAGCAATTCTATGTGCTTATATTAAGGAATTAAAGCCTCTGGGGAACCGTGGGGCAAAATGCGGGGAACCAGGAGGGCGTGGCGGGTAGGCACCCATGTACGCACAACCAACTCATGGTGGTAAGAAGTTTGACACCCGGCCCAGGTCCCTCGGCATTTCCTGGAATCCGCTAGAGCAATTCTAGGTGCTTATATTAAGGAAATAAGGCCTCTGGGGATCCGTGGGGCAAATTGCGGGGAACCAGGAGGGCGTGGCGGGTAGGCACCCATGTACGCACAACCACCTCATGGTGGTAAGAAATTTGACACCCAGCCCAGGTCCCTCGGCCCTTCCTGGAATCCGCTAGAGCAATTCTAGGTGCTTATATTAAGGAAATAAGGCCTCTGGGGATCCGTGAGGCAAATTGCGGGGAACCAGGAGGGCGTGGCGGGTAGGCACCCATGTACGCACAACCAACTCATGGTGGTAAGAAGTTTGACACCCGGCCCAGGTCCCTCGGCATTTCCTGGAATCCGCTGGAGCAATTCTAGGTGCTTATATTAAGGAAATAAGGCCTCTGGGGATCCGTGCGGCAAATTGCGGGGAACCAGGAGGACGTGGCGGGTAGGCACCCATGTACGCACAACCAACTCATGGTGGTAAGAAGTTTGACACCCAGCCCAGGTCCCTCGGCCCTTCCTGGAATCCGCTATAGCAATTTTAGGTGCTTATATTGAGGAATCTAGGCCTCTGGGGGTCTGTGGGGCAAATTGCGGGAACCAGGAGGGCGTGGCAGGTAGGCACCCATGTACACACAACCACCTCATGGTGGTAAGAAGTCCGACACCCAGCCCAGGTCCCTCGGCCCTTCTTGGAATCCGCTAGAGCAATTCTAAGTGCTTATATTAAGGAATTAAAGCCTCTGGGGATCCGTGGGGCAAAATGCGGGGAACCAGGAGGGCGTGGCGGGTAGGCACTTATGTACGCACAACCACCTCATGGTGGTAAGAAGTTTGACACCCGGCACTGGTCCCTCGGCATTTCCTGGAATCCGCTAGAGCAATTCTAGGTGCTTATAATAAGGAAACAAGGCCTCTGGGGATCCGTGGGGCAAATTGCGGGGAACCAGGAAAGCGTGGCGGGTAGGCACCCATGTACGCACAACCACCTCATGGTGGTAAGAAGTCTGACACCCAGCCCAGGTCCCTCGGCCCTTCATGGTATCCGCTATAGCAATTCTAGGTGCTTATAATAAGGAATTAAGGCCTCTGGGGGTCCGTGGAGCAAAATGCGGGGAACCAGGAGGGCGTGGCGGGTAGGCACCCATGTAAGCACAACCACCTTATGGTGGTAAAATGTTTGACACCCGGTTGAGGTCCCTCAGCATTTCCTGGAATCCGCTAGAGCAATTCTAGGTGCTTATATTAAGGAATTAATGCCTCTGGAGGTCCGTGAGGCAAACTGCGGGGAACCAGGAGGGCGTGGCGGGTAGGCACCCATGTACGCACAACCACCTCATGGTGGTAAAATGTTTGACACCCGGCTCAGGTCCCTCGGCCCTTCCTGGAACCCGCTAGAGCAATTCTATGTGCTTATATTAAGGAATTAAAGCCTCTGGGAACCGTGGGGCAAAATGCGGGGAACCAGCAGGGCGTGGCGGGTAGGCACCCATGTACGCACAACCACCTCATGGTGGTAAGAAGTTTGACAACCGGCTCAGGTCCCTCGGCATTTCCTGGAATCCGCTAGAGCAATTCTAGGTGCTTATATTTAGGAAATAAGGCCTCTGGGGGTCCGGGGGGCAAAATGTGGGGAACGAGAAGGGCGTGGCGGGTAGGCACCTATGTACGCACAACCACCTTATGGTGGTAAGAAGTTTGACACCCGGCCCAGGTCCTACGGCCCTTCCTGGAATCCGCTATAGCAATTCTAGGTGCTTATAATAAGGAATTAAGGCCTCTGGGGGTCCGTGGGGCAAAATGCAGGGAACCAGGAGGGCGTGGCGGGTAGGCACCCATGTAAGCACAACCACCTTATGGTGGTAAAATGTTTGACACCTGGCTCAGGTCCCTCGGCTTTTCCCGGAATTCGTTATAGCAATTCTAGGTGCTTATAATAAGGAAATAAGGCCTCTGGGGATCCATGGGGCAAATTGCGGGGAACCAATAGGGCGAGGCGGGTAGGCACCCATGTACGCACAACCAACTCATGGTGGTAAAAAGTTTGACACCCAGCCCTGGTCCTTCGGCCTTTCCTGGAATCCGCTAGAGCAATTCTAGGTGCTTATATTAAGGAAATAAGGCCTCTGGGGATCCGTGGGGCAAATTGCGGGGAACCAGGAGGGCGTGGCGGGTAGGCACCCATGTACGCACAATCACCTCATAGTGGTAAGTAGTTTGACACCCGGCCCAGGTCCCTCGGCCCTGCCTAGAATCCGCTAGAGCAATTCTAGGTGCTTGTATTAAGGAAATAAGGCCTCTGGGGGTCCATGGGGCAAAATGCGGGGAACCAGGAGGGCGTGGCGGGTAGGCACCCATGTAAGCACAACCACCTTATGGTGGTAAAATGTTTGACACCCGGCTCAGGTCCCTCGGCTTTTCCTGGAATCCGTTATAGCAATTCTAGGTGCTTATAATAAGGAATTAAAGCCTCTGGGGATCCGTGGGGCAAAATGCGGGGAACCAGGAGGTCGTGGGGGTAGGCACCCATGTACGCACAACCACCTCATAGTGGTAAAATGTTTGACACCCGGTTCAGGTCCCTCGGTCCTTCCTGGAACCCGCTAGAGCAATTCTATGTGCTTATGTTAAGGAATTAAAGCCTCTGGGGAACCGTGGGGCAAAATGCGGGGAACCAGGAGGGCGTGGCGGGTAGGCACCCATGTACGCACAACCAACTCATGGTGGTAAGAAGTTTGACACCCGGCCCAGGTCCCTCGGCATTTCCTGGAATCCGCTAGAGCAATTCTAGTTGCTTATATTAAGGAAATAAGGCCTCTGGGGATCCGTGGGGCAAATTGCGGGGAACCAGGAGGGCGTGGCGGGTAGGTACCCATGTACGCACAACCACCTCATGGTGGTAAAAAATTTGACACCCAGCCCAGGTCCCTCGGCCCTTCCTGGAATCCGCTAGAGCAATTCTAGGTGCTTATATTAAGGAAATAAGGCCTCTGGGGATCCGTGAGGCAAATTCCGGGGAACCAGGAGGGCGTGGCGGGTAGGCACCCATGTACGCACAACCACCTCATAGTGGTAAGATGTCTGACACCCAGCCCAGGTCCCTCGGCCTTTCTTGGAATCCGCTAGAGCAATTCTAAGTGCTTATATTAAGGAAATAAGGCCTCTGGGGTCCCGTGGGGCAAAATGCGGGGAACCAGGAGGGCGTGGCGAGTAGACACCCATGTACGCACAACCACCTCATGGTGGTAAGAAGTTTGACACCCGGCCTAGGTCGTACGGCCCTTCCTGGAATCCGCTATAGCAATTCTAGGTGCTTATAATAAGGAATTAAGGCGTCTGGGGGCCCGTGAGGCAAAATGCAGGGAACCAGGAGGGCGTGGCGGGTAGGCACCAATGTACGCACAACCACCTCATGGTGGTAAGAAGTTTGACACCCAGCCCAGGTCCCTCGGCTTTTCCTGGAATCCGTTATAGCAATTCTAGGTGCTTATAATAAGGAATTAAGGCCTCTGGGGATCCGGGGGGCAAAATGTGGGGAACGAGAAGGGCGTGGCGGGTAGGCACCTATGTACGCACAACCACCTCATGGTGGTAAGAAGTTTGACACCCGGCCCAGGTCCAACGGCCCTTCCTGGAATCCGCTATAGCAATTCTAGGTGCTTATAATAAGGAATTAAGGCCTCTGGGGGTCCGTGGGGCAAAATGCGGGGAACCAGGAGGGCGTGGCGGGTAGGCACCCATGTAAGCTCAACCACATTATGGTGGTAAAATGTTTGACACCCGGCTCAGGTCCCTCGGCATTTCCTGGAATCCGCTAGAGCAATTCTAGGTGCTTATATTAAGGAAACAAGGCCTCTGGGGATCCGTGGGGCAAATTGCGGGGAACCAGGAAAGCGTGGCGGGTAGGCACCCATGTACGCACAACCACTTCATGGTGGTAAGAAGTCTGACACCCAGCCCAGGTCCCTCGGCCCTTCATGGAATCCGCTATAGCAATTCTAGCTGCTTATAATAAGGAATTAAGGCCTCTGGGGGTCCGTGGGGCAAAATGCGGGGAACCAGGAGGGCGTGGCGGGTAGGCACCCATGTAAGCACAACCACCTTATGGTGGTAAAATGTTTGACACCCGGTTCAGGTCCCTCGGCTTTTCCTGGAATCCGTTATAGCAATTCTAGGTGCTTATAATAAGGAATTAAGGCCTCTTGGGATCCGGAGGGCGAAATGTGGGGAACCAGGAGGGCGTCGCGGGTAGGCACCCATGTACGCACAACCAACTCATGGTGGTAAGAAGTTTGACACCCGGCCCAGGTCCCTCGGCCCTTCCTGGAATCCGCTATAGCAATTCTAGGTGCTTATAATAAGGAAATAAGGCCTCTGGGGATCCATGGGGCAAATTGCGGGGAACCAGGAGGACGAGGCGGGTAGGCACCCATGTACGCACAACCAACTCATGGTGGTAAGAAGTTTGACACCCGGCCCAGGTCCCTCGGCCCTTCCTGGAATCGGTTATAGCAGTTCTATGTGCCTATAATAAGGAGTTAAGGCGTCTGGGGGTCTGTGGGGCAAATTTCGGGGAACCAGGAGAGTGTGGCGGGTAGGCACCCATGTACGCACAACCACCTCATGGTGGTAAGAAGTTTGACACCCGGCCCAGGTCCCTCGGCATTTCCTGGAATTCGCTAGAGCAATTCTAAGTGCTTATATTAAGGAAATAAGGCCTCTGGGGATCCGTGGGGCAAATTGCGGGGAACCAGGAAGGCGTGGCGGGTAGGCACCCATGTACGCACAACCACCTCATGGTGGTAAGAAGTCTGACACCCAGCCCAGATCCCTCGGCCCTTCCTGGAATCGGTTATAGCAATTCTATGTGCTTATAATAAGGAGTTAAGGCGTCTGGGGGTCTGTGGGGCAAAATGCGGGGAACCAGGAGGGCGTGGCAGGTAGGCACCGATGTACGCGCAACCACCTCATGGTGGAAAGAATTTTGACACCCGGCCCAGGTCCCTCGGCATTTCCTGGAATCCGCTAGAGCAATTCTAGGTGCTTGTATTAAGGAAATAAGGCCTCTGGGGGTCCATGGGGCAAAATGCGGGAAACCAGGAGGGCGTGGCGGGTAGGCACCCATGTAAGCACAACCACCTTATGGTGGTAAAATGTTTGACACCCGGCTCAGGTCCCTCGGCTTTTCCTGAAATCCGTTATAGCAATTCAAGGTGCTTATAATAAGGAATTAAGGCCTCTGGGGGACCGTGGGGCAAAATGCGGGGAACCAGGAGGGCGTGGCGGGTAGGCACCCATGTACGCACAACCTCCTCATGGTGGTGAGAAGTTTGACACCCGGCCCAGGTCCCTCGGCTCTTCCTGGAATCCGCTACAGCAATTCTAGGCGCTTATTATAAGGAATTAAGGCCTCTGGGGAACCGTGGGGCAAAATGCGGGGAACCAGGTGGGCGTGGCAAGTAGGCACCAATGTACGCATAACCACCTCATGGTGGTAAGAAGTTTGACACCCAGCCCAGGTCCCTCGACTTTTCCTGGAATCAGTTATAGCAATTCTAAGTGCTTATTATAAGAAATTAAGGACTCTGGGGGACCGTGGGGCAAAATGCGGGGAACAAGGAGGGCGTGGCGGGTAGGCACTCATGTACGTACAACCACCTCATGGTGGTAAGAAGTTTGACACCCGGCCCAGGTCCCTCGGCATTTCCTGGAAACCGCTAGAGCAATTCTAAGTGCTTATATTAAGGAATTAAAGCCTCTGGGGAACGGTGGGGCAAAATGCGGGGAACCAGGAGGGCGTGGCGGGTAGGCACCCATGTACGCATAACCACCTCATGGTGGTAAGATGTTTGACACCCGGCCCAGGTCCCTCGGCTCTTCCTGGAATTCGCTAGAGCAATTCTAAGTGCTTATATTAAGGAAATAAGGCCTCTGGGGATCCGTGGGGCAAATTGCGGGGAACCAGGAAGGCGTGGCGGGTAGGCACCGATGTACGCACAACCACCTCATGGTGGTAAGAAGTCTGACACCCAGCCCAGATCCCTCGGCCCTTCCTGGAATCGGTTATAGCAATTCTATGTGCTTATAATAAGGAGTTAAGGCGTCTGGGGGTCTGTGGGGCAAAATGCGGGGAACCAGGAGGGCGTGGCAGGTAGGCACCCATGTACGCACAACCACCTCATGGTGGAAAGAAGTTTGACACCCGGCCCAGGTCCCTCGGCATTTCCTGGAATCCGCTAGAGCAATTCTAGGTGCTTGTATTAAGGAAATAAGGCCTCTGGGGGTCCATGGGGCAAAATGCGGGGAACCAGGAGGGCGTGGCGGGTAGGCACCCATGTAAGCACAACCACCTTATGGTGGTAAATTGTTTGACACCCGGCTCAGGTCCCTCGGCTTTTCCTGGAATCCGTTATAGCAATTCTAGGTGCTTATAATAAGGAATTAAGGCCTCTGGGGGACCGTGGGGCAAAATGCGGGGAACCAGGAGGGCGTGGCGGGTAGGCACCCATGTACGCACAACCTCCTCATGGTGGTAAGAAGTTTGACACCCGGCCCAGGTCCCTCGGCTCTTCCTGGAATCCGCTACAGCAATTCTAGGCGCTTATTATAAGGAATTAAGGCCTCTGGGGAACCGTGGGGCAAAATGCGGGGAACCAGGAGGTCGTGGGGGTAGGCACCCATGTACGCACAACCACCTCATAATGGTAAAATGTTTGACACCCGGTTCAGGTCCCTCGGTCCTTCCTGGAACCAGCTAGAGCAATTCTATGTGCTTATATTAAGGAATTAAAGCCTCTGGGGAACCGTGGGGCAAAATGCGGGGAACCAGGAGGGCGTGGCGGGTAGGCACCCATGTACGCACAACCAACTCATGGTGGTAAGAAGTTTGACACCCGGCCCAGGTCCCTCGGCATTTCCTGGAATCCGCTAGAGCAATTCTAGGTGCTTATATTAAGGAAATAAGGCCTCTGGGGATCCGTGGGGCAAATTGCGGGGAACCAGGAGGGCGTGGCGGGTAGGCACCCATGTACGCACAACCACCTCATGGTGGTAAGAAATTTGACACCCAGCCCAGGTCCCTCGGCCCTTCCTGGAATCCGCTAGAGCAATTCTAGGTGCTTATATTAAGGAAATAAGGCCTCTGGGGATCCGTGAGGCAAATTGCGGGGAACCAGGAGGGCGTGTCGGGTAGGCACCCATGTACGCACAACCACCTCATAGTGGTAAGATGTCTGACACCCAGCCCAGGTCCCTCGGCCTTTCTTGGAATCCGCTAGAGCAATTCTAAGTGCTTATATTAAGGAAATAAGGCCTCTGGGGTCCCGTGGGGCAAAATGCGGGGAACCAGGAGGGCGTGGCGAGTAGACACCCATGTACGCACAACCACCTCATGGTGGTAAGAAGTTTGACACCCGGCCCAGGTCCTACGGCCCTTCCTGGAATCCGCTACAGCAATTCTAGGCGCTTATTATAAGGAATTAAAGCCTCTGGGGAACCGTGGGGCAAAATGCGGGGAACCAGGTGGGCGTGGCAAGTAGGCACCAATGTACGCATAACCACCTCATGGTGGTAAGAAGTTTGACACCCAACCCAGGTCCCTCGACTTTTCCTGGAATCAGTTATAGCAATTCTAAGTGCTTATTATAAGAAATTAAGGACTCTGGGGGACCGTGGGGCAAAATGCGGGGAACCAGGAGGGCGTGGCGGGTAGGCACCCATGTACGCACAACCTCCTCATGGTGGTAAGAAGTTTGACACCCGGCCCAGGTCCCTCGGCTCTTCCTGGAATCCGCTACAGCAATTCTAGGCGCTTATTATAAGGAATTAAGGCCTCTGGGGAACCGTGGGGCAAAATGCGGGGAACCAGGAGGTCGTGGGGGTAGGCACCCATGTACGCACAACCACCTCATAATGGTAAAATGTTTGACACCCGGTTCAGGTCCCTCGGTCCTTCCTGGAACCAGCTAGAGCAATTCTATGTGCTTATATTAAGGAATTAAAGCCTCTGGGGAACCGTGGGGCAAAATGCGGGGAACCAGGAGGGCGTGGCGGGTAGGCACCCATGTACGCACAACCAACTCATGGTGGTAAGAAGTTTGACACCCGGCCCAGGTCCCTCGGCATTTCCTGGAATCCGCTAGAGCAATTCTAGGTGCTTATATTAAGGAAATAAGGCCTCTGGGGATCCGTGGGGCAAATTGCGGGGAACCAGGAGGGCGTGGCGGGTAGGCACCCATGTACGCACAACCACCTCATGGTGGTAAGAAATTTGACACCCAGCCCAGGTCCCTCGGCCCTTCCTGGAATCCGCTAGAGCAATTCTAGGTGCTTATATTAAGGAAATAAGGCCTCTGGGGATCCGTGAGGCAAATTGCGGGGAACCAGGAGGGCGTGTCGGGTAGGCACCCATGTACGCACAACCACCTCATAGTGGTAAGATGTCTGACACCCAGCCCAGGTCCCTCGGCCTTTCTTGGAATCCGCTAGAGCAATTCTAAGTGCTTATATTAAGGAAATAAGGCCTCTGGGGTCCCGTGGGGCAAAATGCGGGGAACCAGGAGGGCGTGGCGAGTAGACACCCATGTACGCACAACCACCTCATGGTGGTAAGAAGTTTGACACCCGGCCCAGGTCCTACGGCCCTTCCTGGAATCTGCTACAGCAATTCTAGGCGCTTATTATAAGGAATTAAGGCCTCTGGGGAACCGTGGGGCAAAATGCGGGGAACCAGGTGGGCGTGGCAAGTAGGCACCAATGTACGCATAACCACCTCATGGTGGTAAGAAGTTTGACACCCAACCCAGGTCCCTCGACTTTTCCTGGAATCAGTTATAGCAATTCTAAGTGCTTATTATAAGAAATTAAGGACTCTGGGGGACCGTGGGGCAAAATGCGGGGAACAAGGAGGGCGTGGCGGGTAGGCACTCATGTACGTACAACCACCTCATGGTGGTAAGAAGTTTGACACCCGGCCCAGGTCCCTCGGCATTTCCTGGAAACCGCTAGAGCAATTCTAAGTGCTTATATTAAGGAATTAAAGCCTCTGGGGAACGGTGGGGCAAAATGCGGGGAACCAGGAGGGCGTGGCGGGTAGGCACCCATGTACGCATAACCACCTCATGGTGGTAAGATGTTTGACACCCGGCCCAGGTCCCTCGGCTCTTCCTGGAATTCGCTAGAGCAATTCTAAGTGCTTATATTAAGGAAATAAGGCCTCTGGGGATCCGTGGGGCAAATTGCGGGGAACCAGGAAGGCGTGGCGGGTAGGCACCCATGTACGCACAACCACCTCATGGTGGTAAGAAGTCTGACACCCAGCCCAAATCCCTCGGCCCTTCCTGGAATCGGTTATAGCAATTCTATGTGCTTATAATAAGGAGTTAAGGCGTCTGGGGGTCTGTGGGGCAAAATGCGGGGAACCAGGAGGGCGTGGCAGGTAGGCACCCATGTACGCACAACCACCTCATGGTGGAAAGAAGTTTGACACCCGGCCCAGGTCCCTCGGCATTTCCTGGAATCCGCTAGAGCAATTCTAGGTGCTTGTATTAAGGAAATAAGGCCTCTGGGGATCCGTGAGGCAAATTGCGGGGAACCAGGAGGGCGTGTCGGGTAGGCACCCATGTACGCACAACCACCTCATAGTGGTAAGATGTCTGACACCCAGCCCAGGTCCCTCGGCCTTTCTTGGAATCCGCTAGAGCAATTCTAAGTGCTTATATTAAGGAAATAAGGCCTCTGGGGTCCCGTGGGGCAAAATGCGGGGAACCAGGAGGGCGTGGCGAGTAGACACCCATGTACGCACAACCACCTCATGGTGGTAAGAAGTTTGACACCCGGCCCAGGTCCTACGGCCCTTCCTGGAATCCGCTACAGCAATTCTAGGCGCTTATTATAAGGAATTAAGGCCTCTGGGGAACCGTGGGGCAAAATGCGGGGAACCAGGTGGGCGTGGCAAGTAGGCACCAATGTTCGCATAACCACCTCATGGTGGTAAGAAGTTTGACACCCAGCCCAGGTCCCTCGACTTTTCCTGGAATCAGTTATAGCAATTCTAAGTGCTTATTATAAGAAATTAAGGACTCTGGGGGACCGTGGGGCAAAATGCGGGGAACAAGGAGGGCGTGGCGGGTAGGCACTCATGTACGTACAACCACCTCATGGTGGTAAGAAGTTTGACACCCGGCCCAGGTCCCTCGGCATTTCTTGGAAACCGCTAGAGCAATTCTAAGTGCTTATATTAAGGAATTAAAGCCTCTGGGGAACGGTGGGGCAAAATGCGGGGAACCAGGAGGGCGTGGCGGGTAGGCACCCATGTACGCATAACCACCTCATGGTGGTAAGATGTTTGACACCCGGCCCAGGTCCCTCGGCTCTTCCTGGAATTCGCTAGAGCAATTCTAAGTGCTTATATTAAGGAAATAAGGCCTCTGGGGATCCGTGGGGCAAATTGCGGGGAACCAGGAAGGCGTGGCGGGTAGGCACCCATGTACGCACAACCACCTCATGGTGGTAAGAAGTCTGACACCCAGCCCAGATCCCTCGGCCCTTCCTGGAATCGGTTATAGCAATTCTATGTGCTTATAATAAGGAGTTAAGGCGTCTGGGGGTCTGTGGGGCAAAATGCGGGGAACCAGGAGGGCGTGGCAGGTAGGCACCCATGTACGCACAACCACCTCATGGTGGAAAGAAGTTTGACACCCGGCCCAGGTCCCTCGGCATTTCCTGGAATCCGCTAGAGCAATTCTAGGTGCTTGTATTAAGGAAATAAGGCCTCTGGGGGTCCATGGGGCAAAATGCGGGGAACCAAGAGGGCGTGGCGGGTAGGCACCCATGTAAGCACAACCACCTTATGGTGGTAAAATGTTTGACACCCGGCTCAGGTCCCTCGGCTTTTCCTGGAATCCGTTATAGCAATTCTAGGTGCTTATAATAAGGAATTAAGGCCTCTGGGGGACCGTGGGGCAAAATGCGGGGAACCAGGAGGGCGTGGCGGGTAGGCACCCATGTACGCACAACCTCCTCATGGTGGTAAGAAGTTTGACACCCGGCCCAGGTCCCTCGGCTCTTCCTGGAATCCGCTACAGCAATTCTAGGCGCTTATTATAAGGAATTAAGGCCTCTTGGGAACCGTGGGGCAAATTGCGGGGAACCAGGAAGGCGTGGCGGGTAGGCACCCATGTACGCACAACCACCTCATGGTGGTAAGAAGTCTGACACCCAGCCCAAATCCCTCGGCCCTTCCTGGAATCCGCTACAGCAATTCTATGTGCTTGTATTAAGGAAATAAGGCCTCTGGGGATCCGTGAGGCAAATTGCGGGGAACCAGGAGGGCGTGTCGGGTAGGCACCCATGTACGCACAACCACCTCATAGTGGTAAGATGTCTGACACCCAGCCCAGGTCCCTCGGCCTTTCTTGGAATCCGCTAGAGCAATTCTAAGTGCTTATATTAAGGAAATAAGGCCTCTGGGGTCCCGTGGGGCAAAATGCGGGGAACCAGGAGGGCGTGGCGAGTAGACACCCATGTACGCACAACCACCTCATGGTGGTAAGAAGTTTGACACCCGGCCCAGGTCCTACGGCCCTTCCTGGAATCCGCTACAGCAATTCTAGGCGCTTATTATAAGGAATTAAGGCCTCTGGGGAACCGTGGGGCAAAATGCGGGGAACCAGGTGGGCGTGGCAAGTAGGCACCAATGTTCGCATAACCACCTCATGGTGGTAAGAAGTTTGACACCCAGCCCAGGTCCCTCGACTTTTCCTGGAATCAGTTATAGCAATTCTAAGTGCTTATTATAAGAAATTAAGGACTCTGGGGGACCGTGGGGCAAAATGCGGGGAACAAGGAGGGCGTGGCGGGTAGGCACTCATGTACGTACAACCACCTCATGGTGGTAAGAAGTTTGACACCCGGCCCAGGTCCCTCGGCATTTCTTGGAAACCGCTAGAGCAATTCTAAGTGCTTATATTAAGGAATTAAAGCCTCTGGGGAACGGTGGGGCAAAATGCGGGGAACCAGGAGGGCGTGGCGGGTAGGCACCCATGTACGCATAACCACCTCATGGTGGTAAGATGTTTGACACCCGGCCCAGGTCCCTCGGCTCTTCCTGGAATTCGCTAGAGCAATTCTAAGTGCTTATATTAAGGAAATAAGGCCTCTGGGGATCCGTGGGGCAAATTGCGGGGAACCAGGAAGGCGTGGCGGGTAGGCACCCATGTACGCACAACCACCTCATAGTGGTAAGATGTCTGACACCCAGCCCAGGTCCCTCGGCCTTTCTTGGAATCCGCTAGAGCAATTCTAAGTGCTTATATTAAGGAAATAAGGCCTCTGGGGTCCCGTGGGGCAAAATGCGGGGAACCAGGAGGGCGTGGCGAGTAGACACCCATGTACGCACAACCACCTCATGGTGGTAAGAAGTTTGACACCCGGCCCAGGTCCTACGGCCCTTCCTGGAATCCGCTACAGCAATTCTAGGCGCTTATTATAAGGAATTAAGGCCTCTGGGGAACCGTGGGGCAAAATGCGGGGAACCAGGTGGGCGTGGCAAGTAGGCACCAATGTTCGCATAACCACCTCATGGTGGTAAGAAGTTTGACACCCAGCCCAGGTCCCTCGACTTTTCCTGGAATCAGTTATAGCAATTCTAAGTGCTTATTATAAGAAATTAAGGACTCTGGGGGACCGTGGGGCAAAATGCGGGGAACAAGGAGGGCGTGGCGGGTAGGCACTCATGTACGTACAACCACCTCATGGTGGTAAGAAGTTTGACACCCGGCCCAGGTCCCTCGGCATTTCTTGGAAACCGCTAGAGCAATTCTAAGTGCTTATATTAAGGAATTAAAGCCTCTGGGGAACGGTGGGGCAAAATGCGGGGAACCAGGAGGGCGTGGCGGGTAGGCACCCATGTACGCATAACCACCTCATGGTGGTAAGATGTTTGACACCCGGCCCAGGTCCCTCGGCTCTTCCTGGAATTCGCTAGAGCAATTCTAAGTGCTTATATTAAGGAAATAAGGCCTCTGGGGATCCGTGGGGCAAATTGCGGGGAACCAGGAAGGCGTGGCGGGTAGGCACCCATGTACGCACAACCACCTCATGGTGGTAAGAAGTCTGACACCCAGCCCAGATCCCTCGGCCCTTCCTGGAATCGGTTATAGCAATTCTATGTGCTTATAATAAGGAGTTAAGGCGTCTGGGGGTCTGTGGGGCAAAATGCGGGGAACCAGGAGGGCGTGGCAGGTAGGCACCCATGTAAGCACAACCACCTTATGGTGGTAAAATGTTTGACACCCGGCTCAGGTCCCTCGGCTTTTCCTGGAATCCGTTATAGCAATTCTAGGTGCTTATAATAAGGAATTAAGGCCTCTGGGGGTCCATGGGGCAAAATGCGGGGAACCAAGAGGGCGTGGCGGGTAGGCACCCATGTAAGCACAACCACCTTATGGTGGTAAAATGTTTGACACCCGGCTCAGGTCCCTCGGCTTTTCCTGGAATCCGTTATAGCAATTCTAGGTGCTTATAATAAGGAATTAAGGCCTCTGGGGACCGTGGGGCAAAATGCGGGGAACCAGGAGGGCGTGGCGGGTAGGCACCCATGTACGCACAACCTCCTCATGGTGGTAAGAAGTTTGACACCCGGCCCAGGTCCCTCGGCTCTTCCTGGAATCCGCTACAGCAATTCTAGGCGCTTATTATAAGGAATTAAGGCCTCTTGGGAACCGTGGGGCAAAATGCGGGGAACCAGGAGGTCGTGGGGGTAGGCACCCATGTACGCACAACCACCTCATAATGGTAAAATGTTTGACACCCGGTTCAGGTCCCTCGGTCCTTCCTGGAACCAGCTAGAGCAATTCTATGTGCTTATATTAAGGAATTAAAGCCTCTGGGGAACCGTGGGGCAAAATGCGGGGAACCAGGAGGGCGTGGCGGGTAGGCACCCATGTACGCACAACCAACTCATGGTGGTAAGAAGTTTGACACCCGGCCGAGGTCCCTCGGCATTTCCTGGAATCCGCTAGAGCAATTCTAGGTGCTTATATTAAGGAAATAAGGCCTCTGGGGATCCGTGGGGCAAATTGCGGGGAACCAGGAGGGCGTGGCGGGTAGGCACCCATGTACGCACAACCACCTCATGGTGGTAAGAAATTTGACACCCGGCCCAGGTCCCTCGGCCCTTCCTGGAATCCGCTAGAGCAATTCTAGGTGCTTATATTAAGGAAATAAGGCCTCTGGGGATCCGTGAGGCAAATTGCGGGGAACCAGGAGGGCGTGTCGGGTAGGCACCCATGTACGCACAACCACCTCATAGTGGTAAGATGTCTGACACCCAGCCCAGGTCCCTCGGCCTTTCTTGGAATCCGCTAGAGCAATTCTAAGTGCTTATATTAAGGAAATAAGGCCTCTGGGGTCCCGTGGGGCAAAATGCGGGGAACCAGGAGGGCGTGGCGAGTAGACACCCATGTACGCACAACCACCTCATGGTGGTAAGAAGTTTGACACCCGGCCCAGGTCCTACGGCCCTTCCTGGAATCCGCTATAGCAATTCTAGGTGCTTATAATAAGGAATTAAGGCCTCTGGGGATCCGGGGGGCAAAATGTGGGGAACGAGAAGGGCGTGGCGGGTAGGCACCTATGTACGCACAACCACCTCATGGTGGTAAGAAGTTTGACACCCGGCCCAGGTCCTACGGCCCTTCCTGGAATCCGCTATAGCAATTCTAGGTGCTTATAATAAGGAATTAAGGCCTCTGGGGATCCGGGGGGCAAAATGTGGGGAACGAGAAGGGCGTGGCGGGTAGGCACCTATGTACGCACAACCACCTCATGGTGGTTAGAAGTTTGACACCCGGCCCAGGTCCAACGGCCCTTCCTGGAATCCGCTATAGCAATTCTAGGTGCTTATAATAAGGAATTAAGGCCTCTGGGGGTCCGTGGGGCAAAATGCGGGGAACCAGGAGGGCGTGGCGGGTAGGCACCCATGTAAGCTCAACCACCTTATGGTGGTAAAATGTTTGACACCCGGCTCAGGTCCCTCGGCATTTCCTGGAATCCGCTAGAGCAATTTTAGGTGCTTATATTAAGGAAACAAGGCCTCTGGGGATCCGTGGGGCAAATTGCGGGGAACCAGGAAAGCGTGGCGGGTAGGCACCCATGTACGCACAACCACCTCATGGTGGTAAGAAGTCTGACACCCAGCCCAGGTCCCTCGGCCCTTCATGGAATCCGCTATAGCAATTCTAGCTGCTTATAATAAGGAATTAAGGCCTCTGGGGGTCCGTGGGGCAAAATGCGGGGAACCAGGAGGGCGTGGCGGGTAGGCACCCATGTAAGCACAACCACCTTATGGTGGTAAAATGTTTGACACCCGGTTCAGGTCCCTCGGCTTTTCCTGGAATCCGTTATAGCAATTCTAGGTGCTTATAATAAGGAATTAAGGCCTCTGGGGATCCGGGGGGCGAAATGTGGGGAACCAGGAGGGCGTGGCGGGTAGGCACCCATGTACGCACAACCAACTCATGGTGGTAAGAAGTTTGACACCCGGCCCAGGTCCCTCGGCCCTTCCTGGAATTCGCTATAGCAATTCTAGGTGCTTATAATAAGGAAATAAGGCCTCTGGGGATCCATGGGGCAAACTGCGGGGAACCAGGAGGGCGAGGCGGGTAGGCACCCATGTACGCACAACCAACTCATGGTGGTAAGAAGTTTGACACCCGGCCCAGGTCCCTCGGCCCTTCCTGGAATCGGTTATAGCAATTCTATGTGCCTATAATAAGGAGTTAAGGCGTCTGGGGGTCTGTGGGGCAAATTTCGGGGAACCAGGAGGGTGTGGCGGGTAGGCACCCATGTACGCACAACCACCTCATGGTGGTAAGAAGTTTGACACCCGGCCCAGGCCCCTCGGCATTTCCTGGAATTCGCTAGAGCAATTCTAAGTGCTTATATTAAGGAAATAAGGCTTCTGGGGATCCGTGGGGCAAATTGCGGGGAACCAGGAAGGCGTGGCGGGTAGGCACCCATGTACGCACAACCACCTCATGGTGGTAAGAAGTCTGACACCCAGCCCAGATCCCTCGGCCCTTCCTGGAATCGGTTATAGCAATTCTATGTGCTTATAATAAGGAGTTAAGGCGTCTGGGGGTCTGTGGGGCAAAATGCGGGGAACCAGGAGGGCGTGGCAGGTAGCCACCGATGTACGCACAACCACCTCATGGTGGAAAGAATTTTGACACCCGGCCCAGGTCCCTCGGCATTTCCTGGAATCCGCTAGAGCAATTCTAGGTGCTTGTATTAAGGAAATAAGGCCTCTGGGGGTCCATGGGGCAAAATGCGGGGAACCAGGAGGGCGTGGCGGGTAGGCACCCATGTAAGCACAACCACCTCATGGTGGTAAAATGTTTGACACCCGGCTCAGGTCCCTCGGCTTTTCCTGGAATCCGTTATAGCAATTCTAGGTGCTTATAATAAGGAATTAAGGCCTCTGGGGAACCGTGGGGCAAAATGCGGGGAACCAGGTGGGCGTGGCAAGTAGGCACCAATGTACGCATAACCACCTCATGGTGGTAAGAAGTTTGACACCCAGCCCAGGTCCCTCGACTTTTCCTGGAATCAGTTATAGCAATTCTAAGTGCTTATTATAAGAAATTAAGGACTCTGGGGAACCGTGGGGCAAAATGCGGGGAACAAGGAGGGCGTGGCGGGTAGGCACTCATGTACGTACAACCACCTCATGGTGGTAAGAAGTTTGACACCCGGCCCAGGTCCCTCGGCATTTCCTGGAAACCGCTAGAGCAATTCTAAGTGCTTATATTAAGGAATTAAAGCCTCTGGGGAACGGTGGGGCAAAATGCGGGGAACCAGGAGGGCGTGGCGGGTAGGCACCCATGTACGCATAACCACCTCATGGTGGTAAGATGTTTGACACCCGGCCCAGGTCCCTCGGCTCTTCCTGGAATTCGCTAGAGCAATTCTAAGTGCTTATATTAAGGAAATAAGGCCTCTGGGGATCCGTGGGGCAAATTGCGGGGAACCAGGAAGGCGTGGCGGGTAGGCACCCATGTACGCACAACCACCTCATGGTGGTTAGAAGTCTGACACCCAGCCCAGATCCCTCGGCCCTTCCTGGAATCGGTTATAGCAATTCTGTGTGCTTATAATAAGGAGTTAAGGCGTCTGGGGGTCTGTGGGGCAAAATGCGGGGAACCAGGAGGGCGTGGCAGGTAGGCACCCATGTACGCACAACCACCTCATGGTGGAAAGAAGTTTGACACCCGGCCCAGGTCCCTCGGCATTTCCTGGAATCCGCTAGAGCAATTCTAGGTGCTTGTATTAAGGAAATAAGGCCTCTGGGGGTCCATGGGGCAAAATGCGGGGAACCAGGAGGGCGTGGCAGGTAGGCACCCATGTAAGCACAACCACCTTATGGTGGTAAAATGTTTGACACCCGGCTCAGGTCCCTCGGCCCTTCCTGGAATCCGTTATAGCAATTCTAGGTGCTTATAATAAGGAATTAAGGCCTCTGGGGGACCGTGGGGCAAAATGCGGGGAACCAGGAGGGCGTGGCGGGTAGGCACCCATGTACGCACAACCTCCTCATGGTGGTAAGAAGTTTGACACCCGGCCCAGGTCCCTCGGCTCTTCCTGGAATCCGCTACAGCAATTCTAGGCGCTTATTATAAGGAATTAAGGCCTCTGGGGAACCGTGGGGCAAAATGCGGGGAACCAGGTGGGCGTGGCAAGTAGGCACCAATGTACGCATAACCACCTTATGGTGGTAAGAAGTTTGACACCCAGCCCAGGTCCCTCGACTTTTCCTGGAATCAGTTATAGCAATTCTAAGTGCTTATTATAAGAAATTAAGGACTCTGGGGGACCGTGGGGCAAAATGCGGGGAACAAGGAGGGCGTGGCGGGTAGGCACTCATGTACGTACAACCACCTCATGGTGGTAAGAAGTTTGACACCCGGCCCAGGTCCCTCGGCATTTCCTGGAAACCGCTAGAGCAATTCTAAGTGCTTATATTAAGGAATTAAAGCCTCTGGGGAACGGTGGGGCAAAATGCGGGGAACCAGGAGGGCGTGGCGGGTAGGCACCCATGTACGCATAACCACCTCATGATGGTAAGATGTTTGACACCCGGCCCAGGTCCCTCGGCTCTTCCTGGAATCCGCTACAGCAATTCTAGGTGCTTATTATAAGGAATTAAGGCCTCTGGGGAACCGTGGGGCAATATGCAGGGAACCAGGAGGGCGTGGCGGGTAAGCACCCATGTACGCACAACCCCCCCATGGTGGTAAAAAGTTTGACACCCGGCCCAGGTCCCTCGGCTCTTCCTGGAATCCGCTACAGCAATTCTAGGTGCTTATTATAAGGAATTAAGGCCTGTGGGGAACCGTGGGGCAAAATGCGGGGAACCAAGAGGGCGTGGCGGGTAGGCACCCATGTACGCATAACCACCTCATGGTGGTAAGATGTTTGACACCCGGCCCAGGTCCCTCGGCTCTTCCTGGAATTCGCTAGAGCAATTCTAAGTGCTTATATTAAGGAAATAAGTCCTCTGGGGATCCGTGGGGCAAATTGCGGGGAACCAGGAAGGCGTGGCGGGTAGGCACCCATGTACGCACAACCACCTCATGGTGGTAAGAAGTCTGACACCCAGCCCAGATCCCTCGGCCCTTCCTGGAATCGGTTATAGCAATTCTATGTGCTTATAATAAGGAGTTAAGGCGTCTGGGGGTCTGTGGGGCAAAATGCGGGGAACCAGGAGGGCGTGGCAGGTAGGCACCCATGTACGCACAACCACCTCATGGTGGAAAGAAGTTTGACACCCGGCCCAGGTCCCTCGGCATTGCCTGGAATCCGCTAGAGCAATTCTAGGTGCTTGTATTAAGGAAATAAGGCCTCTGGGGGTCCATGGGGCAAAATGCGGGGAACCAGGAGGGCGTGGCGGGTAGGCACCCATGTAAGCACAACCACCTTATGGTGGTAAAATGTTTGACACCCGGCTCAGGTCCCTCGGCTTTTCCTGGAATCCGTTATAGCAATTCTAGGTGCTTATAATAAGGAATTAAGGCCTCTGGGGGACCGTGGGGCAAAATGCGGGGAACCAGGAAGGCGTGGCGGGTAGGCACCCATGTACGCACAACCACCTCATGGTGGTAAGAAGTCTGACACCCAGCCCAGATCCCTCGGCCCTTCCTGGAATCGGTTATAGCAATTCTATGTGCTTATAATAAGGAGTTAAGGCGTCTGGGGGTCTGTGGGGCAAAATGCGGGGAACCGGGAGGGCGTGGCAGGTAGGCACCCATGTACGCACAACCACCTCATGGTGGAAAGAAGTTTGACACCCGGCCCAGGTCCCTCGGCATTTCCTGGAATCCGCTAGAGCAATTCTAGGTGCTTGTATTAAGGAATTAAGGCCTCTGGGGTTCCGTGGGGCAAAATGCGGGGAACCAGAAGGGCGTGGCGGGTAGGCACCCATGTACGCATAACCACCTCATGATGGTAAGATGTTTGACACCCGGCCCAGGTCCCTCGGCTCTTCCTGGAATCCGCTACAGCAATTCTAGGTGCTTATTATAAGGAATTAAGGCCTCTGGGGAACCGTGGGGCAATATGCAGGGAACCAGGAGGGCGTGGCGGGTAAGCACCCATGTACGCACAACCCCCCCATGGTGGTAAAAAGTTTGACACCCGGCCCAGGTCCCTCGGCTCTTCCTGGAATCCGCTACAGCAATTCTAGGTGCTTATTATAAGGAATTAAGGCCTGTGGGGAACCGTGGGGCAAAATGCGGGGAACCAAGAGGGCGTGGCGGGTAGGCACCCATGTACGCATAACCACCTCATGGTGGTAAGATGTTTGACACCCGGCCCAGGTCCCTCGGCTCTTCCTGGAATTCGCTAGAGCAATTCTAAGTGCTTATATTAAGGAAATAAGTCCTCTGGGGATCCGTGGGGCAAATTGCGGGGAACCAGGAAGGCGTGGCGGGTAGGCACCCATGTACGCACAACCACCTCATGGTGGTAAGAAGTCTGACACCCAGCCCAGATCCCTCGGCCCTTCCTGGAATCGGTTATAGCAATTCTATGTGCTTATAATAAGGAGTTAAGGCGTCTGGGGGTCTGTGGGGCAAAATGCGGGGAACCAGGAGGGCGTGGCAGGTAGGCACCCATGTACGCACAACCACCTCATGGTGGAAAGAAGTTTGACACCCGGCCCAGGTCCCTCGGCATTGCCTGGAATCCGCTAGAGCAATTCTAGGTGCTTGTATTAAGGAAATAAGGCCTCTGGGGGTCCATGGGGCAAAATGCGGGGAACCAGGAGGGCGTGGCGGGTAGGCACCCATGTAAGCACAACCACCTTATGGTGGTAAAATGTTTGACACCCGGCTCAGGTCCCTCGGCTTTTCCTGGAATCCGTTATAGCAATTCTAGGTGCTTATAATAAGGAATTAAGGCCTCTGGGGGACCGTGGGGCAAAATGCGGGGAACCAGGAAGGCGTGGCGGGTAGGCACCCATGTACGCACAACCACCTCATGGTGGTAAGAAGTCTGACACCCAGCCCAGATCCCTCGGCCCTTCCTGGAATCGGTTATAGCAATTCTATGTGCTTATAATAAGGAGTTAAGGCGTCTGGGGGTCTGTGGGGCAAAATGCGGGGAACCGGGAGGGCGTGGCAGGTAGGCACCCATGTACGCATAACCACCTCATGGTGGTAAGAAGTTTGACACCCAGCCCAGGTCCCTCGGCTTTTCCTGGAATCCGTTATAGCAATTCTAGGTGCTTATAATAAGGAATTAAGGCCTCTGGGGTTCCGTGGGGCAAAATGCGGGGAACCAGGAGGGCGTGGCGGGTAGGCACCCATGTACGCACAACCACCTCATGGGGGTAAGAAGTTTGACACCCGGCCCAGGTCCCTCGGCTCTTCCTGGAATCCGCTACAGCAATTCTAGGTGCTTATTATAAAGAATTAAGGCCTCTGGGGAACCGTGGGGCAAAATGCGGGGAACCAGGAGGGCGTGGCGGGTAGGCACCAATGTACGCACAACCACCTCATGGTGGTAAGAAGTTTGACACCCAGCCCAGGTCCCTCGGCTTTTCCTGGAATCCGTTATAGCAATTCTAGGTGCTTATAATAAAGAATTAAGGCCTCTGGGGGACCGTGGGGCAAAATGCGGGGAACCAGGAGGGCGTGGCGGGTAGGCACCCATGTACGCCCAACCCCCTCATGGTGGTAAGAAGTTTGACACCCGGCCCAGGTCCCTCGGCTCTTCCTGGAATCCGCTATAGCAATTCTAGGTGCTTGTAATAAGCTATTAAGGCCTCTGGGTGTTCGTGGGGCAAAATGCGGGGAACCAGGAGGGCGTGGCGGGTAGGCACGCATGTACGCACAACCACCTCATGGTGGTAAGAAGTTTGACACCCGGCCCAGGTCCCTCGGCTTTTCCTGGAATCCGCTACAGCAATTCTAGGCGCTTATAATAAGGAATTAAGGCCTCTGGGTGTCCGTGGGGCAAAATGTGGGGAACGAGAAGGGCGTGGCGGGTAGGCACCTATGTACGCACAACCACCTCATTGTGGTAAAAAGTTTGACACCCGGCTCAGGTCCCTCGGCATTTCCTGGAATCCGCTAGAGCAATTCTAGGTGCTTATATTAAGGAAACAAGGCCTCTGGGGATCCGTGGGGCAAAATGCGGGGAACCAGGAGGGCGTGGCGGGTAGGCACCCATGTACGCACAACCAACTCATGGTGGTAAGAAGTTTGACACCCAGCCCAGGTCCCTCGGCCCTTCCTGGAATCGGTTATAGCAATTCAATGTGCTTATAATAAGGAATTAAGGCTTCTGGGAGACCGTGGGGCAAAATGCGGGGAACCAGGAGGGCGTGGCGGGTAGGCACCCATGTACGCACAACCACCTCATGGTGGTAAGAAGTTTGACACCCGGCTCAGGTCCCTCGGCATTTCCTGGAATCCGCTAGAGCAATTCTAGGTGCTTATAATAAGGAATTAAGGCCTCTGGGGGACCGTGGGGCAAAATGCGGGGAACCAGGAGGGCGTGGCGGGTAGGCACCCATGTACGCACAACCTCCTCATGGTGGTAAGAAGTTTGACAACCGGCTCAGGTCCCTCGGCATTTCCTGGAATCCGCTAGAGCAATTCTAGGTGCTTATATTTAGGAAATAAGGCCTCTGGGGATCCGTGGGGCAAATTGCGGGGAACCAGGAGGGCGTGGCGGGTAGGCACCCATGTAAGCACAACCACCTTATGGTGGTAAAATGTTTGACACCCGGTTCAGGTCCCTCGGCTTTTCCTGGAATCCGTTATAGCAATTCTAGGTGCTTATAATAAGGAATTAAGGCCTATGGGGATCCGGGGGGCGAAATGTGGGGAACCAGGAGGGCGTGGCGGGTAGGCACCCATGTACGCACAACCAACTCATGGTGGTAAGAAGTTTGACACCCGGCCCAGGTCCCTCGGCCCTTCCTGGAATCCGCTATAGCAATTCTAGGTGCTTATAATAAGGAAATAAGGCCTCTGGGGATCCATGGGGCAAATTGCGGGGAACCAGGAGGGCGAGGCGGGTAGGCACCCATGTACGCACAACCAACTCATGGTGGTAAGAAGTTTGACACCCGGCCCAGGTCCCTCGGCCCTTCCTGGAATCGGTTATAGCAATTCTATGTGCCTATAATAAGGAGTTAAGGCGTCTGGGGGTCTGTGGGGCAAAATTCGGGGAACCAGGAGGGTGTGGCGGGTAGGCACCCATGTACGTACAACCACCTCATGGTGGTAAGAAGTTTGACACCCGGCCCAGGTCCCTCGGCATTTCCTGGAATTCGCTAGAGCAATTCTAAGTGCTTATATTAAGGAAATAAGGCCTCTGGGGATCCGTGGGGCAAATTGCGGGGAACCAGGAAGGCGTGGCGGGTAGGCACCCATGTACGCACAACCACCTCATGGTGGTAAGAAGTCTGACACCCAGCCCAGATCCCTCGGCCTTTCCTGGAATCGGTTATAGCAATTCTATGTGCTTATAATAAGGAATTAAGGCCTCTGGGGGACCGTGGGGCAAAATGCGGGGAACCAGGAGGGCGTGGCGGGTAGGCACCCATGTACGCACAACCTCCTCATGGTGGTAAGAAGTTTGACACCCGGCCCAGGTCCCTCGGCTCTTCCTGGAATCCGCTACAGCAATTCTAGGCGCTTATTATAAGGAATTAAGGCCTCTGGGGAACCGTGGGGCAAAATGCGGGGAACCAGGAGGGCGTGGCGGGTAGGCACCCATGTACGCACAACCAACTCATGGTGGTAAGAAGTTTGACACCCAGCCCAGGTCCCTCGGCTCTTCCTGGAATCCGTTATAGCAATTCTAGGTGCTTATAATAAGGAATTAAGGCCTCTGGGGGTCCGTGGGGCAAAATGCGGGGAACCAGGAGGGCGTGGCGGGTAGGCACCCATGTAAGCACAACCACCTTATGGTGGTAAAATGTTTGACACCCGGCTCAGGTCCCTCGGCTTTTCCCGGAATTCGTTATAGCAATTCTAGGTGCTTATAATAAGGAAATAAGGCCTCTGGGGACCCATGGGGCAAATTGCGGGGAACCAAGAGGGCGAGGCGGGTAGGCACCCATCTACGCACAACCAACTCATGGTGGTAAGAAGTTTGACACCCAGCCCAGGTCCCTCGGCCCTTCCTGGAATCGGTTATAGCAATTCTATGTGCTTATAATTAGGAGTTAAGGCGTCTGGGGGTCTGTGGGGCAAAATGCGGGGAACCAGGAGGGCGTGGCGGGTAGGCACCCATGTACGCACAACCAACTCATGGTGGTAAGAAGTTTGACACCCAGCCCAGGTCCCTCGGCCCTTCCTGGAATCCGCTATAGCAATTTTAGGTGCTTATATTGAGGAATCTAGGCCTCTGGGGGTCTGTGGGGCAAATTGCGGGAAACAGGAGGGCGTGGCAGGTAGGCACCCATGTACGCACAACCACCTCATGGTGGTAAGAAGTCTGACACCCAGCCCAGGTCCCTCGGCCCTTCTTGGAATCCGCTAGAGCAATTCTAAGTGCTTATATTAAGGAAACAAGGCCTCTGGGGATCCGTGGGGCAAATTGCGGAGAACCAGGAAAGCGTGGCGGGTAGGCACCCATGTACGCACAACCACCTCATGGTGGTAAGAAGTCTGACACCCAGCCCAGGTCCCTCGGCCCTTCGTGGTATCCGCTATAGCAATTCTAGGTGCTTATAATAAGGAATTAAGGCCTCTAAGGGTCCGTGGAGCAAAATGCGAGGAACCAGGAGGGCGTGGCGGGTAGGCACACATGTAAGCACAACCACCTTATGGTGGTAAAATGTTTGACACCCGGTTCAGGTCCCTCGGCTTTTCCTGGAATCAGTTATAGCAATTCTAGGTGCTTATAATAAGGAATTAAGGCCTCTGGGGATCCGGGGGGCGAAATGTGGAGAACCAGGAGGGCGTGGCGGGTAGGCACCCATGTATGCACAACCAACTCATGGTGGTAAGAAGTTTGACACCCGGCCCAGGTCCCTCGGCCCTTCCTGGAATCCGCTATAGCAATTCTAGGTGCTTATAATAAGGAAATAAGGCCTCTGGGGATCCATGGGGCAAATTGCGGGGAACCAGGAGGGCGTGGCGGGTAGGCACCCATGTACGCACAACCACTTCATGGTGGTAAGAAGTTTGACACCCAGCCCAGGTCCCTCGGCTCTTCCTGGAATCCGTTATAGCAATTCTAAGTGCTTATATTAAGGAAATAAGGCCTCTGGGGTCCCGTGGGGCAAAATGCGGGGAACCAGGAGGGCGTGGCGAGTAGACACCCATGTACGCACAACCACCTCATGGTGGTAAGAAGTTTGACACCCGGCCCAGGTCCTACGGCCCTTCCTGGAATCCGCTACAGCAATTCTAGGCGCTTATTATAAGGAATTAAGGCCTCTGGGGAACCGTGGGGCAAAATGCGGGGAACCAGGTGGGCGTGGCAAGTAGGCACCAATGTACGCATAACCACCTCATGGTGGTAAGAAGTTTGACACCCAACCCAGGTCCCTCGACTTTTCCTGGAATCAGTTATAGCAATTCTAAGTGCTTATTATAAGAAATTAAGGACTCTGGGGGACCGTGGGGCAAAATGCGGGGAACAAGGAGGGCGTGGCGGGTAGGCACTCATGTACGTACAACCACCTCATGGTGGTAAGAAGTTTGACACCCGGCCCAGGTCCCTCGGCATTTCCTGGAAACCGCTAGAGCAATTCTAAGTGCTTATATTAAGGAATTAAAGCCTCTGGGGAACGGTGGGGCAAAATGCGGGGAACCAGGAGGGCGTGGCGGGTAGGCACCCATGTACGCATAACCACCTCATGGTGGTAAGATGTTTGACACCCGGCCCAGGTCCCTCGGCTCTTCCTGGAATTCGCTAGAGCAATTCTAAGTGCTTATATTAAGGAAATAAGGCCTCTGGGGATCCGTGGGGCAAATTGCGGGGAACCAGGAAGGCGTGGCGGGTAGGCACCCATGTACGCACAACCACCTCATGGTGGTAAGAAGTCTGACACCCAGCCCAAATCCCTCGGCCCTTCCTGGAATCGGTTATAGCAATTCTATGTGCTTATAATAAGGAGTTAAGGCGTCTGGGGGTCTGTGGGGCAAAATGCGGGGAACCAGGAGGGCGTGGCAGGTAGGCACCCATGTACGCACAACCACCTCATGGTGGAAAGAAGTTTGACACCCGGCCCAGGTCCCTCGGCATTTCCTGGAATCCGCTAGAGCAATTCTAGGTGCTTGTATTAAGGAAAAAAGGCCTCTGGGGATCCGTGAGGCAAATTGCGGGGAACCAGGAGGGCGTGTCGGGTAGGCACCCATGTACGCACAACCACCTCATAGTGGTAAGATGTCTGACACCCAGCCCAGGTCCCTCGGCCTTTCTTGGAATCCGCTAGAGCAATTCTAAGTGCTTATATTAAGGAAATAAGGCCTCTGGGGTCCCGTGGGGCAAAATGCGGGGAACCAGGAGGGCGTGGCGAGTAGACACCCATGTACGCACAACCACCTCATGGTGGTAAGAAGTTTGACACCCGGCCCAGGTCCTACGGCCCTTCCTGGAATCCGCTACAGCAATTCTAGGCGCTTATTATAAGGAATTAAGGCCTCTGGGGAACCGTGGGGCAAAATGCGGGGAACCAGGTGGGCGTGGCAAGTAGGCACCAATGTTCGCATAACCACCTCATGGTGGTAAGAAGTTTGACACCCAGCCCAGGTCCCTCGACTTTTCCTGGAATCAGTTATAGCAATTCTAAGTGCTTATTATAAGAAATTAAGGACTCTGGGGGACCGTGGGGCAAAATGCGGGGAACAAGGAGGGCGTGGCGGGTAGGCACTCATGTACGTACAACCACCTCATGGTGGTAAGAAGTTTGACACCCGGCCCAGGTCCCTCGGCATTTCTTGGAAACCGCTAGAGCAATTCTAAGTGCTTATATTAAGGAATTAAAGCCTCTGGGGAACGGTGGGGCAAAATGCGGGGAACCAGGAGGGCGTGGCGGGTAGGCACCCATGTACGCATAACCACCTCATGGTGGTAAGATGTTTGACACCCGGCCCAGGTCCCTCGGCTCTTCCTGGAATTCGCTAGAGCAATTCTAAGTGCTTATATTAAGGAAATAAGGCCTCTGGGGATCCGTGGGGCAAATTGCGGGGAACCAGGAAGGCGTGGCGGGTAGGCACCCATGTACGCACAACCACCTCATGGTGGTAAGAAGTCTGACACCCAGCCCAGATCCCTCGGCCCTTCCTGGAATCGGTTATAGCAATTCTATGTGCTTATAATAAGGAGTTAAGGCGTCTGGGGGTCTGTGGGGCAAAATGCGGGGAACCAGGAGGGCGTGGCAGGTAGGCACCCATGTACGCACAACCACCTCATGGTGGAAAGAAGTTTGACACCCGGCCCAGGTCCCTCGGCATTTCCTGGAATCCGCTAGAGCAATTCTAGGTGCTTGTATTAAGGAAATAAGGCCTCTGGGGGTCCATGGGGCAAAATGCGGGGAACCAAGAGGGCGTGGCGGGTAGGCACCCATGTAAGCACAACCACCTTATGGTGGTAAAATGTTTGACACCCGGCTCAGGTCCCTCGGCTTTTCCTGGAATCCGTTATAGCAATTCTAGGTGCTTATAATAAGGAATTAAGGCCTCTGGGGGACCGTGGGGCAAAATGCGGGGAACCAGGAGGGCGTGGCGGGTAGGCACCCATGTACGCACAACCTCCTCATGGTGGTAAGAAGTTTGACACCCGGCCCAGGTCCCTCGGCTCTTCCTGGAATCCGCTACAGCAATTCTAGGCGCTTATTATAAGGAATTAAGGCCTCTTGGGAACCGTGGGGCAAATTGCGGGGAACCAGGAAGGCGTGGCGGGTAGGCACCCATGTACGCACAACCACCTCATGGTGGTAAGAAGTCTGACACCCAGCCCAAATCCCTCGGCCCTTCCTGGAATCCGCTACAGCAATTCTATGTGCTTGTATTAAGGAAATAAGGCCTCTGGGGATCCGTGAGGCAAATTGCGGGGAACCAGGAGGGCGTGTCGGGTAGGCACCCATGTACGCACAACCACCTCATAGTGGTAAGATGTCTGACACCCAGCCCAGGTCCCTCGGCCTTTCTTGGAATCCGCTAGAGCAATTCTAAGTGCTTATATTAAGGAAATAAGGCCTCTGGGGTCCCGTGGGGCAAAATGCGGGGAACCAGGAGGGCGTGGCGAGTAGACACCCATGTACGCACAACCACCTCATGGTGGTAAGAAGTTTGACACCCGGCCCAGGTCCTACGGCCCTTCCTGGAATCCGCTACAGCAATTCTAGGCGCTTATTATAAGGAATTAAGGCCTCTGGGGAACCGTGGGGCAAAATGCGGGGAACCAGGTGGGCGTGGCAAGTAGGCACCAATGTTCGCATAACCACCTCATGGTGGTAAGAAGTTTGACACCCAGCCCAGGTCCCTCGACTTTTCCTGGAATCAGTTATAGCAATTCTAAGTGCTTATTATAAGAAATTAAGGACTCTGGGGGACCGTGGGGCAAAATGCGGGGAACAAGGAGGGCGTGGCGGGTAGGCACTCATGTACGTACAACCACCTCATGGTGGTAAGAAGTTTGACACCCGGCCCAGGTCCCTCGGCATTTCTTGGAAACCGCTAGAGCAATTCTAAGTGCTTATATTAAGGAATTAAAGCCTCTGGGGAACGGTGGGGCAAAATGCGGGGAACCAGGAGGGCGTGGCGGGTAGGCACCCATGTACGCATAACCACCTCATGGTGGTAAGATGTTTGACACCCGGCCCAGGTCCCTCGGCTCTTCCTGGAATTCGCTAGAGCAATTCTAAGTGCTTATATTAAGGAAATAAGGCCTCTGGGGATCCGTGGGGCAAATTGCGGGGAACCAGGAAGGCGTGGCGGGTAGGCACCCATGTACGCACAACCACCTCATGGTGGTAAGAAGTCTGACACCCAGCCCAGATCCCTCGGCCCTTCCTGGAATCGGTTATAGCAATTCTATGTGCTTATAATAAGGAGTTAAGGCGTCTGGGGGTCTGTGGGGCAAAATGCGGGGAACCAGGAGGTCGTGGCAGGTAGGCACCCATGTACGCACAACCACCTCATGGTGGAAAGAAGTTTGACACCCGGCCCAGGTCCCTCGGCATTTCCTGGAATCCGCTAGAGCAATTCTAGGTGCTTGTATTAAGGAAATAAGGCCTCTGGGGGTCCATGGGGCAAAATGCGGGGAACCAAGAGGGCGTGGCGGGTAGGCACCCATGTAAGCACAACCACCTTATGGTGGTAAAATGTTTGACACCCGGCTCAGGTCCCTCGGCTTTTCCTGGAATCCGTTATAGCAATTCTAGGTGCTTATAATAAGGAATTAAGGCCTCTGGGGGACCGTGGGGCAAAATGCGGGGAACCAGGAGGGCGTGGCGGGTAGGCACCCATGTACGCACAACCTCCTCATGGTGGTAAGAAGTTTGACACCCGGCCCAGGTCCCTCGGCTCTTCCTGGAATCCGCTACAGCAATTCTAGGCGCTTATTATAAGGAATTAAGGCCTCTTGGGAACCGTGGGGCAAAATGCGGGGAACCAGGAGGTCGTGGGGGTAGGCACCCATGTACGCACAACCACCTCATAATGGTAAAATGTTTGACACCCGGTTCAGGTCCCTCGGTCCTTCCTGGAACCAGCTAGAGCAATTCTATGTGCTTATATTAAGGAATTAAAGCCTCTGGGGAACCGTGGGGCAAAATGCGGGGAACCAGGAGGGCGTGGCGGGTAGGCACCCATGTACGCACAACCAACTCATGGTGGTAAGAAGTTTGACACCCGGCCGAGGTCCCTCGGCATTTCCTGGAATCCGCTAGAGCAATTCTAGGTGCTTATATTAAGGAAATAAGGCCTCTGGGGATCCGTGAGGCAAATTGCGGGGAACCAGGAGGGCGTGTCGGGTAGGCACCCATGTACGCACAACCACCTCATAGTGGTAAGATGTCTGACACCCAGCCCAGGTCCCTCGGCCTTTCTTGGAATCCGCTAGAGCAATTCTAAGTGCTTATATTAAGGAAATAAGGCCTCTGGGGTCCCGTGGGGCAAAATGCGGGGAACCAGGAGGGCGTGGCGAGTAGACACCCATGTACGCACAACCACCTCATGGTGGTAAGAAGTTTGACACCCGGCCCAGGTCCTACGGCCCTTCCTGGAATCCGCTATAGCAATTCTAGGTGCTTATAATAAGGAATTAAGGCCTCTGGGGATCCGGGGGGCAAAATGTGGGGAACGAGAAGGGCGTGGCGGGTAGGCACCTATGTACGCACAACCACCTCATGGTGGTAAGAAGTTTGACACCCGGCCCAGGTCCTACGGCCCTTCCTGGAATCCGCTATAGCAATTCTAGGTGCTTATAATAAGGAATTAAGGCCTCTGGGGATCCGGGGGGCAAAATGTGGGGAACGAGAAGGGCGTGGCGGGTAGGCACCTATGTACGCACAACCACCTCATGGTGGTTAGAAGTTTGACACCCGGCCCAGGTCCAACGGCCCTTCCTGGAATCCGCTATAGCAATTCTAGGTGCTTATAATAAGGAATTAAGGCCTCTGGGGGTCCGTGGGGCAAAATGCGGGGAACCAGGAGGGCGTGGCGGGTAGGCACCCATGTAAGCTCAACCACCTTATGGTGGTAAAATGTTTGACACCCGGCTCAGGTCCCTCGGCATTTCCTGGAATCCGCTAGAGCAATTCTAGGTGCTTATATTAAGGAAACAAGGCCTCTGGGGATCCGTGGGGCAAATTGCGGGGAACCAGGAAAGCGTGGCGGGTAGGCACCCATGTACGCACAACCACCTCATGGTGGTAAGAAGTCTGACACCCAGCCCAGGTCCCTCGGCCCTTCATGGAATCCGCTATAGCAATTCTAGCTGCTTATAATAAGGAATTAAGGCCTCTGGGGGTCCGTGGGGCAAAATGCGGGGAACCAGGAGGGCGTGGCGGGTAGGCACCCATGTAAGCACAACCACCTTATGGTGGTAAAATGTTTGACACCCGGTTCAGGTCCCTCGGCTTTTCCTGGAATCCGTTATAGCAATTCTAGGTGCTTATAATAAGGAATTAAGGCCTCTGGGGATCCGGGGGGCGAAATGTGGGGAACCAGGAGGGCGTGGCGGGTAGGCACCCATGTACGCACAACCAACTCATGGTGGTAAGAAGTTTGACACCCGGCCCAGGTCCCTCGGCCCTTCCTGGAATTCGCTATAGCAATTCTAGGTGCTTATAATAAGGAAATAAGGCCTCTGGGGATCCATGGGGCAAACTGCGGGGAACCAGGAGGGCGAGGCGGGTAGGCACCCATGTACGCACAACCAACTCATGGTGGTAAGAAGTTTGACACCCGGCCCAGGTCCCTCGGCCCTTCCTGGAATCGGTTATAGCAATTCTATGTGCCTATAATAAGGAGTTAAGGCGTCTGGGGGTCTGTGGGGCAAATTTCGGGGAACCAGGAGGGTGTGGCGGGTAGGCACCCATGTACGCACAACCACCTCATGGTGGTAAGAAGTTTGACACCCGGCCCAGGCCCCTCGGCATTTCCTGGAATTCGCTAGAGCAATTCTAAGTGCTTATATTAAGGAAATAAGGCTTCTGGGGATCCGTGGGGCAAATTGCGGGGAACCAGGAAGGCGTGGCGGGTAGGCACCCATGTACGCACAACCACCTCATGGTGGTAAGAAGTCTGACACCCAGCCCAGATCCCTCGGCCCTTCCTGGAATCGGTTATAGCAATTCTATGTGCTTATAATAAGGAGTTAAGGCGTCTGGGGGTCTGTGGGGCAAAATGCGGGGAACCAGGAGGGCGTGGCAGGTAGCCACCGATGTACGCACAACCACCTCATGGTGGAAAGAATTTTGACACCCGGCCCAGGTCCCTCGGCATTTCCTGGAATCCGCTAGAGCAATTCTAGGTGCTTGTATTAAGGAAATAAGGCCTCTGGGGGTCCATGGGGCAAAATGCGGGGAACCAGGAGGGCGTGGCGGGTAGGCACCCATGTAAGCACAACCACCTCATGGTGGTAAAATGTTTGACACCCGGCTCAGGTCCCTCGGCTTTTCCTGGAATCCGTTATAGCAATTCTAGGTGCTTATAATAAGGAATTAAGGCCTCTGGGGAACCGTGGGGCAAAATGCGGGGAACCAGGTGGGCGTGGCAAGTAGGCACCAATGTACGCATAACCACCTCATGGTGGTAAGAAGTTTGACACCCAGCCCAGGTCCCTCGACTTTTCCTGGAATCAGTTATAGCAATTCTAAGTGCTTATTATAAGAAATTAAGGACTCTGGGGGACCGTGGGGCAAAATGCGGGGAACAAGGAGGGCGTGGCGGGTAGGCACTCATGTACGTACAACCACCTCATGGTGGTAAGAAGTTTGACACCCGGCCCAGGTCCCTCGGCATTTCCTGGAAACCGCTAGAGCAATTCTAAGTGCTTATATTAAGGAATTAAAGCCTCTGGGGAACGGTGGGGCAAAATGCGGGGAACCAGGAGGGCGTGGCGGGTAGGCACCCATGTACGCATAACCACCTCATGGTGGTAAGATGTTTGACACCCGGCCCAGGTCCCTCGGCTCTTCCTGGAATTCGCTAGAGCAATTCTAAGTGCTTATATTAAGGAAATAAGGCCTCTGGGGATCCGTGGGGCAAATTGCGGGGAACCAGGAAGGCGTGGCGGGTAGGCACCCATGTACGCACAACCACCTCATGGTGGTTAGAAGTCTGACACCCAGCCCAGATCCCTCGGCCCTTCCTGGAATCGGTTATAGCAATTCTATGTGCTTATAATAAGGAGTTAAGGCGTCTGGGGGTCTGTGGGGCAAAATGCGGGGAACCAGGAGGGCGTGGCAGGTAGGCACCCATGTACGCACAACCACCTCATGGTGGAAAGAAGTTTGACACCCGGCCCAGGTCCCTCGGCATTTCCTGGAATCCGCTAGAGCAATTCTAGGTGCTTGTATTAAGGAAATAAGGCCTCTGGGGGTCCATGGGGCAAAATGCGGGGAACCAGGAGGGCGTGGCAGGTAGGCACCCATGTAAGCACAACCACCTTATGGTGGTAAAATGTTTGACACCCGGCTCAGGTCCCTCGGCCCTTCCTGGAATCCGTTATAGCAATTCTAGGTGCTTATAATAAGGAATTAAGGCCTCTGGGGGACCGTGGGGCAAAATGCGGGGAACCAGGAGGGCGTGGCGGGTAGGCACCCATGTACGCACAACCTCCTCATGGTGGTAAGAAGTTTGACACCCGGCCCAGGTCCCTCGGCTCTTCCTGGAATCCGCTACAGCAATTCTAGGCGCTTATTATAAGGAATTAAGGCCTCTGGGGAACCGTGGGGCAAAATGCGGGGAACCAGGTGGGCGTGGCAAGTAGGCACCAATGTACGCATAACCACCTTATGGTGGTAAGAAGTTTGACACCCAGCCCAGGTCCCTCGACTTTTCCTGGAATCAGTTATAGCAATTCTAAGTGCTTATTATAAGAAATTAAGGACTCTGGGGGACCGTGGGGCAAAATGCGGGGAACAAGGAGGGCGTGGCGGGTAGGCACTCATGTACGTACAACCACCTCATGGTGGTAAGAAGTTTGACACCCGGCCCAGGTCCCTCGGCATTTCCTGGAAACCGCTAGAGCAATTCTAAGTGCTTATATTAAGGAATTAAAGCCTCTGGGGAACGGTGGGGCAAAATGCGGGGAACCAGGAGGGCGTGGCGGGTAGGCACCCATGTACGCATAACCACCTCATGATAGTAAGATGTTTGACACCCGGCCCAGGTCCCTCGGCTCTTCCTGGAATCCGCTACAGCAATTCTAGGTGCTTATTATAAGGAATTAAGGCCTCTGGGGAACCGTGGGGCAATATGCAGGGAACCAGGAGGGCGTGGCGGGTAAGCACCCATGTACGCACAACCCCCCCATGGTGGTAAAAAGTTTGACACCCGGCCCAGGTCCCTCGGCTCTTCCTGGAATCCGCTACAGCAATTCTAGGTGCTTATTATAAGGAATTAAGGCCTGTGGGGAACCGTGGGGCAAAATGCGGGGAACCAAGAGGGCGTGGCGGGTAGGCACCCATGTACGCATAACCACCTCATGGTGGTAAGATGTTTGACACCCGGCCCAGGTCCCTCGGCTCTTCCTGGAATTCGCTAGAGCAATTCTAAGTGCTTATATTAAGGAAATAAGTCCTCTGGGGATCCGTGGGGCAAATTGCGGGGAACCAGGAAGGCGTGGCGGGTAGGCACCCATGTACGCACAACCACCTCATGGTGGTAAGAAGTCTGACACCCAGCCCAGATCCCTCGGCCCTTCCTGGAATCGGTTATAGCAATTCTATGTGCTTATAATAAGGAGTTAAGGCGTCTGGGGGTCTGTGGGGCAAAATGCGGGGAACCAGGAGGGCGTGGCAGGTAGGCACCCATGTACGCACAACCACCTCATGGTGGAAAGAAGTTTGACACCCGGCCCAGGTCCCTCGGCATTGCCTGGAATCCGCTAGAGCAATTCTAGGTGCTTGTATTAAGGAAATAAGGCCTCTGGGGGTCCATGGGGCAAAATGCGGGGAACCAGGAGGGCGTGGCGGGTAGGCACCCATGTAAGCACAACCACCTTATGGTGGTAAAATGTTTGACACCCGGCTCAGGTCCCTCGGCTTTTCCTGGAATCCGTTATAGCAATTCTAGGTGCTTATAATAAGGAATTAAGGCCTCTGGGGGACCGTGGGGCAAAATGCGGGGAACCAGGAAGGCGTGGCGGGTAGGCACCCATGTACGCACAACCACCTCATGGTGGTAAGAAGTCTGACACCCAGCCCAGATCCCTCGGCCCTTCCTGGAATCGGTTATAGCAATTCTATGTGCTTATAATAAGGAGTTAAGGCGTCTGGGGGTCTGTGGGGCAAAATGCGGGGAACCGGGAGGGCGTGGCAGGTAGGCACCCATGTACGCACAACCACCTCATGGTGGAAAGAAGTTTGACACCCGGCCCAGGTCCCTCGGCATTTCCTGGAATCCGCTAGAGCAATTCTAGGTGCTTGTATTAAGGAAATAAGGCCTCTGGGGGTCCATTGGGCAAAATGCGGGGAACCAGGAGGGCGTGGCGGGTAGGCACCCATGTAAGCACAACCACCTTATGGTGGTAAAATGTTTGACACCCGGCTCAGGTCCCTCGGCTTTTCCTGGAATCCGTTATAGCAATTCTAGGTGCTTATAATAAGGAATTAAGGCCTCTGGGGGACCGTGGGGCAAAATGCGGGGAACCAGGAGGGCGTGGCGGGTAGGCACCCATGTACGCACAACCTCCTCATGGTGGTAAGAAGTTTGACACCCGGCCCAGGTCCCTCGGCTCTTCCTGGAATCCGCTACAGCAATTCTAGGCGCTTATTATAAGGAATTAAGGCCTCTGGGGAACCGTGGGGCAAAATGCGGGGAACCAGGTGGGCGTGGCAAGTAGGCACCAATGTACGCATAACCACCTCATGGTGGTAAGAAGTTTGACACCCAGCCCAGGTCCCTCGACTTTTCCTGGAATCAGTTATAGCAATTCTAAGTGCTTATTATAAGAAATTAAGGACTCTGGGGGACCGTGGGGCAAAATGCGGGGAACAAGGAGGGCGTGGCGGGTAGGCACTCATGTACGTACAACCACCTCATGGTGGTAAGAAGTTTGACACCCGGCCCAGGTCCCTCGGCATTTCCTGGAAACCGCTAGAGCAATTCTAAGTGCTTATATTAAGGAATTAAAGCCTCTGGGGAACGGTGGGGCAAAATGCGGGGAACCAGGAGGGCGTGGCGGGTAGGCACCCATGTACGCATAACCACCTCATGATGGTAAGATGTTTGACACCCGGCCCAGGTCCCTCGGCTCTTCCTGGAATCCGCTACAGCAATTCTAGGTGCTTTTTATAAGGAATTAAGGCCTCTGGGGAACCGTGGGGCAATATGCGGGGAACCAGGAGGGCGTGGCGGGTAAGCACCCATGTACGCACAACCCCCCCATGGTGGTAAAAAGTTTGACACCCGGCCCAGGTCCCTCGGCTCTTCCTGGAATCCGCTACAGCAATTCTAGGTGCTTATTATAAGAAATTAAGGCCTGTGGGGAACCGTGGGGCAAAATGCGGGGAACCAGGAGGGCGTGGCGGGTAGGCACCAATGTACGCATAACCACCTCATGGTGGTAAGAAGTTTGACACCCAGCCCAGGTCCCTCGGCTTTTCCTGGAATCCGTTATAGCAATTCTAGGTGCTTATAATAAGGAATTAAGGCCTCTGGGGTTCCGTGGGGCAAAATGCGGGGAAACAGGAGGGCGTGGCGGGTAGGCACCCATGTACGCACAACCACCTCATGGGGGTAAGAAGTTTGACACCCGGCCCAGGTCCCTCGGCTCTTCCTGGAATCCGCTACAGCAATTCTAGGTGCTTATTATAAAGAATTAAGGCCTCTGGGGAACCGTGGGGCAAAATGCGGGGAACCAGGAGGGCGTGGCGGGTAGGCACCAATGTACGCACAACCACCTCATGGTGGTAAGAAGTTTGACACCCAGCCCAGGTCCCTCGGCTTTTCCTGGAATCCGTTATAGCAATTCTAGGTGCTTATAATAAGAAATTAAGGCCTCTGGGGGTCCGTGGGGCAAAATGCGGGGAACCAGGAGGGCGTGGCGGGTAGGCACCCATGTACGCACAACCACCTCATGTTGGTAAGAAGTTTGACACCCGGCCCAGGTCCCTCGGCATTTCCTGGAATCCGCTATAGCAATTCTAGGTGCTTATAATAAGGAATTAAGGCCTCTGGGGATCCGTGGGGCAAAATGCGGGGAACTAGGAGGGCGTGGCGGGTAGGCACCAATGTACGCACAACCACCTCATGGTGGTAAGAAGTTTGACACCCGGCCCAGGTCCCTCGGCTCTTCCTGGAATCCGCTATAGCAATTCTAGGCGCTTATATTAAGGAATTAATGCCTCTGGAGGTCCGTGAGGCAAACTGCGGGGAACCAGGAGGGCGTGGCGGGTAGGCACCCATGTACGCACAACCACCTCATGGTGGTAAAATATTTGACACCTGGCTCAGGTCCCTCGGCCCTTCCTGGAACCCGCTAGAGCAATTCTATATGCTTATATTAAGGAATTAAAGCCTCTGGGGAACCGTGGGGCAAAATGCGGGAAACCAGGAGGGCGTGGCGGGTAGGCACCCATGTACGCACAACCACCTCATGGTGGTAAGAAGTTTGACAACCGGCTCAGGTCCCTCGGCTTTTCTTGGAATCCGTTATAGCAATTCTAGGTGCTTATAATAAAGAATTAAGGCCTCTGGGGGACCGTGGGGCAAAATGCGGGGAACCAGGAGGGCGTGGCGGGTAGGCACCCATGTACGCCCAACCCCCTCATGGTGGTAAGAAGTTTGACACCCGGCCCAGGTCCCTCGGCTCTTCCTGGAATCCGCTATAGCAATTCTAGGTGCTTGTAATAAGCTATTAAGGCCTCTGGGTGTTCGTGGGGCAAAATGCGGGGAACCAGGAGGGCGTGGCGGGTAGGCACGCATGTACGCACAACCACCTCATGGTGGTAAGAAGTTTGACACCCGGCCCAGGTCCCTCGGCTTTTCCTGGAATCCGCTACAGCAATTCTAGGCGCTTATAATAAGGAATTAAGGCCTCTGGGTGTCCGTGGGGCAAAATGTGGGGAACGAGAAGGGCGTGGCGGGTAGGCACCTATGTACGCACAACCACCTCATTGTGGTAAAAAGTTTGACACCCGGCTCAGGTCCCTCGGCATTTCCTGGAATCCGCTAGAGCAATTCTAGGTGCTTATATTAAGGAAACAAGGCCTCTGGGGATCCGTGGGGCAAAATGCGGGGAACCAGGAGGGCGTGGCGGGTAGGCACCCATGTACGCACAACCAACTCATGGTGGTAAGAAGTTTGACACCCAGCCCAGGTCCCTCGGCCCTTCCTGGAATCGGTTATAGCAATTCAATGTGCTTATAATAAGGAATTAAGGCTTCTGGGAGACCGTGGGGCAAAATGCGGGGAACCAGGAGGGCGTGGCGGGTAGGCACCCATGTACGCACAACCACCTCATGGTGGTAAGAAGTTTGACACCCGGCTCAGGTCCCTCGGCATTTCCTGGAATCCGCTAGAGCAATTCTAGGTGCTTATAATAAGGAATTAAGGCCTCTGGGGGACCGTGGGGCAAAATGCGGGGAACCAGGAGGGCGTGGCGGGTAGGCACCCATGTACGCACAACCTCCTCATGGTGGTAAGAAGTTTGACAACCGGCTCAGGTCCCTCGGCATTTCCTGGAATCCGCTAGAGCAATTCTAGGTGCTTATATTTAGGAAATAAGGCCTCTGGGGATCCGTGGGGCAAATTGCGGGGAACCAGGAGGGCGTGGCGGGTAGGCACCCATGTAAGCACAACCACCTTATGGTGGTAAAATGTTTGACACCCGGTTCAGGTCCCTCGGCTTTTCCTGGAATCCGTTATAGCAATTCTAGGTGCTTATAATAAGGAATTAAGGCCTATGGGGATCCGGGGGGCGAAATGTGGGGAACCAGGAGGGCGTGGCGGGTAGGCACCCATGTACGCACAACCAACTCATGGTGGTAAGAAGTTTGACACCCGGCCCAGGTCCCTCGGCCCTTCCTGGAATCCGCTATAGCAATTCTAGGTGCTTATAATAAGGAAATAAGGCCTCTGGGGATCCATGGGGCAAATTGCGGGGAACCAGGAGGGCGAGGCGGGTAGGCACCCATGTACGCACAACCAACTCATGGTGGTAAGAAGTTTGACACCCGGCCCAGGTCCCTCGGCCCTTCCTGGAATCGGTTATAGCAATTCTATGTGCCTATAATAAGGAGTTAAGGCGTCTGGGGGTCTGTGGGGCAAAATTCGGGGAACCAGGAGGGTGTGGCGGGTAGGCACCCATGTACGTACAACCACCTCATGGTGGTAAGAAGTTTGACACCCGGCCCAGGTCCCTCGGCATTTCCTGGAATTCGCTAGAGCAATTCTAAGTGCTTATATTAAGGAAATAAGGCCTCTGGGGATCCGTGGGGCAAATTGCGGGGAACCAGGAAGGCGTGGCGGGTAGGCACCCATGTACGCACAACCACCTCATGGTGGTAAGAAGTCTGACACCCAGCCCAGATCCCTCGGCCTTTCCTGGAATCGGTTATAGCAATTCTATGTGCTTATAATAAGGAATTAAGGCCTCTGGGGGACCGTGGGGCAAAATGCGGGGAACCAGGAGGGCGTGGCGGGTAGGCACCCATGTACGCACAACCTCCTCATGGTGGTAAGAAGTTTGACACCCGGCCCAGGTCCCTCGGCTCTTCCTGGAATCCGCTACAGCAATTCTAGGCGCTTATTATAAGGAATTAAGGCCTCTGGGGAACCGTGGGGCAAAATGCGGGGAACCAGGAGGGCGTGGCGGGTAGGCACCCATGTACGCACAACCAACTCATGGTGGTAAGAAGTTTGACACCCAGCCCAGGTCCCTCGGCTCTTCCTGGAATCCGTTATAGCAATTCTAGGTGCTTATAATAAGGAATTAAGGCCTCTGGGGGTCCGTGGGGCAAAATGCGGGGAACCAGGAGGGCGTGGCGGGTAGGCACCCATGTAAGCACAACCACCTTATGGTGGTAAAATGTTTGACACCCGGCTCAGGTCCCTCGGCTTTTCCCGGAATTCGTTATAGCAATTCTAGGTGCTTATAATAAGGAAATAAGGCCTCTGGGGACCCATGGGGCAAATTGCGGGGAACCAAGAGGGCGAGGCGGGTAGGCACCCATCTACGCACAACCAACTCATGGTGGTAAGAAGTTTGACACCCAGCCCAGGTCCCTCGGCCCTTCCTGGAATCGGTTATAGCAATTCTATGTGCTTATAATTAGGAGTTAAGGCGTCTGGGGGTCTGTGGGGCAAAATGCGGGGAACCAGGAGGGCGTGGCGGGTAGGCACCCATGTACGCACAACCAACTCATGGTGGTAAGAAGTTTGACACCCAGCCCAGGTCCCTCGGCCCTTCCTGGAATCCGCTATAGCAATTTTAGGTGCTTATATTGAGGAATCTAGGCCTCTGGGGGTCTGTGGGGCAAATTGCGGGAAACAGGAGGGCGTGGCAGGTAGGCACCCATGTACGCACAACCACCTCATGGTGGTAAGAAGTCTGACACCCAGCCCAGGTCCCTCGGCCCTTCTTGGAATCCGCTAGAGCAATTCTAAGTGCTTATATTAAGGAAACAAGGCCTCTGGGGATCCGTGGGGCAAATTGCGGAGAACCAGGAAAGCGTGGCGGGTAGGCACCCATGTACGCACAACCACCTCATGGTGGTAAGAAGTCTGACACCCAGCCCAGGTCCCTCGGCCCTTCGTGGTATCCGCTATAGCAATTCTAGGTGCTTATAATAAGGAATTAAGGCCTCTAAGGGTCCGTGGAGCAAAATGCGAGGAACCAGGAGGGCGTGGCGGGTAGGCACACATGTAAGCACAACCACCTTATGGTGGTAAAATGTTTGACACCCGGTTCAGGTCCCTCGGCTTTTCCTGGAATCAGTTATAGCAATTCTAGGTGCTTATAATAAGGAATTAAGGCCTCTGGGGATCCGGGGGGCGAAATGTGGAGAACCAGGAGGGCGTGGCGGGTAGGCACCCATGTATGCACAACCAACTCATGGTGGTAAGAAGTTTGACACCCGGCCCAGGTCCCTCGGCCCTTCCTGGAATCCGCTATAGCAATTCTAGGTGCTTATAATAAGGAAATAAGGCCTCTGGGGATCCATGGGGCAAATTGCGGGGAACCAGGAGGGCGTGGCGGGTAGGCACCCATGTACGCACAACCACTTCATGGTGGTAAGAAGTTTGACACCCAGCCCAGGTCCCTCGGCTCTTCCTGGAATCCGTTATAGCAATTCTAGGTGCTTATAATAAGGAATTAAGGCCTCTGGGGGTCCGTGGGGCAAAATGCGGGGAACCAGGAGGGCGTGGCGGGTAGGCACCCATGTAAGCACAACCACCTTATGGTGGTAAAATGTTTGACACCCGGCTCAGGTCCCTCGGCTTTTCCCGGAATTCGTTATAGCAATTCTAGGTGCTTATAATAAGGAAATAAGGCCTCTGGGGACCCATGGGGCAAATTGCGGGGAACCAAGAGGGCGAGGCGGGTAGGCACCCATCTACGCACAACCAACTCATGGTGGTAAGAAGTTTGACACCCAGCCCAGGTCCCTCGGCCCTTCCTGGAATCGGTTATAGCAATTCTATGTGCTTATAATTAGGAGTTAAGGCGTCTGGGGGTCTGTGGGGCAAAATGCGGGGAACCAGGAGGGCGTGGCGGGTAGGCACCCATGTACGCACAACCAACTCATGGTGGTAAGAAGTTTGACACCCAGCCCAGGTCCCTCGGCCCTTCCTGGAATCCGCTATAGCAATTTTAGGTGCTTATATTGAGGAATCTAGGCCTCTGGGGGTCTGTGGGGCAAATTGCGGGAAACAGGAGGGCGTGGCAGGTAGGCACCCATGTACGCACAACCACCTCATGGTGGTAAGAAGTCTGACACCCAGCCCAGGTCCCTCGGCCCTTCTTGGAATCCGCTAGAGCAATTCTAAGTGCTTATATTAAGGAAACAAGGCCTCTGGGGATCCGTGGGGCAAATTGCGGGGAACCAGGAAAGCGTGGCGGGTAGGCACCCATGTACGCACAACCACCTCATGGTGGTAAGAAGTCTGACACCCAGCCCAGGTCCCTCGGCCCTTCGTGGTATCCGCTATAGCAATTCTAGGTGCTTATAATAAGGAATTAAGGCCTCTAAGGGTCCGTGGAGCAAAATGCGAGGAACCAGGAGGGCGTGGCGGGTAGGCACACATGTAAGCACAACGACCTTATGGTGGTAAAATGTTTGACACCCGGTTCAGGTCCCTCGGCTTTTCCTGGAATCAGTTATAGCAATTCTAGGTGCTTATAATAAGGAATTAAGGCCTCTGGGGATCCGGGGGGCGAAATGTGGAGAACCAGGAGGGCGTGGCGGGTAGGCACCCATGTATGCACAACCAACTCATGGTGGTAAGAAGTTTGACACCCGGCCCAGGTCCCTCGGCCCTTCCTGGAATCCGCTATAGCAATTCTAGGTGCTTATAATAAGGAAATAAGGCCTCTGGGGATCCATGGGGCAAATTGCGGGGAACCAGGAGGGCGTGGCGGGTAGGCACCCATGTACGCACAACCACTTCATGGTGGAAAGAAGTTTGACACCCGGCCCAGGTCCCTCGGCATTTCCTGGAATCCGCTAGAGCAATTCTAGGTGCTTATATTAAGGAAATAAGGCCTCTGAGGGCCCATGGGGCAAAATGCGGGGAACCAGGAGGGCGTGGCGGGTAGGCACCCATGTAAGCACAACCACCTTATGGTGGTAAAATGTTTGACCCCCGGCTCAGGTCCCTCGGCTTTTCCTGGAATCCGTTATAGCAATTCTAGGTGCTTATAATAAAGAATTAAGGCCTCTGGGGGACCGTGGGGCAAAATGCGGGGAACCAGGAGGGCGTGGCGGGTAGGCACCCATGTAAGCACAACCACCTTATGGTGGTAAAATGTTTGACCCCCGGCTCAGGTCCCTCGGCTTTTCCTGGAATCCGTTATAGCAATTCTAGGTGCTTATAATAAAGAATTAAGGCCTCTGGGGGACCGTGGGGCAAAATGCGGGGAACCAGGAGGGCGTGGCGGGTAGGCACCCATGTACGCCCAACCCCCTCATGGTGGTAAGAAGTTTGACACCCGGCCCAGGTCCCTCGGCTCTTCCTGGAATCCGCTATAGCAATTCTAGGTGCTTGTAATAAGGAATTAAGGCCTCTGGGTGTTCGTGGGGCAAAATGCGGGGAACCAGGAGGGCGTGGCGGGTAGGCACGCATGTACGCACAACCACCTCATGGTGGTAAGAAGTTTGACACCCGGCCCAGGTCCCTCGGCTTTTCCTGGAATCCGCTACAGCAATTCTAGGCGCTTATTATAAGGAATTAAGGCCTCTGGGGAACCGTGGGGCAAAATGCGGGGAACCAGGAGGGCGTGGCAAGTAGGCACCAATGTACGCATAACCACCTCATGGTGGTAAGAAGTTTGACACCCAGCCCAGGTCCCTCGACTTTTCCTGGAATCAGTTATAGCAATTCTAGGTGCTTATTATAAGAAATTAAGGCCTCTGGGGGTCCGTGGGGCAAAATGCGGGGAACCAGGAGGGCGTGGTGGGTAGGCACCCATGTACGCACAACCACCTCATGGTGGTAAGAAGTTTGACACCCGGCCCAGGTCCCTCGGCCCTTCCTGGAATCCGCTATAGCAATTCTAGGTGCTTATAATAAGGAATTAAGGCCTCTGGGTGTCCGTGGGGCAAAATGTGGGGAACGAGAAGGGCGTGGCGGGTAGGCACCCATGTACGCACAACCACCTCATTGTGGTAAAAAGTTTGACACCCGGCTCAGGTCCCTCGGCATTTCCTGGAATCCGCTAGAGCAATTCTAGGTGCTTATATTAAGGAAACAAGGCCTCTGGGGATCCGTGGGGCAAAATGCGGGGAACCAGGAGGGCGTGGCGGGTAGGCACCCATGTACGCACAACCAACTCATGGTGGTAAGAAGTTTGACACCCAGCCCAGGTCCCTCGGCCCTTCCTGGAATCGGTTATAGCAATTCAATGTGCTTATAATAAGGAATTAAGGCTTCTGGGAGTCCGTGGGGCAAAATGCGGGGAACCAGGAGGGCGTGGCGGGTAGGCACCCATGTACGCACAACCACCTCATGGTGGTAAGAAGTTTGACACCCGGCTCAGGTCCCTCAGCATTTCCTGGAATCCGCTAGAGCAATTCTAGGTGCTTATAATAAGGAATTAAGGCCTCTGGGGGACCGTGGGGCAAAATGCGGGGAACCAGGAGGGCGTGGCGGGTAGGCACCCATGTACGCACAACCTCCTCATGGTGGTAAGAAGTTTGACACCCGGCCCAGGTCCCTCGGCTCTTCCTGGAATCCGCTACAGCAATTCTAGGCGCTTATTATAAGGAATTAAGGCCTCTGGGGAACCGTGGGGCAAAATGCGGGGAACCAGGTGGGCGTGGCAAGTAGGCACCAATGTACGCATAACCACCTCATGGTGGTAAGAAGTTTGACACCCAGCCCAGGTCCCTCGGCCCTTCCTGGAATCGGTTATAGCAATTCTATGTGCCTATAATTAGGAGTTAAGGCGTCTGGGGGTCTGTGGGGCAAATTTCGGGGAACCAGGAGGGTGTGGCGGGTAGGCACCCATGTACGCACAACCACCTCATGGTGGTAAGAAGTTTGACACCCGGCCCAGGCCCCTCGGCATTTCCTGGAATTCGCTAGAGCAATTCTAAGTGCTTATATTAAGGAAATAAGGCTTCTGGGGATCCGTGGGGCAAATTGCGGGGAACCAGGAAGGCGTGGCGGGTAGGCACCCATGTACGCACAACCACCTCATGGTGGTAAGAAGTCTGACACCCAGCCCAGATCCCTCGGCCCTTCCTGGAATCGGTTATAGCAATTCTATGTGCTTATAATAAGGAGTTAAGGCGTCTGGGGGTCTGTGGGGCAAAATGCGGGGAACCAGGAGGGCGTGGCAGGTAGCCACCGATGTACGCACAACCACCTCATGGTGGAAAGAATTTTGACACCCGGCCCAGGTCCCTCGGCATTTCCTGGAATCCGCTAGAGCAATTCTAGGTGCTTGTATTAAGGAAATAAGGCCTCTGGGGGTCCATGGGGCAAAATGCGGGGAACCAGGAGGGCGTGGCGGGTAGGCACCCATGTAAGCACAACCACCTCATGGTGGTAAAATGTTTGACACCCGGCTCAGGTCCCTCGGCTTTTCCTGGAATCCGTTATAGCAATTCTAGGTGCTTATAATAAGGAATTAAGGCCTCTGGGGAACCGTGGGGCAAAATGCGGGGAACCAGGTGGGCGTGGCAAGTAGGCACCAATGTACGCATAACCACCTCATGGTGGTAAGAAGTTTGACACCCAGCCCAGGTCCCTCGACTTTTCCTGGAATCAGTTATAGCAATTCTAAGTGCTTATTATAAGAAATTAAGGACTCTGGGGGACCGTGGGGCAAAATGCGGGGAACAAGGAGGGCGTGGCGGGTAGGCACTCATGTACGTACAACCACCTCATGGTGGTAAGAAGTTTGACACCCGGCCCAGGTCCCTCGGCATTTCCTGGAAACCGCTAGAGCAATTCTAAGTGCTTATATTAAGGAATTAAAGCCTCTGGGGAACGGTGGGGCAAAATGCGGGGAACCAGGAGGGCGTGGCGGGTAGGCACCCATGTACGCATAACCACCTCATGGTGGTAAGATGTTTGACACCCGGCCCAGGTCCCTCGGCTCTTCCTGGAATTCGCTAGAGCAATTCTAAGTGCTTATATTAAGGAAATAAGGCCTCTGGGGATCCGTGGGGCAAATTGCGGGGAACCAGGAAGGCGTGGCGGGTAGGCACCCATGTACGCACAACCACCTCATGGTGGTTAGAAGTCTGACACCCAGCCCAGATCCCTCGGCCCTTCCTGGAATCGGTTATAGCAATTCTATGTGCTTATAATAAGGAGTTAAGGCGTCTGGGGGTCTGTGGGGCAAAATGCGGGGAACCAGGAGGGCGTGGCAGGTAGGCACCCATGTACGCACAACCACCTCATGGTGGAAAGAAGTTTGACACCCGGCCCAGGTCCCTCGGCATTTCCTGGAATCCGCTAGAGCAATTCTAGGTGCTTGTATTAAGGAAATAAGGCCTCTGGGGGTCCATGGGGCAAAATGCGGGGAACCAGGAGGGCGTGGCAGGTAGGCACCCATGTAAGCACAACCACCTTATGGTGGTAAAATGTTTGACACCCGGCTCAGGTCCCTCGGCCCTTCCTGGAATCCGTTATAGCAATTCTAGGTGCTTATAATAAGGAATTAAGGCCTCTGGGGGACCGTGGGGCAAAATGCGGGGAACCAGGAGGGCGTGGCGGGTAGGCACCCATGTACGCACAACCTCCTCATGGTGGTAAGAAGTTTGACACCCGGCCCAGGTCCCTCGGCTCTTCCTGGAATCCGCTACAGCAATTCTAGGCGCTTATTATAAGGAATTAAGGCCTCTGGGGAACCGTGGGGCAAAATGCGGGGAACCAGGTGGGCGTGGCAAGTAGGCACCAATGTACGCATAACCACCTTATGGTGGTAAGAAGTTTGACACCCAGCCCAGGTCCCTCGACTTTTCCTGGAATCAGTTATAGCAATTCTAAGTGCTTATTATAAGAAATTAAGGACTCTGGGGGACCGTGGGGCAAAATGCGGGGAACAAGGAGGGCGTGGCGGGTAGGCACTCATGTACGTACAACCACCTCATGGTGGTAAGAAGTTTGACACCCGGCCCAGGTCCCTCGGCATTTCCTGGAAACCGCTAGAGCAATTCTAAGTGCTTATATTAAGGAATTAAAGCCTCTGGGGAACGGTGGGGCAAAATGCGGGGAACCAGGAGGGCGTGGCGGGTAGGCACCCATGTACGCATAACCACCTCATGATAGTAAGATGTTTGACACCCGGCCCAGGTCCCTCGGCTCTTCCTGGAATCCGCTACAGCAATTCTAGGTGCTTATTATAAGGAATTAAGGCCTCTGGGGAACCGTGGGGCAATATGCAGGGAACCAGGAGGGCGTGGCGGGTAAGCACCCATGTACGCACAACCCCCCCATGGTGGTAAAAAGTTTGACACCCGGCCCAGGTCCCTCGGCTCTTCCTGGAATCCGCTACAGCAATTCTAGGTGCTTATTATAAGGAATTAAGGCCTGTGGGGAACCGTGGGGCAAAATGCGGGGAACCAAGAGGGCGTGGCGGGTAGGCACCCATGTACGCATAACCACCTCATGGTGGTAAGATGTTTGACACCCGGCCCAGGTCCCTCGGCTCTTCCTGGAATTCGCTAGAGCAATTCTAAGTGCTTATATTAAGGAAATAAGTCCTCTGGGGATCCGTGGGGCAAATTGCGGGGAACCAGGAAGGCGTGGCGGGTAGGCACCCATGTACGCACAACCACCTCATGGTGGTAAGAAGTCTGACACCCAGCCCAGATCCCTCGGCCCTTCCTGGAATCGGTTATAGCAATTCTATGTGCTTATAATAAGGAGTTAAGGCGTCTGGGGGTCTGTGGGGCAAAATGCGGGGAACCAGGAGGGCGTGGCAGGTAGGCACCCATGTACGCACAACCACCTCATGGTGGAAAGAAGTTTGACACCCGGCCCAGGTCCCTCGGCATTGCCTGGAATCCGCTAGAGCAATTCTAGGTGCTTGTATTAAGGAAATAAGGCCTCTGGGGGTCCATGGGGCAAAATGCGGGGAACCAGGAGGGCGTGGCGGGTAGGCACCCATGTAAGCACAACCACCTTATGGTGGTAAAATGTTTGACACCCGGCTCAGGTCCCTCGGCTTTTCCTGGAATCCGTTATAGCAATTCTAGGTGCTTATAATAAGGAATTAAGGCCTCTGGGGGACCGTGGGGCAAAATGCGGGGAACCAGGAAGGCGTGGCGGGTAGGCACCCATGTACGCACAACCACCTCATGGTGGTAAGAAGTCTGACACCCAGCCCAGATCCCTCGGCCCTTCCTGGAATCGGTTATAGCAATTCTATGTGCTTATAATAAGGAGTTAAGGCGTCTGGGGGTCTGTGGGGCAAAATGCGGGGAACCGGGAGGGCGTGGCAGGTAGGCACCCATGTACGCACAACCACCTCATGGTGGAAAGAAGTTTGACACCCGGCCCAGGTCCCTCGGCATTTCCTGGAATCCGCTAGAGCAATTCTAGGTGCTTGTATTAAGGAAATAAGGCCTCTGGGGGTCCATTGGGCAAAATGCGGGGAACCAGGAGGGCGTGGCGGGTAGGCACCCATGTAAGCACAACCACCTTATGGTGGTAAAATGTTTGACACCCGGCTCAGGTCCCTCGGCTTTTCCTGGAATCCGTTATAGCAATTCTAGGTGCTTATAATAAGGAATTAAGGCCTCTGGGGGACCGTGGGGCAAAATGCGGGGAACCAGGAGGGCGTGGCGGGTAGGCACCCATGTACGCACAACCTCCTCATGGTGGTAAGAAGTTTGACACCCGGCCCAGGTCCCTCGGCTCTTCCTGGAATCCGCTACAGCAATTCTAGGCGCTTATTATAAGGAATTAAGGCCTCTGGGGAACCGTGGGGCAAAATGCGGGGAACCAGGTGGGCGTGGCAAGTAGGCACCAATGTACGCATAACCACCTCATGGTGGTAAGAAGTTTGACACCCAGCCCAGGTCCCTCGACTTTTCCTGGAATCAGTTATAGCAATTCTAAGTGCTTATTATAAGAAATTAAGGACTCTGGGGGACCGTGGGGCAAAATGCGGGGAACAAGGAGGGCGTGGCGGGTAGGCACTCATGTACGTACAACCACCTCATGGTGGTAAGAAGTTTGACACCCGGCCCAGGTCCCTCGGCATTTCCTGGAAACCGCTAGAGCAATTCTAAGTGCTTATATTAAGGAATTAAAGCCTCTGGGGAACGGTGGGGCAAAATGCGGGGAACCAGGAGGGCGTGGCGGGTAGGCACCCATGTACGCATAACCACCTCATGATGGTAAGATGTTTGACACCCGGCCCAGGTCCCTCGGCTCTTCCTGGAATCCGCTACAGCAATTCTAGGTGCTTTTTATAAGGAATTAAGGCCTCTGGGGAACCGTGGGGCAATATGCGGGGAACCAGGAGGGCGTGGCGGGTAAGCACCCATGTACGCACAACCCCCCCATGGTGGTAAAAAGTTTGACACCCGGCCCAGGTCCCTCGGCTCTTCCTGGAATCCGCTACAGCAATTCTAGGTGCTTATTATAAGAAACTAAGGCCTGTGGGGAACCGTGGGGCAAAATGCGGGGAACCAGGAGGGCGTGGCGGGTAGGCACCAATGTACGCATAACCACCTCATGGTGGTAAGAAGTTTGACACCCAGCCCAGGTCCCTCGGCTTTTCCTGGAATCCGTTATAGCAATTCTAGGTGCTTATAATAAGGAATTAAGGCCTCTGGGGTTCCGTGGGGCAAAATGCGGGGAACCAGGAGGGCGTGGCGGGTAGGCACCCATGTACGCACAACCACCTCATGGGGGTAAGAAGTTTGACACCCGGCCCAGGTCCCTCGGCTCTTCCTGGAATCCGCTACAGCAATTCTAGGTGCTTATTATAAAGAATTAAGGCCTCTGGGGAACCGTGGGGCAAAATGCGGGGAACCAGGAGGGCGTGGCGGGTAGGCACCAATGTACGCACAACCACCTCATGGTGGTAAGAAGTTTGACACCCAGCCCAGGTCCCTCGGCTTTTCCTGGAATCCGTTATAGCAATTCTAGGTGCTTATAATAAGAAATTAAGGCCTCTGGGGGTCCGTGGGGCAAAATGCGGGGAACCAGGAGGGCGTGGCGGGTAGGCACCCATGTACGCACAACCACCTCATGTTGGTAAGAAGTTTGACACCCGGCCCAGGTCCCTCGGCATTTCCTGGAATCCGCTATAGCAATTCTAGGTGCTTATAATAAGGAATTAAGGCCTCTGGGGATCCGTGGGGCAAAATGCGGGGAACTAGGAGGGCGTGGCGGGTAGGCACCAATGTACGCACAACCACCTCATGGTGGTAAGAAGTTTGACACCCGGCCCAGGTCCCTCGGCTCTTCCTGGAATCCGCTATAGCAATTCTAGGCGCTTATATTAAGGAATTAATGCCTCTGGAGGTCCGTGAGGCAAACTGCGGGGAACCAGGAGGGCGTGGCGGGTAGGCACCCATGTACGCACAACCACCTCATGGTGGTAAAATATTTGACACCTGGCTCAGGTCCCTCGGCCCTTCCTGGAACCCGCTAGAGCAATTCTATATGCTTATATTAAGGAATTAAAGCCTCTGGGGAACCGTGGGGCAAAATGCGGGAAACCAGGAGGGCGTGGCGGGTAGGCACCCATGTACGCACAACCACCTCATGGTGGTAAGAAGTTTGACAACCGGCTCAGGTCCCTCGGCTTTTCTTGGAATCCGTTATAGCAATTCTAGGTGCTTATAATAAAGAATTAAGGCCTCTGGGGGACCGTGGGGCAAAATGCGGGGAACCAGGAGGGCGTGGCGGGTAGGCACCCATGTACGCCCAACCCCCTCATGGTGGTAAGAAGTTTGACACCCGGCCCAGGTCCCTCGGCTCTTCCTGGAATCCGCTATAGCAATTCTAGGTGCTTGTAATAAGCTATTAAGGCCTCTGGGTGTTCGTGGGGCAAAATGCGGGGAACCAGGAGGGCGTGGCGGGTAGGCACGCATGTACGCACAACCACCTCATGGTGGTAAGAAGTTTGACACCCGGCCCAGGTCCCTCGGCTTTTCCTGGAATCCGCTACAGCAATTCTAGGCGCTTATAATAAGGAATTAAGGCCTCTGGGTGTCCGTGGGGCAAAATGTGGGGAACGAGAAGGGCGTGGCGGGTAGGCACCTATGTACGCACAACCACCTCATTGTGGTAAAAAGTTTGACACCCGGCTCAGGTCCCTCGGCATTTCCTGGAATCCGCTAGAGCAATTCTAGGTGCTTATATTAAGGAAACAAGGCCTCTGGGGATCCGTGGGGCAAAATGCGGGGAACCAGGAGGGCGTGGCGGGTAGGCACCCATGTACGCACAACCAACTCATGGTGGTAAGAAGTTTGACACCCAGCCCAGGTCCCTCGGCCCTTCCTGGAATCGGTTATAGCAATTCAATGTGCTTATAATAAGGAATTAAGGCTTCTGGGAGACCGTGGGGCAAAATGCGGGGAACCAGGAGGGCGTGGCGGGTAGGCACCCATGTACGCACAACCACCTCATGGTGGTAAGAAGTTTGACACCCGGCTCAGGTCCCTCGGCATTTCCTGGAATCCGCTAGAGCAATTCTAGGTGCTTATAATAAGGAATTAAGGCCTCTGGGGGACCGTGGGGCAAAATGCGGGGAACCAGGAGGGCGTGGCGGGTAGGCACCCATGTACGCACAACCTCCTCATGGTGGTAAGAAGTTTGACAACCGGCTCAGGTCCCTCGGCATTTCCTGGAATCCGCTAGAGCAATTCTAGGTGCTTATATTTAGGAAATAAGGCCTCTGGGGATCCGTGGGGCAAATTGCGGGGAACCAGGAGGGCGTGGCGGGTAGGCACCCATGTAAGCACAACCACCTTATGGTGGTAAAATGTTTGACACCCGGTTCAGGTCCCTCGGCTTTTCCTGGAATCCGTTATAGCAATTCTAGGTGCTTATAATAAGGAATTAAGGCCTATGGGGATCCGGGGGGCGAAATGTGGGGAACCAGGAGGGCGTGGCGGGTAGGCACCCATGTACGCACAACCAACTCATGGTGGTAAGAAGTTTGACACCCGGCCCAGGTCCCTCGGCCCTTCCTGGAATCCGCTATAGCAATTCTAGGTGCTTATAATAAGGAAATAAGGCCTCTGGGGATCCATGGGGCAAATTGCGGGGAACCAGGAGGGCGAGGCGGGTAGGCACCCATGTACGCACAACCAACTCATGGTGGTAAGAAGTTTGACACCCGGCCCAGGTCCCTCGGCCCTTCCTGGAATCGGTTATAGCAATTCTATGTGCCTATAATAAGGAGTTAAGGCGTCTGGGGGTCTGTGGGGCAAAATTCGGGGAACCAGGAGGGTGTGGCGGGTAGGCACCCATGTACGTACAACCACCTCATGGTGGTAAGAAGTTTGACACCCGGCCCAGGTCCCTCGGCATTTCCTGGAATTCGCTAGAGCAATTCTAAGTGCTTATATTAAGGAAATAAGGCCTCTGGGGATCCGTGGGGCAAATTGCGGGGAACCAGGAAGGCGTGGCGGGTAGGCACCCATGTACGCACAACCACCTCATGGTGGTAAGAAGTCTGACACCCAGCCCAGATCCCTCGGCCTTTCCTGGAATCGGTTATAGCAATTCTATGTGCTTATAATAAGGAATTAAGGCCTCTGGGGGACCGTGGGGCAAAATGCGGGGAACCAGGAGGGCGTGGCGGGTAGGCACCCATGTACGCACAACCTCCTCATGGTGGTAAGAAGTTTGACACCCGGCCCAGGTCCCTCGGCTCTTCCTGGAATCCGCTACAGCAATTCTAGGCGCTTATTATAAGGAATTAAGGCCTCTGGGGAACCGTGGGGCAAAATGCGGGGAACCAGGAGGGCGTGGCGGGTAGGCACCCATGTACGCACAACCAACTCATGGTGGTAAGAAGTTTGACACCCAGCCCAGGTCCCTCGGCTCTTCCTGGAATCCGTTATAGCAATTCTAGGTGCTTATAATAAGGAATTAAGGCCTCTGGGGGTCCGTGGGGCAAAATGCGGGGAACCAGGAGGGCGTGGCGGGTAGGCACCCATGTAAGCACAACCACCTTATGGTGGTAAAATGTTTGACACCCGGCTCAGGTCCCTCGGCTTTTCCCGGAATTCGTTATAGCAATTCTAGGTGCTTATAATAAGGAAATAAGGCCTCTGGGGACCCATGGGGCAAATTGCGGGGAACCAAGAGGGCGAGGCGGGTAGGCACCCATCTACGCACAACCAACTCATGGTGGTAAGAAGTTTGACACCCAGCCCAGGTCCCTCGGCCCTTCCTGGAATCGGTTATAGCAATTCTATGTGCTTATAATTAGGAGTTAAGGCGTCTGGGGGTCTGTGGGGCAAAATGCGGGGAACCAGGAGGGCGTGGCGGGTAGGCACCCATGTACGCACAACCAACTCATGGTGGTAAGAAGTTTGACACCCAGCCCAGGTCCCTCGGCCCTTCCTGGAATCCGCTATAGCAATTTTAGGTGCTTATATTGAGGAATCTAGGCCTCTGGGGATCCGTGGGGCAAATTGCGGAGAACCAGGAAAGCGTGGCGGGTAGGCACCCATGTACGCACAACCACCTCATGGTGGTAAGAAGTCTGACACCCAGCCCAGGTCCCTCGGCCCTTCGTGGTATCCGCTATAGCAATTCTAGGTGCTTATAATAAGGAATTAAGGCCTCTAAGGGTCCGTGGAGCAAAATGCGAGGAACCAGGAGGGCGTGGCGGGTAGGCACACATGTAAGCACAACCACCTTATGGTGGTAAAATGTTTGACACCCGGTTCAGGTCCCTCGGCTTTTCCTGGAATCAGTTATAGCAATTCTAGGTGCTTATAATAAGGAATTAAGGCCTCTGGGGATCCGGGGGGCGAAATGTGGAGAACCAGGAGGGCGTGGCGGGTAGGCACCCATGTATGCACAACCAACTCATGGTGGTAAGAAGTTTGACACCCGGCCCAGGTCCCTCGGCCCTTCCTGGAATCCGCTATAGCAATTCTAGGTGCTTATAATAAGGAAATAAGGCCTCTGGGGATCCATGGGGCAAATTGCGGGGAACCAGGAGGGCGTGGCGGGTAGGCACCCATGTACGCACAACCACTTCATGGTGGTAAGAAGTTTGACACCCAGCCCAGGTCCCTCGGCTCTTCCTGGAATCCGTTATAGCAATTCTAGGTGCTTATAATAAGGAATTAAGGCCTCTGGGGGTCCGTGGGGCAAAATGCGGGGAACCAGGAGGGCGTGGCGGGTAGGCACCCATGTAAGCACAACCACCTTATGGTGGTAAAATGTTTGACACCCGGCTCAGGTCCCTCGGCTTTTCCCGGAATTCGTTATAGCAATTCTAGGTGCTTATAATAAGGAAATAAGGCCTCTGGGGACCCATGGGGCAAATTGCGGGGAACCAAGAGGGCGAGGCGGGTAGGCACCCATCTACGCACAACCAACTCATGGTGGTAAGAAGTTTGACACCCAGCCCAGGTCCCTCGGCCCTTCCTGGAATCGGTTATAGCAATTCTATGTGCTTATAATTAGGAGTTAAGGCGTCTGGGGGTCTGTGGGGCAAAATGCGGGGAACCAGGAGGGCGTGGCGGGTAGGCACCCATGTACGCACAACCAACTCATGGTGGTAAGAAGTTTGACACCCAGCCCAGGTCCCTCGGCCCTTCCTGGAATCCGCTATAGCAATTTTAGGTGCTTATATTGAGGAATCTAGGCCTCTGGGGGTCTGTGGGGCAAATTGCGGGAAACAGGAGGGCGTGGCAGGTAGGCACCCATGTACGCACAACCACCTCATGGTGGTAAGAAGTCTGACACCCAGCCCAGGTCCCTCGGCCCTTCTTGGAATCCGCTAGAGCAATTCTAAGTGCTTATATTAAGGAAACAAGGCCTCTGGGGATCCGTGGGGCAAATTGCGGGGAACCAGGAAAGCGTGGCGGGTAGGCACCCATGTACGCACAACCACCTCATGGTGGTAAGAAGTCTGACACCCAGCCCAGGTCCCTCGGCCCTTCGTGGTATCCGCTATAGCAATTCTAGGTGCTTATAATAAGGAATTAAGGCCTCTAAGGGTCCGTGGAGCAAAATGCGAGGAACCAGGAGGGCGTGGCGGGTAGGCACACATGTAAGCACAACGACCTTATGGTGGTAAAATGTTTGACACCCGGTTCAGGTCCCTCGGCTTTTCCTGGAATCAGTTATAGCAATTCTAGGTGCTTATAATAAGGAATTAAGGCCTCTGGGGATCCGGGGGGCGAAATGTGGAGAACCAGGAGGGCGTGGCGGGTAGGCACCCATGTATGCACAACCAACTCATGGTGGTAAGAAGTTTGACACCCGGCCCAGGTCCCTCGGCCCTTCCTGGAATCCGCTATAGCAATTCTAGGTGCTTATAATAAGGAAATAAGGCCTCTGGGGATCCATGGGGCAAATTGCGGGGAACCAGGAGGGCGTGGCGGGTAGGCACCCATGTACGCACAACCACTTCATGGTGGAAAGAAGTTTGACACCCGGCCCAGGTCCCTCGGCATTTCCTGGAATCCGCTAGAGCAATTCTAGGTGCTTATATTAAGGAAATAAGGCCTCTGAGGGCCCATGGGGCAAAATGCGGGGAACCAGGAGGGCGTGGCGGGTAGGCACCCATGTAAGCACAACCACCTTATGGTGGTAAAATGTTTGACCCCCGGCTCAGGTCCCTCGGCTTTTCCTGGAATCCGTTATAGCAATTCTAGGTGCTTATAATAAAGAATTAAGGCCTCTGGGGGACCGTGGGGCAAAATGCGGGGAACCAGGAGGGCGTGGCGGGTAGGCACCCATGTAAGCACAACCACCTTATGGTGGTAAAATGTTTGACCCCCGGCTCAGGTCCCTCGGCTTTTCCTGGAATCCGTTATAGCAATTCTAGGTGCTTATAATAAAGAATTAAGGCCTCTGGGGGACCGTGGGGCAAAATGCGGGGAACCAGGAGGGCGTGGCGGGTAGGCACCCATGTACGCCCAACCCCCTCATGGTGGTAAGAAGTTTGACACCCGGCCCAGGTCCCTCGGCTCTTCCTGGAATCCGCTATAGCAATTCTAGGTGCTTGTAATAAGGAATTAAGGCCTCTGGGTGTTCGTGGGGCAAAATGCGGGGAACCAGGAGGGCGTGGCGGGTAGGCACGCATGTACGCACAACCACCTCATGGTGGTAAGAAGTTTGACACCCGGCCCAGGTCCCTCGGCTTTTCCTGGAATCCGCTACAGCAATTCTAGGCGCTTATTATAAGGAATTAAGGCCTCTGGGGAACCGTGGGGCAAAATGCGGGGAACCAGGAGGGCGTGGCAAGTAGGCACCAATGTACGCATAACCACCTCATGGTGGTAAGAAGTTTGACACCCAGCCCAGGTCCCTCGACTTTTCCTGGAATCAGTTATAGCAATTCTAGGTGCTTATTATAAGAAATTAAGGCCTCTGGGGGTCCGTGGGGCAAAATGCGGGGAACCAGGAGGGCGTGGTGGGTAGGCACCCATGTACGCACAACCACCTCATGGTGGTAAGAAGTTTGACACCCGGCCCAGGTCCCTCGGCCCTTCCTGGAATCCGCTATAGCAATTCTAGGTGCTTATAATAAGGAATTAAGGCCTCTGGGTGTCCGTGGGGCAAAATGTGGGGAACGAGAAGGGCGTGGCGGGTAGGCACCCATGTACGCACAACCACCTCATTGTGGTAAAAAGTTTGACACCCGGCTCAGGTCCCTCGGCATTTCCTGGAATCCGCTAGAGCAATTCTAGGTGCTTATATTAAGGAAACAAGGCCTCTGGGGATCCGTGGGGCAAAATGCGGGGAACCAGGAGGGCGTGGCGGGTAGGCACCCATGTACGCACAACCAACTCATGGTGGTAAGAAGTTTGACACCCAGCCCAGGTCCCTCGGCCCTTCCTGGAATCGGTTATAGCAATTCAATGTGCTTATAATAAGGAATTAAGGCTTCTGGGAGTCCGTGGGGCAAAATGCGGGGAACCAGGAGGGCGTGGCGGGTAGGCACCCATGTACGCACAACCACCTCATGGTGGTAAGAAGTTTGACACCCGGCTCAGGTCCCTCAGCATTTCCTGGAATCCGCTAGAGCAATTCTAGGTGCTTATAATAAGGAATTAAGGCCTCTGGGGGACCGTGGGGCAAAATGCGGGGAACCAGGAGGGCGTGGCGGGTAGGCACCCATGTACGCACAACCTCCTCATGGTGGTAAGAAGTTTGACACCCGGCCCAGGTCCCTCGGCTCTTCCTGGAATCCGCTACAGCAATTCTAGGCGCTTATTATAAGGAATTAAGGCCTCTGGGGAACCGTGGGGCAAAATGCGGGGAACCAGGTGGGCGTGGCAAGTAGGCACCAATGTACGCATAACCACCTCATGGTGGTAAGAAGTTTGACACCCAGCCCAGGTCCCTCGACTTTTCCTGGAATCAGTTATAGCAATTCTAAGTGCTTATTATAAGAAATTAAGGACTCTGGGGGACCGTGGGGCAAAATGCGGGGAACAAGGAGGGCGTGGCGGGTAGGCACTCATGTACGTACAACCACCTCATGGTGGTAAGAAGTTTGACACCCGGCCCAGGTCCCTCGGCATTTCCTGGAAACCGCTAGAGCAATTCTAAGTGCTTATATTAAGGAATTAAAGCCTCTGGGGAACGGTGGGGCAAAATGCGGGGAACCAGGAGGGCGTGGCGGGTAGGCACCCATGTACGCATAACCACCTCATGATGGTAAAATGTTTGACACCCGGCCCAGGTCCCTCGGCTCTTCCTGGAATCCGCTACAGCAATTCTAGGTGCTTATTATAAGGAATTAAGGCCTCTGGGGAACCGTGGGGCAAAATGCGGGAAACCAGGAGGGCGTGGCGGGTAGGCACCAATGTACGCACAACCACCTCATGGTGGTAAAAAGTTTGACACCCGGCCCAGGTCCCTCGGCTTTTCCTGGAATCCGCTACAGCAATTCTAGGTGCTTATTATAAGAAATTAAGGCCTGTGGGGAACCGTGGGGCAAAATGCGGGGAACCAGGAGGGCGTGGCGGGTAGGCACCAATGTACGCATAACCACCTCTGGTGGTAAGAAGTTTGACACCCAGCCCAGGTCCCTCGGCATTTCCTGGAATCCGCTATAGCAATTCTAGGTGCTTATAATAAGGAATTAAGGCCTCTGGGGTTCCGTGGGGCAAAATGCGGGGAACCAGGAGGGCGTGGTGGGTAGGCACCCATGTACGCACAACCACCTCATGGTGGTAAGAAGTTTGACACCCGGCCCAGGTCCCTCGGCTCTTCCTGGAATCCGCTACAGCAATTCTAGGTGCTTATTATAAAGAATTAAGGCCTCTGTGGAACCGTGGGGCAAAATGCGGGGAACCAGGAGGGCGTGGCGGGTAGGCACCAATGTACGCACAACCACCTCATGGTGGTAAGAAGTTTGACACCCAGCCCAGGTCCCTCGGCTTTTCCTGGAATCCGTTATAGCAATTCTAGGTGCTTATAATAAGAAATTAAGGCCTCTGGGGGTCCGTGGGGCAAAATGCGGGGAACCAGGAGGGCGTGGCGGGTAGGCACCCATGTACGCACAACCACCTCATGGTGGTAAGAAGTTTGACACCCGGCCCAGGTCCCTCGGCATTTCCTGGAATCCGCTACAGCAATTCTAGGTGCTTATAATAAGGAATTAAGGCCTCTGGGGATCCGTGGGGCAAAATGCGGGGAACTAGGAGGGCGTGGCGGGTAGGCACCAATGTACGCACAACCACCTCATGGTGGTAAGAAGTTTGACACCCAGCCCAGGTCCCTCGGCTTTTCCTGGAATCCGTTATAGCAATTCTAGGTGCTTATAATAAGGAATTAAGGCCTATGGGGATCCGGGGGGCGAAATGTGGGGAACCAGGAGGGCGTGGCGGGTAGGCACCCATGTACGCACAACCAACTCATGGTGGTAAGAAGTTTGACACCCGGCCCAGGTCCCTCGGCATTTCCTGGAATTCGCTAGAGCAATTCTAAGTGCTTATATTAAGGAAATAAGGCCTCTGGGGATCCGTGGGGCAAATTGCGGGGAACCAGGAAGGCGTGGCGGGTAGGCACCCATGTACGCACAACCATCTCATGGTGGTAAGAAGTCTGACACCCAGCCCAGATCCCTCGGCCCTTCCTGGAATCGGTTATAGCAATTCTATGTGCTTATAATAAGGAATTAAGGCCTCAGGGGGACCGTGGGGCAAAATGCGGCGAACCAGGAGGGCGTGGCGGGTAGGCACCCATGTACGCACAACCACCTCATGGTGGTAAGAAGTTTGACAACCGGCTCAGGTCCCTCGGCTCTTCCTGGAATCCGCTACAGCAATTCTAGGCGCTTATTATAAGGAATTAAGGCCTCTGGGGAACCGTGGGGCAAAATGCGGGGAACCAGGTGGGCGTGGCAAGTAGGCACCAATGTACGCATAACCACCTCATGGTGGTAAGAAGTTTGACACCCAGCCCAGGTCCCTCGACTTTTCCTGGAATCAGTTATAGCAATTCTAGGTGCTTATATTAAGGAATTAAAGCCTCTGGGGAACCGTGGGGCAAAATGCGGCGAACCAGGAGGGCGTGGCGGGTAGGCACCCATGTACGCACAACCACCTCATGGTGGTAAGAAGTTTGACAACCGGCTCAGGTCCCTCGGCATTTCCTGGAATCCGCTAGAGCAAATCTAGGTGCTTATATTTAGGAAATAAGGCCTCTGGGGATCCGTGGGGCAAATTGCGGGGAACCAGGAGGGCGTGGCGGGTAGGCACCCATGTACGCACAACCACCTCATGGTGGTAAGAAGCCTGACACCCAGCCCAGGTCCCTCGGCTCTTCCTGGAATCCGCAATAGCAATTCTAGGTGCTTGTAATAAGGAATTAAGGCCTCTGGGGAACCGTGGGGCAAAATGCGGGGAACCAGGAAGGCGTGGCGGGTAGGCACCTATGTACGCACAACCACCTCATGGTGGTAAGAAGTTTGACACCCGGCCCAGGTCCCACGGCCCTTCCTGGAATCCGCTATAGCAATTCTAGGTGCTTATAATAAGGAATTAAGGCCTCTGGGGGTCCGTGGGGCAAAATGCGGGGAACCAGGAGGGCGTGGCGGGTAGGCACCCATGTAAGCACAGCCACCTTATGGTGGTAAAATGTTTGACACCCGGCTCAGGTCCCTCGGCTTTTCCCGGAATTCGTTATAGCAATTCTAGGTGCTTATAATAAGGAAATAAGGCCTCTGGGGATCCATGGGGCAAATTGCGGGGAACCAAGAGGGCGAGGCGGGTAGGCACCCATGTACGCACAACCAACTCATGGTGGTAAGAAGTTTGACACCCGGCCCAGGTCCCTCGGCATTTCCTGGAATCCGCTAGAGCAATTCTAGGTGCTTATATTAAGGAAATAAGGCCTCTGGGGATCCGTGGTGCAAATTGCGGGGAACCAGGAGGGCGTGGCGGGTAGGCACCCATGTACGCACAACCACCTCATGGTGGTAAGAAGTTTGACACCCAGCCCAGGTCCCTCGGCCCTTCCTGGAATCCGCTAGAGCAATTCTAGGTGCTTATATTAAGGAAATAAGGCCTCTGGGGATCCGTGAGGCAAATTGCGGGGAACCAGGAGGGCGTGGCGGGTAGGCACCCATGTACGCACAACCAACTCATGGTGGTAAGAAGTTTGACACCTAGTCCAGGTCCCTCGGCTCTTCCTGGAATCCGTTATAGCAATTCTAGGTGCTTATAATAAGAAATTAAGGCCTCTGGGGGTCCGTGGGGCAAAATGCGGGGAACCAGGAGGGCGTGGCGGGTAGGCACCCATGTACGCACAACCACCTCATGGTGGTAAGAAGTTTGACACCCGGCCCAGGTCCCTCGGCATTTCCTGGAATCCGCTATAGCAATTCTAGGTGCTTATAATAAGGAATTAAGGCCTCTGGGGATCCGTGGGGCAAAATGCGGGGAACTAGGAGGGCGTGGCGGGTAGGCACCAATGTACGCACAACCACCTCATGGTGGTAAGAAGTTTGACACCCAGCCCAGGTCCCTCGGCTTTTCCTGGAATCCGTTATAGCAATTCTAGGTGCTTATAATAAGAAATTAAGGCCTCTGGGGGTCCGTGGGGCAAAATGCGGGGAACCAGGAGGGCGTGGCGGGTAGGCACCCATGTACGCACAACCACCTCATGGTGGTAAGAAGTTTGAAACCCGGCCCAGGTCCCTCGGCATTTCCTGGAATCCGCTATAGCAATTCTAGGTGCTTATAATAAGGAATTAAGGCCTCTGGGGATCCGTGGGGCAAAATGCGGGGAACTAGGAGGGCGTGGCGGGTAGGCACCAATGTACGCACAACCACCTCATGGTGGTAAGAAGTTTGACACCCGGCCCAGGTCCCTCGGCTCTTCCTGGAATCCGCTATAGCAATTCTAGGCGCTTATATTAAGGAATTAATGCCTCTGGAGGTCCGTGAGGCAAACTGCGGGGAACCAGGAGGGCGTGGCGGGTAGGCACCCATGTACGCACAACCACCTCATGGTGGTAAAATATTTGACACCCGGCTCAGGTCCCTCGGCCCTTCCTGGAACCCGCTAGAGCAATTCTATATGCTTATATTAAGGAATTAAAGCCTCTGGGGAACCCTGGGGCAAAATGCGGGGAACCAAGAGGGCGTGGCGGGTAGGCACCCATGTACGCACAACCACCTCATGGTGGTAAGAAGTTTGACAACCGGCTCAGGTCCCTCGGCATTTCCTGGAATCCGCTAGAGCAATTCTAGGTGCTTATATTTAGGAAATAAGGCCTCTGGGGATCCGTGGGGCAAATTGCGGGGAACCAGGAGGGCGTGGCGGGTAGGCACCCATGTAAGCACAACCACCTTATGGTGGTAAAATGTTTGACACCCGGTTCAGGTCCCTCGGCTTTTCCTGGAATCCGTTATAGCAATTCTAGGTGCTTATAATAAGGAATTAAGGCCTATGGGGATCCGGGGGGCGAAATGTGGGGAACCAGGAGGGCGTGGCGGGTAGGCACCCATGTACGCACAACCAACTCATGGTGGTAAGAAGTTTGACACCCGGCCCAGGTCCCTCGGCATTTCCTGGAATTCGCTAGAGCAATTCTAAGTGCTTATATTAAGGAAATAAGGCCTCTGGGGATCCGTGGGGCAAATTGCGGGGAACCAGGAAGGCGTGGCGGGTAGGCACCCATGTACGCACAACCATCTCATGGTGGTAAGAAGTCTGACACCCAGCCCAGATCCCTCGGCCCTTCCTGGAATCGGTTATAGCAATTCTATGTGCTTATAATAAGGAATTAAGGCCTCAGGGGGACCGTGGGGCAAAATGCGGGGAACCAGGAGGGCGTGGCGGGTAGGCACCCATGTACGCACAACCTCCTCATGGTGGTAAGAAGTTTGACACCCGGCCCAGGTCCCTCGGCTCTTCCTGGAATCCGCTACAGCAATTCTAGGCGCTTATTATAAGGAATTAAGGCCTCTGGGGAACCGTGGGGCAAAATGCGGGGAACCAGGTGGGCGTGGCAAGTAGGCATCAATGTACGCATAACCACCTCATGGTGGTAAGAAGTTTGACACCCAGCCCAGGTCCCTCGACTTTTCCTGGAATCAGTTATAGCAATTCTAGGTGCTTATATTAAGGAATTAAAGCCTCTGGGGAACCGTGGGGCAAAATGCGGAGAACCAGGAGGGCGTGGCGGGTAGGCACCCATGTACGCACAACCACCTCATGGTGGTAAGAAGTTTGACAACCGGCTCAGGTCCCTCGGCATTTCCTGGAATCCGCTAGAGCAAATCTAGGTGCTTATATTTAGGAAATAAGGCCTCTGGGGATCCGTGGGGCAAATTGCGGGGAACCAGGAGGGCGTGGCGGGTAGGCACCCATGTACGCACAACCACCTCATGGTGGTAAGAAGCCTGACACCCAGCCCAGGTCCCTCGGCTCTTCCTGGAATCCGCAATAGCAATTCTAGGTGCTTGTAATAAGGAATTAAGGCCTCTGGGGAACCGTGGGGCAAAATGCGGGGAACCAGGAAGGCGTGGCGGGTAGGCACCTATGTACGCACAACCACCTCATGGTGGTAAGAAGTTTGACACCCGGCCCAGGTCCCACGGCCCTTCCTGGAATCCGCTATAGCAATTCTAGGTGCTTATAATAAGGAATTAAGGCCTCTGGGGGTCCGTGGGGCAAAATGCGGGGAACCAGGAGGGCGTGGCGGGTAGGCACCCATGTAAGCACAGCCACCTTATGGTGGTAAAATGTTTGACACCCGGCTCAGGTCCCTCGGCTTTTCCCGGAATTCGTTATAGCAATTCTAGGTGCTTATAATAAGGAAATAAGGCCTCTGGGGATCCATGGGGCAAATTGCGGGGAACCAAGAGGGCGAGGCGGGTAGGCACCCATGTACGCACAACCAACTCATGGTGGTAAGAAGTTTGACACCCGGCCCAGGTCCCTCGGCATTTCCTGGAATCCGCTAGAGCAATTCTAGGTGCTTATATTAAGGAAATAAGGCCTCTGGGGATCCGTGGTGCAAATTGCGGGGAACCAGGAGGGCGTGGCGGGTAGGCACCCATGTACGCACAACCACCTCATGGTGGTAAGAAGTTTGACACCCAGCCCAGGTCCCTCGGCCCTTCCTGGAATCCGCTAGAGCAATTCTAGGTGCTTATATTAAGGAAATAAGGCCTCTGGGGATCCGTGAGGCAAATTGCGGGGAACCAGGAGGGCGTGGCGGGTAGGCACCCATGTACGCACAACCAACTCATGGTGGTAAGAAGTTTGACACCCAGTCCAGGTCCCTCGGCTCTTCCTGGAATCCGTTATAGCAATTCTAGGTGCTTATAATAAGGAATTAAGGCCTCTGGGGGTCCGTGGGGCAAAATGCGGGGAACCAGGAGGGCGTGGCGGGTAGGCACCCATGTAAGCACAACCACCTTATGGTGGTAAAATGTTTGACACCCGGCTCAGGTCCCTCGGCTTTTCCCGGAATTCGTTATAGCAATTCTAGGTGCTTATAATTAGGAGTTAAGGCGTCTGGGGGTCTGTGGGGCAAAATGCGGGGAACCAGGAGGGCGTGGCGGGTAGGCACCCATGTACGCACAACCAACTCATGGTGGTAAAAAGTTTGACACCCGGCCCAGGTCCCTCGGCATTTCCTGGAATCCGCTAGAGCAATTCTAGGTGCTTATATTAAGGAAATAAGGCCTCTGGGGATCCGTGAGGCAAATTGCGGGGACCCAGGAGGACGTGGCGGGTAGGCACCCATGTACGCACAACCAACTCATGGTGGTAAGAAGTTTGACACCCAGCCCAGGTCCCTCGGCCCTTCCTGGAATCCGCTATAGCAATTTTAGGTGCTTATATTGAGGAATCTAGGCCTCTGGGGGTCTGTGGGGCAAATTGCGGAAACCAGGAGGGCGTGGCAGGTAGGCACCCATGTACGCACAACCACCTCATGGTGGTAAGAAGTCTGACACCCAGCCCAGGTCCCTCGGCCCTTCTTGGAATCCGCTAGAGCAATTCTAAGTGCTTATATTAAGGAAACAAGGCCTCTGGGGATCCGTGGGGCAAATTGCGGGGAACCAGGAAAGCGTGGCGGGTAGGCACCCATGTACGCACAACCACCTCATGGTGGTAAGAAGTCTGACACCCAGCCCAGGTCCCTCGGCCCTTCATGGTATCCGCTATAGCAATTCTAGGTGCTTATAATAAGGAATTAAGGCCTCTGGGGGTCCGTGGAGCAAAATGCGGGGAACCAGGAGGGCGTGGCGGGTAGGCACCCATGTAAGCACAACCACCTTATGGTGGTAAAATGTTTGACACCCGGTTCAGGTCCCTCGGCTTTTCCTGGAATCCGTTATAGCAATTCTAGGTGCTTAAAATAAGGAATTAAGGCCTCTGGGGATCCGGGGGGCGAAATGTGGAGAACCAGGAGGGCGTGGCGGGTAGGCACCCATGTACGCACAACCAACTCATGGTGGTAAGAAGTTTGACACCCGGCCCAGGTCCCTCGGCCCTTCCTGGAATCCGCTATAGCAATTCTAGGTGCTTATAATAAGGAAATAAGGCTTCTGGGGATCCATGGGGCAAATTGCGGGGAACCAGGAGGGCGTGGCGGGTAGGCACCCATGTACGCACAACCACTTCATGGTGGAAAGAAGTTTGACACCCGGCCCAGGTCCCTCGGCATTTCCTGGAATCCGCTAGAGCAATTCTAGGTGCTTATATTAAGGAAATAAGGCCTCTGGGGGCCCATGGGGCAAAATGCGGGGAACCAGGAGGGCGTGGCGGGTAGGCACCCATGTACGCACAACCACCTTATGGTGGTAAAATGTTTGACCCCCGGCTCAGGTCCCTCGGCTTTTCCTGGAATCCGTTATAGCAATTCTAGGTGCTTATAATAAAGAATTAAGGCCTCTGGGGGACCGTGGGGCAAAATGCAGGGAACCAGGAGGGCGTGGCGGGTAGGCACCCATGTACGCCCAACCCCCTCATGGTGGTAAGAAGTTTGACACCCGGCCCAGGTCCCTCGGCTCTTCCTGGAATCCGCTACAGCAATTCTAGGCGCTTATTATAAGGAATTAAGGCCTCTGGGGAACCGTGGGGCAAAATGCGGGGAACCAGGAGGGCGTGGCAAGTAGGCACCAATGTACGCATAACCACCTCATGGTGGTAAGAAGTTTGACACCCAGCCCAGGTCCCTCGACTTTTCCTGGAATCAGTTATAGCAATTCTAGGTGCTTATTATAAGAAATTAAGGCCTCTGGGGGTCCGTGGGGCAAAATGCGGGGAACCAGGAGGGCGTGGCGGGTAGGCACCCATGTACGCACAACCACCTCATGGTGGTAAGAAGTTTGACACCCGGCCCAGGTCCCTCGGCCCTTCCTGGAATCCGCTATAGCAATTCTAGGTGCTTATAATAAGGAATTAAGGCCTCTGCGTGTCCGTAGGGCAAAATGTGGGGAACGAGAAGGGCGTGGCGGGTAGGCACCCATGTACGCACAACCACCTCATTGTGGTAAAAAGTTTGACACCCGGCTCAGGTCCCTCGGCATTTCCTGGAATCCGCTAGAGCAATTCTAGGTGCTTATATTAAGGAAACAAGGCCTCTGGGGATCCGTGGGGCAAAATGCGGGAAACCAGGAGGGCGTGGCGGGTAGGCACCCATGTACGCACAACCAACTCATGGTGGTAAGAAGTTTGACACCCGGCCCAGGTCCCTCGGCCCTTCCCGGAATCGGTTATAGCAATTCTATGTGCTTATAATAAGGAGTTAAGGCGTCTGGGGGTCTGTGGGGCAAAATGCGGGGAACCAGGAGGGCGTGGCGGGGAGGCACCCATGTACGCACAACCACTTCATGGTGGAAAGAAGTTTGACACCCGGCCCAGGTCCCTCGGCATTTCCTGGAATCCGCTAGAGCAATTCTAGGTGCTTATATTAAGGAAATAAGGCCTCTGGGGGCCCATGGGGCAAAATGCGGGGAACCAGGAGGGCGTGGCGGGTAGGCACCCATGTAAGCACAACCACCTTATGGTGGTAAAATGTTTGACCCCCGGCTCAGGTCCCTCGGCTTTTCCTGGAATCCGTTATAGCAATTCTAGGTGCTTATAATAAAGAATTAAGGCCTCTGGGGGACCGTGGGGCAAAATGCGGGGAACCAGGAGGGCGTGGCGGGTAGGCACCTATGTACGCCCAACCCCCTCATGGTGGTAAGAAGTTTGACACCCGGCCCAGGTCCCTCGGCTCTTCCTGGAATCCGCTATAGCAATTCTAGGTGCTTGTAATAAGGAATTAAAGCCTCTGGGTGTTCGTGGGGCAAAATGCGGGGAACCAGGAGGGCGTGGCGGGTAGGCACCCATGTAAGCACAACCACCTTATGGTGGTAAAATGTTTGACACCCGGTTCAGGTCCCTCGGCATTTCCTGGAATCCGCTAGAGCAATTCTAGGTGCTTATATTAAGGAAATAAGGCCTCTGGGGATCCGTGGTGCAAATTGCGGGGAACCAGGAGGGCGTGGCGGGTAGGCACCCATGTACGCACAACCACCTCATGGTGGTAAGAAGTTTGACACCCAGCCCAGGTCCCTCGGCCGTTCCTGGAATCCGCTAGAGCAATTCTAGGTGCTTATATTAAGAAAATAAGGCCTCTGGGGATCCGTGAGGCAAATTGCGGGGAACCAGGAGGGCGTGGTGGGTAGGCACCCATGTACGCACAACCAACTCATGGTGGTAAGAAGTTTGACACCCAGTCCAGGTCCCTCGGCTCTTCCTGGAATCCGTTATAGCAATTCTAGGTGCTTATAATAAGGAATTAAGGCCTCTGGGGGTCCGTGGGGCAAAATGCGGGGAACCAGGAGGGCGTGGCGGGTAGGCACCCATGTAAGCACAACCACCTTATGGTGGTAAAATGTTTGACACCCGGCTCAGGTCCCTCGGCTTTTCCCGGAATTCGTTATAGCAATTCTAGGTGCTTATAATAAGGAAATAAGGCCTCTGGGGACCCATGGGGCAAATTGCGGGGAACCAAGAGGGCGAGGCGGGTAGGCACCCATCTACGCACAACCAACTCATGGTGGTAAGAAGTTTGACACCCAGCCCAGGTCCCTCGGCCCTTCCTGGAATCGGTTATAGCAATTCTATGTGCTTATAATTAGGAGTTAAGGCGTCTGGGGGTCTGTGGGGCAAAATGCGGGGAACCAGGAGGGCGTGGCGGGTAGGCACCCATGTACGCACAACCAACTCATGGTGGTAAGAAGTTTGACACCCGGCCCAGGTCCCTCGGCATTTCCTGGAATCCGCTAGAGCAATTCTAGGTGCTTATATTAAGGAAATAAGGCCTCTGGGGATCCGTGAGGCAAATTGCGGGGACCCAGGAGGACGTGGCGGGTAGGCACCCATGTACGCACAACCAACTCATGGTGGTAAGAAGTTTGACACCCAGCCCAGGTCCCTCGGCCCTTCCTGGAATCCGCTATAGCAATTTTAGGTGCTTATATTGAGGAATCTAGGCCTCTGGGGGTCTGTGGGGCAAATTGCGGGAACCAGGAGGGCGTGGCAGGTAGGCACCCATGTACGCACAACCACCTCATGGTGGTAAGAAGTCTGACACCCAGCCCAGGTCCCTCGGCCCTTCTTGGAATCCGCTAGAGCAATTCTAAGTGCTTATATTAAGGAAACAAGGCCTCTGGGGATCCGTGGGGCAAATTGCGGGGAACCAGGAAAGCGTTGCGGGTAGGCACCCATGTACGCACAACCACCTCATGGTGGTAAGAAGTCTGACACCCAGCCCAGGTCCCTCGGCCCTTCATGGTATCCGCTATAGCAATTCTAGGTGCTTATAATAAGGAATTAAGGCCTCTGGGGGTCCGTGGAGCAAAATGCGGGGAACCAGGAGGGCGTGGCGGGTAGGCACCCATGTAAGCACAACCACCTTATGGTGGTAAAATGTTTGACACCCGGTTCAGGTCCCTCGGCTTTTCCTGGAATCCGTTATAGCAATTCTAGGTGCTTAAAATAAGGAATTAAGGCCTCTGGGGATCCGGGGGGCGAAATGTGGAGAACCAGGAGGGCGTGGCGGGTAGGCACCCATGTACGCACAACCAACTCATGGTGGTAAGAAGTTTGACACCCGGCCCAGGTCCCTCGGCCCTTCCTGGAATCCGCTATAGCAATTCTAGGTGCTTATAATAAGGAAATAAGGCCTCTGGGGATCCATGGGGCAAATTGCGGGGAACCAGGAGGGCGTGGCGGGTAGGCACCCATGTACGCACAACCACTTCATGGTGGAAAGAAGTTTGACACCCGGCCCAGGTCCCTCGGCCCTTCATGGTATCCGCTATAGCAATTCTAGGTGCTTATAATAAGGAATTAAGGCCTCTGGGGGTCCGTGGAGCAAAATGCGGGGAACCAGGAGGGCGTGGCGGGTAGGCACCCATGTAAGCACAACCACCTTATGGTGGTAAAATGTTTGACACCCGGTTCAGGTCCCTCGGCTTTTCCTGGAATCCGTTATAGCAATTCTAGGTGCTTAAAATAAGGAATTAAGGCCTCTGGGGATCCGGGGGGCGAAATGTGGAGAACCAGGAGGGCGTGGCGGGTAGGCACCCATGTACGCACAACCAACTCATGGTGGTAAGAAGTTTGACACCCGGCCCAGGTCCCTCGGCCCTTCCTGGAATCCGCTATAGCAATTCTAGGTGCTTATAATAAGGAAATAAGGCCTCTGGGGATCCATGGGGCAAATTGCGGGGAACCAGGAGGGCGTGGCGGGTAGGCACCCATGTACGCACAACCACTTCATGGTGGAAAGAAGTTTGACACCCGGCCCAGGTCCCTCGGCATTTCCTGGAATCCGCTAGAGCAATTCTAGGTGCTTATATTAAGGAAATAAGGCCTCTGGGGGCCCATGGGGCAAAATGCGGGGAACCAGGAGGGCGTGGCGGGTAGGCACCCATGTAAGCACAACCACCTTATGGTGGTAAAATGTTTGACCCCCGGCTCAGGTCCCTCGGCTTTTCCTGGAATCCGTTATAGCAATTCTAGGTGCTTATAATAAAGAATTAAGGCCTCTGGGGGACCGTGGGGCAAAATGCAGGGAACCAGGAGGGCGTGGCGGGTAGGCACCCATGTACGCCCAACCCCCTCATGGTGGTAAGAAGTTTGACACCCGGCCCAGGTCCCTCGGCTCTTCCTGGAATCCGCTACAGCAATTCTAGGCGCTTATTATAAGGAATTAAGGCCTCTGGGGAACCGTGGGGCAAAATGCGGGGAACCAGGAGGGCGTGGCAAGTAGGCACCAATGTACGCATAACCACCTCATGGTGGTAAGAAGTTTGACACCCAGCCCAGGTCCCTCGACTTTTCCTGGAATCAGTTATAGCAATTCTAGGTGCTTATTATAAGAAATTAAGGCCTCTGGGGGTCCGTGGGGCAAAATGCGGGGAACCAGGAGGGCGTGGCGGGTAGGCACCCATGTACGCACAACCACCTCATGGTGGTAAGAAGTTTGACACCCGGCCCAAGTCCCTCGGCCCTTCCTGGAATCCGCTATAGCTATTCTAGGTGCTTATAATAAGGAATTAAGGCCTCTGGGGATCCATGGGGCAAATTGCGGGGAACCAGGAGGGCGTGGCGGGTAGGCACCCATGTACGCATAACCACCTCATAGTGGTAAGAAGTTTGACACCCGGCCCAGGTCCCTCGGCATTTCCTGGATTTCGCTAGAGCAATTCTAAGTGCTTATATTAAGGAAATAAGGCCTCTGGGGATCCGTGGGGCAAAATGCGGGGAACCAGGAGGGCGTGGCGGGTAGGCACCCATGTACGCACAACCAACTCATGGTGGTAAGAAGTTTGACACCCAGCCCAGGTCCCTCGGCCCTTCCTGGAATCGGTTATAGCAATTCTATGTGCTTATAATAAGGAAGTAAGGCTTCTGGGAGTCCGTGGGGCAAAATGCGGGGAACCAGGAGGGCGTGGCGGGTAGGCACCCATGTACGCACAACCACCTCATGGTGGTAAGAAGTTTGACACCCGGCTCAGGTCCCTCGGCATTTCCTGGAATCCGCTAGAGCAATTCTAGGTGCTTATAATAAGGAATTAAGGCCTCTGGGGGTCCGTGGGGCAAAATGCGCGGAACCAAGAGGGCGTGGCGGGTAGGCACCCATGTACGCACAACCAACTCATGGTGGTAAGAAGTTTGACACCCAGCCCAGGTCCCTCGGCATTTCCTGGAATCCGCTAGAGCAATTCTAGGTGCTTATAATAAGGAATTAAGGCCTCTGGGGGTCCGTGGGGCAAAATGCGGGGAACCAGGAGGGCGTGGCGGGTAGGCACCCATGTACGCACAACCACCTCATGGTGGTAAGAAGTTTGACACCCGGCCCAGGTCACTCGGCCCTTCCTGGAATCCGCTATAGCAATTCTAGATGCTTATAATAAGGAAACAAGGCCTCTGGGGATCCGGGGGGCAAAATGTGGGGAACGAGAAGGGCGTGGCGGGTAGGCACCCATGTACGCACAACCACCTCACGGTGGTAAGAAGTTTGACACCCGGCCCAGGTCCCTCGGCTCTTCCTGGAATCCGTTATAGCAATTCTAGGTGCTTATAATAAGGAATTAAGGCCTCTGGGGGTCCGTGGGGCAAAATGCAGGGAACCAGGAGGGCGTGGCGGGTAGGCACCCATGTACGCACAACCACCTCATGGTGGTAAGAAGTTTGACACCCGGCTCAGGTCCCTCGGCATTTCCTGGAATCCGCTAGAGCAATTCTAGGTGCTTATAATAAGGAATTAAGGCCTCTGGGGGTCCGTGGGGCAAAATGCGCGGAACCAAGAGGGCGTGGCGGGTAGGCACCCATGTACGCACAACCAACTCATGGTGGTAAGAAGTTTGACACCCAGCCCAGGTCCCTCGGCATTTCCTGGAATCCGCTAGAGCAATTCTAGGTGCTTATAATAAGGAATTAAGGCCTCTGGGGGTCCGTGGGGCAAAATGCGGGGAACCAGGAGGGCGTGGCGGGTAGGCACCCATGTACGCACAACCACCTCATGGTGGTAAGAAGTTTGACACCCGGCCCAGGTCACTCGGCCCTTCCTGGAATCCGCTATAGCAATTCTAGATGCTTATAATAAGGAAACAAGGCCTCTGGGGATCCGGGGGGCAAAATGTGGGGAACGAGAAGGGCGTGGCGGGTAGGCACCCATGTACGCACAACCACCTCACGGTGGTAAGAAGTTTGACACCCGGCCCAGGTCCCTCGGCTCTTCCTGGAATCCGTTATAGCAATTCTAGGTGCTTATAATAAGGAATTAAGGCCTCTGGGGGTCCGTGGGGCAAAATGCAGGGAACCAGGAGGGCGTGGCGGGTAGGCACCCATGTACGCACAACCACCTCATGGTGGTAAGAAGTTTGACACCCGGCTCAGGTCCCTCGGCATTTCCTGGAATCCGTTATAGCAATTCTAGGTGCTTATAATAAAGAATTAAGGCCTCTGGGGGACCGTGGGGCAAAATGCAGGGAACCAGGAGGGCGTGGCGGGTAGGCACCCATGTACGCCCAACCCCCTCATGGTGGTAAGAAGTTTGACACCCGGCCCAGGTCCCTCGGCCCTTCCTGGAATCCGCTATAGCAATTCTAGGTGCTTATAATAAGGAAATAAGGCCTCTGGGGATCCATGGGGCAAATTGCGGGGAACCAGGAGGGCGTGGCGGGTAGGCACCCATGTACGCACAACCACTTCATGGTGGAAAGAAGTTTGACACCCGGCCCAGGTCCCTCGGCATTTCCTGGAATCCGCTAGAGCAATTCTAGGTGCTTATATTAAGGAAATAAGGCCTCTGGGGGCCCATGGGGCAAAATGCGGGGAACCAGGAGGGCGTGGCGGGTAGGCACCCATGTAAGCACAACCACCTTATGGTGGTAAAATGTTTGACCCCCAGCTCAGGTCCCTCGGCTTTTCCTGGAATCCGTTATAGCAATTCTAGGTGCTTATAATAAAGAATTAAGGCCTCTGGGGGACCGTGGGGCAAAATGCAGGGAACCAGGAGGGCGTGGCGGGTAGGCACCCATGTACGCCCAACCCCCTCATGGTGGTAAGAAGTTTGACACCCGGCCCAGGTCCCTCGGCTCTTCCTGGAATCCGCTACAGCAATTCTAGGCGCTTATTATAAGGAATTAAGGCCTCTGGGGAACCGTGGGGCAAAATGCGGGGAACCAGGAGGGCGTGGCAAGTAGGCACCAATGTACGCATAACCACCTCATGGTGGTAAGAAGTTTGACACCCGGCCCAGGTCCCTCGGCCCGTCCTGGAATCCGCTATAGCAATTCTAGGTGCTTATAATAAGGAAATAAGGCCTCTGGGGATCCGTGGGGCAAATTGCGGGGAACCAGGAGGGCGTGGCGGGTAGGCACCCATGTACGCACAACTACCTCATGGTGGTAAGAAGTCTGACAACCAGCCCAGGTCCCTCGGCCCTTCCTGGAATCGGTTATAGCAATTCTATGTGCTTATAATAAGGAGTTAAGGCGTCTGGGGGTCTGTGGGGCAAAATGCGGGGAACCAGGAGGGCGTGGCGGGGAGGCACCCATGTATGCACAACCACTTCATGGTGGAAAGAAGTTTGACACCCGGCCCAGGTCCCTCGGCTCTTCCTGGAATCCGTTATAGCAATTCTAGGTGCTTATAATAAGGAATTAAGGCCTCTGGGGGTCCGTGGGGCAAAATGCAGGGAACCAGGAGGGCGTGGCGGGTAGGCACCCATGTACGCACAACCACCTCATGGTGGTAAGAAGTTTGACACCCGGCTCAGGTCCCTCGGCATTTCCTGGAATCCGTTATAGCAATTCTAGGTGCTTATAATAAAGAATTAAGGCCTCTGGGGGACCGTGGGGCAAAATGCAGGGAACCAGGAGGGCGTGGCGGGTAGGCACCCATGTACGCCCAACCCCCTCATGGTGGTAAGAAGTTTGACACCCGGCCCAGGTCCCTCGGCCCTTCCTGGAATCCGCTATAGCAATTCTAGGTGCTTATAATAAGGAAATAAGGCCTCTGGGGATCCATGGGGCAAATTGCGGGGAACCAGGAGGGCGTGGCGGGTAGGCACCCATGTACGCACAACCACTTCATGGTGGAAAGAAGTTTGACACCCGGCCCAGGTCCCTCGGCATTTCCTGGAATCCGCTAGAGCAATTCTAGGTGCTTATATTAAGGAAATAAGGCCTCTGGGGGCCCATGGGGCAAAATGCGGGGAACCAGGAGGGCGTGGCGGGTAGGCACCCATGTAAGCACAACCACCTTATGGTGGTAAAATGTTTGACCCCCGGCTCAGGTCCCTCGGCTTTTCCTGGAATCCGTTATAGCAATTCTAGGTGCTTATAATAAAGAATTAAGGCCTCTGGGGGACCGTGGGGCAAAATGCAGGGAACCAGAAGGGCGTGGCGGGTAGGCACCCATGTACGCCCAACCCCCTCATGGTGGTAAGAAGTTTGACACCCGGCCCAGGTCCCTCGGCTCTTCCTGGAATCCGCTACAGCAATTCTAGGCGCTTATTATAAGGAATTAAGGCCTCTGGGGAACCGTGGGGCAAAATGCGGGGAACCAGGAGGGCGTGGCAAGTAGGCACCAATGTACGCATAACCACCTCATGGTGGTAAGAAGTTTGACACCCGGCCCAGGTCCCTCGGCCCGTCCTGGAATCCGCTATAGCAATTCTAGGTGCTTATAATAAGGAAATAAGGCCTCTGGGGATCCGTGGGGCAAATTGCGGGGAACCAGGAGGGCGTGGCGGGTAGGCACCCATGTACGCACAACTACCTCATGGTGGTAAGAAGTCTGACAACCAGCCCAGGTCCCTCGGCCCTTCCTGGAATCGGTTATAGCAATTCTATGTGCTTATAATAAGGAATTAAGGCCTCTGGGGGTCCGTGGGGCAAAATGCAGGGAACCAGGAGGGCGTGGCGGGTAGGCACCCATGTACGCACAACCACCTCATGGTGGTAAGAAGTTTGACACCCGGCTCAGGTCCCTCGGCATTTCCTGGAATCCGTTATAGCAATTCTAGGTGCTTATAATAAAGAATTAAGGCCTCTGGGGGACCGTGGGGCAAAATGCAGGGAACCAGGAGGGCGTGGCGGGTAGGCACCCATGTACGCCCAACCCCCTCATGGTGGTAAGAAGTTTGACACCCGGCCCAGGTCCCTCGGCCCTTCCTGGAATCCGCTATAGCAATTCTAGGTGCTTATAATAAGGAAATAAGGCCTCTGGGGATCCATGGGGCAAATTGCGGGGAACCAGGAGGGCGTGGCGGGTAGGCACCCATGTACGCACAACCACTTCATGGTGGAAAGAAGTTTGACACCCGGCCCAGGTCCCTCGGCATTTCCTGGAATCCGCTAGAGCAATTCTAGGTGCTTATATTAAGGAAATAAGGCCTCTGGGGGCCCATGGGGCAAAATGCGGGGAACCAGGAGGGCGTGGCGGGTAGGCACCCATGTAAGCACAACCACCTTATGGTGGTAAAATGTTTGACCCCCAGCTCAGGTCCCTCGGCTTTTCCTGGAATCCGTTATAGCAATTCTAGGTGCTTATAATAAAGAATTAAGGCCTCTGGGGGACCGTGGGGCAAAATGCAGGGAACCAGGAGGGCGTGGCGGGTAGGCACCCATGTACGCCCAACCCCCTCATGGTGGTAAGAAGTTTGACACCCGGCCCAGGTCCCTCGGCTCTTCCTGGAATCCGCTACAGCAATTCTAGGCGCTTATTATAAGGAATTAAGGCCTCTGGGGAACCGTGGGGCAAAATGCGGGGAACCAGGAGGGCGTGGCAAGTAGGCACCAATGTACGCATAACCACCTCATGGTGGTAAGAAGTTTGACACCCGGCCCAGGTCCCTCGGCCCGTCCTGGAATCCGCTATAGCAATTCTAGGTGCTTATAATAAGGAAATAAGGCCTCTGGGGATCCGTGGGGCAAATTGCGGGGAACCAGGAGGGCGTGGCGGGTAGGCACCCATGTACGCACAACTACCTCATGGTGGTAAGAAGTCTGACAACCAGCCCAGGTCCCTCGGCCCTTCCTGGAATCGGTTATAGCAATTCTATGTGCTTATAATAAGGAGTTAAGGCGTCTGGGGGTCTGTGGGGCAAAATGCGGGGAACCAGGAGGGCGTGGCGGGGAGGCACCCATGTATGCACAACCACTTCATGGTGGAAAGAAGTTTGACACCCGGCCCAGGTCCCTCGGCTCTTCCTGGAATCCGTTATAGCAATTCTAGGTGCTTATAATAAGGAATTAAGGCCTCTGGGGGTCCGTGGGGCAAAATGCAGGGAACCAGGAGGGCGTGGCGGGTAGGCACCCATGTACGCACAACCACCTCATGGTGGTAAGAAGTTTGACACCCGGCTCAGGTCCCTCGGCATTTCCTGGAATCCGTTATAGCAATTCTAGGTGCTTATAATAAAGAATTAAGGCCTCTGGGGGACCGTGGGGCAAAATGCAGGGAACCAGGAGGGCGTGGCGGGTAGGCACCCATGTACGCCCAACCCCCTCATGGTGGTAAGAAGTTTGACACCCGGCCCAGGTCCCTCGGCCCTTCCTGGAATCCGCTATAGCAATTCTAGGTGCTTATAATAAGGAAATAAGGCCTCTGGGGATCCATGGGGCAAATTGCGGGGAACCAGGAGGGCGTGGCGGGTAGGCACCCATGTACGCACAACCACTTCATGGTGGAAAGAAGTTTGACACCCGGCCCAGGTCCCTCGGCATTTCCTGGAATCCGCTAGAGCAATTCTAGGTGCTTATATTAAGGAAATAAGGCCTCTGGGGGCCCATGGGGCAAAATGCGGGGAACCAGGAGGGCGTGGCGGGTAGGCACCCATGTAAGCACAACCACCTTATGGTGGTAAAATGTTTGACCCCCGGCTCAGGTCCCTCGGCTTTTCCTGGAATCCGTTATAGCAATTCTAGGTGCTTATAATAAAGAATTAAGGCCTCTGGGGGACCGTGGGGCAAAATGCAGGGAACCAGAAGGGCGTGGCGGGTAGGCACCCATGTACGCCCAACCCCCTCATGGTGGTAAGAAGTTTGACACCCGGCCCAGGTCCCTCGGCTCTTCCTGGAATCCGCTACAGCAATTCTAGGCGCTTATTATAAGGAATTAAGGCCTCTGGGGAACCGTGGGGCAAAATGCGGGGAACCAGGAGGGCGTGGCAAGTAGGCACCAATGTACGCATAACCACCTCATGGTGGTAAGAAGTTTGACACCCGGCCCAGGTCCCTCGGCCCGTCCTGGAATCCGCTATAGCAATTCTAGGTGCTTATAATAAGGAAATAAGGCCTCTGGGGATCCGTGGGGCAAATTGCGGGGAACCAGGAGGGCGTGGCGGGTAGGCACCCATGTACGCACAACTACCTCATGGTGGTAAGAAGTCTGACAACCAGCCCAGGTCCCTCGGCCCTTCCTGGAATCGGTTATAGCAATTCTATGTGCTTATAATAAGGAGTTAAGGCGTCTGGGGGTCTGTGGGGCAAAATGCGGGGAACCAGGAGGGCGTGGCGGGGAGGCACCCATGTACGCACAACCACTTCATGGTGGAAAGAAGTTTGACACCCGGCCCAGGTCCCTCGGCATTTCCTGGAATCCGCTAGAGCAATTCTAGGTGCTTATATTAAGGAAATAAGGCCTCTGGGGGCCCATGGGGCAAAATGCGGGGAACCAGGAGGGCGTGGCGGGTAGGCACCCATGTAAGCACAACCACCTTATGGTGGTAAAATGTTTGACCCCCGGCTCAGGTCCCTCGGCTTTTCCTGGAATCCGTTATAGCAATTCTAGGTGCTTATAATAAAGAATTAAGGCCTCTGGGGGACCGTGGGGCAAAATGCGGGGAACCAGGAGGGCGTGGCGGGTAGGCACCCATGTACGCACAACCAACTCATGGTGGTAAGAAGTTTGACACCCAGCCCAGGTCCCTCGGCATTTCCTGGAATCCGCTAGAGCAATTCTAGGTGCTTATAATAAGGAATTAAGGCCTCTGGGGGTCCGTGGGGCAAAATGCGGGGAACCAGGAGGGCGTGGCGGGTAGGCACCCATGTACGCACAACCACCTCATGGTGGTAAGAAGTTTGACACCCGGCCCAGGTCACTCGGCCCTTCCTGGAATCCGCTATAGCAATTCTAGATGCTTATAATAAGGAATTAAGGCCTCTGGGGATCCGGGGGGCAAAATGTGGGGAACGAGAAGGGCGTGGCGGGTAGGCACCCATGTACGCACAACCACCTAACGGTGGTAAGAAGTTTGACACCCGGCCCAGGTCCCTCGGCTCTTCCTGGAATCCGTTATAGCAATTCTAGGTGCTTATAATAAGGAATTAAGGCCTCTGGGGGTCCGTGGGGCAAAATGCAGGGAACCAGGAGGGCGTGGCGGGTAGGCACCCATGTACGCACAACCACCTCATGGTGGTAAGAAGTTTGACATCCGGCTCAGGTCCCTCGGCATTTCCTGGAATCCGCTAGAGCAATTCTAGGTGCTTATATTAAGGAAACAAGGCCTCTGGGGATCAGTGGGGCAAAATGCGGGGAACCAGGAGGGCGTGGCGGGTAGGCACCCATGTACGCACAACCAACTCATGGTGGTAAGAAGTTTGACACCCAGTCCAGATCCCTCGGCCCTTCCTGGAATCGGTTATAGCAATTCTATGTGCTTATATTAAGGAAATAAGGCCTCTGAGGACCGTGGGGCAAATTGCGGGGAACCAGGAGGGCGTGGCGGGTAGGCACCCATGTAAGCACAACCACCTTATGGTGGTAAAATGTTTGACCCCCGGCTCAGGTCCCTCGGCTTTTCCTGGAATCCGTTATAGCAATTCTAGGTGCTTATAATAAAGAATTAAGGCCTCTGGGGGACCGTGGGGCAAAATGCAGGGAACCAGGAGGGCGTGGCGGGTAGGCACCCATGTACGCCCAACCCCCTCATGGTGGTAAGAAGTTTGACACCCGGCCCAGGTCCCTCGGCCCTTCCTGGAATCCGCTATAGCAATTCTAGGTGCTTATAATAAGGAAATAAGGCCTCTGGGGATCCATGGGGCAAATTGCGGGGAACCAGGAGGGCGTGGCGGGTAGGCACCCATGTACGCACAACCACTTCATGGTGGAAAGAAGTTTGACACCCGGCCCAGGTCCCTCGGCATTTCCTGGAATCCGCTAGAGCAATTCTAGGTGCTTATATTAAGGAAATAAGGCCTCTGGGGGCCCATGGGGCAAAATGCGGGGAACCAGGAGGGCGTGGCGGGTAGGCACCCATGTAAGCACAACCACCTTATGGTGGTAAAATGTTTGACCCCCGGCTCAGGTCCCTCGGCTTTTCCTGGAATCCGTTATAGCAATTCTAGGTGCTTATAATAAAGAATTAAGGCCTCTGGGGGACCGTGGGGCAAAATGCAGAGAACCAGGAGGGCGTGGCGGGTAGGCACCCATGTACGCCCAACCCCCTCATGGTGGTAAGAAGTTTGACACCCGGCCCAGGTCCCTCGGCTCTTCCTGGAATCCGCTACAGCAATTCTAGGCGCTTATTATAAGGAATTAAGGCCTCTGGGGAACCGTGGGGCAAAATGCGGGGAACCAGGAGGGCGTGGCAAGTAGGCACCAATGTACGCATAACCACCTCATGGTGGTAAGAAGTTTGACACCCAGCCCAGGTCCCTCGACTTTTCCTGGAATCAGTTATAGCAATTCTAGGTGCTTATTATAAGAAATTTAGGCCTCTGGGGGTCCGTGGGGCAAAATGCGGGGAACCAGGAGGGCGTGGCGGGTAGGCACCCATGTACGCACAACCACCTCATGGTGGTAAGAAGTTTGACACCCGGCCCAGGTCCCTCGGCCCTTCCTGGAATCCGCTATAGCAATTCTAGGTGCTTATAATAAGGAATTAAGGCCTCTGGGTGTCCGTGGGGCAAAATGTGGGGAACGAGAAGGGCGTGGCGGGTAGGCACCCATGTACGCACAACCACCTCATTGTGGTAAAAAGTTTGACACCCGGCTCAGGTCCCTCGGCATTTCCTGGAATCCGCTAGAGCAATTCTAGGTGCTTATATTAAGGAAACAAGGCCTCTGGGGATCCGTGGGGCAAAATGCGGGGAACCAGGAGGGCGTGGCGGGTAGGCACCCATGTACGCACAACCAACTCATGGTGGTAAGAAGTTTGACACCCAGCCCAGGTCCCTCGGCCCTTCCTGGAATCGGTTATAGCAATTCTATGTGCTTATAATAAGGAATTAAGGCTTCTGGGAGTCCGTGGGGCAAAATGCGGGGAACCAGGAGGGCGTGGCGGGTAGGCACCCATGTACGCACAACCACCTCATGGTGGTAAGAAGTTTGACACCCGGCTCAGGTCCCTCGGCATTTCCTGGAATCCGCTAGAGCAATTCTAGGTGCTTATAATAAGGAATTAAGGCCTCTGGGGGTCCGTGGAGCAAAATGCGCGGAACCAAGAGGGCGTGGCGGGTAGGCACCCATGTACGCACAACCAACTCATGGTGGTAAGAAGTTTGACACCCAGCCCAGGTCCCTTGGCATTTCCTGGAATCCGCTAGAGCAATTCTAGGTGCTTATAATAAGGAATTAAGGCCTCTGGGGGTCCGTGGGGCAAAATGCGGGGAACCAGGAGGGCGTGGCGGGTAGGCACCCATGTACGCACAACCACCTCATGGTGGTAAGAAGTTTGACACCCGGCCCAGGTCACTCGGCCCTTCCTGGAATCCGCTATAGCAATTCTAGATGCTTATAATAAGGAATTAAGGCCTCTGGGGATCCGGGGGGCAAAATGTGGGGAACGAGAAGGGCGTGGCGGGTAGGCACCCATGTACGCACAACCACCTCACGGTGGTAAGAAGTTTGACACCCGGCCCAGGTCCCTCGGCTCTTCCTGGAATCCGTTATAGCAATTCTAGGTGCTTATAATAAGGAATTAAGGCCTCTGGGGGTCCGTGGGGCAAAATGCAGGGAACCAGGAGGGCGTGGCGGGTAGGCACCCATGTACGCACAACCACCTCATGGTGGTAAGAAGTTTGACACCCGGCTCAGGTCCCTCGGCATTTCCTGGAATCCGCTAGAGCAATTCTAGGTGCTTATATTAAGGAAACAAGGCCTCTGGGGATCAGTGGGGCAAAATGCGGGGAACCAGGAGGGCGTGGCGGGTAGGCACCCATGTACGCACAACCAACTCATGGTGGTAAGAAGTTTGACACCCAGTCCAGATCCCTCGGCCCTTCCTGGAATCGGTTATAGCAATTCTATGTGCTTATATTAAGGAAATAAGGCCTCTGGGGACCGTGGGGCAAATTGCGGGGAACCAGGAGGGCGTGGCGGGTAGGCACCCATGTAAGCACAACCACCTTATGGTGGTAAAATGTTTGACCCCCGGCTCAGGTCCCTCGGCTTTTCCTGGAATCCGTTATAGCAATTCTAGGTGCTTATAATAAAGAATTAAGGCCTCTGGGGGACCGTGGGGCAAAATGCAGGGAACCAGGAGGGCGTGGCGGGTAGGCACCCATGTACGCCCAACCCACTCATGGTGGTAAGAAGTTTGACACCCGGCCCAGGTCCCTCGGCTCTTCCTGGAATCCGCTACAGCAATTCTAGGCGCTTATTATAAGGAATTAAGGCCTCTGGGGAACCGTGGGGCAAAATGCGGGGAACCAGGAGGGCGTGGCAAGTAGGCACCAATGTACGCATAACCACCTCATGGTGGTAAGAAGTTTGACACCCAGCCCAGGTCCCTCGACTTTTCCTGGAATCAGTTATAGCAATTCTAGGTGCTTATTATAAGAAATTAAGGCCTCTGGGGGTCCGTGGGGCAAAATGCGGGGAACCAGGAGGGCGTGGCGGGTAGGCACCCATGTACGCACAACCACCTCATGGTGGTAAGAAGTTTGACACCCGGCCCAGGTCCCTCGGCCCTTCCTGGAATCCGCTATAGCAATTCTAGGTGCTTATAATAAGGAATTAAGGCCTCTGCGTGTCCGTGGGGCAAAATGTGGGGAACGAGAAGGGCGTGGCGGGTAGGCACCCATGTACGCACAACCACCTCATTGTGGTAAAAAGTTTGACACCCGGCTCAGGTCCCTCGGCATTTCCTGGAATCCGCTAGAGCAATTCTAGGTGCTTATATTAAGGAAACAAGGCCTCTGGGGATCCGTGGGGCAAAATGCGGGGAACCAGGAGGGCGTGGCGGGTAGGCACCCATGTACGCACAACCAACTCATGGTGGTAAGAAGTTTGACACCCAGCCCAGGTCCCTCGGCCCTTCCTGGAATCGGTTATAGCAATTCTATGTGCTTATAATAAGGAATTAAGGCTTCTGGGAGTCCGTGGGGCAAAATGCGGGGAACCAGGAGGGCGTGGCGGGTAGGCACCCATGTACGCACAACCACCTCATGGTGGTAAGAAGTTTGACACCCGGCTCAGGTCCCTCGGCATTTCCTGGAATCCGCTAGAGCAATTCTAGGTGCTTATAATAAGGAATTAAGGCCTCTGGGGGTCCGTGGGGCAAAATGCGCGGAACCAAGAGGGCGTGGCGGGTAGGCACCCATGTACGCACAACCAACTCATGGTGGTAAGAAGTTTGACACCCAGCCCAGGTCCCTCGGCATTTCCTGGAATCCGCTAGAGCAATTCTAGGTGCTTATAATAAGGAATTAAGGCCTCTGGGGGTCCGTGGGGCAAAATGCGGGGAACCAGGAGGGCGTGGCGGGTAGGCACCCATGTACGCACAACCACCTCATGGTGGTAAGAAGTTTGACACCCGGCCCAGGTCACTCGGCCCTTCCTGGAATCCGCTATAGCAATTCTAGATGCTTATAATAAGGAATTAAGGCCTCTGGGGATCCGGGGGGCAAAATGTGGGGAACGAGAAGGGCGTGGCGGGTAGGCACCCATGTACGCACAACCACCTCACGGTGGTAAGAAGTTTGACACCCGGCCCAGGTCCCTCGGCTCTTCCTGGAATCCGTTATAGCAATTCTAGGTGCTTATAATAAGGAATTAAGGCCTCTGGGGGTCCGTGGGGCAAAATGCGGGGAACCAGGAGGGCGTGGCGGGTAGGCACCCATGTACGCACAACCACCTCATGGTGGTAAGAAGTTTGACACCCGGCTCAGGTCCCTCGGCATTTCCTGGAATCCGCTAGAGCAATTCTAGGTGCTTATATTAAGGAAACAAGGCCTCTGGGGATCAGTGGGGCAAAATGCGGGGAACCAGGAGGGCGTGGCGGGTAGGCACCCATGTACGCACAACCACCTCATGGTGGTAAGAAGTTTGACACCCGGCCCAGGTCCCTCGGCCCTTCCTGGAATTCGCTATAGCAATTCTAGGTGCTTATAATAAGGAATTAAGGCCTCTGGGAGTCCGTGGGGCAAAATGCGGGGAACCAGGAGGGCGTGACGGGTAGGCACCCATGTACGTACAACCACCTCATGGTGGTAAGAAGTTTGACACCCGGCCCAGGTCACTCGGCCCTTCCTGGAATCCGCTATAGCAATTCTAGGTGCTTATAATAAGGAATTAAGGCCTCTGGGGATCCGGGGGGCAAAATGTGGGGAACAAGAAGGGCGTGGCGGGTAGGCACCCATGTACGCACAACCACCTCATGGTGGTAAAAAGTATGACACCCGGCCCAGGTCCCTCGGCTCTTCCTGGAATACGTTATAGCAATTCTAGGTGCTTATATTAAGGAAACAAGTCCTCTGGGGATCCGTGGGGCAAATTGCGGGGAACCAGGAGGGCGTGGCGGGTAGGCACCCATGTATGCACAACCACCTCATGGTGGTAAGAAGTCTGACACCCAGCCCAGATCCCTCAGCCCTTCCTGGAATCCGCTATAGCAATTCTAGGTGCTTATAATAAGGAATTAAGGCCTCTGGGGATCCGCGGGGCAAAATGTGGGGAACGAGAAGGGCGTGGCGTGTAGGCATCCATGTACGCACAACCACCTCATGGTGGTAAGAAGTTTGACACCCGGCCCAGGTCCCTCGGCCCTTCCTGGAATCCGCTATAGCAATTCTAGGTGCTTATAATAAGGAATTAAGGCCTCTGGGTGTCCGTGGGGCAAAATGTGGGGAACGAGAAGGGCGTGGCGGGTAGGCACCCATGTACGCACAACCACCTCATTGTGGTAAGAAGTTTGACACCCAGCCCAGGTCCCTCGGCCGTTCCTGGAATCCGCTAGAGCAATTCTAGGTGCTTATATTAAGAAAATAAGGCCTCTGGGGATCCGTGAGGCAAATTGCGGGGAACCAGGAGGGCGTGGTGGGTAGGCACCCATGTACGCACAACCAACTCATGGTGGTAAGAAGTTTGACACCCAGTCCAGGTCCCTCGGCTCTTCCTGGAATCCGTTATAGCAATTCTAGGTGCTTATAATAAGGAATTAAGGCCTCTGGGGGTCCGTGGGGCAAAATGCGGGGAACCAGGAGGGCGTGGCGGGTAGGCACCCATGTAAGCACAACCACCTTATGGTGGTAAAATGTTTGACACCCGGCTCAGGTCCCTCGGCTTTTCCCGGAATTCGTTATAGCAATTCTAGGTGCTTATAATAAGGAAATAAGGCCTCTGGGGACCCATGGGGCAAATTGCGGGGAACCAAGAGGGCGAGGCGGGTAGGCACCCATCTACGCACAACCAACTCATGGTGGTAAGAAGTTTGACACCCAGCCCAGGTCCCTCGGCCCTTCCTGGAATCGGTTATAGCAATTCTATGTGCTTATAATTAGGAGTTAAGGCGTCTGGGGGTCTGTGGGGCAAAATGCGGGGAACCAGGAGGGCGTGGCGGGTAGGCACCCATGTACGCACAACCAACTCATGGTGGTAAGAAGTTTGACACCCGGCCCAGGTCCCTCGGCATTTCCTGGAATCCGCTAGAGCAATTCTAGGTGCTTATATTAAGGAAATAAGGCCTCTGGGGATCCGTGAGGCAAATTGCGGGGACCCAGGAGGACGTGGCGGGTAGGCACCCATGTACGCACAACCAACTCATGGTGGTAAGAAGTTTGACACCCAGCCCAGGTCCCTCGGCCCTTCCTGGAATCCGCTATAGCAATTTTAGGTGCTTATATTGAGGAATCTAGGCCTCTGGGGGTCTGTGGGGCAAATTGCGGGAACCAGGAGGGCGTGGCAGGTAGGCACCCATGTACGCACAACCACCTCATGGTGGTAAGAAGTCTGACACCCAGCCCAGGTCCCTCGGCCCTTCTTGGAATCCGCTAGAGCAATTCTAAGTGCTTATATTAAGGAAACAAGGCCTCTGGGGATCCGTGGGGCAAATTGCGGGGAACCAGGAAAGCGTTGCGGGTAGGCACCCATGTACGCACAACCACCTCATGGTGGTAAGAAGTCTGACACCCAGCCCAGGTCCCTCGGCCCTTCATGGTATCCGCTATAGCAATTCTAGGTGCTTATAATAAGGAATTAAGGCCTCTGGGGGTCCGTGGAGCAAAATGCGGGGAACCAGGAGGGCGTGGCGGGTAGGCACCCATGTAAGCACAACCACCTTATGGTGGTAAAATGTTTGACACCCGGTTCAGGTCCCTCGGCTTTTCCTGGAATCCGTTATAGCAATTCTAGGTGCTTAAAATAAGGAATTAAGGCCTCTGGGGATCCGGGGGGCGAAATGTGGAGAACCAGGAGGGCGTGGCGGGTAGGCACCCATGTACGCACAACCAACTCATGGTGGTAAGAAGTTTGACACCCGGCCCAGGTCCCTCGGCCCTTCCTGGAATCCGCTATAGCAATTCTAGGTGCTTATAATAAGGAAATAAGGCCTCTGGGGATCCATGGGGCAAATTGCGGGGAACCAGGAGGGCGTGGCGGGTAGGCACCCATGTACGCACAACCACTTCATGGTGGAAAGAAGTTTGACACCCGGCCCAGGTCCCTCGGCCCTTCATGGTATCCGCTATAGCAATTCTAGGTGCTTATAATAAGGAATTAAGGCCTCTGGGGGTCCGTGGAGCAAAATGCGGGGAACCAGGAGGGCGTGGCGGGTAGGCACCCATGTAAGCACAACCACCTTATGGTGGTAAAATGTTTGACACCCGGTTCAGGTCCCTCGGCTTTTCCTGGAATCCGTTATAGCAATTCTAGGTGCTTAAAATAAGGAATTAAGGCCTCTGGGGATCCGGGGGGCGAAATGTGGAGAACCAGGAGGGCGTGGCGGGTAGGCACCCATGTACGCACAACCAACTCATGGTGGTAAGAAGTTTGACACCCGGCCCAGGTCCCTCGGCCCTTCCTGGAATCCGCTATAGCAATTCTAGGTGCTTATAATAAGGAAATAAGGCCTCTGGGGATCCATGGGGCAAATTGCGGGGAACCAGGAGGGCGTGGCGGGTAGGCACCCATGTACGCACAACCACTTCATGGTGGAAAGAAGTTTGACACCCGGCCCAGGTCCCTCGGCATTTCCTGGAATCCGCTAGAGCAATTCTAGGTGCTTATATTAAGGAAATAAGGCCTCTGGGGGCCCATGGGGCAAAATGCGGGGAACCAGGAGGGCGTGGCGGGTAGGCACCCATGTAAGCACAACCACCTTATGGTGGTAAAATGTTTGACCCCCGGCTCAGGTCCCTCGGCTTTTCCTGGAATCCGTTATAGCAATTCTAGGTGCTTATAATAAAGAATTAAGGCCTCTGGGGGACCGTGGGGCAAAATGCAGGGAACCAGGAGGGCGTGGCGGGTAGGCACCCATGTACGCCCAACCCCCTCATGGTGGTAAGAAGTTTGACACCCGGCCCAGGTCCCTCGGCTCTTCCTGGAATCCGCTACAGCAATTCTAGGCGCTTATTATAAGGAATTAAGGCCTCTGGGGAACCGTGGGGCAAAATGCGGGGAACCAGGAGGGCGTGGCAAGTAGGCACCAATGTACGCATAACCACCTCATGGTGGTAAGAAGTTTGACACCCAGCCCAGGTCCCTCGACTTTTCCTGGAATCAGTTATAGCAATTCTAGGTGCTTATTATAAGAAATTAAGGCCTCTGGGGGTCCGTGGGGCAAAATGCGGGGAACCAGGAGGGCGTGGCGGGTAGGCACCCATGTACGCACAACCACCTCATGGTGGTAAGAAGTTTGACACCCGGCCCAAGTCCCTCGGCCCTTCCTGGAATCCGCTATAGCTATTCTAGGTGCTTATAATAAGGAATTAAGGCCTCTGGGGATCCATGGGGCAAATTGCGGGGAACCAGGAGGGCGTGGCGGGTAGGCACCCATGTACGCATAACCACCTCATAGTGGTAAGAAGTTTGACACCCGGCCCAGGTCCCTCGGCATTTCCTGGATTTCGCTAGAGCAATTCTAAGTGCTTATATTAAGGAAATAAGGCCTCTGGGGATCCGTGGGGCAAAATGCGGGGAACCAGGAGGGCGTGGCGGGTAGGCACCCATGTACGCACAACCAACTCATGGTGGTAAGAAGTTTGACACCCAGCCCAGGTCCCTCGGCCCTTCCTGGAATCGGTTATAGCAATTCTATGTGCTTATAATAAGGAAGTAAGGCTTCTGGGAGTCCGTGGGGCAAAATGCGGGGAACCAGGAGGGCGTGGCGGGTAGGCACCCATGTACGCACAACCACCTCATGGTGGTAAGAAGTTTGACACCCGGCTCAGGTCCCTCGGCATTTCCTGGAATCCGCTAGAGCAATTCTAGGTGCTTATAATAAGGAATTAAGGCCTCTGGGGGTCCGTGGGGCAAAATGCGCGGAACCAAGAGGGCGTGGCGGGTAGGCACCCATGTACGCACAACCAACTCATGGTGGTAAGAAGTTTGACACCCAGCCCAGGTCCCTCGGCATTTCCTGGAATCCGCTAGAGCAATTCTAGGTGCTTATAATAAGGAATTAAGGCCTCTGGGGGTCCGTGGGGCAAAATGCGGGGAACCAGGAGGGCGTGGCGGGTAGGCACCCATGTACGCACAACCACCTCATGGTGGTAAGAAGTTTGACACCCGGCCCAGGTCACTCGGCCCTTCCTGGAATCCGCTATAGCAATTCTAGATGCTTATAATAAGGAAACAAGGCCTCTGGGGATCCGGGGGGCAAAATGTGGGGAACGAGAAGGGCGTGGCGGGTAGGCACCCATGTACGCACAACCACCTCACGGTGGTAAGAAGTTTGACACCCGGCCCAGGTCCCTCGGCTCTTCCTGGAATCCGTTATAGCAATTCTAGGTGCTTATAATAAGGAATTAAGGCCTCTGGGGGTCCGTGGGGCAAAATGCAGGGAACCAGGAGGGCGTGGCGGGTAGGCACCCATGTACGCACAACCACCTCATGGTGGTAAGAAGTTTGACACCCGGCTCAGGTCCCTCGGCATTTCCTGGAATCCGCTAGAGCAATTCTAGGTGCTTATAATAAGGAATTAAGGCCTCTGGGGGTCCGTGGGGCAAAATGCGCGGAACCAAGAGGGCGTGGCGGGTAGGCACCCATGTACGCACAACCAACTCATGGTGGTAAGAAGTTTGACACCCAGCCCAGGTCCCTCGGCATTTCCTGGAATCCGCTAGAGCAATTCTAGGTGCTTATAATAAGGAATTAAGGCCTCTGGGGGTCCGTGGGGCAAAATGCGGGGAACCAGGAGGGCGTGGCGGGTAGGCACCCATGTACGCACAACCACCTCATGGTGGTAAGAAGTTTGACACCCGGCCCAGGTCACTCGGCCCTTCCTGGAATCCGCTATAGCAATTCTAGATGCTTATAATAAGGAAACAAGGCCTCTGGGGATCCGGGGGGCAAAATGTGGGGAACGAGAAGGGCGTGGCGGGTAGGCACCCATGTACGCACAACCACCTCACGGTGGTAAGAAGTTTGACACCCGGCCCAGGTCCCTCGGCTCTTCCTGGAATCCGTTATAGCAATTCTAGGTGCTTATAATAAGGAATTAAGGCCTCTGGGGGTCCGTGGGGCAAAATGCAGGGAACCAGGAGGGCGTGGCGGGTAGGCACCCATGTACGCACAACCACCTCATGGTGGTAAGAAGTTTGACACCCGGCTCAGGTCCCTCGGCATTTCCTGGAATCCGTTATAGCAATTCTAGGTGCTTATAATAAAGAATTAAGGCCTCTGGGGGACCGTGGGGCAAAATGCAGGGAACCAGGAGGGCGTGGCGGGTAGGCACCCATGTACGCCCAACCCCCTCATGGTGGTAAGAAGTTTGACACCCGGCCCAGGTCCCTCGGCCCTTCCTGGAATCCGCTATAGCAATTCTAGGTGCTTATAATAAGGAAATAAGGCCTCTGGGGATCCATGGGGCAAATTGCGGGGAACCAGGAGGGCGTGGCGGGTAGGCACCCATGTACGCACAACCACTTCATGGTGGAAAGAAGTTTGACACCCGGCCCAGGTCCCTCGGCATTTCCTGGAATCCGCTAGAGCAATTCTAGGTGCTTATATTAAGGAAATAAGGCCTCTGGGGGCCCATGGGGCAAAATGCGGGGAACCAGGAGGGCGTGGCGGGTAGGCACCCATGTAAGCACAACCACCTTATGGTGGTAAAATGTTTGACCCCCAGCTCAGGTCCCTCGGCTTTTCCTGGAATCCGTTATAGCAATTCTAGGTGCTTATAATAAAGAATTAAGGCCTCTGGGGGACCGTGGGGCAAAATGCAGGGAACCAGGAGGGCGTGGCGGGTAGGCACCCATGTACGCCCAACCCCCTCATGGTGGTAAGAAGTTTGACACCCGGCCCAGGTCCCTCGGCTCTTCCTGGAATCCGCTACAGCAATTCTAGGCGCTTATTATAAGGAATTAAGGCCTCTGGGGAACCGTGGGGCAAAATGCGGGGAACCAGGAGGGCGTGGCAAGTAGGCACCAATGTACGCATAACCACCTCATGGTGGTAAGAAGTTTGACACCCGGCCCAGGTCCCTCGGCCCGTCCTGGAATCCGCTATAGCAATTCTAGGTGCTTATAATAAGGAAATAAGGCCTCTGGGGATCCGTGGGGCAAATTGCGGGGAACCAGGAGGGCGTGGCGGGTAGGCACCCATGTACGCACAACTACCTCATGGTGGTAAGAAGTCTGACAACCAGCCCAGGTCCCTCGGCCCTTCCTGGAATCGGTTATAGCAATTCTATGTGCTTATAATAAGGAGTTAAGGCGTCTGGGGGTCTGTGGGGCAAAATGCGGGGAACCAGGAGGGCGTGGCGGGGAGGCACCCATGTATGCACAACCACTTCATGGTGGAAAGAAGTTTGACACCCGGCCCAGGTCCCTCGGCTCTTCCTGGAATCCGTTATAGCAATTCTAGGTGCTTATAATAAGGAATTAAGGCCTCTGGGGGTCCGTGGGGCAAAATGCAGGGAACCAGGAGGGCGTGGCGGGTAGGCACCCATGTACGCACAACCACCTCATGGTGGTAAGAAGTTTGACACCCGGCTCAGGTCCCTCGGCATTTCCTGGAATCCGTTATAGCAATTCTAGGTGCTTATAATAAAGAATTAAGGCCTCTGGGGGACCGTGGGGCAAAATGCAGGGAACCAGGAGGGCGTGGCGGGTAGGCACCCATGTACGCCCAACCCCCTCATGGTGGTAAGAAGTTTGACACCCGGCCCAGGTCCCTCGGCCCTTCCTGGAATCCGCTATAGCAATTCTAGGTGCTTATAATAAGGAAATAAGGCCTCTGGGGATCCATGGGGCAAATTGCGGGGAACCAGGAGGGCGTGGCGGGTAGGCACCCATGTACGCACAACCACTTCATGGTGGAAAGAAGTTTGACACCCGGCCCAGGTCCCTCGGCATTTCCTGGAATCCGCTAGAGCAATTCTAGGTGCTTATATTAAGGAAATAAGGCCTCTGGGGGCCCATGGGGCAAAATGCGGGGAACCAGGAGGGCGTGGCGGGTAGGCACCCATGTAAGCACAACCACCTTATGGTGGTAAAATGTTTGACCCCCGGCTCAGGTCCCTCGGCTTTTCCTGGAATCCGTTATAGCAATTCTAGGTGCTTATAATAAAGAATTAAGGCCTCTGGGGGACCGTGGGGCAAAATGCAGGGAACCAGAAGGGCGTGGCGGGTAGGCACCCATGTACGCCCAACCCCCTCATGGTGGTAAGAAGTTTGACACCCGGCCCAGGTCCCTCGGCTCTTCCTGGAATCCGCTACAGCAATTCTAGGCGCTTATTATAAGGAATTAAGGCCTCTGGGGAACCGTGGGGCAAAATGCGGGGAACCAGGAGGGCGTGGCAAGTAGGCACCAATGTACGCATAACCACCTCATGGTGGTAAGAAGTTTGACACCCGGCCCAGGTCCCTCGGCCCGTCCTGGAATCCGCTATAGCAATTCTAGGTGCTTATAATAAGGAAATAAGGCCTCTGGGGATCCGTGGGGCAAATTGCGGGGAACCAGGAGGGCGTGGCGGGTAGGCACCCATGTACGCACAACTACCTCATGGTGGTAAGAAGTCTGACAACCAGCCCAGGTCCCTCGGCCCTTCCTGGAATCGGTTATAGCAATTCTATGTGCTTATAATAAGGAATTAAGGCCTCTGGGGGTCCGTGGGGCAAAATGCAGGGAACCAGGAGGGCGTGGCGGGTAGGCACCCATGTACGCACAACCACCTCATGGTGGTAAGAAGTTTGACACCCGGCTCAGGTCCCTCGGCATTTCCTGGAATCCGTTATAGCAATTCTAGGTGCTTATAATAAAGAATTAAGGCCTCTGGGGGACCGTGGGGCAAAATGCAGGGAACCAGGAGGGCGTGGCGGGTAGGCACCCATGTACGCCCAACCCCCTCATGGTGGTAAGAAGTTTGACACCCGGCCCAGGTCCCTCGGCCCTTCCTGGAATCCGCTATAGCAATTCTAGGTGCTTATAATAAGGAAATAAGGCCTCTGGGGATCCATGGGGCAAATTGCGGGGAACCAGGAGGGCGTGGCGGGTAGGCACCCATGTACGCACAACCACTTCATGGTGGAAAGAAGTTTGACACCCGGCCCAGGTCCCTCGGCATTTCCTGGAATCCGCTAGAGCAATTCTAGGTGCTTATATTAAGGAAATAAGGCCTCTGGGGGCCCATGGGGCAAAATGCGGGGAACCAGGAGGGCGTGGCGGGTAGGCACCCATGTAAGCACAACCACCTTATGGTGGTAAAATGTTTGACCCCCAGCTCAGGTCCCTCGGCTTTTCCTGGAATCCGTTATAGCAATTCTAGGTGCTTATAATAAAGAATTAAGGCCTCTGGGGGACCGTGGGGCAAAATGCAGGGAACCAGGAGGGCGTGGCGGGTAGGCACCCATGTACGCCCAACCCCCTCATGGTGGTAAGAAGTTTGACACCCGGCCCAGGTCCCTCGGCTCTTCCTGGAATCCGCTACAGCAATTCTAGGCGCTTATTATAAGGAATTAAGGCCTCTGGGGAACCGTGGGGCAAAATGCGGGGAACCAGGAGGGCGTGGCAAGTAGGCACCAATGTACGCATAACCACCTCATGGTGGTAAGAAGTTTGACACCCGGCCCAGGTCCCTCGGCCCGTCCTGGAATCCGCTATAGCAATTCTAGGTGCTTATAATAAGGAAATAAGGCCTCTGGGGATCCGTGGGGCAAATTGCGGGGAACCAGGAGGGCGTGGCGGGTAGGCACCCATGTACGCACAACTACCTCATGGTGGTAAGAAGTCTGACAACCAGCCCAGGTCCCTCGGCCCTTCCTGGAATCGGTTATAGCAATTCTATGTGCTTATAATAAGGAGTTAAGGCGTCTGGGGGTCTGTGGGGCAAAATGCGGGGAACCAGGAGGGCGTGGCGGGGAGGCACCCATGTATGCACAACCACTTCATGGTGGAAAGAAGTTTGACACCCGGCCCAGGTCCCTCGGCTCTTCCTGGAATCCGTTATAGCAATTCTAGGTGCTTATAATAAGGAATTAAGGCCTCTGGGGGTCCGTGGGGCAAAATGCAGGGAACCAGGAGGGCGTGGCGGGTAGGCACCCATGTACGCACAACCACCTCATGGTGGTAAGAAGTTTGACACCCGGCTCAGGTCCCTCGGCATTTCCTGGAATCCGTTATAGCAATTCTAGGTGCTTATAATAAAGAATTAAGGCCTCTGGGGGACCGTGGGGCAAAATGCAGGGAACCAGGAGGGCGTGGCGGGTAGGCACCCATGTACGCCCAACCCCCTCATGGTGGTAAGAAGTTTGACACCCGGCCCAGGTCCCTCGGCCCTTCCTGGAATCCGCTATAGCAATTCTAGGTGCTTATAATAAGGAAATAAGGCCTCTGGGGATCCATGGGGCAAATTGCGGGGAACCAGGAGGGCGTGGCGGGTAGGCACCCATGTACGCACAACCACTTCATGGTGGAAAGAAGTTTGACACCCGGCCCAGGTCCCTCGGCATTTCCTGGAATCCGCTAGAGCAATTCTAGGTGCTTATATTAAGGAAATAAGGCCTCTGGGGGCCCATGGGGCAAAATGCGGGGAACCAGGAGGGCGTGGCGGGTAGGCACCCATGTAAGCACAACCACCTTATGGTGGTAAAATGTTTGACCCCCGGCTCAGGTCCCTCGGCTTTTCCTGGAATCCGTTATAGCAATTCTAGGTGCTTATAATAAAGAATTAAGGCCTCTGGGGGACCGTGGGGCAAAATGCAGGGAACCAGAAGGGCGTGGCGGGTAGGCACCCATGTACGCCCAACCCCCTCATGGTGGTAAGAAGTTTGACACCCGGCCCAGGTCCCTCGGCTCTTCCTGGAATCCGCTACAGCAATTCTAGGCGCTTATTATAAGGAATTAAGGCCTCTGGGGAACCGTGGGGCAAAATGCGGGGAACCAGGAGGGCGTGGCAAGTAGGCACCAATGTACGCATAACCACCTCATGGTGGTAAGAAGTTTGACACCCGGCCCAGGTCCCTCGGCCCGTCCTGGAATCCGCTATAGCAATTCTAGGTGCTTATAATAAGGAAATAAGGCCTCTGGGGATCCGTGGGGCAAATTGCGGGGAACCAGGAGGGCGTGGCGGGTAGGCACCCATGTACGCACAACTACCTCATGGTGGTAAGAAGTCTGACAACCAGCCCAGGTCCCTCGGCCCTTCCTGGAATCGGTTATAGCAATTCTATGTGCTTATAATAAGGAGTTAAGGCGTCTGGGGGTCTGTGGGGCAAAATGCGGGGAACCAGGAGGGCGTGGCGGGGAGGCACCCATGTACGCACAACCACTTCATGGTGGAAAGAAGTTTGACACCCGGCCCAGGTCCCTCGGCATTTCCTGGAATCCGCTAGAGCAATTCTAGGTGCTTATATTAAGGAAATAAGGCCTCTGGGGGCCCATGGGGCAAAATGCGGGGAACCAGGAGGGCGTGGCGGGTAGGCACCCATGTAAGCACAACCACCTTATGGTGGTAAAATGTTTGACCCCCGGCTCAGGTCCCTCGGCTTTTCCTGGAATCCGTTATAGCAATTCTAGGTGCTTATAATAAAGAATTAAGGCCTCTGGGGGACCGTGGGGCAAAATGCGGGGAACCAGGAGGGCGTGGCGGGTAGGCACCCATGTACGCACAACCAACTCATGGTGGTAAGAAGTTTGACACCCAGCCCAGGTCCCTCGGCATTTCCTGGAATCCGCTAGAGCAATTCTAGGTGCTTATAATAAGGAATTAAGGCCTCTGGGGGTCCGTGGGGCAAAATGCGGGGAACCAGGAGGGCGTGGCGGGTAGGCACCCATGTACGCACAACCACCTCATGGTGGTAAGAAGTTTGACACCCGGCCCAGGTCACTCGGCCCTTCCTGGAATCCGCTATAGCAATTCTAGATGCTTATAATAAGGAATTAAGGCCTCTGGGGATCCGGGGGGCAAAATGTGGGGAACGAGAAGGGCGTGGCGGGTAGGCACCCATGTACGCACAACCACCTAACGGTGGTAAGAAGTTTGACACCCGGCCCAGGTCCCTCGGCTCTTCCTGGAATCCGTTATAGCAATTCTAGGTGCTTATAATAAGGAATTAAGGCCTCTGGGGGTCCGTGGGGCAAAATGCAGGGAACCAGGAGGGCGTGGCGGGTAGGCACCCATGTACGCACAACCACCTCATGGTGGTAAGAAGTTTGACATCCGGCTCAGGTCCCTCGGCATTTCCTGGAATCCGCTAGAGCAATTCTAGGTGCTTATATTAAGGAAACAAGGCCTCTGGGGATCAGTGGGGCAAAATGCGGGGAACCAGGAGGGCGTGGCGGGTAGGCACCCATGTACGCACAACCAACTCATGGTGGTAAGAAGTTTGACACCCAGTCCAGATCCCTCGGCCCTTCCTGGAATCGGTTATAGCAATTCTATGTGCTTATATTAAGGAAATAAGGCCTCTGAGGACCGTGGGGCAAATTGCGGGGAACCAGGAGGGCGTGGCGGGTAGGCACCCATGTAAGCACAACCACCTTATGGTGGTAAAATGTTTGACCCCCGGCTCAGGTCCCTCGGCTTTTCCTGGAATCCGTTATAGCAATTCTAGGTGCTTATAATAAAGAATTAAGGCCTCTGGGGGACCGTGGGGCAAAATGCAGGGAACCAGGAGGGCGTGGCGGGTAGGCACCCATGTACGCCCAACCCCCTCATGGTGGTAAGAAGTTTGACACCCGGCCCAGGTCCCTCGGCCCTTCCTGGAATCCGCTATAGCAATTCTAGGTGCTTATAATAAGGAAATAAGGCCTCTGGGGATCCATGGGGCAAATTGCGGGGAACCAGGAGGGCGTGGCGGGTAGGCACCCATGTACGCACAACCACTTCATGGTGGAAAGAAGTTTGACACCCGGCCCAGGTCCCTCGGCATTTCCTGGAATCCGCTAGAGCAATTCTAGGTGCTTATATTAAGGAAATAAGGCCTCTGGGGGCCCATGGGGCAAAATGCGGGGAACCAGGAGGGCGTGGCGGGTAGGCACCCATGTAAGCACAACCACCTTATGGTGGTAAAATGTTTGACCCCCGGCTCAGGTCCCTCGGCTTTTCCTGGAATCCGTTATAGCAATTCTAGGTGCTTATAATAAAGAATTAAGGCCTCTGGGGGACCGTGGGGCAAAATGCAGAGAACCAGGAGGGCGTGGCGGGTAGGCACCCATGTACGCCCAACCCCCTCATGGTGGTAAGAAGTTTGACACCCGGCCCAGGTCCCTCGGCTCTTCCTGGAATCCGCTACAGCAATTCTAGGCGCTTATTATAAGGAATTAAGGCCTCTGGGGAACCGTGGGGCAAAATGCGGGGAACCAGGAGGGCGTGGCAAGTAGGCACCAATGTACGCATAACCACCTCATGGTGGTAAGAAGTTTGACACCCAGCCCAGGTCCCTCGACTTTTCCTGGAATCAGTTATAGCAATTCTAGGTGCTTATTATAAGAAATTTAGGCCTCTGGGGGTCCGTGGGGCAAAATGCGGGGAACCAGGAGGGCGTGGCGGGTAGGCACCCATGTACGCACAACCACCTCATGGTGGTAAGAAGTTTGACACCCGGCCCAGGTCCCTCGGCCCTTCCTGGAATCCGCTATAGCAATTCTAGGTGCTTATAATAAGGAATTAAGGCCTCTGGGTGTCCGTGGGGCAAAATGTGGGGAACGAGAAGGGCGTGGCGGGTAGGCACCCATGTACGCACAACCACCTCATTGTGGTAAAAAGTTTGACACCCGGCTCAGGTCCCTCGGCATTTCCTGGAATCCGCTAGAGCAATTCTAGGTGCTTATATTAAGGAAACAAGGCCTCTGGGGATCCGTGGGGCAAAATGCGGGGAACCAGGAGGGCGTGGCGGGTAGGCACCCATGTACGCACAACCAACTCATGGTGGTAAGAAGTTTGACACCCAGCCCAGGTCCCTCGGCCCTTCCTGGAATCGGTTATAGCAATTCTATGTGCTTATAATAAGGAATTAAGGCTTCTGGGAGTCCGTGGGGCAAAATGCGGGGAACCAGGAGGGCGTGGCGGGTAGGCACCCATGTACGCACAACCACCTCATGGTGGTAAGAAGTTTGACACCCGGCTCAGGTCCCTCGGCATTTCCTGGAATCCGCTAGAGCAATTCTAGGTGCTTATAATAAGGAATTAAGGCCTCTGGGGGTCCGTGGAGCAAAATGCGCGGAACCAAGAGGGCGTGGCGGGTAGGCACCCATGTACGCACAACCAACTCATGGTGGTAAGAAGTTTGACACCCAGCCCAGGTCCCTTGGCATTTCCTGGAATCCGCTAGAGCAATTCTAGGTGCTTATAATAAGGAATTAAGGCCTCTGGGGGTCCGTGGGGCAAAATGCGGGGAACCAGGAGGGCGTGGCGGGTAGGCACCCATGTACGCACAACCACCTCATGGTGGTAAGAAGTTTGACACCCGGCCCAGGTCACTCGGCCCTTCCTGGAATCCGCTATAGCAATTCTAGATGCTTATAATAAGGAATTAAGGCCTCTGGGGATCCGGGGGGCAAAATGTGGGGAACGAGAAGGGCGTGGCGGGTAGGCACCCATGTACGCACAACCACCTCACGGTGGTAAGAAGTTTGACACCCGGCCCAGGTCCCTCGGCTCTTCCTGGAATCCGTTATAGCAATTCTAGGTGCTTATAATAAGGAATTAAGGCCTCTGGGGGTCCGTGGGGCAAAATGCAGGGAACCAGGAGGGCGTGGCGGGTAGGCACCCATGTACGCACAACCACCTCATGGTGGTAAGAAGTTTGACACCCGGCTCAGGTCCCTCGGCATTTCCTGGAATCCGCTAGAGCAATTCTAGGTGCTTATATTAAGGAAACAAGGCCTCTGGGGATCAGTGGGGCAAAATGCGGGGAACCAGGAGGGCGTGGCGGGTAGGCACCCATGTACGCACAACCAACTCATGGTGGTAAGAAGTTTGACACCCAGTCCAGATCCCTCGGCCCTTCCTGGAATCGGTTATAGCAATTCTATGTGCTTATATTAAGGAAATAAGGCCTCTGGGGACCGTGGGGCAAATTGCGGGGAACCAGGAGGGCGTGGCGGGTAGGCACCCATGTAAGCACAACCACCTTATGGTGGTAAAATGTTTGACCCCCGGCTCAGGTCCCTCGGCTTTTCCTGGAATCCGTTATAGCAATTCTAGGTGCTTATAATAAAGAATTAAGGCCTCTGGGGGACCGTGGGGCAAAATGCAGGGAACCAGGAGGGCGTGGCGGGTAGGCACCCATGTACGCCCAACCCACTCATGGTGGTAAGAAGTTTGACACCCGGCCCAGGTCCCTCGGCTCTTCCTGGAATCCGCTACAGCAATTCTAGGCGCTTATTATAAGGAATTAAGGCCTCTGGGGAACCGTGGGGCAAAATGCGGGGAACCAGGAGGGCGTGGCAAGTAGGCACCAATGTACGCATAACCACCTCATGGTGGTAAGAAGTTTGACACCCAGCCCAGGTCCCTCGACTTTTCCTGGAATCAGTTATAGCAATTCTAGGTGCTTATTATAAGAAATTAAGGCCTCTGGGGGTCCGTGGGGCAAAATGCGGGGAACCAGGAGGGCGTGGCGGGTAGGCACCCATGTACGCACAACCACCTCATGGTGGTAAGAAGTTTGACACCCGGCCCAGGTCCCTCGGCCCTTCCTGGAATCCGCTATAGCAATTCTAGGTGCTTATAATAAGGAATTAAGGCCTCTGCGTGTCCGTGGGGCAAAATGTGGGGAACGAGAAGGGCGTGGCGGGTAGGCACCCATGTACGCACAACCACCTCATTGTGGTAAAAAGTTTGACACCCGGCTCAGGTCCCTCGGCATTTCCTGGAATCCGCTAGAGCAATTCTAGGTGCTTATATTAAGGAAACAAGGCCTCTGGGGATCCGTGGGGCAAAATGCGGGGAACCAGGAGGGCGTGGCGGGTAGGCACCCATGTACGCACAACCAACTCATGGTGGTAAGAAGTTTGACACCCAGCCCAGGTCCCTCGGCCCTTCCTGGAATCGGTTATAGCAATTCTATGTGCTTATAATAAGGAATTAAGGCTTCTGGGAGTCCGTGGGGCAAAATGCGGGGAACCAGGAGGGCGTGGCGGGTAGGCACCCATGTACGCACAACCACCTCATGGTGGTAAGAAGTTTGACACCCGGCTCAGGTCCCTCGGCATTTCCTGGAATCCGCTAGAGCAATTCTAGGTGCTTATAATAAGGAATTAAGGCCTCTGGGGGTCCGTGGGGCAAAATGCGCGGAACCAAGAGGGCGTGGCGGGTAGGCACCCATGTACGCACAACCAACTCATGGTGGTAAGAAGTTTGACACCCAGCCCAGGTCCCTCGGCATTTCCTGGAATCCGCTAGAGCAATTCTAGGTGCTTATAATAAGGAATTAAGGCCTCTGGGGGTCCGTGGGGCAAAATGCGGGGAACCAGGAGGGCGTGGCGGGTAGGCACCCATGTACGCACAACCACCTCATGGTGGTAAGAAGTTTGACACCCGGCCCAGGTCACTCGGCCCTTCCTGGAATCCGCTATAGCAATTCTAGATGCTTATAATAAGGAATTAAGGCCTCTGGGGATCCGGGGGGCAAAATGTGGGGAACGAGAAGGGCGTGGCGGGTAGGCACCCATGTACGCACAACCACCTCACGGTGGTAAGAAGTTTGACACCCGGCCCAGGTCCCTCGGCTCTTCCTGGAATCCGTTATAGCAATTCTAGGTGCTTATAATAAGGAATTAAGGCCTCTGGGGGTCCGTGGGGCAAAATGCGGGGAACCAGGAGGGCGTGGCGGGTAGGCACCCATGTACGCACAACCACCTCATGGTGGTAAGAAGTTTGACACCCGGCTCAGGTCCCTCGGCATTTCCTGGAATCCGCTAGAGCAATTCTAGGTGCTTATATTAAGGAAACAAGGCCTCTGGGGATCAGTGGGGCAAAATGCGGGGAACCAGGAGGGCGTGGCGGGTAGGCACCCATGTACGCACAACCACCTCATGGTGGTAAGAAGTTTGACACCCGGCCCAGGTCCCTCGGCCCTTCCTGGAATTCGCTATAGCAATTCTAGGTGCTTATAATAAGGAATTAAGGCCTCTGGGAGTCCGTGGGGCAAAATGCGGGGAACCAGGAGGGCGTGACGGGTAGGCACCCATGTACGTACAACCACCTCATGGTGGTAAGAAGTTTGACACCCGGCCCAGGTCACTCGGCCCTTCCTGGAATCCGCTATAGCAATTCTAGGTGCTTATAATAAGGAATTAAGGCCTCTGGGGATCCGGGGGGCAAAATGTGGGGAACAAGAAGGGCGTGGCGGGTAGGCACCCATGTACGCACAACCACCTCATGGTGGTAAAAAGTATGACACCCGGCCCAGGTCCCTCGGCTCTTCCTGGAATACGTTATAGCAATTCTAGGTGCTTATATTAAGGAAACAAGTCCTCTGGGGATCCGTGGGGCAAATTGCGGGGAACCAGGAGGGCGTGGCGGGTAGGCACCCATGTATGCACAACCACCTCATGGTGGTAAGAAGTCTGACACCCAGCCCAGATCCCTCAGCCCTTCCTGGAATCCGCTATAGCAATTCTAGGTGCTTATAATAAGGAATTAAGGCCTCTGGGGATCCGCGGGGCAAAATGTGGGGAACGAGAAGGGCGTGGCGTGTAGGCATCCATGTACGCACAACCACCTCATGGTGGTAAGAAGTTTGACACCCGGCCCAGGTCCCTCGGCCCTTCCTGGAATCCGCTATAGCAATTCTAGGTGCTTATAATAAGGAATTAAGGCCTCTGGGTGTCCGTGGGGCAAAATGTGGGGAACGAGAAGGGCGTGGCGGGTAGGCACCCATGTACGCACAACCACCTCATTGTGGTAAAAAGTTTGACACCCGGCTCAGGTCCCTCGGCATTTCCTGGAATCCGCTAGAGCAATTCTAGGTGCTTATATTAAGGAAACAAGGCCTCTGGGGATCCGTGGGGCAAAATGCGGGGAACCAGGAGGGCGTGGCGGGTAGGCACCCATGTACGCACAACCAACTCATGGTGGTAAGAAGTTTGACACCCAGCCCAGGTCCCTCGGCCCTTCCTGGAATCGGTTATAGCAATTCTATGTGCTTATAATAAGGAATTAAGGCTTCTGGGAGTCCGTGGGGCAAAATGCGGGGAACCAGGAGGGCGTGGCGGGTAGGCACCCATGTACGCACAACCACCTCATGGTGGTAAGAAGTTTGACACCCGGCTCAGGTCCTTCGGCATTTCCTGGAATCCGCTAGAGCAATTCTAGGTGCTTATAATAAGGAATTAAGGCCTCTGGGGGTCCGTGGGGCAAAATGCGCGGAACCAAGAGGGCGTGGCGGGTAGGCACCCATGTACGCACAACCAACTCATGGTGGTAAGAAGTTTGACACCCAGCCCAGGTCCCTCGGCATTTCCTGGAATCCGCTAGAGCAATTCTAGGTGCTTATAATAAGGAATTAAGGCCTCTGGGGGTCCGTGGGGCAAAATGCGGGGAACCAGGAGGGCGTGGCGGGTAGGCACCCATGTACGCACAACCACCTCATGGTGGTAAGAAGTTTGACACCCGGCCCAGGTCACTCGGCCCTTCCTGGAATCCGCTATAGCAATTCTAGATGCTTATAATAAGGAATTAAGGCCTCTGGGGATCCGGGGGGCAAAATGTGGGGAACGAGAAGGGCGTGGCGGGTAGGCACCCATGTACGCACAACCACCTCACGGTGGTAAGAAGTTTGACACCCGGCCCAGGTCCCTCGGCTCTTCCTGGAATCCGTTATAGCAATTCTAGGTGCTTATAATAAGGAATTAAGGCCTCTGGGGGTCCGTGGGGCAAAATGCGGGGAACCAGGAGGGCGTGGCGGGTAGGCACCCATGTACGCACAACCACCTCATGGTGGTAAGAAGTTTGACACCCGGCTCAGGTCCCTCGGCATTTCCTGGAATCCGCTAGAGCAATTCTAGGTGCTTATATTAAGGAAACAAGGCCTCTGGGGATCAGTGGGGCAAAATGCGGGGAACCAGGAGGGCGTGGCGGGTAGGCACCCATGTACGCACAACCAACTCATGGTGGTAAGAAGTTTGACACCCAGTCCAGATCCCTCGGCCCTTCCTGGAATCGGTTATAGCAATTCTATGTGCTTATATTAAGGAAATAAGGCCTCTGGGGACCGTGGGGCAAATTGCGGGGAACCAGGAGGGCGTGGCGGGTAGGCACCCATGTACGCACAACCACCTCATGGTGGTAAAAAGTCTGACACCCAGCCCAGGTCCCTCGGCCCTTCCTGGAATCCGCTAGAGCAATTCTAAGTGCTTATATTAAGGAATTAAAGCCTCTGGGGATCCGTGGGGCAAAATGCGGGGAACCAAGAGGGCGTGGCGGGTAGGCACCCATGTACGCACAACCACCTCATGGTGGTAAGAAGTTTGACACCCGGCCCAGGTCCCTCGGCCCTTCCTGGAATTCGCTATAGCAATTCTAGGTGCTTATAATAAGGAATTAAGGCCTCTGGGAGTCCGTGGGGCAAAATGCGGGGAACCAGGAGGGCGTGACGGGTAGGCACCCATGTACGTACAACCACCTCATGGTGGTAAGAAGTTTGACACCCGGCCCAGGTCCCTCGGCCCTTCCTGGAATCCGCTATAGCAATTCTAGGTGCTTATAATAAGGAATTAAGGCCTCTGGGGATCCGGGGGGCAAAATGTGGGGAACAAGAAGGGCGTGGCGGGTAGGCACCCATGTACGCACAACCACCTCATAGTGGTAAAAAGTATGACACCCGGCCCAGTTCCCTCGGCTCTTCCTGGAATACGTTATAGCAATTCTAGGTGCTTATATTAAGGAAACAAGGCCTCTGGGGATCCGTGGGGCAAATTGCGGGGAACCAGGAGGGCGTGGCGGGTAGGCACTCATGGACGCACAAGTACCTCATGGTGGTAAGAAGTTTGACACCCGGCCAGGTCCCTCGGCTCTTCCTGGAATCCGTTATAGCAATTCTAGGTGCTTATAATAAGGAATTAAGGCCTCTGGGGGTCCGTGGGGCAAAATGCGGGGAACCAGGAGGGCGCGGCGGGTAGGCACCCATGTACGCACAACCACCTCATGGTGGTAAGAGGTTTGACACCCGGCTCAGGTCCCTCGGCATTTCCTGGAATCCGCTAGAGCAATTCTAGGTGCTTATATTAAGGAAACAAGGCCTCTGGGGATCCGTGGGGCAAAATGCGGGGAACCAGGAGGGCGTGGCGGGTAGGCACCAATGTACGCACAACCAACTCATGGTGGTAAGAAGTTTGACACCCAGCCCAGGTCCCTCGGCATTTCCTGGAATCCGCTAGAGCAATTCTAGGTGCTTATATTAAGGAAATAAGGCCTCTGGGGACCGTGGGGCAAATTGCGGGGAACCAGGAGGGCGTGGCGGGTAGGCACCCGCGTACGCACAACCACCTCATGGTGGTAAGAAGTCTGACACCCAGCCCAGGTCCCTCGGCCCTTCCTGGAATCCGGTAGAGCAATTCTAAGTGCTTATATTAAGGAATTAAAGCCTCTGGGGATCCGTGAGGCAAAATGCGGGGAACCAGGAGGCCGTGGCGGGTAGTCACCCATGTACGCACAACCACCTCATGGTGGTAAGAAGTTTGACACCCGGCCCAGGTCCCTCGGCACTTCCTGGAATTCGCTATAGCAATTCTAGGTGCTTATAATAAGGAATTAAGGCCTCTGGGGGTCCGTGGGGCAAAATGCGGGAAACCAGGAGGGCGTGGCGGGTAGGCACCCATGTACGCACAACCACCTCATGGTGGTAAGAAGTTTGACACCCGGCCCAGGTCCCTCGGCCCTTCCTGGAATCCGCTATAGCAATTCTAGGTGCTTATAATAAGGAATTAAGGCCTCTGGGGATCCGGGGGGTAAAATGTGGGGAACGAGAAGGGCGTGGCGGGTAGGCACCCATGTACGCACAACCACCTCATGGTGGTAAGAAGTTTGACACCCGGCCCAGGTCCCTCGGCTCTTCCTGGAATCCGTTATAGCAATTCTAGGTGCTTATAATAAGGAATTAAGGCCTCTGGGGGTCCGTGGGGCAAAATGCGGGGAACCAGGAGGGCGTGGCGGGTAGGTACCCATGTACGCACAACCACCTCATGGTGGTAAGAAGTTTGACACCCGGCTCAGGTCCCTAGGCATTTCCTGGAATCCGCTAGAGCAATTCTAGGTGCTTATATTAAGGAAACGAGGCCTCTGGGGATCCGTGGGGCAATATGCGGGGAACCAGGAGAGCGTGGCGGGTAGGCACCCATGTACGCACAACCAACTCATGGTGGTAAGATGTTTGACACACAGCCCAGGTCCCTCGGCCCTTCCTGGAATCGGTTATAGCAATTCTATGTGCTTATATTAAGGAAATAAGGCCTCTGCGGACCGTGGGGCAAATTGCGGGGAACCAGGAGGGCGTGGCGGGTAGGCACCCATGTACGCACAACCACCTCATGGTGGTAAGAAGTCTGACACCCAGCCCAGGTCCCTCGGCCCTTCCTGGAATCCGCTAGAGCAATTCTAAGTGCTTATATTAAGGAATTAAAGCCTCTGGGGATTCGTGGGGCAAAATGCGGGGAACCAAGAGGGCGTGGCGGGTAGGCACCCATGTACGCACAACCACCTCATGGTGGTAAGAAGTTTGACACCCGGCCCAGGTCCCTCGGCCCTTCCTGGAATTCGCTATAGCAATTCTAGGTGCTTATAATAAGGAATTAAGGCCTCTGGGGGTCCGTAGGGCAAAATGCGGGGAACCAGGAGGGCGTGGCGGGTAGGCACCCATGTAAGCACAACCACCTTATGGTGGTAAAATGTTTGACCCCCGGCTCAGGTCCCTCGGCTTTCCCTGGAATCCGTTATAGCAATTCAAGGTGCTTATAATAAAGAATTAAGGCCTCTGGGGGACCGTGGGGCAAAATGCGGGGAACCAGGAGGGCGTGGCGGGTAGGCACCCATGTACGCCCAACCCCCTCATGGTGGTAAGAAGTTTGACACCCGGCCCAGGTCCCTCGGCTCTTCCTGGAATCCGCTATAGCAATTCTAGGTGCTTGTAATAAGGAATTAAAGCCTCTGGGTGTTCGTGGGGCAAAATGCGGGGAACCAGGAGGGCGTGGCGGATAGGCACGCATGTACGCACAACCACCTCATGGTGGTAAGAAGTTTGACACCCGGCCCAGGTCCCTCGGCTTTTCCTGGAATCCGCTACAGCAATTCTAGGCGCTTATTATAAGGAATTAAGGCCTCTGGGGAACCGTGGGGCAAAATGCGGGGAACCAGGAGGGCGTGGCAAGTAGGCACCAATGTACGCATAACCACCTTATGGTGGTAAGAAGTTTGACACCCAGCCCAGGTCCCTCGACTTTTCCTGGAATCAGTTATAGCAATTCTAGGTGCTTATTATAAGAAATTTAGGCCTCTGGGGGTCCGTGGGGCAAAATGCGGGGAACCAGGAGGGCGTGGCGGGTAGGCACCCATGTACGCACAACCACCTCATGGTGGTAAGAAGTTTGACACCCGGCCCAGGTCCCTCGGCCCTTCCTGGAATCCGCTATAGCAATTCTAGGTGCTTATAATAAGGAATTAAGGCCTCTGGGTGTCCGTGGGGCAAAATGTGGGGAACGAGAAGGGCGTGGCGGGTAGGCACCCATGTACGCACAACCACCTCATTGTGGTAAAAAGTTTGACACCCGGCTCAGGTCCCTCGGCATTTCCTGGAATCCGCTAGAGCAATTCTAGGTGCTTATATTAAGGAAACAAGGCCTCTGGGGATCCGTGGGGCAAAATGCGGGGAACCAGGAGGGCGTGGCGGGTAGGCACCCATGTACGCACAACCAACTCATGGTGGTAAGAAGTTTGACACCCAGCCCAGGTTCCTCGGCCCTTTCTGGAATCGGTTATAGCAATTCTATGTGCTTATAATAAGGAATTAAGGCTTCTGGGAGTCCGTGGGGCAAAATGCGGGGAACCAGGAGGGCGTGACGTGTAGGCACCCATGTACGCACAACCACCTCATGGTGGTAAGAAGTTTGACACCCGGCTCAGGTCCCTCGGCATTTCCTGGAATCCGCTAGAGCAATTCTAGGTGCTTATAATAAGGAATTAAGGCCTCTGGGGGTCCGTGGAGCAAAATGCGCGGAACCAAGAGGGCGTGGCGGGTAGGCACCCATGTACGCACAACCAACTCATGGTGGTAAGAAGTTTGACACCCAGCCCAGGTCCCTCGGCATTTCCTGGAATCCGCTAGAGCAATTCTAGGTGCTTATAATAAGGAATTAAGGCCTCTGGGGGTCCGTGGGGCAAAATGCGGGGAACCAAGAGGGCGTGGCGGGTAGGCACCCATGTACGCACAACCACCTCATGGTGGTAAGAAGTTTGACACCCGGCCCAGGTCACTCGGCCCTTCCTGGAATCCGCTATAGCAATTCTAGATGCTTATAATAAGGAATTAAGGCCTCTGGGGATCCGGGGGGCAAAATGTGGGGAACGAGAAGGGCGTGGCGGGTAGGCACCCATGTACGCACAACCACCTCACGGTGGTAAGAAGTTTGACACCCAGTCCAGATCCCTCGGCCCTTCCTGGAATCGGTTATAGCAATTCTATGTGCTTATATTAAGGAAATAAGGCCTCTGGGGACCGTGGGGCAAATTGCGGGGAACCAGGAGGGCGTGGCGGGTAGGCACCCATGTACGCACAACCACCTCATGGTGGTAAAAAGTCTGACACCCAGCCCAGGTCCCTCGGCCCTTCCTGGAATCCGCTAGAGCAATTCTAAGTGCTTATATTAAGGAATTAAAGCCTCTGGGGATCCGTGGGGCAAAATGCGGGGAACCAAGAGGGCGTGGCGGGTAGGTACCCATGTACGCACAACCACCTCATGGTGGTAAGAAGTTTGACACCCGGCCCAGGTCCCTCGGCCCTTCCTGGAATTCGCTATAGCAATTCTAGGTGCTTATAATAAGGAATTAAGGCCTCTGGGAGTCCGTGGGGCAAAATGCGGGGAACCAGGAGGGCGTGACGGGTAGGCACCCATGTACGTACAACCACCTCATGGTGGTAAGAAGTTTGACACCCGGCCCAGGTCCCTCGGCCCTTCCTGGAATCCGCTATAGCAATTCTAGGTGCTTATAATAAAAAATTAAGGCCTCTGGGGATCCGGGGGGCAAAATGTGGGGAACAAGAAGGGCGTGGCGGGTAGGCACCCATGTACGCACAACCACCTCATGGTGGTAAAAAGTATGACACCCGGCCCAGTTCCCTCGGCTCTTCCTGGAATACGTTATAGCAATTCTAGGTGCTTATATTAAGGAAACAAGGCCTCTGGGGATCCGTGGGGCAAATTGCGGGGAACCAGGAGGGCGTGGCGGGTAGGCACTCATGGACGCACAAGTACCTCATGGTGGTAAGAAGTTTGACACCCGGCCAGGTCCCTCGGCTCTTCCTGGAATCCGTTATAGCAATTCTAGGTGCTTATAATAAGGAATTAAGGCCTCTGGGGGTCCGTGGGGCAAAATGCGGGGAACCAGGAGGGCGCGGCGGGTAGGCACCCATGTACGCACAACCACCTCATGGTGGTAAGAGGTTTGACACCCGGCTCAGGTCCCTCGGCATTTCCTGGAATCCGCTAGAGCAATTCTAGGTGCTTATATTAAGGAAACAAGGCCTCTGGGGATCCGTGGGGCAAAATGCGGGGAACCAGGAGGGCGTGGCGGGTAGGCACCAATGTACGCACAACCAACTCATGGTGGTAAGAAGTTTGACACCCAGCCCAGGTCCCTCGGCATTTCCTGGAATCCGCTAGAGCAATTCTAGGTGCTTATATTAAGGAAATAAGGTCTCTGGGGACCGTGGGGCAAATTGCGGGGAACCAGGAGGGCGTGGCGGGTAGGCACCCGCGTACGCACAACCACCTCATGGTGGTAAGAAGTCTGACACCCAGCCCAGGTCCCTCGGCCCTTCCTGGAATCCGGTAGAGCAATTCTAAGTGCTTATATTAAGGAATTAAAGCCTCTGGGGATCCGTGAGGCAAAATGCGGGGAACCAGGAGGCCGTGGCGGGTAGTCACCCATGTACGCACAACCACCTCATGGTGGTAAGAAGTTTGACACCCGGCCCAGGTCCCTCGGCACTTCCTGGAATTCGCTATAGCAATTCTAGGTGCTTATAATAAGGAATTAAGGCCTCTGGGGGTCCGTGGGGCAAAATGCGGGAAACCAGGAGGGCGTGGCGGGTAGGCACCCATGTACGCACAACCACCTCATGGTGGTAAGAAGTTTGACACCCGGCCCAGGTCCCTCGGCCCTTCCTGGAATCCGCTATAGCAATTCTAGGTGCTTATAATAAGGAATTAAGGCCTCTGGGGATCCGGGGGGTAAAATGTGGGGAACGAGAAGGGCGTGGCGGGTAGGCACCCATGTACGCACAACCACCTCATGGTGGCAAGAAGTTTGACACCCGGCCCAGGTCCCTCGGCTCTTCCTGGAATCCGTTATAGCAATTCTAGGTGCTTATAATAAGGAATTAAGGCCTCTGGGGGTCCGTGGGGCAAAATGCGGGGAACCAGGAGGGCGTGGCGGGTAGGTACCCATGTACGCACAACCACCTCATGGTGGTAAGAAGTTTGACACCCGGCTCAGGTCCCTAGGCATTTCCTGGAATCCGCTAGAGCAATTCTAGGTGCTTATATTAAGGAAACGAGGCCTCTGGGGATCCGTGGGGCAATATGCGGGGAACCAGGAGAGCGTGGCGGGTAGGCACCCATGTACGCACAACCAACTCATGGTGGTAAGATGTTTGACACACAGCCCAGGTCCCTCGGCCCTTCCTGGAATCGGTTATAGCAATTCTATGTGCTTATATTAAGGAAATAAGGCCTCTGCGGACCGTGGGGCAAATTGCGGGGAACCAGGAGGGCGTGGCGGGTAGGCACCCATTTACGCACAACCACCTCATGGTGGTAAGAAGTCTGACACCCAGCCCAGGTCCCTCGGCCCTTCCTGGAATCCGCTAGAGCAATTCTAAGTGCTTATATTAAGGAATTAAAGCCTCTGGGGATTCGTGGGGCAAAATGCGGGGAACCAAGAGGGCGTGGCGGGTAGGCACCCATGTACGCACAACCACCTCATGGTGGTAAGAAGTTTGACACCCGGCCCAGGTCCCTCGGCCCTTCCTGGAATTCGCTATAGCAATTCTAGGTGCTTATAATAAGGAATTAAGGCCTCTGGGGGTCCGTAGGGCAAAATGCGGGGAACCAGGAGGGCGTGGCGGGTAGGCACCCATGTAAGCACAACCACCTTATGGTGGTAAAATGTTTGACCCCCGGCTCAGGTCCCTCGGCTTTCCCTGGAATCCGTTATAGCAATTCAAGGTGCTTATAATAAAGAATTAAGGCCTCTGGGGGACCGTGGGGCAAAATGCGGGGAACCAGGAGGGCGTGGCGGGTAGGCACCCATGTACGCCCAACCCCCTCATGGTGGTAAGAAGTTTGACACCCGGCCCAGGTCCCTCGGCTCTTCCTGGAATCCGCTATAGCAATTCTAGGTGCTTGTAATAAGGAATTAAAGCCTCTGGGTGTTCGTGGGGCAAAATGCGGGGAACCAGGAGGGCGTGGCGGATAGGCACGCATGTACGCACAACCACCTCATGGTGGTAAGAAGTTTGACACCCGGCCCAGGTCCCTCGGCTTTTCCTGGAATCCGCTACAGCAATTCTAGGCGCTTATTATAAGGAATTAAGGCCTCTGGGGAACCGTGGGGCAAAATGCGGGGAACCAGGAGGGCGTGGCAAGTAGGCACCAATGTACGCATAACCACCTTATGGTGGTAAGAAGTTTGACACCCAGCCCAGGTCCCTCGACTTTTCCTGGAATCAGTTATAGCAATTCTAGGTGCTTATTATAAGAAATTTAGGCCTCTGGGGGTCCGTGGGGCAAAATGCGGGGAACCAGGAGGGCGTGGCGGGTAGGCACCCATGTACGCACAACCACCTCATGGTGGTAAGAAGTTTGACACCCGGCCCAGGTCCCTCGGCCCTTCCTGGAATCCGCTATAGCAATTCTAGGTGCTTATAATAAGGAATTAAGGCCTCTGGGTGTCCGTGGGGCAAAATGTGGGGAACGAGAAGGGCGTGGCGGGTAGGCACCCATGTACGCACAACCACCTCATTGTGGTAAAAAGTTTGACACCCGGCTCAGGTCCCTCGGCATTTCCTGGAATCCGCTAGAGCAATTCTAGGTGCTTATATTAAGGAAACAAGGCCTCTGGGGATCCGTGGGGCAAAATGCGGGGAACCAGGAGGGCGTGGCGGGTAGGCACCCATGTACGCACAACCAACTCATGGTGGTAAGAAGTTTGACACCCAGCCCAGGTTCCTCGGCCCTTTCTGGAATCGGTTATAGCAATTCTATGTGCTTATAATAAGGAATTAAGGCTTCTGGGAGTCCGTGGGGCAAAATGCGGGGAACCAGGAGGGCGTGGCGGGTAGGCACCCATGTACGCACAACCACCTCATGGTGGTAAGAAGTTTGACACCCGGCTCAGGTCCCTCGGCATTTCCTGGAATCCGCTAGAGCAATTCTAGGTGCTTATAATAAGGAATTAAGGCCTCTGGGGGTCCGTGGAGCAAAATGCGCGGAACCAAGAGGGCGTGGCGGGTAGGCACCCATGTACGCACAACCAACTCATGGTGGTAAGAAGTTTGACACCCAGCCCAGGTCCCTCGGCATTTCCTGGAATCCGCTAGAGCAATTCTAGGTGCTTATAATAAGGAATTAAGGCCTCTGGGGGTCCGTGGGGCAAAATGCGGGGAACCAAGAGGGCGTGGCGGGTAGGCACCCATGTACGCACAACCACCTCATGGTGGTAAGAAGTTTGACACCCGGCCCAGGTCACTCGGCCCTTCCTGGAATCCGCTATAGCAATTCTAGATGCTTATAATAAGGAATTAAGGCCTCTGGGGATCCGGGGGGCAAAATGTGGGGAACGAGAAGGGCGTGGCGGGTAGGCACCCATGTACGCACAACCACCTCACGGTGGTAAGAAGTTTGACACCCGGCCCAGGTCCCTCGGCTCTTCCTGGAATCCGTTATAGCAATTCTAGGTGCTTATAATAAGGAATTAAGGCCTCTGGGGGTCCGTGGGGCAAAATGCAGGGAACCAGGAGGGCGTGGCGGGTAGGCACCCATGTACGCACAACCACCTCATGGTGGTAAGAAGTTTGACACCCGGCTCAGGTCCCTCGGCATTTGTTGGAATCCGCTAGAGCAATTCTAGGTGCTTATATTAAGGAAACAAGGCCTCTGGGGATCAGTGGGGCAAAATGCGGGGAACCAGGAGGGCGTGGCGGGTAGGCACCCATGTACGCACAACCAACTCATGGTGGTAAGAAGTGTGACACCCAGTCCAGATCCCTCGGCCCTTCCTGGAATCGGTTATAGCAATTCTATGTGCTTATATTAAGAAAATAAGGCCTCTGGGGACCGTGGGGCAAATTGCGGGGAACCAGGAGGGCGTGGCGGGTAGGCACCCATGTAAGCACAACCACCTTATGGTGGTAAAATGTTTGACCCCCGGCTCAGGTCCCTCGGCTTTTCCTGGAATCCGTTATAGCAATTCTAGGTGCTTATAATAAAGAATTAAGGCCTCTGGGGGACCGTGGGGCAAAATGCAGGGAACCAGGAGGGCGTGGCGGGTAGGCACCCATGTACGCCCAACCCACTCATGGTAGTAAGAAGTTTGACACCCGGCCCAGGTCCCTCGGCTCTTCCTGGAATCCGCTACAGCAATTCTAGGCGCTTATTATAAGGAATTAAGGCCTCTGGGGAACCGTGGGGCAAAATGCGGGGAACCAGGAGGGCGTGGCGGGGAGGCACCCATGTACGCACAACCACTTCATGGTGGAAAGAAGTTTGACACCCGGCCCAGGTCCCTCGGCATTTCCTGGAATCCGCTAGAGCAATTCTAGGTGCTTATATTAAGGAAATAAGGCCTCTGGGGGCCCATGGGGCAAAATGCGGGGAACCAGGAGGGCGTGGCGGGTAGGCACCCATGTAAGCACAACCACCTTATGGTGGTAAAATGTTTGACCCCCGGCTCAGGTCCCTCGGCTTTTCCTGGAATCCGTTATAGCAATTCTAGGTGCTTATAATAAAGAATTAAGGCCTCTGGGGGACCGTGGGGCAAAATGCGGGGAACCAGGAGGGCGTGGCGGGTAGGCACCCATGTACGCACAACCAACTCATGGTGGTAAGAAGTTTGACACCCAGCCCAGGTCCCTCGGCATTTCCTGGAATCCGCTAGAGCAATTCTAGGTGCTTATAATAAGGAATTAAGGCCTCTGGGGGTCCGTGGGGCAAAATGCGGGGAACCAGGAGGGCGTGGCGGGTAGGCACCCATGTACGCACAACCACCTTATGGTGGTAAGAAGTTTGACACCCGGCCCAGGTCACTCGGCCCTTCCTGGAATCCGCTATAGCAATTCTAGATGCTTATAATAAGGAATTAAGGCCTCTGGGGATCCGGGGGGCAAAATGTGGGGAACGAGAAGGGCGTGGCGGGTAGGCACCCATGTACGCACAACCACCTCACGGTGGTAAGAAGTTTGACACCCGGCCCAGGTCCCTCGGCTCTTCCTGGAATCCGTTATAGCAATTCTAGGTGCTTATAATAAGGAATTAAGGCCTCTGGGGGTCCGTGGGGCAAAATGCAGGGAACCAGGAGGGCGTGGCGGGTAGGCACCCATGTACGCACAACCACCTCATGGTGGTAAGAAGTTTGACACCCGGCTCAGGTCCCTCGGCATTTCCTGGAATCCGCTAGAGCAATTCTAGGTGCTTATATTAAGGAAACAAGGCCTCTGGGGATCAGTGGGGCAAAATGCGGGGAACCAGGAGGGCGTGGCGGGTAGGCACCCATGTACGCACAACCAACTCATGGTGGTAAGAAGTTTGACACCCAGTCCAGATCCCTCGGCCCTTCCTGGAATCGGTTATAGCAATTCTATGTGCTTATATTAAGGAAATAAGGCCTCTGAGGACCGTGGGGCAAATTGCGGGGAACCAGGAGGGCGTGGCGGGTAGGCACCCATGTAAGCACAACCACCTTATGGTGGTAAAATGTTTGACCCCCGGCTCAGGTCCCTCGGCTTTTCCTGGAATCCGTTATAGCAATTCTAGGTGCTTATAATAAAGAATTAAGGCCTCTGGGGGACCGTGGGGCAAAATGCAGGGAACCAGGAGGGCGTGGCGGGTAGGCACCCATGTACGCCCAACCCCCTCATGGTGGTAAGAAGTTTGACACCCGGCCCAGGTCCCTCGGCCCTTCCTGGAATCCGCTATAGCAATTCTAGGTGCTTATAATAAGGAAATAAGGCTTCTGGGGATCCATGGGGCAAATTGCGGGGAACCAGGAGGGCGTGGCGGGTAGGCACCCATGTACGCACAACCACTTCATGGTGGAAAGAAGTTTGACACCCGGCCCAGGTCCCTCGGCATTTCCTGGAATCCGCTAGAGCAATTCTAGGTGCTTATATTAAGGAAATAAGGCCTCTGGGGGCCCATGGGGCAAAATGCGGGGAACCAGGAGGGCGTGGCGGGTAGGCACCCATGTAAGCACAACCACCTTATGGTGGTAAAATGTTTGACCCCCGGCTCAGGTCCCTCGGCTTTTCCTGGAATCCGTTATAGCAATTCTAGGTGCTTATAATAAAGAATTAAGGCCTCTGGGGGACCGTGGGGCAAAATGCAGGGAACCAGGAGGGCGTGGCGGGTAGGCACCCATGTACGCCCAACCCCCTCATGGTGGTAAGAAGTTTGACACCCGGCCCAGGTCCCTCGGCTCTTCCTGGAATCCGCTACAGCAATTCTAGGCGCTTATTATAAGGAATTAAGGCCTCTGGGGAACCGTGGGGCAAAATGCGGGGAACCAGGAGGGCGTGGCAAGTAGGCACCAATGTACGCATAACTACCTCATGGTGGTAAGAAGTTTGACACCCGGCCCAGGTCCCTCGGCCCGTCCTGGAATCCGCTATAGCAATTCTAGGTGCTTATAATAAGGAAATAAGGCCTCTGGGGATCCGTGGGGCAAATTGCGGGGAACCAGGAGGGCGTGGCGGGTAGGCACCCATGTACGCACAACTACCTCATGGTGGTAAGAAGTCTGACAACCAGCCCAGGTCCCTCGGCCCTTCCTGGAATCGGTTATAGCAATTCTATGTGCTTATAATAAGGAGTTAAGGCGTCTGGGGGTCTGTGGGGCAAAATGCGGGGAACCAGGAGGGCGTGGCGGGGAGGCACCCATGTACGCACAACCACTTCATGGTGGAAAGAAGTTTGACACCCGGCCTAGGTCCCTCGGCATTTCCTGGAATCCGCTAGAGCAATTCTAGGTGCTTATATTAAGGAAATAAGGCCTCTGGGGGCCCATGGGGCAAAATGCGGGGAACCAGGAGGGCGTGGCGGGTAGGCACCCATGTAAGCACAACCACCTTATGGTGGTAAAATGTTTGACCCCCGGCTCAGGTCCCTCGGCTTTTCCTGGAATCCGTTATAGCAATTCTAGGTGCTTATAATAAAGAATTAAGGCCTCTGGGGGACCGTGGGGCAAAATGCGGGGAACCAGGAGGGCGTGGCGGGTAGGCACCCATGTACGCCCAACCCCCTCATGGTGGTAAGAAGTTTGACACCCGGCCCAGGTCCCTCGGCTCTTCCTGGAATCCGCTATAGCAATTCTAGGTGCTTGTAATAAGGAATTAAAGCCTCTGGGTGTTCGTGGGGCAAAATGCGGGGAACCAGGAGGGCGTGGCGGATAGGCACGCATGTACGCACAACCACCTCATGGTGGTAAGAAGTTTGACACCCGGCCCAGGTCCCTCGGCTTTTCCTGGAATCCGCTACAGCAATTCTAGGCGCTTATTATAAGGAATTAAGGCCTCTGGGGAACCGTGGGGCAAAATGCGGGGAACCAGGAGGGCGTGGCAAGTAGGCACCAATGTACGCATAACCACCTCATGGTGGTAAGAAGTTTGACACCCAGCCCAGGTCCCTCGACTTTTCCTGGAATCAGTTATAGCAATTCTAGGTGCTTATTATAAGAAATTTAGGCCTCTGGGGGTCCGTGGGGCAAAATGCGGGGAACCAGGAGGGCGTGGCGGGTAGGCACCCATGTACGCACAACCACCTCATGGTGGTAAGAAGTTTGACACCCGGCCCAGGTCCCTCGGCCCTTCCTGGAATCCGCTATAGCAATTCTAGGTGCTTATAATAAGGAATTAAGGCCTCTGGGTGTCCGTGGGGCAAAATGTGGGGAACGAGAAGGGCGTGGCGGGTAGGCACCCATGTACGCACAACCACCTCATTGTGGTAAAAAGTTTGACACCCGGCTCAGGTCCCTCGGCATTTCCTGGAATCCGCTAGAGCAATTCTAGGTGCTTATATTAAGGAAACAAGGCCTCTGGGGATCCGTGGGGCAAAATGCGGGGAACCAGGAGGGCGTGGCGGGTAGGCACCCATGTACGCACAACCAACTCATGGTGGTAAGAAGTTTGACACCCAGCCCAGGTCCCTCGGCCCTTCCTGGAATCGGTTATAGCAATTCTATGTGCTTATAATAAGGAATTAAGGCTTCTGGGAGTCCGTGGGGCAAAATGCGGGGAACCAGGAGGGCGTGGCGGGTAGGCACCCATGTACGCACAACCACCTCATGGTGGTAAGAAGTTTGACACCCGGCTCAGGTCCCTCGGCATTTCCTGGAATCCGCTAGAGCAATTCTAGGTGCTTATAATAAGGAATTAAGGCCTCTGGGGGTCCGTGGAGCAAAATGCGCGGAACCAAGAGGGCGTGGCGGGTAGGCACCCATGTACGCACAACCAACTCATGGTGGTAAGAAGTTTGACACCCAGCCCAGGTCCCTTGGCATTTCCTGGAATCCGCTAGAGCAATTCTAGGTGCTTATAATAAGGAATTAAGGCCTCTGGGGGTCCGTGGGGCAAAATGCGGGGAACCAGGAGGGCGTGGCGGGTAGGCACCCATGTACGCACAACCACCTCATGGTGGTAAGAAGTTTGACACCCGGCCCAGGTCACTCGGCCCTTCCTGGAATCCGCTATAGCAATTCTAGATGCTTATAATAAGGAATTAAGGCCTCTGGGGATCCGGGGGGCAAAATGTGGGGAACGAGAAGGGCGTGGCGGGTAGGCACCCATGTACGCACAACCACCTCACGGTGGTAAGAAGTTTGACACCCGGCCCAGGTCCCTCGGCTCTTCCTGGAATCCGTTATAGCAATTCTAGGTGCTTATAATAAGGAATTAAGGCCTCTGGGGGTCCGTGGGGCAAAATGCAGGGAACCAGGAGGGCGTGGCGGGTAGGCACCCATGTACGCACAACCACCTCATGGTGGTAAGAAGTTTGACACCCGGCTCAGGTCCCTCGGCATTTCCTGGAATCCGCTAGAGCAATTCTAGGTGCTTATATTAAGGAAACAAGGCCTCTGGGGATCAGTGGGGCAAAATGCGGGGAACCAGGAGGGCGTGGCGGGTAGGCACCCATGTACGCACAACCAACTCATGGTGGTAAGAAGTTTGACACCCAGTCCAGATCCCTCGGCCCTTCCTGGAATCGGTTATAGCAATTCTATGTGCTTATATTAAGGAAATAAGGCCTCTGGGGACCGTGGGGCAAATTGCGGGGAACCAGGAGGGCGTGGCGGGTAGGCACCCATGTAAGCACAACCACCTTATGGTGGTAAAATGTTTGACCCCCGGCTCAGGTCCCTCGGCTTTTCCTGGAATCCGTTATAGCAATTCTAGGTGCTTATAATAAAGAATTAAGGCCTCTGGGGGACCGTGGGGCAAAATGCAGGGAACCAGGAGGGCGTGGCGGGTAGGCACCCATGTACGCCCAACCCACTCATGGTGGTAAGAAGTTTGACACCCGGCCCAGGTCCCTCGGCTCTTCCTGGAATCCGCTACAGCAATTCTAGGCGCTTATTATAAGGAATTAAGGCCTCTGGGGAACCGTGGGGCAAAATGCGGGGAACCAGGAGGGCGTGGCAAGTAGGCACCAATGTACGCATAACCACCTCATGGTGGTAAGAAGTTTGACACCCAGCCCAGGTCCCTCGACTTTTCCTGGAATCAGTTATAGCAATTCTAGGTGCTTATTATAAGAAATTAAGGCCTCTGGGGGTCCGTGGGGCAAAATGCGGGGAACCAGGAGGGCGTGGCGGGTAGGCACCCATGTACGCACAACCACCTCATGGTGGTAAGAAGTTTGACACCCGGCCCAGGTCCCTCGGCCCTTCCTGGAATCCGCTATAGCAATTCTAGGTGCTTATAATAAGGAATTAAGGCCTCTGCGTGTCCGTGGGGCAAAATGTGGGGAACGAGAAGGGCGTGGCGGGTAGGCACCCATGTACGCACAACCACCTCATTGTGGTAAAAAGTTTGACACCCGGCTCAGGTCCCTCGGCATTTCCTGGAATCCGCTAGAGCAATTCTAGGTGCTTATATTAAGGAAACAAGGCCTTTGGGGATCCGTGGGGCAAAATGCGGGGAACCAGGAGGGCGTGGCGGGTAGGCACCCATGTACGCACAACCAACTCATGGTGGTAAGAAGTTTGACACCCGGCCCAGGTCCCTCGGCCCATCCTGGAATCCGCTATAGCAATTCTAGGTGCTTATAATAAGGAAATAAGGCCTCTGGGGATCCATGGGGCAAATTGCGGGGAACCAGGAGGGCGTGGCGGGTAGGCACCCATGTACGCACAACCACCTCATAGTGGTAAGAAGTTTGACACCCGGCCCAGGTCCCTCGGCATTTCCTGGATTTCGCTAGAGCAATTCTAAGTGCTTATATTAAGGAAATAAGGCCTCTGGGGATCCGTGGGGCAAATTGCGGGGAACCAGGAGGGCGTGGCGGGTAGGCACCCATGTACGCACAACTACCTCATGGTGGTAAGAAGTCTGACAACCAGCCCAGGTCCCTCGGCCCTTCCTGGAATCGGTTATAGCAATTCTATGTGCTTATAATAAGGAGTTAAGGCGTCTGGGGGTCTGTGGGGCAAAATGCGGGGAACCAGGAGGGCGTGGCGGGGAGGCACCCATGTACGCACAACCACTTCATGGTGGAAAGAAGTTTGACACCCGGCCCAGGTCCCTCGGCCCTTCCTGGAATCCGCTATAGCAATTCTAGGTGCTTATAATAAGGAATTAAGGCCTCTGGGTGTCCGTGGGGCAAAATGTGGGGAACGAGAAGGGCGTGGCGGGTAGGCACCCATGTACGCACAACCACCTCATTGTGGTAAAAAGTTTGACACCCGGCTCAGGTCCCTCGGCATTTCCTGGAATCCGCTAGAGCAATTCTAGGTGCTTATATTAAGGAAACAAGGCCTCTGGGGATCCGTGGGGCAAAATGCGGGGAACCAAGAGGGCGTGGCGGGTAGGCACCCATGTACGCACAACCAACTCATGGTGGTAAGAAGTTTGACACCCAGCCCAGGTCCCTCGGCCCTTCCTGGAATCGGTTATAGCAATTCTATGTGCTTATAATAAGGAATTAAGGCTTCTGGGAGTCCGTGGGGCAAAATGCGGGGAACCAGGAGGGCGTGGCGGGTAGGCACCCAAGTACGCACAACCACCTCATGGTGGTAAGAAGTTTGACACCCGGCTCAGGTCCCTCGGCATTTCCTGGAATCCGCTAGAGCAATTCTAGGTGCTTATAATAAGGAATTAAGGCCTCTGGGGGTCCGTGGGGCAAAATGCGCGGAACCAAGAGGGCGTGGCGGGTAGGCACCCATGTACGCACAACCAACTCATGGTGGTAAGAAGTTTGACACCCAGCTCAGGTCCCTCGGCATTTCCTGGAATCCGCTAGAGCAATTCTAGGTGCTTATAATAAGGAATTAAGGCCTCTGGGGGTCCGTGGGGCAAAATGCGGGGAACCAGGAGGGCGTGGCGGGTAGGCACCCATGTACGCACAACCACCTCATGGTGGTAAGAAGTTTGACACCCGGCCCAGGTCACTCGGCCCTTCCTGGAATCCGCTATAGCAATTCTAGATGCTTATAATAAGGAATTAAGGCCTCTGGGGATCCGGGGGGCAAAATGTGGGGAACGAGAAGGGCGTGGCGGGTAGGCACCCATGTACGCACAACCACCTCACGGTGGTAAGAAGTTTGACACCCGGCCCAGGTCCCTCGGCTCTTCCTGGAATCCGTTATAGCAATTCTAGGTGCTTATAATAAGGAATTAAGGCCTCTGGGGGTCCGTGGGGCAAAATGCGGGGAACCAGGAGGGCGTGGCGGGTAGGCACCCATGTACGCACAACCACCTCATGGTGGTAAGAAGTTTGACACCCGGCTCAGGTCCCTCGGCATTTCCTGGAATCCGCTAGAGCAATTCTAGGTGCTTATATTAAGGAAACAAGGCCTCTGGGGATCAGTGGGGCAAAATGCGGGGAACCAGGAGGGCGTGGCGGGTAGGCACCCATGTACGCACAACCAACTCATGGTGGTAAGAAGTTTGACACCCAGTCCAGATCCCTCGGCCCTTCCTGGAATCGGTTATAGCAATTCTATGTGCTTATATTAAGGAAATAAGGCCTCTGGGGACCGTGGGGCAAATTGCGGGGAACCAGGAGGGCGTGGCGGGTAGGCACCCATGTACGCACAACCACCTCATGGTGGTAAAAAGTCTGACACCCAGCCCAGGTCCCTCGGCCCTTCCTGGAATCCGCTAGAGCAATTCTAAGTGCTTATATTAAGGAATTAAAGCCTCTGGGGATCCGTGGGGCAAAATGCGGGGAACCAAGAGGGCGTGGCGGGTAGGCACCCATGTACGCACAACCACCTCATGGTGGTAAGAAGTTTGACACCCGGCCCAGGTCCCTCGGCCCTTCCTGGAATTCGCTATAGCAATTCTAGGTGCTTATAATAAGGAATTAAGGCCTCTGGGAGTCCGTGGGGCAAAATGCGGGGAACCAGGAGGGCGTGACGGGTAGGCACCCATGTACGTACAACCACCTCATGGTGGTAAGAAGTTTGACACCCGGCCCAGGTCCCTCGGCCCTTCCTGGAATCCGCTATAGCAATTCTAGGTGCTTATAATAAGGAATTAAGGCCTCTGGGGATCCGGGGGGCAAAATGTGGGGAACAAGAAGGGCGTGGCGGGTAGGCACCCATGTACGCACAACCACCTCATGGTGGTAAAAAGTATGACACCCGGCCCAGGTCCCTCGGCTCTTCCTGGAATACGTTATAGCAATTCTAGGTGCTTATATTAAGGAAATAAGGCCTCTGGGGACCGTGGGGCAAATTGCGGGGAACCAGGAGGGCGTGGCGGGTAGGCACCCATGTACGCACAACCACCTCATGGTGGTAAAAAGTCTGACACCCAGCCCAGGTCCCTCGGCCCTTCCTGGAATCCGCTAGAGCAATTCTAAGTGCTTATATTAAGGAATTAAAGCCTCTGGGGATCCGTGGGGCAAAATGCGGGGAACCAAGAGGGCGTGGCGGGTAGGCACCCATGTACGCACAACCACCTCATGGTGGTAAGAAGTTTGACACCCGGCCCAGGTCCCTCGGCCCTTCCTGGAATTCGCTATAGCAATTCTAGGTGCTTATAATAAGGAATTAAGGCCTCTGGGAGTCCGTGGGGCAAAATGCGGGGAACCAGGAGGGCGTGACGGGTAGGCACCCATGTACGTACAACCACCTCATGGTGGTAAGAAGTTTGACACCCGGCCCAGGTCCCTCGGCCCTTCCTGGAATCCGCTATAGCAATTCTAGGTGCTTATAATAAGGAATTAAGGCCTCTGGGGATCCGGGGGGCAAAATGTGGGGAACAAGAAGGGCGTGGCGGGTAGGCACCCATGTACGCACAACCACCTCATGGTGGTAAAAAGTATGACACCCGGCCCAGGTCCCTCGGCTCTTCCTGGAATACGTTATAGCAATTCTAGGTGCTTATATTAAGGAAACAAGTCCTCTGGGGATCCGTGGGGCAAATTGCGGGGAACCAGGAGGGCGTGGCGGGTAGGCACCCATGTATGCACAACCACCTCATGGTGGTAAGAAGTCTGACACCCAGCCCAGATCCCTCAGCCCTTCCTGGAATCCGCTATAGCAATTCTAGGTGCTTATAATAAGGAATTAAGGCCTCTGGGGATCCGCGGGGCAAAATGTGGGGAACGAGAAGGGCGTGGCGTGTAGGCATCCATGTACGCACAACCACCTCATGGTGGTAAGAAGTTTGACACCCGGCCCAGGTCCCTCGGCCCTTCCTGGAATCCGCTATAGCAATTCTAGGTGCTTATAATAAGGAATTAAGGCCTCTGGGTGTCCGTGGGGCAAAATGTGGGGAACGAGAAGGGCGTGGCGGGTAGGCACCCATGTACGCACAACCACCTCATTGTGGTAAAAAGTTTGACACCCGGCTCAGGTCCCTCAGCATTTCCTGGAATCCGCTAGAGCAATTCTAGGTGCTTATATTAAGGAAACAAGGCCTCTGGGGATCCGTGGGGCAAAATGCGGGGAACCAGGAGGGCGTGGCGGGTAGGCACCCATGTACGCACAACCAACTCATGGTGGTAAGAAGTTTGACACCCAGCCCAGGTCCCTCGGCCCTTCCTGGAATCGGTTATAGCAATTCTATGTGCTTATAATAAGGAATTAAGGCTTCTGGGAGTCCGTGGGGCAAAATGCAGGGAACCAGGAGGGCGTGGCGGGTAGGCACCCATGTACGCACAACCACCTCATGGTGGTAAGAAGTTTGACACCCGGCTCAGGTCCCTCGGCATTTCCTGGAATCCGCTAGAGCAATTCTAGGTGCTTATAATAAGGAATTAAGGCCTCTGGGGGTCCGTGGGGCAAAATGCGCGGAACCAAGAGGGCGTGGCGGGTAGGCACCCATGTACGCACAACCAACTCATGGTGGTAAGAAGTTTGACACCCAGCCCAGGTCCCTCGGCATTTCCTGGAATCCGCTAGAGCAATTCTAGGTGCTTATAATAAGGAATTAAGGCCTCTGGGGGTCCGTGGGGCAAAATGCGGGGAACCAGGAGGGCGTGGCGGGTAGGCACCCATGTACGCACAACCACCTCATGGTGGTAAGAAGTTTGACACCCGGCCCAGGTCACTCGGCCCTTCCTGGAATCCGCTATAGCAATTCTAGATGCTTATAATAAGGAATTAAGGCCTCTGGGGATCCGGGGGGCAAAATGTGGGGAACGAGAAGGGCGTGGCGGGTAGGCACCCATGTACGCACAACCACCTCACGGTGGTAAGAAGTTTGACACCCGGCCCAGGTCCCTCGGCCCTTCCTGGAATTCGCTATAGCAATTCTAGGTGCTTATAATAAGGAATTAAGGCCTCTGGAAGTCCGTGGGGCAAAATGCGGGGAACCAGGAGGGCGTGGCGGGTAGGCACCCATGTACGCACAACCACCTCATGGTGGTAAGAAGTTTGACACCCGGCCCAGGTCCCTCGGCATTTCCTGGAATCCGCTAGAGCAATTCTAGGTGCTTATATTAAGGAAACAAGGCCTCTGGGGATCCGGGGGGCAAAATGTGGGGAACAAGAAGGGCGTGGCGGGTAGGCACCCATGTACGCACAACCACCTCATGGTGGTAAAAAGTATGACACCCGGCCCAGGTCCCTCGGCTCTTCCTGGAATCGGTTATAGCAATTCTAGGTGCTTATATTAAGGAAACAAGTCCTCTGGGGATCCGTGGGGCAAATTGCGGGGAACCAGGAGGGCGTGGCGGGTAGGCACCCATGTATGCACAACCACCTCATGGTGGTAAGAAGTCTGACACCCAGCCCAGATCCCTCAGCCCTTCCTGGAATCCGCTATAGCAATTCTAGGTGCTTATAATAAGGAATTAAGGCCTCTGGGGATCCGCGGGGCAAAATGTGGGGAACGAGAAGGGCGTGGCGTGTAGGCATCCATGTACGCACAACCACCTCATGGTGGTAAGAAGTTTGACACCCGGCCCAGGTCCCTCGGCCCTTCCTGGAATTCGCTATAGCAATTCTAGGTGCTTATAATAAGGAATTAAGGCCTCTGGGTGTCCGTGGGGCAAAATGTGGGGAACGAGAAGGGCGTGGCGGGTAGGCACCCATGTACGCACAACCACCTCATTGTGGTAAAAAGTTTGACACCCGGCTCAGGTCCCTCGGCATTTCCTGGAATCCGCTAGAGCAATTCTAGGTGCTTATATTAAGGAAACAAGGCCTCTGGGGATCCGTGGGGCAAAATGCGGGGAACCAGGAGGGCGTGGCGGGTAGGCACCCATGTACGCACAACCAACTCATGGTGGTAAGAAGTTTGACACCCAGCCCAGGTCCCTCGGCCCTTCCTGGAATCGGTTATAGCAATTCTATGTGCTTATAATAAGGAATTAAGGCTTCTGGGAGTCCGTGGGGCAAAATGCAGGGAACCAGGAGGGCGTGGCGGGTAGGCACCCATGTACGCACAACCACCTCATGGTGGTTAGAAGTTTGACACCCGGCTCAGGTCCCTCGGCATTTCCTGGAATCCGCTAGAGCAATTCTAGGTGCTTATAATAAGGAATTAAGGCCTCTGGGGGTCCGTGGGGCAAAATGCGCGGAACCAAGAGGGCGTGGCGGGTAGGCACCCATGTACGCACAACCAACTCATGGTGGTAAGAAGTTTGACACCCAGCCCAGGTCCCTCGGCATTTCCTGGAATCCGCTAGAGCAATTCTAGGTGCTTATAATAAGGAATTAAGGCCTCTGGGGGTCCGTGGGGCAAAATGCGGGGAACCAGGAGGGCGTGGCGGGTAGGCACCCATGTACGCACAACCACCTCATGGTGGTAAGAAGTTTGACACCCGGCCCAGGTCACTCGGCCCTTCCTGGAATCCGCTATAGCAATTCTAGATGCTTATAATAAGGAATTAAGGCCTCTGGGGATCCGGGGGGCAAAATGTGGGGAACGAGAAGGGCGTGGCGGGTAGGCACCCATGTACACACAACCACCTCACGGTGGTAAGAAGTTTGACACCCGGCCCAGGTCCCTCGGCTCTTCCTGGAATCCGTTATAGCAATTCTAGGTGCTTATAATAAGGAATTAAGGCCTCTGGGGGTCCGTGGGGCAAAATGCGGGGAACCAGGAGGGCGTGGCGGGTAGGCACCCATGTACGCACAACCACCTCATGGTGGTAAGAAGTTTGACACCCGGCTCAGGTCCCTCGGCATTTCCTGGAATCCGCTAGAGCAATTCTAGGTGCTTATATTAAGGAAACAAGGCCTCTGGGGATCAGTGGGGCAAAATGCGGGGAACCAGGAGGGCGTGGCGGGTAGGCACCCATGTACGCACAACCAACTCATGGTGGTAAGAAGTTTGACACCCAGTCCAGATCCCTCGGCCCTTTCTGGAATCGGTTATAGCAATTCTATGTGCTTATATTAAGGAAATAAGGCCTCTGGGGACCGTGGGGCAAATTGCGGGGAACCAGGAGGGCGTGGCGGGTAGGCACCCATGTACGCACAACCACCTCATGGTGGTAAAAAGTCTGACACCCAGCCCAGGTCCCTCGGCCCTTCCTGGAATCCGCTAGAGCAATTCTAAGTGCTTATATTAAGGAATTAAAGCCTCTGGGGATCCGTGGGGCAAAATGCGGGGAACCAAGAGGGCGTGGCGGGTAGGCACCCATGTACGCACAACCACCTCATGGTGGTAAGAAGTTTGACACCCGGCCCAGGTCCCTCGGCCCTTCCTGGAATTCGCTATAGCAATTCTAGGTGCTTATAATAAGGAATTAAGGCCTCTGGGAGTCCGTGGGGCAAAATGCGGGGAACCAGGAGGGCGTGACGGGTAGGCACCCATGTACGTACAACCACCTCATGGTGGTAAGAAGTTTGACACCCGGCCCAGGTCCCTCGGCCCTTCCTGGAATCCGCTATAGCAATTCTAGGTGCTTATAATAAGGAATTAAGGCCTCTGGGGATCCGGGGGGCAAAATGTGGGGAACAAGAAGGGCGTGGCGGGTAGGCACCCATGTACGCACAACCACCTCATGGTGGTAAAAAGTATGACACCCGGCCCAGTTCCCTCGGCTCTTCCTGGAATACGTTATAGCAATTCTAGGTGCTTATATTAAGGAAACAAGGCCTCTGGGGATCCGTGGGGCAAATTGCGGGGAACCAGGAGGGCGTGGCGGGTAGGCACCCATGTATGCACAACCACCTCATGGTGGTAAGAAGTCTGACACCCAGCCCAGATCCCTCAGCCCTTCCTGGAATCAGCTATAGCAATTCTAGGTGCTTATAATAAGGAATTAAGGCCTCTGGGGATCCGCGGGGCAAAATGTGGGGAACGAGAAGGGCGTGGCGTGTAGGCATCCATGTACGCACAACCACCTCATGGTGGTAAGAAGTTTGACACCCGGCCAGGTCCCTCGGCCCTTCCTGGAATCCGCTATAGCAATTCTAGGTGCTTATAATAAGGAATTAAGGCCTCTGGGGGTCCGTGGGGCAAAATGCGGGGAACCAGGAGGGCGTGGCGGGTAGGCACCCATGTACGCACAACCAACTCATGGTGGTAAGAAGTTTGACACCCAGCCCAGGTTCCTCGGCATTTCCTGGAATCCGCGAAAGCAATTCTAGGTGCTTATATTAAGGAAATAAGGCCTCTGGGGATCCGTGGGGCAAATTGCGGGGAACCAGGAGGGCGTGGCGGGTAGGCACTCATGGACGCACAAGTACCTCATGGTGGTAAGAAGTTTGACACCCGGCCAGGTCCCTCGGCTCTTCCTGGAATCCGTTATAGCAATTCTAGGTGCTTATAATAAGGAATTAAGGCCTCTGGGGGTCCGTGGGGCAAAATGCGGGGAACCAGGAGGGCGCGGCGGGTAGGCACCCATGTACGCACAACCACCTCATGGTGGTAAGAGGTTTGACACCCGGCTCAGGTCCCTCGGCATTTCCTGGAATCCGCTAGAGCAATTCTAGGTGCTTATATTAAGGAAACAAGGCCTCTGGGGATCCGTGGGGCAAAATGCGGGGAACCAGGAGGGCGTGGCGGGTAGGCACCAATGTACGCACAACCAACTCATGGTGGTAAGAAGTTTGACACCCAGCCCAGGTCCCTCGGCATTTCCTGGAATCCGCTAGAGCAATTCTAGGTGCTTATATTAAGGAAATAAGGCCTCTGGGGACCGTGGGGCAAATTGCGGGGAACCAGGAGGGCGTGGCGGGTAGGCACCCGCGTACGCACAACCACCTCATGGTGGTAAGAAGTCTGACACCCAGCCCAGGTCCCTCGGCCCTTCCTGGAATCCGGTAGAGCAATTCTAAGTGCTTATATTAAGGAATTAAAGCCTCTGGGGATCCGTGAGGCAAAATGCGGGGAACCAGGAGGCCGTGGCGGGTAGTCACCCATGTACGCACAACCACCTCATGGTGGTAAGAAGTTTGACACCCGGCCCAGGTCCCTCGGCACTTCCTGGAATTCGCTATAGCAATTCTAGGTGCTTATAATAAGGAATTAAGGCCTCTGGGGGTCCGTGGGGCAAAATGCGGGAAACCAGGAGGGCGTGGCGGGTAGGCACCCATGTACGCACAACCACCTCATGGTGGTAAGAAGTTTGACACCCGGCCCAGGTCCCTCGGCCCTTCCTGGAATCCGCTATAGCAATTCTAGGTGCTTATAATAAGGAATTAAGGCCTCTGGGGATCCGGGGGGTAAAATGTGGGGAACGAGAAGGGCGTGGCGGGTAGGCACCCATGTACGCACAACCACCTCATGGTGGTAAGAAGTTTGACACCCGGCCCAGGTCCCTCGGCTCTTCCTGGAATCCGTTATAGCAATTCTAGGTGCTTATAATAAGGAATTAAGGCCTCTGGGGGTCCGTGGGGCAAAATGCGGGGAACCAGGAGGGCGTGGCGGGTAGGTACCCATGTACGCACAACCACCTCATGGTGGTAAGAAGTTTGACACCCGGCTCAGGTCCCTAGGCATTTCCTGGAATCCGCTAGAGCAATTCTAGGTGCTTATATTAAGGAAACGAGGCCTCTGGGGATCCGTGGGGCAATATGCGGGGAACCAGGAGAGCGTGGCGGGTAGGCACCCATGTACGCACAACCAACTCATGGTGGTAAGATGTTTGACACACAGCCCAGGTCCCTCGGCCCTTCCTGGAATCGGTTATAGCAATTCTATGTGCTTATATTAAGGAAATAAGGCCTCTGCGGACCGTGGGGCAAATTGCGGGGAACCAGGAGGGCGTGGCGGGTAGGCACCCATGTACGCACAACCACCTCATGGTGGTAAGAAGTCTGACACCCAGCCCAGGTCCCTCGGCCCTTCCTGGAATCCGCTAGAGCAATTCTAAGTGCTTATATTAAGGAATTAAAGCCTCTGGGGATTCGTGGGGCAAAATGCGGGGAACCAAGAGGGCGTGGCGGGTAGGCACCCATGTACGCACAACCACCTCATGGTGGTAAGAAGTTTGACACCCGGCCCAGGTCCCTCGGCCCTTCCTGGAATTCGCTATAGCAATTCTAGGTGCTTATAATAAGGAATTAAGGCCTCTGGGGGTCCGTAGGGCAAAATGCGGGGAACCAGGAGGGCGTGGCGGGTAGGCACCCATGTAAGCACAACCACCTTATGGTGGTAAAATGTTTGACCCCCGGCTCAGGTCCCTCGGCTTTCCCTGGAATCCGTTATAGCAATTCAAGGTGCTTATAATAAAGAATTAAGGCCTCTGGGGGACCGTGGGGCAAAATGCGGGGAACCAGGAGGGCGTGGCGGGTAGGCACCCATGTACGCCCAACCCCCTCATGGTGGTAAGAAGTTTGACACCCGGCCCAGGTCCCTCGGCTCTTCCTGGAATCCGCTATAGCAATTCTAGGTGCTTGTAATAAGGAATTAAAGCCTCTGGGTGTTCGTGGGGCAAAATGCGGGGAACCAGGAGGGCGTGGCGGATAGGCACGCATGTACGCACAACCACCTCATGGTGGTAAGAAGTTTGACACCCGGCCCAGGTCCCTCGGCTTTTCCTGGAATCCGCTACAGCAATTCTAGGCGCTTATTATAAGGAATTAAGGCCTCTGGGGAACCGTGGGGCAAAATGCGGGGAACCAGGAGGGCGTGGCAAGTAGGCACCAATGTACGCATAACCACCTTATGGTGGTAAGAAGTTTGACACCCAGCCCAGGTCCCTCGACTTTTCCTGGAATCAGTTATAGCAATTCTAGGTGCTTATTATAAGAAATTTAGGCCTCTGGGGGTCCGTGGGGCAAAATGCGGGGAACCAGGAGGGCGTGGCGGGTAGGCACCCATGTACGCACAACCACCTCATGGTGGTAAGAAGTTTGACACCCGGCCCAGGTCCCTCGGCCCTTCCTGGAATCCGCTATAGCAATTCTAGGTGCTTATAATAAGGAATTAAGGCCTCTGGGTGTCCGTGGGGCAAAATGTGGGGAACGAGAAGGGCGTGGCGGGTAGGCACCCATGTACGCACAACCACCTCATTGTGGTAAAAAGTTTGACACCCGGCTCAGGTCCCTCGGCATTTCCTGGAATCCGCTAGAGCAATTCTAGGTGCTTATATTAAGGAAACAAGGCCTCTGGGGATCCGTGGGGCAAAATGCGGGGAACCAGGAGGGCGTGGCGGGTAGGCACCCATGTACGCACAACCAACTCATGGTGGTAAGAAGTTTGACACCCAGCCCAGGTCCCTCGGCCCTTCCTGGAATCGGTTATAGCAATTCTATGTGCTTATAATAAGGAATTAAGGCTTCTGGGAGTCCGTGGGGCAAAATGCGGGGAACCAGGAGGGCGTGGCGGGTAGGCACCCATGTACGCACAACCACCTCATGGTGGTAAGAAGTTTGACACCCGGCTCAGGTCCCTCGGCATTTCCTGGAATCCGCTAGAGCAATTCTAGGTGCTTATAATAAGGAATTAAGGCCTCTGGGGGTCCGTGGAGCAAAATGCGCGGAACCAAGAGGGCGTGGCGGGTAGGCACCCATGTACGCACAACCAACTCATGGTGGTAAGAAGTTTGACACCCAGCCCAGGTCCCTCGGCATTTCCTGGAATCCGCTAGAGCAATTCTAGGTGCTTATAATAAGGAATTAAGGCCTCTGGGGGTCCGTGGGGCAAAATGCGGGGAACCAGGAGGGCGTGGCGGGTAGGCACCCATGTACGCACAACCACCTCATGGTGGTAAGAAGTTTGACACCCGGCCCAGGTCACTCGGCCCTTCCTGGAATCCGCTATAGCAATTCTAGATGCTTATAATAAGGAATTAAGGCCTCTGGGGATCCGGGGGGCAAAATGTGGGGAACGAGAAGGGCGTGGCGGGTAGGCACCCATGTACGCACAACCACCTCACGGTGGTAAGAAGTTTGACACCCGGCCCAGGTCCCTCGGCTCTTCCTGGAATCCGTTATAGCAATTCTAGGTGCTTATAATAAGGAATTAAGGCCTCTGGGGGTCCGTGGGGCAAAATGCAGGGAACCAGGAGGGCGTGGCGGGTAGGCACCCATGTACGCACAACCACCTCATGGTGGTAAGAAGTTTGACACCCGGCTCAGGTCCCTCGGCATTTCCTGGAATCCGCTAGAGCAATTCTAGGTGCTTATATTAAGGAAACAAGGCCTCTGGGGATCAGTGGGGCAAAATGCGGGGAACCAGGAGGGAGTGGCGGGTAGGCACCCATGTACGCACAACCAACTCATGGTGGTAAGAAGTTTGACACCCAGTCCAGATCCCTCGGCCCTTCCTGGAATCGGTTATAGCAATTCTATGTGCTTATATTAAGGAAATAAGGCCTCTGGGGACCGTGGGGCAAATTGCGGGGAACCAGGAGGGCGTGGCGGGTAGGCACCCATGTAAGCACAACCACCTTATGGTGGTAAAATGTTTGACCCCCGGCTCAGGTCCCTCGGCTTTTCCTGGAATCCGTTATAGCAATTCTAGGTGCTTATAATAAAGAATTAAGGCCTCTGGGGGACCGTGGGGCAAAATGCAGGGAACCAGGAGGGCGTGGCGGGTAGGCACCCATGTACGCCCAACCCACTCATGGTGGTAAGAAGTTTGACACCCGGCCCAGGTCCCTCGGCTCTTCCTGGAATCCGCTACAGCAATTCTAGGCGCTTATTATAAGGAATTAAGGCCTCTGGGGAACCGTGGGGCAAAATGCGGGGAACCAGGAGGGCGTGGCAAGTAGGCACCAATGTACGCATAACCACCTCATGGTGGTAAGAAGTTTGACACCCAGCCCAGGTCCCTCGACTTTTCCTGGAATCAGTTATAGCAATTCTAGGTGCTTATTATAAGAAATTAAGGCCTCTGGGGGTCCGTGGGGCAAAATGCGGGGAACCAGGAGGGCGTGGCGGGTAGGCACCCATGTACGCACAACCACCTCATGGTGGTAAGAAGTTTGACACCCGGCCCAGGTCCCTCGGCCCTTCCTGGAATCCGCTATAGCAATTCTAGGTGCTTATAATAAGGAATTAAGGCCTCTGCGTGTCCGTGGGGCAAAATGTGGGGAACGAGAAGGGCGTGGCGGGTAGGCACCCATGTACGCACAACCACCTCATTGTGGTAAAAAGTTTGACACCCGGCTCAGGTCCCTCGGCATTTCCTGGAATCCGCTAGAACAATTCTAGGTGCTTATATTAAGGAAACAAGGCCTCTGGGGATCCGTGGGGCAAAATGCGGGGAACCAGGAGGGCGTGGCGGGTAGGCACCCATGTACGCACAACCAACTCATGGTGGTAAGAAGTTTGACACCCGGCCCAGGTCCCTCGGCCCTTCCTGGAATCCGCTATAGCAATTCTAGGTGCTTATAATAAGGAAATAAGGCCTCTGGGGATCCATGGGGCAAATTGCGGGGAACCAGGAGGGCGTGGCGGGTAGGCACCCATGTACGCACAACCACCTCATAGTGGTAAGAAGTTTGACACCCGGACCAGGTCCCTCGGCATTTCCTGGATTTCGCTAGAGCAATTCTAAGTGCTTATATTAAGGAAATAAGGCCTCTGGGGATCCGTGGGGCAAATTGCGGGGAACCAGGAGGGCGTGGCGGGTAGGCACCCATGTACGCACAACTACCTCATGGTGGTAAGAAGTCTGACAACCAGCCCAGGTCCCTCGGCCCTTCCTGGAATCGGTTATAGCAATTCTATGTGCTTATAATAAGGAGTTAAGGCGTCTGGGGGTCTGTGGGGCAAAATGCGGGGAACCAGGAGGGCGTGGCGGGGAGGCACCCATGTACGCACAACCACTTCATGGTGGAAAGAAGTTTGACACCCGGCCCAGGTCCCTCGGCCCTTCCTGGAATCCGCTATAGCAATTCTAGGTGCTTATAATAAGGAATTAAGGCCTCTGGGTGTCCGTGGGGCAAAATGTGGGGAACGAGAAGGGCGTGGCGGGTAGGCACCCATGTACGCACAACCACCTCATTGTGGTAAAAAGTTTGACACCCGGCTCAGGTCCCTCGGCATTTCCTGGAATCCGCTAGAGCAATTCTAGGTGCTTATATTAAGGAAACAAGGCCTCTGGGGTTCCGTGGGGCAAAATGCGGGGAACCAGGAGGGCGTGGCGGGTAGGCACCCATGTACGCACAACCAACTCATGGTGGTAAGAAGTTTGACACCCAGCCCAGGTCCCTCGGCCCTTCCTGGAATTCGCTATAGCAATTCTAGGTGCTTATAATAAGGAATTAAGGCCTCTGGGAGTCCGTGGGGCAAAATGCGGGGAACCAGGAGGGCGTGACGGGTAGGCACCCATGTACGTACAACCACCTCATGGTGGTAAGAAGTTTGACACCCGGCCCAGGTCCCTCGGCCCTTCCTGGAATCCGCTATAGCAATTCTAGGTGCTTATAATAAGGAATTAAGGCCTCTGGGGATCCGGGGGGCAAAATGTGGGGAACAAGAAGGGCGTGGCGGGTAGGCACCCATGTACGCACAACCACCTCATGGTGGTAAAAAGTATGACACCCGGCCCAGGTCCCTCGGCTCTTCCTGGAATACGTTATAGCAATTCTAGGTGCTTATATTAAGGAAACAAGGCCTCTGGGGATCCGTGGGGCAAATTGCGGGGAACCAGGAGGGCGTGGCGGGTAGGCACCCATGTATGCACAACCACCTCATGGTGGTAAGAAGTCTGACACCCAGCCCAGATCCCTCAGCCCTTCCTGGAATCCGCTATAGCAATTCTAGGTGCTTATAATAAGGAATTAAGGCCTCTGGGGATCCGCGGGGCAAAATGTGGGGAACGAGAAGGGCGTGGCGTGTAGGCATCCATGTACGCACAACCACCTCATGGTGGTAAGAAGTTTGACACCCGGCCCAGGTCCCTCGGCCCTTCCTGGAATCCGCTATAGCAATTCTAGGTGCTTATAATAAGGAATTAAGGCCTCTGGGGGTCCGTGGGGCAAAATGCGGGGAACCAGGAGGGCGTGGCGGGTAGGCACCCATGTACGCACAACCAACTCATGCTGGTAAGAAGTTTGACACCCAGCCCAGGTTCCTCGGCATTTCCTGGAATCCGCGAAAGCAATTCTAGGTGCTTATATTAAGGAAATAAGGCCTCTGGGGATCCGTGGGGCAAATTGCGGGGAACCAGGAAAGCGTGGCGGGTAGGCACTCATGGACGCACAAGTACCTCATGGTGGTAAGAAGTTTGACACCCGGCCAGGTCCCTCGGCTCTTCCTGGAATCCGTTATAGCAATTCTAGGTGCTTATAATAAGGAATTAAGGCCTCTGGGGGTCCGTGGGGCAAAATGCGGGGAACCAGGAGGGCGCGGCGGGTAGGCACCCATGTACGCACAACCACCTCATGGTGGTAAGAGGTTTGACACCCGGCTCAGGTCCCTCGGCATTTCCTGGAATCCGCTAGAGCAATTCTAGGTGCTTATATTAAGGAAACAAGGCCTCTGGGGATCCGTGGGGCAAAATGCGGGGAACCAGGAGGGCGTGGCGGGTAGGCACCAATGTACGCACAACCAACTCATGGTGGTAAGAAGTTTGACACCCAGCCCAGGTCCCTCGGCATTTCCTGGAATCCGCTAGAGCAATTCTAGGTGCTTATATTAAGGAAATAAGGCCTCTGGGGACCGTGGGGCAAATTGCGGGGAACCAGGAAGGCGTGGCGGGTAGGCACCCGCGTACGCACAACCACCTCATGGTGGTAAGAAGTCTGACACCCAGCCCAGGTCCCTCGGCCCTTCCTGGAATCCGGTAGAGCAATTCTAAGTGCTTATATTAAGGAATTAAAGCCTCTGGGGATCCGTGAGGCAAAATGCGGGGAACCAGGAGGCCGTGGCGGGTAGTCACCCATGTACGCACAACCACCTCATGGTGGTAAGAAGTTTGACACCCGGCCCAGGTCCCTCGGCACTTCCTGGAATTCGCTATAGCAATTCTAGGTGCTTATAATAAGGAATTAAGGCCTCTGGGGGTCCGTGGGGCAAAATGCGGGAAACCAGGAGGGCGTGGCGGGTAGGCACCCATGTACGCACAACCACCTCATGGTGGTAAGAAGTTTGACACCCGGCCCAGGTCCCTCGGCCCTTCCTGGAATCCGCTATAGCAATTCTAGGTGCTTATAATAAGGAATTAAGGCCTCTGGGGATCCGGGGGGTAAAATGTGGGGAACGAGAAGGGCGTGGCGGGTAGGCACCCATGTACGCACAACCACCTCATGGTGGTAAGAAGTTTGACACCCGGCCCAGGTCCCTCGGCTCTTCCTGGAATCCGTTATAGCAATTCTAGGTGCTTATAATAAGGAATTAAGGCCTCTGGGGGTCCGTGGGTCAAAATGCGGGGAACCAGGAGGGCGTGGCGGGTAGGTACCCATGTACGCACAACCACCTCATGGTGGTAAGAAGTTTGACACCCGGCTCAGGTCCCTAGGCATTTCCTGGAATCCGCTAGAGCAATTCTAGGTGCTTATATTAAGGAAACGAGGCCTCTGGGGATCCGTGGGGCAATATGCGGGGAACCAGGAGAGCGTGGCGGGTAGGCACCCATGTACGCACAACCAACTCATGGTGGTAAGATGTTTGACACACAGCCCAGGTCCCTCGGCCCTTCCTGGAATCGGTTATAGCAATTCTATGTGCTTATATTAAGGAAATAAGGCCTCTGCGGACCGTGGGGCAAATTGCGGGGAACCAGGAGGGCGTGGCGGGTAGGCACCCATGTACGCACAACCACCTCATGGTGGTAAGAAGTCTGACACCCAGCCCAGGTCCCTCGGCCCTTCCTGGAATTCGCTATAGCAATTCTAGGTGCTTATAATAAGGAATTAAGGCCTCTTGGGGTCCGTAGGGCAAAATGCGGGGAACCAGGAGGGCGTGGCGGGTAGGCACCAATGTACGCACAACCAACTCATGGTGGTAAGAAGTTTGACACCCAGCCCAGGTCCCTCGGCATTTCCTGGAATCCGCTAGAGCAATTCTAGGTGCTTATATTAAGGAAATAAGGCCTCTGGGGACCGTGGGGCAAATTGCGGGGAACCAGGAGGGCGTGGCGGGTAGGCACCCGTGTACTCACAACCACCTCATGGTGGTAAGAAGTCTGACACCCAGCCCAGGTCCCTCGGCCCTTCCTGGAATCCGGTAGAGCAATTCTAAGTGCTTATATTAAGGAATTAAAGCCTCTGGGGATCCGTGAGGCAAAATGCGGGGAACCAGGAGGCCGTGGCGGGTAGTCACCCATGTACGCACAACCACCTCATGGTGGTAAGAAGTTTGACACCCGGCCCAGGTCCCTCGGCACTTCCTGGAATTCGCTATAGCAATTCTAGGTGCTTATAATAAGGAATTAAGGCCTCTGGGGGTCCGTGGGGCAAAATGCGGGAAACCAGAAGGGCGTGGCGGGTAGGCACCCATGTACGCACAACCACCTCATGGTGGTAAGAAGTTTGACACCCGGCCCAGGTCCCTCGGCCCTTCCTGGAATCCGCTATAGCAATTCTAGGTGCTTATAATAAGGAATTAAGGCCTCTGGGGATCCGGGGGGTAAAATGTGGGGAACGAGAAGGGCGTGGCGGGTAGGCACCCATGTACGCACAACCACCTCATGGTGGTAAGAAGTTTGACACCCGGCCCAGGTCCCTCGGCTCTTCCTGGAATTCGCTATAGCAATTTTAGGTGCTTATAATAAGGAATTAAGGCCTCTGGGGGTCCGTGGGGCAAAATGCGGGGAACCAGGAGGGCGTGGCGGGTAGGTACCCATGTACGCACAACCACCTCATGGTGGTAAGAAGTTTGACACCCGGCCCAGGTCCCTCGGCCCTTCCTGGAATTCGCTATAGCAATTCTAGGTGCTTATAATAAGGAATTAAGGCCTCTGGGAGTCCGTGGGGCAAAATGCGGGGAACCAGGAGGGCGTGGCTGGTAGGCACCCATGTACGCACAACCACCTCATGGTGGTAAGAAGTTTGACACCCGGCCCAGGTCCCTCGGCCCTTCCTGGAATCCGCTATAGCAATTCTAGGTGCTTATAATAAGGAAATAAGGCCTCTGCGGACCGTGGGGCAAATTGCGGGGAACCAGGAGGGCGTGGCGGGTAGGCACCCATGTACGCACAACCACCTCATGGTGGTAAGAAGTCTGACACCCAGCCCAGGTCCCTCGGCCCTTCCTGGAATCCGCTAGAGCAATTCTAAGTGCTTATATTAAGGAATTAAAGCCTCTGGGGATTCGTGGGGCAAAATGCGGGGAACCAAGAGGGCGTGGCGGGTAGGCACCCATGTACGCACAACCACCTCATGGTGGTAAGAAGTTTGACACCCGGCCCAGGTCCCTCGGCCCTTCCTGGAATTCGCTATAGCAATTCTAGGTGCTTATATTAAGGAAACGAGGCCTCTGGGGATCCGTGGGGCAATATGCGGGGAACCAGGAGAGCGTGGCGGGTAGGCACCCATGTACGCACAACCAACTCATGGTGGTAAGATGTTTGACACACAGCCCAGGTCCCTCGGCCCTTCCTGGAATCGGTTATAGCAATTCTATGTGCTTATATTAAGGAAATAAGGCCTCTGCGGACCGTGGGGCAAATTGCGGGGAACCAGGAGGGCGTGGCGGGTAGGCACCCATGTACGCACAACCACCTCATGGTGGTAAGAAGTCTGACACCCAGCCCAGGTCCCTCGGCCCTTCCTGGAATCCGCTAGAGCAATTCTAAGTGCTTATATTAAGGAATTAAAGCCTCTGGGGATTCGTGGGGCAAAATGCGGGGAACCAAGAGGGCGTGGCGGGTAGGCACCCATGTACGCACAACCACCTCATGGTGGTAAGAAGTTTGACACCCGGCCCAGGTCCCTCGGCCCTTCCTGGAATTCGCTATAGCAATTCTAGGTGCTTATAATAAGGAATTAAGGCCTCAGGGGGTCCGTGGGGCAAAATGCGGGGAACCAGGAGGGCGTGGCGGGTAGGCACCCATGTACGCACAACCACCTCATGGTGGTAAGAAGTTTGACACCCGGCTCAGGTCCCTCGGCATTTCCTGGAATCCGCTAGAGCAATTCTAGGTGCTTATATTAAGGAAACAAGGCCTCTGGGGATCCGTGGGGCAATATGCGGGGAACCAGGAGAGCGTGGCGGGTAGGCACCCATGTACGCACAACCAACTCATGGTGGTAAGATGTTTGACACACAGCCCAGGTCCCTCGGCCCTTCCTGGAATCGGTTATAGCAATTCTATGTGCTTATATTAAGGAAATAAGGCCTCTGCGGACCGTGGGGCAAATTGCGGGGAACCAGGAGGGCGTGGCGGGTAGGCACCCATGTACGCACAACCACCTCATGGTGGTAAGAAGTCTGACACCCAGCCCAGGTCCCTCGGCCCTTCCTGGAATCCGCTAGAGCAATTCTAAGTGCTTATATTAAGGAATTAAAGCCTCTGGGGATTCGTGGGGCAAAATGCGGGGAACCAAGAGGGCGTGGCGGGTAGGCACCCATGTACGCACAACCACCTCATGGTGGTAAGAAGTTTGACACCCGGCCCAGGTCCCTCGGCCCTTCCTGGAATTCGCTATAGCAATTCTAGGTGCTTATAATAAGGAATTAAGGCCTCTGGGGGTCCGTGGGGCAAAATGCGGGGAACCAGGAGGGCGTGGCGGGTAGGCACCCATGTACGCACAACCACCTCATGGTGGTAAGAAGTTTGACACCCGGCTCAGGTCCCTCGGCATTTCCTGGAATCCGCTAGAGCAATTCTAGGTGCTTATATTAAGGAAACAAGGCCTCTGGGGATCCGTGGGGCAATATGCGGGGAACCAGGAGAGCGTGGCGGGTAGGCACCCATGTACGCACAACCAACTCATGGTGGTAAGATGTTTGACACACAGCCCAGGTCCCTCGGCCCTTCCTGGAATCGGTTATAGCAATTCTATGTGCTTATATTAAGGAAATAAGGCCTCTGCGGACCGTGGGGCAAATTGCGGGGAACCAGGAAGGCGTGGCGGGTAGGCACCCATGTACGCACAACCACCTCATGGTGGTAAGAAGTCTGACACCCAGCCCAGGTCCCTCGGCCCTTCCTGGAATCCGCTAGAGCAATTCTAAGTGCTTATATTAAGGAATTAAAGCCTCTGGGGATTCGTGGGGCAAAATGCGGGGAATCAAGAGGGCGTGGCGGGTAGGCACCCATGTACGCACAACCACCTCATGGTGGTAAGAAGTTTGACACCCGGCCCAGGTCCCTCGGCCCTTCCTGGAATTCGCTATAGCAATTCTAGGTGCTTATAATAAGGAATTAAGGCCTCTGGGGGTCCGTGAGGCAAAATGCGGGGAACCAGGAGGGCGTGGCGGGTAGGCACCCATGTACGCACAACCACCTCATGGTGGTAAGAAGTTTGACACCCGGCTCAGGTCCCTCGGCATTTCCTGGAATCCGCTAGAGCAATTCTAGGTGCTTATATTAAGGAAACAAGGCCTCTGGGGATCCGAGGGGCAAAATGCGGGGAACCAGGATGGCGTGGCGGGTAGGCACCCATGTACGCACAACCACCTCATGGTGGTAAGAAGTTTGACACCCGGCCCAGGTCCCTCGGCCCTTCCTGGAATTCGCTATAGCAATTCTAGGTGCTTATAATAAGGAATTAAGGCCTCTGGGAGTCCGTGGGGCAAAATGCGGGGAACCAGGAGGGCGTGGCAGGTAGGCACCCATGTACGCACAACCACCTCATGGTGGTAAGAAGTTTGACACCCGGCCCAGGTCCCTCGGCCCTTCCTGGAATCCGCTATAGCAATTCTAGGTGCTTATAATAAGGAATTAAGGCCTCTGGGGATCCGGGGGGCAAAATGTGGGGAACAAGAAGAGCGTGGCGGGTAGGCACCCATGTACGCACAACCACCTCATGGTGGTAAAAAGTATGACACTCGGCCCAGGTCCCTCGGCCCTTCCTGGAATCCGCTATAGCAATTCTAGGTGCTTATAATAAGGAATTAAGGCCTCTGGGTGTCCGTGGGGCAAAATGTGGTGAACGAGAAGGGCGTGGCGGGTAGGCACCCATGTACGCACAACCACCTCATGGTGGTAAGAAGTTTGACACCCGGCCCAGGTCCCTCGGCTCTTCCTGGAATCCGTTATAGCAATTCTAGGTGCTTATATTAAGGAAACAAGTCCTCTGGGGATCCGTGGGGCAAATTGCGGGGAACCAGGAGGGCGTGGCGGGTAGGCACCCATGTATGCACAACCACCTCATGGTGGTAAGAAGTCTGACACCCAGCCCAGGTCCCTCAGCCATTCCTGGAATCCACTATAGCAATTCTAGGTGCTTATAATAAGGAATTAAGGCCTCTGGGGATCCGGGGGGCAAAATGTGGGGAACGAGAAGGGCGTGGCGGGTAGGCACCCATGTACGCACAAGTACCTCTTGGTGGTAAGAAGTTTGACACCCGGCCCAGGTCCCTCGGCTCTTCCTGGAATCCGTTATAGCAATTCTAGGTGCTTATAATAAGGAATTAAGGCCTCTGGGGGCCCGTGGGGCAAAATGCGTGGAACCAGGAGGGCGCGGCGGGTAGGCACCCATGTACGCACAACCACCTCATGGTGGTAAGAAGTTTGACACCCGGCTCAGGTCCCTCGGCATTTCCTGGAATCCGCTAGAGCAATTCTAGGTGCTTATATTAAGGAAACAATGCCTCTGGGGATCCGTGGGGCAAAATGCGGGGAACCAGGAGGGCGTGGCGGGTAGGCACCAATGTACGCACAACCAACTCATGGTGGTAAGAAGTTTGACACCCAGCCCAGGTCCTTCGGCATTTCCTGGAATCCGCTAGAGCAATTCTAGGTGCTTATATTAAGGAAATAAGGCCTCTGGGGACCGTGGGGCAAATTGCGGGGAACCAGGAGGGCGTGGCGGGTAAGCACCCATGTACGCACAACCACCTCATGGTGGTAAGAAGTCTGACATCCAGCCCAGGTCCCTCGGCCCTTCCTGGAATCCGGTAGAGCAATTCTAAGTGCTTATATTAAGGAATTAAAGCCTCTGGGGATCCGTGAGGCAAAATGCGGGGAACCAGGAGGGCGTGGCGGGTAGTCACCCATGTACGCACAACCACCTCATGGTGGTAAGAAGTTTGACACCCGGCCCAGGTCCCTCGGCACTTCCTGGAATTCGCTATAGCAATTCTAGGTGCTTATAATAAGGAATTAAGGCCTCTGGGGGTCCGTGGGGCAAAATGCGGGAAACCAGGAGGGCGTGGCGGGTAGGCACCCATGTACGCACAACCACCTCATGGTGGTAAGAAGTTTGACACCCGGCCCAGGTCCCTCGGCTCTTCCTGGAATCCGTTATAGCAATTCTAGGTGCTTATAATAAGGAATTAAGGCCTCTGGGGGTCCGTGGGGCAAAATGCGGGGAACCAGGAGGGCGTGGCGGGTAGGTACCCATGTACGCACAACCACCTCATGGTGGTAAGAAGTTTGACACCCGGCTCAGGTCCCTAGGCATTTCCTGGAATCCGCTAGAGCAATTCTAGGTGCTTATATTAAGGAAACGAGGCCTCTGGGGATCCGTGGGGCAAAATGCGGGGAACCAGGAGAGCGTGGCGGGTAGGCACCCATGTACGCACAACCAACTCATGGTGGTAAGATGTTTGACACACAGCCCAGGTCCCTCGGCCCTTCCTGGAATCGGTTATAGCAATTCTATGTGCTTATATTAAGGAAATAAGGCCTCTGCGGACCGTGGGGCAAATTGCGGGGAACCAGGAGGGCGTGGCGGGTAGGCACCCATGTACGCACAACCACCTCATGGTGGTAAGAAGTCTGACACCCAGCCCAGGTCCCTCGGCCCTTCCTGGAATCCGCTAGAGCAATTCTAAGTGCTTATATTAAGGAATTAAAGCCTCTGGGGATTCGTGGGGCAAAATGCGGGGAACCAAGAGGGCGTGGCGGGTAGGCACCCATGTACGCACAACCACCTCATGGTGGTAAGAAGTTTGACACCCGGCCCAGGTCCCTCGGCCCTTCCTGGAATTCGCTATAGCAATTCTAGGTGCTTATAATAAGGAATTAAGGCCTCTGGGGGTCCGTGGGGCAAAATGCGGGGAACCAGGAGGGCGTGGCGGGTAGGCATCCATGTACGCACAACCACCTCATGGTGGTAAGAAGTTTGACACCCGGCTCAGGTCCCTCGGCATTTCCTGGAATCCGCTAGAGCAATTCTAGGTGCTTATATTAAGGAAACAAGGCCTCTGGGGATCCGTGGGGCAAAATGCGGGGAACCAGGAGGGCGTGGCGGGTAGTCACCCATGTACGCACAACCACCTCATGGTGGTAAGAAGTTTGACACCCGGCCCAGGTCCCTCGGCCCTTCCTGGAATTCGCTATAGCAATTCTAGGTGCTTATAATAAGGAATTAAGGCCTCTGGGGGTCCGTGGGGCAAAATGCGGGGAACCAGGAGGGCGTGGCGGGTAGGCATCCATGTACGCACAACCAACTCATGGTGGTAAGAAGTTTGACGCCCAGCCCAGGTCCCTCGGCATTTCCTGGAATCCGCTAAACCAATTCTAGGTGCTTATATTAAGGAAATAAGGCCTCTGGGGTCCGTGGGGCAAATTGCGGGGAACCAGGAGGGCGTGGCGGGTAGGCACCCATGTACGCACAACCACCTCATGGTGGTAAGAAGTCTGACGCCCAGCCCAGGTCCCTCAGCCCTTCCTGGAATTCGCTATAGCAATTCTAGGTGCTTATAATAAGGAATTAAGGCCTCTGGGGGTCCGTAGGGCAAAATGCGGGGAACCAGGAGGGCGTGGCGGGTAGGCACCCATGTACGCACAACCAACTCATGGTGGTAAAAAGTTTGACACCCGGCCCAGGTCCCTCGGCTCTTCCTAGAATCCGTTATAGCAATTCTAGGTGCTTATATTAAGGAAACAAGTCCTCTGGGGATCCGTGGGGCAAATTGCGGGGAACCAGGAGGGCGTGGCGGGTAGGCACCCATGTATGCACAACCACCTCATGGTGGTAAGAAGTCTGACACCCAGCCCAGGTCCCTCAGCCATTCCTGGAATCCGCTATAGCAATTCTAGGTGCTTATAATATGGAATTAAGGCCTCTGGGGATCCGGGGGGCAAAATGTGGGGAACGAGAAAGGCGTGGCGGGTAGGCACCCATGTACGCACAACCACCTCATGGTGGTAAGAAGTTTGACACCCGGCCCAGGTCCCTCGGCCCTTCCTGGAATCCGCTATAGCAATTCTAGGTGCTTATAATAAGGAATTAAGGCCTCTGGGGGTCCGTGGGGCAAAATGCGGGGAACCAGGAGGGCGTGGCGGGTAGGCACCCATGTACGCACAACCAACTCATGGTGGTAAGAAGTTTGACACCCGGCCCAGGTCCCTCAGCCCTTCCTGGAATCCGCTATAGCAATTCTAGGTGCTTATAATAAGGATTTAAGGCCTCTGGGGGTCCGTGGGGCAAATTGCGGGGAACCAGGAGGGCGTGGCGGGTAGGCACCCATGTACGCACAACCACCTCATGGTGGTAAGAAGTCTGACACCCAGCCCAGGTCCCTCGGCCCTTCCTGGAATCCGCTAGAGCAATTCTAAGTGCTTATAATAAGGAATTAAGGCCTCTGGGGATCCGGGGGGCAAAATGTGGGGAACGAGAAGGGCGTGGCGGGTAGGCACCCATGTACGCACAACCACCTCATGGTGGTAAGAAGTTTGACACCCGGCCCAGGTCCCTCGGCCCTTCCTGGAATCCGCTATAGCAATTCTAGGTGCTTATAATAAGGAATTAAGGCCTCTGGGGGTCCGTGGGGCAAAATGCGGGGAACCAGGAGGGCGTGGCGGGTAGGCACCCATGTACGCACAACCAACTCATGGTGGTAAGAAGTTTGACACCCGGCCCAGGTCCCTCAGCCCTTCCTGGAATCCGCTATAGCAATTCTAGGTGCTTATAATAAGGATTTAAGGCCTCTGGGGGTCCGTGGGGCAAATTGCGGGGAACCAGGAGGGCGTGGCGGGTAGGCACCCATGTACGCACAACCACCTCATGGTGGTAAGAAGTCTGACACCCAGCCCAGGTCCCTCGGCCCTTCCTGGAATCCGCTAGAGCAATTCTAAGTGCTTATATTAAAGAATTAAGGCCTCTGGGGATCCGGGGGGCAAAATGTGGGGAACGAGAAGGGCGTGGCGGGTAGGCACCCATGTACGCACAACCGCCTCATGGCGGTAAGAAGTTTGACACCCGGCCCAGGTCCCTCGGCCCTTCCAGGAATCCGCTATAGCAATTCTAGGTGCTTATAATAAGGAATTAAAGCCTATGGGGGTCCGTGGGGCAAAATGCGGGGAACCAGGAGGGCGTGGCGGGTAGGCACCCATGTACGCACAACCAACTCATGGTGGTAAGAAGTTTGACGCCCAGCCCAGGTCCCTCGGCATTTCCTGGAATCCGCTAAACCAATTCTAGGTGCTTATATTAAGGAAATAAGGCCTCTGGGGTCCGTGGGGCAAATTGCGGGGAACCAGGAGGGCGTGGCGGGTAGGCACCCATGTACGCACAACCACCTTATGGTGGTAAGAAGTTTGACACCCGGCTCAGGTCCCTAGGCATTTCCTGGAATCCGCTAGAGCAATTCTAGGTGCTTATATTAAGGAAACGAGGCCTCTGGGGATCCGTGGGGCAAAATGCGGGGAACCAGGAGAGCGTGGCGGGTAGGCACCCATGTACGCACTACCAACTCATGGTGGTAAGATGTTTGACACCCAGCCCAGGTCCCTCGGCCCTTCCTGGAATCGGTTATAGCAATTCTATGTGCTTTTATTAAGGAAATAAGGCCTCTGCGGACCGTGGGGCAAATTGCGGGGAACCAGGAGGGCGTGGCGGGTAGGCACCCATGTACGCACAACCACCTCATGGTGGTAAGAAGTCTGACACCCAGCCCAGGTCCCTCGGCCCTTCCTGGAATCCGCTAGAACAATTCTAAGTGCTTATATTAAGGAATTAAAGCCTCTGGGGATCCGTGGGGCAAAATGCGGGGAACCAAGAGGGCGTGGCGGGTAGGCACCCATGTACGCACAACCACCTCATGGTGGTAAGAAGTTTGACACCCGGCCCAGGTCCCTCAGCCCTTCCTGGAATCCGCTATAGCAATTCTAGGTGCTTATAATAAGGATTTAAGGCCTCTGGGGGTCCGTGGGGCAAAATGCGGGGAACCAGGAGGGCGTGGCGGGTAGGCACCCATGTACGCACAACCACCTCATGGTGGTAAGAAGTCTGACACCCAGCCCAGGTCCCTCGGCCCTTCCTGGAATCCGCTAGAGCAATTCTAAGTGCTTATATTAAAGAATTAAGGCCTCTGGGGATCCGGGGGGCAAAATGTGGGGAACGAGAAGGGCGTGGCGGGTAGGCACCCATGTACGCACAACCGCCTCATGGCGGTAAGAAGTTTGACACCCGGCCCAGGTCCCTCGGCCCTTCCAGGAATCCGCTATAGCAATTCTAGGTGCTTATAATAAGGAATTAAAGCCTATGGGGGTCCGTGGGGCAAAATGCGGGGAACCAGGAGAGCGTGGCGGGTAGGCACCCATGTACGCACAACCAACTCATGGTGGTAAGAAGTTTGACGCCCAGCCCAGGTCCCTCGGCATTTCCTGGAATCCGCTAAACCAATTCTAGGTGCTTATATTAAGGAAATAAGGCCTCTGGGGTCCGTGGGGCAAATTGCGGGGAACCAGGAGGGCGTGGCGGGTAGGCACCCATGTACGCACAACCACCTCATGGTGGTAAGAAGTCTGACGCCCAGCCCAGGACCCTCAGCCCTTCCTGGAATTCGCTATAGCAATTCTAGGTGCTTATAATAAGGAATTAAGGCCTCTGGGGGTCCGTAGGGCAAAATGCGGGGAACCAGGAGGGCGTGGCGGGTAGGCACCCATGTACGCACAACCACCTCATGGTGGTAAGAAGTCTGACACCCAGCCCAGGTCCCTCGGCCCTTCCTGGAATCCGCTAGAACAATTCTAAGTGCTTATAATAAGGAATTAAAGCCTATGGGGGTCCGTGGGGCAAAATGCGGGGAACCAGGAGGGCGTGGCGGGTAGGCACCCATGTACGCACAACCAACTCATGGTGGTAAAAAGTTTGACACCCGGCCCAGGTCCCTCGGCTCTTCCTAGAATCCGTTATAGCAATTCTAGGTGCTTATATTAAGGAAACAAGTCCTCTGGGGATCCGTGGGGCAAATTGCGGGGAACCAGGAGGGCGTGGCGGGTAGGCACCCATGTATGCACAACCACCTCATGGTGGTAAGAAGTCTGACACCCAGCCCAGGTCCCTCAGCCATTCCTGGAATCCGCTATAGCAATTCTAGGTGCTTATAATAAGGAATTAAGGCCTCTGGGGATCCGGGGGGCAAAATGTGGGGAACGAGAAGGGCGTGGCGGGTAGGCACCCATGTACGCACAACCACCTCATGGTGGTAAGAAGTTTGACACCCGGCCCAGGTCCCTCGGCCCTTCCTGGAATCCGCTATAGCAATTCTAGGTGCTTATAATAAGGAATTAAGGCCTCTGGGGGTCCGTGGGGCAAAATGCGGGGAACCAGGAGGGCGTGGCGGGTAGGCACCCATGTACGCACAACCAACTCATGGTGGTAAGAAATTTGACACCCAGCCCAGGTTCCTCGGCATTTCCTGGAATCCGCGAAAGCAATTCTATGTGCTTATATTAAGGAAATAAGGCCTCTGGGGATCCGTGGGGCAAATTGCGGGGAACCAGGAGGGCGTGGCGGGTAGGCACCCATGTACGCACAACCACCTCATGGTGGTAAGAAGTCTGACATCCAGCCCAGGTCCCTCGGCCCTTCCTGGAATCCGGTAGAGCAATTCTAAGTGCTTATATTAAGGAATTAAAGCCTCTGAGGATCCGTGAGGCAAAATGCGGGGAACCAGGAGGGCGTGGCGGGTAGTCACCCATGTACGCACAACCACCTCATGGTGGTAAGAAGTTTGACACCCGGCCCAGGTCCCTCGGCACTTCCTGGAATTCGCTATAGCAATTCTAGGTGCTTATAATAAGGAATTAAAGCCTCTGGGGGTCCGTGGGGCAAAATGCGGGAAACCAGGAGGGCGTGGCGGGTAGGCACCCATGTACGCACAACCACCTCATGGTGGTAAGAAGTTTGACACCCGGCCCAGGTCCCTCGGCTCTTCCTGGAATCCGTTATAGCAATTCTAGGTGCTTATAATAAGGAATTAAGGCCTCTGGGGGTCCGTGGGGCAAAATGCGGGGAACCAGGAGGGCGTGGCGGGTAGGTACCCATGTACGCACAACCACCTCATGGTGGTAAGAAGTTTGACACCCGGCTCAGGTCCCTAGGCATTTCCTGGAATCCGCTAGAGCAATTCTAGGTGCTTATATTAAGGAAACGAGGCCTCTGGGGATCCGTGGGGCAAAATGCGGGGAACCAGGAGAGCGTGGCGGGTAGGCACCCATGTACGCACAACCAACTCATGGTGGTAAGATGTTTGACACACAGCCCAGGTCCCTCGGCCCTTCCTGGAATCCGGTAGAGCAATTCTAAGTGCTTATATTAAGGAATTAAAGCCTCTGGGGATCCGTGAGGCAAAATGCGGGGAACCAGGAGGGCGTGGCGGGTAGTCACCCATGTACGCACAACCACCTTATGGTGGTAAGAAGTTTGACACCCGGCCCAGGTCCCTCGGCACTTCCTGGAATTCGCTATAGCAATTCTAGGTGCTTATAATAAGGAATTAAGGCCTCTAGGGGTCCGTGGGGCAAAATGCGGGAAACCAGGAGGGCGTGGCGGGTAGGCACCCATGTACGCACAACCACCTCATGGTGGTAAGAAGTTTGACACCCGGCCCAGGTCCCTCGGCTCTTCCTGGAATCCGTTATAGCAATTCTAGGTGCTTATAATAAGGAATTAAGGCCTCTGGGGGTCCGTGGGGCAAAATGTGGGGAACCAGGAGGGCGTGGCGGGTAGGTACCCATGTACGCACAACCACCTCATGGTGGTAAGAAGTTTGACACCCGGCTCAGGTCCCTAGGCATTTCCTGGAATCCGCTAGAGCAATTCTAGGTGCTTATATTAAGGAAACGAGGCCTCTGGGGATCCGTGGGGCAAAATGCGGGGAACCAGGAGAGCGTGGCGGGTAGGCACCCATGTACGCACAACCAACTCATGGTGGTAAGATGTTTGACACACAGCCCAGGTCCCTCGGCCCTTCCTGGAATCGGTTATAGCAATTCTATGTGCTTATATTAAGGAAATAAGGCCTCTGCGGACCGTGGGGCAAATTGCGGGGAACCAGGAGGGCGTGGCGGGTAGGCACCCATGTACGCACAACCACCTCATGGTGGTAAGAAGTCTGACACCCAGCCCAGGTCCCTCGGCCCTTCCTGGAATCCGCTAGAGCAATTCTAAGTGCTTATATTAAGGAATTAAAGCCTCTGGGGATTCGTGGGGCAAAATGCGGGGAACCAAGAGGGCGTGGCGGGTAGGCACCCATGTACGCACAACCACCTCATGGTGGTAAGAAGTTTGACACCCGGCCCAGGTCCCTCGGCCCTTCCTGGAATTCGCTATAGCAATTCTAGGTGCTTATAATAAGGAATTAAGGCCTCTGGGGGTCCGTGGGGCAAAATGCGGGGAACCAGGAGGGCGTGGCGGGTAGGCATCCATGTACGCACAACCACCTCATGGTGGTAAGAAGTTTGACACCCGGCTCAGGTCCCTCGGCATTTCCTGGAATCCGCTAGAGCAATTCTAGGTGCTTATATTAAGGAAACAAGGCCTCTGGGGATCCGTGGGGCAAAATGCGGGGAACCAGGAGGGCGTGGCGGGTAGGCACCCATGTACGCACAACCAACTCATGGCGGTAAGAAGTTTGACACCCGGCCCAGGTCCCTCGGCCCTTCCAGGAATCCGCTATAGCAATTCTAGGTGCTTATAATAAGGAATTAAAGCCTATGGGGGTCCGTGGGGCAAAATGCGGGGAACCAGGAGGGCGTGGCGGGTAGGCACCCATGTACGCACAACCAACTCATGGTGGTAAGAAGTTTGACACCCAGCCCAGGTCCCTCGGCATTTCCTGGAATCCGCTAAACCAATTCTAGGTGCTTATATTAAGGAAATAAGGCCTCTGGGGTCCGTGGGGCAAATTGCGGGGAACCAGGAGGGCGTGGCGGGTAGGCACCCATGTACGCACAACCACCTCATGGTGGTAAGAAGTCTGACACCCAGCCCAGGTCCCTCGGCCCTTCCTGGAATCCGCTAGAACAATTCTAAGTGCTTATAATAAGGAATTAAAGCCTATGGGGGTCCGTGGGGCAAAATGCGGGGAACCAGGAGGGCGTGGCGGGTAGGCACCCATGTACGCACAACCAACTCATGGTGGTAAGAAGTTTGACACCCAGCCCAGGTCCCTCGGCATTTCCTGGAATCCGCTAAAGCAATTCTAGGTGCTTATATTAAGGAAATAAGGCCTCTGGGGACCGTGGGGCAAATTGCGGGGAACCAGGAGGGCGTGGCGGGTAGGCACCCATGTACGCACAACCAACTCATGGTGGTAAGAAGTTTGACACCCAGCCCAGGTCCCTCGGCATTTCCTGGAATCCGCTAGAGCATTTCTAGGTGCTTATATTAAGGAAATAAGGCCTCTGGGGACCGTGAGGCAAATTGCGGGGAACCAGGAGGGCGTGGCGGGTAGGCACCCATGTACGCACAACCACCTCATGGCGGTAAGAAGTTTGACACCCGGCCCAGGTCCCTCGGCCCTTTCTGGAATCCGCTATAGCAATTCTAGGTGCTTATATTAAAGAATTAAGGCCTATGGGGGTCCGTGGGGCAAAATGCGGGGAACCAGGAGGGCGTGGCGGGTAGGCACCCATGTACGCACAACCAACTCATGGTGGTAAGAAGTTTGACACCCAGCCCAGGTCCCTCGGCATTTCCTGGAATCCGCTAAAGCAATTCTAGGTGCTTATATTAAGGAAATAAGGCCTCTGGGGACCGTGGGGCAAATTGCGGGGAACCAGGAGGGCGTGGCGGGTAGGCACCCATGTACGCACAACCACCTCATGGTGGTAAGAAGTCTGACGCCCAGCCCAGGTCCCTCAGCCCTTCCTGGAATTCGCTATAGCAATTCTAGGTGCTTATAATAAGGAATTAAGGCCTCTGGGGGTCCTTAGGGCAAAATGCGGGGAACCAGGAGGGCGTGGCGGGTAGGCACCCATGTACGCACAACCACCTCATGGTGGTAAGAAGTCTGACACCCAGCCCAGGTCCCTCGGCCCTTCCTGGAATCCGCTAGAACAATTCTAAGTGCTTATAATAAGGAATTAAAGCCTATGGGGGTCCGTGGGGCAAAATGCGGGGAACCAGGAGGGCGTGGCGGGTAGGCACCCATGTACGCACAACCAACTCATGGTGGTAAAAAGTTTGACACCCGGCCCAGGTCCCTCGGCTCTTCCTAGAATCCGTTATAGCAATTCTAGGTGCTTATATTAAGGAAACAAGTCCTCTGGGGATCCGTGGGGCAAATTGCGGGGAACCAGGAGGGCGTGGCGGGTAGGCACCCATGTATGCACAACCACCTCATGGTGGTAAGAAGTCTGACACCCAGCCCAGGTCCCTCAGCCATTCCTGGAATCCGCTATAGCAATTCTAGGTGCTTATAATAAGGAATTAAGGCCTCTGGGGATCCGGGGGGCAAAATGTGGGGAACGAGAAGGGCGTGGCGGGTAGGCACCCATGTACGCACAACCACCTCATGGTGGTAAGAAGTTTGACACCCGGCCCAGGTCCCTCGGCCCTTCCTGGAATCCGCTATAGCAATTCTAGGTGCTTATAATAAGGAATTAAGGCCTCTGGGGGTCCGTGGGGCAAAATGCGGGGAACCAGGAGGGCGTGGCGGGTAGGCACCCATGTACGCACAACCAACTCATGGTGGTAAGAAATTTGACACCCAGCCCAGGTTCCTCGGCATTTCCTGGAATCCGCGAAAGCAATTCTATGTGCTTATATTAAGGAAATAAGGCCTCTGGGGATCCGTGGGGCAAATTGCGGGGAACCAGGAGGGCGTGGCGGGTAGGCACCCATGTACGCACAACCACCTCATGGTGGTAAGAAGTCTGACATCCAGCCCAGGTCCCTCGGCCCTTCCTGGAATCCGGTAGAGCAAGTCTAAGTGCTTATATTAAGGAATTAAAGCCTCTGAGGATCCGTGAGGCAAAATGCGGGGAACCAGGAGGGCGTGGCGGGTAGTCACCCATGTACGCACAACCACCTCATGGTGGTAAGAAGTTTGACACCCGGCCCAGGTCCCTCGGCACTTCCTGGAATTCGCTATAGCAATTCTATGTGCTTATAATAAGGAATTAAAGCCTCTGGGGGTCCGTGGGGCAAAATGCGGGAAACCAGGAGGGCGTGGCGGGTAGGCACCCATGTACGCACAACCACCTCATGGTGGTAAGAAGTTTGACACCCGGCCCAGGTCCCTCGGCTCTTCCTGGAATCCGTTATAGCAATTCTAGGTGCTTATAATAAGGAATTAAGGCCTCTGGGGGTCCGTGGGGCAAAATGCGGGGAACCAGGAGGGCGTGGCGGGTAGGTACCCATGTACGCACAACCACCTCATGGTGGTAAGAAGTTTGACACCCGGCTCAGGTCCCTAGGCATTTCCTGGAATCCGCTAGAGCAATTCTAGGTGCTTATATTAAGGAAACGAGGCCTCTGGGGATCCGTGGGGCAAAATGCGGGGAACCAGGAGAGCGTGGCGGGTAGGCACCCATGTACGCACAACCAACTCATGGTGGTAAGATGTTTGACACACAGCCCAGGTCCCTCGGCCCTTCCTGGAATCCGGTAGAGCAATTCTAAGTGCTTATATTAAGGAATTAAAGCCTCTGGGGATCCGTGAGGCAAAATGCGGGGAACCAGGAGGGCGTGGCGGGTAGTCACCCATGTACGCACAACCACCTTATGGTGGTAAGAAGTTTGACACCCGGCCCAGGTCCCTCGGCACTTCCTGGAATTCGCTATAGCAATTCTAGGTGCTTATAATAAGGAATTAAGGCCTCTAGGGGTCCGTGGGGCAAAATGCGGGAAACCAGGAGGGCGTGGCGGGTAGGCACCCATGTACGCACAACCACCTCATGGTGGTAAGAAGTTTGACACCCGGCCCAGGTCCCTCGGCTCTTCCTGGAATCCGTTATAGCAATTCTAGGTGCTTATAATAAGGAATTAAGGCCTCTGGGGGTCCGTGGGGCAAAATGTGGGGAACCAGGAGGGCGTGGCGGGTAGGTACCCATGTACGCACAACCACCTCATGGTGGTAAGAAGTTTGACACCCGGCTCAGGTCCCTAGGCATTTCCTGGAATCCGCTAGAGCAATTCTAGGTGCTTATATTAAGGAAACGAGGCCTCTGGGGATCCGTGGGGCAAAATGCGGGGAACCAGGAGAGCGTGGCGGGTAGGCACCCATGTACGCACAACCAACTCATGGTGGTAAGATGTTTGACACACAGCCCAGGTCCCTCGGCCCTTCCTGGAATCGGTTATAGCAATTCTATGTGCTTATATTAAGGAAATAAGGCCTCTGCGGACCGTGGGGCAAATTGCGGGGAACCAGGAGGGCGTGGCGGGTAGGCACCCATGTACGCACAACCACCTCATGGTGGTAAGAAGTCTGACACCCAGCCCAGGTCCCTCGGCCCTTCCTGGAATCCGCTAGAGCAATTCTAAGTGCTTATATTAAGGAATTAAAGCCTCTGGGGATTCGTGGGGCAAAATGCGGGGAACCAAGAGGGCGTGGCGGGTAGGCACCCATGTACGCACAACCACCTCATGGTGGTAAGAAGTTTGACACCCGGCCCAGGTCCCTCGGCCCTTCCTGGAATTCGCTATAGCAATTCTAGGTGCTTATAATAAGGAATTAAGGCCTCTGGGGGTCCGTGGGGCAAAATGCGGGGAACCAGGAGGGCGTGGCGGGTAGGCATCCATGTACGCACAACCACCTCATGGTGGTAAGAAGTTTGACACCCGGCTCAGGTCCCTCGGCATTTCCTGGAATCCGCTAGAGCAATTCTAGGTGCTTATATTAAGGAAACAAGGCCTCTGGGGATCCGTGGGGCAAAATGCGGGGAACCAGGAGGGCGTGGCGGGTAGGCACCCATGTACGCACAACCAACTCATGGCGGTAAGAAGTTTGACACCCGGCCCAGGTCCCTCGGCCCTTCCAGGAATCCGCTATAGCAATTCTAGGTGCTTATAATAAGGAATTAAAGCCTATGGGGGTCCGTGGGGCAAAATGCGGGGAACCAGGAGGGCGTGGCGGGTAGGCACCCATGTACGCACAACCAACTCATGGTGGTAAGAAGTTTGACACCCAGCCCAGGTCCCTCGGCATTTCCTGGAATCCGCTAAACCAATTCTAGGTGCTTATATTAAGGAAATAAGGCCTCTGGGGTCCGTGGGGCAAATTGCGGGGAACCAGGAGGGCGTGGCGGGTAGGCACCCATGTACGCACAACCACCTCATGGTGGTAAGAAGTCTGACACCCAGCCCAGGTCCCTCGGCCCTTCCTGGAATCCGCTAGAACAATTCTAAGTGCTTATAATAAGGAATTAAAGCCTATGGGGGTCCGTGGGGCAAAATGCGGGGAACCAGGAGGGCGTGGCGGGTAGGCACCCATGTACGCACAACCAACTCATGGTGGTAAGAAGTTTGACACCCAGCCCAGGTCCCTCGGCATTTCCTGGAATCCGCTAAAGCAATTCTAGGTGCTTATATTAAGGAAATAAGGCCTCTGGGGACCGTGGGGCAAATTGCGGGGAACCAGGAGGGCGTGGCGGGTAGGCACCCATGTACGCACAACCAACTCATGGTGGTAAGAAGTTTGACACCCAGCCCAGGTCCCTCGGCATTTCCTGGAATCCGCTAGAGCATTTCTAGGTGCTTATATTAAGGAAATAAGGCCTCTGGGGACCGTGAGGCAAATTGCGGGGAACCAGGAGGGCGTGGCGGGTAGGCACCCATGTACGCACAACCACCTCATGGCGGTAAGAAGTTTGACACCCGGCCCAGGTCCCTCGGCCCTTTCTGGAATCCGCTATAGCAATTCTAGGTGCTTATATTAAAGAATTAAGGCCTATGGGGGTCCGTGGGGCAAAATGCGGGGAACCAGGAGGGCGTGGCGGGTAGGCACCCATGTACGCACAACCAACTCATGGTGGTAAGAAGTTTGACACCCAGCCCAGGTCCCTCGGCATTTCCTGGAATCCGCTAAAGCAATTCTAGGTGCTTATATTAAGGAAATAAGGCCTCTGGGGACCGTGGGGCAAATTGCGGGGAACCAGGAGGGCGTGGCGGGTAGGCACCCATGTACGCACAACCACCTCATGGTGGTAAGAAGTCTGACGCCCAGCCCAGGTCCCTCAGCCCTTCCTGGAATCCGCTAGAGCAATACTGAGTGCTTATATTAAGGAATTAAAGCCTCTGGGGATCCGTGGGGCAAAATGCGGGGAACCAGGAGGGCGTGGCGGGTAGGTACCCATGTACGCACAACCACCTCATGGTGGTAAGAAGTTTGACACCCGGCTCAGGTCCCTAGGCATTTCCTGGAATCCGCTAGAGCAATTCTAGGTGCTTATATTAAGGAAACGAGGCCTCTGGGGATCCGTGGGGCAAAATGCGGGGAACCAGGAGAGCGTGGCGGGTAGGCACCCATGTACGCACAACCAACTCATGGTGGTAAGATGTTTGACACACAGCCCAGGTCCCTCGGCCCTTCCTGGAATCGGTTATAGCAATTCTATGTGCTTATATTAAGGAAATAAGGCCTCTGCGGACCGTGGGGCAAATTGCGGGGAACCAGGAGGGCGTGGCGGGTAGGCACCCATGTACGCACAACCACCTCATGGTGGTAAGAAGTCTGACACCCAGCCCAGGTCCCTCGGCCCTTCCTGGAATCCGCTAGAGCAATTCTAAGTGCTTATATTAAGGAATTAAAGCCTCTGGGGATTCGTGGGGCAAAATGCGGGGAACCAAGAGGGCGTGGCGGGAAGGCACCCATGTACGCACAACCACCTCATGGTGGTAAGAAGTTTGACACCCGGCCCAGGTCCCTCGGCCCTTCCTGGAATTCACTATAGCAATTCTAGGTGCTTATAATAAGGAATTAAGGCCTCTGGGGGTCCGTGGGGCAAAATGCGGGGAACCAGGAGGGCGTGGCGGGTAGGCATCCATGTACGCACAACCACCTCATGGTGGTAAGAAGTTTGACACCCGGCTCAGGTCCCTCGGCATTTCCTGGAATCCGCTAGAGCAATTCTAGGTGCTTATATTAAGGAAACAAGGCCTCTGGGGATCCGTGGGGCAAAATGCGGGGAACCAGGAGGGCGTGGCGGGTAGGCACCCATGTACGCACAACCAACTCATGGTGGTAAGAAGTTTGACACCCAGCCCAGGTCCCTGGGCCCTTCCTGGAATCGGTTATAGCAATTCTACGTGCTTATATTAAGGAAACGAGGCCTCTGCGGACCGTGGGGCAAATTGCGGGGAACCAGGAGGGCGTGGCGGGTAGGCACCCATGTACGCACAACCACCTCATGGTGGTAAGAAGTCTGACACCCAGCCCAGGTCCCTCGGCCCTTCCTGGAATCCGCTAGAACAATTCTAAGTGCTTATATTAAGGAATTAAAGCCTCTGGGGATCCGTGGGGCAAAATGCGGGGAACCAGGAGAGCGTGGCGGGTAGGCACCCATGTACGCACAACCAACTCATGGTGGTAAGATGTTTGACACACAGCCCAGGTCCCTCGGCCCTTCCTGGAATCGGTTATAGCAATTCTATGTGCTTATATTAAGGAAATAAGGCCTCTGGGGTCCGTGGGGCAAATTGCGGGGAACCAGGAGGGCGTGGCGGGTAGGCACCCATGTACGCACAACCACCTCATGGTGGTAAGAAATCTGACGCCCAGCCCAGGTCCCTCAGCCCTTCCTGGAATTCGCTATAGCAATTCTAGGTGCTTATAATAAGGAATTAAGGCCTCTGGGGGTCCGTAGGGCAAAATGCGGGGAACCAGGAGGGCGTGGCGGGTAGGCACCCATGTACGCACAACCACCTCATGGTGGTAAGAAGTCTGACACCCAGCCCAGGTCCCTCGGCCCTTCCTGGAATCCGCTAGAACAATTCTAAGTGCTTATAATAAGGAATTAAAGCCTATGGGGGTCCGTGGGGCAAAATGCGGGAAACCAGGAGGGCGTGGCGGGTAGGCACCCATGTACGCACAACCAACTCATGGTGGTAAGAAGTTTGACACCCAGCCCAGGTCCCTCGGCATTTCCTGGAATCCGCTAAAGCAATTCTAGGTGCTTATATTAAGGAAATAAGGCCTCTGGGGACCGTGGGGCAAATTGCGGGGAACCAGGAGGGCGTGGCGGGTAGGCACCCATGTACGCACAACCAACTCATGGTGGTAAAAAGTTTGACACCCAGCCCAGGTCCCTCGGCATTTCCTGGAATCCGCTAGAGCATTTCTAGGTGCTTATATTAAGGAAATAAGGCCTCTGGGGACCGTGAGGCAAATTGCGGGGAACCAGGAGGGCGTGGCGGGTAGGCACCCATGTACGCACAACCACCTCATGGCGGTAAGAAGTTTGACACCCGGCCCAGGTCCCTCGGCCCTTTCTGGAATCCGCTATAGCAATTCTAGGTGCTTATATTAAAGAATTATGGCCTATGGGGGTTCGTGGGGCAAAATGCGGGGAACCAGGAGGGCGTGGCGGGTAGGCACCCATGTACGCACAACCAACTCATGGTGGTAAGAAGTTTGACACCCAGCCCAGGTCCCTCGGCATTTCCTGGAATCCGCTAAAGCAATTCTAGGTGCTTATATTAAGGAAATAAGGCCTCTGGGGACCGTGGGGCAAATTGCGGGGAACCAGGAGGGCGTGGCGGGTAGGCACCCATGTACGCACAACCACCTCATGGTGGTAAGAAGTCTGACGCCCAGCCCAGATCCCTCAGCCCTTCTTGGAATCCGCTAGAGCAATACTAAGTGCTTATATTAAGGAATTAAAGCCTCTGGGGATCCGTGGGGCAAAATGCGGGGAAGCAGGAGGGCGTGGCGGGTAGGCACCCATGTACGCACAACCACCTCATGGTGGTAAGAAGTTTGACACCCGGCCCAGGTCCCTCGGCCCTTCCTGGAATTCGCTATAGCAATTCTAGGTGCTTATAATAAGGAATTAAGGCCTCTGGGGGTCCGTAGGGCAAAATGCGGGGAACCAGGAGGGAGTGGCGGGTAGGCACCCATGTACGCACAACTACCTCATGGTGGTAAGAAGTCTGACACCCAGCCCAGGTCCCTCGGCCCTTCCTGGAATCCGCTAGAACAATTCTAAGTGCTTATATTAAGGAATTAAAGCCTCTGGGGATCCGTGGGGCAAAATGCTGGGAACCAGGAGGGCGTGTCGGGTAGGCACCCATGTACGCACAACCACGTCATGGTGGTAAGAAGTTTGACACCCGGCCCAGGTCCCTCGGCCCTTCCTGGAATCCGTTATAGCAATTCTAGGTGCTTATAATCAGGAATTAAGGCCTCTGGGGATCCGGGGAGCAAAATGTGGGGAACGAGAATGGCGTGGCGGGTAGGCACCCATGTACGCACAACCACCTCATGGTGGTAAGAAGTTTGACACCCGGCCCACGTCCCTCGGCTCTTCCTGGAATCCGTTATAGCAATTCTAGGTGCTTATAATAAAGAATTAAGGCCTTTAAGGGTCCGTGGGGCAAAATGCGGGGAACCAGGAGGGCGTGGCGGGTAGGCACCCATGTACGCACAACCACCTCATGGTGGTAAGAAGTTTGACACCCGGCTCAGGTCCCTCGGCATTTCCTGGAATCCGCTAGAGCAATTCTAGGTGCTTATATTAAGGAAACAAGGCCTCTGGGGATCCGTGGGGCAAAATGCGGGGAACCAGGAGGGCGTGGCGGGTAGGCACCCATGTACGCACAACCAACTCATGGTGGTAAGAAGTTTGACACCCAGCCCTGGTCCCTCCGCATTTCCTGGAATCCGCTAGAGCAATTCTAGGTGCTTATATTAAGGAAATAAGGCCTCTGGGGACCGTGGGGCAAATTGCAGGGAACCAGGGGGGCGTGGCGGGTAAGCACCCATGTACGCACAACCACCTCATGGTGGTAAGAAGTCTGACACCCAGCCCAGGTCCTTCGGCCCTTCCTGGAATCCGCTAGAGCAATTCTAAGTGCTTATATTAAGGAATTAATGCCTCTGAGGATCCGTGGGGCAAAATGCGGGGAACCAGGAGGGCGTGGCGGGTAGTCACCCATGTACGCACAACCACCTCATGGTGGTAAGAAGTTTGACACCCGGCCCAGGTCCCTCGGCCCTTCCTGGAATTCGCTATAGCAATTCTAGGTGCTTATAATAAGGAATTAAGGCCTCTGAGGGTCCGTGGGGCAAAATGCGGGGAACCAGGAGGGCGTGGCGGGTAGGCACCCATGTACGCACAACCACCTCATGGTGGTAAAAAGTTTGACACCCGGCCCAGGTCCCTCGGCCCTTCCTGGAATCCGCTATAGCAATTCTAGGTGCTTACAATAAGGAATTAAGGCCTCTGGGGATCCGGGGGGCAAAATGTGGGGAACGAGAAGGGCGTGGCGGGTAGGCACCCATGTACGCACAACCACCTCATGGTGGTAAGAAGTTTGACACCCGGCCCAGGTCCCTCGGCTCCTCCTGGAATCCGTTATAGCAATTCTAGGTGCTTATAATAAAAAATTAAGGCCTCTGGGGGTCCGTGGGGCAAAATGCGGGGAACCAGGAGGGCGTGGCGGGTAGGCACCCATGTACGCACAACCACCTCATGGTGGTAAGAAGTTTGACACCCGGCTCAAGTCCCTCGGCATTTCCTGGAATCCGCTAGAGCAATTCTAGGTGCTTATATTAAGGAAACAAGGCCTCTAGAGATCCGTGGGGCAAAATGCGGGGAACCAGGAGGGCATGCCGGGTAGGCACCCATGTACGCACAACCACCTCATGGTGGTAAGAAGTTTGACACCCGGCCCAGGCCCCTGGGCTCTTCCTGGAATCCGCTATAGCATTTCTACGTGCTTGTAATAAGGAATTAAGGCTTCTGGGGATCCGGGGGGCAAAATGTGGGGAACGAGAAGGGCGTGGAGGGTATGCACCCATGTACGCACAACCACCTCATGGTGGTAAGAAGTTTGACACCCAGCCCAGGTCCCTCGGCTTTTCCTGGAATCCGTTATAGCAATTCTAGGTGCTTATAATAAGGAATTAAAGCCTATGGGGGTCCGTGGGGCAAAATGCGGGGAACCAGGAGGGCGTGGCGGGTAGGCACCCATGTACGCACAACCAACTCATGGTGGTAAGAAGTTTGACACCCAGCCCAGGTCCCTCGGCATTTCCTGGAATCCGCTAAAGCAATTCTAGGTGCTTATATTAAGGAAATAAGGCCTCTGGGGACCGTGGGGCAAATTGCGGGGAACCAGAAGGGCGTGGCGGGTAGGCACCCATGTACGCACAACCACCTCATGGTGGTAAGAAGTCTGACGCCCAGCCCAGGTCCCTCAGCCCTTCCTGGAATCCGCTAGAGCAATTCTAAGTGCTTATATTAAGGAAATAAGGCCTCTGGGGACCGTGAGGCAAATTGCGGGGAACCAGGAGGGCGTGGCGGGTTAGGCACCCATGTACGCACAACCACCTCATAGCGGTAAGAAGTTTGACACCCGGCCCAGGTCCCTCGGCCCTTCCTGGAATCCGCTATAGCAATTCTAGGTGCTTATATTAAAGAATTAAGGCCTATGGGGGTCCGTGGGGCAAATTGCAGGGAACCAGGGGGGCGTGGCGGGTAGGCACCCATGTACGCACAACCACCTCATGGTGGTAAGAAGTCTGACACCCAGCCCAGGTCCTTCGGCCCTTCCTGGAATCCGCTAGAGCAATTCTAAGTGCTTATATTAAGGAATTAATGCCTCTGAGGATCCGGGGGGCAAAATGTGGGGAACGAGAAGGGCGTGGAGGGTATGCACCCATGGACGCACAACCACCTCATGGTGGTAAGAAGTTTGACACCCAGCCCAGGTCCCTCGGCTTTTCCTGGAATCCGTTATAGCAATTCTAGGTGCTTATAATAAGGAATTAAAGCCTATGGGGGTCCGTGGGGCAAAATGCGGGGAACCAAGAGGGCGTGGCGGGTAGGCACCCATGTACGCACAACCAACTCATGGTGGTAAGAAGTTTGACACCCAGCCCAGGTCCCTCGGCATTTCCTGGAATCCGCTAAAGCAATTCTAGGTGCTTATATTAAGGAAATAAGGCCTCTGGGGACCGTGGGGCAAATTGCGGGGAACCAGGAGGGCGTGGCGGGTAGGCACCCATGTACGCACAACCACCTCATGGTGGTAAGAAGTCTGACACCCAGCCCAGGTCCTTCGGCCCTTCCTGGAATCCGCTAGAGCAATTCTAAGTGCTTATATTAAGGAATTAATGCCTCTGAGGATCCGTGGGGCAAAATGCGGGGAACCAGGAGGGCGTGGCGGGTAGTCACCCATGTACGCACAACCACCTCATGGTGGTAAGAAGTTTGACACCCGGCCCAGGTCCCTCGGCCCTTCCTGGAATTCGCTATAGCAATTCTAGGTGCTTATAATAAGGAATTAAGGCCTCTGGGGGTCCGTGGGGCAAAATGCGGGGAACCAGGAGGGCATGGCGGGTAGGCACCCATGTACGCACAACCACCTCATGGTGGTAAAAAGTTTGACACCCGGCCCAGGTCCCTCGGCCCTTCCTGGAATCCGCTATAGCAATTCTAGGTGCTTACAATAAGGAATTAAGGCCTCTGGGGATCCGGGGGGCAAAATGTGGGGAACGAGAAGGGCGTGGCGGGTAGGCACCCATGTACGCACAACCACCTCATGGTGGTAAGAAGTTTGACACCCGGCCCAGGTCCCTCGGCTCCTCCTGGAATCCGTTATAGCAATTCTAGGTGCTTATAATAAGGAATTAAGGCCTCTGGGGGTCCGTGGGGCAAAATGCGGGGAACCAGGAGGGCGTGGCGGGTAGGCACCCATGTACGCACAACCACCTCATGGTGGTAAGAAGTTTGACACCCGGCTCAAGTCCCTCGGCATTTCCTGGAATCCGCTAGAGCAATTCTAGGTGCTTATATTAAGGAAACAAGGCCTCTAGAGATCCGTGGGGCAAAATGCGGGGAACCAGGAGGGCATGCCGGGTAGGCACCCATGTACGCACAACCACCTCATGGTGGTAAGAAGTTTGACACCCGGCCCAGGCCCCTGGGCTCTTCCTGGAATCCGCTATAGCATTTCTACGTGCTTCTAATAAGGAATTAAGGCTTCTGGGGATCCGGGGGGCAAAATGTGGGGAACGAGAAAGGCGTGGAGGGTATGCACCCATGTACGCACAACCACCTCATGGTGGTAAGAAGTTTGACACCCAGCCCAGGTCCCTCGGCTTTTCCTGGAATCCGTTATAGCAATTCTAGGTGCTTATAATAAGGAATTAAAGCCTATGGGGGTCCGTGGGGCAAAATGCGGGGAACCAGGAGGGCGTGGCGGGTAGGCACCCATGTACGCACAACCACGTCATGGTGGTAAGAAGTTTGACACCCGGCCCAGGTCCCTCGGCCCTTCCTGGAATCCGTTATAGCAATTCTAGGTGCTTATAATCAGGAATTAAGGCCTCTGGGGATCCGGGGGGCAAAATGTGGGGAACGAGAATGGCGTGGCGGGTAGGCACCCATGTACGCACAACCACCTCATGGTGGTAAGAAGTTTGACACCCGGCCCACGTCCCTCGGCTCTTCCTGGAATCCGTTATAGCAATTCTAGGTGCTTATAATAAAGAATTAAGGCCTTTAAGGGTCCGTGGGGCAAAATGCGGGGAACCAGGAGGGCGTGGCGGGTAGGCACCCATGTACGCACAACCACCTCATGGTGGTAAGAAGTTTGACACCCGGCTCAGGTCCCTCGGCATTTCCTGGAATCCGCTAGAGCAATTCTAGGTGCTTATATTAAGGAAACAAGGCCTCTGGGGATCCGTGGGGCAAAATGCGGGGAACCAGGAGGGCGTGGCGGGTAGGCACCCATGTACGCACAACCAACTCATGGTGGTAAGAAGTTTGACACCCAGCCCTGGTCCCTCCGCATTTCCTGGAATCCGCTAGAGCAATTCTAGGTGCTTATATTAAGGAAATAAGGCCTCTGGGGACCGTGGGGCAAATTGCAGGGAACCAGGGGGGCGTGGCGGGTAGGCACCCATGTACGCACAACCACCTCATGGTGGTAAGAAGTCTGACACCCAGCCCAGGTCCTTCGGCCCTTCCTGGAATCCGCTAGAGCAATTCTAAGTGCTTATATTAAGGAATTAATGCCTCTGAGGATCCGTGGGGCAAAATGCGGGGAACCAGGAGGGCGTGGCGGGTAGTCACCCATGTACGCACAACCACCTCATGGTGGTAAGAAGTTTGACACCCGGCCCAGGTCCCTCGGCCCTTCCTGGAATTCGCTATAGCAATTCTAGGTGCTTATAATAAGGAATTAAGGCCTCTGAGGGTCCGTGGGGCAAAATGCGGGGAACCAGGAGGGCGTGGCGGGTAGGCACCCATGTACGCACAACCACCTCATGGTGGTAAAAAGTTTGACACCCGGCCCAGGTCCCTCGGCCCTTCCTGGAATCCGCTATAGCAATTCTAGGTGCTTACAATAAGGAATTAAGGCCTCTGGGGATCCGGGGGGCAAAATGTGGGGAACGAGAAGGGCGTGGCGGGTAGGCACCCATGTACGCACAACCACCTCATGGTGGTAAGAAGTTTGACACCCGGCCCAGGTCCCTCGGCTCCTCCTGGAATCCGTTATAGCAATTCTAGGTGCTTATAATAAGGAATTAAGGCCTCTGGGGGTCCGTGGGGCAAAATGCGGGGAACCAGGAGGGCGTGGCGGGTAGGCACCCATGTACGCACAACCACCTCATGGTGGTAAGAAGTTTGACACCCGGCTCAAGTCCCTCGGCATTTCCTGGAATCCGCTAGAGCAATTCTAGGTGCTTATATTAAGGAAACAAGGCCTCTAGAGATCCGTGGGGCAAAATGCGGGGAACCAGGAGGGCATGCCGGGTAGGCACCCATGTACGCACAACCACCTCATGGTGGTAAGAAGTTTGACACCCGGCCCAGGCCCCTGGGCTCTTCCTGGAATCCGCTATAGCATTTCTACGTGCTTGTAATAAGGAATTAAGGCTTCTGGGGATCCGGGGGGCAAAATGTGGGGAACGAGAAGGGCGTGGAGGGTATGCACCCATGTACGCACAACCACCTCATGGTGGTAAGAAGTTTGACACCCAGCCCAGGTCCCTCGGCTTTTCCTGGAATCCGTTATAGCAATTCTAGGTGCTTATAATAAGGAATTAAAGCCTATGGGGGTCCGTGGGGCAAAATGCGGGGAACCAGGAGGGCGTGGCGGGTAGGCACCCATGTACGCACAACCAACTCATGGTGGTAAGAAGTTTGACACCCAGCCCAGGTCCCTCGGCATTTCCTGGAATCCGCTAAAGCAATTCTAGGTGCTTATATTAAGGAAATAAGGCCTCTGGGGACCGTGGGGCAAATTGCGGGGAACCAGGAGGGCGTGGCGGGTAGGCACCCATGTACGCACAACCACCTCATGGTGGTAAGAAGTCTGACGCCCAGCCCAGGTCCCTCAGCCCTTCCTGGAATCCGCTAGAGCAATTCTAAGTGCTTATATTAAGGAAATAAGGCCTCTGGGGACCGTGAGGCAAATTGCGGGGAACCAGGAGGGCGTGGCGGGTTAGGCACCCATGTACGCACAACCACCTCATGGCGGTAAGAAGTTTGACACCCGGCCCAGGTCCCTCGGCCCTTCCTGGAATCCGCTATAGCAATTCTAGGTGCTTATATTAAAGAATTAAGGCCTATGGGGGTCCGTGGGGCAAATTGCAGGGAACCAGGGGGGCGTGGCGGGTAGGCACCCATGTACGCACAACCACCTCATGGTGGTAAGAAGTCTGACACCCAGCCCAGGTCCTTCGGCCCTTCCTGGAATCCGCTAGAGCAATTCTAAGTGCTTATATTAAGGAATTAATGCCTCTGAGGATCCGGGGGGCAAAATGTGGGGAACGAGAAGGGCGTGGAGGGTATGCACCCATGGACGCACAACCACCTCATGGTGGTAAGAAGTTTGACACCCAGCCCAGGTCCCTCGGCTTTTCCTGGAATCCGTTATAGCAATTCTAGGTGCTTATAATAAGGAATTAAAGCCTATGGGGGTCCGTGGGGCAAAATGCGGGGAACCAAGAGGGCGTGGCGGGTAGGCACCCATGTACGCACAACCAACTCATGGTGGTAAGAAGTTTGACACCCAGCCCAGGTCCCTCGGCATTTCCTGGAATCCGCTAAAGCAATTCTAGGTGCTTATATTAAGGAAGTAAGGCCTCTGGGGACCGTGGGGCAAATTGCGGGGAACCAGGAGGGCGTGGCGGGTAGGCACCCATGTACGCACAACCACCTCATGGTGGTAAGAAGTCTGACACCCAGCCCAGGTCCTTCGGCCCTTCCTGGAATCCGCTAGAGCAATTCTAAGTGCTTATATTAAGGAATTAATGCCTCTGAGGATCCGTGGGGCAAAATGCGGGGAACCAGGAGGGCGTGGCGGGTAGTCACCCATGTACGCACAACCACCTCATGGTGGTAAGAAGTTTGACACCCGGCCCAGGTCCCTCGGCCCTTCCTGGAATTCGCTATAGCAATTCTAGGTGCTTATAATAAGGAATTAAGGCCTCTGGGGGTCCGTGGGGCAAAATGCGGGGAACCAGGAGGGCATGGCGGGTAGGCACCCATGTACGCACAACCACCTCATGGTGGTAAAAAGTTTGACACCCGGCCCAGGTCCCTCGGCCCTTCCTGGAATCCGCTATAGCAATTCTAGGTGCTTACAATAAGGAATTAAGGCCTCTGGGGATCCGGGGGGCAAAATGTGGGGAACGAGAAGGGCGTGGCGGGTAGGCACCCATGTACGCACAACCACCTCATGGTGGTAAGAAGTTTGACACCCGGCCCAGGTCCCTCGGCTCCTCCTGGAATCCGTTATAGCAATTCTAGGTGCTTATAATAAGGAATTAAGGCCTCTGGGGGTCCGTGGGGCAAAATGCGGGGAACCAGGAGGGCGTGGCGGGTAGGCACCCATGTACGCACAACCACTTCATGGTGGTAAGAAGTTTGACACCCGGCTCAAGTCCCTCGGCATTTCCTGGAATCCGCTAGAGCAATTCTAGGTGCTTATATTAAGGAAACAAGGCCTCTAGAGATCCGTGGGGCAAAATGCGGGGAACCAGGAGGGCATGCCGGGTAGGCACCCATGTACGCACAACCACCTCATGGTGGTAAGAAGTTTGACACCCGGCCCAGGCCCCTGGGCTCTTCCTGGAATCCGCTATAGCATTTCTACGTGCTTCTAATAAGGAATTAAGGCTTCTGGGGATCCGGGGGGCAAAATGTGGGGAACGAGAAAGGCGTGGAGGGTATGCACCCATGTACGCACAACCACCTCATGGTGGTAAGAAGTTTGACACCCAGCCCAGGTCCCTCGGCTTTTCCTGGAATCCGTTATAGCAATTCTAGGTGCTTATAATAAGGAATTAAAGCCTATGGGGGTCCGTGGGGCAAAATGCGGGGAACCAGGAGGGCGTGGCGGGTAGGCACCCATGTACGCACAACCAACTCATGGTGGTAAGAAGTTTGACACCCAGCCCAGGTCCCTCGGCATTTCCTGGAATCCGCTAAAGCAATTCTAGGTGCTTATATTAAGGAAATAAGGCCTCTGGGGACCGTGGGGCAAATTGCGGGGAACCAGGAGGGCGTGGCGGGTAGGCACCCATGTACGCACAACCACCTCATGGTGGTAAGAAGTCTGACGCCCAGCCCAGGTGCCTCAGCCCTTCCTGGAATCCGCTAGAGCAATTCTAAGTGCTTATATTAAGGAAATAAGGCCTCTGGGGACCGTGAGGCAAATTGCGGGGAACCAGGAGGGCGTGGCGGGTTAGGCACCCATGTACGCACAACCACCTCATGGCGGTAAGAAGTTTGACACCCGGCCCAGGTCCCTCGGCCCTTCCTGGAATCCGCTATAGCAATTCTAGGTGCTTATATTAAAGAATTAAGGCCTATGGGGGTCCGTGGGGCAAATTGCAGGGAACCAGGGGGGCGTGGCGGGTAGGCACCCATGTACGCACAACCACCTCATGGTGGTAAGAAGTCTGACACCCAGCCCAGGTCCTTCGGCCCTTCCTGGAATCCGCTAGAGCAATTCTAAGTGCTTATATTAAGGAATTAATGCCTCTGAGGATCCGGGGGGCAAAATGTGGGGAACGAGAAAGGCGTGGAGGGTATGCACCCATGTACGCACAACCACCTCATGGTGGTAAGAAGTTTGACACCCAGCCCAGGTCCCTCGGCTTTTCCTGGAATCCGTTATAGCAATTCTAGGTGCTTATAATAAGGAATTAAAGCCTATGGGGGTCCGTGGGGCAAAATGCGGGGAACCAGGAGGGCGTGGCGGGTAGGCACCCATGTACGCACAACCAACTCATGGTGGTAAGAAGTTTGACACCCAGCCCAGGTCCCTCGGCATTTCCTGGAATCCGCTAAAGCAATTCTAGGTGCTTATAGTAAGGAAATAAGGCCTCTGGGGACCGTGGGGCAAATTGCGGGGAACCAGGAGGGCGTGGCGGGTAGGCACCCATGTACGCACAACCACCTCATGGTGGTAAGAAGTCTGACGCCCAGCCCAGGTCCCTCAGCCCTTCCTGGAATCCGCTAGAGCAATTCTAAGTGCTTATATTAAGGAAATAAGGCCTCTGGGGACCGTGAGGCAAATTGCGGGGAACCAGGAGGGCGTGGCGGGTTAGGCACCCATGTACGCACAACCACCTCATGGCGGTAAGAAGTTTGACACCCGGCCCAGGTCCCTCGGCCCTTCCTGGAATCCGCTATAGCAATTCTAGGTGCTTATATTAAAGAATTAAGGCCTATGGGGGTCCGTGGGGCAAATTGCAGGGAACCAGGGGGCGTGGCGGGTAGGCACCCATGTACGCACAACCACCTCATGGTGGTAAGAAGTCTGACACCCAGCCCAGGTCCTTTGGCCCTTCCTGGAATCCGCTAGAGCAATTCTAAGTGCTTATATTAAGGAATTAATGCCTCTGAGGATCCGTGGGGCAAAATGCGGGGAACCAGGAGGGCGTGGCGGGTAGTCACCCATGTACGCACAACCACCTCATGGTGGTAAGAAGTTTGACACCCGGCCCAGGTCCCTCGGCCCTTCCTGGAATTCGCTATAGCAATTCTAGGTGCTTATAATAAGGAATTAAGGCCTCTGGGGGTCCGTGGGGCAAAATGCGGGGAACCAGGAGGGCGTGGCGGGTAGGCACCCATGTACGCACAACCACCTCATGGTGGTAAAAAGTTTGACACCCGGCCCAGGTCCCTCGGCCCTTCCTGGAATCCGCTATAGCAATTCTAGGTGCTTACAATAAGGAATTAAGGCCTCTGGGGATCCGGGGGGCAAAATGTGGGGAACGAGAAGGGCGTGGCGGGTAGGCACCCATGTACGCACAACCACCTCATGGTGGTAAGAAGTTTGACACCCAGCCCAGGTCCCTCGGCTCCTCCTGGAATCCGTTATAGCAATTCTAGGTGCTTATAATAAGGAATTAAGGCCTCTGGGGGTCCGTGGGGCAAAATGCGGGGAACCAGGAGGGCGTGGCGGGTAGGCACCCATGTACGCACAACCACCTCATAGTGGTAAGAAGTTTGACACCCGGCTCAAGTCCCTCGGCATTTCCTGGAATCCGCTAGAGCAATTCTAGGTGCTTATATTAAGGAAACAAGGCCTCTAGAGATCCTTGGGGCAAAATGCGGGGAACCAGGAGGGCATGCCGGGTAGGCACCCATGTACGCACAACCACCTCATGGTGGTAAGAAGTTTGACACCCGGCCCAGGCCCCTGGGCTCTTCCTGGAATCCGCTATAGCATTTCTACGTGCTTGTAATAAGGAATTAAGGCTTCTGGGGATCCGGGGGGCAAAATGTGGGGAACGAGAAGGGCGTGGAGGGTATGCACCCATGTACGCACAACCACCTCATGGTGGTAAGAAGTTTGACACCCGGCCCAGGTCCCTCGGCTATTCCTGGAATCCGCTTTAGCAATTCTAGGTGGTTATAATAAGGAATTAAGGCTTCTGGGGATCCGGGGGGCAAAATGTGGGGAACGAGAAGGGCGTGAAGGGTATGCACCCATGTACGCACAACCACCTCATGGTGGTAAGAAGTTTGACACCCAGCCCAGGTCCCTCGGCTTTTCCTGGAATCCGTTATAGCAATTCTAGGTGCTTATAATAAGGAATTAAAGCCTATGGGGGTCCGTGGGGCAAAATGCGGGGAACCAGGAGGGCGTGGCGGGTAGGCACCCATGTACGCACAACCAACTCATGGTGGTAAGAAGTTTGACACCCAGCCCAGGTCCCTCGGCATTTCCTGGAATCCGCTAAAGCAATTCTAGGTGCTTATATTAAGGAAATAAGGCCTCTGGGGACCGTGGGGCAAATTGCGGGGAACCAGGAGGGCGTGGCGGGTAGGCACCCATGTACGCACAACCACCTCATGGTGGTAAGAAGTCTGACGCCCAGCCCAGGTCCCTCAGCCCTTCCTGGAATCCGCTAGAGCAATTCTAAGTGCTTATATTAAGGAAATAAGGCCTCTGGGGACCGTGAGGCAAATTGCGGGGAACCAGGAGGGCGTGGCGGGTTAGGCACCCATGTACGCACAACCACCTCATGGCGGTAAGAAGTTTGACACCCGGCCCAGGTCCCTCGGCCCTTCCTGGAATCCGCTATAGCAATTCTAGGTGCTTATATTAAAGAATTAAGGCCTATGGGGGTCCGTGGGGCAAATTGCAGGGAACCAGGGGGCGTGGCGGGTAGGCACCCATGTACGCACAACCACCTCATGGTGGTAAGAAGTCTGACACCCAGCCCAGGTCCTTTGGCCCTTCCTGGAATCCGCTAGAGCAATTCTAAGTGCTTATATTAAGGAATTAATGCCTCTGAGGATCCGTGGGGCAAAATGCGGGGAACTAGGAGGGCGTGGCGGGTAGTCACCCATGTACGCACAACCACCTCATGGTGGTAAGAAGTTTGACACCCGGCCCAGGTCCCTCGGCCCTTCCTGGAATTCGCTATAGCAATTCTAGGTGCTTATAATAAGGAATTAAGGCCTCTGGGGGTCCGTGGGGCAAAATGCGGGGAACCAGGAGGGCGTGGCGGGTAGGCACCCATGTACGCACAACCACCTCATGGTGGTAAAAAGTTTGACACCCGGCCCAGGTCCCTCGGCCCTTCCTGGAATCCGCTATAGCAATTCTAGGTGCTTACAATAAGGAATTAAGGCCTCTGGGGATCCGGGGGGCAAAATGTGGGGAACGAGAAGGGCGTGGCGGGTAGGCACCCATGTACGCACAACCACCTCATGGTGGTAAGAAGTTTGACACCCAGCCCAGGTCCCTCGGCTCCTCCTGGAATCCGTTATAGCAATTCTAGGTGCTTATAATAAGGAATTAAGGCCTCTGGGGGTCCGTGGGGCAAAATGCGGGGAACCAGGAGGGCGTGGCGGGTAGGCACCCATGTACGCACAACCACCTCATAGTGGTAAGAAGTTTGACACCCGGCTCAAGTCCCTCGGCATTTCCTGGAATCCGCTAGAGCAATTCTAGGTGCTTATATTAAGGAAACAAGGCCTCTAGAGATCCTTGGGGCAAAATGCGGGGAACCAGGAGGGCATGCCGGGTAGGCACCCATGTACGCACAACCACCTCATGGTGGTAAGAAGTTTGACACCCGGCCCAGGCCCCTGGGCTCTTCCTGGAATCCGCTATAGCATTTCTACGTGCTTGTAATAAGGAATTAAGGCTTCTGGGGATCCGGGGGGCAAAATGTGGGGAACGAGAAGGGCGTGGAGGGTATGCACCCATGTACGCACAACCACCTCATGGTGGTAAGAAGTTTGACACCCGGCCCAGGTCCCTCGGCTATTCCTGGAATCCGCTATAGCAATTCTAGGTGGTTATAATAAGGAATTAAGGCTTCTGGGGATCCGGGGGGCAAAATGTGGGGAACGAGAAGGGCGTGAAGGGTATGCACCCATGTACGCACAACCACCTCATGGTGGTAAGAAGTTTGACACCCAGCCCAGGTCCCTCGGCTTTTCCTGGAATCCGTTATAGCAATTCTAGGTGCTTATAATAAGGAATTAAAGCCTATGGGGGTCCGTGGGGCAAAATGCGGGGAACCAGGAGGGCGTGGCGGGTAGGCACCCATGTACGCACAACCAACTCATGGTGGTAAGAAGTTTGACACCCAGCCCAGGTCCCTCGGCATTTCCTGGAATCCGCTAAAGCAATTCTAGGTGCTTATATTAAGGAAATAAGGCCTCTGGGGACCGTGGGGCAAATTGCGGGGAACCAGGAGGGCGTGGCGGGTAGGCACCCATGTACGCACAACCACCTCATGGTGGTAAGAAGTCTGACGCCCAGCCCAGGTCCCTCAGCCCTTCCTGGAATCCGCTAGAGCAATTCTAAGTGCTTATATTAAGGAAATAAGGCCTCTGGGGACCGTGAGGCAAATTGCGGGGAACCAGGAGGGCGTGGCGGGTTAGGCACCCATGTACGCACAACCACCTCATGGCGGTAAGAAGTTTGACACCCGGCCCAGGTCCCTCGGCCCTTCCTGGAATCCGCTATAGCAATTCTAGGTGCTTATATTAAAGAATTAAGGCCTATGGGGGTCCGTGGGGCAAAATGCGGGGAACCAGGAGGGCGTGGCGGGTAGGCACCCATGTACGCACAACCAACTCATGGTGGTAAGAAGTTTGACACCCAGCCCAGGTCCCTCGGCATTTCCTGGAATCCGCTAAAGCAATTCTAGGTGCTTATATTAAGGAAATAAGGCCTCTGGGGACCGTGGGGCAAATTGCGGGGAACCAGGAGGGCGTGGCGGGTAGGCACCCATGTACGCACAACCACCTCATGGTGGTAAGAAGTCTGACACCCAGCCCAGGTCCCTCGGCCCTTCCTGGAATCCGCTAGAACAATTCTAAGTGCTTATATTAAGGAATTAAAGCCTCTGGGGATCCGTGGAGCAAAATGCGGGGAACCAGGAGAGCGTTGCGGATAGGCACCCATGTACGCACAACCAACTCATGGTGGTAAGATGTTTGACACACAGCCCAGGTCCCTCGGCCCTTCCTGGAATCGGTTATAGCAATTCTATGTGCTTATATTAAGGAAATAAGGCCTCTGGGGTCCGTGGGGCAAATTGCGGGGAACCAGGAGGGCGTGGCGGGTAGGCACCCATGTACGCACAACCACCTCATGGTGGTAAGAAGTCTGACGCCCAGCCCAGGTCCCTCAGCCCTTCCTGGAATTCGCTATAGCAATTCTAGGTGCTTATAATAAGGAATTAAGGCCTCTGGGGGTCCGTAGGGCAAAATGCGGGGAACCAGGAGGGCGTGGCGGGTAGGCACCCATGTACGCACAACCACCTCATGGTGGTAAGAAGTCTGACACCCAGCCCAGGTCCCTCGGCCCTTCCTGGAATCCGCTAGAACAATTCTAAGTGCTTATAATAAGGAATTAAAGCCTCTGGGGGTCCGTGGGGCAAAATGCGGGGAACCAGGAGGGCGTGGCGGGTAGGTACCCATGTACGCACAACCAACTCATGGTGGTAAGAAGTTTGACACCCAGCCCAGGTCCCTCGGCATTTCCTGGAATCCGCTAAAGCAATTCTAGGTGCTTATATTAAGGAAATAAGGCCTCTGGGGACCGTGGGGCAAATTGCGGGGAACCAGGAGGGCGTGGCGGGTAGGCACCCATGTACGCACAACCAACTCATGGTGGTAAGAAGTTTGACACCCAGCCCAGGTCCCTCGGCATTTCCTGGAATCCGCTAAAGCAATTCTAGGTGCTTATATTAAGGAAATAAGGCCTCTGGGGACCGTGGGGCAAATTGCGGGGAACCAGGAGGGCGTGGCGGGTAGGCACCCATGTACGCACAACCACCTCATGGTGGTAAGAAGTCTGACGCCCAGCCCAGGTCCCTCAGCCCTTCTTGGAATCCGCTAGAGCAATACTAAGTGCTTATATTAAGGAATTAAAGCCTCTGGGGATCCGTGGGGCAAAATGCGGGGAAGCAGGAGGGCGTGGCGGGTAGGCACCCATGTACGCACAACCACCTCATGGTGGTAAGAAGTTTGACACCCGGCCCAGGTCTCTCGGCCCTTCCTGGAATTCGCTATAGCAATTCTAGGTGCTTATAATAAGGAATTAAGGCCTCTGGGGGTCCGTAGGGCAAAATGCGGGGAACCAGGAGGGCGTGGCGGGTAGGCACCCATGTACGCACAACTACCTCATGGTGGTAAGAAGTCTGACACCCAGCCCAGGTCCCTCGGCCCTTCCTGGAATCCGCTAGAACAATTCTAAGTGCTTATATTAAGGAATTAAAGCCTCTGGGGATCCGTGGGGCAAAATGCTGGGAACCAGGAGGGCGTGGCGGGTAGGCACCCATGTACGCACAACCACGTCATGGTGGTAAGAAGTTTGACACCCGGCCCAGGTCCCTCGGCCCTTCCTGGAATCCGTTATAGCAATTCTAGGTGCTTATAATCAGGAATTAAGGCCTCTGGGGATCCGGGGGGCAAAATGTGGGGAACGAGAATGGCGTGGCGGGTAGGCACCCATGTACGCACAACCACCTCATGATGGTAAGAAGTTTGACACCCGGCCCACGTCCCTCGGCTCTTCCTGGAATCCGTTATAGCAATTCTAGGTGCTTATAATAAAGAATTAAGGCCTTTAAGGGTCCGTGGGGCAAAATGCGGGGAACCAGGAGGGCGTGGCGGGTAGGCACCCATGTACGCACAACCACCTCATGGTGGTAAGAAGTTTGACACCCGGCTCAGGTCCCTCGGCATTTCCTGGAATCCGCTAGAGCAATTCTAGGTGCTTATATTAAGGAAACAAGGCCTCTGGGGATCCGTGGGGCAAAATGCGGGGAACCAGGAGGGCGTGGCGGGTAGGCACCCATGTACGCACAACCAACTCATGGTGGTAAGAAGTTTGACACCCAGCCCTGGTCCCTCCGCATTTCCTGGAATCCGCTAGAGCAATTCTAGGTGCTTATATTAAGGAAATAAGGCCTCTGGGGACCGTGGGGCAAATTGCAGGGAACCAGGGGGGCGTGGCGGGTAGGCACCCATGTACGCACAACCACCTCATGGTGGTAAGAAGTCTGACACCCAGCCCAGGTCCTTCGGCCCTTCCTGGAATCCGCTAGAGCAATTCTAAGTGCTTATATTAAGGAATTAATGCCTCTGAGGATCCGTGGGGCAAAATGCGGGGAACCAGGAGGGCGTGGCGGGTAGTCACCCATGTACGCACAACCACCTCATGGTGGTAAGAAGTTTGACACCCGGCCCAGGTCCCTCGGCCCTTCCTGGAATTCGCTATAGCAATTCTAGGTGCTTATAATAAGGAATTAAGGCCTCTGGGGGTCCGTGGGGCAAAATGCGGGGAACCAGGAGGGCGTGGCGGGTAGGCACCCATGTACGCACAACCACCTCATGGTGGTAAAAAGTTTGACACCCGGCCCAGGTCCCTCGGCCCTTCCTGGAATCCGCTATAGCAATTCTAGGTGCTTACAATAAGGAATTAAGGCCTCTGGGGATCCGGGGGGCAAAATGTGGGGAACGAGAAGGGCGTGGCGGGTAGGCACCCATGTACGCACAACCACCTCATGGTGGTAAGAAGTTTGACACCCGGCCCAGGTCCCTCGGCTCCTCCTGGAATCCGTTATAGCAATTCTAGGTGCTTATAATAAGGAATTAAGGCCTCTGGGGGTCCGTGGGGCAAAATGCGGGGAACCAGGAGGGCGTGGCAGGTAGGCACCCATGTACGCACAACCACCTCATGGTGGTAAGAAGTTTGACACCCGGCTCAAGTCCCTCGGCATTTCCTGGAATCCGCTAGAGCAATTCTAGGTGCTTATATTAAGGAAACAAGGCCTCTAGAGATCCGTGGGGCAAAATGCGGGGAACCAGGAGGGCATGCCGGGTAGGCACCCATGTACGCACAACCACCTCATGGTGGTAAGAAGTTTGACACCCGGCCCAGGCCCCTGGGCTCTTCCTGGAATCCGCTATAGCATTTCTACGTGCTTGTAATAAGGAATTAAGGCTTCTGGGGATCCGGGGGGCAAAATGTGGGGAACGAGAAGGGCGTGGAGGGTATGCACCCATGTACGCACAACCACCTCATGGTGGTAAGAAGTTTGACACCCAGCCCAGGTCCCTCGGCTTTTCCTGGAATCCGTTATAGCAATTCTAGGTGCTTATAATAAGGAATTAAAGCCTATGGGGGTCCGTGGGGCAAAATGCGGGGAACCAGGAGGGCGTGGCGGGTAGGCACCCATGTACGCACAACCAACTCATGGTGGTAAGAAGTTTGACACCCAGCCCAGGTCCCTCGGCATTTCCTGGAATCCGCTAAAGCAATTCTAGGTGCTTATATTAAGGAAATAAGGCCTCTGGGGACCGTGGGGCAAATTGCGGGGAACCAGGAGGGCGTGGCGGGTAGGCACCCATGTACGCACAACCACCTCATGGTGGTAAGAAGTCTGACGCCCAGCCCAGGTCCCTCAGCCCTTCCTGGAATCCGCTAGAGCAATTCTAAGTGCTTATATTAAGGAAATAAGGCCTCTGGGGACCGTGAGGCAAATTGCGGGGAACCAGGAGGGCGTGGCGGGTTAGGCACCCATGTACGCACTACCACCTCATGGCGGTAAGAAGTTTGACACCCGGCCCAGGTCCCTCGGCCCTTCCTGGAATCCGCTATAGCAATTCTAGGTGCTTATATTAAAGAATTAAGGCCTATGGGGGTCCGTGGGGCAAATTGCAGGGAACCAGGGGGGCGTGGCGGGTAGGCACCCATGTACGCACAACCACCTCATGGTGGTAAGAAGTCTGACACCCAGCCCAGGTCCTTCGGCCCTTCCTGGAATCCGCTAGAGCAATTCTAAGTGCTTATATTAAGGAATTAATGCCTCTGAGGATCCGGGGGGCAAAATGTGGGGAACGAGAAGGGCGTGGAGGGTATGCACCCATGTACGCACAACCACCTCATGGTGGTAAGAAGTTTGACACCCAGCCCAGGTCCCTCGGCTTTTCCTGGAATCCGTTATAGCAATTCTAGGTGCTTATAATAAGGAATTAAAGCCTATGGGGGTCCGTGGGGCAAAATGCGGGGAACCAGGAGGGCGTGGCGGGTAGGCACCCATGTACGCACAACCAACTCATGGTGGTAAGAAGTTTGACACCCAGCCCAGGTCCCTCGGCATTTCCTGGAATCCGCTAAAGCAATTCTAGGTGCTTATATTAAGGAAATAAGGCCTCTGGGGACCGTGGGGCAAATTGCGGGGAACCAGGAGGGCGTGGCGGGTAGGCACCCATGTACGCACAACCACCTCATGGTGGTAAGAAGTCTGACGCCCAGCCCAGGTCCCTCAGCCCTTCCTGGAATCCGCTAGAGCAATTCTAAGTGCTTATATTAAGGAAATAAGGCCTCTGGGGACCGTGAGGCAAATTGCGGGGAACCAGGAGGGCGTGGCGGGTTAGGCACCCATGTACGCACAACCACCTCATGGCGGTAAGAAGTTTGACACCCGGCCCAGGTCCCTCGGCCCTTCCTGGAATCCGCTATAGCAATTCTAGGTGCTTATATTAAAGAATTAAGGCCTATGGGGGTCCGTGGGGCAAATTGCAGAGAACCAGGGGGGCGTGGCGGGTAGGCACCCATGTACGCACAACCACCTCATGGTGGTAAGAAGTCTGACACCCAGCCCAGGTCCTTCGGCCCTTCCTGGAATCCGCTAGAGCAATTCTAAGTGCTTATATTAAGGAATTAATGCCTCTGAGGATCCGTGGGGCAAAATGCGGGGAACCAGGAGGGCGTGGCGGGTAGTCACCCATGTACGCACAACCACCTCATGGTGGTAAGAAGTTTGACACCCGGCCCAGGTCCCTCGGCCCTTCCTGGAATTCGCTATAGCAATTCTAGGTGCTTATAATAAGGAATTAAGGCCTCTGGGGGTCCGTGGGGCAAAATGCGGGGAACCAGGAGGGCGTGGCGGGTAGGCACCCATGTACGCACAACCACCTCATGGTGGTAAAAAGTTTGACACCCGGCCCAGGTCCCTCGGCCCTTCCTGGAATCCGCTATAGCAATTCTAGGTGCTTACAATAAGGAATTAAGGCCTCTGGGGATCCGGGGGGCAAAATGTGGGGAACGAGAAGGGCGTGGCGGGTAGGCACCCATGTACGCACAACCACCTCATGGTGGTAAGAAGTTTGACACCCAGCCCAGGTCCCTCGGCTCCTCCTGGAATCCGTTATAGCAATTCTAGGTGCTTATAATAAGGAATTAAGGCCTCTGGGGGTCCGTGGGGCAAAATGCGGGGAACCAGGAGGGCGTGGCGGGTAGGCACCCATGTACGCACAACCACCTCATGGTGGTAAGAAGTTTGACACCCGGCTCAAGTCCCTCGGCATTTCCTGGAATCCGCTAGAGCAATTCTAGGTGCTTATATTAAGGAAACAAGGCCTCTAGAGATCCTTGGGGCAAAATGCGGGGAACCAGGAGGGCGTGGCGGGTTAGGCACCCATGTACGCACTACCACCTCATGGCGGTAAGAAGTTTGACACCCGGCCCAGGTCCCTCGGCCCTTCCTGGAATCCGCTATAGCAATTCTAGGTGCTTATATTAAAGAATTAAGGCCTATGGGGGTCCGTGGGGCAAATTGCAGGGAACCAGGGGGGCGTGGCGGGTAGGCACCCATGTACGCACAACCACCTCATGGTGGTAAGAAGTCTGACACCCAGCCCAGGTCCTTCGGCCCTTCCTGGAATCCGCTAGAGCAATTCTAAGTGCTTATATTAAGGAATTAATGCCTCTGAGGATCCGGGGGGCAAAATGTGGGGAACGAGAAGGGCGTGGAGGGTATGCACCCATGTACGCACAACCACCTCATGGTGGTAAGAAGTTTGACACCCAGCCCAGGTCCCTCGGCTTTTCCTGGAATCCGTTATAGCAATTCTAGGTGCTTATAATAAGGAATTAAAGCCTATGGGGGTCCGTGGGGCAAAATGCGGGGAACCAGGAGGGCGTGGCGGGTAGGCACCCATGTACGCACAACCAACTCATGGTGGTAAGAAGTTTGACACCCAGCCCAGGTCCCTCGGCATTTCCTGGAATCCGCTAAAGCAATTCTAGGTGCTTATATTAAGGAAATAAGGCCTCTGGGGACCGTGGGGCAAATTGCGGGGAACCAGGAGGGCGTGGCGGGTAGGCACCCATGTACGCACAACCACCTCATGGTGGTAAGAAGTCTGACGCCCAGCCCAGGTCCCTCAGCCCTTCCTGGAATCCGCTAGAGCAATTCTAAGTGCTTATATTAAGGAAATAAGGCCTCTGGGGACCGTGAGGCAAATTGCGGGGAACCAGGAGGGCGTGGCGGGTTAGGCACCCATGTACGCACAACCACCTCATGGCGGTAAGAAGTTTGACACCCGGCCCAGGTCCCTCGGCCCTTCCTGGAATCCGCTATAGCAATTCTAGGTGCTTATATTAAAGAATTAAGGCCTATGGGGGTCCGTGGGGCAAATTGCAGGGAACCAGGGGGGCGTGGCGGGTAGGCACCCATGTACGCACAACCACCTCATGGTGGTAAGAAGTCTGACACCCAGCCCAGGTCCTTCGGCCCTTCCTGGAATCCGCTAGAGCAATTCTAAGTGCTTATATTAAGGAATTAATGCCTCTGAGGATCCGTGGGGCAAAATGCGGGGAACCAGGAGGGCGTGGCGGGTAGTCACCCATGTACGCACAACCACCTCATGGTGGTAAGAAGTTTGACACCCGGCCCAGGTCCCTCGGCCCTTCCTGGAATTCGCTATAGCAATTCTAGGTGCTTATAATAAGGAATTAAGGCCTCTGGGGGTCCGTGGGGCAAAATGCGGGGAACCAGGAGGGCGTGGCGGGTAGGCACCCATGTACGCACAACCACCTCATGGTGGTAAAAAGTTTGACACCCGGCCCAGGTCCCTCGGCCCTTCCTGGAATCCGCTATAGCAATTCTAGGTGCTTACAATAAGGAATTAAGGCCTCTGGGGATCCGGGGGGCAAAATGTGGGGAACGAGAAGGGCGTGGCGGGTAGGCACCCATGTACGCACAACCACCTCATGGTGGTAAGAAGTTTGACACCCAGCCCAGGTCCCTCGGCTCCTCCTGGAATCCGTTATAGCAATTCTAGGTGCTTATAATAAGGAATTAAGGCCTCTGGGGGTCCGTGGGGCAAAATGCGGGGAACCAGGAGGGCGTGGCGGGTAGGCACCCATGTACGCACAACCACCTCATGGTGGTAAGAAGTTTGACACCCGGCTCAAGTCCCTCGGCATTTCCTGGAATCCGCTAGAGCAATTCTAGGTGCTTATATTAAGGAAACAAGGCCTCTAGAGATCCTTGGGGCAAAATGCGGGGAACCAGGAGGGCATGCCGGGTAGGCACCCATGTACGCACAACCACCTCATGGTGGTAAGAAGTTTGACACCCGGCCCAGGCCCCTGGGCTCTTCCTGGAATCCGCTATAGCATTTCTACGTGCTTGTAATAAGGAATTAAGGCTTCTGGGGATCCGGGGGGCAAAATGTGGGGAACGAGAAGGGCGTGGAGGGTATGCACCCATGTACGCACAACCACCTCATGGTGGTAAGAAGTTTGACACCCGGCCCAGGTCCCTCGGCTATTCCTGGAATCCGCTATAGCAATTCTAGGTGGTTATAATAAGGAATTAAGGCTTCTGGGGATCCGGGGGGCAAAATGTGGGGAACGAGAAGGGCGTGGAGGGTATGCACCCATGTACGCACAACCACCTCATGGTGGTAAGAAGTTTGACACCCAGCCCAGGTCCCTCGGCTTTTCCTGGAATCCGTTATAGCAATTCTAGGTGCTTATAATAAGGAATTAAAGCCTATGGGGGTCCGTGGGGCAAAATGCGGGGAACCAGGAGGGCGTGGCGGGTAGGCACCCATGTACGCACAACCAACTCATGGTGGTAAGAAGTTTGACACCCAGCCCAGGTCCCTCGGCATTTCCTGGAATCCGCTAAAGCAATTCTAGGTGCTTATATTAAGGAAATAAGGCCTCTGGGGACCGTGGGGCAAATTGCGGGGAACCAGGAGGGCGTGGCGGGTAGGCACCCATGTACGCACAACCACCTCATGGTGGTAAGAAGTCTGACGCCCAGCCCAGGTCCCTCAGCCCTTCCTGGAATCCGCTAGAGCAATTCTAAGTGCTTATATTAAGGAAATAAGGCCTCTGGGGACCGTGAGGCAAATTGCGGGGAACCAGGAGGGCGTGGCGGGTTAGGCACCCATGTACGCACAACCACCTCATGGCGGTAAGAAGTTTGACACCCGGCCCAGGTCCCTCGGCCCTTCCTGGAATCCGCTATAGCAATTCTAGGTGCTTATATTAAAGAATTAAGGCCTATGGGGGTCCGTGGGGCAAAATGCGGGGAACCAGGAGGGCGTGGCGGGTAGGCACCCATGTACGCACAACCAACTCATGGTGGTAAGAAGTTTGACACCCAGCCCAGGTCCCTCGGCATTTCCTGGAATCCGCTAAAGCAATTCTAGGTGCTTATATTAAGGAAATAAGGCCTCTGGGGACCGTGGGGCAAATTGCGGGGAACCAGGAGGGCGTGGCGGGTAGGCACCCATGTACGCACAACCACCTCATGGTGGTAAGAAGTCTGACGCCCAGCCCAGGTCCCTCAGCCCTTCCTGGAATCCGCTATAGCAATTCTAGGTGCTTATAATAAGGAATTAAGGCCTCTGGGGGTCCGTGGGGCAAAATGCGGGCAACCAGGAGGGCGTGGCGGGTAGGCACCCATGTACGCACAACCACCTCATGGTGGTAAGAAGTCTGACACCCAGCCCAGGTCCCTCGGCCCTTCCTGGAATCCGCTAGAGCAATTCTAAGTGCTTATATTAAAGAATTAAGGCCTCTGGGGATCCGGGGGGCAAAATGTGGGGAACGAGAAGGGCGTGGCGGGTTGGCACCCATGTACGCACAACCACCTCATGGCGGTAAGAAGTTTGACACCCGGCCCAGGTCCCTCGGCCCTTCCTGGAATCCGCTATAGCAATTCTAGGTGCTTATAATAAGGAATTAAAGCCTATGGGGGTCCGTGGGGCAAAATGCGGGGAACCAGGAGGGCGTGGCGGGTAGGCACCCATGTACGCACAACCACCTCACAGTGGTAAGAAGTTTGACACCCGGCCCAGGTCCCTCGGCTCTTCCTGGAATCCGTTATAGCAATTCTAGGTGCTTATAATAAGGAATTAAGGCCTCTGGGGGTCCGTGGGGCAAAATGCGGGGAACCAGGATGGCGCGGCGGGTAGGCACCCATGTACGCACAACCACCTCATGGTGGTAAGAAGTTTGACACCCGGCTCAGGTCCCTCGGCATTTCCTGGAATCCGCTAGAGCAATTCTAGGTGCTTATATTAAGGAAACAAGGCCTCTGGGGATCCGTGGGGCAAAATGCGGGGAACCAAGAGGGCGTGGCGGGTAGGCACCCATGTACGCACAACCAACTCATGGTGGTAAGAAGTTTGACACCCAGCCCAGGTCCCTCGGCATTTCCTGGAATCCGCTAAAGCAATTCTAGGTGCTTATATTAAGGAAATAAGGCCTCTGGGGACCGTGGGGCGAATTGCCGGGATCCAGGAGGGCGTGGCGGGTAGGAACCCATGTACGCACAACCACCTCATGGTGGTAAGAAGTCTGACACCCAGCCCAGGTCCCTCGGCCCTTCCTGGAATCCGCTAGAGCAATTCTAAGTGCTTATAATAAAGAATTAAAGCCTCTGGGGATCCGTGGGGCAAAATGCGGGGAACCAGGATGGCGCGGCGGGTAGGCACCCATGTACGCACAACCACCTCATGGTGGTAAGAAGTTTGACACCCGGCTCAGGTCCCTCGGCATTTCCTGGAATCCGCTAGAGCAATTCTAGGTGCTTATATTAAGGAAACAAGGCCTCTGGGGATCCGTGGGGCAAAATGCGGGGAACCAAGAGGGCGTGGCGGGTAGGCACCCATGTACGCACAACCAACTCATGGTGGTAAGAAGTTTGACACCCAGCCCAGGTCCCTCGGCATTTCCTGGAATCCGCTAGAGCAATTCTAGGTGCTTATATTAAGGAAATAAGGCCTCTGGGGACCGTGGGGCGAATTGCCGGGAACCAGGAGGGCGTGGCGGGTAGGAACCCATGTACGCACAACCACCTCGTGGTGGTAAGAAGTCTGACACCCAGCCCAGGTCCCTCGGCCCTTCCTGGAATCCGCTAGAGCAATTCTAAGTGCTTATAATAAAGAATTAAAGCCTCTGGGGATCCGTGGGGCAAAATGCGGGGAACCAGGAGGGCGTGGCGGGTAGTCACCCATGTACGCACAAACACCTCATGGTGGTAAGAAGTTTGACACCCGGCCCAGGTCCCTCGGCTCTTCCTGGAATCCGTTATAGCAATTCTAGGTGCTTATAATAAGGAATTAAGGCCTCTGGGGGTCCGTGGGGCAAAATGCGGGGAACCAGGATGGCGCGGCGGGTAGGCACCCATGTACGCACAACCACCTCATGGTGGTAAGAAGTTTGACACCCGGCTCAGGTCCCTCGGCATTTCCTGGAATCCGCTAGAGCAATTCTAGGTGCTTATATTAAGGAAACAAGGCCTCTGGGGATCCGTGGGGCAAAATGCGGGGAACCAGGAGGGCGTGGCGGGTAGGCACCCATGTACGCACAACCAAATCATGGTGGTAAGAAGTTTGACACCCAGCCCAGGTCCCTCGGCATTTCCTGGAATCCGCTAGAGCAATTCTAGGTGCTTATATTAAGGAAATAAGGCCTCTGGGGACCGTGGGGCGAATTGCCGGGAACCAGGAGGGCGTGGCGGGTAGGAACCCATGTACGCACAACCACCTCATGGTGGTAAGAAGTCTGACACCCAGCCCAGGTCCCTCGGCCCTTCCTGGAATCCGCTAGAGCAATTCTAAGTGCTTATATTAAAGAATTAATGCCTCTGGGGATCCGTGGGGCAAAATGCGGGGAACCAGGAGGGCGTGGCGGGTAGTCACCCATGTACGCACAAACACCTCATGGTGGTAAGAAGTTTGACACCCGGCCCAGGTCCCTCGGCCCTTCCTGGAATTCGCTATAGCAATTCTAGGTTCTTATAATAAGGAATTAAGGCCTCTGGGGGTCCGTGGGGCAAAATGCGGGGAACCAGGAGGGCGTGGCGGGTAGGCACCCATGTACGCACAACCACCTCACGGTGGTAAGAAGTTTGACACCCGGCCCAGGTCCCTCGGCTCTTCCTGGAATCCGTTATAGCAATTCTAGGTGCTTATATTAAGGAAATAAGGCCTCTGGGGACCGTGGGGCAAATTGCGGGGAACCAGGAGGGCGTGGCGGGTAGGCACCCATGTACGCACAACCACCTCATGGTGGTAAAAAGTCTGACACCCATCCAAGCTCCCTCGGCCCTTCCTGGAATCCGCTAGAGCAATTCTAAGTGCTTATATTAAGGAATTAAAGCCTCTGGGGATCCGTGGGGCAAAATGCGGGGAACCAAGAGGGCGTGGCGGGTAGGCACCCATGTACGCATAACCACCTCATGGTGGTAAGAAGTTTGACACCCGGCCCAGGTCCCTCGGCCCTTCCTGGAATTCGCTAGAGCAATTCTAGGTGCTTATAATAAGGAATTAAGGCCTCTGGGAGACCGTGGGGCAAAATGCGGGGAACCAGGAGGGCGTGGCGGGTAGGCACCCATGTACGCACAACCACCTCATGGTGGTAAGAAGTCTGATACCCAGCCCAGGTCCCTCGGCCCTTCCTGGAATCCGCTAGAGCAATTCTAAGTGCTTATATTAAAGAATTAAAGCCTCTGGGGATCCGTGGGGCAAAATGCGGGGAACCAGGAGGGCGTGGCGGGTAGTCACCCATGTACGCACAACCACCTCATGGTGGTAAGAAGTTTGACACCCGGCCCAGGTCCCTCGGCCCTTCCTGGAATCCGTTATAGCAATTCTAGGTGCTTATAATAAGGAATTAAGGCCTCTGGGGGTCCTTGGGGCAAAATGCGGGGAACCAGGAGGGCGTGGTGGGTAGGCACCCATGTACGCACAACCACCTCATGGTGGTAAAAAGTTTGACACCCGGCTCAGGTCCCTCGGCATTTCCTGGAATCCGCTAGAGCAATTCTAGGTGCTTATATTAAGGAAACAAGGCCTCTGGGGATCCGTGGGGCAAAATGCGGGGAACCAGGATGGCGCGGCGGGTAGGCACCCATGTACGCACAACCACCTCATGGTGGTAAGAAGTTTGACACCCGGCTCAGGTCCCTCGGCATTTCCTGGAATCCGCTAGAGCAATTCTAGGTGCTTATATTAAGGAAACAAGGCCTCTGGGGATCCGTGGGGCAAAATGCGGGGAACCAGGAGGGCGTGGCGGGTAGGCACCCATGTACGCACAACCAACTCATGGTGGTAAGAAGTTTGACACCCAGCCCAGGTCCCTCGGCATTTCCTGGAATCCGCTAGAGCAATTCTAGGTGCTTATATTAAGGAAATAAGGCCTCTGGGGACCGTGGGGCAAATTGCGGGGAACCAGGAGGGCGTGGCGGGTAGTCACCCATGTACGCACAACCACCTCATGGTGGTAAGAAGTCTGACACCCAGCCCAGATCCTTCGGCCCTTCCTGGAATCCGCTAGAGCAATTCTAAGTGCTTATATTAAGGAATTAAGGCCTCTGGGGATCCGGGGGGCAAAATGTGGGGAACGAGAAGGGCGTGGCGGGTAGGCACCCATGTACGCACAACCACCTCACGGTGGTAAGAAGTTTGACACCCGGCCCAGGTCCCTCGGCTCTTCCTGGAATCCGTTATAGCAATTCTAGGTGCTTATAATAAGGAATTAAGGCCTCTGGGGGTCCGTGGGGCAAAATGCGGGGAACCAGGATGGCGCGGCGGGTAGGCACCCATGTACGCACAACCACCTCATGGTGGTAAGAAGTTTGACACCCGGCTCAGGTCCCTCGGCATTTCCTGGAATCCGCTAGAGCAATTCTAGGTGCTTATATTAAGGAAACAAGGCCTCTGGGGATCCGTGGGGCAAAATGCGGGGAACCAAGAGGGCGTGGCGGGTAGGCACCCATGTACGCACAACCAACTCATGGTGGTAAGAAGTTTGACACCCAGCCCAGGTCCCTCGGCATTTCCTGGAATCCGCTAGAGCAATTCTAGGTACTTATATTAAGGAAATAAGGCCTCTGGGGACCGTGGGGCGAATTGCCGGGAACCAGGAGGGCGTGGCGGGTAGGAACCCATGTACGCACAACCACCTCATGGTGGTAAGAAGTCTGACACCCAGCCCAGGTCCCTCGGCCCTTCCTGGAATCCGCTAGAGCAATTCTAAGTGCTTATATTAAAGAATTAAAGCCTCTGGGGATCCGTGGGGCAAAATGCGGGGAACCAGGAGGGCGTGGCGGGTAGTCACCCATGTACGCACAAACACCTCATGGTGGTAAGAAGTTTGACACCCGGCCCAGGTCCCTCGGCCCTTCCTGGAATTCGCTATAGCAATTCTAGGTTCTTATAATAAGGAATTAAGGCCTCTGGGGGACCGTGGGGCAAAATGCGGGGAACCAGGAGGGCGTGGCGGGTAGGCACCCATGTACGCACAACCACCTCACGGTGGTAAGAAGTTTGACACCCGGCCCAGGTCCCTCGGCTCTTCCTGGAATCCGTTATAGCAATTCTAGGTGCTTATAAAAAGGAATTAAGGCCTCTGGGGGTCCGTGGGGCAAAATGCGGGGAACCAGGATGGCGCGGCGGGTAGGCACCCATGTACGCACAACCACCTCATGGTGGTAAGAAGTTTGACACCCGGCTCAGGTCCCTCGGCATTTCCTGGAATCCGCTAGAGCAATTCTAGGTGCTTATATTAAGGAAACAAGGCCTCTGGGGATCCGTGGGGCAAAATGCGGGGAACCAGGAGGGCGTGGCGGGTAGGCACCCATGTACGCACAACCAAATCATGTTGGTAAGAAGTTTGACACCCTGCCCAGGTCCCTCGGCATTTCCTGGAATCCGCTAGAGCAATTCTAGGTGCTTATATTAAGGAAATAAATCCTCTGGGGACCGTGGGGCGAATTGCCGGGAACCAGGAGGGCGTGGCGGGTAGGAACCCATGTACGCACAACCACCTCATGGTGGTAAGAAGTCTGACACCCAGCCCAGGTCCCTCGGCCCTTCCTGGAATCCGCTAGAGCAATTCTAAGTGCTTATATTAAAGAATTAAAGCCTCTGGGGATCCGTGGGGCAAAATGCGGGGAACCAGGAGGGCGTGGCGGGTAGTCACCCATGTACGCACAACCACCTCATGGTGGTAAGAAGTTTGACACCCGGCCCAGGTCCCTCGGCCCTTCCTGGAATTCGCTATAGCAATTCTAGGTTCTTATAATAAGGAATTAAGGCCTCTGGGGGTCCGTGGGGCAAAATGCGGGGAACCAGGAGGGCGTGGCGGGTAGGCACCCATGTACGCACAACCACCTCACGGTGGTAAGAAGTTTGACACCCGGCCTAGGTCCCTCGGCTCTTCCTGGAATCCGTTATAGCAATTCTAGGTGCTTATAATAAGGAATTAAGGCCTCTGGGGGTCCGTGGGGCAAAATGCGGAGAACCAGGATGGCGCGGCGGGTAGGCACCCATGTACGCACAACCACCTCATGGTGGTAAGAAGTCTGACACCCAGCCCAGGTCCCTTGGCCCTTCCTGGAATCCGCTAGAGCAATTCTAAGTGCTTATATTAAAGAATTAAAGCCTCTGGGGATCCGTGGGGCAAAATGCAGGGAACCAGGAGGGCGTGGCGGGTAGTCACCCATGTACGCACAACCATCTCATGGTGGTAAGAAGTTTGACACCCGGCCCAGGTCCCTCGGCCCTTCCTGGAATTCGCTATAGCATTTTTAGGTGCTTATAATAAGGAATTAAGGCCTCTGGGGGTCCGTGGGGCAAAATGCGGGGAACCAGGAGGGCGTGGCGGGTAGGCACCCATGTACGCACAACCACCTCATGGTGGTAAGAAGTTTGACACCCGGCTCAGGTCCCTCGGCATTTCCTGGAATCCGCTAGAGCAATTCTAGGTGCTTATATTAAGGAAAAAAGGCCTCTGGGGATCCGTGGGGCAAAATGCGGGGAACCAGGAGGGCGTGGCGGGTAGGCACCCATGTACGCACAACCAACTCATGGTGGTAAGAAGTTTGACACCCAGCCCAGGTCCCTCGGCCCTTCCTGGAATCGGTTATAGCAATTCTATGTGCTTATATTAAGGAAATAAGGCCTCTGGGGACCGTGGGGCAAATTGCGGGGAACCAGGAGGGCGTGGCGGGTAGGCACCCATGTACGCACAACCACCTCATGGTGGTAAAAAGTCTGACACCCAGCCCAGCTCCCTCGGCCCTTCCTGGAATCCGCTAGAGCAATTCTAAGTGCTTATATTAAGGAATTAAAGCCTCTGGGGATCCATGGGGCAAAATGCGGGGAACCAAGAGGGCGTGGCGGGTAGGCACCCATGTACGCATAACCACCTCATGGTGGTAAGAAGTTTGACACCCGGCCCAGGTCCCTCGGCCCTTCCTGGAATTCGCTATAGCAATTCTAGGTGCTTATAATAAGGAATTAAGGCCTCTGGGAGTCCGTGGGGCAAAATGCGGGGAACCAGGAGGGCGTGGCGGGTAGGCACCCATGTACGCACAACCACCTCATGGTGGTAAGAAGTTTGACACCCGGCCCAGGTCCCTCGGCCCTTCCTGGAATCCGTTATAGCAATTCTAGGTGCTTATAATAAGGAATTAAGGCCTCTGGGGGTCCTTGGGGCAAAATGCGGGGAACCAGGAGGGCGTGGTGGGTAGGCACCCATGTACGCACAACCACCTCATGGTGGTAAGAAGTTTGACACCCGGCTCAGGTCCCTCGGCATTTCCTGGAATCCGCTAGAGCAATTCTAGGTGCTTATATTAAGGAAACAAGGCCTCTGGGGATCCGTGGGGCAAAATGCGGGGAACCAGGAGGGCGTGGCGGGTAGGCACCCATGTACGCACAACCAACTCATGGTGGTAAGAAGTTTGACACCCAGCCCAGGTCCCTCGGCATTTCCTGGAATCCGCTAGAGCAATTCTAGGTGCTTATATTAAGGAAATAAGGCCTCTGGGGACCGTGGGGCAAATTGCGGGGAACCAGGAGGGCGTGGCGGGTAGGCACCCATGTACGCACAACTACCTCATGGTGGTAAGAAGTCTGACACCCATCCCAGGTCCCTTGGCCCTTCCTGGAATCCGCTAGAGCAATTCTAAGTGCTTATATTAAAGAATTAAAGCCTCTGGGGATCCGTGGGGCAAAATGCGGGGAACCAGGAGGGCGTGGCGGGTAGTCACCCATGTACGCACAACCACCTCATGGTGGTAAGAAGTTTGACACCCGGCCCAGGTCCCTCGGCCCTTCCTGGAATTCGCTATAGCAATTTTAGGTGCTTATAATAAGGAATTAAGGCCTCTGGGGGTCCGTGGGGCAAAATGCGGGGAACCAGGAGGGCGTGGCGGGTAGGTACCCATGTACGCACAACCACCTCATGGTGGTAAGAAGTTTGACACCCGGCTCAGGTCCCTAGGCATTTCCTGGAATCCGCTAGAGCAATTCTAGGTGCTTATATTAAGGAAACGAGGCCTCTGGGGATCCGTGGGGCAATATGCGGGGAACCAGGAGAGCGTGGCGGGTAGGCACCCATGTACGCACAACCAACTCATGGTGGTAAGATGTTTGACACACAGCCCAGGTCCCTCGGCCCTTCCTGGAATCGGTTATAGCAATTCTATGTGCTTATATTAAGGAAATAAGGCCTCTGCGGACCGTGGGGCAAATTGCGGGGAACCAGGAGGGCGTGGCGGGTAGGCACCCATGTACGCACAACCACCTCATGGTGGTAAGAAGTCTGACACCCAGCCCAGGTCCCTCGGCCCTTCCTGGAATCCGCTAGAGCAATTCTAAGTGCTTATATTAAGGAATTAAAGCCTCTGGGGATTCGTGGGGCAAAATGCGGGGAACCAAGAGGGCGTGGCGGGTAGGCACCCATGTACGCACAACCACCTCATGGTGGTAAGAAGTTTGACACCCGGCTCAGGTCCCTCGGCATTTCCTGGAATCCGCTAGAGCAATTCTAGGTGCTTATATTAAGGAAAAAAGGCCTCTGGGGATCCGTGGGGCAAAATGCGGGGAACCAGGAGGGCGTGGCGGGTAGGCACCCATGTACGCACAACCAACTCATGGTGGTAAGAAGTTTGACACCCAGCCCAGGTCCCTCGGCCTTTCCTGGAATCGGTTATAGCAATTCTATGTGCTTATAATAAGGAAATAAGGCCTCTGGGGACCGTGGGGCAAATTGCGGGGAACCAGGAGGGCGTGGCGGGTAGGCACCCATGTACGCACAACCACCTCATGGTGGTAAAAAGTCTGACACCCAGCCCAGCTCCCTCGGCCCTTCCTGGAATCCGCTAGAGCAATTCTAAGTGCTTATATTAAGGAATTAAAGCCTCTGGGGATCCGTGGGGCAAAATGCGGGGAACCAAGAGGGCGTGGCGGGTAGGCACCCATGTACGCATAACCACCTCATGGTGGTAAGAAGTTTGACACCCGGCCCAGGTCCCTCGGCCCTTCCTGGAATTCGCTATAGCAATTCTAGGTGCTTATAATAAGGAATTAAGGCCTCTGGGAGTCCGTGGGGCAAAATGCGGGGAACCAGGAGAGCGTGGCGGGTAGGCACCCATGTACGCACAACCACCTCATGGTGGTAAGAAGTTTGACACCCGGCCCAGGTCCCTCGGCTCTTCCTGGAATCCGTTATAGCAATTCTAGGTGCTTATAATAAGGAATTAAAGCCTCTGGGGGTCCTTGGGGCAAAATGCGGGGAACCAGGAGGGCGTGGTGGGTAGGCACCCATGTACGCACAACCACCTCATGGTGGTAAGAAGTTTGACACCCGGCTCAGGTCCCTCGGCATTTCCTGGAATCCGCTAGAGCAATTCTAGGTGCTTATATTAAGGAAACAAGGCCTCTGGGGATCCGTGGGGCAAAATGCGGGGAACCAAGAGGGCGTGGCGGGTAGGCACCCATGTACGCACAACCAACTCATGGTGATAAGAAGTTTGACACCCAGCCCAGGTCCCTCGGCATTTCCTGGAATCCGCTAGAGCAATTCTAGGTGCTTATATTAAGGAAATAAGGCCTCTGGGGACCGTGGGGCGAATTGCCGGGAACCAAGGGGGCGTGGCGGGTAGGCACCCATGTACGCACAACCAACTCATGGTGGTAAGAAGTTTGACACCCGGCTCAGGTCCCTCGGCCCTTCCTGGAATCGGTTATAGCAATTCTATGTGCTTATATTAAGGAAATAAGGCCTCTGGGGACCGTGGGGCAAATTGCGGGGAACCAGGAGGGCGTGGCGGGTAGGCACCCATGTACGCACAACCACCTCATGGTGGTAAAAAGTCTGACACCCAGCCCAGCTCCCTCGGCCCTTCCTGGAATCCGCTAGAGCAATTCTAAGTGCTTATATTAAGGAATTAAAGCCTCTGGGGATCCATGGGGCAAAATGCGGGGAACCAAGAGGGCGTGGCGGGTAGGCACCCATGTACGCATAACCACCTCATGGTGGTAAGAAGTTTGACACCCGGCCCAGGTCCCTCGGCCCTTCCTGGAATTCGCTATAGCAATTCTAGGTGCTTATAATAAGGAATTAAGGCCTCTGGGAGTCCGTGGGGCAAAATGCGGGGAACCAGGAGGGCGTGGCGGGTAGGCACCCATGTACGCACAACCACCTCATGGTGGTAAGAAGTTTGACACCCGGCCCAGGTCCCTCGGCCCTTCCTGGAATCCGTTATAGCAATTCTAGGTGCTTATAATAAGGAATTAAGGCCTCTGGGGGTCCTTGGGGCAAAATGCGGGGAACCAGGAGGGCGTGGTGGGTAGGCACCCATGTACGCACAACCACCTCATGGTGGTAAGAAGTTTGACACCCGGCTCAGGTCCCTCGGCATTTCCTGGAATCCGCTAGAGCAATTCTAGGTGCTTATATTAAGGAAACAAGGCCTCTGGGGATCCGTGGGGCAAAATGCGGGGAACCAGGAGGGCGTGGCGGGTAGGCACCCATGTACGCACAACCAACTCATGGTGGTAAGAAGTTTGACACCCAGCCCAGGTCCCTCGGCATTTCCTGGAATCCGCTAGAGCAATTCTAGGTGCTTATATTAAGGAAATAAGGCCTCTGGGGACCGTGGGGCAAATTGCGGGGAACCAGGAGGGCGTGGCGGGTAGGCACCCATGTACGCACAACTACCTCATGGTGGTAAGAAGTCTGACACCCATCCCAGGTCCCTTGGCCCTTCCTGGAATCCGCTAGAGCAATTCTAAGTGCTTATATTAAAGAATTAAAGCCTCTGGGGATCCGTGGGGCAAAATGCGGGGAACCAGGAGGGCGTGGCGGGTAGTCACCCATGTACGCACAACCACCTCATGGTGGTAAGAAGTTTGACACCCGGCCCAGGTCCCTCGGCCCTTCCTGGAATTCGCTATAGCAATTTTAGGTGCTTATAATAAGGAATTAAGGCCTCTGGGGGTCCGTGGGGCAAAATGCGGGGAACCAGGAGGGCGTGGCGGGTAGGTACCCATGTACGCACAACCACCTCATGGTGGTAAGAAGTTTGACACCCGGCTCAGGTCCCTAGGCATTTCCTGGAATCCGCTAGAGCAATTCTAGGTGCTTATATTAAGGAAACGAGGCCTCTGGGGATCCGTGGGGCAATATGCGGGGAACCAGGAGAGCGTGGCGGGTAGGCACCCATGTACGCACAACCAACTCATGGTGGTAAGATGTTTGACACACAGCCCAGGTCCCTCGGCCCTTCCTGGAATCGGTTATAGCAATTCTATGTGCTTATATTAAGGAAATAAGGCCTCTGCGGACCGTGGGGCAAATTGCGGGGAACCAGGAGGGCGTGGCGGGTAGGCACCCATGTACGCACAACCACCTCATGGTGGTAAGAAGTCTGACACCCAGCCCAGGTCCCTCGGCCCTTCCTGGAATCCGCTAGAGCAATTCTAAGTGCTTATATTAAGGAATTAAAGCCTCTGGGGATTCGTGGGGCAAAATGCGGGGAACCAAGAGGGCGTGGCGGGTAGGCACCCATGTACGCACAACCACCTCATGGTGGTAAGAAGTTTGACACCCGGCTCAGGTCCCTCGGCATTTCCTGGAATCCGCTAGAGCAATTCTAGGTGCTTATATTAAGGAAAAAAGGCCTCTGGGGATCCGTGGGGCAAAATGCGGGGAACCAGGAGGGCGTGGCGGGTAGGCACCCATGTACGCACAACCAACTCATGGTGGTAAGAAGTTTGACACCCAGCCCAGGTCCCTCGGCCTTTCCTGGAATCGGTTATAGCAATTCTATGTGCTTATAATAAGGAAATAAGGCCTCTGGGGACCGTGGGGCAAATTGCGGGGAACCAGGAGGGCGTGGCGGGTAGGCACCCATGTACGCACAACCACCTCATGGTGGTAAAAAGTCTGACACCCAGCCCAGCTCCCTCGGCCCTTCCTGGAATCCGCTAGAGCAATTCTAAGTGCTTATATTAAGGAATTAAAGCCTCTGGGGATCCATGGGGCAAAATGCGGGGAACCAAGAGGGCGTGGCGGGTAGGCACCCATGTACGCATAACCACCTCATGGTGGTAAGAAGTTTGACACCCGGCCCAGGTCCCTCGGCCCTTCCTGGAATTCGCTATAGCAATTCTAGGTGCTTATAATAAGGAATTAAGGCCTCTGGGAGTCCGTGGGGCAAAATGCGGGGAACCAGGAGGGCGTGGCGGGTAGGCACCCATGTACGCACAACCACCTCATGGTGGTAAGAAGTTTGACACCCGGCCCAGGTCCCTCGGCCCTTCCTGGAATCCGTTATAGCAATTCTAGGTGCTTATAATAAGGAATTAAGGCCTCTGGGGGTCCTTGGGGCAAAATGCGGGGAACCAGGAGGGCGTGGTGGGTAGGCACCCATGTACGCACAACCACCTCATGGTGGTAAGAAGTTTGACACCCGGCTCAGGTCCCTCGGCATTTCCTGGAATCCGCTAGAGCAATTCTAGGTGCTTATATTAAGGAAACAAGGCCTCTGGGGATCCGTGGGGCAAAATGCGGGGAACCAGGAGGGCGTGGCGGGTAGGCACCCATGTACGCACAACCAACTCATGGTGGTAAGAAGTTTGACACCCAGCCCAGGTCCCTCGGCATTTCCTGGAATCCGCTAGAGCAATTCTAGGTGCTTATATTAAGGAAATAAGGCCTCTGGGGACCGTGGGGCAAATTGCGGGGAACCAGGAGGGCGTGGCGGGTAGGCACCCATGTACGCACAACTACCTCATGGTGGTAAGAAGTCTGACACCCATCCCAGGTCCCTTGGCCCTTCCTGGAATCCGCTAGAGCAATTCTAAGTGCTTATATTAAAGAATTAAAGCCTCTGGGGATCCGTGGGGCAAAATGCGGGGAACCAGGAGGGCGTGGCGGGTAGTCACCCATGTACGCACAACCACCTCATGGTGGTAAGAAGTTTGACACCCGGCCCAGGTCCCTCGGCCCTTCCTGGAATTCGCTATAGCAATTTTAGGTGCTTATAATAAGGAATTAAGGCCTCTGGGGGTCCGTGGGGCAAAATGCGGGGAACCAGGAGGGCGTGGCGGGTAGGTACCCATGTACGCACAACCACCTCATGGTGGTAAGAAGTTTGACACCCGGCTCAGGTCCCTAGGCATTTCCTGGAATCCGCTAGAGCAATTCTAGGTGCTTATATTAAGGAAACGAGGCCTCTGGGGATCCGTGGGGCAATATGCGGGGAACCAGGAGAGCGTGGCGGGTAGGCACCCATGTACGCACAACCAACTCATGGTGGTAAGATGTTTGACACACAGCCCAGGTCCCTCGGCCCTTCCTGGAATCGGTTATAGCAATTCTATGTGCTTATATTAAGGAAATAAGGCCTCTGCGGACCGTGGGGCAAATTGCGGGGAACCAGGAGGGCGTGGCGGGTAGGCACCCATGTACGCACAACCACCTCATGGTGGTAAGAAGTCTGACACCCAGCCCAGGTCCCTCGGCCCTTCCTGGAATCCGCTAGAGCAATTCTAAGTGCTTATATTAAGGAATTAAAGCCTCTGGGGATTCGTGGGGCAAAATGCGGGGAACCAAGAGGGCGTGGCGGGTAGGCACCCATGTACGCACAACCACCTCATGGTGGTAAGAAGTTTGACACCCGGCTCAGGTCCCTCGGCATTTCCTGGAATCCGCTAGAGCAATTCTAGGTGCTTATATTAAGGAAAAAAGGCCTCTGGGGATCCGTGGGGCAAAATGCGGGGAACCAGGAGGGCGTGGCGGGTAGGCACCCATGTACGCACAACCAACTCATGGTGGTAAGAAGTTTGACACCCAGCCCAGGTCCCTCGGCCTTTCCTGGAATCGGTTATAGCAATTCTATGTGCTTATAATAAGGAAATAAGGCCTCTGGGGACCGTGGGGCAAATTGCGGGGAACCAGGAGGGCGTGGCGGGTAGGCACCCATGTACGCACAACCACCTCATGGTGGTAAAAAGTCTGACACCCAGCCCAGCTCCCTCGGCCCTTCCTGGAATCCGCTAGAGCAATTCTAAGTGCTTATATTAAGGAATTAAAGCCTCTGGGGATCCGTGGGGCAAAATGCGGGGAACCAAGAGGGCGTGGCGGGTAGGCACCCATGTACGCATAACCACCTCATGGTGGTAAGAAGTTTGACACCCGGCCCAGGTCCCTCGGCCCTTCCTGGAATTCGCTATAGCAATTCTAGGTGCTTATAATAAGGAATTAAGGCCTCTGGGAGTCCGTGGGGCAAAATGCGGGGAACCAGGAGAGCGTGGCGGGTAGGCACCCATGTACGCACAACCACCTCATGGTGGTAAGAAGTTTGACACCCGGCCCAGGTCCCTCGGCTCTTCCTGGAATCCGTTATAGCAATTCTAGGTGCTTATAATAAGGAATTAAAGCCTCTGGGGGTCCTTGGGGCAAAATGCGGGGAACCAGGAGGGCGTGGTGGGTAGGCACCCATGTACGCACAACCACCTCATGGTGGTAAGAAGTTTGACACCCGGCTCAGGTCCCTCGGCATTTCCTGGAATCCGCTAGAGCAATTCTAGGTGCTTATATTAAGGAAACAAGGCCTCTGGGGATCCGTGGGGCAAAATGCGGGGAACCAAGAGGGCGTGGCGGGTAGGCACCCATGTACGCACAACCAACTCATGGTGATAAGAAGTTTGACACCCAGCCCAGGTCCCTCGGCATTTCCTGGAATCCGCTAGAGCAATTCTAGGTGCTTATATTAAGGAAATAAGGCCTCTGGGGACCGTGGGGCGAATTGCCGGGAACCAAGGGGGCGTGGCGGGTAGGCACCCATGTACGCACAACCAACTCATGGTGGTAAGAAGTTTGACACCCGGCTCAGGTCCCTCGGCCCTTCCTGGAATCGGTTATAGCAATTCTATGTGCTTATATTAAGGAAATAAGGCCTCTGGGGACCGTGGGGCAAATTGCGGGGAACCAGGAGGGCGTGGCGGGTAGGCACCCATGTACGCACAACCACCTCATGGTGGTAAAAAGTCTGACACCCAGCCCAGCTCCCTCGGCCCTTCCTGGAATCCGCTAGAGCAATTCTAAGTGCTTATATTAAGGAATTAAAGCCTCTGGGGATCCATGGGGCAAAATGCGGGGAACCAAGAGGGCGTGGCGGGTAGGCACCCATGTACGCATAACCACCTCATGGTGGTAAGAAGTTTGACACCCGGCCCAGGTCCCTCGGCCCTTCCTGGAATTCGCTATAGCAATTCTAGGTGCTTATAATAAGGAATTAAGGCCTCTGGGAGTCCGTGGGGCAAAATGCGGGGAACCAGGAGGGCGTGGCGGGTAGGCACCCATGTACGCACAACCACCTCATGGTGGTAAGAAGTTTGACACCCGGCCCAGGTCCCTCGGCCCTTCCTGGAATCCGTTATAGCAATTCTAGGTGCTTATAATAAGGAATTAAGGCCTCTGGGGGTCCTTGGGGCAAAATGCGGGGAACCAGGAGGGCGTGGTGGGTAGGCACCCATGTACGCACAACCACCTCATTGTGGTAAGAAGTTTGACACCCGGCTCAGGTCCCTCGGCATTTCCTGGAATCCGCTAGAGCAATTCTAGGTGCTTATATTAAGGAAACAAGGCCTCTGGGGATCCGTGGGGCAAAATGCGGGGAACCAGGAGGGCGTGGCGGGTAGGCACCCATGTACGCACAACCAACTCATGGTGGTAAGAAGTTTGACACCCAGCCCAGGTCCCTCGGCATTTCCTGGAATCCGCTAGAGCAATTCTAGGTGCTTATATTAAGGAAATAAGGCCTCTGGGGACCGTGGGGCAAATTGCGGGGAACCAGGAGGGCGTGGCGGGTAGGCACCCATGTACGCACAACTACCTCATGGTGGTAAGAAGTCTGACACCCAGCCCAGGTCCCTTGGCCCTTCCTGGAATCCGCTAGAGCAATTCTAAGTGCTTATATTAAAGAATTAAAGCCTCTGGGGATCCGTGGGGCAAAATGCGGGGAACCAGGAGGGCGTGGCGGGTAGTCACCCATGTACGCACAACCACCTCATGGTGGTAAGAAGTTTGACACCCGGCCCAGGTCCCTCGGCCCTTCCTGGAATTCGCTATAGCAATTTTAGGTGCTTATAATAAGGAATTAAGGCCTCTGGGGGTCCGTGGGGCAAAATGCGGGGAACCAGGAGGGCGTGGCGGGTAGGTACCCATGTACGCACAACCACCTCATGGTGGTAAGAAGTTTGACACCCGGCTCAGGTCCCTAGGCATTTCCTGGAATCCGCTAGAGCAATTCTAGGTGCTTATATTAAGGAAACGAGGCCTCTGGGGATCCGTGGGGCAATATGCGGGGAACCAGGAGAGCGTGGCGGGTAGGCACCCATGTACGCACAACCAACTCATGGTGGTAAGATGTTTGACACACAGTCCAGGTCCCTCGGCCCTTCCTGGAATCGGTTATAGCAATTCTATGTGCTTATATTAAGGAAATAAGGCCTCTGCGGACCGTGGGGCAAATTGCGGGGAACCAGGAGGGCGTGGCGGGTAGGCACCCATGTACGCACAACCACCTCATGGTGGTAAGAAGTCTGACACCCAGCCCAGGTCCCTCGGCCCTTCCTGGAATCCGCTAGAGCAATTCTAAGTGCTTATATTAAGGAATTAAAGCCTCTGGGGATTCGTGGGGCAAAATGCGGGGAACCAAGAGGGCGTGGCGGGTAGGCACCCATGTACGCACAACCACCTCATGGTGGTAAGAAGTTTGACACCCGGCTCAGGTCCCTCGGCATTTCCTGGAATCCGCTAGAGCAATTCTAGGTGCTTATATTAAGGAAAAAAGGCCTCTGGGGATCCGTGGGGCAAAATGCGGGGAACCAGGAGGGCGTGGCGGGTAGGCACCCATGTACGCACAACCACCTCATGGTGGTAAAAAGTCTGACACCCAGCCCAGCTCCCTCGGCCCTTCCTGGAATCCGCTAGAGCAATTCTAAGTGCTTATATTAAGGAATTAAAGCCTCTGGGGATCCGTGGGGCAAAATGCGGGGAACCAAGAGGGCGTGGCGGGTAGGCTCCCATGTACGCATAACCACCTCATGGTGGTAAGAAGTTTAACACCCGGCCCAGGTCCCTCGGCCCTTCCTGGAATTCGCTATAGCAATTCTAGGTGCTTATAATAAGGAATTAAGGCCTCTGGGAGTCCGTGGGGCAAAATGCGGGGAACCAGGAGAGCGTGGCGGGTAGGCACCCATGTACGCACAACCACCTCATGGTGGTAAGAAGTTTGACACCCGGCCCAGGTCCCTCGGCTCTTCCTGGAATCCGTTATAGCAATTCTAGGTGCTTATAATAAGGAATTAAAGCCTCTGGGGGTCCTTGGGGCAAAATGCGGGGAACCAGGAAGGCGTGGTGGGTAGGCACCCATGTACGCACAACCACCTCATGGTGGTAAGAAGTTTGACACCCGGCTCAGGTCCCTCGGCATTTCCTGGAATCCGCTAGAGCAATTCTAGGTGCTTATATTAAGGAAACAAGGCCTCTGGGGATCCGTGGGGCAAAATGCGGGGAACCAAGAGGGCGTGGCGGGTAGGCACCCATGTACGCACAACCAACTCATGGTGGTAAGAAGTTTGACACCCAGCCCAGGTCCCTCGGCATTTCCTGGAATCCGCTAGAGCAATTCTAGGTGCTTATATTAAGGAAATAAGGCCTCTGGGGACCGTGGGGCGAATTGCCGGGAACCAGGAGGGCGTGGCGGGTAGGAACCCATGTACGCACAACCACCTCATGGTGGTAAGAAGTCTGACACCCAGCCCAGGTCCCTCGGCCCTTCCTGGAATCCGCTAGAGCAATTCTAAGTGCTTATAATAAAGAATTAAAGCCTCTGGGGATCCGTGGGGCAAAATGCGGGGAACCAGGAGGGCGTGGCGGGTAGTCACCCATGTACGCACAAACACCTCATGGTGGTAAGAAGTTTAACACCCGGCCCAGGTCCCTCGGCCCTTCCTGGAATTCGCTATAGCAATTCTAGGTTCTTATAATAAGGAATTAAGGCCTCTGGGGGTCCGTGGGGCAAAATGCGGGGAACCAGGAGGGCGTGGCGGGTAGGCACCCATGTACGCACAACCACCTCACGGTGGTAAGAAGTTTGACACCCGGCCCAAGTCCCTCGGCTCTTCCTGGAATCCGTTATAGCAATTCTAGGTTCTTATAATAAGGAATTAAGGCCTCTGGGGGTCCGTGGGGCAAAATGCGGGGAACCAGGATGGCGCGGCGGGTAGGCACCCATGTACGCACAACCACCTCATGGTGGTAAGAAGTTTGACACCCGGCTCAGGTCCCTCGGCATTTCCTGGAATCCGCTAGAGCAATTCTAGGTGCTTATATTAAGGAAACAAGGCCTCTGGGGATCCGTGGGGCAAAATGCGGGGAACCAGGAGGGCGTGGCGGGTAGGCACCCATGTACGCACAACCAAATCATGGTGGTAAGAAGTTTGACACCCAGCCCAGGTCTCTCGGCATTTCCTGGAATCCGCTAGAGCAATTCTAGGTGCTTATATTAAGGAAATAAGGCCTCTGGGGACCGTGGGGCGAATTGCCGGGAACCAGGAGGGCGTGGCGGGTAGGAACCCATGTACGCACAACCACCTCATGGTGGTAAGAAGTCTGACACCCAGCCCAGGTCCCTCGGCCCTTCCTGGAATCCGCTAGAGCAATTCTAAGTGCTTATATTAAAGAATTAAAGCCTCTGGGGATCCGTGGGGCAAAATGCGGGGAACCAAGAGGGCGTGGCGGGTAGTCACCCATGTACGCACAAACACCTCATGGTGGTAAGAAGTTTGACACCCGGCCCAGGTCCCTCGGCCCTTCCTGGAATTCGCTATAGCAATTCTAGGTTCTTATAATAAGGAATTAAGGCCTCTGGGGGTCCGTGGGGCAAAATGCGGGGAACCAGGAGGGCGTGGCGGGTAGGCACCCATGTACGCACAACCACCTCACGGTGGTAAGAAGTTTGACACCCGGCCCAGGTCCCTCGGCTCTTCCTGGAATCCGTTATAGCAATTCTAGGTGCTTATATTAAGGAAATAAGGCCTCTGGGGACCGTGGGGCAAATTGCAGGGAACCAGGAGGGCGTGGCGGGTAGGCACCCATGTACGCACAACCACCTCATGGTGGTAAAAAGTCTGACACCCAGCCAAGCTCCCTCGGCCCTTCCTGGAATCCGCTAGAGCAATTCTAAGTGCTTATATTAAGGAATTAAAGCCTCTGGGGATCCGTGGGGCAAAATGCGGGGAACCAAGAGGGCGTGGCGGGTAGGCACCCATGTACGCATAACCACCTCATGGTGGTAAGAAGTTTGACACCCGGCCCAGGTCCCTCGGCCCTTCCTGGAATTCGCTATAGCAATTCTAGGTGCTTATAATAAGGAATTAAGGCCTCTGGGAGTCCGTGGGGCAAAATGCGGGGAACCAGGAGGGCGTGGCGGGTAGGCACCCATGTACGCACAACCAACTCATGGTGGTAAGAAGTTTGACACCCAGCCCAGGTCCCTCGGCATTTCCTGGAATCCGCTAGAGCAATTCTAGGTGCTTATATTAAGGAAATAAGGCCTCTGGGGACCGTGGGGCAAATTGCGGGGAACCAGGAGGGCGTGGCGGGTAGGCACCCATGTACGCACAACCACCTCATGGTGGTAAGAAGTCTGACACCCAGCCCAGGTCCCTCGGCCCTTCCTGGAATCCGCTAGAGCAATTCTAAGTGCTTATATTAAAGAATTAAAGCCTCTGGGGATCCGTGGGGCAAAATGCGGGGAACCAGGAGGGCGTGGCGGGTAGTCACCCATGTACGCACAACCACCTCATGGTGGTAAGAAGTTTGACACCCGGCCCAGGTCCCTCGGCCCTTCCTGGAATTCGCTATAGCAATTTTAGGTGCTTATAATAAGGAATTAAGGCCTCTGGGGGACCGTGGGGCAAAATGCGGGGAACCAGGAGGGCGTGGCGGGTAGGCACCCATGTACGCACAACCACCTCATGGTGGTAAGAAGTTTGACACCCGGCTCAGGTCCCTCGGCATTTCCTGGAATCCGCTAGAGCAATTCTAGGTGCTTATATTAAGGAAAAAAGGCCCCTGGGGATCCGTGGGGCAAAATGCGGGGAACCAGGAGGGCGTGGCGGGTAGGCACCCATGTACGCACAACCAACTCATGGTGGTAAGAAGTTTGACACCCAGCCCAGGTCCCTCGGCCCTTCCTGGAATCGGTTATAGCAATTCTATGTGCTTATATTAAGGAAATAAGGCCTCTGGGGACCGTGGGGCAAATTGCGGGGAACCAGGAGGGCGTGGCGGGTAGGCACCCATGTACGCACAACCACCTCATGGTGGTAAAAAGTCTGACACCCAGCCCAGCTCCCTCGGCCCTTCCTGGAATCCGCTAGAGCAATTCTAAGTGCTTATATTAAGGAATTAAAGCCTCTGGGGATCCGTGGGGCAAAATGCGGGGAACCAAGAGGGCGTGGCGGGTAGGCACCCATGTACGCATAACCACCTCATGGTGGTAAGAAGTTTGACACCCGGCCCAGGTCCCTCGGCCCTTCCTGGAATTCGCTATAGCAATTCGAGGTGCTTATAATAAGGAATTAAGGCCTCTGGAAGTCCGTGGGGCAAAATGCGGGGAACCAGGAGGGCGTGGCGGGTAGGCACCCATGTACGCACAACCACCTCATGGTGGTAAGAAGTTTGACACCCGGCCCAGGTCCCTCGGCTCTTCCTGGAATCCGTTATAGCAATTCTAGGTGCTTATAATAAGGAATTAAGGCCTCTGGGGGTCCTTGGGGCAAAATGCGGGGAACCAGGAGGGCGTGGTGGGTAGGCACCCATGTACGCACAACCACCTCATGGTGGTAAGAAGTTTGACACCCGGCTCAGGTCCCTCGGCATTTCCTGGAATCCGCTAGAGCAATTCTAGGTGCTTATATTAAGGAAACAAGGCCTCTGGGGATCCGTGGGGCAAAATGCGGGGAACCAAGAGGGCGTGGCGGGTAGGCACCCATGTACGCACAACCAACTCATGGTGGTAAGAAGTTTGACACCCAGCCCAGGTCCCTCGGCATTTCCTGGAATCCGCTAGAGCAATTCTAGGTGCTTATATTAAGGAAATAAGGCCTCTGGGGACCGTGGGGCGAATTGCCGGGAACCAGGAGGGCGTGGCGGGTAGGAACCCATGTACGCACAACCACCTCATGGTGGTAAGAAGTCTGACACCCAGCCCAGGTCCCTCGGCCCTTCCTGGAATCCGCTAGAGCAATTCTAAGTGCTTATAATAAAGAATTAAAGCCTCTGGGGATCCGTGGGGCAAAATGCGGGGAACCAGGAGGGCGTGGCGGGTAGTCACCCATGTACGCACAAACACCTCATGGTGGTAAGAAGTTTGACACCCGGCCCAGGTCCCTCGGCCCTTCCTGGAATTCGCTATAGCAATTCTAGGTTCTTATAATAAGGAATTAAGGCCTCTGGGGGTCCGTGGGGCAAAATGCGGGGAACCAGGATGGCGCGGCGGGTAGGCACCCATGTACGCACAACCACCTCATGGTGGTAAGAAGTTTGACACCCGGCTCAGGTCCCTCGGCATTTCCTGGAATCCGCTAGAGCAATTCTAGGTGCTTATATTAAGGAAACAAGGCCTCTGGGGATCCGTGGGGCAAAATGCGGGGAACCAGGAGGGCGTGGCGGGTAGGCACCCATGTACGCACAACCAAATCATGGTGGTAAGAAGTTTGACACCCAGCCCAGGTCCCTCGGCATTTCCTGGAATCCGCTAGAGCAATTCTAGGTGCTTATATTAAGGAAATAAGGCCTCTGGGGACCGTGGGGCGAATTGCCGGGAACCAGGAGGGCGTGGCGGGTAGGAACCCATGTACGCACAACCACCTCATGGTGGTAAGAAGTCTGACACCCAGCCCAGGTCCCTCGGCCCTTCCTGGAATCCGCTAGAGCAATTCTAAGTGCTTATATTAAAGAATTAAAGCCTCTGGGGATCCGTGGGGCAAAATGCGGGGAACCAAGAGGGCGTGGCGGGTAGTCACCCATGTACGCACAAACACCTCATGGTGGTAAGAAGTTTGACACCCGGCCCAGGTCCCTCGGCCCTTCCTGGAATTCGCTATAGCAATTCTAGGTTCTTATAATAAGGAATTAAGGCCTCTGGGGGTCCGTGGGGCAAAATGCGGGGAACCAGGAGGGCGTGGCGGGTAGGCACCCATGTACGCACAACCACCTCACGGTGGTAAGAAGTTTGACACCCGGCCCAGGTCCCTCGGCTCTTCCTGGAATCCGTTATAGCAATTCTAGGTGCTTATATTAAGGAAATAAGGCCTCTGGGGACCGTGGGGCAAATTGCGGGGAACCAGGAGGGCGTGGCGGGTAGGCACCCATGTACGCACAACCACCTCATGGTGGTAAAAAGTCTGACACCCAGCCAAGCTCCCTCGGCCCTTCCTAGAATCCGCTAGAGCAATTCTAAGTGCTTATATTAAGGAATTAAAGCCTCTGGGGATCCGTGGGGCAAAATGCGGGGAACCAAGAGGGCGTGGCGGGTAGGCACCCATGTACGCATAACCACCTCATGGTGGTAAGAAGTTTGACACCCGGCCCAGGTCCCTCGGCCCTTCCTGGAATTCGCTATAGCAATTCTAGGTGCTTATAATAAGGAATTAAGGCCTCTGGGAGTCCGTGGGGCAAAATGCGGGGAACCAGGAGGGCGTGGCGGGTAGGCACCCATGTACGCACAACCAACTCATGGTGGTAAGAAGTTTGACACCCAGCCCAGGTCCCTCGGCATTTCCTGGAATCCGCTAGAGCAATTCTAGGTGCTTATATTAAGGAAATAAGGCCTCTGGGGACCGTGGGGCAAATTGCGGGGAACCAGGAGGGCGTGGCGGGTAGGCACCCATGTACGCACAACCACCTCATGGTGGTAAGAAGTCTGACACCCAGCCCAGGTCCCTCGGCCCTTCCTGGAATCCGCTAGAGCAATTCTAAGTGCTTATATTAAAGAATTAAAGCCTCTGGGGATCCGTGGGGCAAAATGCGGGGAACCAGGAGGGCGTGGCGGGTAGTCACCCATGTACGCACAACCACCTCATGGTGGTAAGAAGTTTGACACCCGGCCCAGGTCCCTCGGCCCTTCCTGGAATCCGTTATAGCAATTCTAGGTGCTTATCATAAGGAATTAAGGCCTCTGGGGGTCCTTGGGGCAAAATGCGGGGAACCAGGAGGGCGTGGTGGGTAGGCACCCATGTACGCACAACCACCTCATGGTGGTAAAAAGTTTGACACCCGGCCCAGGTCCCTCGGCCCTTCCTGGAATCCGCTATAGCAATTCTATGTGCTTATAATAAGGAATTAAGGCATCTGGGTGTCCGTGGGGCAAAATGTGGGGAACGAGAAGGGCGTGGCGGGTAGGCACCCATGTACGCACAACCACCTCATGGTGGTAAGAAGTTTGACACCCGGCCCAGGTCCCTCGGCTCTTCCTGGAATCCGTTATAGCAATTCAAGGTGCTTATATTAAGGAAACAAGGCCTCTGGGGATCCGTGGGGCAAAATGCGGGGAACCAGGAGGGCGTGGCGGGTAGGCACCCATGTACGCACAACCAACTCATGGTGGTAAGAAGTTTGACACCCAGCCCAGGTCCCTCGGCATTTCCTGGAATCCGCTAGAGCAATTCTAGGTGCTTATATTAAGGAAATAAGGCCTCTGGGGACCGTGGGGCAAATTGCGGGGAACCAGGAGGGCGTGGCGGGTAGGCACCCATGTACGCACAACCACCTCATGGTGGTAAGAAGTCTGACACCCAGCCCAGGTCCCTTGGCCCTTCCTGGAATCCGCTAGAGCAATTCTAAGTGCTTATATTAAAGAATTAAAGCCTCTGGGGATCCGTGGGGCAAAATGCGGGGAACCAGAAGGGCGTGGCGGGTAGTCACCCATGTACGCACAACCACCTCATGGTGGTAAGAAGTTTGACACCCGGCCCAGGTCCCTCGGCCCTTCCTGGAATTCGCTATAGCAATTCTAGGTGCTTATATTAAGGAAAAAAGGCCTCTGGGGATCCGTGGGGCAAAATGCGGGGAACCAGGAGGGCGTGGCGGGTAGGCACCCATGTACGCACAACCAACTCATGGTGGTAAGAAGTTTGACACCCAGCCCAGGTCCCTCGGCCCTTCCTGGAATCGGTTATAGCAATTCTATGTGCTTATATTAAGGAAATAAGGCCTCTGGGGACCGTGGGGCAAATTGCGGGGAACCAGGAGGGCGTGGCGGGTAGGCACCCATGTACGCACAACCACCTCATGGTGGTAAAAAGTCTGACACCCAGCCCAGCTCCCTCGGCCCTTCCTGGAATCCGCTAGAGCAATTCTAAGTGTTTATACTAAGGAATTAAAGCCTCTGGGGATCCGTGGGGCAAAATGCGGGGAACCAAGAGGGCGTGGCGGGTAGGCACCCATGTACGCATAACCACCTCATGGTGGTAAGAAGTTTGACACCCGGCCCAGGTCCCTCGGCCCTTCCTGGAATTCGCTATAGCAATTCTAGGTGCTTATAATAAGGAATTAAGGCCTCTGGGAGTCCGTGGGGCAAAATGCGGGGAACCAGGAGGGCGTGGCGGGTAGGCACCCATGTACGCACAACCACCTCATGGTGGTAAGAAGTTTGACACCCGGCCCAGGTCCCTCGGCTCTTCCTGGAATCCGTTATAGCAATTCTAGGTGCTTATAATAAGGAATTAAGGCCTCTGGGGGTCCTTGGGGCAAAATGCGGGGAACCAGGAGGGCGTGGTGGGTAGGCACCCATGTACGCACAACCACCTCATGGTGGTAAAAAGTTTGACACCCGGCCCAGGTCCCTCGGCCCTTCCTGGAATCCGCTATAGCAATTCTATGTGCTTATAATAAGGAATTAAGGCCTCTGGGTGTCCGTGGGGCAAAATGTGGGGAACGAGAAGGGCGTGGCGGGTAGGCACCCATGTACGCACAACCACCTCATGGTGGTAAGAAGTTTGACACCCGGCCCAGGTCCCTCGGATCTTCCTGGAATCCGTTATAGCAATTCTAGGTGCTTATAATAAGGAATTAAGGCCTCTGGGGGTCCGTGGGGCAAAATGCGGGGAACCAGGCGGGCGTGGCGGGTAGGCACCCATGTATGCACAACCACGTCATAGTGGTAAGAAGTTTGACACCCGGCTCAGGTCCCTCGGCATTTCCTGGAATCCGCTAGAGCAATTCTAGGTGCTTATATTAAGGAAACAAGGCCTCTGGGGATCCGTGGGGCAAAATGTGGGGAACCAGGATGGCGCGGCGGGTAGGCACCCATGTAAGCACAACCACCTCATGGTGGTAAGAAGTTTGACACCCGGCTCAGGTCCCTCGGCATTTCCTGGAATCCGCTAGAGCAATTCTAGGTGCTTATATTAAGGAAACAAGGCCTCTGGGGATCCGTGGGGCACAATGCGGGGAACCAGGAGGGCGTGGCGAGTAGGCACCCATGTACGCACAACCAACTCATGGTGGTAAGAAGTTTGACACCCAGCCCAGGTCCCTCGGCATTTCCTGGAATCCGCTAGAGCAATTCTAGTTGCTTATATTAAGGAAATAAGGCCTCTGGGGACCGTGGGGCAAATTGCGGGGAACCAGGAGGGCGTGGCGGGTAGGCACCCATGTACGCACAACCACCTCATGGTGGTAAGAAGTCTGACACCCAGCCCAGGTCCCTCGGCCCTTCCTGGAATCCGCTAGAGCAATTCTAAGTGCTTATATTAAAGAATTAAAGCCTCTGGGGATCCGTGGGGCAAAATGCGGGGAACCAGGAGGGCGTGGCGGGTAGTCACCCATGTACGCACAACCACCTCATGGTGGTAAGAAGTCTGACACCCAGCCCAGATCCTTCGGCCCTTCCTGGAATCCGCTAGAGCAATTCTAAGTGCTTATATTAAGGAATTAAAGCCTCTGAGGATCCGTGGGGCAAAATGCGGGGAACCAGGAGGGCGTGGCGGGTAGGCACCCATGTACGCACAACCACCTCATGGTGGTAAAAAGTTTGACACACGGCCCAGGTCCCTCGGCCCTTCCTGGAATCCGCTATAGCAATTCTAGGTGCTTATAATAAGGAATTAAGGCCTCTGGGGATCCGGGGGGCAAAATGTGGGGAACGAGAAGGGCGTGGCGGGTAGGAACCCATGTACGCACAACCACCTCATGGTGGTAAGAAGTTTGACACCCGGCCCAGGTCCCTCGGCTCTTCCTGGAATCCGTTATAGCAATTCTAGGTGCTTATAATAAGGAATTAAGGCCTCTGGGGGTCCGTGGGGCAAAATGCGGGGAACCAGGAGGGCGTGGCGGGTAGGCACCCATGTACGCACAACCACCTCATGGTGGTAAGAAGTTTGACACCCGGCTCAAGTCCCTCGGCATTTCCTGGAATCCGCTAGAGCAATTCTAGGTGCTTATATTAAGGAAACAAGGACTCTAGGGATCCGTGGGGCAAAATGCGGGGAACCAGGAGGGCGTGCCGGGTAGGCACCCATGTACGCACAACCACCTCATGGTGGTAAGAAGTTTGACACCCGGCCCAGGCCCCTGGGCTCTTCCTGGAATCCGCTATAGCAATTCTAGGTGCTTGTAATAAAGAATTAAGGCTTCTGGGGATCCGGGGGGCAAAATGTGGGGAACGAGAAGGGCGTGGAGGGTATGCACCCATGTATGCACAACCACCTCATGGTGGTAAGAAGTTTGACACCCGGCCCAGGTCCCTCGGCTATTCCTGGAATCCGCTATAGCAATTCTAGGTGCTTATAATAAGGAATTAAGGCTTCTGGGGATCCGGGGGGCAAAATGTGGGGAACGAGAAGGGCGTGGAGGGTATGCACCCATGTACGCACAACCACCTCATGGTGGTAAGAAGTTTGACACCCGGCTCAGGTCCCTCGGCATTTCCTGGAATCCGCTAGAGCAATTCTAGGTGCTTATATTAAGGAAACAAGGCCTCTGGGGATCCGTGGGGCAAAATGCGGGGAACCAAGAGGGCGTGGCGGGTAGGCACCCATGTACGCACAACCAACTCATGGTGGTAAGAAGTTTGACACCCAGCCCAGGTCCCTCGGCATTTCCTGGAATCCGCTAGAGCAATTCTAGGTGCTTATATTAAGGAAACAAGGACTCTAGGGATCCGTGGGGCAAAATGCGGGGAACCAGGAGGGCGTGCCGGGTAGGCACCCATGTACGCACAACCACCTCATGGTGGTAAGAAGTTTGACACCCGACCCAGGCCCCTGGGCTCTTCCTGGAATCCGCTATAGCAATTCTAGGTGCTTGTAATAAGGAATTAAGGCTTCTGGGGATCCGGGGGGCAAAATGTGGGGAACGAGAAGGGCGTGGAGGGTATGCACCCATGTATGCACAACCACCTCATGGTGGTAAGAAGTTTGACACCCGGCCCAGGTCCCTCGGCTATTCCTGGAATCCGCTATAGCAATTCTAGGTGCTTATAATAAGGAATTAAGGCTTCTGGGGATCCGGGGGGCAAAATGTGGGGAACGAGAAGGGCGTGGAGGGTATGCACCCATGTACGCACAACCACTTCATGGTGGTAAGAAGTTTGACACCCGGCTCAGGTCCCTCGGCATTTCCTGGAATCCGCTAGAGCAATTCTAGGCGCTTATATTAAGGAAACAAGGCCTCTGGGGATCCGTGGGGCAAAATGCGGGGAACCAAGAGGGCGTGGCGGGTAGGCACCCATGTACGCACAACCAACTCATGGTGGTAAGAAGTTTGACACCCAGCCCAGGTCCCTCGGCATTTCCTGGAATCCGCTAGAGCAATTCTAGGTGCTTATATTAAGGAAATAAGGCCTCTGGGGACCGTGGGGCGAATTGCGGGGAACCAGGAGGGCGTGGCGGGTAGGAACCCATGTACGCACAACCACCTCATGGTGGTAAGAAATCTGACACCCAGCCCAGGTCCCTCGGCCCTTCCTGGAATCCGCTAGAGCAATTCTAAGTGCTTATATTAAAGAATTAAAGCCTCTGGGGATCCGTGGGGCAAAATGCGGGGTACCAGGAGGGCGTGGCGGGTAGTCACCCATGTACGCACAACCACCTCATGGTGGTAAGAAGTTTGACACCCGGCCCAGGTCCCTCGGCCCTTCCTGGAATTCGCTATAGCAATTCTAGGTGCTTATAATAAGGAATTAAGGCCTCTGGGGGTCCGTGGGGCAAAATGCGGGGAACCAGGAGGGCGTGGCGGGTAGGCACCCATGTACGCACAACCACCTCATGGTGGTAAGAAGTTTGACACCCGGCCCAGGTCCCTCGGCCCTTCCTGGAATCCGCTATAGCAATTCTAGGTGCTTATAATAAGGAATTAAGGCCTCTGGGGATCCGGGGGGCAAAATGTGGGGAACGAGAAGGGCGTGGCTGGTAGGCACCCATGTACGCACAACCACCTCACGGTGGTAAGAAGTTTGACACCCGGCCCAGGTCCCTCGGCTCTTCCTGGAATCCGTTATAGCAATTCTAGGTGCTTATAATAAGGAATTAAGGCCTCTGGGGGTCCGTGGGGCAAAATGCGGGGAACCAGGATGGCGCGGCGGGTAGACACCCATGTACGCACAACCACCTCATGGTGGTAAGAAGTTTGACACCCGGCTCAGGTCCCTCGGCATTTCCTGGAATCCGCTAGAGCAATTCTAGGTGCTTATATTAAGGAAACAAGGCCTCTGGGGATCCGTGGGGCAAAATGCGGGGAACCAGGAGGGCGTGGCGGGTAGGCACCCATGTACGCACAACCAACTCATGGTGGTAAGAAGTTTGACACCCAGCCCAGGTCCATCGGCATTTCCTGGAATCCGCTAGAGCAATTCTAAGTGCTTATATTAAAGAATTAAAGCCTCTGGGGATCCGTGGGGCAAAATGCGGGGAGCCAGGAGGGCGTGGCGGGTAGTCACCCATGTACGCACAACCACCTCATGGTGGTAAGAAGTTTGACACCCGGCCCAGGTCCCTCGGCCCTTCCTGGAATTCGCTATAGCAATTCTAGGTGCTTATAATAAGGAATTAAGGCCTCTGGGGGTCCGTGGGGCAAAATGCGGGGAACCAGGAGGGCGTGGCGGGTAGGCACCCATGTACGCACAACCACCTCATGGTGGTAAGAAGTTTGACACCCGGCTCAGGTCCCTCGGCATTTCCTGGAATCCGCTAGAGCAATTCTAGGTGCTTATATTAAGGAAAAAAGGCCTCTGGGGATCCGTGGGGCAAAATGCGGGGAACCAGGAGGGCGTGGCGGGTAGGCACCCATGTACGCACAACCAACTCATGGTGGTAAGAAGTTTGACACCCAGCCCAGGTCCCTCGGCCCTTCCTGGAATCGGTTATAGCAATTCTAGGTGCTTATAATAAGGAATTAAGGCCTCTGGGGGTCCGTGGGGCAAAATGCGGGGAACCAGGAGGGCGTGGCGGGTAGGCACCCATGTACGCACAACCACCTCATGGTGGTAAGAAGTTTGACACCCGGCCCAGGTCCCTCGGCTCTTCCTGGAATCCGTTATAGCAATTCTAGGTGCTTATAATAAGGAATTAAGGCCTCTGGGGGTCCGTGGGGCAAAATGCGGGGAACCAGGATGGCGCGGCGGGTAGGCACCCATGTACGCACAACCACCTCATGGTGGTAAGAAGTTTGACACCCGGCTCAGGTCCCTCGGCATTTCCTGGAATCCGCTAGAGCAATTCTAGGTGCTTATATTAAGGAAACAAGGCCTCTGGGGATCCGTGGGGCAAAATGCGGGGAACCAGGAGGGCGTGGCGGGTAGGCACCCATGTACGCACAACCAACTCATGGTGGTAAGAAGTTTGACACCCAGCCCAGGTCCCTCGGCATTTCCTGGAATCCGCTAGAGCAATTCTAAGTGCTTATATTAAAGAATTAAAGCCTCTGGGGATCCGTGGGGCAAAATGCGGGGAGCCAGGAGGGCGTGGCGGGTAGTCACCCATGTACACACAACCACCTCATGGTGGTAAGAAGTTTGACACCCGGCCCAGGTCCCTCGGCCCTTCCTGGAATTCGCTATAGCAATTCTAGGTGCTTATAATAAGGAATTAAGGCCTCTGGGGGTCCGTGGGGCAAAATGCGGGGAACCAGGAGGGCGTGGCGGGTAGGCACCCATGTACGCACAACCACCTCATGGTGGTAAGAAGTTTGACACCCGGCTCAGGTCCCTCGGCATTTCCTGGAATCCGCTAGAGCAATTCTAGGTGCTTATATTAAGGAATTAAGGCCTCTGGGAGTCCGTGGGGCAAAATGCGGGGAACCAGGAAGGCGTGGCGGGTAGGCACCCATGTACGCACAACCACCTCATGGTGGTAAGAAGTTTGACACCCGGCCCAGGTCCCTCGGCTTTTCCTGGAATCCGTTATAGCAATTCTAGGTGCTGATAATAAGGAATTAAGGCCTCTGGGGGTCCTTGGGGCAAAATGCGGGGAACCAGGAGGGCGTGGTGGGTAGGCACCCATGTACGCACAACCACCTCATGGTGGTAAAAAGTTTGACACCCGGCCCAGGTCCCTCGGCCCTTCCTGGAATCCGCTATAGCAATTCTATGTGCTTATAATAAGGAATTAAGGCCTCTGGGTGTCCGTGGGGCAAAATGTGGGGAACGAGAAGGGCGTGGCGGGTAGGCACCCATGTACGCACAACCACCTCATGGTGGTAAGAAGTTTGACACCCGGCCCAGGTCCCTCGGCTCTTCCTGGAATCCGTTATAGCAATTCTAGGTGCTTATAATAAGGAATTAAGGCCTCTGGGGGTCCGTGGGGCACAATGCGGGGAACCAAGAGGGCGTGGCGGGTAGGCACACATGTACGCACAACCACCTCATGGTGGTAAAAAGTTTGACACCCGGCCCAGGTCCCTCGGCCCTTCCTGGAATCCGCTATAGCAATTCTAGGTGCTTATAATAAGGAATTAAGGCCTCTGGGGATCCGGGGGGCAAAATGTGGGGAACGAGAAGGGCGTGGCGGGTAGGAACCCATGTACGCACAACCACCTCATGGTGGTAAGAAGTTTGACACCCGGCCCAGGTCCCTCGGCTCTTCCTGGAATCCGTTATAGCAATTCTAGGTGCTTATAATAAGGAATTAAGGCCTCTGGGGGTCCGTGGGGCAAAATGCGGGGAACCAGGAGGGCGTGGCGGGTAGGCACCCATGTACGCACAACCACCTCATGGTGGTAAGAAGTTTGACACCCGGCTCAAGTCCCTCGGCATTTCCTGGAATCCGCTATAGCAATTCTAGGTGCTTATATTAAGGAAACAAGGCCTCTAGGGATCCGTGGGGCAAAATGCGGGGAACCAGGAGGGCGTGCCGGGTAGGCACCCATGTACGCACAACCACCTCATGGTGGTAAGAAGTTTGACACCCGGCCCAGGCCCCTGGGCTCTTCCTGGAATCCGCTATAGCAATTCTAGGTGCTTGTAATAAGGAATTAAGGCTTCTGGGGATCCGGGGGGCAAAATGTGGGGAACGAGAAGGGCGTGGAGGGTATGCACCCATGTACGCACAACCACCTCATGGTGGTAAGAAGTTTGACACCCGGCCCAGGTCCCTCGGCTATTCCTGGAATCCGCTATAGCAATTCTAGGTGCTTATAATAAGGAATTAAGGCTTCTGGGGATCCGGGGGGCAAAATGTGGGGAACGAGAAGGGCGTGGAGGGTATGCACCCATGTACGCACAACCACCTCATGGTGGTAAGAAGTTTGACACCCAGCCCAGGTCCCTCGGCTTTTCCTGGAATCCGTTATAGCAATTCTAGGTGCTTATAATAAGGAATTAAGGCCTCTGGGGGTCCGTAGGGCAAAATGCGGGGAACCAGGAGGGCGTGGCGGGTAGGCAGCAATGTACGCACAACCACTTCATGGTGGTAAGAAGTTTGACACCCGGCCCAGGTCCCTCAGCATTTCCTGGAATCCGCTAGAGCAATTCTAGGTGCTTATATTAAGGAAATAAGGCCTCTGGGGATCCATGGGGCAAATTGCGGGGAACCAGGATGGCGCGGCGGGTAGGCACCCATGTACGCACAACCACCTCATGGTGGTAAGAAGTTTGACACCCGGCTCAGGTCCCTCAGCATTTCCTGGAATCCGCTAGAGCAATGCTAGGTGCTTATATTAAGGAAACAAGGCCTCTGGGGATCCGTGGGGCAAAATGCGGGGAACAAAGAGGGCGTGGCGGGTAGGCACCCATGTACGCACAACCAACTCATGGTGGTAAGAAGTTTGACACCCAGCCCAGGTCCCTCGGCATTTCCTGGAATCCGCTAGAGAAATTCTAGGTGCTTATATTAAGGAAATAAGGCCTCTGGGGACCGTGGGGCAAATTGCGGGGAACCAGGAGGGCGTGGCGGGTAGGCACCCATGTACGCACAACCACCTCATGGTGGCAAGAAGTCTGACACCCAGCCCAGGTCCCTCGGCCCTTCCTGGAATCCGCTAGAGCAATTCTAAGTGCTTATATTAAAGAATTAAAGCCTCTGGGGATCCGTGGGGCAAAATGCGGGGAACCAGGAGGGCGTGGCGGGTAGTCACCCATGTACGCACAACCACCTCATGGTGGTAAGAAGTTTGACACCCGGCCCAGTTCCCTCGGCCCTTCCTGGAATTCGCTATAGCAATTCTAGGTGCTTATAATAAGGAAATAAGGCGTCTGGGGGTCCGTGGGGCAAAATGCGGGGAACCAGGAGGGCGTGGCGGGTAGTCACCCATGTACGCACAACCACCTCATGGTGGTAAGAAGTTTGACACCCGGCCCAGGTCCCTCGGCCCTTCCTGGAATTCGCTATAGCAATTCTAGGTGCTTATAATAAGGAATTAAGGCCTCTGGGGGTCCGTGGGGCAAAATGCGGGGAACCAGGAGGGCGTGGCGGGTAGGCACCCATGTACGCACAACCACCTCATGGTGGTAAAAAGTTTGACACCCGGCCCAGGTCCCTCGGCCCTTCCTGGAATCCGCTATAGCAATTCTAGGTGCTTATAATAAGGAATTAAGACCTCTGGGGATCCGGGGGGCAAAATGTGGGGAACGAGAAGGGCGTGGCGGTTAGGCACCCATGTACGCACAACCACCTCATGGTGGTAAGAAGTTTGACACCCGGCCCATGTCCCTCGGCTCTTCCTGGAATCCGTTATAGCAATTCTAGGTGCTTATAATAAGGAATTAAGGCCTCTGGGGGTCCGTGGGGCAAAATGCGGGGAACCAGGAGGGCGTGGCGGGTAGGCACCCATGTACGCACAACCACCTCATGGTGGTAAGAAGTTTGAAACCCGGCTCAGGTCCCTCGGCATTTCCTGGAATCCGCTAGAGCAATTCTAGGTGCTTATATTAAGGAAACAAGGCCTCTGGGGATCCGTGGGGCAAATTGCGGGGAACGAGAAGGGCGTGGCGGGTAGGAACCCATGTACGCACAACCACCTCATGGTGGTAAGAAGTTTGACACCCGGCCCAGGTCCCTCGGCTCTTCCTGGAATCCGTTATAGCAATTCTAGGTGCTTATAATAAGGAATTAAGGCCTCTGGGGGTCCGTGGGGCAAAATGCGGGGAACCAGGAGGGCGTGGCGGGTAGGCACCCATGTACGCACAACCACCTCATAGTGGTAAGAAGTTTGACACCCGGCTCAGGTCCCTCGGCATTTCCTGGAATCCGCTAGAGCAATTCTAGGTGCTTATATTAAGGAAACAAGGCCTCTGGGGATCCGTGGGGCAAATTGCGGGGAACCAGGAGGGCGTGGCGGGTAGGCACCCATGTATGCACAACCACCTCATGGTGGTAAGAAGTCTGACACCCAGCCCAGGTCCCTCAGCCCTTCCTGGAATCCGTTATAGCAATTCTAGGTGCTTATAATAAGGAATTAAGGCCTCTGGGGATCCGGGGGGCAAAATGTGGGGAACGAGAAGGGCGTGGCGGGTAGGCACCCATGTACGCACAACCACCTCATGGTGGTAAGAAGTTTGACACCCGGCCCAGGTCCCTCGGCCCTTCCTGGAATCCGTTATAGCAATTCTAGGTGCTTATAATAAGGAATTAAGGCCTCTGGGGGTCTGTGGGGCAAAATGCGGGGAACCAGGAGGGCGTGGCGGGTAGGCACCCATGTACGCACAACCACCTCATGGTGGTAAGAAGTTTGACACCCGGCCCAGGTCCCTCGGCCCTTCCTGGAATCCGCTATAGCAATTCTAGGTGCTTATAATAAGGAATTAAGGCCTCTGGGTGTCCGTGGGGCAAAATGTGGGGAACGAGAAGGGCGTGGCGGGTAGGCACCCATGTACGCACAACCACCTCATGGTGGTAAGAAGTTTGACACCCGGCTCAGGTCCCTCGGCATTTCCTGGAATCCGCTAGAGCAATTCTAGGTGCTTATATTAAGGAAACAAGGCCTCTGGGGATCCGTGGGGCAAAATGCGGGGAACCAGGAGGGCGTGGCGGGTAGGCACCCATGTACGCACAACCAACTCATGGTGGTAAGAAGTTTGACACCCAGCCCAGGTCCCTCGGCCCTTCCTGGAATCGGTTATAGCAATTCTATGTGCTTATATTAAGGAAATAAGGCCTCTGGGGACCGTGGGACAAATTGCGGGGAACCAGGAGGGCGTGGCGGGTAGGCACCCATGTACGCACAACCACCTCATGGTGGTAAGAAGTCTGACACCCAGCCCAGGTCCCTCGGCCCTTCCTGGAATGCGCTAGAGCAATTCTAAGTGCTTATATTAAGGAATTAAAGCCTCTGGGGATCCGTGGGGCAAAATGCGGGGAACCAAGAAGGCGTGGCGGGTAGGCACCCATGTACGCACAACCACCTCATGGTGGTAAGAAGTTTGACACCCGGCCCAGGTCCCTCGGCCCTTCCTGGAATTCGCTATAGCAATTCTAGGTGCTTATAATAAGGAATTAAGGCCTCTCGGGGTCCGTGGGGCAAAATGCGGGGAACCAGGAGGGCGTGGCCGGTAGGCACCCATGTACGCACAACCACCTCATGGTGGTAAGAAGTTTGACACCCGGCCCAGGTCCCTCGGCCCTTCCTGGAATCCGCTATAGCAATTCTAGGTGCTTATAATAAGGAATTAAGGCCTCTGGGTGTCCGTGGGGCAAAATGTGGGGAACGAAAAGGGCGTGGCGGGTAGGCACCCATGCACGCACAACCACCTCATGGTGGTAAGAAGTTTGACACCCGGCCCAGGTCCCTCGGCTCTTCTTGGAATCCGTTATAGCAATTCTAGGTGCTTATAATAAGGAATTAAGGCCTCTGGTGGTCCGTGGGGCAAAATGCGGGGAACCAGGAGGGCGTGGCGGGTAGGCACCCATGTACGCACAACCACCTCATGGTGGTAAAAAGTTTGACACCCGGCTCAGGTCCCTCGGCATTTCCTGGAATCCGCTAGACCAATTCTAGGTTCTTATATTAAGGAAACAAGGCCTCTGGGGATCCGTGGGGCAAAATGTGGGGAACGAGAAGGGCGTTGCGGGTAGGCACCCATGCACGCACAACCACCTCATGGTGGTAAGAAGTTTGACACCCGGCTCAGGTCCCGCGGCATTTCCTGGAATCCGCTAGAGCAATTCTAGGTGCTTATAATAAGGAAACAAGGCCTCTGGGGATCCGTGGGGCAAAATGCGGGGAACCAGGAGGGCGTGGCGGGTAGTCACCCATGTACGCACAACCACCTCATGGTGGTAAGAAGTTTGACACCCGGCCCAGGACCCTCGGCCCTTCCTGGAATTCGCTATAGCAATTCTAGGTGCTTATAATAAGGAATTAAGGCCTCTGGGGGTCCGTGGGGCAAAATGCGGGGAACCAGGAGGGCGTGGCGGGTAGGCACCCATGTACGCACAACCACCTCATGGTGGTAAAAAGTTTGACACCCGGCCCAGGTCCCTCGGCCCTTCCTGGAATCCGCTATAGCAATTCTAGGTGCTTATAATAAGGAATTAAGGCCTCTGGGGATCCGGGGGGCAAAATGTGGGGAACGAGAAGGGCGTGGCGGTTAGGCACCCATGTACGCACAACCACCTCATGGTGGTAAGAAGTTTGACACCCGGCCCAGGTCCCTCGGCTCTTCCTGGAATCCGTTATAGCAATTCTAGGTGCTTATAATAAGGAATTAAGGCCTCTGGGGGTCCGTGGGGCAAAATGCGGGGATCCAGGAGGGCGTGGCGGGTAGGCACCCATGTACGCACAACCACCTCATGGTGGTAAGAAGTTTGAAACCCGGCTCAGGTCCCTCGGCATTTCCTGGAATCCGCTAGAGCAATTCCAGGTGCTTATATTAAGGAAACAAGGCCTCTGGGGATCCGTGGGGCAAATTGCGGGGAACGAGAAGGGCGTGGAGGGTATGCACCCATGTACGCACAACCACCTCATGGTGGTAAAAAGTTTGACACCCAGCCCAGGTCCCTCGGCTTTTCCTGGAATCCGTTATAGCAATTCTAGGTGCTTATAATAAGGAATTAAGGCCTCTGGGGGTCCGTGGGGCAAAATGCGGGGAACCAGGAGGGCGTGGCGGGTAGGCACCAATGTACGCACAACCATCTCATGGTGGTAAGAAGTTTGACACCCGGCCCAGGTCCCTCGGCATTTCCTGGAATCCGCTAGAGCAATTCTAGGTGCTTATATTAAGGAAATAAGGCCTCTGGGGATCCATGGGGCAAATTGCGGGGAACCAGGAGGGCGTGGCGGGTAGGCACCTATGTACGCACAACCAACTCATGGTGGTAAGAAGTTTGACACCCAGCCCAGGTCCCTCGGCCCTTCCTGGAATCGGTTATAGCAATTCTATGTGCTTATAATAAGAAATTAAGGCTTCTGGGAGTCCGTGGGGCAAAATGCGGGGAACCAGGAGGGCGTGGAGGGTATGCACCCATGTACGCACAACCACTTCATGGTGGTAAGAAGTTTGACACCCGGCTCAGGTCCCTCGGCATTTCCTGGAATCCGCTAGAGCAATTCTAGGTGCTTATAATAAGGAATTAAGGCCTCTGGGGGTCCGTGGGGCAAAATGCGGGGAACCAGGATGGCGCGGCGGGTAGGCACCCATGTACGCACAACCACCTCATGGTGGTAAGAAGTTTGACACCCAGCCCAGGTCCCTCGGCTTTTCCTGGAATCCGCTAGAGCAATTCTAGGTGCTTATATTAAGGAAACAAGGCCTCTGGGGATCCGTGGGGCAAAATGCGGGGAACCAAGAGGGCGTGGCGGGTAGGCACCCATGTACGCACAACCAACTCATGGTGGTAAGAAGTTTGACACCCAGCCCAGGTCCCTCGGCATTTCCTGGAATCCGCTAGAGCAATTCTAGGTGCTTATATTAAGGAAATAAGGCCTCTGGGGATCCATGGGGCAAATTGCGGGGAACCAGGAGGGCGTGGCGGGTAGGCACCTATGTACGCACAACCAACTCATGGTGGTAAGAAGTTTGACACCCAGCCCAGGTCCCTCGGCCCTTCCTGGAATCGGTTATAGCAATTCTATGTGCTTATAATAAGAAATTAAGGCTTCTGGGAGTCCGTGGGGCAAAATGCGGGGAACCAGGAGGGCGTGGCGGGTAGGCACCCATGTACGCACAACCACCTCATGGTGGTAAAAAGTTTGACACCCGGCTCAGGTCCCTCGGCATTTCCTGGAATCCGCTAGACCAATTCTAGGTTCTTATATTAAGGAAACAAGGCCTCTGGGGATCCGTGGGGCAAAATGTGGGGAACGAGAAGGGCGTTGCGGGTAGGCACCCATGCACGCACAACCACCTCATGGTGGTAAGAAGTTTGACACCCGGCTCAGGTCCCGCGGCATTTCCTGGAATCCGCTAGAGCAATTCTAGGTGCTTATAATAAGGAAACAAGGCCTCTGGGGATCCGTGGGGCAAAATGCGGGGAACCAGGAGGGCGTGGCGGGTAGTCACCCATGTACGCACAACCACCTCATGGTGGTAAGAAGTTTGACACCCGGCCCAGGACCCTCGGCCCTTCCTGGAATTCGCTATAGCAATTCTAGGTGCTTATAATAAGGAATTAAGGCCTCTGGGGGTCCGTGGGGCAAAATGCGGGGAACCAGGAGGGCGTGGCGGGTAGGCACCCATGTACGCACAACCACCTCATGGTGGTAAAAAGTTTGACACCCGGCCCAGGTCCCTCGGCCCTTCCTGGAATCCGCTATAGCAATTCTAGGTGCTTATAATAAGGAATTAAGGCCTCTGGGGATCCGGGGGGCAAAATGTGGGGAACGAGAAGGGCGTGGCGGTTAGGCACCCATGTACGCACAACCACCTCATGGTGGTAAGAAGTTTGACACCCGGCCCAGGTCCCTCGGCTCTTCCTGGAATCCGTTATAGCAATTCTAGGTGCTTATAATAAGGAATTAAGGCCTCTGGGGGTCCGTGGGGCAAAATGCGGGGATCCAGGAGGGCGTGGCGGGTAGGCACCCATGTACGCACAACCACCTCATGGTGGTAAGAAGTTTGAAACCCGGCTCAGGTCCCTCGGCATTTCCTGGAATCCGCTAGAGCAATTCCAGGTGCTTATATTAAGGAAACAAGGCCTCTGGGGATCCGTGGGGCAAATTGCGGGGAACGAGAAGGGCGTGGAGGGTATGCACCCATGTACGCACAACCACCTCATGGTGGTAAAAAGTTTGACACCCAGCCCAGGTCCCTCGGCTTTTCCTGGAATCCGTTATAGCAATTCTAGGTGCTTATAATAAGGAATTAAGGCCTCTGGGGGTCCGTGGGGCAAAATGCGGGGAACCAGGAGGGCGTGGCGGGTAGGCACCAATGTACGCACAACCATCTCATGGTGGTAAGAAGTTTGACACCCGGCCCAGGTCCCTCGGCATTTCCTGGAATCCGCTAGAGCAATTCTAGGTGCTTATATTAAGGAAATAAGGCCTCTGGGGATCCATGGGGCAAATTGCGGGGAACCAGGAGGGCGTGGCGGGTAGGCACCTATGTACGCACAACCAACTCATGGTGGTAAGAAGTTTGACACCCAGCCCAGGTCCCTCGGCCCTTCCTGGAATCGGTTATAGCAATTCTATGTGCTTATAATAAGAAATTAAGGCTTCTGGGAGTCCGTGGGGCAAAATGCGGGGAACCAGGAGGGCGTGGAGGGTATGCACCCATGTACGCACAACCACTTCATGGTGGTAAGAAGTTTGACACCCGGCTCAGGTCCCTCGGCATTTCCTGGAATCCGCTAGAGCAATTCTAGGTGCTTATAATAAGGAATTAAGGCCTCTGGGGGTCCGTGGGGCAAAATGCGGGGAACCAGGATGGCGCGGCGGGTAGGCACCCATGTACGCACAACCACCTCATGGTGGTAAGAAGTTTGACACCCAGCCCAGGTCCCTCGGCTTTTCCTGGAATCCGCTAGAGCAATTCTAGGTGCTTATATTAAGGAAACAAGGCCTCTGGGGATCCGTGGGGCAAAATGCGGGGAACCAAGAGGGCGTGGCGGGTAGGCACCCATGTACGCACAACCAACTCATGGTGGTAAGAAGTTTGACACCCAGCCCAGGTCCCTCGGCATTTCCTGGAATCCGCTAGAGCAATTCTAGGTGCTTATATTAAGGAAATAAGGCCTCTGGGGATCCATGGGGCAAATTGCGGGGAACCAGGAGGGCGTGGCGGGTAGGCACCTATGTACGCACAACCAACTCATGGTGGTAAGAAGTTTGACACCCAGCCCAGGTCCCTCGGCCCTTCCTGGAATCGGTTATAGCAATTCTATGTGCTTATAATAAGAAATTAAGGCTTCTGGGAGTCCGTGGGGCAAAATGCGGGGAACCAGGAGGGCGTGGCGGGTAGGCACCCATGTACGCACAACCACCTCATGGTGGTAAGAAGTTTGACACCCGGCTCAGGTCCCTCGGCATTTCCTGGAATCCGCTAGAGCAATTCTAGGTGCTTATAATAAGGAATTAAGGCCTCTGGGGGTCCGTGGGGCAAAATGCGGGGAACCAGGATGGCGCGGCGGGTAGGCACCCATGTACGCACAACCACCTCATGGTGGTAAGAAGTTTGACACCCGGCCCAGGTCCCTCGGCATTTCCTGGAATCCGCTAGAGCAATTCTAGGTGCTTATATTAAGGAAACAAGGCCTCTGGGGATCCGTGGGGCAAAATGCGGGGAACCAAGAGGGCGTGGCGGGTAGGCACCCATGTACGCACAACCAACTCATGGTGGTAAGAAGTTTGACACCCGGCTCAGGTCCCTCGGCCCTTCCTGGAATCCGCTATAGCAATTCTAGTTGCTTATAATAAGGAATTAAGGCCTCTGGGTGTCCGTGGGGCAAAATGTGGGGAACGAGAAGGGCGTGGCGGGTAGGCACCCATGCACGCACAACCACCTCATGGTGGTAAGAAGATTGACACCCAGCCCAGGTCCCTCGGCCCTTCCTGGAATCGGTTATAGCAATTCTATGTGCTTATAATAAGAAATTAAGGCTTCTGGGAGACCGTGGGGCAAAATGCGGGGAACCAGGAGGGCGTGGCGGGTAGGCACTCATGTACGCACAAGCACCTCATGGTGGTAAGAAGTTTGACACCCGGCCCAGGTCCCTCGGCTCTTCCTGGAATCCGTTATAGCAATTCTAGGTGCTTATAATAAGGAATTAAGGCCTCTGGGGGTCCGTGGGGCAAAATGTGGGGAACGAGAAGGGCGTGGCGGGTAGGCACCCATGTACGCACAACCACCTCATGGTGGTAAAAAGTCTGACACCCAGCCCAGGTCCCTCGGCCCTTCCTGGAATCCGCTAGAGCAATTCTAAGTGCTTATATTAAAGAATTAAAGCCTCTGGGGATCCGTGGGGCAAAATGCGGGGAACCAGGAGGACGTGGCGGGTAGGCACCAATGTACGCACAACCATCTCATGGTGGTAAGAAGTTTGACACCCGGCCCAGGTCCCTCGGCCCTTCCTGGAATTCGCTATAGCAATTCTAGGTGCTTATAATAAGGAATTAAGGCCTCTGGGGGTCCGTGGGGCAAAATGCGGGGAACCAGGAGGGCGTGGTGGGTAGGCACCCATGTACGCACAACCACCTCATGGTGGTAAGAAGTTTGACACCCGGCTCAGGTCCCTCGGCCCTTCCTGGATTCCGCTATAGCAATTCTAGGTGCTTATAATAAGGAATTAAGGCCTCTGGGTGTCCGTGGGGCAAAATGTGGGGAACGAGAAGGGCGTGGCGGGTAGGCACCCATGCACGCACAACCACCTCATGGTGGTAAGAAGTTTGACACCCAGCCCAGGTCCCTCGGCCCTTCCTGGAATCGGTTATAGCAATTCTATGTGCTTATAATAAGAAATTAAGGCTTCTGGGAGTCCGTGGGGCAAAATGCGGGGAACCAGGAGGGCGTGGCGGGTAGGCACCCATGTACGCACAACCACCTCATGGTGGTAAGAAGTTTGACACCCGGCTCAGGTCCCTCGGCATTTCCTGGAATCCGCTAGAGCAATTCTAGGTGCTTATAATAAGGAATTAAGGCCTCTGGGGGTCCGTGGGGCAAAATGCGGGGAACCAGGATGGCGCGGCGGGTAGGCACCCATGTACGCACAACCACCTCATGGTGGTAAGAAGTTTGACACCCGGCTCAGGTCCCTCGGCATTTCCTGGAATCCGCTAGAGCAATTCTAGGTGCTTATATTAAGGAAACAAGGCCTCTGGGGATCCGTGGGGCAAAATGCAGGGAACCAAGAGGGCGTAGCGGGTAGGCACCCATGTACGCACAACCAACTCATGGTGGTAAGAAGTTTGACACCCGGCTCAGGTCCCTCGGCCCTTCCTGGAATCCGCTATAGCAATTCTAGGTGCTTATAATAAGGAATTAAGGCCTCTGGGTGTCCGTGGGGCAAAATGTGGGGAACGAAAAGGGCGTGGCGGGTAGGCACCCATGCACGCACAACCACCTCATGGTGGTAAGAAGTTTGACACCTGGCCCAGGTCCCTCGGCTCTTCCTGGAATCCGTTATAGCAATTCTAGGTGCTTATAATAAGGAATTAAGGCCTCTGGTGGTCCGTGGGGCAAATTGCGGGGAACCAGGAGGGCGTGGCGGGTAGGCACCAATGTACGCACAACCATCTCATGGTGGTAAGAAGTTTGACACCCGGCCCAGGTCCCTCGGCCCTTCCTGGAATTCGCTATAGCAATTCTAGGTGCTTATAATAAGGAATTAAGGCCTCTAGGGGTCCGTGGGGCAAAATGCGGGGAACCAGGAGGGCGTGGTGGGTAGGCACCCATGTACGCACAACCACCTCATGGTGGTAAGAAGTTTGACACCCGGCTCAGGTCCCTCGGCCCTTCCTGGATTCCGCTATAGCAATTCTAGGTGCTTATAATAAGGAATTAAGGCCTCTGGGTGTCCGTGGGGCAAAATGTGGGGAACGAGAAGGGCGTGGCGGGTAGGCACCCATGCACGCACAACCACCTCATGGTGGTAAGAAGTTTGACACCCAGCCCAGGTCCCTCGGCCCTTCCTGGAATCGGTTATAGCAATTCTATGTGCTTATAATAAGAAATTAAGGCTTCTGGGAGTCCGTGGGGCAAAATGCGGGGAACCAGGAGGGCGTGGCGGGTAGGCACCCATGTACGCACAACCACCTCATGGTGGTAAGAAGTTTGACACCCGGCTCAGGTCCCTCGGCATTTCCTGGAATCCGCTAGAGCAATTCTAGGTGCTTATAATAAGGAATTAAGGCCTCTGGGGGTCCGTGGGGCAAAATGCGGGGAACCAGGATGGCGCGGCGGGTAGGCACCCATGTACGCACAACCACCTCATGGTGGTAAGAAGTTTGACACCCGGCTCAGGTCCCTCGGCATTTCCTGGAATCCGCTAGAGCAATTCTAGGTGCTTATATTAAGGAAACAAGGCCTCTGGGGATCCGTGGGGCAAAATGCAGGGAACCAAGAGGGCGTAGCGGGTAGGCACCCATGTACGCACAACCAACTCATGGTGGTAAGAAGTTTGACACCCGGCTCAGGTCCCTCGGCCCTTCCTGGAATCCGCTATAGCAATTCTAGGTGCTTATAATAAGGAATTAAGGCCTCTGGGTGTCCGTGGGGCAAAATGTGGGGAACGAAAAGGGCGTGGCGGGTAGGCACCCATGCACGCACAACCACCTCATGGTGGTAAGAAGTTTGACACCCGGCCCAGGTCCCTCGGCTCTTCCTGGAATCCGTTATAGCAATTCTAGGTGCTTATAATAAGGAATTAAGGCCTCTGGTGGTCCGTGGGGCAAATTGCGGGGAACCAGGAGGGCGTGGCGGGTAGGCACTCGTGTACGCACAAGCACCTCATGGTGGTAAGAAGTTTGACACCCGGCCCAGGTCCCTCGGCTCTTCCTGGAATCCGTTATAGCAATTCTAGGTGCTTATAATAAGGAATTAAAGCCTCTGGGGGTCCGTGGGGCAAAATGCGGGGAACCAGGAGGGCGTGGCGGGTAGGCACCCATGTACGCACAACCAACTCATGGTGGTAAGAAGTTTGACACCCAGCCCAGGTCCCTCGGCATTTCCTGGAATCCGCTAAAGCAATTCTAGGTGCTTATATTAAGGAAATAAGGCCTCTCGGGATCCGTGGGGCAAATTGCGGGGAACCAGGAGGGCGTGGCGGGTAGGCACTCATGTACGCACAAGCACCTCATGATGGTAAGAAGTTTGACACCCGGCCCAGGTCCCTCGGCTCTTCCTGGAATCCGTTATAGCAATTCTAGGTGCTTATAATAAGGAATTAAGGCCTCTGGGGGTCCGTGGGGCAAAATGTGGGGAACGAGAAGGGCGTGGCGGGTAGGCACCCATGTACGCACAACCACCTCATGGTAGTTAGAAGTCTGACACCCAGCCCAGGTCCCTCGGCCCTTCCTGGAATCCGCTAGAGCAATTCTAAGTGCTAATATTAAAGAATTAAAGCCTCTGGGGATCCGTGGGGCAAAATGCGGGGAACCAGGAGGGCGTGGCGGGTAGTCACCCATGTACGCACAACCACCTCATGGTGGTAAGAAGTTTGACACCCGGCCCAGCTCCCTCGGCCCTTCCTGGAATTCGCTATAGCAATTCTAGGTGCTTATAATAAGGAATTAAGGCCTCTGGGGGTCCGTGGGGCAAAATGCGGGGAACCAGGAGGGCGTGGTGGGTAAGCACCCATGTACGCACAACCACCTCATGGTGGTAAGAAGTTTGACACCCGGCCCAGGTCCCTCGGCCCTTCCTGGAATCCGCTATAGCAATTCTAGGTGCTTATAATAAGGAATTAAGGCCTCTGGGGATCCGGGGGGCAAAATGTGGGGAACGAGAAGGGCGTGGCGAGTAGGCACCCATGTACGCACAACCACCTCACGGTGGTAAGAAGTTTGACACCCGGCCCAGGTCCCTCGGCTCTTCCTGGAATCCGTTATAGCAATTCTAGGTGCTTATAATAAGGAATTAAGGCCTCTGGGGGTCCGTGGGGCAAAATGCGGGGAACCAGGAGGGCGTGGCGGGTAGGCACCCATGTACGCACAACCACCTCATGGTGGTAAGAAGTTTGACACCCGGCTCAGGTCCTTCGGCCCTTCCTGGAATCCGCTATAGCAATTCTAGGTGCTTATAATAAGGAATTAAAGCCTCTGGGGGTCCGTGGGGCAAAATGCGGGGAACCAGGAGGGCGTGGCGGGTAGGCACCCATGTACGCACAACCAACTCATGGTGGTAAGAAGTTTGACACCCAGCCCAGCTCCCTCGGCATTTCCTGGAATCCTCTAAAGCAATTCTAGGTGCTTATATTAAGGAAATAAGGACTCTCGGGATCCGTGGGGCAAATTGCGTGGAACCAGGAGGGCGTGGCGGGTAGGCACTCATGTACGCACAAGCACCTCATGGTGGTAAGAAGTTTGACACCCGGCCCAGGTCCCTCGGCTCTTCCTGGAATCCGTTATAGCAATTCTAGGTGCTTATAATAAGGAATTAAGGCCTCTGGGTGTCCGTGGGGCAAAATGTGGGGAACGAAAAGGGCGTGGCGGGTAGGCACCCATGCACGCACAACCACCTCATGGTGGTAAGAAGTTTGACACCCGGCCCAGGTCCCTCGGCTCTTCCTGGAATCCGTTATAGCAATTCTAGGTGCTTATAATAAGGAATTAAGGCCTCTGGTGGTCCGTGGGGCAAATTGCGGGGAACCAGGAGGGCGTGGCGGGTAGGCACTCGTGTACGCACAAGCACCTCATGGTGGTAAGAAGTTTGACACCCGGCCCAGGTCCCTCGGCTTTTCCTGGAATCCGTTATAGCAATTCTAGGTGCTTATAATAAGGAATTAAAGCCTCTGGGGGTCCGTGGGGCAAAATGCGGGGAACCAGGAGGGCGTGGCGGGTAGGCACCCATGTACGCACAAACAACTCATGGTGGTAAGAAGTTTGACACCCAGCCCAGCTCCCTCGGCATTTCCTGGAATCCTCTAAAGCAATTCTAGGTGCTTATATTAAGGAAATAAGGCCTCTCGGGATCCGTGGGGCAAATTGCGTGGAACCAGGAGGGCGTGGCGGGTAGGCACTCATGTACGCACAAGCACCTCATGGTGGTAAGAAGTTTGACACCCGGCCCAGGTCCCTCGGCTCTTCCTGGAATCCGTTATAGCAATTCTAGGTGCTTATAATAAGGAATTAAGGCCTCTGGGTGTCCGTGGGGCAAAATGTGGGGAACGAAAAGGGCGTGGCGGGTAGGCACCCATGCACGCACAACCACCTCATGGTGGTAAGAAGTTTGACACCCGGCCCAGGTCCCTCGGCTCTTCCTGGAATCCGTTATAGCAATTCTAGGTGCTTATAATAAGGAATTAAGGCCTCTGGTGGTCCGTGGGGCAAATTGCGGGGAACCAGGAGGGCGTGGCGGGTAGGCACTCGTGTACGCACAAGCACCTCATGGTGGTAAGAAGTTTGACACCCGGCCCAGGTCCCTCGGCTCTTCCTGGAATCCGTTATAGCAATTCTAGGTGCTTATAATAAGGAATTAAAGCCTCTGGGGGTCTGTGGGGCAAAATGCGGGGAACCAGGAGGGCGTGGCGGGTAGGCACCCATGTACGCACAACCAACTCATGGTGGTAAGAAGTTTGACACCCAGCCCAGGTCCCTCGGCATTTCCTGGAATCCGCTAAAGCAATTCTAGGTGCTTATATTAAGGAAATAAGGCCTCTCGGGATCCGTGGGGCAAATTGCGGGGAACCAGGAGGGCTTGGCGGGTAGGCACTCATGTACGCACAAGCACCTCATGGTGGTAAGAAGTTTGACACCCGGCCCAGGTCCCTCGGCTCTTCCTGGAATCCGTTATAGCAATTCTAGGTGCTTATAATAAGGAATTAAGGCCTCTGGGGGTCCGTGGGGCAAAATGTGGGGAACGAGAAGGGCGTGGCGGGTAGGCACCCATGTACGCACAACCACCTCATGGTGGTAAGAAGTCTGACACCCAGCCCAGGTCCCTCGGCCCTTCCTGGAATCCGCTAGAGCAATTCTAAGTGCTTATATTAAAGAATTAAAGCCTCTGGGGATCCGTGGGGCAAAATGCGGGGAACCAGGAGGGCGTGGCGGGTAGGCACTCATGTACGCACAAGCACCTCATGGTGGTAAGAAGTTTGACACCCGGCCCAGGTCCCTCGGCTCTTCCTGGAATCCGTTATAGCAATTCTAGGTGCTTATAATAAGGAATTAAGGCCTCTGGGGGTCCGTGGGACAAAATGTGGGGAACGAGAAGGGCGTGGCGGGTAGGCACCCATGTACGCACAACCACCTCATGGTGGTAAGAAGTTTGACACCCGGCCCAGGTCCCTCGGCTCTTCCTGGAATCCGTTATAGCAATTCTAGGTGCTTATAATAAGGAATTAAGGCCTCTGGGGGTCCGTGGGGCAAAATGTGGGGAACGAGAAGGGCGTGGCGGGTAGGCACCCATGTACGCACAACCACCTCATGGTGGTAAGAAGTCTGACACCCAGCCCAGGTCCCTCGGCCCTTCCTGGAATCCGCTAGAGCAATTCTAAGTGCTTATATTAAAGAATTAAAGCCTCTGGGGATCCGTGGGGCAAAATGCGGGGAACCAGGAGGGCGTGGCGGGTAGTCACCCATGTACGCACAACCACCTCATGGTGGTAAAAAGTTTGACACCCGGCCCAGGTCCCTCGGCCCTTCCTGGAATTCGCTATAGCAATTCTAGGTGCTTATAATAAGGAATTAAGGCCTCTGGGGGTCCGTGGGGCAAAATGCGGGGAACCAGGAGGGCGTAGTGGGTAAGCACCCATGTACGCACAACCACCTCATGGTGGTAAGAAGTTTGACACCCGGCCCAGGTCCCTCGGCCCTTTTTGGAATCCGCTATAGCAATTCTAGGTGCTTATAATAAGGAATTAAGGCCTCTGGGGATCCGGGGGGCAAAATGTGGGGAACGAGAAGGGCGTGGCGAGTAGGCACCCATGTACGCACAACCACCTCACGGTGGTAAGAAGTTTGACACCCGGCCCAGGTCCCTCGGCTCTTCCTGGAATCCGTTATAGCAATTCTAGGTGCTTATAATAAGGAATTAAGGCCTCTGGGGGTCCGTGGGGCAAAATGCGGGGAACCAGGAGGGCGTGGCGGGTAGGCACCCATGTACGCACAACCACCTCATGGTGGTAAGAAGTTTGACACCCGGCTCAGGTCCTTCGGCCCTTCCTGGAATCCGCTATAGCAATTCTAGGTGCTTATAATAAGGAATTAAAGCCTCTGGGGGTCCGTGGGGCAAAATGCGGGGAACCAGGAGGGCGTGGCGGGTAGGCACCCATGTACGCACAACCAACTCATGGTGGTAAGAAGTTTGACACCCAGCCCAGCTCCCTCGGCATTTCCTGGAATCCTCTAAAGCAATTCTAGGTGCTTATATTAAGGAAATAAGGCCTCTCGGGATCCGTGGGGCAAATTGCGTGGAACCAGGAGGGCGTGGCGGGTAGGCACTCATGTACGCACAAGCACCTCATGGTGGTAAGAAGTTTGACACCCGGCCCAGGTCCCTCGGCTCTTCCTGGAATCCGTTATAGCAATTCTAGGTGCTTATAATAAGGAATTAAGGCCTCTGGGTGTCCGTGGGGCAAAATGTGGGGAACGAAAAGGGCGTGGCGGGTAGGCACCCATGCACGCACAACCACCTCATGGTGGTAAGAAGTTTGACACCCGGCCCAGGTCCCTCGGCTCTTCCTGGAATCCGTTATAGCAATTCTAGGTGCTTATAATAAGGAATTAAGGCCTCTGGTGGTCCGTGGGGCAAATTGCGGGGAACCAGGAGGGCGTGGCGGGTAGGCACTCGTGTACGCACAAGCACCTCATGGTGGTAAGAAGTTTGACACCCGGCCCAGGTCCCTCGGCTCTTCCTGGAATCCGTTATAGCAATTCTAGGTGCTTATAATAAGGAATTAAAGCCTCTGGGGGTCCGTGGGGCAAAATGCGGGGAACCAGGAGGGCGTGGCGGGTAGGCTCCCATGTACGCACAACCAACTCATGGTGGTAAGAAGTTTGACACCCAGCCCAGCTCCCTCGGCATTTCCTGGAATCCTCTAAAGCAATTCTAGGTGCTTATATTAAGGAAATAAGGCCTCTCGGGATCCGTGGGGCAAATTGCGTGGAACCAGGAGGGCGTGGCGGGTAGGCACTCGTGTACGCACAAGCACCTCATGGTGGTAAGAAGTTTGACACCCGGCCCAGGTCCCTCGGCTCTTCCTGGAATCCGTTATAGCAATTCTAGGTGCTTATAATAAGGAATTAAAGCCTCTGGGGGTCCGTGGGGCAAAATGCGGGGAACCAGGAGGGCGTGGCGGGTAGGCACTCGTGTACGCACAAGCACCTCATGGTGGTAAGAAGTTTGACACCCGGCCCAGGTCCCTCGGCCCTTTTTGGAATCCGCTATAGCAATTCTAGGTGCTTATAATAAGGAATTAAGGCCTCTGGGGATCCGGGGGGCAAAATGTGGGGAACGAGAAGGGCGTGGCGAGTAGGCACCCATGTACGCACAACCACCTCACGGTGGTAAGAAGTTTGACACCCGGCCCAGGTCCCTCGGCTCTTCCTGGAATCCGTTATAGCAATTCTAGGTGCTTATAATAAGGAATTAAGGCCTCTGGGGGTCCGTGGGGCAAAATGCGGGGAACCAGGAGGGCGTGGCGGGTAGGCACCCATGTACGCACAACCACCTCATGGTGGTAAGAAGTTTGACACCCGGCTCAGGTCCTTCGGCCCTTCCTGGAATCCGCTATAGCAATTCTAGGTGCTTATAATAAGGAATTAAAGCCTCTGGGGGTCCGTGGGGCAAAATGCGGGGAACCAGGAGGGCGTGGCGGGTAGGCACCCATGTACGCACAACCAACTCATGGTGGTAAGAAGTTTGACACCCAGCCCAGCTCCCTCGGCATTTCCTGGAATCCTCTAAAGCAATTCTAGGTGCTTATATTAAGGAAATAAGGCCTCTCGGGATCCGTGGGGCAAATTGCGTGGAACCAGGAGGGCGTGGCGGGTAGGCACTCATGTACGCACAAGCACCTCATGGTGGTAAGAAGTTTGACACCCGGCCCAGGTCCCTCGGCTCTTCCTGGAATCCGTTATAGCAATTCTAGGTGCTTATAATAAGGAATTAAGGCCTCTGGGTGTCCGTGGGGCAAAATGTGGGGAACGAAAAGGGCGTGGCGGGTAAGCACCCATGCACGCACAACCACCTCATGGTGGTAAGAAGTTTGACACCCGGCCCAGGTCCCTCGGCTCTTCCTGGAATCCGTTATAGCAATTCTAGGTGCTTATAATAAGGAATTAAGGCCTCTGGTGGTCCGTGGGGCAAATTGCGGGGAACCAGGAGGGCGTGGCGGGTAGGCACTCGTGTACGCACAAGCACCTCATGGTGGTAAGAAGTTTGACACCCGGCCCAGGTCCCTCGGCTCTTCCTGGAATCCGTTATAGCAATTCTAGGTGCTTATAATAAGGAATTAAAGCCTCTGGGGGTCCGTGGGGCAAAATGCGGGGAACCAGGAGGGCGTGGCGGGTAGGCACCCATGTACGCACAACCAACTCATGGTGGTAAGAAGTTTGACACCCAGCCCAGCTCCCTCGGCATTTCCTGGAATCCTCTAAAGCAATTCTAGGTGCTTATATTAAGGAAATAAGGCCTCTCGGGATCCGTGGGGCAAATTGCGTGGAACCAGGAGGGCGTGGCGGGTAGGCACTCATGTACGCACAAGCACCTCATGGTGGTAAGAAGTTTGACACCCGGCCCAGGTCCCTCGGCTCTTCCTGGAATCCGTTATAGCAATTCTAGGTGCTTATAATAAGGAATTAAGGCCTCTGGGTGTCCGTGGGGCAAAATTTGGGAACGAAAAGGGCGTGGCGGGTAGGCACCCATGCACGCACAACCACCTCATGGTGGTAAGAAGTTTGACACCCGGCCCAGGTCCCTCGGCTCTTCCTGGAATCCGTTATAGCAATTCTAGGTGCTTATAATAAGGAATTAAGGCCTCTGGTGGTCCGTGGGGCAAATTGCGGGGAACCAGAAGGGCGTGGCGGGTAGGCACTCGTGTACGCACAAGCACCTCATGGTGGTAAGAAGTTTGACACCCGGCCCAGGTCCCTCGGCTCTTCCTGGAATCCGTTATAGCAATTCTAGGTGCTTATAATAAGGAATTAAAGCCTCTGGGGGTCCGTGGGGCAAAATGCGGGGAACCAGGAGGGCGTGGCGGGTAGGCACCCATGTACGCACAACCAACTCATGGTGGTAAGAAGTTTGACACCCAGCCCAGGTCCCTCGGCATTTCCTGGAATCCGCTAAAGCAATTCTAGGTGCTTATATTAAGGAAATAAGGCCTCTCGGGATCCGTGGGGCAAATTGCGGGGAACCAGGAGGGCTTGGCGGGTAGGCACTCATGTACGCACAAGCACCTCATGGTGGTAAGAAGTTTGACACCCGGCCCAGGTCCCTCGGCTCTTCCTGGAATCCGTTATAGCAATTCTAGGTGCTTATAATAAGGAATTAAGGCCTCTGGGGGTCCGTGGGGCAAAATGTGGGGAACGAGAAGGGCGTGGCGGGTAGGCACCCATGTACGCACAACCACCTCATGGTGGTAAGAAGTCTGACACCCAGCCCAGGTCCCTCGGCATTTCCTGGAATCCGCTAAAGCAATTCTAGGTGCTTATATTAAGGAAATAAGGCCTCTCGGGTTCCGTGGGGCAAATTGCGGGGAACCAGGAGGGCGTGGCGGGTAGGCACTCATGTACGCACAAGCACCTCATGGTGGTAAGAAGTTTGACACCCGGCTCAGGTCCCTCGGCATTTCCTGGAATCCGCTAGAGCAATTCTAGGTGCTTATATTAAGGAAACAAGGCCTCTGGGGACCGTGGGGCAAATTGCGGGGAACCAGGAGGGCGTGGCGGGTAGGCACCCATGTACGCACAACCACCTCATGGTGGTAAGAAGTCTGACACCCAGCCCAGGTCCCTCGGCCCTTCCTGGAATCCGCTAGAGCAATTCTAAGTGCTTATATTAAAGAATTAAAGCCTCTTGGGATCCGTGGGGCAAAATGCGGGGAACCAGGAGGGCGTGGCGGGTAGGCACCCATGTACGCACAACCACCTCATGGTGGTAAGAAGTTTGACACCCGGCCCAGGTCCCTCGGCCCTTCCTGGAATCCGCTATAGCAATTCTAGGTGCTTATAATAAGGAATTAAGTCCTCTGGGGATCCGGGGGGCAAAATGTGGGGAACGAGAAGGGCGTGGCGGGTAGGCACTCATGTACGCACAACCACCTCACGGTGGTAAGAAGTTTGACACCCGGCCCGGTCCCTCGGCTCTTCCTGGAATCCGTTATAGCAATTCTAGGTGCTTATAATAAGGAATTAAGGCCTCTGGGGGTCCGTGGGGCAAAATGCGGGGAACCAGGAGGGCGTGGCGGGTAGGCACCCATGTACGCACAACCACCTCATGGTGGTAAAAAGTTTGACACCCGGCTCAGGTCCCTCGGAATTTCCTGGAATCCGCTAGAGCAATTCTAGGTGCTTATATTAAGGAAACAAGGCCTCTGGGGTCCGTGGGGCAAAAGGCGGGGAACCAGGAGGGCGTGGCGGGTAGGCACCCATGTACGCACAACCAACTCATGGTGGTAAGAAGTTTGACACCCAGCCCAGGTCCCTCGGCCCTTCCTGGAATCCGTTATAGCAATTCTAGGTGCTTATAATAAGGAATTAAGGCCTCTGGGGGTCCGTGGGGCAAAATGCGGGGAACCAGGAGGGCGTGGTGGGTAGGCACCCATGTACGCACAACCACTTCATGGTGGTAAAAAGTTTGACACCCGGCCCAGGTCCCTCGGCCCTTCCTGGAATCCGCTATAGCAATTCTAGGTGCTTATAATATGGAATTAAGGCCTCTGGGTGTCCGTGGGGCAAAATGTGGGGAACGAGAAGGGCGTGGCGGGTAGGCACCCATGTACGCACAACCACCTCATGGTGGTAAGAAGTTTGACACCCGGCCCAGGTCCCTCGGCTCTTCCTGGAATCCGTTATAGCAATTCTAGGTGCTTATAATAAGGAATTAAGGCCTCTGGGGTTCCGTGGGGCAAAATGCGGGGAACCAGGAGGGCGTGGCGGGTAGGCACCCATGTACGCACAACCACCTCATGGTGGTAAGAAGTTTGACACCCGGCCCAGGTCCCTCGGCCCTTCCTGGAATCCGCTATAGCAATTCTAGGTGCTTATAATAAGGAATTAAGGCCTCTGGGTGTCCGTGGGGCAAAATGTGGGGAACGAGAAGGGCGTGACGGGTAGGCACCCATGTACGCACAACCACCTCATGGTGGTAAGAAGTTTGACACCCGGCTCAGGTCCCTCGGCGTTTCCTGGAATCCGCTAGAGCAATTCTAGGTGCTTATATTAAGGAAACAAGGCCTCTGGGGATCCGTGGGGCAAAATGCGGGGAACCAGGAGGCCGTGGCGGGTAGGCACCCATGTACGCACAACCAACTCATGGTGGTAAGAAGTTTGACACCCAGCCCAGGTCCCTCGGCCCTTCCTGGAATCGGTTATAGCAATTCTAGGTGCTTATATTAAGGAAATAAGGCCTCTGGGGACCTTGGGACAAATTGCGGGGAACCAGGAGGGCGTGGCGGGTAGGCACCCATGTACGCACAACCACCTCATGGTGGTAAGAAGTCTAACACCCAGCCCAGGTCCCTCGGCCCTTCCTGGAATCCGCTAGAGCAATTCTAAGTGCTTATATTAAGGAATTAAAGCCTCTGGGGATCCGTGGAGCAAAATGCGGGGAACCAAGAGGGCGTGGCGGGTAGACACCCATGTACGCACAACCACCTCATGGTGGTAAGAAGTTTAACACCCGGCCCAGGTCCCTCGGCTCTTCCTGGAATTCGCTATAGCAATTCTAGGTGCTTATAATATGGAATTAAGGCCTCTGTGGGTCCGTGGGGCAAAATGCGGGGAACCAGGAGGGCGTGGCGGGTAGGCACCCATGTACGCACAACCACCTCATGGTGGTAAGAAGTCTGACACCCAGCCCAGGTCCCTCGGCCCTTCCTGGAATCCGCTAGAGCAATTCTAAGTGCTTATATTAAGGAATTAATGCCTCTGGGGATCCGTGGAGCAAAATGCGGGGAACCAAGAGGGCGTGGCGGGTAGACACCCATGTACGCACAACCACCTCATGGTGGTAAGAAGTTTAACACCCGGCCCAGGTCCCTCGGCTCTTCCTGGAATTCGCTATAGCAATTCTAGGTGCTTATAATATGGAATTAAGGCCTCTGGGGGTCCGTGGGGCAAAATGCGGGGAACCAGGAGGGCGTGGCGGGTAGGCACCCATGTACGCACAACCACCTCATGGTGGTAAGAAGTTTGACACCCGGCCCAGGTCCCTCGGCTCTTCCTGGAATCCGTTATAGCAATTCTAGGTGCTTATAATAAGGAATTAAGGCCTCTGGTGGTCCGTGGGGCAAATTGCGGGGAACCAGGAGGGCGTGGCGGGTAGGCACTCATGTACGCACAAGCACCTCATGGTGGTAAGAAGTTTGACACCCGGCCCAGGTCCCTCGGCTCTTCCTGGAATCCGTTATAGCAATTCTAGGTGCTTATAATAAAGAATTAAAGCCTCTGGGGGTCCGTGGGGCAAAATGCGGGGAACCAGGAGGGCGTGGCGGGTAGGCACCCATGTACGCACAACCAACTCATGGTGGTAAGAAGTTTGACACCCAGCCCAGGTCCCTCGGCATTTCCTGGAATCCGCTAAAGCAATTCTAGGTGCTTATATTAAGGAAATAAGGCCTCTCGGGATCCGTGGGGCAAATTGCGGGGAACCAGGAGGACGTGGCGGGTAGGTACTCATGTACGCACAAGCACCTCATGGTGGTAAGAAGTTTGACACCCGGCCCAGGTCCCTCGGCTCTTCCTGGAATCCGTTATAGCAATTCTAGGTGCTTATAATAAGGAATTAAGGCCTCTGGGGGTCCGTGGGGCAAAATGTGGGGAACGAGAAGGGCGTGGCGGGTAGGCACCCATGTACGCACAACCACCTCATGGTGGTAAGAAGTCTGACACCCAGCCCAGGTCCCTCGGCCCTTCCTGGAATCCGCTAGAGCAATTCTAAATGCTTATATTAAAGAATTAAAGCCTCTGGGGATCCGTGGGGCAAAATGCGGGGAACCAGGAGGGCGTGGCGGGTAGTCACCCATATACGCACAACCACCTCATGGTGGTAAGAAGTTTGACACCCGGCCCAGGTCCCTCGGCCCTTCCTGGAATTCGCTATAGCAATTCTAGGTGCTTATAATAAGGAATTAAGGCCTCTGGGGGTCCGTGGGGCAAAATGCGGGGAACCAGGAGGGCGTGGCGGGTAGGCACCCATGTACGCACAACCACCTCATGGTGGTAAGAAGTTTGACACCCGGCCCAGGTCCCTCGGCCTTTCCTGGAATCCGCTATAGCAATTCTAGGTGCTTATAATAAGGAATTAAGGCCTCTGGGGATCCGGGGGGCAAAATGTGGGGAACGAGAAGGGCGTGGCGGGTAGGCACCCATGTACGCACAACCACCTCACGGTGGTAAGAAGTTTGACACCCGGCCCAGGTCCCTCGGCTCTTCCTGGAATCCGTTATAGCAATTCTAGGTGCTTATAATAAGGAATTAAGGCCTCTGGGGGTCCGTGGGGCAAAATGCGGGGAACCAGGAGGGCGTGGCGGGTAGGCACCCATGTACGCACAACCACCTCATAGTGGTAAGAAGTTTGACACCCGGCTCAGGTCCCTCGGCCCTTCCTGGAATCCGCTATAGCAATTCTAGGTGCTTATAATAAGGAATTAAGGCCTCTGGGTGTCCGTGGGGCAAAATGTGGGGAACGAGAAGGGCGTGGCGGGTAGGCACCCATGCACGCACAACCACCTCATGGTGGTAAGAAGTTTGACACCCGGCCCAGGTCCCTCGGCTCTTCCTGGAATCCGTTATAGCAATTCTAGGTGCTTATAATAAGGAATTAAGGCCTCTGGTGGTCCGTGGGGCAAAATGCGGGGAACCAGGAGGGCGTGGCGGGTAGGCACCCATGTACGCACAACCACCTCATGGTGGTAAGAAGTTTGACACCCGGCCCAGGTCCCTCGGCCCTTCCTGGAATCCGCTATAGCAATTCTAGGTGCTTATAATAAGGAATTAAAGCCTCTGGGGGTCCGTGGGGCAAAATGCGGGGAACCAGGAGGGCGTGGCGGGTAGGCACCCATGTACGCACAACCAACTCATGGTGGTAAGAAGTTTGACACCCGGCCCAGGTCCCTCGGCATTTCCTGGAATCCTCTAAAGCAATTCTAGGTGCTTATATTAAGGAAATAAGGCCTCTCGGGATCCGTGGGGCAAATTGCGTGGAACCAGGAGGGCGTGGCGGGTAGGCACTCATGTACGCACAAGCACCTCATGGTGGTAAGAAGTTTGACACCCGGCTCAGGTCCCTCGGCATTTCCTGGAATCCGCTAGAGCAATTCTAGGTGCTTATATTAAGGAAACAAGGCCTCTGGGGACCGTGGGGCAAATTGCGGGGAACCAGGAGGGCGTGGCGGGTAGGCACCCATGTACGCACAACCACCTCATGGTGGTAAGAAGTCTGACACCCAGCCCAGGTCCCTCGGCCCTTCCTGGAATCCGCTAGAGCAATTCTAAGTGCTTATATTAAAGAATTAAAGCCTCTTGGGATCCGTGGGGCAAAATGCGGGGAACCAGGAGGGCGTGGCGGGTAGGCACCCATGTACGCACAACCACCTCATGGTGGTAAGAAGTTTGACACCCGGCCCAGGTCCCTCGGCCCTTCCTGGAATCCGCTATAGCAATTCTAGGTGCTTATAATAAGGAATTAAGTCCTCTGGGGATCCGGAGGGCAAAATGTGGGGAACGAGAAGGGCGTGGCGGGTAGGCACCCATGTACGCACAACCACCTCACGGTGGTAAGAAGTTTGACACCCGGCCCAGGTCCCTCGGCTCTTCCTGGAATCCGTTATAGCAATTCTAGGTGCTTATAATAAGGAATTAAGGCCTCTGGGGGTCCGTGGGGCAAAATGCGGGGAACCAGGAGGGCGTGGCGGGTAGGCACCCATGTACGCACAACCACCTCATGGTGGTAAGAAGTTTGACACCCGGCTCAGGTCCCTCGGCATTTCCTGGAATCCGCTAGAGCAATTCTAGGTGCTTATATTAAGGAAACAAGGCCTCTGGGGTCCGTGGGGCAAAATGCGGGGAACCAGGAGGGCGTGGCGGGTAGGCACCCATGTACGCACAACCAACTCATGGTGGTAAGAAGTTTGACACCCAGCCCAGGTCCCTCGGCCCTTCCTGGAATCGGTTATAGCAATTCTATGTGCTTATATTAAGGAAATAAGGCCTCTGGGGACCGTGGGGCAAATTGCGGGGACCAGGAGGGCGTGGCGGGTAGGCACCCATGTACGCACAACCACCTCATGGTGGTAAAAAGTCTGACACCCAGCCCAGGTCCCTCGGCCCTTCCTGGAATCCGCTAGAGCAATTCTAAGTGCTTATATTAAGGAATTAAAGCCTCTGGGGATCCGTGGGGCAAAATGCGGGGAACCAAGAGGGCGTGGCGGGTAGGCACCCATGTACGCACAACCACCTCATGGTGGTAAGAAGTTTGACACCCGGCCCAGGTCCCTCGGCCCTTCCTGGAATCCGCTATAGCAATTCTAGGTGCTTATAATAAGAAATTAAGGCCTCTGGGGATCCGGGGGGAAAAATGTGGGGAACGAGAAGGGCGTGGCGGGTAGGCACCCATGTACGCACAACCACCTCATGGTGGTAAGAAGTTTGACACCCGGCCCAGGTCCCTCGGCTCTTCCTGGAATCCGTTATAGCAATTCTAGGTGCTTATAATAAGGAATTAAGGCCTCTGGGGGCCCGTGGGGCAAATGCGGGGAACCAGGAGGGCGTGGTGGGTAGGCACCCATGTACGCACAACCACTTCATGGTGGTAAAAAGTTTGACACCCGGCCCAGGTCCCTCGGCCCTTCCTGGAATCCGCTATAGCAATTCTAGGTGCTTATAATAAGGAATTAAGGCCTCTGGGTGTCCGTGGGGCAAAATGTGGGGAACGAGAAGGGCGTGGCGGGCAGGCACCCATGTACGCACAACCACCTCATGATGGTAAGAAGTTTGACACCCGGCCCAGGTCCCTCGGCTCTTCCTGGAATCCGTTATAGCAATTCTAGGTGCTTATAATAAGGAATTAAGGCCTCTGGGGGTCCGTGGGGCAAAATGCGGGGAACCAGGAGGGCGTGGCGGGTAGGCACCCATGTACGCACAACCACCTCATGGTGGTAAGAAGTTTGACACCCGGCCCAGGTCCCTCGGCCATTCCTGGAATCCGCTATAGCAATTCTAGGTGCTTATAATAAGGAATTAAGGCCTCTGGGTGTCCGTGGGGCAAAATGTGGGGAACGAGAAGGGCGTGGCGGGTAGGCACCCATGTACGCACAACCACCTCATGGTGGTAAGAAGTTTGACACCCGGCTCAGGTCCCTCGGCATTTCCTGGAATCCGCTAGAGCAATTCTAGGTGCTTATATTAAGGAAACAAGGCCTCTGGGGATCCGTGGGGCAAAATGCGGGGAACCAGGAGGCCGTGGCGGGTAGGCACCCATGTACGCACAACCAACTCATGGTGGTAAGAAGTTTGACACCCAGCCCAGGTCCCTCGGCCCTTCCTGGCATCGGTTATAGCAATTCTAGGTGCTTATATTAAGGAAATAAGGCCTCTGGGGACCTTGGGACAAATTGCGGGGAACCAGGAGGGCGTGGCGGGTAGGCACCCATGTACGCACAACCACCTCATGGTGGTAAGAAGTCTGACACCCAGCCCAGGTCCCTCGGCCCTTCCTGGAATCCGCTAGAGCAATTCTAAGTGCTTATATTAAGGAATTAAAGCCTCTGGGGATCCGTGGAGCAAAATGCGGGGAACCAAGAGGGCGTGGCGGGTAGACACCCATGTACGCACAACCACCTCATGGTGGTAAAAAGTTTGACACCCGGCCCAGGTCCCTCGGCTCTTCCTGGAATTCGCTATAGCAATTCTAGGTGCTTATAATATGGAATTAAGGCCTCTGGGGGTCCGTGGGACAAAATGCGGGGAACCAGGAGGGCGTGGCGGGTAGGCACCCATGTACGCACAACCACCTCATGGTGGTAAGAAGTTTGACACCCGGCCCAGGTCCCTCGGCCCTTCCTGGAATCCGCTATAGCAATTCTAGGTGCTTATAATAAGGAATTAAGGCCTCTGGGGATCCGGGGGGCAAAATGTGGGGAACGAGAAGGGCGTGGCGGGTAGGCACCCATGTACGCACAACCACCTCATGGTGGTAAGAAGTTTGACACCCGGCCCAGGTCCCTCGGCTCTTCCTGGAATCCGTTATAGCAATTCTAGGTGCTTATAATAAGGAATTAAGGCCTCTGGGGGTCCGTGGGGCAAAATGCGGGGAACCAGGAGGGCGTGGCGGGTAGGCACCCATGTACGCACAACCACCTCATGGTGGTAAGAAGTTTGACACCCGGCCCAGGTCCCTCGGCCCTTCCTGGAATCCGTTATAGCAATTCTAGGTGCTTATAATAAGGAATTAAGGCCTTTGGGTGTCCGTGGGGCAAAATGTGGGGAACGAGAAGGGCGTGGCGGGTAGGCACCCATGCACGCACAATCACCTCATGGTGGTAAGAAGTTTGACACCCGGCCCAGGTCCCTCGGCTCTTCCTGGAATCCGTTATAGCAATTCTAGGTGCTTATAATAAGGAATTAAGGCCTCTGGTGGTCCGTGGGGCAAAATGCGGGGAACCAAGAAGGCGTGGCGGGTAGGCACCCATGTACGCAATACCACCTCATAGTGGTAAGAAGTTTGACACCCGGCTCAGGTCCCTCGGCATTTCCTGGAATCCGCTAGAGCAATTCTAGGTGCTTATATTAAGGAAACAAGGCCTCTGGGGATCCGTGGGGCAAAATGCGGGGAACCAGGAGGGCGTGGCGGGTAGGCACCCATGTACGCACAACCAACTCATGGTGGTAAGAAGTTTGACACCCAGCCCAGGTCCCTCGGCCCTTCCTGGAATCGGTTATAGCAATTCTATGTGCTTATATTAAGGAAATAAGGCCTCTGGGGACCGTGGGACAAATTGCGGGGAACCAGGAGGGCGTGGCGGGTAGGCACCCATGTACGCACAACCACCTCATGGTGGTAAGAAGTCTGACACCCAGCCCAGGTCCCTCGGCCCTTCCTGGAATCCGCTAGAGCAATTCTAAGTGCTTATATTAAGGAATTAAAGCCTCTGGGGATCCGTGGGGCAAAATGCGGGGAACCAAGAGGGCGTGGCGGGTAGACACCCATGTACGCACAACCACCTCATGGTGGTAAGAAGTTTGACACCCGGCCCAGGTCCCTCGGCTCTTCCTGGAATTCGCTATAGCAATTCTAGGTGCTTATAATAAGGAATTAAGGCCTCTGGGGGTCCGTGGGGCAAAATGCGGGAAACCAGGAGGGCGTGGCGGGTAGGCACCCATGTACGCACAACCACCTCATAGTGGTAAGAAGTTTGACACCCGGCCCAGGTCCCTCGGCCCTTCCTGGAATCCGCTATAGCAATTCTAGGTGCTTATAATAAGGAATTAAGGCCTCTGGGGATCCGGGGGGCAAAATGTGGGGAACGAGAAGGGCGTGGCGGGTAGGCACCCATGTACGCACAACCACCTCATAGTGGTAAGAAGTTTGACACCCGGCCCAGGTCCCTCGGCCCTTCCTGGAATCCGCTATAGCAATTCTAGGTGCTTATAATAAGGAATTAAGGCCTTTGGGTGTCCGTGGGGCAAAATGTGGGGAACAAGAAGGGCGTGGCGGGTAGGCACCCATGCACGCACAACCACCTCATGGTGGTAAGAAGTTTGACACCCGGCCCAGGTCCCTCGGCTCTTCCTGGAATCCGTTATAGCAATTCTAGGTGCTTATAATAAGGAATTAAGGCCTCTGGTGGTCCGTGGGGCAAAATGCGGGGAACCAGGAGGGCGTGGCGGGTAGGCACCCATGTACGCACAACCACCTCATGGTGGTAAGAAGTTTGACACCCGGCTCAGGTCCCTCGGCATTTCCTGGAATCCGCTAGAGCAATTCTAGGTGCTTATATTAAGGAAACAAGGCGTCTGGGGATCCGTGGGGCAAATTGCGGGGAACCAGGAGGGCGTTGCGGGTAGGCACCCATGTATGCACAACCACCTCATGGTGGTAAGAAGTCTGACACCCAGCCCAGGTCCCTCAGCCCTTCCTGGAATCCGCTATAGCAATTCTAGGTGCTTATAATAAGGAATTAAGGCCTCTGGGGATCCGGGGGGCAAAATGTGGGGAACGAGAAGGGCGTGGCGGGTAGGCACCCATGTACACACAACCACCTCATGGTGGTAAGAAGTTTGCCACCCGGCCCAGGTCCCTCGGCCCTTCCTGGAATTCGCTATAGCAATTCTAGGTGCTTATAATAAGGAATTAAGGCCTCTGGGGGTCCGTGGGGCAAAATGCGGGGAACCAGGAGGGCGTGGCTGGTAGGCACCCATGTACGCGCAACCACCTCATGGTGGTAAGAAGTCTGACACCCAGCCCAGGTCCCTCGGCCCTTCCTGGAATCCGCTAGAGCAATTCTATGTGCTTATATTAAGGAATTAAAGACTCTGGGGATCCGTGGGGCAAAATGCGGGGAACAAGGAGGGCGTGGCGGGTAGGCACCCATGTACGCACAACCATCTCATGGTGGTAAAAAGTCTAACACCCAGCCCAGGTCCCTGGGCCCTTCCTGGACTCCGCTAGAGCAATTCTAAGTGCTTATATTAAGGAATTAAAGCCTCTGGGGATCCGTGGGGCAAAATGCGGGGAACCAAGAGGCACCCATGTACGCACAACTACGTCATGGTGGTAAGAAGTTTGACACCCGGCCCAGGTCCCTCGGCCCTTCCTGGAATCCGCTATAGCAATTCTAGGTGCTTATAATAAGGAATTAAGTCCTCTGGGGATCCGGGGGGCAAAATGTGGGGAACGAGAAGGGCGTGGCGGGTAGGCACCCATGTACGCACAACCACCTCACGGTGGTAAGAAGTTTGACACCCGGCCCAGGTCCCTCGGCTCTTCCTGGAATCCGTTATAGCAATTCTAGGTGCTTATAATAAGGAATTAAGGCCTCTGGGGGTCCGTGGGGCAAAATGCGGGGAACCAGGAGGGCGTGGCGGGTAGGCACCCATGTACGCACAACCACCTCATGGTGGTAAGAAGTTTGACACCCGGCTCAGGTCCCTCGGCATTTCCTGGAATCCGCTAGAGCAATTCTAGGTGCTTATATTAAGGAAACAAGGCCTCTGGGGTCCGTGGGGCAAAATGCGGGGAACCAGGAGGGCGTGGCGGGTAGGCACCCATGTACGCACAACCAACTCATGGTGGTAAGAAGTTTGACACCCAGCCCAGGTCCCTCGGCCCTTCCTGGAATCGGTTATAGCAATTCTATGTGCTTATATTAAGGAAATAAGGCCTCTGGGGACCGTGGGGCAAATTGCGGGGACCAGGAGGGCGTGGCGGGTAGGCACCCATGTACGCACAACCACCTCATGGTGGTAAAAAGTCTGACACCCAGCCCAGGTCCCTCGGCCCTTCCTGGAATCCGCTAGAGCAATTCTAAGTGCTTATATTAAGGAATTAAAGCCTCTGGGGATCCGTGGGGCAAAATGCGGGGAACCAAGAGGGCGTGGCGGGTAGGCACCCATGTACGCACAACCACCTCATGGTGGTAAGAAGTTTGACACCCGGCCCAGGTCCCTCGGCCCTTCCTGGAATCCGCTATAGCAATTCTAGGTGCTTATAATAAGAAATTAAGGCCTCTGGGGATCCGGGGGGAAAAATGTGGGGAACGAGAAGGGCGTGGCGGGTAGGCACCCATGTACGCACAACCACCTCATGGTGGTAAGAAGTTTGACACCCGGCCCAGGTCCCTCGGCTCTTCCTGGAATCCGTTATAGCAATTCTAGGTGCTTATAATAAGGAATTAAGGCCTCTGGGGGCCCGTGGGGCAAATGCGGGGAACCAGGAGGGCGTGGTGGGTAGGCACCCATGTACGCACAACCACTTCATGGTGGTAAAAAGTTTGACACCCGGCCCAGGTCCCTCGGCCCTTCCTGGAATCCGCTATAGCAATTCTAGGTGCTTATAATAAGGAATTAAGGCCTCTGGGTGTCCGTGGGGCAAAATGTGGGGAACGAGAAGGGCGTGGCGGGCAGGCACCCATGTACGCACAACCACCTCATGGTGGTAAGAAGTTTGACACCCGGCCCAGGTCCCTCGGCTCTTCCTGGAATCCGTTATAGCAATTCTAGGTGCTTATAATAAGGAATTAAGGCCTCTGGGGGTCCGTGGGGCAAAATGCGGGGAACCAGGAGGGCGTGGCGGGTAGACACCCATGTACGCACAACCACCTCATGGTGGTAAGAAGTTTGACACCCGGCCCAGGTCCCTCGGCCATTCCTGGAATCCGCTCTAGCAATTCTAGGTGCTTATAATAAGGAATTAAGGCCTCTGGGTGTCCGTGGGGCAAAATGTGGGGAACGAGAAGGGCGTGGCGGGTAGGCACCCATGTACGCACAACCACCTCATGGTGGTAAGAAGTTTGACACCCGGCTCAGGTCCCTCGGCATTTCCTGGAATCCGCTAGAGCAATTCTAGGTGCTTATATTAAGGAAACAAGGCCTCTGGGGATCCGTGGGGCAAAATGCGGGGAACCAGGAGGCCGTGGCGGGTAGGCACCCATGTACGCACAACCAACTCATGGTGGTAAGAAGTTTGACACCCAGCCCAGGTCCCTCGGCCCTTCCTGGCATCGGTTATAGCAATTCTAGGTGCTTATATTAAGGAAATAAGGCCTCTGGGGACCTTGGGACAAATTGCGGGGAACCAGGAGGGCGTGGCGGGTAGGCACCCATGTACGCACAACCACCTCATGGTGGTAAGAAGTCTGACACCCAGCCCAAGTCCCTCGGCCCTTCCTGGAATCCGCTAGAGCAATTCTAAGTGCTTATATTAAGGAATTAAAGCCTCTGGGGATCCGTGGAGCAAAATGCGGGGAACCAAGAGGGCGTGGCGGGTAGACACCCATGTACGCACAACCACCTCATGGTGGTAAGAAGTTTGACACCCGGCTCAGGTCCCTCGGCATTTCCTGGAATCCGCTAGAGCAATTCTAGGTGCTTATATTAAGGAAACAAGGCCTCTGGGGATCCGTGGGGCAAAATGCGGGGAACCAGGAGGCCGTGGCGGGTAGGCACCCATGTACGCACAACCACCTCATGGTGGTAAGAAGTTTGACACCCGGCCCAGGTCCCTCGGCCCTTCCTGGAATCCGCTATAGCAATTCTAGGTGCTTATAATAAGGAATTAAGGCCTCTGGGGATCCGGGGGGCAAAATGTGGGGAACGAGAAGGGCGTGGCGGGTAGGCACCCATGTACGCACAACCACCTCATGGTGGTAAGAAGTTTGACACCCGGCCCAGGTCCCTCGGCTCTTCCTGGAATCCGTTATAGCAATTCTAGGTGCTTATAATAAGGAATTAAGGCCTCTGGGGGTCCGTGGGGCAAAATGCGGGGAACCAGGAGGGCGTGGCGGGTAGGCACCCATGTACGCACAACCACCTCATGGTGGTAAGAAGTTTGACACCCGGCCCAGGTCCCTCGGCCCTTCCTGGAATCCGTTATAGCAATTCTAGGTGCTTATAATAAGGAATTAAGGCCTTTGGGTGTCCGTGGGGCAAAATGTGGGGAACGAGAAGGGCGTGGCGGGTAGGCACCCATGCACGCACAATCACCTCATGGTGGTAAGAAGTTTGACACCCGGCCCAGGTCCCTCGGCTCTTCCTGGAATCCGTTATAGCAATTCTAGGTGCTTATAATAAGGAATTAAGGCCTCTGGTGGTCCGTGGGGCAAAATGCGGGGAACCAAGAAGGCGTGGCGGGTAGGCACCCATGTACGCAATACCACCTCATAGTGGTAAGAAGTTTGACACCCGGCTCAGGTCCCTCGGCATTTCCTGGAATCCGCTAGAGCAATTCTAGGTGCTTATATTAAGGAAACAAGGCCTCTGGGGATCCGTGGGGCAAAATGCGGGGAACCAGGAGGGCGTGGCGGGTAGGCACCCATGTACGCACAACCAACTCATGGTGGTAAGAAGTTTGACACCCAGCCCAGGTCCCTCGGCCCTTCCTGGAATCGGTTATAGCAATTCTATGTGCTTATATTAAGGAAATAAGGCCTCTGGGGACCGTGGGACAAATTGCGGGGAACCAGGAGGGCGTGGCGGGTAGGCACCCATGTACGCACAACCACCTCATGGTGGTAAGAAGTCTGACACCCAGCCCAGGTCCCTCGGCCCTTCCTGGAATCCGCTAGAGCAATTCTAAGTGCTTATATTAAGGAATTAAAGCCTCTGGGGATCCGTGGGGCAAAATGCGGGGAACCAAGAGGGCGTGGCGGGTAGACACCCATGTACGCACAACCACCTCATGGTGGTAAGAAGTTTGACACCCGGCCCAGGTCCCTCGGCTCTTCCTGGAATTCGCTATAGCAATTCTAGGTGCTTATAATAAGGAATTAAGGCCTCTGGGGGTCCGTGGGGCAAAATGCGGGAAACCAGGAGGGCGTGGCGGGTAGGCACCCATGTACGCACAACCACCTCATAGTGGTAAGAAGTTTGACACCCGGCCCAGGTCCCTCGGCCCTTCCTGGAATCCGCTATAGCAATTCTAGGTGCTTATAATAAGGAATTAAGGCCTCTGGGGATCCGGGGGGCAAAATGTGGGGAACGAGAAGGGCGTGGCGGGTAGGCACCCATGTACGCACAACCACCTCATAGTGGTAAGAAGTTTGACACCCGGCCCAGGTCCCTCGGCCCTTCCTGGAATCCGCTATAGCAATTCTAGGTGCTTATAATAAGGAATTAAGGCCTTTGGGTGTCCGTGGGGCAAAATGTGGGGAACAAGAAGGGCGTGGCGGGTAGGCACCCATGCACGCACAACCACCTCATGGTGGTAAGAAGTTTGACACCCGGCCCAGGTCCCTCGGCTCTTCCTGGAATCCGTTATAGCAATTCTAGGTGCTTATAATAAGGAATTAAGGCCTCTGGTGGTCCGTGGGGCAAAATGCGGGGAACCAGGAGGGCGTGGCGGGTAGGCACCCATGTACGCACAACCACCTCATGGTGGTAAGAAGTTTGACACCCGGCTCAGGTCCCTCGGCATTTCCTGGAATCCGCTAGAGCAATTCTAGGTGCTTATATTAAGGAAACAAGGCGTCTGGGGATCCGTGGGGCAAATTGCGGGGAACCAGGAGGGCGTTGCGGGTAGGCACCCATGTATGCACAACCACCTCATGGTGGTAAGAAGTCTGACACCCAGCCCAGGTCCCTCAGCCCTTCCTGGAATCCGCTATAGCAATTCTAGGTGCTTATAATAAGGAATTAAGGCCTCTGGGGATCCGGGGGGCAAAATGTGGGGAACGAGAAGGGCGTGGCGGGTAGGCACCCATGTACACACAACCACCTCATGGTGGTAAGAAGTTTGCCACCCGGCCCAGGTCCCTCGGCCCTTCCTGGAATTCGCTATAGCAATTCTAGGTGCTTAAAATAAGGAATTAAGGCCTCTGGGGGTCCGTGGGGCAAAATGCGGGGAACCAGGAGGGCGTGGCTGGTAGGCACCCATGTACGCGCAACCACCTCATGGTGGTAAGAAGTCTGACACCCAGCCCAGGTCCCTCGGCCCTTCCTGGAATCCGCTAGAGCAATTCTATGTGCTTATATTAAGGAATTAAAGACTCTGGGGATCCGTGGGGCAAAATGCGGGGAACAAGGAGGGCGTGGCGGGTAGGCACCCATGTACGCACAACCATCTCATGGTGGTAAAAAGTCTAACACCCAGCCCAGGTCCCTGGGCCCTTCCTGGACTCCGCTAGAGCAATTCTAAGTGCTTATATTAAGGAATTAAAGCCTCTGGGGATCCGTGGGGCAAAATGCGGGGAACCAAGAGGCACCCATGTACGCACAACTACGTCATGGTGGTAAGAAGTTTGACACCCGGCCCAGGTCCCTCGGCCCTTCCTGGAATCCGCTATAGCAATTCTAGGTGCTTATAATAAGGAATTAAGTCCTCTGGGGATCCGGGGGGCAAAATGTGGGGAACGAGAAGGGCGTGGCGGGTAGGCACCCATGTACGCACAACCACCTCACGGTGGTAAGAAGTTTGACACCCGGCCCAGGTCCCTCGGCTCTTCCTGGAATCCGTTATAGCAATTCTAGGTGCTTATAATAAGGAATTAAGGCCTCTGGGGGTCCGTGGGGCAAAATGCGGGGAACCAGGAGGGCGTGGCGGGTAGGCACCCATGTACGCACAACCACCTCATGGTGGTAAGAAGTTTGACACCCGGCTCAGGTCCCTCGGCATTTCCTGGAATCCGCTAGAGCAATTCTAGGTGCTTATATTAAGGAAACAAGGCCTCTGGGGTCCGTGGGGCAAAATGCGGGGAACCAGGAGGGCGTGGCGGGTAGGCACCCATGTACGCACAACCAACTCATGGTGGTAAGAAGTTTGACACCCAGCCCAGGTCCCTCGGCCCTTCCTGGAATCGGTTATAGCAATTCTATGTGCTTATATTAAGGAAATAAGGCCTCTGGGGACCGTGGGGCAAATTGCGGGGACCAGGAGGGCGTGGCGGGTAGGCACCCATGTACGCACAACCACCTCATGGTGGTAAAAAGTCTGACACCCAGCCCAGGTCCCTCGGCCCTTCCTGGAATCCGCTAGAGCAATTCTAAGTGCTTATATTAAGGAATTAAAGCCTCTGGGGATCCGTGGGGCAAAATGCGGGGAACCAAGAGGGCGTGGCGGGTAGGCACCCATGTACGCACAACCACCTCATGGTGGTAAGAAGTTTGACACCCGGCCCAGGTCCCTCGGCCCTTCCTGGAATCCGCTATAGCAATTCTAGGTGCTTATAATAAGAAATTAAGGCCTCTGGGGATCCGGGGGGAAAAATGTGGGGAACGAGAAGGGCGTGGCGGGTAGGCACCCATGTACGCACAACCACCTCATGGTGGTAAGAAGTTTGACACCCGGCCCAGGTCCCTCGGCTCTTCCTGGAATCCGTTATAGCAATTCTAGGTGCTTATAATAAGGAATTAAGGCCTCTGGGGGCCCGTGGGGCAAATGCGGGGAACCAGGAGGGCGTGGTGGGTAGGCACCCATGTACGCACAACCACTTCATGGTGGTAAAAAGTTTGACACCCGGCCCAGGTCCCTCGGCCCTTCCTGGAATCCGCTATAGCAATTCTAGGTGCTTATAATAAGGAATTAAGGCCTCTGGGTGTCCGTGGGGCAAAATGTGGGGAACGAGAAGGGCGTGGCGGGCAGGCACCCATGTACGCACAACCACCTCATGGTGGTAAGAAGTTTGACACCCGGCCCAGGTCCCTCGGCTCTTCCTGGAATCCGTTATAGCAATTCTAGGTGCTTATAATAAGGAATTAAGGCCTCTGGGGGTCCGTGGGGCAAAATGCGGGGAACCAGGAGGGCGTGGCGGGTAGACACCCATGTACGCACAACCACCTCATGGTGGTAAGAAGTTTGACACCCGGCCCAGGTCCCTCGGCCATTCCTGGAATCCGCTCTAGCAATTCTAGGTGCTTATAATAAGGAATTAAGGCCTCTGGGTGTCCGTGGGGCAAAATGTGGGGAACGAGAAGGGCGTGGCGGGTAGGCACCCATGTACGCACAACCACCTCATGGTGGTAAGAAGTTTGACACCCGGCTCAGGTCCCTCGGCATTTCCTGGAATCCGCTAGAGCAATTCTAGGTGCTTATATTAAGGAAACAAGGCCTCTGGGGATCCGTGGGGCAAAATGCGGGGAACCAGGAGGCCGTGGCGGGTAGGCACCCATGTACGCACAACCAACTCATGGTGGTAAGAAGTTTGACACCCAGCCCAGGTCCCTCGGCCCTTCCTGGCATCGGTTATAGCAATTCTAGGTGCTTATATTAAGGAAATAAGGCCTCTGGGGACCTTGGGACAAATTGCGGGGAACCAGGAGGGCGTGGCGGGTAGGCACCCATGTACGCACAACCACCTCATGGTGGTAAGAAGTCTGACACCCAGCCCAAGTCCCTCGGCCCTTCCTGGAATCCGCTAGAGCAATTCTAAGTGCTTATATTAAGGAATTAAAGCCTCTGGGGATCCGTGGAGCAAAATGCGGGGAACCAAGAGGGCGTGGCGGGTAGACACCCATGTACGCACAACCACCTCATGGTGGTAAGAAGTTTGACACCCGGCCCAGGTCCCTCGGCTCTTCCTGGAATTCGCTATAGCAATTCTAGGTGCTTATAATATGGAATTAAGGCCTCTGGGGGTCCGTGGGACAAAATGCGGGGAACCAGGAGGGCGTGGCGGGTAGGCACCCATGTACGCACAACCACCTCATGGTGGTAAGAAGTTTGACACCCGGCCCAGGTCCCTCGGCCCTTCCTGGAATCCGCTATAGCAATTCTAGGTGCTTATAATAAGGAATTAAGGCCTCTGGGGATCCGGGGGGCAAAATGTGGGGAACGAGAAGGGCGTGGCGGGTAGGCACCCATGTACGCACAACCACCTCATGGTGGTAAGAAGTTTGACACCCGGCCCAGGTCCCTCGGCTCTTCCTGGAATCCGTTATAGCAATTCTAGGTGCTTATAATAAGGAATTAAGGCCTCTGGGGGTCCGTGGGGCAAAATGCGGGGAACCAGGAGGGCGTGGCGGGTAGGCACCCATGTACGCACAACCACCTCATGGTGGTAAGAAGTTTGACACCCGGCCCAGGTCCCTCGGCCCTTCCTGGAATCCGTTATAGCAATTCTAGGTGCTTATAATAAGGAATTAAGGCCTTTGGGTGTCCGTGGGGCAAAATGTGGGGAACGAGAAGGGCGTGGCGGGTAGGCACCCATGCACGCACAACCACCTCATGGTGGTAAGAAGTTTGACACCCGGCCCAGGTCCCTCGGCTCTTCTTGGAATCCGTTATAGCAATTCTAGGTGCTTATAATAAGGAATTAAGGCCTCTGGTGGTCCGTGGGGCAAAATGCGGGGAACCAAGAAGGCGTGGCGGGTAGGCACCCATGTACGCAATACCACCTCATAGTGGTAAGAAGTTTGACACCCGGCTCAGGTCCCTCGGCATTTCCTGGAATCCGCTAGAGCAATTCTAGGTGCTTATATTAAGGAAACAAGGCCTCTGGGGATCCGTGGGGCAAAATGCGGGGAACCAGGAGGGCGTGGCGGGTAGGCACCCATGTACGCACAACCAACTCATGGTGGTAAGAAGTTTGACACCCAGCCCAGGTCCCTCGGCCTTTCCTGGAATCGGTTATAGCAATTCTATGTGCTTATATTAAGGAAATAAGGCCTCTGGGGACCGTGGGACAAATTGCGGGGAACCAGGAGGGCGTGGCGGGTAGGCACCCATGTACGCACAACCACCTCATGGTGGTAAGAAGTCTGACACCCAGCCCAGGTCCCTCGGCCCTTCCTGGAATCCGCTAGAGCAATTCTAAGTGCTTATATTAAGGAATTAAAGCCTTTGGGGATCCGTGGGGCAAAATGCGGGGAACCAAGAGGGCGTGGCGGGTAGACACCCATGTACGCACAACCACCTCATGGTGGTAAGAAGTTTGACACCCGGCCCAGGTCCCTCGGCTCTTCCTGGAATTCGCTATAGCAATTCTAGGTGCTTATAATAAGGAATTAAGGCCTCTGGGGGTCCGTGGGGCAAAATGCGGGGAACCAGGAGGGCGTGGCGGGTAGGCACCCATGTACGCACAACCACCTCATGGTGGTAAGAAGTTTGACACCCGGCTCAGGTCCCTCGGCATTTCCTGGAATCCGCTAGAGCAATTCTAGGTGCTTATATTAAGGAAACAAGGCGTCTGGGGATCCGTGGGGCAAATTGCGGGGAACCAGGAGGGCGTTGCGGGTAGGCACCCATGTATGCACAACCACCTCATGGTGGTAAGAAGTCTGACACCCAGCCCAGGTCCCTCAGCCCTTCCTGGAATCCGCTATAGCAATTCTAGGTGCTTATAATAAGGAATTAAGGCCTCTGGGGATCCGGGGGGCAAAATGTGGGGAACGAGAAGGGCGTGGCGGGTAGGCACCCATGTACACACAACCACCTCATGGTGGTAAGAAGTTTGCCACCCGGCCCAGGTCCCTCGGCCCTTCCTGGAATTCGCTATAGCAATTCTAGGTGCTTATAATAAGGAATTAAGGCCTCTGGGGGTCCGTGGGGCAAAATGCGGGGAACCAGGAGGGCGTGGCTGGTAGGCACCCATGTACGCGCAACCACCTCATGGTGGTAAGAAGTCTGACACCCAGCCCAGGTCCCTCGGCCCTTCCTGGAATCCGCTAGAGCAATTCTATGTGCTTATATTAAGGAATTAAAGACTCTGGGGATCCGTGGGGCAAAATGCGGGGAACAAGGAGGGCGTGGCGGGTAGGCACCCATGTACGCACAACCATCTCATGGTGGTAAAAAGTCTAACACCCAGCCCAGGTCCCTGGGCCCTTCCTGGACTCCGCTAGAGCAATTCTAAGTGCTTATATTAAGGAATTAAAGCCTCTGGGGATCCGTGGGGCAAAATGCGGGGAACCAAGAGGCACCCATGTACGCACAACTACGTCATGGTGGTAAGAAGTTTGACACCCGGCCCAGGTCCCTCGGCTCTTCCTGGAATCCGTTATAGCAATTCTAGGTGCTTATAATAAGGAATTAAGGCCTCTGGGGGTCCGTGGGGCAAAATCCGGGGAACCAGGAGGGCGTGGCGGGTAGGCACCCATGTACGCACAACCACGTCATGGTGGTAAGAAGTTTGACACCCGGCCCAGGTCCCTCGGCCCTTCCTGGAATCCGCTATAGCAATTCTAGGTGCTTATAATAAGGAATTAAGGCCTCTGGGTGTCCGTGGGGCAAAATGTGGGGAACAAGAAGGGCGTGGCGGGTAGGCACCCATGCACGCACAACCACCTCATGGTGGTAAGAAGTTTGACACCCGGCCCAGGTCCCTCGGCTCTTCCTGGAATCCGTTATAGCAATTCTAGGTGCTTATAATAAGGAATTAAGGCCTCTGGTGGTCCGTGGGGCAAAATGCGGGGAACCAGGAGGGCGTGGCGGGTAGGCACCCATGTACGCACAACCACCTCATGGTGGTAAGAAGTTTGACACACGGCTCAGGTCCCTCGGCATTTCCTGGAATCCGCTAGAGCAATTCTAGTTGCTTATATTAAGGAATTAAGGCCTCTGGGGATCCGGGGGGCAAAATGTGGGGAACGAGAAGGGCGTGGCGGGTAGGCACCCATGTACGCACAACCACCTCATGGTGGTAAGAAGTTTGCCACCCGGCCCAGGTCCCTCGGCCCTTCCTGGAATTCGCTATAGCAATTCTAGGTGCTTATAATAAGGAATTAAGGCCTCTGGGGGTCCGTGGGGCAAAATGCGGGGAACCAGGAGGGCGTGGCGGGTAGGCACCCATGTACGCACAACCACCTCATGGTGGTAAGAAGTCTGACACCCAGCCCAGGTCCCTCAGCCCTTCCTGGAATCCGCTATAGCAATTCTAGGTGCTTATAATAAGGAATTAAGGCCTCTGGGGATCCGGGGGGCAAAATGTGGGGAACGAGAAGGGCGTGGCGGGTAGGCACCCATGTACGCACAACCACCTCATGGTGGTAAGAAGTTTGCCACCCGGCCCAGGTCCCTCGGCCCTTCCTGGAATTCGCTATAGCAATTCTAGGTGCTTATAATAAGGAATTAAGGCCTCTGGGGGTCCGTGGGGCAAAATGCGGGGAACCAGGAGGGCGTGGCGGGTAGGCACCCATGTACGCACAACCACCTCATGGTGGTAAGAAGTCTGACACCCAGCCCAGGTCCCTCGGCCCTTCCTGGAATCCGCTAGAGCAATTCTAAGTGCTTATATTAAGGAATTAAAGACTCTGGGGATCCGTGGGGCAAAATGCGGGGAACAAGGAGGGCGTGGCGGGTAGGCACCCATGTACGCACAACCATCTCATGGTGGTAAAAAGTTTGACACCCGGCCCAGCTCCCTCGGCCCTTCCTGGAATTCGCTATAGCAATTCTAGGTGCTTATAATAAGGAATTAAGACCTCTGGGGTCCGTGGGGCAAAATGCGGGGAACCAGGAGGGCGTGGCGGGTAGGCACCCATGTACGCACAACCACCTCATGGTGGTAAGAAGTCTAACACCCAGCCCAGGTCCCTCGGCCCTTCCTGGACTCCGCTAGAGCAATTCTAAGTGCTTATATTAAGGAATTAAGGCCTCTGGGGGTCCGTGGGGCAAAATGCGGGGAACCAGGAGGGCGTGGCGGGTAGGCACCCATGTACGCACAACCACCTCATGGTGGTAAGAAGTTTGACACCCGGCCCAGGTCCCTCGGCCCTTCCTGGAATCCGTTATAGCAATTCTAGGTGCTTATAATAAGGAATTAAGGCCTTTGGGTGTCCGTGGGGCAAAATGTGGGGAACGAGAAGGGCGTGGCGGGTAGGCACCCATGCACGCACAACCACCTCATGGTGGTAAGAAGTTTGACACCCGGCCCAGGTCCCTCGGCTCTTCCTGGAATCCGTTATAGCAATTCTAGGTGCTTATAATAAGGAATTAAGGCCTCTGGTGGTCCGTGGGGCAAAATGCGGGGAACCAAGAAGGCGTGGCGGGTAGGCACCCATGTACGCACAACCACCTCATAGTGGTAAGAAGTTTGACACCCGGCTCAGGTCCCTCGGCATTTCCTGGAATCCGCTAGAGCAATTCTAGGTGCTTATATTAAGGAAACAAGGCCTCTGGGGATCCGTGGGGCAAAATGCGGGGAACCAGGAGGGCGTGGCGGGTAGGCACCCATGTACGCACAACCAACTCATGGTGGTAAGAAGTTTGACACCCAGCCCAGGTCCCTCGGCCCTTCCTGGAATCCGCTAGAGCAATTCTAAGTGCTTATATTAAGGAATTAAAGCCTCTGGGGATCCGTGGGGCAAAATGCGGGGAACCAAGAGGGCGTGGCGGGTAGACACCCATGTACGCACAACCACCTCATGGTGGTAAGAAGTTTGACACCCGGCCCAGGTCCCTCGGCTCTTCCTGGAATTCGCTATAGCAATTCTAGGTGCTTATAATAAGGAATTAAGGCCTCTGGGGGTCCGTGGGGCAAAATGCGGGGAACCAGGAGGGCGTGGCGGGTAGGCACCCATGTACGCACAACCACCTCATAGTGGTAAGAAGTTTGACACCCGGCCCAGGTCCCTCGGCCCTTCCTGGAATCCGCTATAGCAATTCTAGGTGCTTATAATAAGGAATTAAGGCCTCTGGGGATCCGGGGGGCAAAATGTGGGGAACGAGAAGGGCGTGGCGGGTAGGCACCCATGTACGCACAACCACCTTATGGTGGTAAGAAGTTTGACACCCGGCCCAGGTCCCTCGGCTCTTCTTGGAATCCGTTATAGCAATTCTAGGTGCTTATAATAAGGAATTAAGGCCTCTGGGGGTCCGTGGGGCAAAATGCGGGGAACCAGGAGGGCGTGGCGGGTAGGCACCCATGTACGCACAACCACCTCATGGTGGTAAGAAGTTTGACACCCGGCCCAGGTCCCTCGGCCCTTCCTGGAATCCGCTATAGCAATTCTAGGTGCTTATAATAAGGAATTAAGGCCTTTGGGTGTCCGTGGGGCAAAATGTGGGGAACAAGAAGGGCGTGGCGGGTAGGCACCCATGCACGCACAACCACCTCATGGTGGTAAGAAGTTTGACACCCGGCCCAGGTCCCTCGGCTCTTCCTGGAATCCGTTATAGCAATTCTAGGTGCTTATAATAAGGAATTAAGGCCTCTGGTGGTCCGTGGGGCAAAATGCGGGGAACCAGGAGGGCGTGGCGGGTAGGCACCCATGTACGCACAACCACCTCATGGTGGTAAGAAGTTTGACACCCGGCTCAGGTCCCTCGGCATTTCCTGGAATCCGCTAGAGCAATTCTAGGTGCTTATATTAAGGAAACAAGGCCTCTGGGGATCCGTGGGGCAAATTGCGGGGAACCAGGAGGGCGTTGCGGGTAGGCACCCATGTATGCACAACCACCTCATGGTGGTAAGAAGTCTGACACCCAGCCCAGGTCCCTCAGCCCTTCCTGGAATCCGCTATAGCAATTCTAGGTGCTTATAATAAGGAATTAAGGCCTCTGGGGATCCGGGGGGCAAAATGTGGGGAACGAGAAGGGCGTGGCGGGTAGGCACCCATGTACGCACAACCACCTCATGGTGGTAAGAAGTTTGCCACCCGGCCCAGGTCCCTCGGCCCTTCCTGGAATTCGCTATAGCAATTCTAGGTGCTTATAATAAAGAATTAAGGCCTCTGGGGGTCCGTGGGGCAAAATGCGGGGAACCAGGAGGGCGTGGCTGGTAGGCACCCATGTACGCACAACCACCTCATGGTGGTAAGAAGTCTGACACCCAGCCCAGGTCCCTCGGCCCTTCCTGGAATCCGCTAGAGCAATTCTAAGTGCTTATATTAAGGAATTAAAGACTCTGGGGATCCGTGGGGCAAAATGCGGGGAACAAGGAGGGCGTGGCGGGTAGGCACCCATGTACGCACAACCACCTCATGGTGGTAAGAAGTCTAACACCCAGCCCAGGTCCCTCGGCCCTTCCTGGACTCCGCTAGAGCAATTCTAAGTGCTTATATTAAGGAATTAAAGCCTCTGGGGATCCGTGGGGCAAAATGCGGGGAACCAAGAGGGCGTGGCGGGTAGGCACCCATGTACGCACAACCACGTCATGGTGGTAAGAAGTTTGACACCCGGCCCAGGTCCCTCGGCCCTTCCTGGAATCCGCTATAGCAATTCTAGGTGCTTATAATAAGGAATTAAGGCCTCTGGGGGTCCGTGGGGCAAAATGCGGGGAACCAGGAGGGCGTGGCGGGTAGGCACCCATGTACGCACAACCACCTCATGGTGGTAAGAAGTTTGACACCCGGCCCTGGTCCCTCGGCCCTTCCTGGAATCCGCTAGAGCAATTCTAAGTGCTTATATTAAGGAATTAAAGCCTTTGGGGATCCGTGGGGCAAAATGAGGGGAACCAGGAGGGCGTGGCGGGTAGTCACCCATGTACGCACAACCACCTCATGGTGGTAAGAAGTTTGACACCCGGCTCAGGTCCCTCGGCTCTTCCTGGAATCCGTTATAGCAATTCTAAGTGGTTATAATAAGGAAACAAGGCCTCTGGTGATCCGTGGGGCAAAATGCGGGGAACCAGGACGGCGTGGCGGGTAGGCACCCATGTACGCACAACCAACTCATGGTGGTAAGAAGTTTGACACCCGGCCCAGGTCCCTCGGCTCTTCCTGGAATCCGTTATAGCAATTCTAGGTGCTTATAATAAGGAAACAAGGCCTCTGGTGATCCGTGGGGCAAAATGCGGGGAACCAGGACGGCGTGGCGGGTAGGCACCCATGTACGCACAACCACCTCATGGTGGTAAGAAGTTTGACACCCGGCCCAGGTCCCTCGGCTCTTCCTGGAATCCGTTATAGCAATTCTAGGTGCTTATAATAAGGAATTAAGGCCTCTGGGGATCCGGGGGGCAAAATGTGGGGAACGAGAAGGGCGTGGCGGGTAGGCACCCATGTACGCACAACCACCTCATGGTGGTAAGAAGTTTGACACCCGGCCCAGGTCCCTCGGCTCTTCTTGGAATCCGTTATAGCAATTCTAGGTGCTTATAATAAGGAATTAAGGCCTCTGGGGGTCCGTGGGGCAAAATGCGGGGAACCAGGAGGGCGTGGCGGGTAGGCACCCATGTACGCACAACCACCTCATGGTGGTAAGAAGTTTGACACCCGGCCCAGGTCCCTCGGCCCTTCCTGGAATCCGCTATAGCAATTCTAGGTGCTTATAATAAGGAATTAAGGCCTTTGGGTGTCCGTGGGGCAAAATGCGGGGAACCAGGAGGGCGTGGCGGGTAGGCACCCATGTACGCACAACCACCTCATGGTGGTAAGAAGTTTGACACCCGGCTCAGGTCCCTCGGCATTTCCTGGAATCCGCTAGAGCAATTCTAGGTGCTTATATTAAGGAAACAAGGCCTCTGGGGATCCGTGGGGCAAATTGTGGGGAACCAGGAGGGCGTTGCGGGTAGGCACCCATGTATGCACAACCACCTCATGGTGGTAAGAAGTCTGACACCCAGCCCAGGTCCCTCAGCCCTTCCTGGAATCCGCTATAGCAATTCTAGGTGCTTATAATAAGGAATTAAAGACTCTGGGGATCCGTGGGGCAAAATGCGGGGAACAAGGAGGGCGTGGCGGGTAGGCACCCATGTACGCACAACCACCTCATGGTGGTAAGAAGTCTAACACCCAGCCCAGGTCACTCGGCCCTTCCTGGACTCCGCTAGAGCAATTCTAAGTGCTTATATTAAGGAATTAAAGCCTCTGGGGATCCGTGGGGCAAAATGCGGGGAACCAAGAGGGCGTGGCGGGTAGGCACCCATGTACGCACAACCACGTCATGGTGGTAAGAAGTTTGACACCCGGCCCAGGTCCCTCGGCCCTTCCTGGAATCCGCTATAGCAATTCTAGGTGCTTATAATAAGGAATTAAGGCCTCTGGGGGTCCGTGGGGCAAAATGCGGGGAACCAGGAGGGCGTGGCGGGTAGGCACCCATGTACGCACAACCACCTCATGGTGGTAAGAAGTTTGACACCCGGCCCTGGTCCCTCGGCCCTTCCTGGAATCCGCTAGAGCAATTCTAAGTGCTTATATTAAGGAATTAAAGCCTTTGGGGATCCGTGGGGCAAAATGAGGGGAACCAGGAGGGCGTGGCGGGTAGTCACCCATGTACGCACAACCACCTCATGGTGGTAAGAAGTTTGACACCCGGCTCAGGTCCCTCGGCTCTTCCTGGAATCCGTTATAGCAATTCTAAGTGCTTATAATAAGGAAACAAGGCCTCTGGTGATCCGTGGGGCAAAATGCGGGGAACCAGGACGGCGTGGCGGGTAGGCACCCATGTACGCACAACCAACTCATGGTGGTAAGAAGTTTGACACCCGGCCCAGGTCCCTCGGCTCTTCCTGGAATTCGTTATAGCAATTCTAGGTGCTTATAATAAGGAAACAAGGCCTCTGGTGATCCTTGGGGCAAAATGCGGGGAACCAGGACGGCGTGGCGGGTAGGCACCCATGTACGCACAACCACCTCATGGTGGTAAGAAGTTTGACACCCGGCCCAGGTCCCTCGGCTCTTCCTGGAATCCGTTATAGCAATTCTAGGTGCTTATAATAAGGAATTAAGGCCTCTGGGGATCCGGGGGGCAAAATGTGGGGAACGAGAAGGGCGTGGCGGGTAGGCACCCATGTACGCACAACCACCTCATGGTGGTAAGAAGTTTGACACCCGGCCCAGGTCCCTCGGCTCTTCTTGGAATCCGTTATAGCAATTCTAGGTGCTTATAATAAGGAATTAAGGCCTCTGGGGGTCCGTGGGGCAAAATGCGGGGAACCAGGAGGGCGTGGCGGGTAGGCACCCATGTACGCACAACCACCTCATGGTGGTAAGAAGTTTGACACCCGGCCCAGGTCCCTCGGCCCTTCCTGGAATCCGCTATAGCAATTCTAGGTGCTTATAATAAGGAATTAAGGCCTTTGGGTGTCCGTGGGGCAAAATGTGGGGAACAAGAAGGGCGTGGCGGGTAGGCACCCATGCACGCACAACCACCTCATGGTGGTAAGAAGTTTGACACCCGGCCCAGGTCCCTCGGCTCTTCCTGGAATCCGTTATAGCAATTCTAGGTGCTTATAATAAAGAATTAAGGCCTCTGGTGGTCCGTGGGGCAAAATGCCGGGAACCAGGAGGGCGTGGCGGGTAGGCACCCATGTACGCACAACCACCTCATGGTGGTAAGAAGTTTGACACCCGGCTCAGGTCCCTCGGCATTTCCTGGAATCCGCTAGAGCAATTCTAGGTGCTTATATTAAGGAAACAAGGCCTCTGGGGATCCGTGGGGCAAATTGCGGGGAACCAGGAGGGCGTTGCGGGTAGGCACCCATGTATGCACAACCACCTCATGGTGGTAAGAAGTCTGACACCCAGCCCAGGTCCCTCAGCCCTTCCTGGAATCCGCTATAGCAATTCTAAGTGCTTATAATAAGGAATTAAGGCCTCTGGGGATCCGGGGGGCAAAATGTGGGGAACGAGAAGGGCGTGGCGGGTAGGCACCCATGTACGCACAACCACCTCATGGTGGTAAGAAGTTTGCCACCCGGCCCAGGTCCCTCGGCCCTTCCTGGAATTCGCTATAGCAATTCTAGGTGCTTATAATAAGGAATTAAGGCCTCTGGGGGTCCGTGGGGCAAAATGCGGGGAACCAGGAGGGCGTGGCTGGTAGGCACCCATGTACGCACAACCACCTCATGGTGGTAAGAAGTCTGACACCCAGCCCAGGTCCCTCGGGCCTTCCTGGAATCCGCTAGAGCAATTCTAAGTGCTTATATTAAGGAATTAAAGACTCTGGGGATCCGTGGGGCAAAATGCGGGGAACAAGGAGGGCGTGGCGGGTAGGCACCCATGTACGCACAACCACCTCATGGTGGTAAGAAGTCTAACACCCAGCCCAGGTCCCTCGGCCCTTCCTGGACTCCGCTAGAGCAATTCTAAGTGCTTATATTAAGGAATTAAAGCCTCTGGGGATCCGTGGGGCAAAATGCGGGGAACCAAGAGGGCGTGGCGGGTAGGCACCCATGTACGCACAACCACGTCATGGTGGTAAGAAGTTTGACACCCGGCCCAGGTCCCTCGGCCCTTCCTGGAATCCGCTATAGCAATTCTAGGTGCTTATAATAAGGAATTAAGGCCTCTGGGGGTCCGTGGGGCAAAATGCGGGGAACCAGGAGGGCGTGGCGGGTAGGCACCCATGTACGCACAACCACCTCATGGTGGTAAGAAGTCTGACACCCAGCCCAGGTCCCTCGGCCCTTCCTGGAATCCGCTAGAGCAATTCTAAGTGCTTATATTAAGGAATTAAAGACTCTGGGGATCCGTGGGGCAAAATGCGGGGAACAAGGAGGGCGTGGCGGGTAGGCACCCATGTACGCACAACCACCTCATGGTGGTAAGAAGTCTAACACCCAGCCCAGGTCCCTCGGCCCTTCCTGGACTCCGCTAGAGCAATTCTAAGTGCTTATATTTAGGAATTAAAGCCTCTGGGGATCCGTGGGGCAAAATGCGGGGAACCAAGAGGGCGTGGCGGGTAGGCACCCATGTACGCACAACCACGTCATGGTGGTAAGAAGTTTGACACCCGGCCCAGGTCCCTCGGCCCTTCCTGGAATCCGCTATAGCAATTCTAGATGCTTATAATAAGGAATTAAGGCCTCTGGGGGTCCGTGGGGCAAAATGCGGGGAACCAGGAGGGCGTGGCGGGTAGGCACCCATGTACGCACAACCACCTCATGGTGGTAAGAAGTTTGACACCCGGCCCTGGTCCCTCGGCCCTTCCTGGAATCCGCTAGAGCAATTCTAAGTGCTTATATTAAGGAATTAAAGCCTTTGGGGATCCGTGGGGCAAAATGAGGGGAACCAGGAGGGCGTGGCGGGTAGTCACCCATGTACGCACAACCACCTCATGGTGGTAAGAAGTTTGACACCCGGCTCAGGTCCCTCGGCTCTTCCTGGAATCCGTTATAGCAATTCTAAGTGCTTATAATAAGGAAACAAGGCCTCTGGTGATCCGTGGGGCAAAATGCGGGGAACCAGGACGGCGTGGCGGGTAGGCACCCATGTACGCACAACCAACTCATGGTGGTAAGAAGTTTGACACCCGGCCCAGGTCCCTCGGCTCTTCCTGGAATCCGTTATAGCAATTCTAGGTGCTTTTAATAAGGAAACAAGGCCTCTGGTGATCCGTGGGGCAAAATGCGGGGAACCAGGACGGCGTGGCGGGTAGGCACCCTTGTACGCACAACCACCTCATGGTGGTAAGAAGTTTGACACCCGGCCCAGGTCCCTCGGCTCTTCCTGGAATCCGTTATAGCAATTCTAGGTGCTTATAATAAGGAATTAAGGCCTCTGGGGATCCGGGGGGCAAAATGTGGGGAACGAGAAGGGCGTGGCGGGTAGGCACCCATGTACGCACAACCACCTCATGGTGGTAAGAAGTTTGACACCCGGCCCAGGTCCCTCGGCTCTTCTTGGAATCCGTTATAGCAATTCTAGGTGCTTATAATAAGGAATTAAGGCCTCTGGGGGTCCGTGGGGCAAAATGCGGGGAACCAGGAGGGCGTGGCGGGTAGGCACCCATGTACGCACAACCACCTCATGGTGGTAAGAAGTTTGACACCCGGCCCAGGTCCCTCGGCCCTTCCTGGAATCCGCTATAGCAATTCTAGGTGCTTATAATAAGGAATTAAGGCCTCTGGTGGTCCGTGGGGCAAAATGCGGGGAACCAGGAGGGCGTGGCGGGTAGGCACCCATGTACGCACAACCACCTCATGGTGGTAAGAAGTTTGACACCCGGCTCAGGTCCCTCGGCATTTCCTGGAATCCGCTAGAGCAATTCTAGGTGCTTATATTAAGGAAACAAGGCCTCTGGGGATCCGTGGGGCAAATTGCGGGGAACCAGGAGGGCGTTGCGGGTAGGCACCCATGTATGCACAACCACCTCATGGTGGTAAGAAGTCTGACACCCAGCCCAGGTCCCTCAGCCCTTCCTGGAATCCGCTATAGCAATTCTAGGTGCTTATAATAAGGAATTAAAGACTCTGGGGATCCGTGGGGCAAAATGCGGGGAACAAGGAGGGCGTGGCGGGTAGGCACCCATGTACGCACAACCACCTCATGGTGGTAAGAAGTCTAACACCCAGCCCAGGTCCCTCGGCCCTTCCTGGACTCCGCTAGAGCAATTCTAAGTGCTTATATTAAGGAATTAAAGCCTCTGGGGATCCGTGGGGCAAAATGCGGGGAACCAAGAGGGCGTGGCGGGTAGGCACCCATGTACGCACAACCACGTCATGGTGGTAAGAAGTTTGACACCCGGCCCAGGTCCCTCGGCCCTTCCTGGAATCCGCTATAGCAATTCTAGGTGCTTATAATAAGGAATTAAGGCCTCTGGGGGACCGTGGGGCAAAATGCGGGGAACCAGGAGGGCGTGGCGGGTAGGCACCCATGTACGCACAACCACCTCATGGTGGTAAGAAGTTTGACACCCGGCCCTGGTCCCTCGGCCCTTCCTGGAATCCGCTAGAGCAATTCTAAGTGCTTATATTAAGGAATTAAAGCCTTTGGGGATCCGTGGGGCAAAATGAGGGGAACCAGGAGGGCGTGGCGGGTAGTCACCCATGTACGCACAACCACCTCATGGTGGTAAGAAGTTTGACACCCGGCTCAGGTCCCTCGGCTCTTCCTGGAATCCGTTATAGCAATTCTAAGTGCTTATAATAAGGAAACAAGGTCTCTGGTGATCCGTGGGGCAAAATGCGGGGAACCAGGACGGCGTGGCGGGTAGGCACCCATGTACGCACAACCAACTCATGGTGGTAAGAAGTTTGACACCCGGCCCAGGTCCCTCGGCTCTTCCTGGAATCCGTTATAGCAATTCTAGGTGCTTATAATAAGGAAACAAGGCCTCTGGTGATCCGTGGGGCAAAATGCGGGGAACCAGGACGGCGTAGCGGGTAGGCACCCATGTACGCACAACCACCTCATGGTGGTAAGAAGTTTGACACCCAGCCCAGGTCCCTCGGCTCTTCCTGGAATCCGTTATAGCAATTCTAGGTGCTTATAATAAGGAATTAAGGCCTCTGGGGATCCGGGGGGCAAAATGTGGGGAACGAGAAGGGCGTGGCGGGTAGGCACCCATGTACGCACAACCACCTCATGGTGGTAAGAAGTTTGACACCCGGCCCAGGTCCCTCGGCTCTTCTTGGAATCCGTTATAGCAATTCTAGGTGCTTATAATAAGGAATTAAGGCCTCTGGGGGTCCGTGGGGCAAAATGCGGGGAACCAGGAAGGCGTGGCGGGTAGGCACCCATGTACGCACAACCACCTCATAGTGGTAAGAAGTTTGACACCCGGCCCAGGTCCCTCGGCTCTTCCTGGAATCCGTTATAGCAATTCTAGGTGCTTATAATAAGGAATTAAGGCCTCTGGTGGTCCGTGGGGCAAAATGCGGGGAACCAGGAGGGCGTGGCGGGTAGGCACCCATGTACGCACAACCACCTCATGGTGGTAAGAAGTTTGACACCCGGCTCAGGTCCCTCGGCAATATCCTGGAATCCGCTAGAGCAATTCTAGGTGCTTATATTAAGGAAACAAGGCCTCTGGGGATCCGTGGGGCAAATTGCGGGGAACCAGGAGGGCGTTGCGGGTAGGCACCCATGTATGCACAACCACCTCATGGTGGTAAGAAGTCTGACACCCAGCCCAGGTCCCTCAGCCCTTCCTGGAATCCGCTATAGCAATTCTAGGTGCTTATAATAAGGAATTAAAGACTCTGGGGATCCGTGGGGCAAAATGCGGGGAACAAGGAGGGCGTGGCGGGTAGGCACCCATGTACGCACAACCACCTCATGGTGGTAAGAAGTCTAACACCCAGCCCAGGTCCCTCGGCCCTTCCTGGACTCCGCTAGAGCAATTCTAAGTGCTTATATTAAGGAATTAAAGCCTCTGGGGATCCGTGGGGCAAAATGCGGGGAACCAAGAGGGCGTGGCGGGTAGGCACCCATGTACGCACAACCACGTCATGGTGGTAAGAAGTTTGACACCCGGCCCAGGTCCCTCGGCCCTTCCTGGAATCCGCTATAGCAATTCTAGGTGCTTATAATAAGGAATTAAGGCCTCTGGGGGTCCGTGGGGCAAAATGCGGGGAACCAGGAGGGCGTGGCGGGTAGGCACCCATGTACGCACAACCACCTCATGGTGGTAAGAAGTTTGACACCCGGCCCTGGTCCCTCGGCCCTTCCTGGAATCCGCTAGAGCAATTCTAAGTGCTTATATTAAGGAATTAAAGCCTTTGGGGATCCGTGGGGCAAAATGAGGGGAACCAGGAGGGCGTGGCGGGTAGTCACCCATGTACGCACAACCACCTCATGGTGGTAAGAAGTTTGACACCCGGCTCAGGTCCCTCGGCTCTTCCTGGAATCCGTTATAGCAATTCTAAGTGCTTATAATAAGGAAACAAGGCCTCTGGTGATCCGTGGGGCAAAATGCGGGGAACCAGGACGGCGTGGCGGGTAGGCACCCATGTACGCACAACCAACTCATGGTGGTAAGAAGTTTGACACCCGGCCCAGGTCCCTCGGCTCTTCCTGGAATCCGTTATAGCAATTCTAGGTGCTTATAATAAGGAAACAAGGCCTCTGGTGATCCGTGGGGCAAAATGCGGGGAACCAGGACGGCGTGGCGGGTAGGCACCCATGTACGCACAACCACCTCATGGTGGTAAGAAGTTTGACACCCGGCCCAGGTCCCTCGGCTCTTCCTGGAATCCGTTATAGCAATTCTAGGTGCTTATAATAAGGAATTAAGGCCTCTGGGGATCCGGGGGGCAAAATGTGGGGAACGAGAAGGGCGTGGCGGGTAGGCACCCATGTACGCACAACCACCTCATGGTGGTAAGAAGTTTGACACCCGGCCCAGGTCCCTCGGCTCTTCTTGGAATCCGTTATAGCAATTCTAGGTGCTTATAATAAGGAATTAAGGCCTCTGGGGGTCCGTGGGGCAAAATGCGGGGAACCAGGAGGGCGTGGCGGGTAGGCACCCATGTACGCACAACCACCTCATGGTGGTAAGAAGTTTGACACCCGGCCCAGGTCCCTCGGCTCTTCCTGGAATCCGTTATAGCAATTCTAGGTGCTTATAATAAGGAATTAAGGCCTCTGGTGGCCCGTGGGGCAAAATGCGGGGAACCAGGAGGGCGTGGCGGGTAGGCACCCATGTACGCACAACCACCTCATGGTGGTAAGAAGTTTGACACCCGGCTCAGGTCCCTCGGCATTTCCTGGAATCCGCTAGAGCAATTCTAGGTGCTTATATTAAGGAAACAAGGCCTCTGGGGATCCGTGGGGCAAATTGCGGGGAACCAGGAGGGCGTTGCGGGTAGGCACCCATGTATGCACAACCACCTCATGGTGGTAAGAAGTCTGACACCCAGCCCAGGTCCCTCAGCCCTTCCTGGAATCCGCTATAGCAATTCTAGGTGCTTATAATAAGGAATTAAGGCCTCTGGGGATCCGGGGGGCAAAATGTGGGGAACGAGAAGGGCGTGGCGGGTAGGCACCCATGTACGCACAACCACCTCATGGTGGTAAGAAGTTTGCCACCCGGCCCAGGTCCCTCGGCCCTTCCTGGAATTCGCTATAGCAATTCTAGGTGCTTATAATAAGGAATTAAGGCCTCTGGGGGTCCGTGGGGCAAAATGCGGAGAACCAGGAGGGCGTGGCTGGTAGGCACCCATGTACGCACAACCACCTCATGGTGGTAAGAAGTCTGACACCCAGCCCAGGTCCCTCGGCCCTTCCTGGAATCCGCTAGAGCAATTCTAAGTGCTTATATTAAGGAATTAAAGACTCTGGGGATCCGTGGGGCAAAATGCGGGGAACAAGGAGGGCGTGGCGGGTAGGCATCCATGTACGCACAACCACCTCATGGTGGTAAGAAGTCTAACACCCAGCCCAGGTCCCTCGGCCCTTCCTGGACTCCGCTAGAGCAATTCTAAGTGCTTATATTAAGGAATAAAAGCCTCTGGGGATCCGTGGGGCAAAATGCGGGGAACCAAGAGGGCGTGGCGGGTAGGCACCCATGTACGCACAACCACGTCATGGTGGTAAGAAGTTTGACACCCGGCCCAGGTCCCTCGGCCCTTCCTGGAATCCGCTATAGCAATTCTAGGTGCTTATAATAAGGAATTAAGGCCTCTGGGGGTCCGTGGGGCAAAATGCGGGGAACCAGGAGGGCGTGGCGGGTAGGCACCCATGTACGCACAACCACCTCATGGTGGTAAGAAGTTTGACACCCGGCCCTGGTCCCTCGGCCCTTCCTGGAATCCGCTAGAGCAATTCTAAGTGCTTATATTAAGGAATTAAAGCCTTTGGGGATCCGTGGGGCAAAATGAGGGGAACCAGGAGGGCGTGGCGGGTAGTCACCCATGTACGCACAACCACCTCATGGTGGTAAGAAGTTTGACACCCGGCTCAGGTCCCTCGGCTCTTCCTGGAATCCGTTATAGCAATTCTAAGTGCTTATAATAAGGAAACAAGGCCTCTGGTGATCCGTGGGGCAAAATGCGGGGAACCAGGACGGCGTGGCGGATAGGCACCCATGTACGCACAACCAACTCATGGTGGTAAGAAGTTTGACACCCGGCCCAGGTCCCTCGGCTCTTCCTGGAATCCGTTATAGCAATTCTAGGTGCTTATAATAAGGAAACAAGGCCTCTGGTGATCCGTGGGGCAAAATGCGGGGAACCAGGACGGCGTGGCGGGTAGGCACCCATGTACGCACAACCACCTCATGGTGGTAAGAAGTTTGACACCCGGCCCAGGTCCCTCGGCTCTTCCTGGAATCCGTTATAGCAATTCTAGGTGCTTATAATAAGGAATTAAGGTCTCTGGGGGTCCGTGGGGCAAAATGCGGGAAACCAGGAGGGCGTGGCGGGTAGGCACCCATGTACGCACAACCACCTCATGGTGGTAAGAAGTTTGACACCCGGCTCAGGTCCCTCGGCTCTTCCTGGAATCCGTTATAGCAATTCTAGGTGCTTATAATAAGGAAACAAGGCCTCTGGTGATCCGTGGGGCAAAATGCGGGGAACCAGGACGGCGTGGCGGGTAGGCACCCATGTACGCCCAACCAACTCATGGTGGTAAGAAGTTTGACACCCGGCCCAGGTCCCTCGGCTCTTCTTGGAATCCGTTATAGCAATTCTTGGTGCTTATAATAAGGAATTAAGGCCTCTGGGGGTCCGTGGGGCAAAATGCGGGGAACCAGGAGGGCGTGGCGGGTAGGCACCCATGTACGCACAACCACCTCATGGTGGTAAGAAGTTTGACACCCGGCCCAGGTCCCTCGGCTCTTCCTGGAATCCGTTATAGCAATTCTAGGTGCTTATAATAAGGAATTAAGGCCTCTGGTGGCCCGTGGGGCAAAATGCGGGGAACCAGGAGGGCGTGGCGGGTAGGCACCCATGTACGCACAACCACCTCATGGTGGTAAGAAGTTTGACACCCGGCTCAGGTCCCTCGGCATTTCCTGGAATCCGCTAGAGCAATTCTAGGTGCTTATATTAAGGAAACAAGGCCTCTGGGGATCCGTGGGGCAAATTGCGGGGAACCAGGAGGGCGTTGCGGGTAGGCACCCATGTATGCACAACCACCTCATGGTGGTAAGAAGTCTGACACCCAGCCCAGGTCCCTCAGCCCTTCCTGGAATCCGCTATAGCAATTCTAGGTGCTTATAATAAGGAATTAAGGCCTCTGGGGATCCGGGGGGCAAAATGTGGGGAACGAGAAGGGCGTGGCGGGTAGGCACCCATGTACGCACAACCACCTCATGGTGGTAAGAAGTTTGCCACCCGGCCCAGGTCCCTCGGCCCTTCCTGGAATTCGCTATAGCAATTCTAGGTGCTTATAATAAGGAATTAAGGCCTCTGGGGGTCCGTGGGGCAAAATGCGGGGAACCAGGAGGGCGTGGCTGGTAGGCACCCATGTACGCACAACCACCTCATGGTGGTAAGAAGTCTGACACCCAGCCCAGGTCCCTCGGCCCTTCCTGGAATCCGCTAGAGCAATTCTAAGTGCTTATATTAAGGAATTAAAGACTCTGGGGATCCGTGGGGCAAAATGCGGGGAACAAGGAGGGCGTGGCGGGTAGGCACCCATGTACGCACAACCACCTCATGGTGGTAAGAAGTCTAACACCCAGCCCAGGTCCCTCGGCCCTTCCTGGACTCCGCTAGAGCAATTCTAAGTGCTTATATTAAGGAATTAAAGCCTCTGGGGATCCGTGGGGCAAAATGCGGGGAACCAAGAGGGCGTGGCGGGTAGGCACCCATGTACGCACAACCACGTCATGGTGGTAAGAAGTTTGACACCGGGCCCAGGTCCCTCGGCCCTTCCTGGAATCCGCTATAGCAATTCTAGGTGCTTATAATAAGGAATTAAGGCCTCTGGGGGTCCGTGGGGCAAAATGCGGGGAACCAGGAGGGCGTGGCGGGTAGGCACCCATGTACGCACAACCACCTCATGGTGGTAAGAAGTTTGACACCCGGCCCTGGTCCCTCGGCCCTTCCTGGAATCCGCTAGAGCAATTCTAAGTGCTTATATTAAGGAATTAAAGCCTTTGGGGATCCGTGGGGCAAAATGAGGGGAACCAGGAGGGCGTGGCGGGTAGTCACCCATGTACGCACAACCACCTCATGGTGGTAAGAAGTTTGACACCCGGCTCAGGTCCCTCGGCTCTTCCTGGAATCCGTTATAGCAATTCTAAGTGCTTATAATAAGGAAACAAGGCCTCTGGTGATCCGTGGGGCAAAATGCGGGGAACCAGGACGGCGTGGCGGGTAGGCACCCATGTACGCACAACCAACTCATGGTGGTAAGAAGTTTGACACCCGGCCCAGGTCCCTCGGCTCTTCCTGGAATCCGTTATAGCAATTCTAGGTGCTTATAATAAGGAAACAAGGCCTCTGGTGATCCGTGGGGCAAAATGCGGGGAACCAGGACGGCGTGGCGGGTAGGCACCCATGTACGCACAACCACCTCATGGTGGTAAGAAGTTTGACACCCGGCCCAGGTCCCTCGGCTCTTCCTGGAATCCGTTATAGCAATTCTAGGTGCTTATAATAAGGAATTAAGGTCTCTGGGGGTCCGTGGGGCAAAATGCGGGAAACCAGGAGGGCGTGGCGGGTAGGCACCCATGTACGCACAACCACCTCATGGTGGTAAGAAGTTTGACACCCGGCTCAGGTCCCTCGGCTCTTCCTGGAATCCGTTATAGCAATTCTAGGTGCTTATAATAAGGAAACAAGGCCTCTGGTGATCCGTGGGGCAAAATGCGGGGAACCAGGACGGCGTGGCGGGTAGGCACCCATGTACGCACAACCAACTCATGGTGGTAAGAAGTTTGACACCCAGCCCAGGTCCCTCGGCATTTCCTGGAATCCGCTAGAGCAATTCTAGGTGCTTATATTAAGGAAATAAGGCCTCTGGGGACCGTGGGGCAAATTGCGGGGAACCAGGAGGGCGTGGCGGGTAGGCACCCATGTACGCACAACCACCTCATGGTGGTAAGAAGTTTGACACCCGGCCCAGGTCCCTCGGCCCTTCCTGGAATCCGCTAGAGCAATTCTAAATGCTTATATTAAGGAATTAAAGCCTCTGGGGATCCGTGGGGCAAAATGCGGGGAACCAGGAGGGCGTGGCGGGTAGTCACCCATGTACGCACAACCACCTCATGGTGGTAAGAAGTTTGACACCCGGCCCAGGTCCCTCGGCCCTTCCTGGAATTCGCTATAGCAATTCTAGGTGCTTATAATAAGGAATTAAAGCCTCTGGGGGTCCGTGGGGCAAAATGCGGGGAACCAGGAGGGCGTGGCGGGTAGTCACCCATGTACGCACAACCACCTCATGGTGGTAAGAAGTTTGACAGCCGGCCCAGGTCCCTCGGCCCTTCCTGGAATCCGCTATAGCAATTCTAGGTGCTTATAATAAGGAATTAAGGCCTCTGGGGATCCGGGGGGCAAAATGTGGGGAACGAGAAGGGCGTGGCGGGTAGGCACCCATGTACGCACAACCACCTCATGGTGGTAAGAAGTTTGACACCCGGCCCAGGTCCCTCAGCTCTTCCTGGAATCCGTTATAGCAATTCTAGGTGCTTATAATAAGGAATTAAGGCCTCTGGGGGTCCGTGGGGCAAAATGCGGGGAACCAGGAGGGCGTGGCGGGTAGGCACCCATGTACGCACAACCACCTCATGGTGGTAAGAAGTTTGACACCCGGCTCAGGTCCCTCGGCATTTCCTGGAATCCGCTAGAGCAATTCTAGGTGCTTATATTAAGGAAACAAGGCCTCTGGGGATCCGTGGGGCAAAATGCGGGGAACCAGGAGGGCGTGGCGGGTAGGCACCCATGTACGCACAACCAACTCATGGTGGTAAGAAGTTTGACACCCGGCCCAGGTCCCTCGGCCTTTCCTGGAATCGGTTATAGCAATTCTATGTGCTTATATTAAGGAAATAAGGCCTCTGGGGACCGTGGGGCAAATTGCGGAGAACCAGGAGGGCGTGGCGGGTAGGCACCCATGTACGCACAACCACCTCATGGTGGTAAGAAGTCTGACACCCAGCCCAGGTCCCTCGGCCCTTCCTGGAATCCGCTAGAGCAATTCTAAGTGCTTATATTAAGGAATTAAAGCCTCTGGGGATCCGTGGGGCAAAATGCGGGGAACCAAGAGGGCGTGGCGGGTAGGCACCCATGTACGCACAACCACCTCATGGTGGTAAGAAGTTTGACACCCGGCCCAGGTCCCTCGGCCCTTCCTGGAATTCGCTATAGCAATTCTAGGTGCTTATAATAAGGAATTAAGGCCTCTGGGGGTCCGTGGGGCAAAATGCGGGGAACCAGGAGGGCGTGGCGGGTAGGCACCCATGTACGCACAACCACCTCATGGTGGTAAGAAGTTTGACACCCGGCCCAGGTCCCTCGGCCCTTCCTGGAATCCGCTATAGCAATTCTAGGTGCTTATAATATGGAATTAAGGCCTCTGGGGATCCGTGGGGCAAATTGCGGGGAACCAGGAGGGCGTGGCGGGTAGGCACCCATGTACGCACAACCACCTCATGGTGGTAAGAAGTCTGACACCCAGCCCAGGTCCCTCAGCCCTTCCTGGAATCCGTTATAGCAATTCTAGGTGCTTATAATAAGGAATTAAGGCCTCTGGGGGTCCGTGGGGCAAAATGCGGGGAACCAGGAGGGCGTGGCGGGTAGGCACCCATGTACGCACAACCACCTCATGGTGGTAAGAAGTTTGACACCCGGCCCAGGTCCCTCGGCCCTTCCTGGAATCCGCTATAGCAATTCTAGGTGCTTATATTAAGGAATTAAGGCCTCTGGGTGTCCGTGGGGCAAAATGTGGGGAACGAGAAGGGCGTGGCGGGTAGGCACCCATGTACGCACAACCACCTCATGGTGGTAAGAAGTTTGACACCCGGCTCAGGTCCCTCGGCATTTCCTGGAATCCGCTAGAGCAATTCTAGGTGCTTATATTAAGGAAACAAGGCCTCTGGGGATCCGTGGGGCAAAATGCGGGGAACCAGGAGGGCGTGGCGGGTAGGCACCCATGTACGCACAACCACCTCATGGTGGTAAGAAGTCTGACACCCAGCCCAGGTCCCTCGGCCCTTCCTGGAATCCGCTAGAGCAATTCTAAGTGCTTATATTAAGGAATTAAAACCTCTGGGGATCCGTGGGGCAAAATGCGGGGAACCAAGGGGGCGTGGCGGGTAGACACCCATGTACGCACAACCACCTCATGGTGGTAAGAAGTTTGACACCCGGCCCAGGTCCCTCGGCTCTTCCTGGAATTCGCTATAGCAATTCTAGGTGCTTATAATAAGGAATTAAGGCCTCTGGGGGTCCGTGGGGCAAAATGCGGGAAACCAGGAGGGCGTGGCGGGTAGGCACCCATGTACGCACAACCACCTCATGGTGGTAAGAAGTTTGACACCCGGCCCAAGTCCCTCGGCCCTTCCTGGAATCCGCTATAGCAATTCTAGGTGCTTATAATAAGGAATTAAGGCCTCTGGGGGTCCGTGGGGCAAAATGCGGGGAACCAGGAGGGCGTGGCGGGTAGGCACCCATGTACGCACAACCACCTCATGGTGGTAAGAAGTTTGACACCCGGCCCAGGTCCCTCGGCCCTTCCTGGAATCCGCTATAGCAATTCTAAGTGCTTATAATAAGGAATTAAGGCCTTTGGGTGTCCGTGGGGCAAAATGTGGGGAACAAGAAGGGCGTGGCGGGTAGGCACCCATGCACGCACAACCACCTCATGGTGGTAAGAAGTTTGACACCCGGCCCAGGTCCCTCGGCTCTTCCTGGAATCCGTTATAGCAATTCTAGGTGCTTATAATAAGGAATTAAGGCCTCTGGTGGTCCGTGGGGCAAAATGCGGGGAACCAGGAGGGCGTGGCGGGTAGGCACCCATGTACGCACAACCACCTCATGGTGGTAAGAAGTCTGACACCCTACCCAGGTCCCTCGGCCCTTCCTGGAATCCGCTAGAGCAATTCTAAGTGCTTATATTAAGGAATTAAAACCTCTGGGGATCCGTGGGGCAAAATGCGGGGAACCAAGGGGGCGTGGCGGGTAGACACCCATGTACGCACAACCACCTCATGGTGGTAAGAAGTTTGACACCCGGCCCAGGTCCCTCGGCTCTTCCTGGAATTCGCTATAGCAATTCTAGGTGCTTATAATAAGGAATTAAGGCCTCTGGGGGTCCGTGGGGCAAAATGCGGGAAACCAGGAGGGCGTGGCGGGTAGGCACCCATGTACGCACAACCACCTCATGGTGGTAAGAAGTTTGACACCCGGCCCAGGTCCCTCGGCCCTTCCTGGAATCCGCTATAGCAATTCTAGGTGCTTATAATAAGGAATTAAGGCCTCTGGGGGTCCGTGGGGCAAAATGCGGGGAACCAGGAGGGCGTGGCGGGTAGGCACCCATGTACGCACAACCACCTCATGGTGGTAAGAAGTTTGACACCCGGCCCAGGTCCCTCGGCCCTTCCTGGAATCCGCTATAGCAATTCTAAGTGCTTATAATAAGGAATTAAGGCCTTTGGGTGTCCGTGGGGCAAAATGTGGGGAACAAGAAGGGCGTGGCGGGTAGGCACCCATGCACGCACAACCACCTCATGGTGGTAAGAAGTTTGACACCCGGCCCAGGTCCCTCGGCTCTTCCTGGAATCCGTTATAGCAATTCTAGGTGCTTATATTAAGGAAACAAGGCCTCTGGGGATCCGTGGGGCAAATTGCGGCGAACCAGGAGGGCGTTGCGGGTAGGCACCCATGTATGCACAACCACCTCATGGTGGTAAGAAGTCTGACACCCAGCCCAGGTCCCTCAGCCCTTCCTGGAATCCGCTATAGCAATTCTAGGTGCTTATAATAAGGAATTAAGGCCTCTGGGGATCCGGGGGGCAAAATGTGGGGAACGAGAAGGGCGTGGCGGGTAGGCACCCATGTACGCACAACCACCTCATGGTGGTAAGAAGTTTGCCACCCGGCCCAGGTCCCTCGGCCCTTCCTGGAATTCGCTATAGCAATTCTAGGTGCTTATAATAAGGAATTAAGGCCTCTGGGGGTCCGTGGGGCAAAATGCGGGGAACCAGGAGGGCGTGGCGGGTAGGCACCCATGTACGCACAACCACCTCATGGTGGTAAGAAGTCTGACACCCAGCCCAGGTCCCTCGGCCCTTCCTGGAATCCGCTAGAGCAATTCTAAGTGCTTATATTAAGGAATTAAAGACTCTGGGGATCCGTGGGGCAAAATGCGGGGAACAAGGAGGGCGTGGCGGGTAGGCACCCATGTACGCACAACCATCTCATGGTGGTAAAAAGTTTGACACCCGGCCCAGCTCCCTCGGCCCTTCCTGGAATTCGCTATAGCAATTCTAGGTGCTTATAATAAGGAATTAAGGCCTCTGGGGGTCCGTGGGGCAAAATGCGGGGAACCAGGAGGGCGTGGCGGGTAGGCACCCATGTACGCACAACCACCTCATGGTGGTAAGAAGTCTAACACCCAGCCCAGGTCCCTCGGCCCTTCCTGGACTCCGCTAGAGCAATTCAAAGTGCTTATATTAAGGAATTAAAGTCTCTGGGGATCCGTGGGGCAAAATGCGGGGAACCAAGAGGGCGTGGCGGGTAGGCACCCATGTACGCACAACCACATCATGGTGGTAAGAAGTTTGACACCCGGCCCAGGTCCCTCGGCCCTTCCTGGAATCCGCTATAGCAATTCTAGGTGCTTATAATAAGGAATTAAGGCCTCTGGGGGTCCGTGGGGCAAAATGCGGGGAACCAGGAGGGCGTGGCGGGTAGGCACCCATGTACGCACAACCACCTCATGGTGGTAAGAAGTTTGACACCCGGCCCTGGTCCCTCGGCCCTTCCTGGAATCCGCTAGAGAAATTCTAAGTGCTTATATTAAGGAATTAAAGCCTTTGGGGATCCGTGGGGCAAAATGAGGGGAACCAGGAGGGTGTGGCGGGTAGTCACCCATGTACGCACAACCACCTCATGGTGGTAAGAAGTTTGACACCCGGCCCAGGTCCCTCGGCCCTTCCTGGAATTCGCTATAGCAATTCTAGGTGCTTATAATAAGGAATTAAGGCCTCTGGGGGTCCGTGGGGCAAAATGCGGGGAACAAGGAGGGCGTGGCGGGTAGGCACCCATGTACGCACAACCATCTCATGGTGGTAAAAAGTTTGACACCCGGCCCAGCTCCCTCGGCCCTTCCTGGAATTCGCTATAGCAATTCTAGGTGCTTATAATAAGGAATTAAGGCCTCTGGGGGTCCGTGGGGCAAAATGCGGGGAACCAGGAGGGCGTGGCGGGTAGGCACCCATGTACGCACAACCACCTCATGGTGGTAAGAAGTCTAACACCCAGCCCAGGTCCCTCGGCCCTTCCTGGAATCCGCTATAGCAATTCTAGGTGCTTATAATAAGGAATTAAGGCCTCTGGGGGTCCGTGGGGCAAAATGCGGGGAACCAGGAGGGCGTGGCGGGTAGGCACCCATGTACGCACAACCACCTCATGGTGGTAAGAAGTTTGACACCCGGCCCTGGTCCCTCGGCCCTTCCTGGAATCCGCTAGAGAAATTCTAAGTGCTTATATTAAGGAATTAAAGCCTTTGGGGATCCGTGGGGCAAAATGAGGGGAACCAGGAGGGTGTGGCGGGTAGTCACCCATGTACGCACAACCACCTCATGGTGGTAAGAAGTTTGACACCCGGCCCAGGTCCCTCGGCCCTTCCTGGAATTCGCTATAGCAATTCTAGGTGCTTATAATAAGGAATTAAGGCCTCTGGGGGTCCGTGGGGCAAAATGCGGGGAACCAGGAGGGCGTGGCGGGTAGGCACCCATGTACGCACAACCACCTCATGGTGGTAAGAAGTTTGACACCCGGCCCTGGTCCCTCGGCCCTTCCTGGAATCCGCTATAGCAATTCTAGGTGCTTATAATAAGGAATTAAGGCCTCTGGGGATCCGGGGGGCAAAATGTGGGGAACGAGAAGGGCGTGGCGGGTAGGCACCCATGTACGCACAACCACCTCATGGTGGTAAGAAGTTTGACACCCGGCCCAGGTCCCTCGGCTCTTCCTGGAATCCGTTATAGCAATTCTAGGTGCTTATAATAAGGAATTAAGGCCTCTGGGGGTCCGTGGGGCAAAATGCGGGGAACCAGGAGGGCGTGGCGGGTAGGCACCCATGTACGCACAACCACCTCATGGTGGTAAGAAGTTTGACACCCGGCTCAGGTCCCTCGGCATTTCCTGGAATCCGCTAGAGCAATCCTAGGTGCTTATATTAAGGAAACAAGGCCTCTGGGGATCCGTGGGGCAAAATGCGGGGAACCAGGAGGGCGTGGCGGGTAGGCACCCATGTACGCACAACCACCTCATGGTGGTAAGAAGTTTGACACCCGGCCCAGGCCCCTGGGCTCTTCCTGGAATCCGCTATAGCAATTCTAGGTGCTTGTAATAAGGAATTAAGGCCTCTGGGTGTCAGTGGGGCAAAATGCGGGGAACCAGGAGGGCGTGGCGGGTAGGCACCCATGTACGCACAACCACCTCATGGTGGTAAGAAGTTTGACACCCGGCCCAGGCCCCTGGGCTCTTCCTGGAATCCGCTATAGCAATTCTAGGTGCTTGTAATAAGGAATTAAGGCCTCTGGGTGTCAGTGGGGCAAAATGCGGGGAACCAGGAGGGCATGGCGGGTAGGCACGCATGTACGCACAACCACCTCATGGTGGTAAGAAGTTTGACACCCGGCCCAGGTCCCTCGGCTATTCCTGGAATCCGCTATAGCAATTCTAGGTGCTTATAATCAGGAATTAAGGCTTCTGGGGATCCGGGGGGCAAAATGTGGGGAACGAGAAGGGCGTGGAGGGTATGCACCCATGTACGCACAACCACCTCATGGTGGTAAGAAGTTTGACACCCAGCCCAGGTCCCTCGGCTTTTCCTGGAATCCGTTATAGCAATTCTAGATGCTTATAATAAGGAATTAAGGCCTCTGTGGGTCCGTGGGGCAAAATGCGGGGAACCAGGAGGGCGTGGCGGGTAGGCACCAATGTACGCACAACCACCTCATGGTGGTAAGGAGTTTGACACCCGGCCCAGGTCCCTCGGCCCTTCCTGGAATCCACTATAGAAATTCTAGGTGCTTATAATAAGGAATTAAAGCCTCTGGGGGTCCGTGGGGCAAAATGCGGGGAACCAGGAGGGCGTGGCGGGTAGGCACCCATGTACGCACAACCAACTCCTGGTGGTAAGAAGTTTGACACCCAGCCCAGGTCCCTCGGCATTTCCTGGAATCCGCTAAAGCAATTCTAGGTGCTTATAATAAGGAATTAAGGCCTCTGGGGGTCCGTGGGGCAAAATGCGGGGAACCACGAGGGCGTGGCGGGTAGGCACCCATGTACGCACAACCACCTCATGGTGGTAAGAAGTCTAACACCCAGCCCAGGTCCCTCGGCCCTTCCTGGACTGCGCTAGAGCAATTCAAAGTGCTTATATTAAGGAATTAAAGCCTCTGGGGATCCGTGGGGCAAAATGCGGGGAACCAAGAGGGCGTGGCGGGTAGGCACCCATGTACGCACACCACGTCATGGTGGTAAGAAGTTTGACACCCGGCCCAGGTCCCTCGGCCCTTCCTGGAATCCGCTATAGCAATTCTAGGTGCTTATAATAAGGAATTAAGGCCTCTGGGGGTCCGTGGGGCAAAATGCGGGGAACCAGGAGGGCGTGGCGGGTAGGCACCCATGTACGCACAACCACCTCATGGTGGTAAGAAGTTTGACACCCGGCCCTGGTCCCTCGGCCCTTCCTGGAATCCGCTAGAGCAATTCTAAGTGCTTATATTAAGGAATTAAAGCCTTTGGGGATCCGTGGGGCAAAATGAGGGGAACCAGGAGGGTGTGGCGGGTAGTCACCCATGTACGCACAACCACCTCATGGTGGTAAGAAGTTTGACACCCGGCCCAGGTCCCTCGGCCCTTCCTGGAATTCGCTATAGCAATTCTAGGTGCTTATAATAAGGAATTAAGGCCTCTGGGGGTCCGTGGGGCAAAATGCGGGGAACCAGGAGGGCGTGGCGGGTAGGCACCCATGTACGCACAACCACCTCATGGTGGTAAGAAGTTTGACACCCGGCCCTGGTCCCTCGGCCCTTCCTGGAATCCGCTAGAGCAATTCTAAGTGCTTATATTAAGGAATTAAAGCCTTTGGGGATCCGTGGGGCAAAATGAGGGGAACCAGGAGGGTGTGGCGGGTAGTCACCCATGTACGCACAACCACCTCATGGTGGTAAGAAGTTTGACACCCGGCCCAGGTCCCTCGGCCATTCCTGGAATTCGCTATAGCAATTCTAGGTGCTTATAATAAGGAATTAAGGCCTCTGGGGGTCCGTGGGGCAAAATGCGGGGAACCAGGAGGGCGTGGCGGGTAGGCACCCATGTACGCACAACCACCTCATGGTGGTAAGAAGTTTGACACCCGGCCCTGGTCCCTCGGCCCTTCCTGGAATCCGCTATAGCAATTCTAGGTGCTTATAATAAGGAATTAAGGCCTTTGGGGATCCGGGGGGCAAAATGTGGGGAACGAGAAGGGCGTGGCGGGTAGGCACCCATGTACGCACAACCACCTCATGGTGGTAAGAAGTTTGACACCCGGCCCAGGTCCCTCGGGTCTTCCTGGAATCCGTTATAGCAATTCTAGGTGCTTATAATAAGGAATTAAGGCCTCTGGGGGTCCGTGGGGCAAAATGCGGGGAACCAGGAGGGCGTGGCGGGTAGGCACCCATGTACGCACAACCACCTCATGGTGGTAAGAAGTTTGACACCCGGCTCAGGTCCCTCGGCATTTCCTGGAATCCGCTAGAGCAATTCTAGGTGCTTATATTAAGGAAACAAGGCCTCTGGGGATCCGTGGGGCAAAATGCGGGAAACCAGGAGGGCGTGGCGGGTAGGCACCCATGTACGCACAACCACCTCATGGTGGTAAGAAGTTTGACACCCGGCCCAGGCCCCTGGGCTTTTCCTGGAATCCGCTATAGCAATTCTAGGTGCTTGTAATAAGGAATTAAGGCCTCTGGGTGTCCGTGGAGCAAAATGCGGGGAACCAGGAGGGCATGGCGGGTAGGCACGCATGTACGCACAACCACCTCATGGTGGTAAGAAGTTTGACACCCGGCCCAGGTCCCTCGGCTATTCCTGGAATCCGCTATAGCAATTCTAGGTGCTTATAATCAGGAATTAAGTCTTCTGGGGATCCGGGGGGCAAAATGCGGGGAACCAGGAGGGCGTGGCGGGTAGGCACCCATGTACGCACAACCACCTCATGGTGGTAAGAAGTTTGACACCCGGCCCTGGTCCCTCGGCCCTTCCTGGAATCCGCTATAGCAATTCTAGGTGCTTATAATAAGGAATTAAGGCCTCTGGGGATCCGGGGGGCAAAATGTGGGGAACGAGAAGGGCGTGGCGGGTAGGCACCCATGTACGCACAACCACCTCATGGTGGTAAGAAGTTTGACACCCGGCCCAGGTCCCTCGGCTCTTCCTGGAATCCGTTATAGCAATTCTAGGTGCTTATAATAAGGAATTAAGGCCTCTGGGGGTCCGTGGGGCAAAATGCGGGGAACCAGGAGGGCGTGGCGGGTAGGCACCCATGTACGCACAACCACCTCATGGTGGTAAGAAGTTTGACACCCGGCTCAGGTCCCTCGGCATTTCCTGGAATCCGCTAGAGCAATCCTAGGTGCTTATATTAAAGAAACAAGGCCTCTGGGGATCCGTGGGGCAAAATGCGGGGAACCAGGAGGGCGTGGCGGGTAGGCACCCATGTACGCACAACCACCTCATGGTGGTAAGAAGTTTGACACCCGGCCCAGGCCCCTGGGCTCTTCCTGGAATCCGCTATAGCAATTCTAGGTGCTTGTAATAAGGAATTAAGGCCTCTGGGTGTCAGTGGGGCAAAATGCGGGGAACCAGGAGGGCATGGCGGGTAGGCACGCATGTACGCACAACCACCTCATGGTGGTAAGAAGTTTGACACCCGGCCCAGGTCTCTCGGCTATTCCTGGAATCCGCTATAGCAATTCTAGGTGCTTATAATCAGGAATTAAGGCTTCTGGGGATCCGGGGGGCAAAATGTGGGGAACGAGAAGGGCGTGGAGGGTATGCACCCATGTACGCACAACCACCTCATGGTGGTAAGAAGTTTGACACCCAGCCCAGGTCCCTCGGCTTTTCCTGGAATCCGTTATAGCAATTCTAGGTGCTTATAATAAGGAATTAAGGCGTCTGTGGGTCCGTGGGGCAAAATGCGGGGAACCAGGAAGGCGTGGCGGGTAGGCACCAATGTACGCACAACCACCTCATGGTGGTAAGGAGTTTGACACCCGGCCCAGGTCCCTCGGCCCTTCCTGGAATCCACTATAGCAATTCTAGGTGCTTATAATAAGGAATTAAAGCCTCTGGGGGTCCGTGGGGCAAAATGCGGGGAACCAGGAGGGCGTGGCGGGTAGGCACCCATGTACGCACAACCAACTCCTGGTGGTAAGAAGTTTGACACCCAGCCCAGGTCCCTCGGCATTTCCTGGAATCCGCTAAAGCAATTCTAGGTGCTTATAATAAGGAATTAAGGCCTCTGGGGGTCCGTGGGGCAAAATGCGGGGAACCACGAGGGCGTGGCGGATAGGCACCCATGTACGCACAACCACCTCATGGTGGTAAGAAGTCTAACACCCAGCCCAGGTCCCTCGGCCCTTCCTGGACTGCGCTAGAGCAATTCAAAGTGCTTATATTAAGGAATTAAAGCCTCTGGGGATCCGTGGGGCAAAATGCGGGGAACCAAGAGGGCGTGGCGGGTAGGCACCCATGTACGCACAACCACGTCATGGTGGTAAGAAGTTTGACACCCGGCCCAGGTCCCTCGGCCCTTCCTGGAATCCGCTATAGCAATTCTAGGTGCTTATAATAAGGAATTAAGGCCTCTGGGGGTCCGTGGGGCAAAATGCGGGGAACCAGGAGGGCGTGGCGGGTAGGCACCCATGTACGCACAACCACCTCATGGTGGTAAGAAGTTTGACACCCGGCCCTGGTCCCTCGGCCCTTCCTGGAATCCGCTAGAGCAATTCTAAGTGCTTATATTAAGGAATTAAAGCCTTTGGGGATCCGTGGGGCAAAATGAGGGGAACCAGGAGGGTGTGGCGGGTAGTCACCCATGTACGCACAACCACCTCATGGTGGTAAGAAGTTTGACACCCGGCCCAGGTCCCTCGGCCCTTCCTGGAATTCGCTATAGCAATTCTAGGTGCTTATAATAAGGAATTAAGGCCTCTGGGGGTCCGTGGGGCAAAATGCGGGGAACCAGGAGGGCGTGGCGGGTAGGCACCCATGTACGCACAACCACCTCATGGTGGTAAGAAGTTTGACACCCGGCCCTGGTCCCTCGGCCCTTCCTGGAATCCGCTATAGCAATTCTAGGTGCTTATAATAAGGAATTAAGGCCTTTGGGGATCCGGGGGGCAAAATGTGGGGAACGAGAAGGGCGTGGCGGGTAAGCACCCATGTACGCACAACCACCTCATGGTGGTAAGAAGTTTGACACCCGGCCCAGGTCCCTCGGCTCTTCCTGGAATCCGTTATAGCAATTCTAGGTGCTTATAATAAGGAATTAAGGCCTCTGGGGGTCCGTGGGGCAAAATGCGGGGAACCAGGAGGGCGTGGCGGGTAGGCACCCATGTACGCACAACCACCTCATGGTGGTAAGAAGTTTGACACCCGGCTCAGGTCCCTCGGCATTTCCTGGAATCCGCTAGAGCAATTCTAGGTGCTTATATTAAGGAAACAAGGCCTCTGGGGATCCGTGGGGCAAAATGCGGGGAACCAGGAGGGCGTGGCGGGTAGGCACCCATGTACGCACAACCACCTCATGGTGGTAAGAAGTTTGACACCCGGCCCAGGCCCCTGGGCTCTTCCTGGAATCCGCTATAGCAATTCTAGGTGCTTATAATAAGGAATTAAGGCCTCTGGGGGTCCGTGGGGCAAAATGCGGGGAACCACGAGGGCGTGGCGGGTAGGCACCCATGTACGCACAACCACCTCATGGTGGTAAGAAGTCTAACACCCAGCCCAGGTCCCTCGGCCCTTCCTGGACTGCGCTAGAGCAATTCAAAGTGCTTATATTAAGGAATTAAAGCCTCTGGGGATCCGTGGGGCAAAATGCGGGGAACCAAGAGGGCGTGGCGGGTAGGCACCCATGTACGCACACCACGTCATGGTGGTAAGAAGTTTGACACCCGGCCCAGGTCCCTCGGCCCTTCCTGGAATCCGCTATAGCAATTCTAGGTGCTTATAATAAGGAATTAAGGCCTCTGGGGGTCCGTGGGGCAAAATGCGGGGAACCAGGAGGGCGTGGCGGGTAGGCACCCATGTACGCACAACCACCTCATGGTGGTAAGAAGTTTGACACCCGGCCCTGGTCCCTCGGCCCTTCCTGGAATCCGCTAGAGCAATTCTAAGTGCTTATATTAAGGAATTAAAGCCTTTGGGGATCCGTGGGGCAAAATGAGGGGAACCAGGAGGGTGTGGCGGGTAGTCACCCATGTACGCACAACCACCTCATGGTGGTAAGAAGTTTGACACCCGGCCCAGGTCCCTCGGCCCTTCCTGGAATTCGCTATAGCAATTCTAGGTGCTTATAATAAGGAATTAAGGCCTCTGGGGGTCCGTGGGGCAAAATGCGGGGAACCAGGAGGGCGTGGCGGGTAGGCACCCATGTACGCACAACCACCTCATGGTGGTAAGAAGTTTGACACCCGGCCCTGGTCCCTCGGCCCTTCCTGGAATCCGCTAGAGCAATTCTAAGTGCTTATATTAAGGAATTAAAGCCTTTGGGGATCCGTGGGGCAAAATGAGGGGAACCAGGAGGGTGTGGCGGGTAGTCACCCATGTACGCACAACCACCTCATGGTGGTAAGAAGTTTGACACCCGGCCCAGGTCCCACGGCCATTCCTGGAATTCGCTATAGCAATTCTAGGTGCTTATAATAAGGAATTAAGGCCTCTGGGGGTCCGTGGGGCAAAATGCGGGGAACCAGGAGGGCGTGGCGGGTAGGCACCCATGTACGCACAACCACCTCATGGTGGTAAGAAGTTTGACACCCGGCCCTGGTCCCTCGGCCCTTCCTGGAATCCGCTATAGCAATTCTAGGTGCTTATAATAAGGAATTAAGGCCTTTGGGGATCCGGGGGGCAAAATGTGGGGAACGAGAAGGGCGTGGCGGGTAGGCACCCATGTACGCACAACCACCTCATGGTGGTAAGAAGTTTGACACCCGGCCCAGGTCCCTCGGGTCTTCCTGGAATCCGTTATAGCAATTCTAGGTGCTTATAATAAGGAATTAAGGCCTCTGGGGGTCCGTGGGGCAAAATGCGGGGAACCAGGAGGGCGTGGCGGGTAGGCACCCATGTACGCACAACCACCTCATGGTGGTAAGAAGTTTGACACCCGGCTCAGGTCCCTCGGCATTTCCTGGAATCCGCTAGAGCAATTCTAGGTGCTTATATTAAGGAAACAAGGCCTCTGGGGATCCGTGGGGCAAAATGCGGGAAACCAGGAGGGCGTGGCGGGTAGGCACCCATGTACGCACAACCACCTCATGGTGGTAAGAAGTTTGACACCCGGCCCAGGCCCCTGGGCTTTTCCTGGAATCCGCTATAGCAATTCTAGGTGCTTGTAATAAGGAATTAAGGCCTCTGGGTGTCCGTGGAGCAAAATGCGGGGAACCAGGAGGGCATGGCGGGTAGGCACGCATGTACGCACAACCACCTCATGGTGGTAAGAAGTTTGACACCCGGCCCAGGTCCCTCGGCTATTCCTGGAATCCGCTATAGCAATTCTAGGTGCTTATAATCAGGAATTAAGTCTTCTGGGGATCCGGGGGGCAAAATGCGGGGAACCAGGAGGGCGTGGCGGGTAGGCACCCATGTACGCACAACCACCTCATGGTGGTAAGAAGTTTGACACCCGGCCCTGGTCCCTCGGCCCTTCCTGGAATCCGCTATAGCAATTCTAGGTGCTTATAATAAGGAATTAAGGCCTCTGGGGATCCGGGGGGCAAAATGTGGGGAACGAGAAGGGCGTGGCGGGTAGGCACCCATGTACGCACAACCACCTCATGGTGGTAAGAAGTTTGACACCCGGCCCAGGTCCCTCGGCTCTTCCTGGAATCCGTTATAGCAATTCTAGGTGCTTATAATAAGGAATTAAGGCCTCTGGGGGTCCGTGGGGCAAAATGCGGGGAACCAGGAGGGCGTGGCGGGTAGGCACCCATGTACGCACAACCACCTCATGGTGGTAAGAAGTTTGACACCCGGCTCAGGTCCCTCGGCATTTCCTGGAATCCGCTAGAGCAATCCTAGGTGCTTATATTAAAGAAACAAGGCCTCTGGGGATCCGTGGGGCAAAATGCGGGGAACCAGGAGGGCGTGGCGGGTAGGCACCCATGTACGCACAACCACCTCATGGTGGTAAGAAGTTTGACACCCGGCCCAGGCCCCTGGGCTCTTCCTGGAATCCGCTATAGCAATTCTAGGTGCTTGTAATAAGGAATTAAGGCCTCTGGGTGTCAGTGGGGCAAAATGCGGGGAACCAGGAGGGCATGGCGGGTAGGCACGCATGTACGCACAACCACCTCATGGTGGTAAGAAGTTTGACACCCGGCCCAGGTCTCTCGGCTATTCCTGGAATCCGCTATAGCAATTCTAGGTGCTTATAATCAGGAATTAAGGCTTCTGGGGATCCGGGGGGCAAAATGTGGGGAACGAGAAGGGCGTGGAGGGTATGCACCCATGTACGCACAACCACCTCATGGTGGTAAGAAGTTTGACACCCAGCCCAGGTCCCTCGGCTTTTCCTGGAATCCGTTATAGCAATTCTAGGTGCTTATAATAAGGAATTAAGGCGTCTGTGGGTCCGTGGGGCAAAATGCGGGGAACCAGGAAGGCGTGGCGGGTAGGCACCAATGTACGCACAACCACCTCATGGTGGTAAGGAGTTTGACACCCGGCCCAGGTCCCTCGGCCCTTCCTGGAATCCACTATAGCAATTCTAGGTGCTTATAATAAGGAATTAAAGCCTCTGGGGGTCCGTGGGGCAAAATGCGGGGAACCAGGAGGGCGTGGCGGGTAGGCACCCATGTACGCACAACCAACTCCTGGTGGTAAGAAGTTTGACACCCAGCCCAGGTCCCTCGGCATTTCCTGGAATCCGCTAAAGCAATTCTAGGTGCTTATAATAAGGAATTAAGGCCTCTGGGGGTCCGTGGGGCAAAATGCGGGGAACCACGAGGGCGTGGCGGATAGGCACCCATGTACGCACAACCACCTCATGGTGGTAAGAAGTCTAACACCCAGCCCAGGTCCCTCGGCCCTTCCTGGACTGCGCTAGAGCAATTCAAAGTGCTTATATTAAGGAATTAAAGCCTCTGGGGATCCGTGGGGCAAAATGCGGGGAACCAAGAGGGCGTGGCGGGTAGGCACCCATGTACGCACAACCACGTCATGGTGGTAAGAAGTTTGACACCCGGCCCAGGTCCCTCGGCCCTTCCTGGAATCCGCTATAGCAATTCTAGGTGCTTATAATAAGGAATTAAGGCCTCTGGGGGTCCGTGGGGCAAAATGCGGGGAACCAGGAGGGCGTGGCGGGTAGGCACCCATGTACGCACAACCACCTCATGGTGGTAAGAAGTTTGACACCCGGCCCTGGTCCCTCGGCCCTTCCTGGAATCCGCTAGAGCAATTCTAAGTGCTTATATTAAGGAATTAAAGCCTTTGGGGATCCGTGGGGCAAAATGAGGGGAACCAGGAGGGTGTGGCGGGTAGTCACCCATGTACGCACAACCACCTCATGGTGGTAAGAAGTTTGACACCCGGCCCAGGTCCCTCGGCCCTTCCTGGAATTCGCTATAGCAATTCTAGGTGCTTATAATAAGGAATTAAGGCCTCTGGGGGTCCGTGGGGCAAAATGCGGGGAACCAGGAGGGCGTGGCGGGTAGGCACCCATGTACGCACAACCACCTCATGGTGGTAAGAAGTTTGACACCCGGCCCTGGTCCCTCGGCCCTTCCTGGAATCCGCTATAGCAATTCTAGGTGCTTATAATAAGGAATTAAGGCCTTTGGGGATCCGGGGGGCAAAATGTGGGGAACGAGAAGGGCGTGGCGGGTAAGCACCCATGTACGCACAACCACCTCATGGTGGTAAGAAGTTTGACACCCGGCCCAGGTCCCTCGGCTCTTCCTGGAATCCGTTATAGCAATTCTAGGTGCTTATAATAAGGAATTAAGGCCTCTGGGGGTCCGTGGGGCAAAATGCGGGGAACCAGGAGGGCGTGGCGGGTAGGCACCCATGTACGCACAACCACCTCATGGTGGTAAGAAGTTTGACACCCGGCTCAGGTCCCTCGGCATTTCCTGGAATCCGCTAGAGCAATTCTAGGTGCTTATATTAAGGAAACAAGGCCTCTGGGGATCCGTGGGGCAAAATGCGGGGAACCAGGAGGGCGTGGCGGGTAGGCACCCATGTACGCACAACCACCTCATGGTGGTAAGAAGTTTGACACCCGGCCCAGGCCCCTGGGCTCTTCCTGGAATCCGCTATAGCAATTCTAGGTGCTTGTAATAAGGAATTAAGGCCTCTGGGTGCCGTGGGGCAAAATGCGGGGAACCAGGAGGGCATGGCGGGTAGGCACGCATGTACGCACAACCACCTCATGGTGGTAAGAAGTTTGACACCCGGCCCAGGTCCCTCGGCTATTCCTGGAATCCGCTATAGCAATTCTAGGTGCTTATAATCAGGAATTAAGGCTTCTGGGGATCCGGGGGGCAAAATGTGGGGAACGAGAAGGGCGTGGAGGGTATGCACCCATGTACGCACAACCACCTCATGGTGGTAAGAAGTTTGACACCCAGCCGAGGTCCCTCGGCATTTCCTGGAATCCGCTAAAGCAATTCTAGGTGCTTATATTAAGGAAACAAGGCCTCTGGGGATCCGTGGGGCAAAATGCGGGGAACCAGGAGGGCGTGGCGGGTAGGCACCCATGTACGCACAACCACCTCATGGTGGTAAGAAGTTTGACACCCGGCCCAGGCCCCTGGGCTCTTCCTGGAATCCGCTATAGCAATTCTAGGTGCTTGTAATAAGGAATTAAGGCCTCTGGGTGCCGTGGGGCAAAATGCGGGGAACCAGGAGGGCGTGGCGGGTAGGCACCAATGTACGCACAACCACCTCATGGTGGTAAGGAGTTTGACACCCGGCCCAGGTCCCTCGGCCCTTCCTGGAATCCACCATAGCAATTCTAGGTGCTTATAATAAGGAATTAAAGCCTCTGGGGGTCCGTGGGGCAAAATGCGGGGAACCAGGAGGGCGTGGCGGTTAGGCACCCATGTACGCACAACCAACTCATGGTAGTAAGAAGTTTGACACCCAGCCGAGGTCCCTCGGCATTTCCTGGAATCCGCTAAAGCAATTCTAGGTGCTTATATTAAGGAAATAAGGCCTCTCGGGATCCGTGGGGCAAATTGCGGGGAACCAGGAGGGCGTGGCAGGTAGGCACTCATGTACGCACAAGCACCTCATGGTGGTAAGAAGTTTGACACCCGGCCCAGGTCCCTCGGCTCTACCTGGAATCCGTTATAGCAATTCTAGGTGCTTATAATAAGGAATTAAGGCCTCTGGGGGTCCGTGGGGCAAAATGTGGGGAACGTGAAGGGCGTGGCGGGTAGGCACCCATGTACGCACAACCACCTCATGGTGGTAAGAAGTTTGACACCCGGCTCAGGTCCCTCGGCATTTCCTGGAATCCGCTAGAGCAATTCTAGGTGCTTATAATAAGGAAACAAGGCCTCTGGGGATCCGTGGGGCAAAATGCGGGGAACCAGGACGGCGTGGCGGGTAGGCACCCATGTACGCACAACCAACTCATGGTGGTAAGAAGTTTGACACCCAGCCCAGGTCCCTCGGCATTTCCTGGAATCCGCTAGAGCAATTCTAGGTGCTTATATTAAGGAAATAAGGCCTCTGGGGACCGTGGGGCAAATTGCGGGGAACCAGGAGGGCGTGGCGGGTAGGCACCCATGTACGCACAACCACCTCATGGTGGTAAGAAGTCTGACACCCAGCCCAGGTCCCTCGGCCCTTCCTGGAATCCGCTAGAGCAATTCTAAGTGCTTATATTAAGGAATTAAAGCCTCTGGGGATCCGTGGGGCAAAATGCGGGGAACCAGGAGGGCGTGGCGGGTAGTCACCCATGTACGCACAACCACCTCATGGTGGTAAGAAGTTTGACACCCGGCCCAGGTCCCTCGGCTCTTCCTGGAATCCGTTATAGCAATTCTAGGTGCTTATAATAAGGAATTAAGGCCTCTGGGGGTCCGTGGGGCAAAATGCGGGAAACCAGGAGGGCGTGGCGGGTACGCACCCATGTACGCACAACCACCTCATGGTGGTAAGAAGTTTGATACCCGGCCCAGGTCCCTCGGCCCTTCCTGGAATCCGCTAGAGCAATTCTAAGTGCTTATATTAAGGAATTAAAGCCTCTGGGGATCCGTGGGGCAAAATGCGGGGAAGCAAGAGGGCGTGGCGGGTAGGCACCCATGTACGCACAACCACCTCATGGTGGTAAGAAGTTTGACACCCGGCCCAGGTCCCTCGGCCCTTCCTGGAATTCGCTATAGCAATTCTAGGTGCTTATAATAAGGAATTAAGGCCTCTGGGGATCCGTGGGGCAAAATGCGGGGAACCAGGAGGGCGTGGCGGGTAGGCACCCATGTACGCACAACCATCTCATGGTGGTAAAAAGTTTGACACCCGGCCCAGGTCCCTCGGCATTTCCTGGAATCCGCTAGAGCAATTCTAGGTGCTTATATTAAGGAAACAAGGCCTCTGGGGATCCGTGGGGCAAATTGCGGGGAACCAGGAGGGCGTGGCGGGTAGGCACCCATGTACGCACAACCACCTCATGGTGGTAAGAAGTTTGACACCCGGCCCAGGCCCCTGGGCTCTTCCTGGAATCCGCTATAGCAATTCTAGGTGCTTGTAATAAGGAATTAAGGCCTCTGGGTGTCAGTGGGGCAAAATGCGGGGAACCAGGAGGGCATGGCGGGTAGGCACGCATGTACGCACAACCACCTCATGGTGGTAAGAAGTTTGACACCCGGCCCAGGTCCCTCGGCTATTCCTGGAATCCGCTATAGCAATTCTAGGTGCTTATAATCAGGAATTAAGGCTTTTGGGGATCCGGGGGGCAAAATGTGGGGAACGAGAAGGGCGTGGAGGGTATGCACCCATGTACGCACAACCACCTCATGGTGGTAAGAAGTTTGACACCCAGCCCAGGTCCCTCGGCTTTTCCTGGAATCCGTTATAGCAATTCTAGGTGCTTATAATAAGGAATTAAGGCGTCTGTGGGTCCGTGGGGCAAAATGCGGGGAACCAGGAGGGCGTGGCGGGTAGGCACCAATGTACGCACAACCACCTCATGGTGGTAAGGAGTTTGACACCCGGCCCAGGTCCCTCGGCCCTTCCTGGAATCCACTATAGCAATTCTAGGTGCTTATAATAAGGAATTAAAGCCTCTGGGGGTCCGTGGGGCAAAATGCGGGGAACCAGGAGGGCGTGGCGGGTAGGCACCCATGTACGCACAACCAACTCCTGGTGGTAAGAAGTTTGACACCCAGCCCAGGTCCCTCGGCATTTCCTGGAATCCGCTAAAGCAATTCTAGGTGCTTATAATAAGGAATTAAGGCCTCTGGGGGTCCGTGGGGCAAAATGCGGGGAACCACGAGGGCGTGGCGGGTAGGCACCCATGTACGCACAACCACCTCATGGTGGTAAGAAGTCTAACACCCAGCCCAGGTCCCTCGGCCCTTCCTGGACTGCGCTAGAGCAATTCAAAGTGCTTATATTAAGGAATTAAAGCCTCTGGGGATCCGTGGGGCAAAATGCGGGGAACCAAGAGGGCGTGGCGGGTAGGCACCCATGTACGCACAACCACGTCATGGTGGTAAGAAGTTTGACACCCGGCCCAGGTCCCTCGGCCCTTCCTGGAATCCGCTATAGCAATTCTAGGTGCTTATAATAAGGAATTAAGGCCTCTGGGGGTCCGTGGGGCAAAATGCGGGGAACCAGGAGGGCGTGGCGGGTAGGCACCCATGTACGCACAACCACCTCATGGTGGTAAGAAGTTTGACACCCGGCCCTGGTCCCTCGGCCCTTCCTGGAATCCGCTAGAGCAATTCTAAATGCTTATATTAAGGAATTAAAGCCTTTGGGGATCCGTGGGGCAAAATGAGGGGAACCAGGAGGGTGTGGCGGGTAGTCACCCATGTACGCACAACCACCTCATGGTGGTAAGAAGTTTGACACCCGGCCCAGGTCCCTCGGCCCTTCCTGGAATTCGCTATAGCAATTCTAGGTGCTTATAATAAGGAATTAAGGCCTCTGGGGGTCCGTGGGGCAAAATGCGGGGAACCAGGAGGGCGTGGCGGGTAGGCACCCATGTACGCACAACCACCTCATGGTGGTAAGAAGTTTGACACCCGGCCCTGGTCCCTCGGCCCTTCCTGGAATCCGCTATAGCAATTCTAGGTGCTTATAATAAGGAATTAAGGCCTTTGGGGATCCGGGGGGCAAAATGTGGGGAACGAGAAGGGCGTGGCGGGTAAGCACCCATGTACGCACAACCACCTCATGGTGGTAAGAAGTTTGACACCCGGCCCAGGTCCCTCGGCTCTTCCTGGAATCCGTTATAGCAATTCTAGGTGCTTATAATAAGGAATTAAGGCCTCTGGGGGTCCGTGGGGCAAAATGCGGGGAACCAGGAGGGCGTGGCGGGTAGGCACCCATGTACGCACAACCACCTCATGGTGGTAAGAAGTTTGACACCCGGCTCAGGTCCCTCGGCATTTCCTGGAATCCGCTAGAGCAATTCTAGGTGCTTATATTAAGGAAACAAGGCCTCTGGGGATCCGTGGGGCAAAATGCGGGGAACCAGGAGGGCGTGGCGGGTAGGCACCCATGTACGCACAACCACCTCATGGTGGTAAGAAGTTTGACACCCGGCCCAGGCCCCTGGGCTCTTCCTGGAATCCGCTATAGCAATTCTAGGTGCTTGTAATAAGGAATTAAGGCCTCTGGGTGCCGTGGGGCAAAATGCGGGGAACCAGGAGGGCATGGCGGGTAGGCACGCATGTACGCACAACCACCTCATGGTGGTAAGAAGTTTGACACCCGGCCCAGGTCCCTCGGCTATTCCTGGAATCCGCTATAGCAATTCTAGGTGCTTATAATCAGGAATTAAGGCTTCTGGGGATCCGGGGGGCAAAATGTGGGGAACGAGAAGGGCGTGGAGGGTATGCACCCATGTACGCACAACCACCTCATGGTGGTAAGAAGTTTGACACCCAGCCCAGGTCCCTCGGCTTTTCCTGGAATCCGTTATAGCAATTCTAGGTGCTTATAATAAGGAATTAAGGCCTCTGGGGGTCCGTGGGGCAAAATGCGGGGAACCAGGAGGGCGTGGCGGGTAGGCACCAATGTACGCACAACCACCTCATGGTGGTAAGGAGTTTGACACCCGGCCCAGGTCCCTCGGCCCTTCCTGGAATCCACCATAGCAATTCTAGGTGCTTATAATAAGGAATTAAAGCCTCTGGGGGTCCGTGGGGCAAAATGCGGGGAACCAGGAGGGCGTGGCGGTTAGGCACCCATGTACGCACAACCAACTCATGGTGGTAAGAAGTTTGACACCCAGCCGAGGTCCCTCGGCATTTCCTGGAATCCGCTAAAGCAATTCTAGGTGCTTATATTAAGGAAATAAGGCTTCTCGGGATCCGTGGGGCAAATTGCGGGGAACCAGGAGGGCGTGGCAGGTAGGCACTCATGTACGCACAAGCACCTCATGGTGGTAAGAAGTTTGACACCCGGCCCAGGTCCCTCGGCTCTACCTGGAATCCGTTATAGCAATTCTAGGTGCTTATAATAAGGAATTAAGGCCTCTGGGGGTCCGTGGGGCAAAATGTGGGGAACGTGAAGGGCGTGGCGGGTAGGCACCCATGTACGCACAACCACCTCATGGTGGTAAGAAGTTTGACACCCGGCTCAGGTCCCTCGGCATTTCCTGGAATCCGCTAGAGCAATTCTAGGTGCTTATAATAAGGAAACAAGGCCTCTGGGGATCCGTGGGGCAAAATGCGGGGAACCAGGACGGCGTGGCGGGTAGGCACCCATGTACGCACAACCAACTCATGGTGGTAAGAAGTTTGACACCCAGCCCAGGTCCCTCGGCATTTCCTGGAATCCGCTAGAGCAATTCTAGGTGCTTATATTAAGGAAATAAGGCCTCTGGGGACCGTGGGGCAAATTGCGGGGAACCAGGAGGGCGTGGCGGGTAGGCACCCATGTACGCACAACCACCTCATGGTGGTAAGAAGTTTGACACCCAGCCCAGGTCCCTCGGCCCTTCCTGGAATCCGCTAGAGCAATTCTAAGTGCTTATATTAAGGAATTAAAGCCTCTGGGGATCCGTGGGGCAAAATGCGGGGAACCAGGAGGGCGTGGCGGGTAGTCACCCATGTACGCACAACCACCTCATGGTGGTAAGAAGTTTGACACCCGGCCCAGGTCCCTCGGCCCTTCCTGGAATTCGCTATAGTAATTCTAGGTGCTTATAATAAGGAATTAAGGCCTCTGGGGGTCCGTGGGGCAAAATGCGGGGAACCAGGAGGGCGTGGCGGGTACGCACCCATGTACGCACAACCACCTCATGGTGGTAAGAAGTTTGACACCCGGCCCAGGTCCCTCGGCCCTTCCTGGAATCCGCTATAGCAATTCTAGGTGCTTATAATAAGGAATTAAGGCCTCTGGGGATCCGGGGGGCAAAATGTGGGGAACGAGAAGGGCGTGGCGGGTAGGCACCCATGTACGCACAACCACCTCATGGTGGTAAGAAGTTTGACACCCGGCCCAGGTCCCTCAGCTCTTCCTGGAATCCGTTATAGCAATTCTAGGTGCTTATAATAAGGAATTAAGGCCTCTGGGGGTCCTTGGGGCAAAATGCGGGGAACCAGGAGGGCGTGGCGGGTAGGCACCCATGTACGCACAACCACCTCATGGTGGTAAGAAGTTTGACACCCGGCTCAGGTCCCTCGGCATTTCCTGGAATCCGCTAGAGCAATTCTAGGTGCTTATATTAAGGAAACAAGGCCTCTGGGGATCCGTGGGGCAAAATGCGGGGAACCAGGAGGGCGTGGCGGGTAGGCACCCATGTACGCACAACCAACTCATGGTGGTAAGAAGTTTGACACCCGGCCCAGGTCCCTCGGCCTTTCCTGGGATCGGTTATAGCAATTCTATGTGCTTATATTAAGGAAATAAGGCCTCTGGGGACCTTGGGGCAAATTGCGGAGAACCAGGAGGGCGTGGCGGGTAGGCACCCATGTACGCACAACCACCTCATGGTGGTAAGAAGTCTGACACCCGGCCCAGGTCCTTCGGCCCTTCCTGGAATTCGCTATAGCAATTCTAGGTGCTTATAATAAGGAATTAAGGCCTCTGGGGGTCCGTGGGGCAAAATGCGGGGAACCAGGAGGGCGTGGCGGGTAGGCACCCATGTACGCACAACCACCTCATGGTGGTAAGAAGTTTGACACCCGGCCCAGGTCCCTTGGCCCTTCCTGGAATCCGCTATAGCAATTCTAGGTGCTTATAATAAGGAATTAAGGCCTCTGGGGATCCGGGGGGCAAAATGTGGGGAACGAGAAGGGCGTGGCGGGTAGGCACCCATGTACGCACAACCACCTCATGGTGGTAAGAAGTTTGACACCCGGCCCAGGTCCCTCGGCTCTTCCTGGAATCCGTTATAGCAATTCTAGGTGCTTATAATAAGGAATTAAGGCCTCTGGGGGTCCGTGGGGCAAAATGCGGGAAACCAGGAGCGCGTGGCGGGTAGGCACCCATGTACGCACAACCACCTCATGGTGGTAAGAAGTTTGACACCCGGCCCAGGTCCCTCGGCCCTTCCTGGAATCCGCTAGAGCAATTCTAAGTGCTTATATTAAGGAATTAAAGCCTCTGGGGATCCGTGGGGCAAAATGCGGGGAAGCAAGAGGGCGTGGTGGGTAGGCACCCATGTACGCACAACCACCTCATGGTGGTAAGAAGTTTGACACCCGGCCCAGGTCCCTCGGCCCTTCCTGGAATTCGCTATAGCAATTCTAGGTGCTTATAATAAGGAATTAAGGCCTCTGGGGATCCGTGGGGCAAAATGCGGGGAACCAGGAGGGCGTGGCGGGTAGGCACCCATGTACGCACAACCATCTCATGGTGGTAAAAAGTTTGACACCCGGCCCAGGTCCCTCGGCATTTCCTGGAATCCGCTAGAGCAATTCTAGGTGCTTATATTAAGGAAACAAGGCCTCTGGGGATCCGTGGGGCAAATTGCGGGGAACCAGGAGGGCGTGGCGGGTAGGCACCCATGTATGCACAACCACCTCATGGTGGTAAGAAGTCTGACACCCAGCCCAGGTCCCACAGCCCTTCCTGGAATCCGTTATAGCAATTCTAATTGCTTATAATAAGGAATTAAGGCCTCTGGGTGTCCGGGGGGCAAAATGTGGGGAACGAGAAGGGCGTGGCGGGTAGGCACCCATGTACGCACAACCACCTCATGGTGGTAAGAAGTTTGACACCCGGCCCAGGTCCCTCGGCCCTTCCTGGAATCCACTATAGCAATTCTAGGTGCTTATAATAAGGAATTAAAGCCTCTGGGGGTCCGTGGGGCAAAATGCGGGGAACCAGGAGGGCGTGGCGGGTAGGCACCCATGTACGCACAACCAACTCATGGTGGTAAGAAGTTTGACACCCAGCCCAGGTCCCTCGGCATTTCCTGGAATCCGCTAAAGCAATTCTAGGTGCTTATTTTAAGGAATTAAGGCCTCTGGGGGTCCGTGGGGCAAAATGTGGGGAACGAGAAAAGCGTGGCGGGTAGGCACCCATGTACGCACAACCACCTCATGGTGGTAAGAAGTTTGACACCCGGCTCAGGTCCCTCGGCTCTTCCTGGAATCCGCTATAGCAATTCAAGGTGCTTATAATATGGAATTAAGGCCTCTGGGGATCCGTGGGGCAAATTGCGGGGAACCAGGAGGGCGTGGCGGGTAGGCACCCATGTATGCACAACTACCTCATGGTGGTAAGAAGTCTGACACCCAGCCCAGGTCCCTCAGCCCTTCCTGGAATCCGTTATAGCAATTCTAGGTGCTTATAATAAGGAATTAAGGCCTCTGGGGGTCCGTGGGGCAAAATGCGGGGAACCAGGAGGGCGTGGCGGGTAGGCACCCATGTACGCACAACCACCTCATGGTGGTAAGAAGTTTGACACCCGGCCCAGGTCCCTCGGCCCTTCCTGGAATCCGCTATAGCAATTCTAGGTGCTTATAATAAGGAATTAAGGCCTCTGGGTGTCCGTGGGGCAAAATGTGGGGAACGAGAAGGGCGTGGCGGGTAGGCCCCATGTACGCACAACCACCTCATGGTGGTAAGAAGTTTGACACCCGGCTCAGGTCCCTCGGCATTTCCTGGAATCCGCTAGAGCAATTCTAGGTGCTTATATTAAGGAAACAAGGCCTCTGGGGATCCGTGGGGCAAAATGCGGGGAACCAGGAGGGCGTGGCGGGTAGGCACCCATGTACGCACAACCACCTCATGGTGGTAAGAAGTCTGACACCCAGCCCAGGTCCCTCGGCCCTTCCTGGAATCCGCTAGAGCAATTCTAAGTGCTTATATTAAGGAATTAAAACCTCTGGGGATCCGTGGGGCAAAATGCGGGGAACCAAGAGGGCGTGGCGGGTAGACACCCATGTACGCACAACCACCTCATGGTGGTAAGAAGTTTGACACCCGGCCCAGGTCCCTCGGCTCTTCCTGGAATTCGCTATAGCAATTCTAGGTGCTTATAATAAGGAATTAAGGCCTCTGGGGGTCCGTGGGGCAAAATGCGGGGAACCAGGAGGGCGTGGCGGGTAGGCACCCATGTACGCACAACCGCCTCATGGTGGTAAGAAGTTTGACACCCGGCCCAGGTCCCTCGGCCCTTCCTGGAATCCGCTATAGCAATTCTAGGTGCTTATAATAAGGAATTAAGGCCTTTGGGTGTCCGTGGGGCAAAATGTGGGGAACAAGAAGGGCGTGGCGGGTAGGCACCCATGCACGCACAACCACCTCATGGTGGTAAGAAGTTTGACACCCGGCCCAGGTCCCTCGGCTCTTCCTGGAATCCGTTATAGCAATTCTAGGTGCTTATAATAAGGAATTAAGGCCTCTGGTGGTCCGTGGGGCAAAATGCGGGGAACCAGGAGGGCGTGGCGGGTAGGCACCCATGTACGCACAACCACCTCATGGTGGTAAGAAGTTTGACACCCGGCTCAGGTCCCTCGGCATTTCCTGGAATCCGCTAGAGCAATTCTAGGTGCTTATATTAAGGAAACAAGGCCTCTGGGGATCCGTGGGGCAAATTGCGGGGAACCAGGAGGGCGTTGCGGGTAGGCACCCATGTATGCACAACCACCTCATGGTGGTAAGAAGTCTGACACCCAGCCCAGGTCCCTCAGCCCTTCCTGGAATCCGCTATAGCAATTCTAGGTGCTTATAATAAGGAATTAAGGCCTCTGGGGATCCGGGGGGCAAAATGTGGGGAACGAGAAGGGCGTGGCGGGTAGGCACCCATGTACGCACAACCACCTCATGGTGGTAAGAAGTTTGCCACCCGGCCCAGGTCCCTCGGCCCTTCCTGGAATTCGCTATAGCAATTCTAGGTGCTTATAATAAGGAATTAAGGCCTCTGGGGGTCCGTGGGGCAAAATGCGGGGAACCAGGAGGGCGTGGCGGGTAGGCACCCATGTACGCACAACCACCTCATGGTGGTAAGAAGTCTGACACCCAGCCCAGGTCCCTCGGCCCTTCCTGGAATCCGCTAGAGCAATTCTAAGTGCTTATATTAAGGAATTAAAGACTCTGGGGATCCGTGGGGCAAAATGCGGGGAACAAGGAGGGCGTGGCGGGTAGGCACCCATGTACGCACAACCATCTCATGGTGGTAAAAAGTTTGACACCCGGCCCAGCTCCTTCGGCCCTTCCTGGAATTCGCTATAGCAATTCTAGGTGCTTATAATAAGGAATTAAGGCCTCTGGGGGTCCGTGGGGCAAAATGCGATGAACCAGGAGGGCGTGGCGGGTAGGCACCCATGTACGCACAACCACCTCATGGTGGTAAGAAGTCTAACACCCAGCCCAGGTCCCTCGGCATTTCCTGGACTCCGCTAGAGCAATTCAAAGTGCTTATATTAAGGAATTAAAGCCTCTGGGGATCCGTGGGGCAAAATGCGGGGAACCAAGAGGGCGTGGCGGGTAGGCACCCATGTACGCACAACCACGTCATGGTGGTAAGAAGTTTGATACCCGGCCCAGGTCCCTCGGCCCTTCCTGGAATCCGCTATAGCAATTCTAGGTGCTTATAATAAGGAATTAAGGCCTCTGGGGGTCCGTGGGGCAAAATGCGGGGAACCAGGAGGGCGTGGCGGGTAGGCACCCATGTACGCACAACCACCTCATGGTGGTAAGAAGTTTGACACCCGGCCCTGGTCCCTCAGCCCTTCCTGGAATCCGCTAGAGCAATTCTAAGTGCTTATATTAAGGAATTAAAGCCTTTGGGGATCCGTGGGGCAAAATGAGGGGAACCAGAAGGGCGTGGCGGGTAGTCACCCATGTACGCACAACCACCTCATGGTAGTAAGAAGTTTGACACCCGGCCCAGGTCCCTCGGCCCTTCCTGGAATTCGCTATAGCAATTCTAGGTGCTTATAATAAGGAATTAAGGCCTCTGGGGGTCCGTGGGGCAAAATGCGGGGAACCAGGAGGGCGTGGCGGGTAGGCACCCATGTACGCACAACCACCTCATGGTGGTAAGAAGTTTGACACCCGGCCCTGGTCCCTCGGCCCTTCCTGGAATCCGCTATAGCAATTCTAGGTGCTTATAATAAGGAATTAAGGCCTCTGGGGATCCGGGGGGCAAAATGTGGGGAACGAGAAGGGCGTGGCGGGTAGGCACCCATGTACGCACAACCACCTCATGGTGGTAAGAAGTTTGACACCCGGCCCAGGTCCCTCGGCTCTTCCTGGAATCCGTTATAGCAATTCTAGGTGCTTATAATAAGGAATTAAGGCCTCTGGGGGTCCGTGGGGCAAAATGCGGGGAACCAGGAGGGCGTGGCGGGTAGGCACCCATGTACGCACAACCACCTCATGGTGGTAAGAAGTTTGACACCCGGCTCAGGTCCCTCGGCATTTCCTGGAATCCGCTAGAGCAATTCTAGGTGCTTATATTAAGGAAACAAGGCCTCTGGGGATCCGTGGGGCAAAATGCGGGGAACCAGGAGGGCGTGGCGGGTAGGCACCCATGTACGCACAACCACCTCATGGTGGTAAGAAGTTTGACACCCGGCCCAGGCCCCTGGGCTCTTCCTGGAATCCGCTATAGCAATTCTAGGTGCTTGTAATAAGGAATTAAGGCCTCTGGGTGTCCGTGGGGCAAAATGCGGGGAACCAGGAGGGCATGGCGGGTAGGCACGCATGTACGCACAACCACCTCATGGTCGTAAGAAGTTTGACACCCGGCCCAGGTCCCTCGGCTATTCCTGGAATCCGCTATAGCAATTCTAGGTGCTTATAATCAGGAATTAAGGCTTCTGGGGATCCGGGGGGCAAAATGTGGGGAACGAGAAGGGCGTGGAGGGTATGCACCCATGTACGCACAACCACCTCATGGTGGTAAGAAGTTTGACACCCAGCCCAGGTCCCTCGGCTTTTCCTGGAATCCGTTATAGCAATTCTAGGTGCTTATAATAAGGAATTAAGGCCTCTGGGGGTCCGTGGGGCAAAATGCGGGGAACCAGGAGGGCGTGGCGGGTAGGCACCAATGTACGCACAACCACCTTATGGTGGTAAGGAGTTTGACACACGGCCCAGGTCCCTCGGCCCTTCCTGGAATCCACTATAGCAATTCTAGGTGCTTATAATAAGGAATTAAAGCCTCTGGGGGTCCGTGGGGCAAAATGCGGGGAACCAGGAGGGCGTGGCGGGTAGGCACCCATGTACGCACAACCAACTCATGGTGGTAAGAAGTTTGACACCCAGCCCAGGTCCCTCGGCATTTCCTGGAAGCCGCTAAAGCAATTCTAGGTGCTTATATTAAGGAAATAAGGCCTCTCGGGATCCGTGGGGCAAATTGCGGGGAACCAGGAGGGCGTGGCAGGTAGGCACTCATGTACGCACAAGCACCTCATGGTGGTAAGAAGTTTGACACCCGGCCCAGGTCCCTCGGCTCTACCTGGAATCCGTTATAGCAATTCTAGGTGCTTATAATAAGGAATTAAGGCCTCTGGGGGTCCGTGGGGCAAAATGTGGGGAACGAGAAGGGCGTGGCGGGTAGGCACCCATGTACGCACAACCACTTCATGGTGGTAAGAAGTTTGACACCCGGCTCAGGTCCCTCGGCATTTCCTGGAATCCGCTAGAGCAATTCTAGGTGCTTATAATAAGGAAACAAGGCCTCTGGGGATCCGTGGAGCAAAATGCGGGGAACCAGGACGGCGTGGCGGGTAGGCACCCATGTACGCACAACCAACTCATGGTGGTAAGAAGTTTGACACCCAGCCCAGGTCCCTCGGCATTTCCTGGAATCCGCTAGAGCAATTCTAGGTGCTTATATTAAGGAAATAAGGCCTCTGGGGACCGTGGGGCAAATTGCGGGGAACCAGGAGGGCGTGGCGGGTAGGCACCCATGTACGCACAACCACCTCATGGTGGTAAGAAGTCTGACACCCAGCCCAGGTCCCTCGGCCCTTCCTGGAATCCGCTAGAGCAATTCTATGTGCTTATATTAAGGAATTAAAGCCTCTGGGGATCCGTGGGGCAAAATGCGGGGAACCAGGAGGGCGTGGCGGGTAGTAACCCATGTACGCACAACCACCTCATGGTGGTAAGAAGTTTGACACCCGGCCCAGGTCCTTCGGCCCTTCCTGGAATTCGCTATAGCAATTCTAGGTGCTTATAATAAGGAATTAAGGCCTCTGGGGGTCCGTGGGGCAAAATGCGGGGAACCAGGAGGGCGTGGCGGGTAGGCACCCATGTACGCACAACCACCTCATGGTGGTAAGAAGTTTGACACCCGGCCCAGGTCCCTCGGCCCTTCCTGGAATCCGCTAGAGCAATTCTAAGTGCTTATATTAAGGAATTAAAGCCTCTGGGGATCCGTGGGGCAAAATGCGGGGAAACAAGAGGGCGTGGCGGGTAGGCACCCATGTACGCACAACCACCTCATGGTGGTAAGAAGTTTGACACCCGGCCCAGGTCCCTCGGGCCTTCCTGGAATCCGCTATAGCAATTCTAGGTGCTTATAATATGGAATTAAGGCCTCTGGGGATCCGTGGGGCAAAATGCGGGGAACCAGGAGGGCGTGGCGGGTAGGCACCCATGTACGCACAACCACCTCATGGTGGTAAGAAGTTTGACACCAGGCTCAGGTCCCTCGGCATTTCCTGGAATCCGCTAGAGCAATTCTAGGTGCTTATATTAAGGAAACAAGGCCTCTGGGGATCCGTGGGGCAAATTGCGGGGAACCAGGAGGGCGTGGCGGGTAGGCACCCATGTACGCACAACCAACTCATGGTGGTAAGAAGTTTTACACCCAGCCCAGGTCCCTCGGCTTTTCCTGGAATCCGTTATAGCAATTCTAGGTGCTTATAATAAGGAATTAAGGCCTCTGGGGGTCCGTGGGGCAAAATGCGGGGAACCAGGAGGGCGTGGCGGGTAGGCACCAATGTACGCACAACCACCTCATGGTGGTAAGAAGTTTGACACCCGGCCCAGGTCCCTCGGTATTTCCTGGAATCCGCTAGAGCAATTCTAAGTGCTTATATTAAGGAATTAAAGCCTCTGGGGATCCGTGGGGCAAAATGCGGGGAAGCAGGAGGGCGTGGCGGGTAGGCACCCATGTACGCACAACCACCTAATGGTGGTAAGAAGTTTGACACCCGGCCCAGGTCCCTCGGCCCTTCCTGGAATTCGCTATAGCAATTCTAGGTGCTTATAATAAGGAATTAAGGCCTCTGGGGGTCCGTGGGGCAAAATGCGGGGAACCAGGAGGGCGTGGCGGGTAGGCACCCATGTATGCACAACCACCTCATGGTGGTAAGAAGTCTGACACCCGGCCCAGGTCCCTCAGCCCTTCCTGGAATCCGCTATAGCAATTCTAGGTGCTTATAATAAGGAATTAAGGCCTCTGGGGATCCGGGGGGCAAAATGTGGGGAACGAGAAGGGCGTGGCGGGTAGGCACCCATGTACGCACAACCACCTCATGGTGGTAAGAAGTTTGACACCCGGCCCAGGTCCCTCGGCCCTTCCTGGAATCCGCTATAGCAATTCTAGGTGCTTATAATAAGGAATTAAAGCCTCTGGGGGTCCGTGGGGCAAAATGCGGGGAACCAGGAGGGCGTGGCGGGTAGGCACCCATGTACGCACAACCACCTCATGGTGGTAAGAAGTTTGACACCCGGCTCAGGTCCCTCGGCATTTCCTGGAATCCGCTAGAGCAATTCTAGGTGCTTATAATAAGGAAACAAGGCCTCTGGGGATCCGTGGGGCAAAATGCGGGGAACCAGGACGGCGTGGCGGGTAGGCACCCATGTACGCACAACCAACTCATGGTGGTAAGAAGTTTGACACCCAGCCCAGGTCCCTCGGCCCTTCCTGGACTCCGCTAGAGCAATTCAAAGTGCTTATATTAAGGAATTAAAGCCTCTGGGGATCCGCGGGGCAAAATGCGGGGAACCAAGAGGGCGTGGCGGGTAGGCACCCATGTACGCACAACCACGTCATGGTGGTAAGAAGTTTGACACCCGGCCCAGGTCCCTCGGCCCTTCCTGGAATCCGCTATAGCAATTCTAGGTGCTTATAATAAGGAATTAAGGCCTCTGGGGGTCCGTGGGGCAAAATGCGGGGAACCAGGAGGGCGTGGCGGGTAGGCACCCATGTACGCACAACCACCTCATGGTGGTAAGAAGTTTGACACCCGGCCCTGGTCCCTCGGCCCTTCCTGGAATCCGCTAGAGCAATTCTAAGTGCTTATATTAAGGAATTAAAGCCTTTGGGGATCCCTGGGGCAAAATGAGGGGAACCAGGAGGGCGTGGCGGGTAGTCACCCATGTACGCACAACCACCTCATGGTGGTAAGAAGTTTGACACCCGGCCCAGGTCCCTCGGCCCTTCCTGGAATTCGCTATAGCAATTCTAGGTGCTTATAATAAGGAATTAAGGCCTCTGGGGGTCCGTGGGGCAAAATGCGGGGAACCAGGAGGGCGTGGCGGGTAGGCACCCATGTACGCACAACCACCTCATGGTGGTAAGAAGTTTGACACCCGGCCCTGGTCCCTCGGCCCTTCCTGGAATCCGCTATAGCAATTCTAGGTGCTTATAATAAGGAATTAAGGCCTCTGGGGATCCGGGGGGCAAAATGTGGGGAACGAGAAGGGCGTGGCGGGTAGGCACCCATGTACGCACAACCACCTCATGGTGGTAAGAAGTTTGACACCCGGCCCAGGTCCCTCGGCCTTTCCTGGAATCGGTTATAGCAATTCTATGTGCTTATATTAAGGAAATAAGGCCTCTGGGGACCGTGGGGCAAATTGCGGAGAACCAGGAGGGCGTGACGGGTAGGCACCCATGTACGCACAACCACCTCATGGTGGTAAGAAGTCTGACACCCAGCCCAGGTCCCTCGGCCCTTCCTGGAATCCGCTAGAGCAATTCTAAGTGCTTATATTAAGGAATTAAAGCCTCTGGGGATCCGTGGGGCAAAATGCGGGGAACCAAGAGGGCGTGGCGGGTAGGCACCCATGTACGCACAACCACCTCATGGTGGTAAGAAGTTTGACACCCGGCCCAGGTCCCTCGGGCCTTCCTGGAATCCGCTATAGCAATTCTAGGTGCTTATAATATGGAATTAAGGCCTCTGGGGATCCGTGGGGCAAAATGCGGGGAACCAGGAGGGCGTGGCGGGTAGGCACCCATGTACGCACAACCACCTCATGGTGGTAAGAAGTTTGACACCCGGCTCAGGTCCCTCGGCATTTCCTGGAATCCGCTAGAGCAATTCTAGGTGCTTATATTAAGGAAACAAGGCCTCTGGGGATCCGTGGGGCAAATTGCGGGGAACCAGGAGGGCGTGGCGGGTAGGCACCCATGTATGCACAACCACCTCATGGTGGTAAGAAGTTTGACACCCGGCCCAGGTCCCTCGGCCCTTCCTGGAATTCGCTATAGCAATTCTAGGTGCTTATAATAAGGAATTAAGGCCTCTGGGGGTCCGTGGGGCAAAATGCGGGGAACCAGGAGGGCGTGGCGGGTAGGCACCCATGTACGCACAACCACCTCATGGTGGTAAGAAGTTTGACACCCGGCCCTGGTCCCTCGGCCCTTCCTGGAATCCGCTATAGCAATTCTAGGTGCTTATAATAAGGAATTAAGGCCTCTGGGGATCCGGGGGGCAAAATGTGGGGAACGAGAAGGGCGTGGCGGGTAGGCACCCATGTACGCACAACCACCTCATGGTGGTAAGAAGTTTGACACCCGGCCCAGGTCCCTCGGCTCTTCCTGGAATCCGTTATAGCAATTCTAGGTGCTTATAATAAGGAATTAAGGCCTCTGGGGGTCCGTGGGGCAAAATGCGGGGAACCAGGAGGGCGTGGCGGGTAGGCACCCATGTACGCACAACCACCTCATGGTGGTAAGAAGTTTGACAACCGGCTCAGGTCCCTCGGCATTTCCTGGAATCCGCTAGAGCAATTCAAGGTGCTTATATTAAGGAAACAAGGCCTCTGGGGATCCGTGGGGCAAAATGCGGGGAACCAGGAGGGCGTGGCGGGTAGGCACCCATGTACGCACAACCACCTCATGGTGGTAAGAAGTTTGACACCCGGCCCAGGCCCCTGGGCTCTTCCTGGAATCCGCTATAGCAATTCTAGGTGCTTGTAATAAGGAATTAAGGCCTCTGGGTGTCCGTGGGGCAAAATGCGGGGAACCAGGAGGGCATGGCGGGTAGGCACGCATGTACGCACAACCACCTCATGGTGGTAAGAAGTTTGACACCCGGCCCAGGTCCCTCGGCTATTCCTGGAATCCGCTATAGCAATTCTAGGTGCTTATAATCAGGAATTAAGGATTCTGGGGATCCGGGGGGCAAAATGTGGGGAACGAGAAGGGCGTGGAGGGTATGCACCCATGTACGCACAACCAACTCATGGTGGTAAGAAGTTTGACACCCAGCCCAGGTCCCTCGGCTTTTCCTGGAATCCGTTATAGCAATTCTAGGTGCTTATAATAAGGAATTAAGGCCTCTGGGGGTCCGTGGGGCAAAATGCGGGGAACCAGGAGGACGTGGCGGGTAGGCACCAATGTACGCACAACCACCTCATGGTGGTAAGAAGTTTGACACCCGGCCCAGGTCCCTCGGTATTTCCTGGAATCCGCTAGAGCAATTCTAAGTGCTTATATTAAGGAATTAAAGCCTCTGGGGATCCGTGGGGCAAAATGCGGGAAAGCAGGAGGGCGTGGCGGGTAGGCACCCATGTACGCACAACCACCTCATGGTGGTAAGAAGTTTGACACCCGGCCCAGGTCCCTCGGCCCTTCCTGGAATTCGCTATAGCAATTCTAGGTGCTTATAATAAGGAATTAAGGCCTCTGGGGGTCCGTGGGGCAAAATGCGGGGAACCAGGAGGGCGTGGCGGGTAGGCACCCATGTATGCACAACCACCTCATGGTGGTAAGAAGCTGACACCCGGCCCAGGTCCCTCAGCCCTTCCTGGAATCCGCTATAGCAATTCTAGGTGCTTATAATAAGGAATTAAGGCCTCTGGGGATCCGGGGGGCAAAATGTGGGGAACGAGAAGGGCGTGGCGGGTAGGCACCCATGTACGCACAACCACCTCATGGTGGTAAGAAGTTTGACACCCGGCCCAGGTCCCTCGGCCCTTCCTGGAATCCGCTATAGCAATTCTAGGTGCTTATAATAAGGAATTAAAGCCTCTGGGGGTCCGTGGGGCAAAATGCGGGGAACCAGGAGGGCGTGGCGGGTAGGCACCCATGTACGCACAACCACCTCATGGTGGTAAGAAGTTTGACACCCGGCTCAGGTCCCTCGGCATTTCCTGGAATCCGCTAGAGCAATTCTAGGTGCTTATAATAAGGAAACAAGGCCTCTGGGGACCGTGGGGCAAATTGCGGGGAACCAGGAGGGCGTGGCGGGTAGGCACCCATGTACGCACAACCACCTCATGGTGGTAAGAAGTCTAACACCCAGCCCAGGTCCCTCGGCCCTTCCTGGACTCCGCTAGAGCAATTCAAAGTGCTTATATTAAGGAATTAAAGCCTCTGGGGATCCGTGGGGCAAAATGCGGGGAACCAAGAGGGCGTGGCGGGTAGGCACCCATGTACGCACAACCACGTCATGGTGGTAAGAAGTTTGACACCCGGCCCAGGTCCCTCGGCCCTTCCTGGAATCCGCTATAGCAATTCTAGGTGCTTATAAGAAGGAATTAAGGCCTCTGGGGGTCCGTGGGGCAAAATGCGGGGAACCAGGAGGGCGTGGCGGGTAGGCACCCATGTACGCACAACCACCTCATGGTGGTAAGAAGTTTGACACCCGGCCCTGGTCCCTCGGCCCTTCCTGGAATCCGCTAGAGCAATTCTAAGTGCTTATATTAAGGAATTAAAGCCTTTGGGGATCCGTGGGGCAAAATGAGGGGAACCAGGAGGGCGTGGCGGGTAGTCACCCATGTACGCACAACCACCTCATGGTGGTAAGAAGTTTGACACCCGGCCCAGGTCCCTCGGCCCTTCCTGGAATTCGCTATAGCAATTCTAGGTGCTTATAATAAGGAATTAAGGCCTCTGGGGGTCCGTGGGGCAAAATGCGGGGAACCAGGAGGGCGTGGCGGGTAGGCACCCATGTACGCACAACCACCTCATGGTGGTAAGAAGTTTGACACCCGGCCCTGGTCCCTCGGCCCTTCCTGGAATCCGCTATAGCAATTCTAGGTGCTTATAATAAGGAATTAAGGCCTCTGGGGATCCGGGGGGCAAAATGTGGGGAACGAGAAGGGCGTGGCGGGTAGGCACCCATGTACGCACAACCACCTCATGGTGGTAAGAAGTTTGACACCCGGCCCAGGTCCCTCGGCTCTTCCTGGAATCCGTTATAGCAATTCTAGGTGCTTATAATAAGGAATTAAGGCCTCTGGGGGTCCGTGGGGCAAAATGCGGGGAACCAGGAGGGCGTGGCGGGTAGGCACCCATGTACGCACAACCACCTCATGGTGGTAAGAAGTTTGTCACCCGGCTCAGGTCCCTCGGCATTTCCTGGAATCCGCTAGAGCAATTCTAGGTGCTTATATTAAGGAAACAAGGCCTCTGGGGATCCGTGGGGCAAAATGCGGGGAACCAGGAGGGCGTGGCGGGTAGGCACCCATGTACGCACAACCACCTCATGGTGGTAAGAAGTTTGACACCCGGCCCAGGCCCCTGGGCTCTTCCTGGAATCCGCTATAGCAATTCTAGGTGCTTGTAATAAGGAATTAAGGCCTCTGGGTGTCCGTGGGGCAAAATGCGGGGAACCAGGAGGGCATGGTGGGTAGGCACGCATGTACGCACAACCACCTCATGGTGGTAAGAAGTTTGACACCAGGCCCAGGTCCCTCGGCTATTCCTGGAATCCGCTATAGCAATTCTAGGTGCTTATAATCAGGAATTAAGGCTTCTGGGGATCCGGGGGGCAAAATGTGGGGAACGAGAAGGGCGTGGAGGGTATGCACCCATGTACGCACAACCACCTAATGGTGGTAAGAAGTTTGACACCCAGCCCAGGTCCCTCGGCTTTTCCTGGAATCCGTAATAGCAATTCTAGGTGCTTATAATAAGGAATTAAGGCCTCTGGGGGTCCGTGGGGCAAAATGCGGGGAACCAGGAGGGCGTGGCGGGTAGGCACCAATGTACGCACAATCACCTCATGGTGGTAAGGAGTTTGACACCCGGCCCAGGTCCCTCGGCCCTTCCTGGAATCCACTATAGCAATTCTAGGTGCTTATAATAAGGAATTAAAGCCTCTGGGGGTCCGTGGGGCAAAATGCGGGGAACCAGGAGGGCGTGGCGGGTAGGCACCCATGTACGCACAACCAACTCATGGTGGTAAGAAGTTTGACACCCAGCCCAGGTCCCTCGGCTTTTCCTGGAATCCGTTATAGCAATTCTAGGTGCTTATAATAAGGAATTAAGGCCTCTGGGGGTCCGTGGGGCAAAATGCGGGCAACCAGGAGGGCGTGGCGGGTAGGCACCAATGTACGCACAACCACCTCATGGTGGTAAGGAGTTTGACACCCGGCCCAGGTCCCTCGGCCCTTCCTGGAATCCACTATAGCAATTCTAGGTGCTTATAATAAGGAATTAAAGCCTCTGGGGGTCCGTGGGGCAAAATGCGGGGAACCAGGAGGGCGTGGCGGGTAGGCACCCATGTACGCACAACCACCTCATGGTGGTAAGAAGTTTGACACCCGGCTCAGGTCCCTCGGCATTTCCTGGAATCCGCTAGAGCAATTCTAGGTGCTTATAATAAGGAAACAAGGCCTCTGCGGATCCGTGGGGCAAAATGCGGGGAACCAGGACGGCGTGGCGGGTAGGCACCCATGTACGCACAACCAACTCATGGTGGTGAGAAGTTTGACACCCAGCCCAGGTCCCTCGGCATTTCCTGGAATCCGCTAGAGCAATTCTAGGTGCTTATATTAAGGAAATAAGGCCTCTGGGGACCGTGGGGCAAATTGCGGGGAACCAGGAGGGCGTGGCGGGTAGGCACCCATGTACGCACAACCACCTCATGGTGGTAAGAAGTCTAACAACCAGCCTAGGTCCCTCGGCCCTTCCTGGACTCCGCTAGAGCAATTCAAAGTGCTTATATTAAGGAATTAAAGCCTCTGGGGATCCGTGGGGCAAAATGCGGGGAACCAAGAGGGCGTGGCGGGTAGGCACCCATGTACGCACAACCACGTCATGGTGGTAAGAAGTTTGACACCCGGCCCAGGTCCCTACGCCCTTCCTGGAATCCGCTATAGCAATTCTAGGTGCTTATAATAAGGAATTAAGGCCTCTGGGGGTCCGTGGGGCAAAATGCGGGGAACCAGGGGGGCGTGGCGGGTAGGCACCCATGTACGCACAACCACCTCATGGTGGTAAGAAGTTTGACACCCGGCCCTGGTCCCTCGGCCCTTCCTGGAATCCGCTAGAGCAATTCTAAGTGCTTATATTAAGGAATTAAAGCCTTTGGGGATCCGTGGGGCAAAATGAGGGGAACCAGGAGGGCGTGGCGGGTAGTCACCCATGTACGCACAACCACCTCATGGTGGTAAGAAGTTTGACACCCGGCCCAGGTCCCTCGGCCCTTCCTGGAATTCGCTATAGCAATTCTAGGTGCTTATAATAAGGAATTAAGGCCTCTGGGGGTCCGTGGGGCAAAATGCGGGGAACCAGGAGGGCGTGGCGGGTAGGCACCCATGTACGCACAACCACCTCATGGTGGTAAGAAGTTTGACACCCGGCCCTGGTCCCTCGGCCCTTCCTGGAATCCGCTATAGCAATTCTAGGTGCTTATAATAAGGAATTAAGGCCTCTGGGGATCCGGGGGGCAAAATGTGGGGAACGAGAAGGGCGTGGCGGGTAGGCACCCATGTACGCACAACCACCTCATGGTGGTAAGAAGTTTGACACCCGGCCCAGGTCCCTCGGCTCTTCCTGGAATCCGTTATAGCAATTCTAGGTGCTTATAATAAGGAATTAAGGCCTCTGGGGGTCCGTGGAGCAAAATGCGGGGAACCAGGAGGGCGTGGCGGGTAGGCACGCATGTACGCACAACCACCTCATGGTGGTAAGAAGTTTGACACCCGGCCCAGGTCCCTCGGCTATTCCTGGAATCCGCTATAGCAATTCTAGGTGCTTATAATCAGGAATTAAGGCTTCTGGGGATCCGGGGGGCAAAATGTGGGGAACGAGAAGGGCGTGGAGGGTATGCACCCATGTACGCACAACCACCTCATGGTGGTAAGAAGTTTGACACCCAGCCCAGGTCCCTCGGCTTTTCCTGGAATCCGTTATAGCAATTCTAGGTGCTTATAATAAGGAATTAAGGCCTCTGGGGGTCCGTGGGGCAAAATGCGGGGAACCAGGAGGGCGTGGCGGGTAGGCACCAATGTACGCACAACCACCACATGGTGGTAAGGAGTTTGACACCCGGCCCAGGTCCCTCGGCCCTTCCTGGAATCCACTATAGCAATTCTAGGTGCTTATAATAAGGAATTAAAGCCTCTGGGGGTCCGTGGGGCAAAATGCGGGGAACCAGGAGGGCGTGGCGGGTAGGCACCCATGTACGCACAACCAACTCATGGTGGTAAGAAGTTTGACACCCAGCCCAGGTCCCTCGGCATTTCCAGGAATCCGCTAAAGCAATTCTAGGTGCTTATATTAAGGAAATAAGGCCTCCCGGGATCCGTGGGGCAAATTGCGGGGAACCAGGAGGGCGTGGCAGGTAGGCACTCATGTACGCACAAGCACCTCATGGTGGTAAGAAGTTTGACACCCGGCCCAGGTCCCTCGGCTCAACCTGGAATCCGTTATAACAATTCTAGGTGCTTATAATAAGGAATTAAGGCCTCTGGGGGTCCGTGGGGCAAAATGTGGGGAACGAGAAGGGCGTGGCGGGTAGGCACCCATGTACGCACAACTACCTCATGGTGGTAAGAAGTTTGACACCCGGCTCAGGTCCCTCGGCATTTCCTGGAATCCTCTAGAGCAATTCTAGGTGCTTATAATAAGGAAACAAGGCCTCTGGGGATCCGTGGGGCAAAATGCGGGGAACCAGGACGGCGTGGCGGGTAGGCACCCATGTACGCACAACCAACTCATGGTGGTAAGAAGTTTGACACCCAGCCCAGGTCCCTCGGCATTTCCTGGAATCCGCTAGAGCAATTCTAGGTGCTTATATTAAGGAAATAAGGCCTCTGGGGACCGTGGGGCAAATTGCGGGGAACCAGGAGGGCGTGGCGGGTAGGCACCCATGTACGCACAACCACCTCATGGTGGTAAGAAGTCTGACACCCAGCCCAGGTCCCTCGGCCCTTCCTGGAATTCGCTATAGCAATTCTAGGTGCTTATAATAAGGAATTAAGGCCTCTGGGGGTCCGTGGGGCAAAATGCGGGGAACCAGGAGGGCGTGGCGTGTAGGCACCCATGTACGCACAACCACCTCATGGTGGTAAGAAGTCTGACACCCAGCCCAGGTCCCTCGGCCCTTCCTGGAATCCGCTAGAGCAATTCTAAGTGCTTATATTAAGGAATTAAAGCCTCTGGGGATCCGTGGGGCAAAATGCGGGGAACTAGGAGGGCGTGGCGGGTAGGCACCCATGTACGCACAACCATCTCATGGTGGTAAAAAGTTTGACACCCGGCCCAGGTCCCTCGGAATTTCCTGGAATCCGCTAGAGCAATTCTAGGTGCTTATATTAAGGAAACAAGGCCTCTGGGGATCCGTGGGGCAAATTGCGGGGAACCAGGAGGGCATGGCGGGTAGGCACCCATGTATGCACAACCACCTCATGGTGGTAAGAAGTCTGACACCCAGCCCAGGTCCCACAGCCCTTCCTGGAATCCGTTATAGCAATTCTAGGTGCTTATAATAAGGAATTAAGGCCTCTGGGTGTCCGGGGGGCAAAATGTGGGGAACGAGAAGGGCGTGGCGGGTAGGCACTTATGTACGCACAACCACCTCATGGTGGTAAGAAGTTTGACACCCGGCCCAGGTCCCTCGGCATTTCCTGGAATCCGCTAAAGCAATTCTAGGTGCTTATATTAAGGAATTAAGGCCTCTGGGGGTCCGTGGGGCAAAATGTGGGGAACGAGAAGGGCGTGGCGGGTAGGCACCCATGTACGCACAACCACCTCATGGTGGTAAGAAGTTTGACACCCGGCTCAGGTCCCTCGGCTCTTCCTGGAATCCGTTATAGCAATTCTAGGTGCTTATAATAAGGAAACAAGGCCTCTGGGGATCCGTGGGGCAAAATGCGGGGAACCAGGACGGCGTGGCGGGTAGGCACCCATGTACGCACAACCAACTCATGGTGGTAAGAAGTTTGACACCCAGCCCAGGTCCCTCGGCATTTCCTGGAATCCGCTAGAGCAATTCTAGGTGCTTATATTAAGGAAATAAGGCCTCTGGGGACCGTGGGGCAAATTGCGGGGAACCAGGAGGGCGTGGCGGGTAGGCACCCATGTACGCACAACCACCTCATGGTGGTAAGAAGTCTGACACCCAGCCCAGGTCCCTCGGCCCTTCCTGGAATCCGCTAGAGCAATTCTAAGTGCTTATATTAAGGAATTAAAGCCTCTGGGGATCCGTGGGGCAAAATGCGGGGAACCAGGAGGGCGTGGCGGGTATTCACCCATGTACGCACAACCACTTCATGGTGGTAAGAAGTTTGACACCCGGCCCAGGTCCCTCGGCCCTTCCTGGAATTCGCTATAGCAATTCTAGGTGCTTATAATAAGGAATTAAAGCCTCTGGGGGTCCGTGGGGCAAAATGCGGGGAACCAGGAGGGCGTGGCGGGTAGGCACCCATGTACGCACAACCAACTCATGGTGGTAAGAAGTTTGACACCCAGCCCAGGTCCCTCGGCTTTTCCTGGAATCCGTTATAGCAATTCTAGGTGCTTATAATAAGGAATTAAGGCCTCTGGGGGTCCGTGGGGCAAAATGCGGGCAACCAGGAGGGCGTGGCGGGTAGGCACCAATGTACGCACAACCACCTCATGGTGGTAAGGAGTTTGACACCCGGCCCAGGTCCCTCGGCCCTTCCTGGAATCCACTATAGCAATTCTAGGTGCTTATAATAAGGAATTAAAGCCTCTGGGGGTCCGTGGGGCAAAATGCGGGGAACCAGGAGGGCGTGGCGGGTAGGCACCCATGTACGCACAACCACCTCATGGTGGTAAGAAGTTTGACACCCGGCTCAGGTCCCTCGGCATTTCCTGGAATCCGCTAGAGCAATTCTAGGTGCTTATAATAAGGAAACAAGGCCTCTGCGGATCCGTGGGGCAAAATGCGGGGAACCAGGACGGCGTGGCGGGTAGGCACCCATGTACGCACAACCAACTCATGGTGGTGAGAAGTTTGACACCCAGCCCAGGTCCCTCGGCATTTCCTGGAATCCGCTAGAGCAATTCTAGGTGCTTATATTAAGGAAATAAGGCCTCTGGGGACCGTGGGGCAAATTGCGGGGAACCAGGAGGGCGTGGCGGGTAGGCACCCATGTACGCACAACCACCTCATGGTGGTAAGAAGTCTAACAACCAGCCTAGGTCCCTCGGCCCTTCCTGGACTCCGCTAGAGCAATTCAAAGTGCTTATATTAAGGAATTAAAGCCTCTGGGGATCCGTGGGGCAAAATGCGGGGAACCAAGAGGGCGTGGCGGGTAGGCACCCATGTACGCACAACCACGTCATGGTGGTAAGAAGTTTGACACCCGGCCCAGGTCCCTACGCCCTTCCTGGAATCCGCTATAGCAATTCTAGGTGCTTATAATAAGGAATTAAGGCCTCTGGGGGTCCGTGGGGCAAAATGCGGGGAACCAGGGGGGCGTGGCGGGTAGGCACCCATGTACGCACAACCACCTCATGGTGGTAAGAAGTTTGACACCCGGCCCTGGTCCCTCGGCCCTTCCTGGAATCCGCTAGAGCAATTCTAAGTGCTTATATTAAGGAATTAAAGCCTTTGGGGATCCGTGGGGCAAAATGAGGGGAACCAGGAGGGCGTGGCGGGTAGTCACCCATGTACGCACAACCACCTCATGGTGGTAAGAAGTTTGACACCCGGCCCAGGTCCCTCGGCCCTTCCTGGAATTCGCTATAGCAATTCTAGGTGCTTATAATAAGGAATTAAGGCCTCTGGGGGTCCGTGGGGCAAAATGCGGGGAACCAGGAGGGCGTGGCGGGTAGGCACCCATGTACGCACAACCACCTCATGGTGGTAAGAAGTTTGACACCCGGCCCTGGTCCCTCGGCCCTTCCTGGAATCCGCTATAGCAATTCTAGGTGCTTATAATAAGGAATTAAGGCCTCTGGGGATCCGGGGGGCAAAATGTGGGGAACGAGAAGGGCGTGGCGGGTAGGCACCCATGTACGCACAACCACCTCATGGTGGTAAGAAGTTTGACACCCGGCCCAGGTCCCTCGGCTCTTCCTGGAATCCGTTATAGCAATTCTAGGTGCTTATAATAAGGAATTAAGGCCTCTGGGGGTCCGTGGAGCAAAATGCGGGGAACCAGGAGGGCGTGGCGGGTAGGCACGCATGTACGCACAACCACCTCATGGTGGTAAGAAGTTTGACACCCGGCCCAGGTCCCTCGGCTATTCCTGGAATCCGCTATAGCAATTCTAGGTGCTTATAATCAGGAATTAAGGCTTCTGGGGATCCGGGGGGCAAAATGTGGGGAACGAGAAGGGCGTGGAGGGTATGCACCCATGTACGCACAACCACCTCATGGTGGTAAGAAGTTTGACACCCAGCCCAGGTCCCTCGGCTTTTCCTGGAATCCGTTATAGCAATTCTAGGTGCTTATAATAAGGAATTAAGGCCTCTGGGGGTCCGTGGGGCAAAATGCGGGGAACCAGGAGGGCGTGGCGGGTAGGCACCAATGTACGCACAACCACCTCATGGTGGTAAGGAGTTTGACACCCGGCCCAGGTCCCTCGGCCCTTCCTGGAATCCACTATAGCAATTCTAGGTGCTTATAATAAGGAATTAAAGCCTCTGGGGGTCCGTGGGGCAAAATGCGGGGAACCAGGAGGGCGTGGCGGGTAGGCACCCATGTACGCACAACCAACTCATGGTGGTAAGAAGTTTGACACCCAGCCCAGGTCCCTCGGCATTTCCAGGAATCCGCTAAAGCAATTCTAGGTGCTTATATTAAGGAAATAAGGCCTCCCGGGATCCGTGGGGCAAATTGCGGGGAACCAGGAGGGCGTGGCAGGTAGGCACTCATGTACGCACAAGCACCTCATGGTGGTAAGAAGTTTGACACCCGGCCCAGGTCCCTCGGCTCAACCTGGAATCCGTTATAACAATTCTAGGTGCTTATAATAAGGAATTAAGGCCTCTGGGGGTCCGTGGGGCAAAATGTGGGGAACGAGAAGGGCGTGGCGGGTAGGCACCCATGTACGCACAACTACCTCATGGTGGTAAGAAGTTTGACACCCGGCTCAGGTCCCTCGGCATTTCCTGGAATCCTCTAGAGCAATTCTAGGTGCTTATAATAAGGAAACAAGGCCTCTGGGGATCCGTGGGGCAAAATGCGGGGAACCAGGACGGCGTGGCGGGTAGGCACCCATGTACGCACAACCAACTCATGGTGGTAAGAAGTTTGACACCCAGCCCAGGTCCCTCGGCATTTCCTGGAATCCGCTAGAGCAATTCTAGGTGCTTATATTAAGGAAATAAGGCCTCTGGGGACCGTGGGGCAAATTGCGGGGAACCAGGAGGGCGTGGCGGGTAGGCACCCATGTACGCACAACCACCTCATGGTGGTAAGAAGTCTGACACCCAGCCCAGGTCCCTCGGCCCTTCCTGGAATTCGCTATAGCAATTCTAGGTGCTTATAATAAGGAATTAAGGCCTCTGGGGGTCCGTGGGGCAAAATGCGGGGAACCAGGAGGGCGTGGCGTGTAGGCACCCATGTACGCACAACCACCTCATGGTGGTAAGAAGTCTGACACCCAGCCCAGGTCCCTCGGCCCTTCCTGGAATCCGCTAGAGCAATTCTAAGTGCTTATATTAAGGAATTAAAGCCTCTGGGGATCCGTGGGGCAAAATGCGGGGAACTAGGAGGGCGTGGCGGGTAGGCACCCATGTACGCACAACCATCTCATGGTGGTAAAAAGTTTGACACCCGGCCCAGGTCCCTCGGAATTTCCTGGAATCCGCTAGAGCAATTCTAGGTGCTTATATTAAGGAAACAAGGCCTCTGGGGATCCGTGGGGCAAATTGCGGGGAACCAGGAGGGCATGGCGGGTAGGCACCCATGTATGCACAACCACCTCATGGTGGTAAGAAGTCTGACACCCAGCCCAGGTCCCACAGCCCTTCCTGGAATCCGTTATAGCAATTCTAGGTGCTTATAATAAGGAATTAAGGCCTCTGGGTGTCCGGGGGGCAAAATGTGGGGAACGAGAAGGGCGTGGCGGGTAGGCACTTATGTACGCACAACCACCTCATGGTGGTAAGAAGTTTGACACCCGGCCCAGGTCCCTCGGCATTTCCTGGAATCCGCTAAAGCAATTCTAGGTGCTTATATTAAGGAATTAAGGCCTCTGGGGGTCCGTGGGGCAAAATGTGGGGAACGAGAAGGGCGTGGCGGGTAGGCACCCATGTACGCACAACCACCTCATGGTGGTAAGAAGTTTGACACCCGGCTCAGGTCCCTCGGCTCTTCCTGGAATCCGTTATAGCAATTCTAGGTGCTTATAATAAGGAAACAAGGCCTCTGGGGATCCGTGGGGCAAAATGCGGGGAACCAGGACGGCGTGGCGGGTAGGCACCCATGTACGCACAACCAACTCATGGTGGTAAGAAGTTTGACACCCAGCCCAGGTCCCTCGGCATTTCCTGGAATCCGCTAGAGCAATTCTAGGTGCTTATATTAAGGAAATAAGGCCTCTGGGGACCGTGGGGCAAATTGCGGGGAACCAGGAGGGCGTGGCGGGTAGGCACCCATGTACGCACAACCACCTCATGGTGGTAAGAAGTCTGACACCCAGCCCAGGTCCCTCGGCCCTTCCTGGAATCCGCTAGAGCAATTCTAAGTGCTTATATTAAGGAATTAAAGCCTCTGGGGATCCGTGGGGCAAAATGCGGGGAACCAGGAGGGCGTGGCGGGTATTCACCCATGTACGCACAACCACTTCATGGTGGTAAGAAGTTTGACACCCGGCCCAGGTCCCTCGGCCCTTCCTGGAATTCGCTATAGCAATTCTAGGTGCTTATAATAAGGAATTAAAGCCTCTGGGGGTCCGTGGGGCAAAATGCGGGGAACCAGGAGGGCGTGGCGGGTAGTCACCCATGTACGCACAACCACCTAATGGTGGTAAGAAGTTTGACACCCGGCCCAGGTCCCTCGGCCCTTCCTGGAATCCGCTATATCAATTCTAGGTGCTTATAATAAGGAATTAAGGCCTCTGGGGATCCGGGGGGCAAAATGTGGGGAACGAGAAGGGCGTGGCGGGTAGGCACCCATGTACGCACAACCACCTCATGGTGGTAAGAAGTTTGACACCCGGCCCAGGTCCCTCAGCTCTTCCTGGAATCCGTTATAGCAATTCTAGGTGCTTATAATAAGGAATTAAGGCCTCTGGGGGTCCGTGGGGCAAAATGCGGGGAACCAGGAGGGCGTGGCGGGTAGGCACCCATGTACGCACAACCACCTCATGGTGGTAAGAAGTTTGACACCCGGCTCAGGTCCCTCGGCATTTCCTGGAATCCGCTAGAGCAATTCTAGGTGCTTATATTAAGGAAACAAGGCCTCTGGGGATCCGTGGGGCAAAATGCGGGGAACCAGGAGGGTGTGGCGGGTAGGCACCCATGTACGCACAACCAACTCATGGTGGTAAGAAGTTTGACACCCGGCCCAGGTCCCTCGGCCTTTCCTGGAATCGGTTATAGCAATTCTATGTGCTTATATTAAGGAAATAAGGCCTCTGGGGACCGTGGGGCAAATTGCGGAGAACCAGGAGGGCGTGGCGGGTAGGCACCCATGTACGCACAACCACCTCATGGTGGTAAGAAGTCTGACACCCAGCCCAGGTCCCTCGGCCCTTCCTGGAATCCGCTAGAGCAATTCTAAGTGATTATATTAAGGAATTAAAGCCTCTGGGGATCCGTGGGGCAAAATGCGGGGAACCAAGAGGGCGTGGCGGGTAGGCACCCATGTACGCACAGCCACCTCATGGTGGTAAGAAGTTTGACACCCGGCCCAGGTCCCTCGGCCCTTCCTGGAATTCGCTATAGCAATTCTAGGTGCTTATAATAAGGAATTAAGGCCTCTGGGGGTCCGTGGGGCAAAATGCGGGGAACCAGGAGGGCGTGGCGGGTAGGCACCCATGTACGCACAACCACCTCATGGTGGTAAGAAGTTTGACACCCGGCCCAGGTCCCTCGGGCCTTCCTGGAATCCGCTATAGCAATTCTAGGTGCTTATAATATGGAATTAAGGCCTCTGGGGATCCGTGGGGCAAAATGCGGGGAACCAAGAGGGCGTGGCGGGTAGGCACCCATGTACGCACAACCACCTCATGGTGGTAAGAAGTTTGACACCCGGCTCAGGTCCCTCGGCATTTCCTGGAATCCGCTAGAGCAATTCTAGGTGCTTATATTAAGGAAACAAGGCCTCTGGGGATCCGTGGGGCAAAATGCGGGGAACCAGGAGGGCGTGGCGGGTAGGCACCCATGTACGCACAACCAACTCATGGTGGTAAGAAGTTTGACACCCGGCCCAGGTCCCTCGGCCTTTCCTGGAATCGGTTATAGCAATTCTATGTGCTTATATTAAGGAAATAAGGCCTCTGGGGACCGTGGGGCAAATTGCGGAGAACCAGGAGGGCGTGGCGGGTAGGCACCCATGTACGCACAACCACCTCATGGTGGTAAGAAGTCTGACACCCAGCCCAGGTCCCTCGGCCCTTCCTGGAATCCGCTAGAGCAATTCTAAGTGCTTATAATAAGGAATTAAGGCCTCTGGGGGTCCGTGGGGCAAAATGCGGGGAACCAGGAGGGCGTGGCGGGTAGGCACCCATGTACGCACAACCACCTCATGGTGGTAAAAAGTTTGACACCCGGCTCAGGTCCCTCGGCATTTCCTGGAATCCGCTAGAGCAATTCTAGGTGCTTATATTAAGGAAACAAGGCCTCTGGGGATCCGTGGGGCAAATTGCGGGGAACCAGGAGGGCGTGGCGGGTAGGCACCCATGTATGCACAACCACCTCATGGTGGTAAGAAGTTTGACACCCGGCCCAGGTCCCTCGGCCCTTCCTGGAATTCGCTATAGCAATTCTAGGTGCTTATAATAAGGAATTAAGGCCTCTGGGGGTCCGTGGGGCACAATGCGGGGAACCAGGAGGGCGTGGCGGGTAGGCACCAATGTACGCACAACCACCTCATGGTGGTAAGAAGTTTGACACCCGGCCCTGGTCCCTCGGCCCTTCCTGGAATCCGCTATAGCAATTCTAGGTGCTTATAATAAGGAATTAAGGCCTCTGGGGATCCGGGGGGCAAAATGTGGGGAACGAGAAGGGCGTGGCGGGTAGGCACCCATGTACGCACAACCACCTCATGGTGATAAGAAGTTTGACACCCGGCCCAGGTCCCTCGGCTCTTCCTGGAATCCGTTATAGCAATTCTAGGTGCTTATAATAAGGAATTAAGGCCTCTGGGGGTCCGTGGGGCAAAATGCGGGGAACCAGGAGGGCGTGGCGGGTAGGCACCCATGTACGCACAACCACCTCATGGTGGTAAGAAGTTTGACACCCGGCCAGGCCCCTGGGCTCTTCCTGGAATCCGCTATAGCAATTCTAGGTGCTTGTAAAAAGGAATTAAGGCCTCTGGGTGTCCGTGGGGCAAAATGCGGGGAACCAGGAGGGCATGGCGGGTAGGCACGCATGTACGCACAACCACCTCATGGTGGTAAGAAGTTTGACACCCGGCCCAGGTCCCTCGGCTATTCCTGGAATCCGCTATAGCAATTCTAGGTGCTTATAATCAGGAATTAAGGCTTCTGGGGATCCGGGGGGCAAAATGTGGGGAACGAGAAGGGCGTGGCGGGTAGGCACCCATGTACGCACAACCAACTCATGGTGGTAAGAAGTTTGACACCCGGCCCAGGTCCCTCGGCCTTTCCTGGAATCGGTTATAGCAATTCTATGTGCTTATATTAAGGAAATAAGGCCTCTGGGGACCGTGGGGCAAATTGCGGAGAACCAGGAGGGCGTGGCGGGTAGGCACCCATGTACGCACAACCACCTCATGGTGGTAAGAAGTCTGACACCCAGCCCAGGTCCCTCGGCCCTTCCTGGAATCCGCTAGAGCAATTCTAAGTGATTATATTAAGGAATTAAAGCCTCTGGGGATCCGTGGGGCAAAATGCGGGGAACCAAGAGGGCGTGGCGGGTAGGCACCCATGTACGCACAGCCACCTCATGGTGGTAAGAAGTTTGACACCCGGCCCAGGTCCCTCGGCCCTTCCTGGAATTCGCTATAGCAATTCTAGGTGCTTATAATAAGGAATTAAGGCCTCTGGGGGTCCGTGGGGCAAAATGCGGGGAACCAGGAGGGCGTGGCGGGTAGGCACCCATGTACGCACAACCACCTCATGGTGGTAAGAAGTTTGACACCCGGCCCAGGTCCCTCGGGCCTTCCTGGAATCCGCTATAGCAATTCTAGGTGCTTATAATATGGAATTAAGGCCTCTGGGGATCCGTGGGGCAAAATGCGGGGAACCAAGAGGGCGTGGCGGGTAGGCACCCATGTACGCACAACCACCTCATGGTGGTAAGAAGTTTGACACCCGGCTCAGGTCCCTCGGCATTTCCTGGAATCCGCTAGAGCAATTCTAGGTGCTTATATTAAGGAAACAAGGCCTCTGGGGATCCGTGGGGCAAAATGCGGGGAACCAGGAGGGCGTGGCGGGTAGGCACCCATGTACGCACAACCAACTCATGGTGGTAAGAAGTTTGACACCTGGCCCAGGTCCCTCGGCCTTTCCTGGAATCGGTTATAGCAATTCTATGTGCTTATATTAAGGAAATAAGGCCTCTGGGGACCGTGGGGCAAATTGCGGAGAACCAGGAGGGCGTGGCGGGTAGGCACCCATGTACGCACAACCACCTCATGGTGGTAAGAAGTCTGACACCCAGCCCAGGTCCCTCGGCCCTTCCTGGAATCCGCTAGAGCAATTCTAAGTGCTTATAATAAGGAATTAAGGCCTCTGGGGGTCCGTGGGGCAAAATGCGGGGAACCAGGAGGGCGTGGCGGGTAGGCACCCATGTACGCACAACCACCTCATGGTGGTAAAAAGTTTGACACCCGGCTCAGGTCCCTCGGCATTTCCTGGAATCCGCTAGAGCAATTCTAGGTGCTTATATTAAGGAAACAAGGCCTCTGGGGATCCGTGGGGCAAATTGCGGGGAACCAGGAGGGCGTGGCGGGTAGGCACCCATGTATGCACAACCACCTCATGGTGGTAAGAAGTTTGACACCCGGCCCAGGTCCCTCGGCCCTTCCTGGAATCCGCTAGAGCAATTCTAAGTGATTATATTAAGGAATTAAAGCCTCTGGGGATCCGTGGGGCAAAATGCGGGGAACCAAGAGGGCGTGGCGGGTAGGCACCCATGTACGCACAGCCACCTCATGGTGGTAAGAAGTTTGACACCCGGCCCAGGTCCCTCGGCCCTTCCTGGAATTCGCTATAGCAATTCTAGGTGCTTATAATAAGGAATTAAGGCCTCTGGGGGTCCGTGGGGCAAAATGCGGGGAACCAGGAGGGCGTGGCGGGTAGGCACCCATGTACGCACAACCACCTCATGGTGGTAAGAAGTTTGACACCCGGCCCAGGTCCCTCGGGCCTTCCTGGAATCCGCTATAGCAATTCTAGGTGCTTATAATATGGAATTAAGGCCTCTGGGGATCCGTGGGGCAAAATGCGGGGAACCAAGAGGGCGTGGCGGGTAGGCACCCATGTACGCACAACCACCTCATGGTGGTAAGAAGTTTGACACCCGGCTCAGGTCCCTCGGCATTTCCTGGAATCCGCTAGAGCAATTCTAGGTGCTTATATTAAGGAAACAAGGCCTCTGGGGATCCGTGGGGCAAAATGCGGGGAACCAGGAGGGCGTGGCGGGTAGGCACCCATGTACGCACAACCAACTCATGGTGGTAAGAAGTTTGACACCCGGCCCAGGTCCCTCGGCCTTTCCTGGAATCGGTTATAGCAATTCTATGTGCTTATATTAAGGAAATAAGGCCTCTGGGGACCGTGGGGCAAATTGCGGAGAACCAGGAGGGCGTGGCGGGTAGGCACCCATGTACGCACAACCACCTCATGGTGGTAAGAAGTCTGACACCCAGCCCAGGTCCCTCGGCCCTTCCTGGAATCCGCTAGAGCAATTCTAAGTGCTTATAATAAGGAATTAAGGCCTCTGGGGGTCCGTGGGGCAAAATGCGGGGAACCAGGAGGGCGTGGCGGGTAGGCACCCATGTACGCACAACCACCTCATGGTGGTAAAAAGTTTGACACCCGGCTCAGGTCCCTCGGCATTTCCTGGAATCCGCTAGAGCAATTCTAGGTGCTTATATTAAGGAAACAAGGCCTCTGGGGATCCGTGGGGCAAATTGCGGGGAACCAGGAGGGCGTGGCGGGTAGGCACCCATGTATGCACAACCACCTCATGGTGGTAAGAAGTTTGACACCCGGCCCAGGTCCCTCGGCCCTTCCTGGAATCCGCTAGAGCAATTCTAAGTGATTATATTAAGGAATTAAAGCCTCTGGGGATCCGTGGGGCAAAATGCGGGGAACCAAGAGGGCGTGGCGGGTAGGCACCCATGTACGCACAGCCACCTCATGGTGGTAAGAAGTTTGACACCCGGCCCAGGTCCCTCGGCCCTTCCTGGAATTCGCTATAGCAATTCTAGGTGCTTATAATAAGGAATTAAGGCCTCTGGGGGTCCGTGGGGCAAAATGCGGGGAACCAGGAGGGCGTGGCGGGTAGGCACCCATGTACGCACAACCACCTCATGGTGGTAAGAAGTTTGACACCCGGCCCAGGTCCCTCGGGCCTTCCTGGAATCCGCTATAGCAATTCTAGGTGCTTATAATATGGAATTAAGGCCTCTGGGGATCCGTGGGGCAAAATGCGGGGAACCAAGAGGGCGTGGCGGGTAGGCACCCATGTACGCACAACCACCTCATGGTGGTAAGAAGTTTGACACCCGGCTCAGGTCCCTCGGCATTTCCTGGAATCCGCTAGAGCAATTCTAGGTGCTTATATTAAGGAAACAAGGCCTCTGGGGATCCGTGGGGCAAAATGCGGGGAACCAGGAGGGCGTGGCGGGTAGGCACCCATGTACGCACAACCAACTCATGGTGGTAAGAAGTTTGACACCCGGCCCAGGTCCCTCGGCCTTTCCTGGAATCGGTTATAGCAATTCTATGTGCTTATATTAAGGAAATAAGGCCTCTGGGGACCGTGGGGCAAATTGCGGAGAACCAGGAGGGCGTGGCGGGTAGGCACCCATGTACGCACAACCACCTCATGGTGGTAAGAAGTCTGACACCCAGCCCAGGTCCCTCGGCCCTTCCTGGAATCCGCTAGAGCAATTCTAAGTGCTTATAATAAGGAATTAAGGCCTCTGGGGGTCCGTGGGGCAAAATGCGGGGAACCAGGAGGGCGTGGCGGGTAGGCACCCATGTACGCACAACCACCTCATGGTGGTAAAAAGTTTGACACCCGGCTCAGGTCCCTCGGCATTTCCTGGAATCCGCTAGAGCAATTCTAGGTGCTTATATTAAGGAAACAAGGCCTCTGGGGATCCGTGGGGCAAATTGCGGGGAACCAGGAGGGCGTGGCGGGTAGGCACCCATGTATGCACAACCACCTCATGGTGGTAAGAAGTTTGACACCCGGCCCAGGTCCCTCGGCCCTTCCTGGAATTTGCTATAGCAATTCTAGGTGCTTATAATAAGGAATTAAGGCCTCTGGGGGTCCGTGGGGCACAATGCGGGGAACCAGGAGGGCGTGGCGGGTAGGCACCCATGTACGCACAACCACCTCATGGTGGTAAGAAGTTTGACACCCGGCCCTGGTCCCTCGGCCCTTCCTGGAATCCGCTATAGCAATTCTAGGTGCTTATAATAAGGAATTAAGGCCTCTGGGGATCCGGGGGGCAAAATGTGGGGAACGAGAAGGGCGTGGCGGGTAGGCACCCATGTACGCACAACCACCTCATGGTGATAAGAAGTTTGACACCCGGCCCAGGTCCCTCGGCTCTTCCTGGAATCCGTTATAGCAATTCTAGGTGCTTATAATAAGGAATTATGGCCTCTGGGGGTCCGTGGGGCAAAATGCGGGGAACCAGGAGGGCGTGGCGGGTAGGCACCCATGTACGCACAACCACCTCATGGTGGTAAGAAGTTTGACACCCGGCCCAGGCCCCTGGGCTCTTCCTGGAATCCGCTATAGCAATTCTAGGTGCTTGTAATAAGGAATTAAGGCCTCTGGGTGTCCGTGGGGCAAAATGCGGGGAACCAGGAGGGCATGGCGGGTAGGCACGCATGTACGCACAACCACCTCATGGTGGTAAGAAGTTTGACACCCGGCCCAGGTCCCTCGGCTATTCCTGGAATCCGCTATAGCAATTCTAGGTGCTTATAATCAGGAATTAAGGCTTCTGGGGATCCGGGGGGCAAAATGTGGGGAACGAGAAGGGCGTGGAGGGTATGCACCCATGTACGCACAACCAACTCATGGTGGTAAGAAGTTTGACACCCAGCCCAGGTCCCTCGGCTTTTCCTGGAATCCGTTATAGCAATTCTAGGTGCTTATATTAAGGAATTAAAGCCTCTGGGGATCCGTGGGGCAAAATGCGGGGAAGCAGGAGGGCGTGGCGGGTAGGCACCCATGTACGCACAACCACCTCATGGTGGTAAGAAGTTTGACACCCGGCCCAGGTCCCTCGGCCCTTCCTGGAATTCGCTATAGCAATTCTAGGTGCTTATAATAAGGAATTAAGGCCTTTGGGGGTCCGTGGGGCAAAATGCGGGGAACCAGGAGGGCGTGGCGGGTAGGCACCCATGTATGCACAACCACCTCATGGTGGTAAGAAGTCTGACACCCGGCCCAGGTCCCTCAGCCCTTCCTGGAATCCGCTATAGCAATTCTAGGTGCTTATAATAAGGAATTAAGGCCTCTGGGGATCCGGGGGGCAAAATGTGGGGAACGAGAAGGGCGTGGCGGGTAGGCACCCATGTACGCACAACCACCACATGGTGGTAAGAAGTTTGACACCCAGCTCAGGTCCCTCGGCATTTCCTGGAATCCGCTAGAGCAATTCTAGGTGCTTATAATAAGGAAACAAGGCCTCTGGGGATCCGTGGGGCAAAATGCGGGGAACCAGGACGGCGTGGCGGGTAGGCACCCATGTCCGCACAACCAACTCATGGTGGTAAGAAGTTTGACACCCAGCCCAGGTCCCTCGGCATTTTCTGGAATCCGCTAGAGCAATTCTAGGTGCTTATATTAAGGAAATAAGGCCTCTGGGGACCGTGGGGCAAATTGCGGGGAACCAGGAGGGCGTGGCGGGTAGGCACCCATGTACGCACAACCACCTCATGGTGGTAAGAAGTCTGACACCCAACCCAGGTCCCTCGGCCCTTCCTGGAATCCGCTAGAGCAATTCTAAGTGCTTTTATTAAGGAATTAAAGCCTCTGGGGATCCGTGGGGCAAAATGCGGGGAACCAGGAGGGCGTGGCGGGTAGTCACCCATGTACACACAACCACCTCATGGTGGTAAGAAGTTTGACACCCGGCCCAGGTCCCTCGGCCCTTCCTGGAATTCGCTATAGCAATTCTAGGTGCTTATAATAAGGAATTAAGGCCTCTGGGGGTCCGTGGGGCAAAATGCGGGGAACCAGGAGGGCGTGGCGGGTAGGCACCCATGTACGCACAACCACCTCATGGTGGTAAGAGGTTTGACACCCGGCCCAGGTCCCTCGGCCCTTCCTGGAATCCGCTATAGCAATTCTAGGTGCTTATAATAAGGGATTAAGGCCTCTGGGGATTCGGGGGGCAAAATGTGGGGAACGAGAAGGGCGTGGCGGGTAGGCACCCATGTCCGCACAACCACCTCATGGTGGTAAGAAGTTTGACACCCGGCCCAGGTCATTCAGCTCTTCCTGGAATCCGTTATAGCAATTCTAGGTGCTTATAATAAGGAATTAAAGCCTCTGGGGGTCCGTGGGGCAAAATGCGGGGAACCAGGAGGGCGTGGCGGGTAGGCACCCATGTACGCACAACCACCTCATGGTGGTAAGAAGTTTGACACCCGGCCCAGGTCCCTCGGCCCTTCCTGGAATCTGCTATAGCAATTCTAGGTGCTTATAATAAGGGATTAAGGCCTCTGGGGATTCGGGGTCAAAATGTGGAGAACGAGAAGGGCGTGGCGGGTAGGCACCCATGTACGCACAACCACCTCATGGTGGTAAGAAGTTTGACACCCGGCCCAGGTCCCTCGGCCCTTCCTGGAATCCGCTATAGCAATTCTAGGTGCTTATAATATGGAATTAAAGCCTCTGGGGGTCCGTGGGGCAAAATGCGGGGAACCAGGAGGGCATGGCGGGTAGGCACGCATGTACGCACAACCACCTCATGGTGGTAAGAAGTTTGACACCCGGCCCAGGTCCCTCGGCTATTCCTGGAATCCGCTATAGCAATTCTAGGTGCTTATAATCAGGAATTAAGGCTTCTGGGGATCCGGGGGGCAAAATGTGGGGAACGAGAAGGGCGTGGAGGGTATGCACCCATGTACGCACAACCAACTCATGGTGGTAAGAAGTTTGACACCCAGCCCAGGTCCCTCGGCTTTTCCTGGAATCCGTTATAGCAATTCTAGGTGCTTATATTAAGGAATTAAAGCCTCTGGGGATCCGTGGGGCAAAATGCGGGGAAGCAGGAGGGCGTGGCGGGTAGGCACCCATGTACGCACAACCACCTCATGGTGGTAAGAAGTTTGACACCCGGCCCAGGTCCCTCGGCCCTTCCTGGAATTCGCTATAGCAATTCTAGGTGCTTATAATAAGGAATTAAGGCCTTTGGGGGTCCGTGGGGCAAAATGCGGGGAACCAGGAGGGCGTGGCGGGTAGGCACCCATGTATGCACAACCACCTCATGGTGGTAAGAAGTCTGACACCCGGCCCAGGTCCCTCAGCCCTTCCTGGAATCCGCTATAGCAATTCTAGGTGCTTATAATAAGGAATTAAGGCCTCTGGGGATCCGGGGGGCAAAATGTGGGGAACGAGAAGGGCGTGGCGGGTAGGCACCCATGTACGCACAACCACCTCATGGTGGTAAGAAGTTTGACACCCGGCCCAGGTCCCTCGGCCCTTCCTGGAATCCGCTATAGCAATTCTAGGTGCTTATAATAAGGAATTAAAGCCTCTAGGGGTCCGTGGGGCAAAATGCGGGGAACCAGGAGGGCGTGGCGGGTAGGCACCCATGTACGCACAACCACCACATGGTGGTAAGAAGTTTGACACCCAGCTCAGGTCCCTCGGCATTTCCTGGAATCCGCTAGAGCAATTCTAGGTGCTTATAATAAGGAAACAAGGCCTCTGGGGATCCGTGGTGCAAAATGCGGGTAACAAGGACGGCGTGGCCGGTAGGCACCCATGTACGCACAACCAACTCATGGTGGTAAGAAGTTTGACACCCAGCCCAGGTCCCTCGGCATTTCCTGGAATCCGCTAGAGCAATTCTAGGTGCTTATATTAAGGAAATACGGCCTCTGGGGACCGTGGGGCAAATTGCGGGGAACCAGGAGGGCGTGGCGGGTAGGCACCCATGTACGCACAACCACCTCATGGTGGTAAGAAGTCTGACACCCAGCCCAGGTCCCTCGGCCCTTCCTGGAATCCGCTAGAGCAATTCTAAGTGCTTATATTAAGGAATTAAAGCCTCTGGGGATCCGTGGGGCAAAATGCGGGGAACCAGGAGGGCGTGGCGGGTAGTCACCCATGTACACACAACCACCTCATGGTGGTAAGAAGTTTGACACCCGGCCCAGGTCCCTCGGCCCTTCCTGGAATTCGCTATAGCAATTCTAGGTGCTTATAATAAGGAATTAAGGCCTCTGGGGGTCCGTGGGGCAAAATGCGGGGAACCAGGAGGGCGTGGCGGGTAGGCACCCATGTACGCACAACCACCTCATGGTGGTAAGAAGTTTGACACCCGGCCCAGGTCCCTCGGCCCTTCCTGGAATCCGCTATAGCAATTCTAGGTGCTTATAATAAGGGATTAAGGCCTCTGGGGATTCGGGGGGCAAAATGTGGGGAACGAGAAGGGCGTGGCGGGTAGGCACCCATGTCCGCACAACCACCTCATGGTGGTAAGAAGTTTGACACCCGGCCCAGGTCATTCAGCTCTTCCTGGAATCCGTTATAGCAATTCTAGGTGCTTATAATAAGGAATTAAAGCCTCTGGGGGTCCGTGGGGCAAAATGCGGGGAACCAGGAGGGCGTGGCGGGTAGGCACCCATGTACGCACAACCACCTCATGGTGGTAAGAAGTTTGACACCCGGCCCAGGTCCCTCGGCCCTTCCTGGAATCCGCTATAGCAATTCTAGGTGCTTATAATTAGGAATTAAAGCCTCTGGGGGTCCGTGGGGCAAAATGCGGGGAACCAGGAGGGCGTGGCGGGTAGGCACCCATGTACGCACAACAAACTCATGGTGGTAAGAAGTTTGACACCCAGTCCAGGTCCCTCGGCATTTCCTGGAATCCGCTAAAGCAATTCTAGGTGCTTATATTAAGGAAATAAGGCCTCTGGGGATCCGTGGGGCAAATTGCGGGGAACCAGGAGGGCGTGGCGGGTAGGCACTCATGTACGCACAAGCACCTCATGGTGGTATGAAGTTTGACACCCGGCCCAGGTCCCTCGGCTCTTCCTGGAATCCGTTATAGCAATTCTAGGTGCTTATAATAAGGAATTAAGGCCTCTGGGGGTCCGTGGGGCAAAATGTGGGGAACGAGAAGGGCGTGGCGGGTAGGCACCCATGTACGCACAACCACCTCATGGTGGTAAGAAGTTTGACACCCGGCTCAGGTCCCTCGGCATTTCCTGGAATCCGCTAGAGCAATTCTAGGTGCTTATAATAAGGGATTAAGGCCTCTGGGGATTCGGGGTCAAAATGTGGAGAACGAGAAGGGCGTGGCGGGTAGGCACCCATGTACGCACAACCACCTCATGGTGGTAAGAAGTTTGACACCCGGCCCAGGTCCCTCGGCCCTTCCTGGAATCCGCTATAGCAATTCTAGGTGCTTATAATATGGAATTAAAGCCTCTGGGGGTCCGTGGGGCAAAATGCGGGGAACCAGGAGGGCATGGCGGGTAGGCACGCATGTACGCACAACCACCTCATGATGGTAAGAAGTTTGACACCCGGCCCAGGTCCCTCGGCTATTCCTGGAATCCGCTATAGCAATTCTAGGTGCTTATAATCAGGAATTAAGGCTTCTGGGGATCCGGGGGGCAAAATGTGGGGAACGAGAAGGGCGTGGAGGGTATGCACCCATGTACGCACAACCAACTCATGGTGGTAAGAAGTTTGACACCCAGCCCAGGTCCCTCGGCTTTTCCTGGAATCCGTTATAGCAATTCTAGGTGCTTATATTAAGGAATTAAAGCCTCTGGGGATCCGTGGGGCAAAATGCGGGGAAGCAGGAGGGCGTGGCGGGTAGGCACCCATGTACGCACAACCACCTCATGGTGGTAAGAAGTTTGACACCCGGCCCAGGTCCCTCGGCCCTTCCTGGAATTCGCTATAGCAATTCTAGGTGCTTATAATAAGGAATTAAGGCCTTTGGGGGTCCGTGGGGCAAAATGCGGGGAACCAGGAGGGCGTGGCGGGTAGGCACCCATGTATGCACAACCACCTCATGGTGGTAAGAAGTCTGACACCCGGCCCAGGTCCCTCAGCCCTTCCTGGAATCCGCTATAGCAATTCTAGGTGCTTATAATAAGGAATTAAGGCCTCTGGGGATCCGGGGGGCAAAATGTGGGGAACGAGAAGGGCGTGGCGGGTAGGCACCCATGTACGCACAACCACCTCATGGTGGTAAGAAGTTTGACACCCGGCCCAGGTCCCTCGGCCCTTCCTGGAATCCGCTATAGCAATTCTAGGTGCTTATAATAAGGAATTAAAGCCTCTAGGGGTCCGTGGGGCAAAATGCGGGGAACCAGGAGGGCGTGGCGGGTAGGCACCCATGTACGCACAACCACCACATGGTGGTAAGAAGTTTGACACCCAGCTCAGGTCCCTCGGCATTTCCTGGAATCCGCTAGAGCAATTCTAGGTGCTTATAATAAGGAAACAAGGCCTCTGGGGATCCGTGGTGCAAAATGCGGGTAACAAGGACGGCGTGGCCGGTAGGCACCCATGTACGCACAACCAACTCATGGTGGTAAGAAGTTTGACACCCAGCCCAGGTCCCTCGGCATTTCCTGGAATCCGCTAGAGCAATTCTAGGTGCTTATATTAAGGAAATACGGCCTCTGGGGACCGTGGGGCAAATTGCGGGGAACCAGGAGGGCGTGGCGGGTAGGCACCCATGTACGCACAACCACCTCATGGTGGTAAGAAGTCTGACACCCAGCCCAGGTCCCTCGGCCCTTCCTGGAATCCGCTAGAGCAATTCTAAGTGCTTATATTAAGGAATTAAAGCCTCTGGGGATCCGTGGGGCAAAATGCGGGGAACCAGGAGGGCGTGGCGGGTAGTCACCCATGTACACACAACCACCTCATGGTGGTAAGAAGTTTGACACCCGGCCCAGGTCCCTCGGCCCTTCCTGGAATTCGCTATAGCAATTCTAGGTGCTTATAATAAGGAATTAAGGCCTCTGGGGGTCCGTGGGGCAAAATGCGGGGAACCAGGAGGGCGTGGCGGGTAGGCACCCATGTACGCACAACCACCTCATGGTGGTAAGAAGTTTGACACCCGGCCCAGGTCCCTCGGCCCTTCCTGGAATCCGCTATAGCAATTCTAGGTGCTTATAATAAGGGATTAAGGCCTCTGGGGATTCGGGGGGCAAAATGTGGGGAACGAGAAGGGCGTGGCGGGTAGGCACCCATGTCCGCACAACCACCTCATGGTGGTAAGAAGTTTGACACCCGGCCCAGGTCATTCAGCTCTTCCTGGAATCCGTTATAGCAATTCTAGGTGCTTATAATAAGGAATTAAAGCCTCTGGGGGTCCGTGGGGCAAAATGCGGGGAACCAGGAGGGCGTGGCGGGTAGGCACCCATGTACGCACAACCACCTCATGGTGGTAAGAAGTTTGACACCCGGCCCAGGTCCCTCGGCCCTTCCTGGAATCCGCTATAGCAATTCTAGGTGCTTATAATTAGGAATTAAAGCCTCTGGGGGTCCGTGGGGCAAAATGCGGGGAACCAGGAGGGCGTGGCGGGTAGGCACCCATGTACGCACAACAAACTCATGGTGGTAAGAAGTTTGACACCCAGTCCAGGTCCCTCGGCATTTCCTGGAATCCGCTAAAGCAATTCTAGGTGCTTATATTAAGGAAATAAGGCCTCTGGGGATCCGTGGGGCAAATTGCGGGGAACCAGGAGGGCGTGGCGGGTAGGCACTCATGTACGCACAAGCACCTCATGGTGGTATGAAGTTTGACACCCGGCCCAGGTCCCTCGGCTCTTCCTGGAATCCGTTATAGCAATTCTAGGTGCTTATAATAAGGAATTAAGGCCTCTGGGGGTCCGTGGGGCAAAATGTGGGGAACGAGAAGGGCGTGGCGGGTAGGCACCCATGTACGCACAACCACCTCATGGTGGTAAGAAGTTTGACACCCGGCTCAGGTCCCTCGGCATTTCCTGGAATCCGCTAGAGCAATTCTAGGTGCTTATAATAAGGAAACAAGGCTTCTGGGGATCCGTGGGGCAAAATGCGGGGAACCAGGACGGCGTGGCGGGTAGGCACCCATGTACGCACAACCAACTCATGGTGGTAAGAAGTTTGACACCCAGCCCAGGTCCCTCGGCATTTCCTGGAATCC